>OX940725.1:1497000-2894000 GCA_954870855.1 Scutellaria minor
CAGCGACTCCATTTTGTTGAGGTGTATACCGAGCCGTTAATTCATGTCTAATCCCATGGGTTCGACAAAAATCTTCAATAAAGAAGATAAATATTCTCCACCACAATCACTCCTCAAATTTTTTATTTTGAGACCAGAGAATTTTTCAACTCGAGATTTGAAATCTTTGAAATAAGCAAAAGCTTCAGATTTCTCTTTCACAAAGTGAACCCAAATTTTTCTTGTAAAGTCATCGACAAATAACAAGAAATAACGATTACCACCGAGAGAGGGAACCGAAAAGGTCCACAAAGATCGGTGTGAACGAGCTCCAAAGGTGATTTTGATTTCCAATTTGACTTGGAAGGAAACGACTCTCGGTGTTGCTTTCCCAACTGACATTCTTCACAAATTCCGCCGGTCGAGTTGATATTTGGCAGCCCTTGAACAATGGTTTTGTTCGATAACTCCTTCAAACTTTGAAAATTGAGATGCCCGAATCTGTCATGCCACAACTTGGAAACATCTTCTTTAACAGTTCGGTAGCAAGAGACATCCAAAACATCAAGTTTAAGCGGGAATAAATTGTTTGAGCTTAAACTGATATTTGCAACGAGTTGATCTTTCTTTTTCATGATGCAAGTGTTGTCAACAAAACGAATATCAAATCCTTTCTTCAACAAGTGACCAACACTAAGTAAATTACTTTTTAAGCCAGGTACATAAAATACCTCAGACATTTTCTCGGCCTTTCCAGATTTTGTCTTGAAAACAATATCGCCTACACCTTCAATTTTGTAGGACTTCGCATCTCCAATAGTAACCTGCCCATGGTTAACTTCGACAAGATTTGAGAAAAGATTTTTATTTCCCGTCATGTGCTTGCTCGCACCACTATCCAAATACCAAATATTTTCAAAGTCTCCATTCGAAGCGATTAATAAAGTCTCCGAATTTTCAGCATTATTTTCATGCAAATAGCCAGCCTCATGTCTTTTTTCTGGATATTTTTCCCAACAATCATTGATTTTGTGTCCTGGTTTATGACAATAGTCACACTCAATGTAGGGCATTTTACCTTTATATGTACCTCGTCCTCGCCCTCTCCCTCTATGAGAGTTGTTTGGAAAGGATTTCTCCTCATCTTTTGCCTCCTCATTTGATTTGGCTTGACCACGATTGTTTGACGGGAATCTTCCTCCTCTTGTTTGTCCACAGCCCTTGCCACGTCCACGACAAAGAGTTCGGCCTCCCGTGGATGTAAATTGAGATTTTAATGCTTGATCGGAAGAAGAAAGTTGAGGACTCCTTTGAAGAATTCTTGCTTCATGTGCTTCCAATCTTCCTTGTAAACTATCCAACGCCATGGATGAGAGGTCTTGTGACTCTTCAATAGCCACAACAACATGATCAAATTTCACCAGTAGACTTCGCATAATTTTTTCAACAACTCTTTGAGTTTCCATGACTTCGCCATTCGAAGCCATTTGGTTTACAAGAGTAGTGACTCTTGTAAAATATTCAGCAATCTTTTCATTCTCTTTCATCTCTAATTTCTCGAATTCAGCCCGTAAAGATTGCAAACGTACCTTTTTTACTTGATCTTTACCGGAATAAGTAGTTTGGAGAATCTCTCATGCCTCCTTGGAATTATTCGCCTTGGTTAGTCTCTCGTAGACTGGAACTTTGATTGCTTGATATATTTGGAAAAGGGCTTTCTGATCCTTCTGCCTCTCGCTTTTCAAATTTTTCTTTTGTGCATCATTCAGTTGAGATTCATCTTCGGGAGTCTCAACACCATCTTCAACAATACTCCAAAGGTCTTGAGATTCAAGACATAGCTTCATTAGGTTACTCCAATAGTCGAACTTTTCTCCATTGAAACGAGGCACAAGAGAGGCAAGGTTGCTGGCCATTTTGGTTTTTTTCTTGGCTCTGATGCCAATTTGAAGGCACCAAGATCGATTTCGGATAGAAAGTTTGTAGAAAGGAGAGAAAATTGAAACACGCTTAGAACTTTAGCCTTTGGCTTTCTGATTGTTTTTCTGGAGTTGCTTACAAAAATACAAATCTAGCACTCCCTTTTATGGATGGGAGTCTATTTAATTTTACACAAGAAACAAAGAGACTCTTTGAAAAACAAGGTGACTCTTTGACTACAAAATAATATTTCCAAGAAATTCAATTTAATCCAACATGTTGCACGAAGCCAATTTTTTATCTTTTTATTGTATTTTTCTTGATTCATATATAAATACTAAATTATTATTATGACCTTAAACAATAGTCTTTTAATGAAGATTATAGAAACATTTACATTTTTATAGTTGTAGTAGTAGATAGATAGTGTTAACCGATTCAAATATTTCAATGTTAGGTATGATCTAAAATTCCAGGACCAACTAGCTAGCTAGTTTATTAAGCCATCAGTAAAGTTGAGAATTTATTATATTAAGCCATTTTCTATCATTATATTATGCGCGTGCTCCAATTTTGACCTTTTAACTATTATATTTTTCCAATTTTGATTTGATTTTACTCCAAATTTCGATTTCGCCTATTGGAATGCAAGAATGCGGAAGTGAAATTTTCAATTGCAGAGTCCACATAAACAAAAATGATATTTCGAGGAAAATCGGAACAAAGTTGAAAAAAAAAATAGTTAAAAGGAACAAAATTGGAATACCTAAAATTGGTGTTAGGAAGTGTATAAGATCTAAAATTCGGAACAAAAATTGAGATTCTCTCCATATATGTTGGATCATGAGAAGTTGTATTTTTCTCTTGCATCAGAAAATGTAGAAAAGGTAGGCTATTTATGGGACCTAAAAGGAGCCAAGGAAAGGCTCAAGATTTTTAGAGCTGATTTGTTGGATGAAGAAAGCTTCGACGAGGCGGTGGCCGGAGTGGATGGGGTGTTCCACACTGCATCTCCGGTGCTCGTCGGCTATGATCATAATGTCAAGGCAAGTCCACACAATACATACCTTAATTTGCATTAACATGCTCAAGTTTTTTAAGATACTTATTTGTGAATATTGCAGGAAAAATTGGTTGATCCATGCATAAAGGGAACCTTAAATGTGCTAAACTCGTGCAAGAAAGCAAGCAGTGTGAAAAGGGTTGTCTTAACCTCTTCTTGTTCTGCAATTCGGTATAGATATGATGTGAAAGAAGTGTCCCCTCTCAATGAATCTCATTGGAGTGATCCTGAATATTGTAAAGCCCACAATGTAATTAATTATATTTATATTAAATTCTTCAGAAAGGCCCTGTTAATTAGTTTTCTAATTAAAGATTGAGAAATTAATTAATTAATCTTGTTTATTTGCAGCTTTGGTATGCTTATGCAAAAACCATGGCAGAAAAAGAGGCATGGAAATTTGCAGAAGAGAGTGGAATTAATCTGGTGGTGGTGAATCCATCGTTCGTAGTTGGTCCTCTACTTGCACCCCAACCAACTAGTACACTACTCATTATATTAGCTATAGCCAAAGGTTAGATATTCTTGTTAGGATTAATGTTTGTGTTAATTTATCCCAAGTTATGTAATTTGTGTTATACTTATAATCAATGTTGTTCTGTTTAGGCCTAACAGGAGAATATCCAAACATGACCATAGGTTTTGTGCACATTGATGATGTTGTGAATGCACATATTTTGGCAATGGAAGAAAGCAAAGCCTCTGGGAGGCTTATATGTTCAAACTCAGTGGCACACTTGTCACAGATTATTGAAATGTTAAGGGCAAAATACCCATCTTACCCTTATGTGAACAAGTAAGGCTAACATTTGTTCAATTTTAGTCCGATTTTGAGTCGAAATGTGAGATCTGTTCCTTTGTTTTTTCAGGTGTAGCAATCAGAAAGGAGATGACAATCCACATAGTATGGATAGTGGGAAGGTTATTAATCTGGGGCTGCCTCCAATGAAATCATTGGACCAAATGTTTGATGATTGCATTACAAGTTTCCAAGAAAAGGGCCTTCTTTGAAATTTCACGAAAAATTACTAAAATAAATCTAAGTATCGAGCATTCTCTGTAAAATGTTTTTTACAGAATAGAATAAGGCTTACATTGTAATTTACTTTCAATGAAAGCAATTTAATTTATGGAGTTAAATGAAAACTAGAATTTTCCATGTCTGAAAGACCTAATTCGCCAGAAAGTGTTGAAACCAAATACCAAATTCAACCTTCGCCATTTTATAGCTTAATTTGTTTTAGCTTAATGGGAGACTGAGATTGTCATTCTCATTAATGATTGGGAAAAATAAAGATGGTCCTGTTATTTTAGTCCCACAATTAATATTTTTTTTCACAATAAGGTCAATTTTACAAAAAAAAAAAAAAAATAGAATTTTAATTCGCCGGAATTTAATATGTTCCTATGAGATATGATGGTGTGAAAATTGTCTTTAAAGGCTGCTAATATGTACTGAAAGTGAAAACGCATTTGCTGATGTGGTCATTTGTAAATATGAACAACTTAAAGAGTTAAAGTTAATAATATAAAACAGCATTCGAGTAAATCTAAAAAAAATATTTTAAATTTAAATGCTACTTAGATAAATATATTAAGTAAAACTAAACTCTGAAATTAATTGATAAATATAAAAATAACAAAAATAATTTTTTAGATTTTTTGTAATTTTACGATTTATTAAATCTGTCAGATTTATTTCATATTTTTTTTATTTATTAAAAAACTTGTAAATATTATTGTTTTGTACTTTCAAACTAACAAATAATCTGTAAGTTTTATCTTCAACTGTTAGATTTTTTAAATTATTTTTGTTATTTATTTTATTTATCGAATGATTTTCAGATTTTAGTTGTAGTTTTTGTATTTATTTAAATAATCTTTTAAATTGAATTTTATTGTTTTTTATATTAACTGATTTATTATATATTTTACTAATTCTTCATAGTTACGTACCGTGCATCACAATTTGAGTATTCAATTTCAATACATATCAACAGTACAAGTGAAAGACCACTATTACATCATCACATATTCACATCCAATGGAAATTCTTGAACTCCTTGAAAATTCCAAATTTCTCGCAAATTAAAAAGTTATGCGACAACATTTGCAATTTTCTCTATAATTAAAACTTTGAAACCACATTAAGAAGGATAATTTAGTAAATATAACCTACTTTACCAAAATGTCTCACATTTTCGCCCTACAATAATTGCACGATTTAAAAACTCTTAAATGTAATTCGTTAAATTATAGTAGAAAGGCGAAAATATGTCCAAAATTAATTTTGGCGCCATTACTATTTGCATTTAAATACCTAATATATACATTAGTTTTTTTGGCGCGCTCGTCCAAGAATACGAAATTTCCTCCACGCTCGATTTCTAACTTGAACATCAAATGATACATATGTTTCCCAAATTAACATGATTGAATACTTAGCAAACACAAATCAACATTTAAATTTCTACAATCAACTAAAAAAAAAAACCTCAATTAATAGCAGAATTGATGTCTCCATGACAGATCTCACCATCTTCAGTTGTGGGGATGCTCAGATCGTCCAGCTTTCTAAACTCACCCACAAAGAAACCATTTGTGTCAATTACTTTGACACCATTAAGAAGCCCAAATTTCTCTTCTTCATCTGAAACCTTTTCCTCTTTCTCTTTCAAATGAAACCAATTATCCGAGGACAAAGATTCCTTAAGATGTTTTGACATCTCAAGCTTGTGTTGAATCTCCTGTTTTTTGGAAAGATAGGCATTGTGAGCATCCTCAGCAGTGGGGAAAGTTCCCAACCAAACCCTTTTCTGGACAGTGCTATCCCAGATTTCAGATACGAATTTCCCTGGCTTTCTCATTCTCACTCCCACGAGCTTCTTTCTTTGATCAGATGGCCATTGGGATGTCTCAGAGTCCATGATCAAGTTTTGTTTTGGGGAAATGAAGTGGAGTTTCTTGGTCTTTATGATCAAGATTTTTCACCAGGTGATGATCTTCTCTTCGATCTTTCCGAGGTTGAATTGAGGGCTTTCATTTGATGGATTTGGATCAGTGGATTGAGCTCTCCCCATTTGGGTATATATTAGGGTTTAATTAGCTTTTTCCATATTTTAGGGCAACAGGTCCAGATGAGGTGGGGCCAGCTGGTAAGAAAGGCAATCTTAATTTAAAAATAGAAAAGTTGCTTTAATGAAATATTATATTGGAAATATTGTTTTATGAGTGACAAAATGACAAAATAAAATTTTTGGGCAATGAAAATTCATGTTTTTTTCTATGGAGTAGTTTGTCAAGTTTAATATAAATAAATACTAATTACGTTGTTTTTTTACAAGATTATAAGAAGGTGATAGGAATTCATTTCTAGTTAAAATGAATTCAATTAGTCTTAGAAAATGTTAACGATTATAATGTATTCGTTAGTGAAATAATTATTATTAATCAACAGTAAATTATATAATCGTGCAAAGAATGACATAGATACATAATTAAACTTTGAGTTAATTTCATAGATTGAGAACACAGGTTTCGTGTATTTTTCATATAAGATTTATCAAATTTATAATTATTGCATTTGACTCATTATTTTCGAAATCAATTTCATAGTAATTGTATATCATAACTCCGTTACTCCAACATTAGTTTCAATATGAAATTTGGGTAATCCATGTTGGTTGTGGGATCTAAAAAAAATTTGTACTTCTATCCTACTTTTCAATTTTTTACAATTCTCAACAACAATATCTACCTTTTCAAAATAAAATAATACAACATTTACTTTTTTTACAATTCTCAATGTGATTATGACATTTAACTACTCATTCTATCCCAAAATAAATGTTGTTTTATATGTTTTCACACATATTTAGAAAGTTGATATAAAGATTGTTCTACCTCTATTTAAATATAGTTATTGTGAGAGTTTTTTTCTTTCTTTTTAACAACTCTCTTTAATTTGATAGGAATAAATGAGAGAATCTTTGATAGATTAATGATAATTATATATTAAAATCTAAAAATGACCTCATTCTGGTACAAATTTCTTTTACTACAATGACATTTATTTTGGGATGAAGATAGTATAACTACCTGTAAAATCCAAGAAATAAATATAAAATTATTAAACTTCACATTTTTTAAAATCCACCTAAATATCAAATTCAAACTCACTAATGCTCTAAATCCTAGTACAAACAACTGTTTCAGTTTTGGATTCAGACTTTATTATTATTTCTATAGGACGAATCCACAATGATCTGGTGGGCTAATAATTTATTGGACCTCACTCATCCAAAATATGTACAAATAAATAAATATATATATATATATATATATATATATATATATATATATATTGGGCTTCTTTCATGCTATGGACAACCTCTGATCATTCGGGTAATTCTATTTACAATCACATTATTTTTCTCTATAGCCATTATACATATAAATTCTTTATTTTGATCTTTTAAATCAACTTTTTTTTCCTCTTTTCACAACCTCCAACCACCACCTTTATATTTTCCTTATATGTATGCAAAAAGAGATTTTATGCACTCCAAATCTTCTTTTTTTTTAATTATTTACAATTATCTCATTGCTCAACAATTTTTTAATATCTCCAAATATTTCATTAAAATAATTAATATTATAAGAAAATTGAGTTTGTGAGGTAAAAAATGTATCTCCTTAAAATAAATCAAAAAAATCGTTCACACGTTGAGAAACACAGGACAATGCAGAAAATTTTATGTATTTATAATTTTATACAATATAAATTAATCGAAGTACCAAATGTAGAAAAAGAGATAGTCATGATTGTAGAGGGATATAATTTTTTTTTTAAAAATTCTAAATCAAAAATAACTTCAAATAAAATGTATGGACACTAATAAAAAAATTAATTATTCATTTTAATCTAAATATTGTGTGGCAAATTATTGAAATTCATAGTTTATGAAATAATGGAGACTGAAACGAATGTTGTTTTTGTTTGGAGAGAGGGTTAACGGTTGAAATAATAAAGATGGTGGAGATATGATGATTGTGAAAAGAATAAAAAATATTAAAGAATGAAACTGAGAAATTAAATATATTAGGAGAAAAATATTGGTGATGTGAATAGACCTATTCATTCCTATATAACGTAAATGGGCCAGAAGCAGTCCGAACTCTTTATATACAAAAGACTAAATCAAACAGGCCCATCTGATTTGATGGGCTATAAATATATCATATATGATTGAATTTTTCTCTCGCGTTTGTAAATCGCGTGGGAAAAAGTATCTAATCTATATATAAATGATAACACATTAGAAAATACAACCAGAATTCATTTTTTATATGCATGTATATAAATAAAGGTTGGAATCAAGTATTGGAGTCAACTAAAAAACATATTTCCTGTAATTGACTTATATTAAGATTCGTTAGATTCTATTTATATAAAACAGAAAAAAAATATTATAGACTTTATAGTAACAAGACTCTACTTCAAACTGATTGTAATTAAACAATTATACTATATCTATACATAAAATTACTTTTAAAACTTTTTTTTTTTACAATCACTCCCATAATCTTCGTAACCTATGCATGGAAGATACATCATACGAAAATAGTATTCAATTATTTATTTATTTCCAATCCGGCCCTACACAAAGAAGAATAAATAAAAAAAGTTGGTCAACAAGAATTTAATAAAAAAAAAATTATTCTTCATAATTCGTACAAGACAGAAGAAAAATATTTTAGGAAGAAATTTAAAAGATAACGGACCGACAGTGATATGTAAGCCAATCAAGAGAATGTCAGCCTACGATCGCGGATTTTAATTTCAGACTTGCTTTCCCAGATCTAAAATTTTCATAACATTTTTTTTTAAAACTAATAATAATAGGAAAAAAATAACTTCATTAAGTTAAATGAAATAAATCAATACAATTACGTTTAAAAGACTATATATGATTGAGTTGCAATTTGCAAAGTAACAGACTCATAAGAATAATCTTTCAATAAAGTTAGATTATAATTTAAAATAGGCGGTTAATTATTTAATTTATAAGATTTAATCTCTAATAAAAAAATTAAATATTGGGAACTATAAATAGTAAAAGTAATAATGTTGTGAACGAGTGCCATCCGACATTGGATGTTTATAGGGACCAAATCAATCAACCAAAACCACATGCTAATTGTTAGTACTAAGATTTTGGCACTATAGTTGTCACTTTTGGTATTGATTAGTTAGTCCAATCCAATAAAATATAATGTTTATTTAATTTATTTTGTATTGATTTTTTTATCATTTTTAAGTTAATATAGTTACCTATTAAATATTGAGTCGGAATTTGCATCAATTAAGAAACATCCCGATTAAGTTCTCATTAATTTAATCAACAAAATCAATATTTTAATTATTATTACTTTTTTTTTTGAAGGAATTATTTTTTACTTAATTTGTACTCAATGTCAAACTTACACAGATATCCGCTTAACAAAATAACAATAATAAATAATAATAAATTAAAAGTAGTAAAAACAATAGTAAATAAATTAAATTTAATTGCATTTTGACAATACATAGCATCTGAAATGACGGTTTACACATTTGTTAACCAGTGAATTAATAATAATAATAATAATAATTGGAAAGACAGATCATTAACATAATTCCAGTTTATTTTATGAAATTAAATAGAGGAAGATCAGGACTCATGAGTGTCTTATTTAGATTTCTAATTTAACTAAATTAAGTGGAAAATAATAGAGCAATCTTTTGTTTGGTTATTGTGGTGCTTAATAGAATGTGTTGGTGCTGCATTAAAAACAGAAAAACACTTAAAGAAATGGAATTATACAATTAACAAACATATACCTTTATAGAATAAATCGAATGCAATACTTATTGTTCTTTTCGTCTAGCAATCTTTAGATCCGAAAAAGTTTATTTTCATTTGAAACATCTATTTAGATCCGATTGCAAAGTACTATTTCAAAATAATCTTACGAATTTAATTTTATGAAACGGATCAATCTACAACTTATAATTAATTTTTAATTAAAATTATTATAAATCATATGTAATGTGCATTACGAATGAATACGAGGAAATGTGCAATACCGAAAACAATAGATATTATATTCAATCTATATCTCAAAAAATCTAACATTGTTTTAATAGAATATAAACATTATTAATGATGTGGACCATTACAATTAAGATTTAGAAAAGTACCAACATAATTCGATAGCTCACTTTACTAAAAAGACTGACATAAAAACGTGATGCATTAGCAATCAATTTATTTGCAACACCATATTGTCATCAGAGACCTAACGAAATTAAAATAAATGTAAAATTTTCCTTAAAAAAATAATAAATGCTTAATAAGAGAAAAAAAGTAACTACCCATTATGAAAATAAGTGGGTGGTTGGCGTCACAGTCAATTACCATAATGTAGTTTTATTATTTCATCAAAAAACCCCACTTGATCTGCCTGCTGGATTTCATTCTCTACATTCAAAAGCAATAATAATTTTGACAATTACTAGTCATTATTCTTTTATTTTTTCAAATTTTAAATCATCACTATACATCATGTAAATAACAATCATAAAAATACATAAATGTATAATTTTTTATTGAAATATAAAATTGAATAATATCTGGAACAGATGAATTTAACAGCCTTTGAACCGTCAGGAATAACTTGACAATAATCTAAATGTGAAAAAAATGTAAACATTATAGAACAATAGTTTTTGTAAAACCAGATCTAATTACATGAGATGATAAATCTAAAACTCATTAAATCGAATTAGAGTAATGAATAAATGGGAGTAGACCAGATTTGTTCCACATAAGAAGCAACCAACAAACACATTAAATCAGCTGCAAGAATTCCCACCAACTACCCTATTCATGTCACTGGCCTTGGAAGAAGTCTTCATTCATTTATTTTATTTATTTTCTCTTCATTTTTAAGGTATTTTAGATGATAAGTTAGTTAAAAATACAATATGATATTCATTATTTATTTCTGCATTTTTACTACAAGATTTATGTCTGCAAGGAGTGAATCTGGAAACAGCTACCATTTGTACTGCAACTCCTTTAATTCTTGGGCAGTTGTGGGTGTTTTTTTCTCTTCTACATTTATCTGTGGTTTAAAAATTATTTCATATAGATTAGAAACACTTAATAGTTATGATTATGTGTACAAAGTAACCAAAATAAACAAATTCTAAATTCTTAAAAGATGATATTTCCTACAAAAAGTAATATAAATTTACAGTAAATGAAGATCTACTACAAAGAACGAGACAATGGCCAACATGGAAGAAAAAATCAATTCGTTTTTTGTAATAATAAAAAACAGACAAATTGAAACAATACCTAACTTGTAATGTGACTGCTCAAGTCATGTTACTATGAGTTCATGAAAAAATACATTGTAATATCAATTAATTTATACACAAGATAATACAAATACCGTATACACATATGCATATGAAGGATAAACAATACACACGATTTCATCAATATAGCACGTGTTTATACCACTAGACTTTATTTGAGGAGAAAGAATTTGGGATACAGCTAGGAGTGAAGAACATCTTTTAACGGTCTCAAATTGCAATATCTTTTGCTTGGCATTGCAAAAATAAAAAATAAAAATAAAAAATGTCTTGCTGTCTACACCTACATGGCCCACGCACGCACACAAAACCCCCTTCATAAAGACATAAACAACCAAAGTAATGTAGTTATATATTATTGCGCTAATAAAATAATAATAATAGTATACCTGTGTAGACTAGCATCATCAATTGTCAACCAAAATATTTATTGTTAATTCCACAATCTTCCAACTCCTTTCATTATTTATGATTGGCATAATCTTACCTCAATTAGTATGGAATACTTGTCCAAATTTTAATTGAGTTTTTATATCAAAAATTGAATTGAATAATCCATCGGAAAGGAGTGAAGATAACAGCAGCCCAAAAAGGACTTGTATAGAATATGCATCAATATGACAAAAAGCAGATGGATGACAAGCTATGGAATCATAGCATTAGGAATATGTAACTTTCAATCCCAACTATAAGATCCATGAAAAGAGACACATGACTTGAATCCATGCCACATTCATGGCTCTTTGGCAATAGATTTTATCGCGTGGAAAATGATATTAGATAATATCAAAATTTGCTTATCTATTAAAATTATTAATAAGTCCTTCAACATCTCATATTAAAAGATAAAAGCATCAGAGAGACATGGATGATGATCAATGATCGCCCCGGCGGTCGTAGCCCATCGGACGGCTCTAAAAGCACAAGAAAACCCGATGGGGCTCCTCCGACTCCGATACACAGAATAATCTCTCTTACCAAACAACAAAACTTAATCATCATCATAAGATGATCTCAAAACTGTTCTTGAGAATAAAAACTGATAAATAAATAAAAATCCTACTAGCTGCAAAACTTAAGGGCATGCTATATTGAGCGACGCTCCGTTCATCCGAGGCTGTGTCGGCGTTTCATCAATCCAGGCGAGGGCCTCATTGCAGGCTTCAAAGTCGAAGTCGAAGTCGAAGTCCGGCAACGAGGCATTCAAATCATCGTCTTCAAACCCACAAATCGGAAACTCATCGAATCCATCGACAAAGTCATCTATCGATGGGACAAAGTTGAGCTCCATGTCCAACTCATCTCCAATTTGAGCCAATGCCATCAACTCCTCACTCAACAGTCCACTCTCAACAAGATCATTAGGCTTTTCGACCTCGACCTTGTCCGTTTCTAGAACGGACACAGAGCCGCCACTCGAAACCTCAGATGCACAGAGAGCATCACCACCATTCATCTGCTTAAACTTCTCAACATTCTTGTAAACCAAAACAGAGGAAACAGTCTTATCATTCTCCTCATTCGAGCTCTTCTCAGAAGACAAATCGACACTATTAGCCAAAGCCTCGAATTCCAATCTCTTCAATTCGTAGGCCCTCGACGCCTCCTCGGCAGTATTGTAAGTGCCCAACCAGACCCTCTTATGCTGGAACGGGTCACGAATCTCGGCAGCCCATTTCCCCCATTTTCGTTGTCGAACGCCTCTGTATTTCCCTTTAACAGGGCTTGGCTTACTCACAGTCAGAGAAGAAGCCCTCTTTTCGCCATTGTTGCTTTCTTGAACAGAGCTCTCCAATTCAGAGCCGAAAACAGGGTTATCAATAGGGAAACTGATTTCACGAACAAGGCGTTTGACCCGCTTCTCGCTGACTCCTTCGTCATCGGATGAATCGGTGGCATCCGGGTCGGTACAGATGATTCGGACCCTCCTCATGGGTCGGCTCGGCTCAGGCCTCGTTCTCAGCTTTCTGTTAAGAGATTCTTTCTTCGCAACAACTGGCTTTCGACACTCAGACACCATTTTTCCTAGTTCAAAATCACTCACAAAACCCTCAAAAGAATACTCCGACAAAATTGTATCCTCCAAAATAAGAAATCAATCAAACAAAAGAGAAAGAAATTAAACAAATGATCGATCGAACAGCTTCAACTAAGAGGACCTCTCAGGTACAAGAAAAGATTAATAGCCGATTTATGTGATAACCCCCAAAGCAAACAACTCCAGAACAAGTCCTGCAAAACAAAATCGGAAGGGGAAAAAACATAATTATTATCACAAATTCATTACAGATCCGACATGAAAACCCCCAAAACAAACCTTAAACGCACCGAAATGTAAAAGAAACAAAGAACGAGTAAGAACAAGGGTTTAAGCAGGCGTTACCGTTTGGGCCTCAAACGCATCGGAACAGTTGGGAAGAAAGAGAGGTCGCTCTGCTGAGAGGAACAGCAGAGGGATTTTCGCATGCAACGACCAGTGGAGGAAGATTCCGACGAGAGACAGAGCTCCGATGCAGCCCCAAACACGACACCCAAATCAAAACTTGCCGACATAAAATCTTTCCTCCAAACCCTGGTCTCAAAAGCCCTGCTTCCTTCTCAACCTTCGCAGCAAAAAACGACCAAAAAGAGAGCGGAGAAATCGATCAGACACGGCTTTTTATAGGAGGGTGTAGAGATAGATAACGCTCAGGGTAGAACAAAACAGGTAGAAAAGGGATTAGAAATCAATGGTTAAGATTTTCGCAGCAATAAAAATGGCACAGATCAGGTTTATGGTATTTTCGAAAAGATTTGCAGAAACACCAGTTGATATGGACCTCTCCTATTACTACAAGTGAGGACTGTGAAAAAGTCTTCCTTGAGTGTGTAAATATAGATTGATGAGAAAAAGGACTTTCGATTAAATCATTTCTTTTATTCGATTATTATTTCACAACAACGCAAATCTCAAGAACAGAGACAAATAAAACATTACAAGAAAAACACATCGAAATTCTGAAACAAAAATTAATTAAATAAGGCACAGACATACGTATGGCTATACGCGTTTGCCTACCAGCTTTTGTTTTTTCCCTTCTTTTTCCCCCTTTTCTACTCTCCTCACTATGTGTATCTGCGTGTATGGCGTTTCACCTTTTTCTACCGTTACAAATGCTTCAGCCTTCGCTTTCTGTTCTGTGCAGTCAAAAAGAATGGCGTATAAATACCGTATAAATATACGTTTTTAGGTATGTGGGGTAGGCTCTTAAATGTATGATGAGCTGGCATGTCCATCCATAGAGCATGACCATCACTCTTATTTGCCTTTCATGCATATCATGCCATCCTTTATCAAAGATTCGGGCATTTACTCCTAGAGTTGGTTGCCCCGTATTCCACATTTGAAATAAAGTGGTACAAATACACTTATTCAATATAATAAATTAGCTTCAAATATAGGAAATTATTATTTTATCCTTCACTTTATTATATTTGATGAGATATATATGAGACCACCTACTTCACATCAAATCAAAAATAACGGCACACTTAGTGACACACAATTTTCGTGTAACTCTATAAATTATAAGGTTACACGCAAAATTGATCGATTTTCGTGTAAAAAATAATTTTAAAAATATATATTTTTTACAATTTTTCCAGTAACCCTATAAATTAAATTTTCGTGTAACCCAAAAAAATTAAACTTTTTTTTAAAATTTCTTACACGAAAATTGATCAATTTTTGTGTAACTTTATAAAATATAAGTTTATACAAAAATTGTGTATGTTATAAATTAGTGGTACAAAAGTGATAGAAAGAGACTAAATTTATATCAAGTGTTGGTATAAAGAGATTAAACATTATATATTATGTGGTAGTCAAGGCCATTTACACTTTAGTCCTACTCTTCTTTTTACCGCGTGACCATCACGCGCCAATTAATTTTCGGAGTTGATCAGACGCGGGGCGCGTGAGGCGTGGGATAGTATCGTCAGTACTGTTTTGCTGGTAATGCAGCGATTCGGCAACGTAGGCGTTACTGACTTTTTGTGTTCGATTACAGCTATTTTCCATTTTGTTAGATTTTAAGGTTCGAAGATAAGGGAAATCACGGTTGTGCCATTGAGGTACTTGGGCGTCAAGTAAATGTGATTTGGAAATTTAAATTAATTATTTAATTCCGAGGAAATAGTATCTATTTATGGTATGTATACGTGCATGGAAGATTTCTTCCATTTTTTATTCTCTCTCGTTTTCTTTTTTCTTATCGAATTTATACCTTTTTTTTTTTGGGTTGATTCCTTCCAGATCTTCTCTTTTTTTTTTACGTGATTTGAATCTTTCAATATATGTTAGTTGTTTTATCAGGCAAAAAAATCTACAGATATAACAAGTCAAATATATTTTTTTAAAAATTATTAGGGAAATTTTGATTGAATAGTTTTTTATTTCGTTACCGTTTCATCATTCCTAGAGATTTTTTTGTTATAATTAAAAATCAAGGCATTTTTAGGGGAAAATCACAAATTCTGATTTGATTTACAATTATAGTATTCTCTTTCAAAAGTTGTTACCAATTAAATGTCTTGTATAAAAGTTTATATAAGTTTTAAAAGTCCAATCAAACACCATTATTTGTTTATCTATAATTAAGTTACAGTGTAAATAGCATCATAACACTTTCCTCCTTTCCTTTTCTCATATCTTTTGTTGTTTTGTTAATTTAGATATTATTTAGTATTTTATTAAAGTTTCTCATATATTCGATTTCAAAAAGGGCTCATTTGGTTTGGAGGATGGGTTTATAGCATATTGGCTAAAAATGTCATAATTTACTGTTCATTAAAGACAAAATAGGTGTTATTAGGTGTTTGGTATGTTGGTTTAGGTTAGGTTATTTATAAATTTTGTATTTGGTTTGAATGGTTAAATATTTTTTACATTGGGTTAGCATATAATTCTTTGTTTGGTTTGTAGGTTAGTTAAGAAAAAAATGTGAAGTGCCCAAAATACCCCTCATTAAATGAATTATGCAACAAGACTACTTTTAATATTAATTTCTTTAATGAAAAAATTATATAATTTAATATCCCAAAATATAATTATATATATATATATTAAAAGATTAAAATATAATTTAATATTCGAAAATTTAACAATTTAATAATTTAAAAGATAAAAAAATAATTTAATATATATATATATAATTTAATATCCCAAAATTTAATAATTTAATATATTAAAAGATTAAAAAATAATTTAATATTCCAAAAGTTAATAATTTAGTAATTTAAAAGATTAAAAAATAATTTAATATTCGAAAATTTAATAATTTAAAAGATTAAAAAATAATTTAATATATATATAATTAATATCCAAAATTTTAATAATTTAGTAATTTAAAAGATTAAAAAATAATTTAATATATATAAGTTAATATCCCAAAATTCAATAATTTAATATATTAAAAGATTAAAAAATAATTTAATATATACAATTTAATATCCAAAAATTTAATAATTTAGTAATTTAAAAGACTAAAAAATAATTTAATATCCAAAAATTTAATAATTTAGTAATTTAAAAGATTAAAAAATAATTTTATATACATATATATATAATTTAATATCCGAAATTTAAATTCATAAAAGTGAGGGTATTTTTGGCAATTCATAAAAGCTACTATTGAGATTGGAATAAACCCACCAAATTGGTGGGTTTACAAACTCTTCTTTAATCACACATAATCCCAAGTTTTGAATCGGACCCAAACCGGGCTCAAATTATAAACCTCCATCAAACCCCCAAACCAAATGGGGTTTTAGGTGGTTAATAATCCGAAACCAACCTAAATTCCCAAACCAAACGACCCCTAAGAGTTTGTGTCACCTTGTATAAATGAAAGGTATGTCTCTAATAGTATTTCTTGTCTTTTTTCGAAAGCTATAAAACATTATTTTATTTTCTTTTAAGTCATTAAATTTTTATATTATAAGGAGTTTCAATTTGACAATGTTAGTGTTTTCTTGAATCTCTAATAGTAGCGCAGTACCAATCAAGAAATTTGAATTCGAGTGAACTACTACGTAATTTTTTTTCTCCAAAATTTAGGATATGTTTATTAGTCCTGTTTCTAAATTAATGTTTTCATTATTGAAGAGTACAAATAATATCACAGTAATTCTTTATCTGTTTATCATGTTTCATATTTTTTTGCTTACTAATAAGAGCAGAAACTAATGGCAAAAAAGGACACAAGACACCCTGGAAAATTTAATGTACTGACTTATTTTGGTAAATTCAAAATTACATACCCAAAAAAACTAATAGGAAATAAATTCTCATTCGTTAAAATTAAGATAAGTTATAAATCAATCGTTTCCAAATAAATGCTCAATCGTTACAATTAAGCTAATTCTCAGTATTATATTACAAATTCTCAGTATATTTTGTTTAATGTTCATCTAATTTTTGAAAAAAATTTCTTTGTAAAATATAATAGGATTTATGCATAGTTTATATATATGAAGATTAATTACTTGTAAGTTGTAACCAACAATTACAAGCATTCCTATGCACAACACTAAATATAATACATTATGCTCACGGGGTAATTATCAAACAAGTGACACTTACGTGCCCGGGAGCATGGATCTAAGATTCGTGCCCCCAACCCGCTCCAAACTCATATACATTATATTTTCATTTTTCTATTTTTTCTTCTCTATGTGTGCGCTCTTTTCTGTTTTCTTCTTCTTCTTCTCTTTCTATCTATGCGTGCCCTAGCATGTCTTCATCTTCAATTTTATTGTTCTCATTGGTTCTCTTCTTTTTCTTCTTCTTCCTCCTCCTCCTCCTTACATCACCATCTTCTCTATTAGTTTCCTCTTTATTCGAATAATGATTTGTGTATGTGTTTTTTTTTCTTATCCTTTTCTTTTTCTTTCTCATGTTTGTTAATTTAGATGATTGATTTCGATTACAATTCGGTTAGAATAGAGAACAATCGTGATCTAAGTTTGGTACATGTTTATTTGCAGTAATATGAATTATTTGCAGAAAATTTGAGGAAGAAGATGATAAAAATCGTGTATTTGAAATTTTAAAATTTGAAACTTACTCTACAATACACTGATACCTAAAGAATATACAAGTGATACCTAAAGAGTATAGAAGTGATATCTTTCATTGAATGAACAACTAATACTTTAAGAGTAAATATGTAATACCTTATACTATAAACATTAATACCTTAAAGGTGAATATGTAATAATATTATAAGTATTAATACCTTAAAGGTGAATATGTAATAATATTATAAGTATTAATACCTTAAAGGTAAATATGTAATATATTAAATGTGCATATGTAATACCTTATACTATAAATATTAATACCTTAAAAGTAAATATGTAATACCTTAAAAGTATATAACAAATACCTTAAAGAGTAAAAAACCGATACCTTAAGAGCATACAAACTAATACCTTCACTGAAAATCTTAAATTTCAAATGTTTCATCATCTTATTCCTCAAAATTTATGCAAATCACGATTTCATCATATTTTTCGTCAATTTTTTTTTTTGCAAATCATGATTTCATCTTGTTTGACATAATTTATTTTCAATGTTTTAAAATTACTCATAAATAAGAAGGGGAAAAAACCTCATAAATGACTTCATGACAATTTGAAGAAGAATAAGAATAAGAAGATAGACAAGAAGAATAAGAATAAGAATGTACAAAACAATTGAAAGGAATAACAAATCGATAAGAAGAATAAGGAGAAAGAAGAAGAAAAAAAGAGGAAAAAGAAGAAAACAATATGTTTCTGCAAAATACCTTAAAGGGTAAATATGTGATATCTGAAAAATAGAAATGTGATACCTGAAGAGTGAATGTGTGATACATTCCCTGTATATAATCAGTTTTGTGCGCAGCGCACACCAACTATGGTGTGGCCGCGCGTGGGGGCGCATGGATGCGCCTAAAAGCGGCCCACGCGTCGGATTGAGTTGGGGGCACTGATCTAATCCGTGCCCCTAGTGCATATAAGTTTTTGCCTTATCAAACACGTCCTTTAAAGTTAAGCTTAGAGAAAAAAATTATAATTATTTTTAATTTATATTAGAATTAATTTTTTAGTTTCTTTTATTATGTGAACATACATCAAAATGTATTAGTGAATCTGAAGCAACTATATATGCAAATATTTCAAAATACAAATAATGCAAAAGAGTAATTATATAATTATGCAATTCTATCAAGCCGATTAATTTGCTTGTGCTTTTAAGTTTTACCCATGTAATCAAATAATAACTTCATAAAATTTTGTAATAATTTATAAATTTCTTTTTAAAGTGATATACATTACTTAAATTTTGCACTATTGATAGTTGGGCATTCAACCTTTTTTTTTCACTTGCAGGAAAATTTATTTTTATAAAACCATGTCACGTGTTATTTAATAATATTATATAATTTATCGTATGAAAGTGATTTTAAAATATTAAGTAAGATATTAACTTAAGTAGAAGATTTCATAAAATTACCTAACGACCAACTATCACGAATTCTAGAAGTCTACTGAATCAAATAGAAGAAAGTTTTAATCAAATAGAAGAAAGTTTTGGCTTCTATGAAAACTATTCTTCTGATCCAACATTATTTTATTCACCTAATTGCAAGCTTTAGAAAATTGGATCTAAATTTTATAGCAGAATTCTAGTATAGTTGACGATCATTTCTATTTGATTAATGTCATTAAAATAATAAGTTTGTTCGTGCGTCTTATTCATTGTCTTCTCCAAATTTTCCTTTTCTAAATTAGGTTAGAATATTATTGTTCTTGTCTAGGGGTGAAGAATAGACACAAAGATCCCGCTATATATCTAATCAATTTGACTTCAGTTTTAAATTAATTCTTACCATGGAAGTGGTCGGCCAATTCTTGATATTATATATAATGAAAACACAATAATAGAAATAGAATATTACGGCATGATTGGTATGATAGAATGTAATTAGCTGGAAATAGAATGAACTCAAGGATATAATGGTGATGGGATAGGAATGGTATAAAAATACTGATTCCTGTGATTGGTATGACAAAGGAATATGAATGAATGAAATAATTATTATAATTATATTTTATGATTAATAACTATAAATAAAATGTATAATATTAATTCAATCTTTATTTGATCAAATTACCTTCCATAATAATTTTATTTAATATTCATATTCAATATATCACTCAAATTTAAAATATTTGGTATATTTAAATTTAAAAATAATTCTTTTTACAGAAAATTAATCATTGTACTAATATTAAAATATATTATATTTATATATTTTATTTTTTAATCTTATTATTAGGTTACTATTTTTGTATTATTTACAATTTCTTAAAGTAGTTAAATAATAATATATTTTTCATATTTTTTTTATTAATTATTCTATATGATTTTATATTATTAAAATCTTAATATCTTATTTTATATTTCTAAAAAAATATTTTAGTTACAATTTATTTATATATTTTTAAATAATTTATTATCTATACTAATATTCATTTATCTTACAAATATATATAGATAAATCAATATCAGAACTAAAATTATTTGTATTATTAAAATTATATTCATATTATTTTATTATGTTTTTAAGATTTTATATTTATTAATTATTTTTATACTATTTATGTATTTAATTTTTTTTCCTATTTTTTATATTTTTATTTTATATTTATTTTACATTATTAGTTATTATTTTATAATTTTTTATAAATAATTTAATATTATTTACGAAATTTTATATAATAATTTGACTTTAGAAAGTTAATTTGTAAAAACATAAAATAAATTTGATAATTGTCAAAATTAATTAAAAAATGTTCATTTTCTTCACGATGGGAATACGTAATACCATGGGGGTAGGAAGGAATGGTCATTCCCTCATCCATGATAATAACAATTCCTGCGGGAATCACCATTCCCACCTATAAAACATACCAATCAAATGAATAGGAATGAATGTAAGAATGTGATACCATTCCCACCTCATTCTATCATACTAATCATGACATTAGAATTATCAAGTAATCAATTAGTATGGGATATGATGATCCTTATTTGTAAGTATTGAAATATGAACATTATTGTTTTGTGCATAAATATCATCTCGCCTTTAAACAGTTAAGCTAGTAAATTTTAATCAATCATATTCACATAATTATCGTAGGTATTGGTATAGAAATACCTTACTTTGAACTCCAAAAACAGTCATTTCCATTATAATAAAAACGGTTGTACTTTATTTATAATTGAATAAAAAATTGATTTAGAAGGTTTTCATTGATTCAAGCTGTCACGCCCCATTTTCATCTAGAGTTTAATACACGGATATTATTATTATTATTATTTTTTTTTTTTAAAGACAGAGAGTAAGCGCAACACTTCTATTGGGCGTCCAGCAAAATTTTCTAAACTGTTGAAATTTTAAACCAATGATAGATCTAGAAAATAACCTTTGAAAACACAAATTTTTTTTTTATATAATTGCAGCGGAGAAAACGTTCCTGTTTAGACCAAAACACATAGGCATTGTTGCGTACATAACTAAGGATTCAGAAACACCGATTATACATATACATTCTTATTTACATGCAAAAGTAGCAGACGTTTCTGTTCACTCCTCCTCGCTTCCTGGTTTTTCTGTAAAATAAATCATAAAAGGGGTAAGCGTCAAAGGAACACTTAGTGGGTTGACCTGTACAGTGAAAAGGGGACACATAATGTTTCTTACATAATAAACATATAATACACAGTGTGGACTCCCAAGTAGTCCCAATGCAACTTTGGATAGGTTTCCGAAAAATACCTATCAGGGCCCCAAGCCAACCCCATTTGGGTTTTTACACCCCTTCATATTGGGTTTCCGTAGAATACCCCTTGTTGGGTTTCCAAAAAGGAATACCCCACTTGGCGTGCAAGCGCATGCGCAGTTAAATTGTCACATAATAGTTCTCACATAACACACAGTGCACATTGGTCACGTTCACGTTGGCCACATAATTCACATAACACATATATACAAAAATCTTTTGACATATGTTGGCTTCCATTGAAAACCCCTTTGATGCAGGAATTACCCCGACTTTTCATCATATGAATTCAGTCGCGTTTGTGTCACTTGAAATCAATAGCTTTCAAAACCATATAATTTACTCGAATGCAGTTCACGTAGTGAAAACGTTTCACTTGAATCGACATCACATAATAATAGAATTTAAATCACATAGTCACATTGTTTTTCGTAAAGCTGTACAATTTAAACCATAAATAAGATTTTACCCCCACCTCGGATGCTCGATAGTCCTGATCAAAAATTCTCGATTTTTATCCTTATTCCTGTCCCTCGTGTGTACTCCCTACAGGGTATAGAAACGAGACTTATGATCTGGTTTAAAAGCTTGAAACCAATAAAATTTATAAAAGAATCAACTCCTAAGAAGGTCGATAGACGGGGGTTTTAAATTTAGGGTTTACTGAAAATTAAGGTTTGTGGATCACCCTCTAAAATTAGGGTTTTTCTTATTTAAAAGTTAGATTGTCACGTTTAAAGTCAATCTGCAATCAAACTGTTATTTTATAATGTTGTAGGACCCAGAATACAATAATTACCAAATTCCGGGATCATAATATAATTTCTGCAAGTTCTAGGGGTCAATCTGCTGTTATTTATAAATCCAGGGGTCTTTTTACATATCTTATAAAATTCAGGGACTACTTTGTCATTTCCATAAGTTGAGGGGTTTAAGTGTTATTTATCCTAAATCTAGGTTTTGCAATTTTAGTCCCTGGGTTTAATTAAATTCCCAAGATTGACCCCACCCCAAAACCCCTTCCCTGCCACCTCCTCTGCCATCTCCCTGCCCCTGCCGCCGCCGCTGCACGCTGCCGGCGACACCACGTCGCCGGCAACCACCAATCCAACACACACACGCAGTTCAACTCACATAATACACGAACATCACACACACGCCCATTCACAAACCCGCTGCCGCTTGCAGCGGCGACCCCCTTTCACTCACACCGGCGCAACAAGCGCCGGCCACACACACCACCATCCCGGCGCCGCCACACACGACGGCGTCCACACACACACATATACACACACAGACGCATACATATACACAGCAGCGACAGCAATAGGGAAGGAAGAGAGAGAGAGAGAGGCGGCCATTCGGGGCGGAGACGGAGACCGGGTAAAACCCGAGCTCGTACTTATGATAAGCTTGACAAATACTAGCAATTAATCGATTTACCTTGCCGGAAAACTCGTCACCGGCGGCGATTGAAAAAAAAAGAAAGAGAAGAGAAGCTGCTGAGATGGAGAGACGAGAGAGAGGGATATGTGAGGAATGAGAGAGAGTGTGTTTTTGTTTCTTAATTTTTTATTCTTTTCCCCAAATGCCCCAACCCTTAGTGTACACTCCTTTCTTCCAAAAAAATGCCAAGTGTATCTTCTATAAGAATAAGGTGTCCAAAGGCATAACTTTACTTAGGATAAATTAATTAGAGTTAATAATAAAATTAGAATTTTGAAAGAAAAAGTGGTACTACACAAGCTAAACTAATCCTTAGTCAACAAAATTTATTATCTAATAAACAAAATTTATTGCCCATCTCAAAATAATAATTAAACGAATCATGTTTCCTGCAAAAGTAATTAAGACACCATGCATGAAATATATATACTGCCCACTCGGATTTTTCTAATTATTTATTCTTGTATCCTCAATACTTGAAATATTAAATATCTTTAATTTTTTTTTTTTCTCACTGTCGTCCAATATGATCAGTATGCATCACATATTGTAGAAATGTTACTATCTTAATTGATTTTTACAAATGTGGAATAAATTTGCGTCACATTTCTTAGCTTTCTATCCATTACTAAACTAGTTAGCCAAATAAGAAGAAAATACTCAAATTAGTATGGGCAAACATTATTTCAGCAATAAACAATGAAATCCCAAAAAAAAAAAAAAAAAAGGAAAAAAACAGTACTCCACGTTCTAGTGGGTCCATTTTTAAATTTCAACCACACGAAAGAACAAGACGACGCCGTGTGGAATTTTCACCAATTTAAAATTGGACCATAGACAGATTATACGGCAGATCTTTGGCGACATCATAATAAATAAATAAAATAAATAAGTGTGACCATCCACGCATCACGTGATCCTGCTTGCATCGTGACTAGCAATCTTGCAGCTGTGAAACCAGCGACTCAGAGTCTGCCACGTCATCGCAGCCGCAGTATAGTCCTAATCCCCACCGCACCTAATCCGTACCTCCTACACCGAGATATAGTATTTGTACAACTAACCTCAAAATCATTAAAAAAAATTAGAGGGGCATGGATGTCTTTTCCTCTGGACTACCAATTCACACTGCAGACATTTCATGGTCATCGCCTCACGTGATTGACCATCAATAAATGCGAACAAGGTCACGTGACCACCCCGTGTACGTATATGCATACGTGCGTGATTAAAGTATAGTATATCTATCTATACTTTTGCTTTTTGGAGATTATAAAGTATACAGAATCATACGTGCTTCTCTTTGAGCGTATACAAAGAGTCTCAAATAAATGTATTTAGGACAATACTTGAAAGCGATTTTATTCCAAAATATAAACATTAACTTTTTAAAAAGTTATCTTTTAATATTTCAATTTATATATTGTTTCAATAAAAATATATATAATATTCATGATTTTTTGGTATAAAACAACACCAATGCCTGTTTTTGATTATTATAAGAAAAAAAGAATTCATTTTTTTTGGTTAAAAGTAAAATACCGAAATAGCCCAAGAGAATTGTATTGGGATGCAGAAAGTATAATAATTTTGTTGCGGAAATCTTACAAGTCATAATAATTATGTAAGTATAAATACAAAACACTCACTGATGTATCATAATGTTGTTTTGATCATCATTCTAAGTATTTAACCTTTTTTTTAATAGAATAAAAGCATATGTTTATTCTATGTTCTTCCAATGTTTTTTGCATCTGTTTTCTGAATTTTTATTCCTAAACATAGAATTCTATACATTCATTTTAATGAAATAAGCGATGTATTTATATATATATATATAATTTTTTTTTTTAATTTTACAAATGATAGAATAAGTAAATTTGCAATAAACAGTTATTGTTTTTATTTTGAAGTCTCATCATATCGAGTGTGTACATAAACTTGAAATTAGAGGGCCCAATAATAACTATTACTACTATTTTTAGATTTCTAAAATAATTGCCACGTCATGTGAGTCATATCATGGGTTGTGCAGCATAGGATGTATGTATGGACATAGCCATGAATGGTGAGCAAGGTGGGCGGTTTTTGAAAGGAGCACAAGTAGGCTACGCAAGTGGAGGAGAGAGAGTGGGGCCCAGTGGAGGTTGCTTGGTCTTCCCGCCAAAGTCGCAGGCGCTTGACCCCACCGCCTCGCTTTTTCCCGCCCAAACCGTTGCTGACGCCTAAGCAGGAGACGACACGTGTCCCCTGCTATTTACACTTGTACCCATTCTACCAGCTGTTATACTTGCTCCCATGCCACTTAAGATAATTCTTTTTTTTTCTCACATAATATAAATTATAGCATATGTGGTGTAATTATATTCAGTACAAATTTAAACGGATAAATTTAATTCACCTCTGATAATCCAACACAAACTTGATTTGAAGTGATTGAAAGAAATTGGAATTCAAATCGTATCGTTTTAATTCGATTTTATCTGCTTATCTTTAAAACATTGTTATTTTATAAGTATATATGAGTTATATTTTGGGTATACAGCAAAATCCAATTGAATGAAATAGTTTATTTAGTAAAAAATATGAGAAACATGCAACCCAGATACAAACAAGCAGGAGATGATGAGGTTAAGTGATTGTGAGACACAGAAAGATGGGCTTAGAATTTAGATTCATTCTTGATGCGTGAACTAGTGGGCCCATTTCTCCAACACTACTAAAGTCTTTCACGAGATCCATACATTCTGACTTTGAGATTCAATCTAATATATTGTCCCCTCTTTAAGCCCTATTTTTCTGTAGGCCCATTTTGCCATAAACGTAAATGCAGCCAAGATTTAATACATTTAGTTTTCATTTTTCTCTTTTCATTGCCAAA
This sequence comes from Scutellaria minor, assembly GCA_954870855.1. Lineage (NCBI taxonomy): Eukaryota > Viridiplantae > Streptophyta > Magnoliopsida > Lamiales > Lamiaceae > Scutellaria > Scutellaria minor. The sequence continues at coordinate 1,523,590 of OX940725.1, forward strand.
ATGCAATCACTAGACATCCATAAATCTCCTTAAAAAAAAAAAACACAGCTACACTTCAGACAATAATTCCACAAAAGACTCAAATTTCTGAAATATTAAGGTAAAATTCACAACCTTGACTTAACAATTTATGTTCGGAACCTTAACTGAAACATCAAAAACTATAATAAAATGGAAAAAAAAGAGATTTTCATGCATTGATTCCCATTTTCCATGACACAATGAACTTCTTGCCAACAGCCAAATCCAACCCTTTAACCTCAACCATAACATTCTTCATCTTATCCTCCAATTTCTCAACATATTCATGTTCGATTGAACTCATTTCCACCATGGAAGTATCTCCAACTCCTTTCCCATCAACTTCAATCTCAACACCTCTTCCAATCCCTTTCAATCCCAGCACGACCACCTTCTCGATTTTCCATCCTTTCTCTAAAGCAAACTTACTTTCTAGAACGTTCGACCACACCTTCACAGTGCCTTCACTAACTGTCGCGTAGAAATCAACGTACGTTGAGTGGCCATTTCCAAGCTTCATCTCAAGAAGCTCATCATTGTCAAGAAAAAGATTCCCTTTTGCTTCCCCTGAATCAGCCCCGAGTGGGAACGTGACTATGAGACTAAACGGCGTAGTTCTTGCTTCCTTTGAGATCAATCCACCCCCTTGCATTGGTATAATTGTGTTTTGATACAAATGCACGTTGATCACGTGCAATGGTGCATCAAGAGTACGGTAATGTGATGCTTTAGAGACAATAACCTTAGTGGTGTCGAACATGTTGTACCAAGAACCTGGAGGAAACATAGCATGGACCTTCATTTTAGCCTTGCGCAAAACCGGGGATACCATTAGGCTATTACCAAGCAAGAATTGGGTGCTTAGGTTATACAGCCTTGTCTCGTTCGTGAAGGTGAAGAACAAGGGACGAGCGATTGGCGCGCCAGTTGTATGCGCCTCGTAGCTCAAGGTGTACAAATAGGGTAGAAGCTTGTACCTCATTGCCAAAGCATTTCTAGCAGAAATAGCCACTGATTTCCACTGATAAAGCTCTTGTCTTGGAGAATAGAAGTTTGCATGGTCTCTAGAGAAAGGGTAAAAAGCACCAACTTCAATCCATCTATTGCAAAGCTCTTCAGTGGGAGCTGGATAGAATCCACATATATCAGAACCAACCATTGGAACTCCAAAGATTCCAAAGTTCAACATTGTGGAAATTGAGTATCTCAAATCCTCCCAAGTCCCCTTGTTGTCCCCTGTCCAGTGGGCAGCATAATGGCCCGAACCAACGAACGTTGAACGAGACAGGATAAACGGGCGCTTGCCCTCCAGGCCGACAAGGGCTTTATGGGTTGCGATTGCGTGTGAGAAGCCGTAGAGACTATGTGCATCATACTCCAACACTCCATTGTAGTGATATGCACTAGTGGCTATAGTCTTGTAGCCAATTGGAGCCTGAGTTCCCGAGGCATTTATCTTGTAAGGTGGATCATCCCATCTCGTTTTCGTCATGTTCTTGCAATCAAGACAGCAAATCCAACCAGGGCCTGTTCCATTAGGACAAATCCTGCCCTGCGGAATAGTGCATAGTCCATCACAGAAGTTGGAAACTTCATTCATGTCTATCCAGAGACCATCAACAGGGACAAGTTCATGGAAACGACGAACTTCATCGCCCCACCATTGGACGGTTTTAGGGTTGAGAAAATCAGGGAAGTTGACAGGTCCAGGCCAGACTTGAGCCAGGAAAGGCTGGCCTTGATACTTGATGAAGACATCGTTGGCTAAGGCTCGTTGGTAGACCCCGTAGGTTTTGTTTACGCCTATTCCTGGATCGATTATGACAATGTACTTCATGCCTCGAGCATGGATTTTGTCCAAGAATGCTAGCAGCTTGGAACGAGGGTAATTCTTGGGGTTAAGAGTGAAGTCCTTGTGTCCATCCATATGATCATCGTCGTTCCAGATAACATCTAATGGAATCTTTGCCTTCTTGTAGTTTTCGACTACTTCTTCCACTACTGACAAGTTGTGGTATCCCCATCTACATTGATGGAATCCTGTGGCATCATAAACAACATAGATATTATTCAGAAATTAAGCCTCAATTATCCCATGTGCCAATATCAATGTACAACAGTTTGAAGCCATTGACGGAGATGGTGATAGCAGTGTATTTACATGCTTGTACCCTACGGACCCTTCACCATGGGAAACATAAACGTACAACCACATGAATTCAGGCACATCACTATCATTCAACAGCTATATAAATAGTTTGATCATTTAATATATATATTTAATATATATATATATATATATGATATTACTTTGTAATATATATGTGTCCCCATAATCTGCCATCCTTTTCACAAAATAAATCTTGGAAAAAGGTTCTCTGAAAAAGGGCTTTTCTCTGTTTCAATTGAGTTGATATCTCTCTAATATTCTCAATATTTTATTTTATATAACATTATAATAAAAATATGTATAATAATTAAAATCTTCATTGAATTACCCAGGCATTGTCTTCAAGGTGGTTTCGTAGTCGAAGAGAGGTGTTTCTCATAACTAGGAACACAACTACACAATCGTTTTTCTATCCAAGATTCAGAAATCTTTAATATACCAAAATCTAAATAATGATATTAAATCCCATATAATACTATTCCATGAGACTTCACAACAGAAGTGTCAATAAGTGCAGAAACACAAGTCAAAACAATTATTTTCACTTTAAAAGCAAAACTACCATCTTGCACAAAACAAGCACAAATTTTCAAACAATTGAAAATCAAACATAAATAAGAATCTTGAAAACCAGTTAAAAATTCTTGAAAAAACTTACCAAAAGCCCAGTAAGGCATTGGAGCAGGGCGACCAATGAAGGCAGTATACTGATCAACAACAGCCAATGGAGAAGGCCCAGCAAAGAAATAAAGATCAAAAACACCACCAATCACTTTATAAGTCAAAGAGTCTCCTCTGTAGAAAACATCCATTCCATTACTATTCAACAGCAAAACTCCATGTGCAGAAGCTTTCCCTTCAGCATTTCTCAAGTCCATATACACTGGGTGGGACCCATACAAATCAGCATTGAGATTTATAGCAGATACATCTGTAGTATACAGAGTGTATGGATCATTGGGATAGAGTTTGATCCCATGTGGCTGTGTGTTCTCTCCCAAACCATACAAAGAAGCATCTTTAGGCAGTTTTGATGAGATTTCAAGGTATTGATCCTTAAAAACCAAATCACTGTAAGAATCTGAACCCTCCGACGTCGTATCGAAAAGGGTTTCACCATTTGATTTTCTTGTCACAGAAAAACTAAAAGGGTCTGCTTTGTAAGAGAAAATTAGCTCAGTTCCTTCATATTCTGCAGTTTTGAGTGTGCTTGAAGATACAACAAGTGTTTGTTTTAACTTTGGAGGGCTTTCTCTTGGCAAAAGATTGTATGGGACTTCCCATCTTTGCTTTTCTGCATCTGTAATGTGAACCCTCAAACGATTTTCTGTTTCATGCCTGCAAAAGATGCAAGATTGAATTTTTATCATCAAGATTGGATTTTTATCATCAAGACAAGATTGTGTAAGAAGTGAGTGGAGATTTACTTGACATAGAGCTGCAAAAGGGGAATATCAGGGCCATAGATGTTGTTTCTCTGCTTCACTTGAAGAAGCCCTACAATGCCACCATTTGGAGACTCTTCAATGGAGACCAATCGATAGCCTCTACCAATTTTCTTTGGAGTGGTGGAAGAAGTACAACAAGATAAATCAACTTTAATTATGAGTAGAATCAACAAATCCAACAAGAACCTAAGATGCAAAGATAATTTTGAGAACAGCATGTTGAATGATTGCTAATTTTGAGAGTGAATCACTAGAAGCACTCACTTGGCATGGACAATTGAGATCTATTCTACTTAAATATAACTATATATGTAAATAACCATGAGTCATTAAATCGGTCTATACTGAGTCGATATTGGTATCTAATGCCTAAGGGCCATATGAGTCGGATAAGATAAGTAAAATTATGTGTTGATGATCATATATAGAGCGACCAATTTGTGTCTCGAGCTGATCCATTTTAGCATCTCTAAATTACAATTATACAAGTGGTGTATAATTTGAGGACATGTTTTGCATTTGCATGTGACTATGATGTTTGTTTGGGGCCCAAAATTTCTGAAATAGTTGGTCCCATCACCATGTCTAGGTTGCAAATTCTCTGCAATAAGTTCATATGGCTTAGTTTGTGTCTCTTTGTCATTGGTGACTCTTTCTTGCTACCATGCTTCTCTTTCTGGCAATCATGCTATCACTGTTTAAATATACTAACTTTTGTGAGTGAGGACAATCTATAGTATGATGAGGGAATCACGTGAATATTTATAGAAATTATGTTTTATCTCATATTTAAATAATTGTAATCATGTTTTTTTTTTTTTAAATCTGACATTTTGAATTAGAGGATTCATTTGATGTGGGATCATGATTTTAGATAAGATGAGTGTTTGATAAATTATTGTATATTAATTATCATTTTTTTGTAACTAGGATCAATTGAGAGATAGCAGATGAAGTTTAATATTATATATTTTTATATACTATTTCTTGGACTTCTAAATTATGAATTCTAAGTACGTGTGCCCTGGTAGCATCTAAATACGTGCACAGACACTACAAAAATAGAATAACTATATTTTATACAAATGTGCATTATATCCCATATACTTTATTTAGTATGACAAAATTATCTAGGTAAGATAGAATTCCACTGTTCATAATTAAACCTTTTTCTTACAAATCAAACTTTATTTTTAGATTATTAATTATAAAGTATAACTTGACCAATCTTATAATTAAAATTACATTTATAAGCTTATCTTACGTATTTCACCGTCAAAAGCATTATGCAATAATTATAAAAATGAAAAAAAGGGACTTTTACAATATATTTTCCTTAGAGCCAGGGAGTGCATTAATAATAGGAAATGGACAGCATATCCACCCTCAAACTAACCACAATAATGAGCAGTTATTACTTCGGAATTTACTTACGATTACACTGATTACAACTCTAGCTACTAGAAAAAGGTTAGCAATATAGTTAACTTAAAAAAAAAAAAAAAACCAAACTACAAAAGAAAAGTAGGAAAACTAAGGGAAAAACAAGTATATTTGGTTCCTTATTCATTCAATTTTTATGAATTAAAATTTTATACTTTTATTAGTAAAAAGAGAGACATGTATAATTCTTGTCTCATTGATCAACTTGATTTATCCATTAAACCCATTATTTTATTTTATTTGTTTTTTTTTTTTTGGGAATTCTAATTTTAGGGGAGGTCAAATCAGGTGCCCTTACGTAGACACCTTCTCACTCTTACATTATTTTCTCTACCTTATTTGTTTTAATATATAGTTAGTAATGGTGCTGTCTCGAAACTGGATATACTAAAATGAATTTGGGCCCTTTTTTCTTAGAAGAGTCGGTTTATTATTTCCTTTTACCCATTTATAATTTTTCTCAATCTCTATTGGGCCTCGGCCCATATATGTTTATGTCCATGGGCTTAGCACATCTTCTCCAAGAAATGGGTAACAAACCTTTAATTCATGATGATACTGTAATATAAATGTATAAATTACTGAAACAAACATAAATTGTACTAAAAAAAACAGCTTTGTATTAGCAGTGATGGGCTTGAAATGATAGAACACATTATTACATGTTTGGTAGGTGAATCCCCACATCAACGTGATCTTGTCCTTTGCCATCACCCCCATTTTCCCCCACCTCAATTATTATTTATTTTCTCCTTTTCTTTCCCTTTTCCCCCCTAAATTCTGAAAAAGGCAGACAATAACATGAAATTTGCATGTTATTCCATGAAATTATAGCAGTTGTCTATAAATTTGGCTGCAGGCCATAATTTTATTCAAATAATAATTAATCACTATAAATCTACAAGTTAGCATCACCCACCATTTTGGGTTGGGTGGAGTTGGCAGGCCCATTTTGGAGGACTATGAATCCCTGCTCAACCTAACTCACTGGTGGGTTTTTTTTTGAAGAAAATTAATTTGTTTAATATTATATGTAAATATATTAGGCTTATTTAGTTATTTACCTATACATTTAACTTTAAGTAAAATTACAGAAAACATTTTTAAAATAAGAAATTTATTTAATATTATCTCCCCTCCTACAATGCTTATAAAAGTCCTATCAATATTTTATATGAAATTTTCCTTTAATGTGGCAAAAATGACATGTTTATATAGGCATGTTCTCCAATTACTTTAATTATGTCATAGCTTTTTTTTATCATTAATACTCATATCTACAGTATATCCAAGGAAAAAAGATGATCAAACCACCAAAAACATTGAGTCTCATGGTTAAACATACAATCCAATCCACCATTATGGTTTACATATAACCTATTTTGATAACTCTAGTTACATTTTCATAACATGAGATGACTGCAATAAAGATTAAAAAAAAAAAAAAATCAATTTCTTCTTGACAATTGATTTGGGCGTTAGATGGAGCATGAAGATACATTTAATTGATTTTCTACAAATTGTTCAAAATTGTAAGAACAATGCAATTCTTGTCTCTCCACTGCCACGTATCATCAACATCAATGACTAACACATCACTTGTATTAAAAAAGTAATAAAATATAAAATAAAATAGAGGATCCTATGTATATATCAATTATCATTACATTTTACTCTCTCCACATTCCCCACCGAAAAAGTGAAAAAAAAAAAAAAAAAAAGAAGTTTCGCTGTCTTTTTCTCCGGAATTAGTTGCTTACGTCATTAGAATTGTAATAAATGACGTCACGATAGACACTATATACCCAACTCTTTAAATTAATTGCAATTTCTTTCATACCTTAGCCATCACAAAAAACCATTGACATATTTTTCTCCCAAAGAATCTGCTTTTTTATTTATTAAAGAGAAAATATTCTTCCCTCCTTTTACCATGGAAAAAGAGAAGAGAAAAAGGGAAAATGAAGAAGAAGCCAACGGCGTGAGAGAGAAACCAACGAAAGATAACGGCGGCCTGAAGAGGGTGGCGCCGCCGCTGCCCGGAGATGAAGAGGTGGAGGAGTTCTTCGCTATACTGAAGAGAATTCAGGTGGCAGTCAAGTACTTCCAGCAGCAGCGTGACGGCGTCAGATGTAACGGCGGTGTGAAGTCCGCCTGGAGCCCGTCGTTTCAACGGGAAGATTTTGACGGAGTTTGGACCGACCCGGATTGCTCCAAGGAAAACGGTTTGGATCTTAATTCTGACCCGGCATTTGATGATCCGGGTTCGGATCCCGCTTGTGAGTTCTAGGGGGTTTAATGAAGTCATTTATTAATTTTGAATTAATTAATCAGTATGCAAAATCAGGAGATGATCTGAAAAATGTTGGGCAGATCGTAATTAATGTAATCGTAGAAAATATATTATGATGAGATAGAAAGTCTTGTTATAAATATTTATTGTTCAATTAATATTATTAGTAACGTTCAATTTATTTGTATCCCAAAAAAAAAAAGAACTGTAACAATTAAACGTTTTTGTTATGATCTCATAAAAAAGCCACTCTTCCTTTTTTAGCAATTTTTGCAAGAATTTTTTATATATCAAAATGGTTTTTAAAAAAAATGTTATAATGTGTATTCTCCAACATTTGGACTCCATAGAAAATGATGACTTGACATAATTATGTTTACTTTTGACTAAAATTAGATTATGAATTCAGCTTTATGTTATGGAAGACCTGACTATGTTGGGTCATTTTTTTACCATTATAGTTGCAATGATTTCATGAATTACATTGTTATTTAATATTGCTAAATACACATCACGTTTGTATAATATAAATTGAATATTAAGTAAAACTCTTTGAATATGTAGCATGAAAAGACTCATAATTTTCTCTCCGTCAATATGACTGATAGTCAAAGTCTATGTCACAAACTAAACTAAAATAAACTAAAATTATACTGACTCTGTCACAGCTAGACTTACTAAGACTTCTGAGTCATTCAAAAATCAATAAAATGTTTTAGAAAGTAAAATTGATTTAAAGATATATGTTCCAAATCGCTGACTCGATAATCCCATCACATAGCCCAGAAGCTTGGGCCCAATTATATATCCCTTAAGCAAAGGCCCAGTTATTATCTAGTTACTGGTGTAGTCATGTTTTATGGTACAGTAGCACTTTTTTTGTATAAAATGGGTTTGTTGAATTTACGAATTCAGATAATTAAATTCTTCCCATTCTCATAATTTTTCTCTCGGTTTAGTAGCAAGAAAAAAATTCACCTTTATGAGAATTTGTTAATTTGGTTATTATTTAATCATGATTGGAGAATAAATGTAAAACTAGGCGACAAATGTAATCGAGTGAAAAACACGCTTATTTTTTATTTTTAAAAGACTGTATTATTACGAGTCTTGAACTTTGAGTGATAAGAAAACAAAAATCATTGATCCTTCTTATTAAATTCTCTAATTCAATTGTTTTCAATAATTTAAAATATATATATCAAATATTAACTCAGCATCAAACGAGGTTAATATATTTCAGTAGGGGTGGTAATTTGAATATTCATGTCATATTTTTTTTATTATGTATTTAAATTATTCACTTTAAAATGAAAATAAATACTATTTTAATAAAATTCAAGAATTCTGTTTTTTTTAATTATATTTCACGTTTGTATCATATCTTATCATAACATTTTGTCTCTACACTTCGTATTTTGAATCATAATGTGTTAAAAATTGACGACTCTACTTATGAGGACTCATTTAAGCAACGCAAACAAAACAGTTAGATCAAAATCACAAGAAATATACTAAGAAACTACCTAGAAAACATAACATCACCAAAATTTCATCCTTTCTTTTAGTCCTGTTTTGGAATCTTATTTTCTTTGTTGTGGGTTTTCGTGGAAGTTACCAACCAATTTCATTGTAACAAGTTTTCTCTACATTTCATATCTTAATCTTACCTACTCAACACGTTAAAAGTGAGACCTTTAAGTATAAATATATATGTATGTATTTATGTGTGTGCAATTAGTGTATGTATATGATGTATAAGCATGTCATGTAATAGCTTTGATTATTTACAGATAATTTTATAAAAGAAAAATAAAAATTTGCATACATTATATATATATATATATATATATATATATATTACTTTTGCCATCATATTTTATTTTTCTTTTATTATCCTTCTTTCTGTTTTTTCCCCTTTTCCCCCTTGTATTTTATTTTATACTATTTAGACTTTAATATAAAATTGATGTGTTTAAGAAGAGTGGTTGGCATTAATTTGTTTGGGATAGGAAGTTTCTGCAGAACCAACACTTCTTTCGGTTTGGAGGCCAATTTTAGAAAAGCATAGGGAAAAAATAATTGAATTTTCACATAAACAAATTTCCAAGTTCATACATCACCAACTACTCCTATGTGACAACAAGATTTTCATTGGGGCAAATTTGTGGTTAGAAGGCCCCTTCAACTAATAAATATCACAATATAAAAGTCATATTTTAATCCTTTAAACCTACTACCATTTTCAGAGTGGAGAGGCATGAGCTAGTAATATCATTATTCAAAACATATATTACAAAAATTAGGATTTTGGTGATACCGTTTCATGAATTTAATTTCGTGAGAAAAATCAATTCACAACATATAATCCATAAAATATAATTGACACGAAAAATCGATTCACACCATATAATTCATAAAATATAATTGACTTGTGAAAACAGATTTGTATACAACAATACAATATGCATTGATATATAATAAAATATGAAACCAAAAAACATTCTATAAGAATTAATTAAAATATACTTTGACAAACAGGCTCTTTAGTGCAATTATGCGATTGCTTATTCTAACGAAAGATTCTAGATTTCCTTATTTTTATTTTTATTTTTTAATACCACCTTAAATATATAATTTATTCTAATCCCTTGTAGTAAAATGTGCTTTACTTTCGAATGTAATGTCCAAAGAATATAATGAGTCACCTGATCAAAGTGGAATTCTATGAATAGTCATATTTAATTCTAACTTATAATTAGGTCAAGTATTGCAAATTGTGGTGGAAATATACTATTGATGAACAATTGGAATATTTGACTCTTGATTCATATAAGAATATTGAAAGTTGTGAAACTTTGACAAAAGCCAAAAACGAAAGAAAATGAAAATTATTGGAAACCCCATAAAAAGAAAATATATTTTCATGGAGTGGTGATTAATTAAGAACATTTCTGACCAGACAAACCGATGTTATGTGCATCACTACATACCCTATCACTTTTCCCTAATATCTGGCTAGTGTTGTAGTTGATCGGTGTAACAAGTTTTCTACCAATTGAATGAATATCTATTGAAGCCTTCCCCCAATTCAAGATCTTTGATGTTTAAAACCAAATTATATAAAGTGATATGTGATCAAACGTAACGAAAAATTGAATGTTGATCAACATATAATATTTATTATATAGTATTATAACAACTTATCGACTTAACAAACATCTAATGATAAAATTGAGTTGAATATCGACCTGTAAAGTTTATATGTGGATCCAAGACTTATAACAAATATGACTCGTATTAGGTCTTAGTCGGATATATTATCATAGTTTCATTAAAAACGTCAATCATTATTATCATTAATGGTTATCTCGTTCAACTTATCAATAAGGAGATGTAATTGAACTAGATGGTACAGTAATAAAACATGGTGTCCATATAAAATATATAATAGCTTTTGAATTAACTTAGAAGTTGAACTAGATGGTTCAAAATTTTCTAAATGATTAATCAATAAAATAAAACAGTCTTCTTTCAGACGTAGTCTACTATTCGACTAATTTTTAAAATAATGGATTTCCTATCAAGAAAAAGATTTTTCAAGCTAGGTTACCCCCATATGTAAGGAATTGCAATTCAAAAGCGTGTGGGTGTATATAATAGCCAAGTTTTCAAGAAATTGTAGAATATTGTAAAGCTGACTTTGAAAGAATTTATGTCACCAAATTATGGTCAATTAAAAGTGGCAATAATGTTGGTTTTGTGGAACTAGCTACTCTATTTTTATTGTCCAAAAAGAAATTATTACTTAGTACTCAACATTTTAGACGACCCATTGTGAACATGAAATGTGATGGCCACATATCCATATTCAATAACTCATAATATATATGTCATAATTTCTAAAACTTAAGCGTGTCTCACTACTTACTTTTGTAATTAACAAGCATTTCGATGGAAATTATGTGGGCCTCAATAATTAAGGCATGTTGTCCTCAACTACATAATATCTTCAATGCATATCCATTAAGCATCCAAACCATACATATGTGTGAACATTAAGAGACCCATAGTCATGTGATAGGATATATACATGATATAATACACACATATACGGGTTGAATTTAAAAAAAAAAAAAAAAAAAAGGTGTGTTGCTTAATGCTCCAATTAAGAAAAAAATAATTTTGTGTTGCTTAATGCTCCAATGTCTCACTCATATTCACCGTTCAGTTAAGATTTCGTATTGTTTCAAACTAAAATCCAAAAAATCTCAATTTATGTCTTAATGCCTCTTATGTACCATTTAATCAAGATCTCATATTTAATGAGATCAAATCATATCCGATCAATCACATTCTTCATTTAGTGAATGACTTTATATTCATATGACATATAATTTAGGATGTCAAATGTTTGTTACCTTCCCTTTACTATTAGATTAAGCCAAAGTTCAAGTGAATAATCCTCAATTATCACTAGGAAAACCAATAAATAAATTAGTGGTCTTCCAAACAAAAAGAGAAGTCTTGTCAAGAAAGGAGGAAAAAAAAACACACCAAATTTAATAAGATCTGAGCCAAATTTAATTAGTGGGAAGACTACGGACCAATTAGTGCATTGTCTTGTCATATAATTATGTCCCAATATAGTGTCTAATACAGGTAGATTCTCCATTGCCGGCTTTCATATAGAAATTCTCAACACTCACATTTTTAGTCTTTGGATTTTATTTTATTTTGTTGGGTGGCCCCAACAATGTAAACTGATTCACAAAATAAGGTATCGTGTTCGATACTAATTAATAATGTTGTTTAAATGCCAAACGGCAAATGCATTTAATTAGTTTATACGGTTGGAATTAACTATGTCCTCGATACTTGCAGCTTTATTCAGATTTTAGCATATTGTTGGCTGCTTTGAATTTTTCTAATTATGGGTTTTGGGGTTAGTGGGCGTCCATCTAATAATTACTTAAAATTAATATATTAGCTGTATGCAGATGAACTGCAACTAGTTCTAACTTCTACAATTTATTGAAGACTTTATTTCCAATTCACGAAATTATATTAGTAGGAGATTATCGATTAAGAATATTTGAATATAATATAAAAGTAATTTGTTTTTATTTTAAATAAATAAAACGATATTTATTAATCAGAAATCGGGTGATCTGGATTGAGCGATCACGTGGAAAGCGGGGCAGCATGTTTGGTGGGTCCAAGCAGGTAGGTGGTGGTACGTAGGTGCCATTGAATGTGTACGTTCTGGGTAAGGGAAGAGTGCTGTGACCGTCACAACCCACATGTCTAGCCTACTGCACCCTCCTAAACAGCACTGCACGCATTGATGCTATTCACGTGACTCTAGCATTTCTTCGCCCATTATTTATATCTATGTACGGCCGTATCTCAATTTTCATCCTCTACATGCCACCCCACACCTCTTTTAGGCTGCAAACATCGCTGCGTTTCAGATTTATTTATCCATAGATTTAATTCATGATTTTTTTTGGGAATTTAAATTCTTGAATTTAGCTACGTATACAGTGACAAAATCATACACCACAATCACAGATTTCTACTAGTACTACTATTATTATTATTTGGTAATTCTTTTTTTCTCTATATTAAAATCATATTTTAAAAAAATCACGTCAACATTTTTCATTCAATTGTTTTCCTTTTAAACATAGACGATACCCTAAATTTACTGAAACACCGAAATTGGATACATAATTGAAAATTTTAAATCTAGAAATATTTTCTGAATTATTTTATAATTGCTTAGATTTCGTATCATAGTTAGTTATAAATTTTAAATCTATAATCAAAAATTTATTGTTGTTGTTTAGAATAGTTATTTTCTTCTTCTTTTGAATCAATCTAAACAACATAACATCATTTTGAGACATTTTCAGGTCACTTTGTTTATAATATAATTTAACATTCTTTTTTCTTTCAAAAAGATGAAAGAATTCAAATTCTAAATCTTATTTAAGTTCAAAGAAACACATATTATATGACTCAGCATACAGGTACGCATATCAATATCATTTTTCCAAATATTCTTATCCTTCGTGTATGAGCGCAATCTTAAACATTGTGGGAAAAAAAAACATTAAAATAATGATATATGATTAATTACGACCTCACTAAGCAAGCCTTTTTTTTTTTTTTTTTATTGTGTGTCTCAAGACAAAAGTAATAATTTATTATGACTTTAGAAATATCTTCTAAGAATTATTAATTGATAATTCAATCAAACAGCTTTACAATAATACATTTTTGTGTGTCCTACCTAATGCATCTAGTGGCTGAGGCATAGCGAGGCGCTTATTATACTTTCTACATAATTGACATAAATATTTAAAATTATATATATGCATTTATTTAAATGATGACATAATTGAAAAATAATATATCTATCTGTATCTATTCAATCGATGACATCTTATAATTTCTAAATCTTATAGGTTTATTATGGGTAGGATGTAAGGAACTCATACTTTTGTGCTAAGTTGAATATGTATTATAAGTTGAATATTTCAAGCTTAAGAAATCTTGGTTTTTCTAGGAAGTGGAAATCATCCCTTTATTTGACAAGAATTTAATTGATTATTTAACTCACTTTATATATTTTATAGCTATTAATTCAATATTGTTATGCGTAACGATACCGAAAATTATTTTGTAGAAAGTTGCGATTTTAATTATGAAACTCATAAAATATTTAATAACGATGGTGGAATTTTAGAAGTAATCTCAATTTGGAAATTCGTAGCTTAGAAAATTCATTAATTAGATTTGACAACCTTTTTGATGAAATATGATAAGTTTTGGCAAAATTTTTGAATAATTTAATTATAAAATTTCTGTCAAAAGGGAGATCTCTAGATGCTTTAAATAATTGTACTTTCTGGAAAACTGAAAATACAATTTATTGTCGCAGGCTTCTTGTACCATACAAAGAATTATTGAACCAAATTGTCTTTTTCCTACTTGGGAACTAAGCAATGAGTTGTCCTAACTAGATTAGTTACATTCTTAAAACGCGATTTAAGCTTTTGTTTGTGTTAGTTACATCTTACATGAAATGAATTCTTGTAAATTATTATTTGGGGGGGGGGGGGGGGTGGTTTGGATAGTAATTAATGTCCATCCGTAAGTTAATTAACAAAGGCACAAATAAGAAAGTGATCATCTCTAATGTATTATATTTTTATAAGGCGTAGTTTCAATCAATTTATTGTAAAAAAAAAAAAAAAAAAAATTGAAAGAAAAAAAAATGATTAAATGGTTGAAAAACATAATGATTAATCTTTTGGTTATAATCCCTATGAAAAAAAGCGGCAATTGGAGAGGCTTTAAGGATAATGACAAGTTTATAACGTTTTTTTAACCGTAGTTATAAGGAGTATCATTTATGTATTGAGATAGAATTTGGTCCAACTCTCAAGAATAAAGGCCAATTTTTTTAGATACTGAAATTGTTTTATGAGATGATGGATTTTTTTTTCCCCAAAAATATTTAACTTCACAAGTCACAACCTGAAAATAGCACAAGAGGAGAAAATCATTAAACATAATTTCTTAGAGATTAAAAAATTTGGAAAACCAGGGATGCCAAACTATCTACCTAGTAACACATTTTCTATGAAGCTTTGACATTTGGTGATGTTTATATTGTTATATGCCAATGGTAGCTTCTGTTGAGGTCAATTCTGCTTCTTTCTCAATTTAGGATAATAATAATTATTTTTATTATTAATGTCTACGAAAAGTCCAATTCAACACCCTCAAACCTCTGCCAACCCATATTATCCTCATTTTAGGCCAAATTTTTTACTCCCTCCGTCCCGGCTAATTTTGCACACTTTCCTTTTCGAGATGTTCAGGATAAATTTACACACCCCTAAAAGGAAAGTAATTTTTACTTTTGACATGATTTTGTTGACTTTTCAACTCAGAAGGCAAAAAAACAACATTTTCTTATTCCACGTGTCGGGAAGGATGTGCAAAATTAGTCGGGACGGAGGGAGTACTTTGTTTAAAGCTTCAAACATCAGGACGATGTTGGCTAATTATATTAAGGTTCCTTAAACAATACAGTTTGTCTCTTTTGTTTTGTATCAATCAAAAAGCAAAAGAAACAAAAGATTTATATAATGAAATATTTGATATGAGATTTTGTTTTGATATAAGTTAATTTATTTTGGTGTCAAATATGATTAGTCATCAGGTAAATATTTTGGCTGACGTGATTTATTCCTTGTTAAAGATATTTTATGGGTTGAAGGATTTGGTAAGAATTGTTGGATGAGAAAAACTTCACAGAGAAAGAATGCTATTGTGTGACCACGTTTGCTATTGAATTCTGTTAGAATAGGTAAATGGATATACTTTTCTGAAATATGAATATTTGAAATGAAACTTCAAATTTTTTAGACCCCAATCTATTTCAATTGAATGTAGAAGTTTATCTTGTGACTATCACAATGTCTCATGTTTATAGACGTAATTTGATCTAATGTGAGAGTTAAGATATGAGTTAAAACACTAACAAATCTCTTTTTACGTAATTACCAATCATAAAATCATATACAAGATCATCTCACAAATATAATTGTGTGATCACAAGACCTTATCATCCATAATTCAAACCGATTTTTAAAAGTGAAACTTTGTTTGGTGTAACAACAAAAGTTGTAAATTGATATTTTTCATTGAGTTAATTTAACAAGACGATCTTATAAAAGTCTAACTCGTATTATATCATTTTAATTTCATAATAACTTACTAGAGAGAAACTCCCACAAATTTTTTTTTGTACAATTAAACAAATAGAATCTAACTTTTCATTACCTTCCTTTCACTTTCTTTGAACTCATTAAAAAAAAATATTGACGCACCAATAAACGTATCCGTTGTTATATCAAGAGCACATAATAAAATAATTCATATATGAATATTCATGAATGATAGGTAAATATAATTGTCTCAATTTCTTGTAATATGAAATTACAAGACAAATTAATTAAAATACTGAAAAACGGCTGGCCATGAATAACCGAGAAAACCAACAAAGATTTTAAAAGAGAAAGAAAAAAAAAATATATATATATATATATATATACCATAAAGAAATGTTCACGGCGGTGTGGACTGGGGATGTTAAAGAAAAATTCGGGAAAGCGGGCCGTGATTGACTATGCCTGGCGCAGTGGTCCCCACGTCGGACCCCAAACCCAAATTCAAATCCACTTAATCACGCTATACTAAATTCTACACCCAAAACTCGAGCACACACGTCAAACCAATTTTACAATTGACGGGACGTCCTTAGTATGGCCCACCTCTACTCCACGTCACCATCATGATTCCCAATATCACAATCCGCCCACTATAAATTCCCCTTTCTTTCTCTCCCTTCATCATCTCACCACATGCGTTTTTCTTCTCTCTACAATTCCAAATCTATTCTCTGCGTATATCATACGTTGTCGGCAGTATTTTTTCGGTTATGGAGGACGTGAAGGATGTCAGGAAAAGAGTCCGAGATGAGTCGGAGGAGGCCGAGTCGGATGTCGATTCGCCGGAGGTGAAGAGGTTAAGGGAGGACCTGTTGGATAGCCTAGATGATGATCCTGAGTTCGGCACTTCGAATCAGGATCTGGATTCGTTCATGAAGAGCTTCGAGAACGAGATTACAGCCTCGCCGTACTCCGCTGCCGGCTCCGGCGGAGAGGTTGACGTGGTTGATCTGGTGTCGGATTCCGGCGAATCTCGGCCGGATCTGGGGTACTTGTTGGGAGCTTCTGACGACGAGCTTGGAATTCCTCCTCCTCCGGCTTCTCCGTTGGGGGTGGGGAACGAGTTGAAGACTGAATTGGTCCAGGTCGACTCGGACTCTTCTGAGTTCGGTGGCGAGTTCTGGGATGTGCCGAGTTATGACTCGTTTGGGTTCGGGCTCGGACATGCGGATAACTATTACGGTGAATACGTGGCACTGGACGGGTTGTTCGACTATTCGGATATGGGTTTTGGGTCGGCTGATATTTCTAGGAGACCCGAAACTTTGCCTGCTCTGTAGGGTGGACATTTTTCTAGGATTAGGCGAAGAATATTTGTTAATATCACTTTATTTAATTTTTTCTTTTAATTTTCTACTGATACTGGAAAATATGACCAAGCACACACTGATCTTGATAATATATTTTTAGAAAATCGCACTGTTTTGGACATGAATTGAAAATAAAATAAAATATGGATAAGTAAATCTTTTTTTTTTTTTTTTTAAGAAAGTTAATGTTTATAACTACTGATAAAATTTGAGGTAAAATGAATTCATATAGATAAAGAGTAGTTTGGATATTAAATTCATAATCGATCGTGACATCGAATCTCACGCAAAGAGTATAATTCTTAACTTGGACGGGTCCTATTTCGTGTATCTCATTTTAATTTGTTTTAATGTAGAAAGTAGTTGAATGTAGTTATATCCACCTGAAACAGTGTTTTAATGTTCAAAATGATATTAAAGCTAAACAACGGATAATTGTTCTGATGTGAACGAGATCTCAAAGTAAAATCAAATCACATGATTACGTTCAATAATAAAATATGTTACATTATTTGACAAATGGATATGCATCCTATGTGGTATTCTAGCTACTGTAATTTTCTTTTGATTAGAAATCTTGTCAAATCGTTCTTTTGATTAGAAATCTTGTCAAATCGTAAAAAGATGGAGCAACCTTTAAATAATATAATTCATAAAAGAAAAATTAACGTAGATGAGACCAATGAGTATACAATTTATAATTCATGAAAAAAAGGTAAAAATTTATGTGCAATTATCGCACCATTTACGGCATATTTAAATAACTCAAACTTATATTGTAAAAAACATATTTGTAAAATATATACTTATAATTGAAAAATACATATTTATGGACATACTTGAATTTCATCGTATGTGACGGTTTCACAATAGACCAATTCAAAAAAGAAAAAGGTTAGACTTGTGAAGATAATTGAGTTGTGAATAATGAGTACATCTATTAGATAGATAGATGATCTGATATGTATACATATACACCTAACAAATAGATGATCTATTAGGGCGAATGTATATAATATACACCTAACAAATTTTGGTATTTCCTTTAGAGTGCTTCATTTTGGATTAAGCCTGAATATTTTCATTCGGGCTTATATGCCCATATTCAAAAGGATATGAGATCCCACACCTAATTTTGAATTATAGTGGACAGGGCTTGAAGTATTATTAATCGGGCTTAACTTTAATAATGGACAATAAAAAATAAAAACAAGACAGGGCTTGAAGTATTATTAATCAGGCTTAACTTTAATAATGGACAATAAAAAATGAAAGCAAACAAGTTAATCGCATGGATTTTGTGTGTTATCATGCCTATTACCCCTAAGCAAACACACCCTTAGGGTTAAGGTATATATTACACACCAACATTGATATTGAAGTGTGTATTATACCTCCAAGTCTCCAACATTTAATTAAAGTGTAAATTGACCATAATTATGTTTATGTGAATTTTTATTTATATTCTTTAAATACAAACTTATTATATTTTTATTCTAATTTGATATTACATTATTTGAGCAAACACAATTTTTTCCTAAAAAAGTTGTTGCAGCAATAGATCGAATTTATTAAGTTATTGTAAACTATTAATTTTCACTCGGTATATTATTTATCATTTATTTACATAAATATAATCTAAGATATCATTTATAGTTAATCATTACTTCGCACAATATACATACTTGTGTATATGTATATACAATAAGATATCTATCATAATTTTCTAATATAACATTTAGGGTCTGACCATCCGCACCCCAGTTTTTACTAAACACACCCCATTTATAATTTTAATTATTTAAAAAATTCAAAAAAGGACAAAATTATCATTTTGCCCTTCTTAATAAAAAAAAAAAACTCCTCTCTCTTCTCCTCCCGTTTTCTGCTTCTGCTTTTTTTTTTTTTCTTTTTTCATTCCTCAAACCTTAAATTCCCTTAGAAAAATCATTTTATGAGTTAACAAAGTATATAATAATCGTGTGAAATCGTGTAAAAAGAACGAAAAAATAACAACAAATCTGAGGACCCGTTCGTCTTCGACCACCAAGAGTCGAACACGCTAACACTCTTTGTGTTCGACAAACCAGGGTCGAACGGGTCCTCAGATTTGTTGTTATTTTTTCGTTCTTTTTACACGATTTCACACGATTATTATATACTTTGTTAACTCATAAAATGATTTTGTTAATAAATTCAAGGTTCGAGGAATGAAAGAAGAAAAAAAAAACGAGAAGATAAGAGAAGCCGACTGGAGGGAGAGGGAGAGGAGGAGAGAGAGGAGAAATTTTTAATTTTTGTTTAATTAAGAAGGGCAAAATTGTTTTTTTACTATTTCCTGGATTTTTTAAATCAAAAAAAAAAAATTGGGGTGTGTTTAGTAAAAACTGGATGCGGATATCCGGGCCCTAAAATTTAAAAGAGCACTGAGAATAAAATCGTAGATTGAAGAATTTATTCAAGAGAATATTTTTGTTGGCCCAAAAACCCGGCCCAAAGGAAAGCACACTCGTGTGATAAACATGCCTTATTCCTTCCAGCATCGAACACAAAAATCTAGCACACTTTAATCTCTCTTTATGGACACCACTTTCTCAATTTATTCGTAAACTGCACGCACCAATCTGACCACATAAGTACTCCTTCGTCCTTCGCACTGACCGGCGAAGCGCGTGTAGGCTCCCATTCATGGCTGAACTGTGTGAATTCTCTGGAAAAATAAAATCCATGGCGAAATCCATTGAATTGATTCTTCACTTCAATCGAATGGATTGATTCTTCACTTCAATCGTCGGGTCTCCATGCCCTTCTTCTCTATTATTTCTCACAAAAATTGAATTTAATCCTATAGAGAAATTAATTATGAAGATTTTCGTGAAGACGCTCAAGGGCACGCACTTCCAAATCGAAGCGAAACCAGAAGACACGGTTGGTTTTTTTTTTTTTTGTTGTTGTTGATACCTGTCTTCATGATTCGCTCGCAAGTGTGCTTAATTGTACTAGTGTAAGTGGAATTTAGTTTTTTATTCAGTTTTTGTTGATCTTTTGTGGAGCGTCTTTGGATTTTCATTCCACATGCTTGTTTTGGTGGGCGATTTTGAAATTAATTTGCTGCGGGAGTTATTGAATGATGTTAATTTGAGCAATTCATTGCTGAATTACCATTGGCCCTTTTAATTGGGGAAACTATGTGTT
Organism: Scutellaria minor; assembly: GCA_954870855.1. Lineage (NCBI taxonomy): Eukaryota > Viridiplantae > Streptophyta > Magnoliopsida > Lamiales > Lamiaceae > Scutellaria > Scutellaria minor. Next base: position 1,544,280 of record OX940725.1, read on the forward strand.
TAGTTGGGTATTCTGGACTTGGCCTGTACAGATGTGACATAAGGAGTCTGTTTGCTTTGATGTATAATTTGAAAATTTATGATGAATTCATCAATTTTGTGTTGTGTATAGTTATACATTGCATGGAGATGATTCTTGGTATTGCAGTTCATTTATATTTTTATATCAAGTGATATGAAAGCTAATTGATATTTATGCCATCAAGTAGAATATATGCAATGGATTCACATAGTGATCATGGTGTTCATGCTTGTTTAATTGGAAATGTTGCTGACCTTAGGGTATGAAACTAGACCTACTAACAAAGATGGAGGTTCAAAGATTCCTAGTCAAAGGATTTTGTTATGATCAATACTAGAAGCTGGTTGATTCGTATAGTCAATGATGCTTAATGTAAATAAACACGATCCTCCAGTTAACAAACGATATACATAGTTGTAAAGCCTATATTTGTTGATAACGAACGTAATGTGTTCTATATGATGTGTATGTTGCAATATATTTCTTGGATTTATGTCTATTTGTTCCTCAATTGTTGATAGCTTTTCAACACTTCCATTGCTAGTCTTGTTGATTGCCTTTACTATCCAGGTTGCGGATGTGAAGAAAACAATAGAAACTACTCAGGGAGCTGATATATATCCTGCAGCACAGCAAATGCTTGTCCATCAGGGAAAAGTTCTTAAAGATGGCACAACACTTGAAGAAAACAATATTGCTGAAAACAGCTTCGTTGTTATTATGTTGTCTAAGGTCAAAGTTCATCTGTTGCTAATTACCTGAATTATGAGAAGAGTTAGTACTACTATTTTTGCTAAGCTTTCCTTTTTCTGGATGCACTATTTTTATCTTTCTGTGTTCTTTACTTCATTGTACTGGCCTATTGGTTACTGTTTGTCTTCAAGTTTCTCTTTAATAGTTTTTTGTTATGCTGTGGAAGTACTTGGTTTCAACTAAACTCTGTTTGCATCTGCTTTATAAAATGTTGTAGAACAAGGGCGCATCAGGTGAAGGCTCAAGAACATCAAGTGCACCTACTGTGAAGGTAACAACAGTAGATGCACTATTTTTTCAGTATTAGCTAACATATTATCAATTCAATATTACCATTCTGATTCACTATCCTTATAATTTGATATCACACAATTCTTTTTGGTTGGTTGTGCTTATATCTATTCAAGAAATATCTGTCAACTTGTATATGTCATCCAACAATGGAATTTCCTTTTTTCATCATGTACTCAAATGACCTTAATCCTTATAGGCACCACAGGCAAGTGTCCCACCACCTACTTCAGGTCCAGTGTCTACAACTCCTCAACCGCCTGCACCAGCGTAAGATTTGATTATCTCCTGCTTTTGATACTGGGAACTTCCCAATTTTCCATATTTCGAAATGAAGGGAGTTTTTTTTTTTTTTTCTTCATTTTAATGTGTTAAATTCATAACTCTTTCTATTTTATAGGCCTGCACCTTCTCCTGCTCCTGCTCCAGCTGCTAATGCTTCGTAAGTATCCATCTAATATGATTAGATGTCCCTAACTTTGTTCTGTAAGTTTAGCTTTCGGACACTTGAGTCTTATGCTTGATTGATTGCAGATCTCATGATTACGGCCAAGCTGCATCTAATTTAGTTGCGGGTAACAAACTTGAGGGAGCTATACAGCAGATTCTTGATATGGGTGGAGGCAGTTGGGATAGAGACACAGTTCTTCGAGCCCTTCGTGCTGCTTACAACAACCCTGAGAGAGCTGTTGATTATTTATATTCCGTAAGTCATCAAACCTTTTCCATTAGGCCTCCAACCTTAATCCTTGAAATAATAATAGTTTTTCTCATGCCATTTTAATTTAGTGGTAATCTTTATCCTTATTACTTGTTGTCTATGCATGTTAGGGAATCCCTGAATCTCCTGCTCAGCCTCAGGAGGCAGCTCAACCACCACCTGTTTCTTCCACTGGACCTAATGCGAATCCACTGGATCTTTTTCCACAGGTTATTTGATTAGGTTTTGGCTTCATTTCTCCTTTCTATTAATGAAATTTTTTAGGAACGATAGGACTGTGATTTTCTTTAATAGGGTCTTCCAAGTATGGGCGCCAATGCCGGTGGTGCAAACACTCTAGAGTTTCTACGCAACACTCCTCAGGTAATTGAGATCTGTAAAAGCTCTACAAAGTTAGAGACGGATTTTATTTCGTGATTTCTGAAACATTTTTTTACCTTAATACTTGTCTTCAGTTTCAAGCATTAAGAGCAATGGTGCAGGCCAACCCACAGATTTTGCAGGTTCCTCCTAATTAACTATACCCCTTTAAATCCATCGGTATTGTTTCCTTGCAGAGGCATTAATGAATTTTATCTTTGTTGGCAGCCAATGCTTCAAGAGCTAGGAAAACAAAATCCTCAGCTAGTTAGGCTGATTCAAGAGCACCAAGCTGACTTTCTTCGCCTAATCAACGAGCCCATTGAAGGCAGAGAAGGGTATATACCTTAAATCTTTAATTTCCGTTACTAGAACATGCTTATGTCATGCTAGTCTGATCGTGATGTGGTTTTGTTTCTTGATGTCACCTCAGCAACATACTTGGTGGAGCAATACCACAGACAATAGCAGTTACACCCGAGGAACGTGAAGCTATAGAAAGGGTAACTTCTAAACTTCGACTATAGAAGATTCTTCACAGTTGTAACGAAATAAAAACGAAGCATTAACTGATAAATAAGTCTATCTTTCCAGCTTGAGGCGATGGGATTTGATCGAGCACTAGTTCTTGAAGTGTTCTTTGCCTGCAACAAGAATGAGGAGCTGGCAGCCAACTATCTGTTGGATCATATACATGAGTTTGAAGAGTGATCGTGATATATATTTCGTCTACTTCGGTTTCTCTCTTGTCTTTCAATAGCCTTCTACTCTTATTTTCTTAACACTTCTTGAGTGTGTATTGTGAACTTATTATAGCCCTCTTTTCAGGAGTTGATATGATGGTGTTTGGGGGCGATGAGGACATGATGCTCAGAAATGTAATTAACCCCTTCTATTCAATTTCTCTAGCACCTGTTTCTCTATATTTTACCCAAATAATTGAAAATATTTTTCGACAAAAATTAACTATGCAAGTGTTGCGAACATTCTAAAAGACCAGATAATAATGGCTTATTTACCCTTTTAGGTTCCGATTTTTCGAACAGTAACCACCACTAGCTACACATTCCAAACTATAATTGGATATGTGATATTTTTTTATCGACTTAGATCACCCATCCAAATTGATATTAATACATGTTCAAAAGGGATGTACCATGAAATCACGGGTGTTGATGCTGTTTTGGCTTTCATAGTACCACAGATCCCTATATGGAAAAAATAGGCTTTATCGTAAAAAGATTGTGTCAGAAAAAACCATAAAACAGACAGGTTTTATCAATGCAGAGGTCCTATTGGACTGGAGTCCGTAACCAAAATTGTTTTGAGTTTCTATATTTGAAAACGGTCCACAATGACACTGAATCCTTAATCTGATTTCTTATTTATCTTGTTTCTAATTTATTAATATGTAAAATTGTTGGCATTCATTCGTATCGATGAGTATGACAAACATGATCGAATATTGATCTGAAGCATCCACCATAAATCTTTGATTTGTATAATAAATTGTCGAGTTTGAGATCGAAGAAGAACTGTAGAGTATATGTTATCTTTCTAAATTAGGACACGTGTTCTTCGCTATTTATATTTATATTTGATAGAGGATGGATCGTATTAATTAATTTATTTTCAGCATATATAATTACTTGAGATGCAATAATTTTGATTGGTTTGGCACCTCAATTATTATCTGGGGATCGTCCAGAAACTTTAATAAAAATGTTCACATGTATCATTCATGGATTACATAATAACTAGTTTATCTTCAACATTTCTTTCACATTACATTTTGTAATCCCTTTCAATCTATATAGTGTAGAAATTTTAATCGTTCTTATTGGTTTATTTAATCTGGACCCAGGATATATGTGTGTGGACAGGCTCTATTCAATGATATATATAAATTAAAATAGATGTGGAACTGAGAGTACATTTTTTGTCTCGTGCAATACATAACTTAGAAGTAGAAAACACACTTGATTGCTATTTTCTTTTCTCATTGGAACTGCAATTTTCAATTATAATTAGAGGTGAATTTTTTATGTGACTAATGCCTGCCTAACTAGCTTCAATAATTGGCATAACTATCACTGTCTTGTTCAATTTTCATATTCATTAAAATATTTATAATACTCATTAACTTGTTCACATGGGTTGTTATGTTTCAAAACAATGGAAATAAAAACAAAAATTTATTAATGTGAACATGAAAGCACGTCTTACTATTTTATGATTTGTGCATTAATTATTTGCTAAATAACGATATTTTGTTAGCTTTTCTTTATTTTCTATTTTTATTTGTCTGATCAATAATGTGATGGCTAAGGTGGACAAATTGATCAGATATTTTCACAAGTTTTAACTGAAAAAATGAAGGTTATATAAATTGCAAAATGAGATTAAATTCGTAATTTATTTTGCTAAATCTAAAAATTCATATTGAAACAATAATTTCATAAACCGCCTATATTTGCAGATGAAATGCCAAACTCTCTGATCAACAACCATGTGCATATCCATATACCAAATCTTCAAATTTGACATTATTTAATTACAGAAAAAGATTATACTGAAGATATATATGTGACCGATTGAAAATAAAAAAATACAAATCAAAAAAATAAACCTTTTATCATAGCATGGTTGTACTATTTGGAGGTTTTGAACTGACATAAACCACATACTTTCCAAGATATCATCTTTTATACATATATAGATGAAAATGACAAGAGATTCACTACTTACAGCATGTAAAAACCACCCTATCCTCCTATAAATGCTTCTCTTACATCCATATATATTTGGTCCAAAACACTACCAAACACTAACAATGAACATGGGAATGTTGAAGAAGAGAGGCCCAAATGTCGAAAAGAAACAGGGTGGCATGGTCACTATGCCCTTCATCTTTGGTAAGCTAATTTGCTCATCAATCCTTAATTTCATCGAAAACACGAGGATTAACATTCATGTGTGTATTTTTCTTTGAAGCAAATGAAATATGTGAAAAATTGGCTGTGGTTGGTTTTAGTACAAACATGATCAGCTACTTAACGGGGCAGCTACACCTGCCAATGACTAAGGCAGCCACTACTCTCACTAACTTCGGAGGCACTTCAGCCTTAACGCCGTTACTTGGGGCGTTTGTATCAGATGCCTTTGCTGGGAGGTTTTGGACTATAACAATTGCTTCCATTATATACCAAATCGTTAAGTTTCTGGTCTCAAATTCCATTACAAACTTCTTCAAATTAATTTCAGTTGTGGTAATTAAAGTATTCAACTGTTTTTTTCCAACAGGGAATGATCAGCTTAACGACGTCAGCAGTGGTCCCCAGCTTAAGGCCTCCACCTTGCAAGAACAACCAGGTCTGCGAAGCAGCAGATTCTGGCCAACTGGCTATCCTCTACATCTCACTCTTGCTAACGGCGTTAGGGTCGGGAGGGATACGGCCCTGTGTGGTGTCGTTTGGGGCTGACCAATTTGACGAAAATGACCCTAACCAGAAGACGGCGACTTGGAAGTTCTTCAATTGGTACTACTTCTGCATGGGGGCATCAATCATGGTTGCAAATACAGTTATTGTTTATATTCAAGATAATGTTGGGTGGGGTTGGGGACTTGGTGTTCCCACCATTGCTATGGCTTTGTCTGTTATCGGATTCGTCATCGGCTACCCTTTGTACCGGAAACTCGACCCCGCCGGAAGCCCCTTTACGCGGCTGCTGCAGGTCTGTGTGGTGGCCTATAAGAAGAGGAAGTTGCCTAGGGTTTCTGATCCTAAGTTTTTGTATGAAAATGAGAATCTTGATGCTGCTATTTCTCTTGGAGGCAAACTTGTTCACACTCAAAACCTCAAGTAAGTTCTATCTTAATTTACTGGTCACAGATGAATAGTCAAATAAGATAATATAATAATTATTCTATTCAATTATTTTAAACTAAACAATTCCCTTTTATTAAAAAATCTTCATTTGATGGGTAAAAATATCGATTTTGATTATATTTAATGTTCTATCATCTTTTTACTATTATAAATTTTTCCTTATTTTATTAGACTACTTTTTGATTGTCTATAATTTGTTGTGTGATTCTAACTTATTAATTTACCATTTTAAATGTTTTTTCATCTGATGCTTTAAAATTAAAACCATATATTTTTTTTATAACATATGGCATGAATTAAAAATAATGAAATAAAAAATGAAATATCAAATTGAAATAAAGGGATTTAGTCCGGAAAATAACAAGCGCCCATACTATGTCTAAATTAGACAAGATTTTATGGGACTAGTTTATTGCTTCACATTATTAGATAAGGCCACAAATTCTTTCAGCCCTGTCTGTCATGGATTTCAAAAATGCCAAACCTAATTTGACTAATCCACTCCAATCAATCCCTTCCACTGTCAACCACCATTCTTCAATAATGCAGACAAATTAAAGATCACAAATTTACTAAAAATTATGATACAGGGTTTTGGACAAGGCCGCCATAGTGACAGCAGAAGACGATCCAAAAGCCCCGAATCCATGGAACCTCTGCACAGTCCACCGAATCGAAGAACTGAAATCGGTTATCCGAATGGGTCCCATATGGGCCGCCGGAATCCTCGTCATCACGGCTGCGGCCCAACAGAACACCTTCTCCATCCAACAGGCCCGGTCCATGGACCGACACCTCACCAAGACTTTCCAAATCCCACCTGCATCAATGTCCGTCTTCACCTACTCATCCATGCTGATAACCATAGTCCTATACGACCGCGTTTTGGTCCCTATAGCCCGGAAATTCACAGGCCTGGAGCGTGGCATTTCCTTCCTCACGAGAATCGGAATCGGCCTTGTCATATCAGTGCTTGCCACGTTGGGAGCCGGGCTCATCGAAGTGAGGCGGAAGAATGCTGCAATGGCGCACGGTCTAATGGACCAGCCGCATGAGATTATTCCGATCTCGGTTTTTTGGCTTATGCCAATGTATTGTTTGCATGGAATGGCGGAAGCGTTCATGTCGATCGGGCACCTCGAGTTTTTCTATGACCAGGCGCCGGAGAGCATGAGGAGCACCGCGCCGGCGTTGTTCTGGCTCTCAATCTCGGCGGGGAGTTATACGAGCACCCTTTTGATTACTCTGGTGCATAAGTACAGCGCTGGTGATGAAGGGTCCAATTGGCTGCCTGATAACAATCTGAATAGAGGGAAATTGGAGTATTTGTATTGGTTGATCACGTTTCTGCAGATCTTGAACTTCGTTTATTATGTAATATGTGCTAAATTCTATACATTCAAGCCACTTCAGATACGTAAATCCGAGGATGAAAAGAAGGAGGAAGTTGAGCTTACAGGCCATGTTTAGAGGCATTTGTTATGTGTGTTTTTTAGGAGTTTAATTAGGACGAGAAATAATTAATTGTTATGTGATATTATGTTATATTTCTTATGTTGGATTTATATTAAGGTAAGATGATTGAAGAATAAATTATTGAGAGACAAGAAAAGTACTATTTGAAGTAGTGTTTGATGAAAATGATTAGAACCACAAGTAAATATGCATTTTTATTGAAGTAGAAAAGTGAAAAATGAACGGTGAAATATGTAACGACTTTTAGGTGTTGCACATATTCCCGGGAAACCATGATTTAGCGAATGATGAGTATATATAATACCTTACACTAATCATTTCACTTTTGTAATAGAATTTGTGTCTGCCTTATAATTTTTGTTCTAAATCATGGCCCTCAAATTCTATTCCCGTTTCTCTGATGCCGAAAGAACGTACCAAGAAAAGTAAGATTTCATTCTTCGTCTTCTTCTTCTTTTTTTAAAGCGAATTCAATCATTGAAAAAGTTGGTATACATTGATATTGAAGGAGCCAAAAATTGGTAAAGAGTTCAAGAATTGGAGGGCATGATAAAGATGAATATGATAATATATCGTCGTCAAGGTATACGCCTCTATCAGCGTTGGCTGATGCCTTTGAAGAGCTGTCTGAATTGGTGAAGGCTAATGGGTTCGATCATGATCTGGATTTGAAGACATTCTGTGATGCATGTGCTCTTGTTTCTACTCCATTGGGTTGTTTAGGAAAGACATTTAAATTTGCTGAGTCCGAGTATTCTACTAAGGTAATTAATTGATTCCCTGTGATCATGGTTTTTCTTCCTTTATTATTACTAAAATTAAAATGGAGTTCTTTTTTTGGTTGAAAATGCATGGTTTAATTGATGTTGGATGTTTAATTGATATCAGGTGAGAAGTCTAGAAGAAGCATCAAAAACATATGCAACATTGAACGATATAATAGATTTCGATGTACAGAACGACACCGTTAAGGCACTACGAAGTCGTACTCGTCATCTACGCAGAGTCAGACAGGGCCTTGATCTCATCAAAACTCTCTTCCAGAATTTCTTGTCTTCAAAGTCTCTCTCTCTCTCTAGATATGTTTTTTTCCGGCAAAATGGGTGGAAATAACTAAATAAGGATAACAAATATTTATTATAGTTATTTCATTAAAAAACTGTTTTAATAAACCATGAAAAAGAAAATGTGTTTTTGACAAAAATTTCCTTGTTTTATTAAGGGTTAAAATGTAAACTTTGGCTATATTAATTATTTTGTTATTTTTCTGCTATTTTAAATTTTTTCTTATCACTATGGTTGTTCCTATGTTTTAATTACTCATCAATAATGAACATATGCTGAATTACAGTGGATGCAGTTTGAAAGAAGCCGCTTCATCGGCTTATGCAAAAACGTGTGCACCCTATCACACATGGGCTATTAGGGCCGCTGTTGCTGCTGGTATGTATGCACTTCCGACGAGGGATCAACTTCTTCTCAAGCTAAACGAAACCGGTGAGTACAAATTGTATTCTATATATTCGTTTTGTTTTGAGATGTGACGTGTTTAATTGTCGTATTAATTTGTACAGAGGAATCTGCGGCAAGGGAAATGAAAAGATACATCATAGCCTCCGGTCCGATAATCGAATACATCGACAAGCTCTACACATCAAGAAATATCAGCTTGGATTGGTGATCGAACAAAATATATAGAAAGAGTGAAGAAATCTTGCAGTTTTTGGAATGTAGCTAGAGATGCTAGTGTGTGTATAAATGTAATAATTTAGTACATGTATGTATATGAAATGTTACTATAGGATAACATGCACAATTTTTGGGGCAGAGAATGTGTTACTTCCAAATTAGCACATCCTTTTTCCTAATTCAAATCCCAATATCCATCCACCCTAGCAAACTAGCCCAATGTATTTATCAAAAAGATTAAAATAAAATTAGTAATATATAATTTATAATTGTATATAACATTTGTGTGCTAATAACTCTAAATACAAATTAACTTTACTATTCAATCCTGGAAATATTGTTACTCAACTGACCAACCACCTAGGATTAATCGAAATAAAATTTCAACATTAATTAAGAAACAACATTGTAAAGCACATGGGATATATGTACACCTGCAAAATTGCAAACAAGGCAAAATAAGGGAAACCTAAACCAGGGCAATATTGTCATGGAAAAGACACCTCAAATTAAAGAGCAATATATGACTACTAGTTATAAGTAAACACATGTACCAAATTCACATACAATTAAGCTTTGGTCAAATCATAATCTATGGACTGTTTGGTTGATTGACTCCACTACTTCACATTAATGCCACTTTTTATTGAAAAGAGATATTAGAATCCATAATGTGATTTTGGTTTCCTATCAAATAATCACATTTGGCTTTCTTGATGGAATCAGCAATGATAATCATATATAAGTATTTCTCCGTTTCTATCTTTTCTTCTTCTTCTTCTTCTTATTATTATTATTATTATTATGCTTTTATTTAATTGAATAATTAATTAAGAATATTAAATGTTGGGTTGTATAGGCATTCAATTTTCAAGGACACTTATTTAAAAAATACATAGAATTGATTTCAAAAAAGAAATAAGAACTAGCGAAGCATGATTGGGCAATTAACAACTCGACAAAGGCACATTTGGAAATGGAATCAAAAGGTAATTATGTTTCCTATACTCCAACCACCAACTATCCATGAAAAAGGTTCTACTTTTCCTATTAATATATTTTTTTAATCAACTATCCATGAAAAAGGTTCTAATTTTTATATTAATTAATTTAATTATCAAATGTCTATCACTATAAAAATTAAAATTGCCACGCTTTCGTTTTATCTTTCAGTGCGCCAACTCCACACCCTCAAATCTTTGATTTAACCTACCAAAGTCCGAGATTTATTCTGATTTTTATTCAATTTAATATTTGACACCTGGAAATATATTTATCTCGTTTATTTTTATAAAAAACACAACTCATTCTCATACTCCAAAATTGTGATGTAATTATAGTTGTAATTATTAAGATTGAGTCCTAATTATACTTTTATTTGCATTATCATTTGGTTTTTGGAGTTTAGTGGAAAATTATGTGTGCACTAATGTAAATAAAAAATAAAAGCTCAAATTTTATGAAGAAAAGTATACAAGCTAAATTCTGATGCAGATGCAATTATATATATGGTCACAATTAAAAGAAAAATGCGAATTATATGATCATTTGAAATTTTTATTGGGTCATTTTGAGTTACAACTATAGTTTAGGGAGGGAAAGACTTGAATATGAAATCCTACTTAAATTATGGAATATTTATCATTATATGCATTACAGTATTAATTAATATATAATACTTGAGAAACTGAAGAATGTGACTAAATAAATATGCCTTATCATCAATAATTGCCTCATTAACATCAACCAATAACACACTTAGATCCTTTCATCATCTTTATATATATATATATATATATATATATATATTATATGTATGTATGAATACTGATCTATCAATGGGAAAACCTAGTCCATGTGAGAAAATCTGGTCCACAATCTAAGAACTCATCAAACATGCCAAGGATCACTGTTTAACATCTGGTCCACTGGTGTTTATTTTCACATCAGGACCATACTAAAAAATATATACTTACATTTTTGGTTGCTAAACATTGAAAGATTTCAGTTTAGTTCTCATTATATCATATATCAGGTGAAATGAGATTTACTTTCACATCATATGCATGGAACCTGTTTTATCATATAGGAGTGAATAAGAAATTGATCTTCCAAACAATAAATCATGTAAAATTGAAATCTCAATAGGATTATAATAGACATTCTTTACTGTATGTTTGTAGAATTGCAGTGTTTATTTATGACATGCACGGTCACAGGTAGCTATCAATCTAGTCATAACTTATAATTATATGATGTGACCATGGATGAAAATATCCAGAAATATCTTCGATATTTCCATTTTTTCACGTGATTGATAAAATAGGGTGCAATCGATATATCTCCGATATTTTCATTTTTCCAAATAACCGTAAAGAAACAATCAATTTTGTTAAAATATTGATAAAATATCGGCGAAATATCGATTTCAAGTTTGTAGAAATTTTGTTAAAATATCGGTATATCGGTGAAATATTGATTTCAATATCGGTGACTTCATCCTACAAAATATCGATTTCAATATCGATGGCTTCATCCTACAATTTGTAGGAAAATAGGTAAATCCGTCAAATATCATTGAAATATCGATAAATATCGGTGGAATGTCGGGGAAATATCGGAAAAATATTGATAAATTTATGTATCGATATTTCCACAGATATCAATATTTCCACAATATTTTCATAAAATTAAGATATCGATATTTCCATCGAAACCGAAATTTTCATCATTGGATGTGACATTAAATAAACTATTCACTAAGGATAAATACTTTATTATATATATATATATTTATCAATTATTGAGATCATATTCATTTATCAATTAATGTATATATTGTGATAGATTATAATATCCAAGCTTAAAATAAATTACTAAATTATAAGACTAAAATGAAATAAAACAGGAGTGCAGGACTAAAAAGAAAATAAATTTCTAAGTGTCCGAACACGATTCGCTTAGCTGTAGGAGGGCTTACCTCGTTTGGCATTTTCCATCAGAAACCTGACACGTAGCACTAAAATTGATGACTCAGAAAGCAATTTTCTTGTTTGCCCTTTCATTCATTGAATAAACAGGTTAAACTTTTATTGAATTTTGTACCATGCATAAGTTATATTTATATAATTTGAGTACTATATAAGTTCGCTCAGATGTATAATAATGCCTTAATATTATTTAATCAAATTTCACATAAAAATATTTAAATATATTATTAAAATCTCCAAAGAAAAATATCAAATCCAACCTATCCACGACAATTAAAAAGGCAAAACAAAATAGCCGTAGGACCACCAGACCATGAGCATATATGTATATACGTGCGTTACGGATAATGTAAATTGTGTAAATTTATTTTTTAAAAATATAATTTTTTAGTTTAATGTTGTATATTTTTAAGTTTTTTTTTTTATATTAAGTTGATAACCATTAATTTGTAAATATTGAATTATTATTATTATTATTATTATTATAGGATGAAACCATGTGGAGAAGCTCCACGTGAGCACATACGATACGACACAGTGGTGGACCCCCACCCTACCCCACCCCCAAATCCGCTCCTTAGGCTTATTTCATGGTGCACACTCGCCATTGCAGTCGAATGCAGAAATTTTCGCATGATCTACTGAAGCTTAATTCATTGTCGTTTGCGAGCATTTGTTTATGCATGAATGGAGAGTAACAGCAACATTATTGCGCCGTTTGTGGTGAAAACGTACCAAATGGTGAGTGATCCGACGACGAATGAGCTCATCATTTGGGGGAGAGAGAACAATAGCTTCATCGTTTTGGAGCCTTTGGATTTTTCCCAGAGGGTTTTGCCGGTTTACTTCAAGCACAACAACTTCTCCAGTTTCGTGCGTCAGCTCAATACTTATGTGAGTAATTGCAATTTGCGAGTTCATTTTTCAATTCTGTTCAATTCCTGTTTACTTGATGCGATTTTCGTGGAACTTGAAATTAGGGATTAGATTCTGTGAATTGTGCGAATTGCTGTAATTTTTTAATCGGTCGACATGAAGTAGGGGTTTTTGTTTACGAAAAGGAAATTTTGCAAAATTTGCAAAATTTGTGATTTTTTTCTGAATCTGAGTTTTAGATTGTATGCATAAGGAAATTTGATCTAATTCAAGCATTCAAGCCACGGACGTAAAGGAATGAAAGGATAGTTCCCTTTTCCCCATTCTTGAATGTTTTTGAGGAAAATATTAATTATAGGAGATTGCTTCTCCTGTAAACCTATTTTGTCTTTGGCTCTACCTGTTTGGAATATTTTTTTGGAGTTTTAATTTGATTATTTATCCTTTTCAACGATTTATTATTTTGTATATACCTGTTTGGCATGATGAAGATTGAGATAAATGATTTCCATGAGTTAGTGATGCATTATTTGGAGTTTTAGATTATTTTTTTCTTTCTTTTTCTTTTTTTCTGCTACCTTAGCTTTTGGAGTAAAGACTAAGAATGAACTATGAGTTCTCAAGATTGGGCATAATTTCTTTATTTCAGGAAGAGCATGGGTGAAAGCTTGATTTTGAGCTTGTAATCCTGTTGAGCCTTCTTTTAAATTATGAAAAGAAATCTCTCGATCATGATTGGAACTTGGAAGTAATAATGAGTTTGGTGATTGAAACGTGTCGTGGCTCTTAATATCAACTTTCGTGATGTATTCAATTAATACTGAGTGTTTTTGCAAAATAATCGATCTGAGATTATTTCATATGAGTAACTTCACATGTTACCTTGGACATGTCCAAATGCTGCTTTTAACATAAATTTATAAATTTCTGCTTTATATTGTTACCTCTACCTTGAATGTATCTCTAAATCCCATTTCCATTTATTGTAACAGGGCTTTAAGAAGGTTGATCCAGACAATTGGGAGTTTGCAAATGAATGGTTTCTGTGCGGACAAACACAACTATTGAACAACATTGTGAGGAAGAAGCACACAAGTAGAAGCTATACTTCACTTATCAAGCTCGAAGAAGATGAGGACGATGAGATAGTAATGGAGATCGCAAAGCTAAAACAAGAGCAAATGAGCTTAGAACAAGAGCTCGAGAGCATGAACCGGAGGCTAGAAGCAACAGAGATTAGACCCCAACAGATGATGACTTTCTTGCTCAAAGTAGTCGATGACCCTCAAATATTGCCTCGAATGATCCTCGAGAAAGAAAGGATGAGACGTCTAACATATGATGGCAGCGATAAGAAGAGAAAGATTATGGTACCTGCACCTTCATCAAGTTCTTCAGTCAAGACTGAAGGGGATCAAGAAGTTGGCACGATTGCAGAAACAACGCCATTTTCATCGCCTGAAGGAAACTTAAACGTTGATAGCTATTGTAGATCTTCATCGTCTTCTGATGAGAGGCTTAGTGATAATCGAAGTATAGGTATGGTTAAGTTTCGGCAGGGGCATCCTCGTCATTCCAGTCTTTCTAGCTCATCGTTGTTCAGCCCCTCCGATGGTGGTGGTGGTGGTGGAGTTGTGCCGCCAATGAATAGCATGATGGGGTACGAATATGATTCCGGTGGCGGAGTTTATTCGAATTATTTTGCAGGTCTAGTGGCTGGGGAAACAGCTAACACACCATATCCATTCTCTCTTCTAGGTGGTGGATTTTAGCCTTTTCTTTTTAAATTTTGATGATTTTCATTATGTGCACTTCTTTTTTGTGTTTCATTTGTACATGGTTGTATATATTTGTGTATTTTAATTTTAGCGAGGGTACCATTATATAGATGCAGCATATTTAGTGTATATTTGACCCATTTTGACATTTTTATATCATGTGGTAGGTTATTTTGTATTTCTTATTTAAAAACAGTATGTATTTTCCACATCATTTTGTTTAGGGAATTTTAAATAAATGTAATAAAAGACAAGAGGACAAACAAATAATCCTTTGGGTAATCTCTACCGAAGCCCAATAGTTCAAAACCTCAAACTATGGGCCAGAAATTAGTCTAGTAGCCCAAATCAAAGACTCTGATATATATATATATATATATATATATATATATATATATATATATTTTGGCTTTTGAAATTGATATGCTTTACCTTAATTTAGGCTTAAAGTTAGGATGAAGCGCTAATTTAAGCTTTACCTATTTTGTTAATAACATTTTTTCAGAAAAAAAGTGTAATTAAATGTATAATCTATTCATACATATTTAAGTAGAAATGGAAATTTCAATAAAAAAATTGTGATAAAAAAAAATTATTATATTGACTGTTATCAAATATCGGAGGAAATAGATATTATGTTATTGACAGAAAAAATCTAATGTGGGAAATGTTAAAGAAGCAGACCGACAGAGCTGATTTATGTGGACCATATGAACACAAGTTGGCACATGCCATTTGTTTTGTCCTTATCCTAATCAATATCAAAATCAACCCCACCACTTTCTTTTTTTCATTTATTTTATTGTTCTTTACTTTGGCTTCGTCCAAAGGCAAGACATAAATATCCATCGACAACTATCACAAGCTACATCACTTTCAATTTGGTCCACACTTTGATCTTCATCATCAATGATTTCTTCTATTATACTGTATGACTCCCAATGTTAGTTATTCTTGTCGAATGATATTGATCTAGTTTCCTATATAACTCATATTTAATTTTAAAAACATAATATATATTTGAAAAACACTTTAGTCTCTCAAAACTTATTATACATCTCACTTCTCAAATTTATTTTAAAAGTTAATACTTTAACAAAAAAATAAACCATCAAATTTGTATTAAGATCTGAATCTTAAATTCAAAAATATCACTAATCCATTATTTGTAATTACCATTTAAGGTTGAAATGTCAAAAGATTTATTACCAATTAAATTTCATCTCATCCAAATTAGTGAAGTGTATTATGGATAACCATGAAAAATTAAAATATTTCAAATGAGAAATAATCACATTTTATTGGTATATTACAATTTAAATGTAATACAGTCATAAATTCCAATGAATATATAATAGAGTAATAATTTACGCTACAATAAGATAGATTTATCATCTGTTTACCCAAAATTATACTTATATTATATGTATGTTTATTAAAAATAATGGACAATAAATAAGGTATAGTAGTGAGTGTAAATGAGGAGAGAAGAGAGAAGGAAAAGAGGAAGGTTCTAAAATTTGAAAAGTCTATAGTCTCCCGCCTCATCAAAATTTGGTGGGCCGGCTTAGCTGTCATTTGGAGCCTACCTTTTGACTTACGACATCTATTTCGTCGTTATCCATTTCATCAATTTTTTATTATTGCATCCAAATCCATCGATAGATTCTAGGCAATTTTTTTTTTTTTTTGTAATTTATGCTGAAACTACATTTACTTTATTTATTGTCTGGTCCAACATTTTATCAATATTCAAAGGTTGGTCCCAAACATGCCAATGAATTTGCACTCAAATTTTACTCTTTAACTTTTGTGGGACGGGTAGGTTGGAAAAAAATCAAACGGTGAAATATCTATTGATTGTGAGTGTTTTTTATTCAAATTTCAATACAATTCAATCATTTATAATATTCATTGCTCCTTTTTTTTTTCTTAATAAACTTGAAGCTTAATTAATTTACTAGACAATCAAACTTATAAATTTATAATCTCACGAAAAGTAAATATCATCATCCCAATAGAAAGAAAATGCAACAAAACTATCAAAAGAAGTAATCAAATTAGCTACACAATTGACAATTCTTTTACAATGATAAGTGTAAGGATCATTCAAATTTGCAGCTTAGGACAATAGTCAAGAAACTCCTTAATCTTAAAGACTCTTACACTGCAATAAACAATGTTTTAAAATTCGCTAGGCGCTAGTCGGGCGCTTGACTGGTGCCTAGACGGCGCTTAGGCGTCGTATCTAAATTAAATAGATTTTTTATTATTTTACCTATTTTTCATAATTTTTTATCCTTACAAAATATTTTTGGAACTCTTATATTATATTGTTTTGGTTTTATGTAGGAGGACAAGTAAAAACATCATATCTCATTTATAAAATTATTTTTATTTGTATTTTTCAATTTGTGAATATTTTTATCTATATCAAATTAATTAATAATAATTTGATAGAAGACTATAATACATTAATAATATCATCCTTTTACTAAAAAGTGAAAAAAAATAAAAAATGTAAAGGAAAAAAAAAAAAAGTATTTGGCGCCTAGGACCACCGAGGGCCGAATTGTTCCGCCCAACGCCTAAAGTGACCGAACAGGTAAAAATCGGTACGACTAGAAGCCACCTAGGCGGCGCTTACAGCTAGACGGCCGCCTAGGCCGATTTTTAGAACAGAGACAATAAAGAAAACTATGAAAACAATGAGTGAAGTAAAACCTCAAGCCGAAGACAAAATACATCCCCTCTTCTTTAGCCAAAAGTTCATCTTCAAGCACGGAGTGCATAAAACCCACTTCTTTATAAAAAATAATTATAGAGATACCTGTTGAGTTATATATGATACAACTAATACAAAAAACGACACAATGTTTCTTCATCACTCATTGCTCTTCCAAGTATGTGGCACAAGGTTTACTTTATAACAAAAAAGACATAACCAAAATACAATTAATTTAATAGATCAAATTATAATTTAACTAAAATTAAATTTCGATTCGCCACATTTATTAAAAAAAAACACAAAATTGTTATCTTATTCGTAATAAGGAACTTAAACAAATAAATACATGGAAAGAAGTGATCGGACTCTTTAGTCACCACTTACAACAATGGCTTCAATAAATGATAAAGTTTAGTGAAAAATGAAGGCGTCCATATTAATGATGACTTAAAAAAATGAAAAAGTGTTTAGTCACGTGTGATAATGCAGACATATACAACGAGTTGCTTACAATTTTTTTTTTAAACAGCTATAGACTATTAAAATAACGTCTTTTAAGGATATTGTTGATTTAAAGGTATAATAGCATTTGATATTATAAAATCAAATAAAATTAATTTTCCATCACAAAATCATGTTTGTTTTCGTAGAGTTATACAATATGATCATATTGTGTAACCTTTTATGGATCATAGATTTATATCATGTAAAACATTCAAATTTTTTTCATAGAGTTATACAACATGACCTATATATGAGATATACGATGTGATCCACAAATGAATAATGATATGACTGACAAAAAATTGACTTTTTATACTTTTATCATAATTGTATTTAGGAGCAACTATGTCCAAATTTATTCCTATCATTTTGTATTAGAAAAGTAAGTTGTTATATTAATGATGATAAAAACCCACGTAACTCTTAATTTAAATTTCACATACTCAAATAACACATACATTATACAACATAATCGCTTACCACCTTAGCCTCCGATATCATAGCAAACATACAATTTCGACGATTATATAGTTATATACATGTATGTGTGAGACAATTATTCTTATATTTACAAAGAAATAATTAATTTCTCTTTAAACAAGTTATAAATTATCATCGGAAGTATTCGCTAATCACTTTAATATTTTAAAAAGAAAAAAGAGAGAGAGATAAGAAAGGAAAAAGAGAAATGTCAAAATGGTTCATTTTGATAAATTACCACCAGTTCAGGGACCTTGACGCAAACATTAAATATCGCAGGCAACTTCGTGCGAATTTCCTCCGTATCATCGCCATGTCCAAAACCAATCTCAACCGTCTATTTCATCGCGAACCCTAGGCCTCCATTATAAAATTCCACATTCAAAACTGGAAACTTTTATTTCTCATAAAATATCCAAAAAATTGTAATAGGAAGGCTCGTTTTTCTCTCTATCCTCATCCCCTTTCTCTTATCTTCTTTTGTTCTATAATTTTGTATCAATTGATGGGTGCTAGGGCAAATAATACGCCAGCGGCGTATGTGGATTGGGAGGAGGTGGTGGTTTCAAGCAAGAAAGGCCGGCGGGCGGTTCACTATTACCTCAAGCGCAGCGGCGGCGGCAAAGATCTGGCCGTTGTGGGGAAGGAGAAGAGTGTCAGGCATATGGCCTATCATTACATGATTCAAGAAAGCAAATTGTTGCTTCCCATTTTGAGCGGCAGCTCTAGGTTGAAGCTAAGGTCTAGAAGAGAGGTCATCGACTGGCTTAACTCAATTCTCTCAGGTGCTTGTCGAGATTTTCAATTTTCTTCTTCTCAGTGAAATTTATTGAATTTGGGAAAAATATTGTTCCTTTTCATATTTTAAGTTCGTTTTGAATTTTGGTTTTATATGTTTTCCTTGTTGTTTCTGTGTTTCTTCGATTAGCTTTTCAAGGGTTCTTTTCGTGTTATTTTCATTTTGATTTCCCCCCTATATGTCGGTTAGATAACTCTAGATCTGCGCCATAGGCGATTCATTTACGTAACTTCTAAAAACCAAAGCTTTGTATGACAATTCATCTTTTGTTTATATGTATAGCTTTAATTTTATGTTTTGATAATTTATTGAAACAAATGATTTTTTTCTCCGGATCTGTGCGTAAGTAATGAAAATTGTTTATGGTCTGTGGTTTTGTCTTGAGGAATTAATTTCAAGGACGAATTTTTTAATTTTATTTTATTATTATTATTTTTTTAAAACCCTGGGGGAAGGATTGGATTTTGTGACACAAGCCTTTTTATAAGTTTTCTGTTATTTTTAATCTCATCGGTATTTTGTGGTGGTGGGGAAACGGTGTAGTGGCTTTGAGGAGATACGTATCCTAGAATTTGTGGATTTGGTGCTTATCTGTTAAATATGTGGAATTGTTTGTAAAGTTTAAAAGGTGTTTCGACTCCTCTTGTAATCCTGTTTTAACTATTGTTTTTCTTGCAACCATGAGTTTCAGCATCTGAATGGTCATCGTTTGACGACTATGCAAAGACTGACAATTATCTGGGCTGCAGGAATATTAGGTCAATTTCTAAGAGCTGGTTGAGAGCCTCGGAATCCCCATTTCTAGGTTGACCTCTATAATGTTCTCTCGAGGCCAATATTGTTTGTTCTGTGTTTGCCTTCCTTTCCTTCTGTGTTGTGGTGACCATTGTTTGAATGTTATGGCATGATTTTGAACATTTTTGTTCTTACCTCTTTTGATTTTTAAAAAAAAATCTGTATGATAATATAACTTGTAGCGACTCTGTTGAATGGATAAGTGATGTTTGCAGAGGGTGGTGCTATTGTTGTTGGTGTTGATTGTTTTCTTTAATTGTGGTTTCAGGTGAACAGCCTAATAACACTAGTAGGCAGTTTGGAGGTGGGATTGAGAGAAATTTGGATGATGATATTATTGAGGTAAGTTGATGATCTGGTTCCATTTTCATTCCATTGCTTAAGTCTCTATCCTCAAATTCTGTGATTTATCTCATTTCTTTATCCTACCTTATTGGATCTTTGTAGAATGTTCTGAGGTACAAGTCAGGCCAATATGGGTCTGAATCCACATGGTTGGGTTCTCCGTGGACATGCCGAAAAAGGCGAATGCACTACCAGTCATTTTGTCGAAATGGTGCTGTAATTTCTGTAAGTATTTTATCACAATTCTCTAATTTTTCTTCTTATTGTTTGCTTGCAGTTGCTTTTGCATTTGTGCTTTTATTTTGATTTGTCTAATGCTATTTGTTCATTTTCCCTTGATCTACAGGCTCAAGAATTTGTGTATGTATTGGCTGAAGAAGGCAAGCGACTTGTTGCTTACTTAGATGATATGTATGAAGACACCAGAGGCAACAAGATGGTTGTGGTACGATGGTTTCACAAAATTGATGAGGTTGGTTTTGTTATGCCTCAAAAGTATAATGACAGAGAGATTTTCTTTTCTCTTTGTCTTCAAGATCTCAGCATCGAATGCATAGATGGACTAGCAACTGTCCTCAGTCCAGAGCATTATGAGACACTCACCAATGAAGCAAAACGATTGGGTTTGGCGCCTTTAGTGTGCAGCAAACTCTTTGATAATGATGATGTCAAGCCATTTGACATAACACAAATTAAAGGTTATTGGAAACAAGAAATATTCAAGAGTAGATCAGTAGAATTGTCAGGTGATGATCTGAAGTCAAAAGGATCTCTTGGTGAGGCTGTTGGGTTTAGACCCAACAAAAGATTACGCTGGTCTAAAGAGTGCGATTTATATGTGAAGTCGCCTAAAAAAGAAGAGTTCGAAACTAGTTTACAAGTCTGTGATGGAATTTCACTTCACCATAAAGGAGACATGAAAGCAGGTAGTGTGAAAGAAGGTTGCTCCACTAAATCCTTATCTGGGCAAGATATTGCTATCCCAAAGTCTGGGCAATGTTTGGCCATTGGCTCCCAAGTTGAGGTGCTCTCTCAAGATAGTGGCATCAGGGGTTGCTGGTTCAGGGCTTCGATTATCAAGATGCACAAAGATAAGGTGAAAGTACAGTACAAAGATGTCAAGGATGCACTTGATGAATCAAAAAATCTTGAGGTGAGAGCAATTCTTACGTTTGTGCTTTTGTAGTGAAGGTTGGCTTACTTGTTCGTTGAACATTGACCATATTTTGTTTCTTCACTTTGCAGGAGTGGGTCTTGTCAACCCGACTTGCTGCACCTGATGCATTTGGAATTCGATTGTCTGGAAGGACTGTGGTTAGACCAAACCCATCTTTTGACAAGGGAATTGTTCCTGGTGTGGTAAACATTGGCAGTGTTGTTGATACTTGGTGGCATGATGGCTGGTGGGAAGGAATCATTGTGAAGAAAGAATCTGAAGATCGGCTATATGTTTATTTTCCAGGTGTGTGCCATCTCTCTCTCTCTCTCTCCACATTTTGCACAAAATAACCGTATGTGTATAAAGATGTATTTTAATATGAATTTTAAACAAATTGCAGCAGAAAAGCAAGAGCAGGTATTTAGTGCTGGTGATTTGAGGCATTCAAAGGAATGGATTGACAATGGTTGGCAAAGCATCAAGCGAAGGCCAGATCTTGTCTCAGCATTTGATGGTGCAAACAAATCATCTAATATCAACCAAGATGGTTTGCCATTTGATGAACAAGGTCTTGCTACCCCCATTAATAATAAAACTTTGCCACAACTGGTGATTAAGATTGGTGCCTCAATTTTAGAAAGTGATGCTAAGAAGATGCCAAAGAAGTCTCGAGTTGTCAGAGATCTCTCAAAAGATCAGTTACTTGCTCGGTTACGATGGAAGTCATCAGGGAAAAGAAGACGTAGTCGAAGCCCCATTCACAAGGCACAATTTGGTAATAATAGCAGTAGTGTCGAGGCTGGATTCCGGACATTTCAGAAGTTCTTCGTCGATTCTCCCATGAAGTTCGATCCAGACAAATGCAAATACGCCAGTGACCCCCACTTTAGTGCATCAGTTCAGCCATTGACAAACTTGGTCATGTCTAGGTGATGTTTCTAACATCTTGTCCTAACATCCTTCCGGGTTCTTTATTGCCATGCAGTGGGTCCTATGTACATTCTTGATTTAGAGAGTAGTTTACTTGACTTGTTTAGAATGAGTGTATAAAATAGGTGGCCTGAATGGCATAAGTGCCTGCAAGTTAGTTGCAGTTTTGATAGAGTAGAAGAATATCATTTAGATGAAGTTCTTACTCCACTTTGTATGTCTCGATTTCTTCTGAAATCCTCTCCTCTGTAGACTATGTAATTAATTTTCAAATGTAACTTTGTTAATCATTTTGATCCTGTTTTTCTGGTTTCAAGGGAGCCAACTTTCATTATCTTTCTTGTTAATGATAACCGGGTCAACCCGGTTGGTGCAGCTATTACTATAAACGGTAGCTAGCTAGATTATATTCTGTAATAACGTGCAAGCAATTGAGATCACACATTAATTGTCTTTTAAAAGTCAAGGATGTCTCAACATAAAATAACACTAATGACATTCCCATCACATAACCGTTGCGTCTTGTCTTATACTTTGTCTAGGTCTCTCTTCCTGCTTCCAGAATGGTTGCCAAGTCAAAATTTGATTAGGATGAGTTCAAGAATCTATGAAAATGGAGCTTTAAAAGAGCTAAACGAAGCTATAGCCTATAAAGGAATAGCATCAAGATGGACTTTTAACCAAACGAAAGCCAGCCGTGAGTGATCTTTACCCTTATTACCTAATCTTAATTTGACCTGATTGGTTTATTACAACTAATGAGTGTTGTATTTGAGATGTTTAGTCTTTAAAGCAACCTTAGTAAAATAATTGTCCATAACGAAAGATGAGGCCACTGTGGGGGCTGCCTTCATGAACTAAAACCATCTTTGTCAACTCAAAGACATTTCCACCATTTTAGTCTAGACACGTTTTTTTTTTTTTTATAAACTCTCCCATTTTCTCCTGTCTATCTCAGACAAGATGGCATAGTCATATCCTTGTTGCAATTGTTGGTAAATCCTTTTCATACCACCCAAATCTTTCTGATCACTCTTTCACTGTAAAAAGAATGGGCCTTTATCTGTGATCCTTTTACTTTTCCAAGTAGGTGATTGAATAGTCATAGGATAGAAGGATGTCCCTGGTGAGATGGAAGAAGGATGAGGTGGCGACGGTGGCGGTGAAAGGCGGCCGCCACCCCACCCTCGCAGCCATCGAGTCATTAGCCATGCCTCTTGTGAGTTGTTTCTGCACTGAGTTTCTTGCAAACATGCTGATTGATCATTACAAGCTAATGCATCACTTCTTGTTTGTTGTATTTAGGTGCAGGAAGTGGTGTTTTTAGCCGATTTTCGATGTCCGAGGTGCCAGCAAAGGGTGTCTGAGTTTTTGTCAAAGATGAACGGTAAGTTTTATTCTATTTCCATTGAAGTTTTCATTGGCTATGGTGGTAGTGGTGGTCCTATTTCTTGACAACCATGATTTTAGCCGTTGTTAGTGGACGTCCCCATAGGATTCCTTTTTGTAATAATATCTCAGATTGTGGCCTGTCATAGATGGTAATTTTTTTGTTATTTTTTTGTTTTAAAGTGAAAAAAGTGATATTTTCCCTTTTGGGTTGAGGGTGAATGATGACTGCTAACTTTTGCTAATCTTGAAGGGGTAACCTTTTATGAATTTTAGGAAAATCTTTATGTACCTAATAAATTCTGGAAGGGGGTTCTGTAGATGCACTAAATAACACACATATCCACGTGTACGATTTTGAAGAGACGATACTTTGTGTTCTATCAGGTGTAGTATTTACGAGACCGTGTGAAAAAACCAATAAGGTAATTACTAGTGAGAATTGGGATTAGTTTGTGTGTGCCTTTTCTACTATGGCGTTCCACATTTACCCACTTTTTTGTCACCTACTAAATGAAAACGATTTAGTATACTGACAAAATAATCACAGCTTGTATGAAAACTACTTTTCTTATCTTATTTGTAATGGGTACAGCTATATAGCACTTTTCTATTTCAGTTTCTTGAAATAGGACATATAGTTTTGCTATTAATGTTTGCTTTTGAGAGTGATTAATTAAGCTTGGGCTTAAAGAGATGGTCCCATGAAATAAATGTTTATGTACAAACACACAATTAGTAAGATTTAAGGATGTTTTGGTTTGCATTTTGTAGGAGAGACTGATTCAGTGGTGATTAGTGTTTTGGAGAAGAAGGTAACACTGACTTGTACATATCCAGATATCGATAAACTGGGCGGACGACAACTGGCCCACCGGAGTTCATGGACCAAGCTTCCTCTCATTCTTCGACTCTTTCGCTCCACCTGCACCTGACTCCTAACTCAAACATTGACACCAAAAAACAGAGTTCATATACATGCCAAATTTAATTACCTTTACACTTGTTTAGTAGTTATTACCACATTTTAACTACAGATGTAAATAACATTCTGTCTATTGTTTGGTTATGTTTAGAACATAATGATGATTCACACAAATGAGCTGTATTTCAAGGTTTATTACAATTGTCTCTTTTTTTTTTTTTTTTTTTTTTTTTGTGTGTGTTGATTTCATTATGGATTTTAAGTTTCCCAGTTGTGGAGGAGAAAAGGATGCTTCCTTGGTAATGAATACAACACTTGTATTTTTTACAAGGCAAGAAAAAGTTAAGGTAAATGACCAAATCAAGACATCCTTGAAGCTTCCTAACCTTGGATAGAATTAGAATATTCCTTGTTGTTAGAAACAAACTTCTTCATAGAAATACCAACAATATCAAGAATCATGATCTTTCAACACAGAAAAAGTCCAGTTTTTTTTTTTTTTTCCACAACTTTTTTTAGGACAATTAACAGCTACTAAACTGGGATCTCATCAAAGTTCTATGTCAGGAGAGGCAAGAATCTTCCTAACCAGTTTGATGTCACAAAATCTCTACATTCTCACCTGATTCGTGTTTCGTTTTCTTGTCAAGAACAGGTTCACTTCATGGTGATGAGGATGAACCTTGACTGCAATGCTTGTTGTAAAAAAATGAGAAGAATCCTACTAAGGATGAAAGGTAATAAACACTATTTTGACGAGTAATTCAATTGCCCGTGTTTAAACTAACAAATAGCACTAAGAACTCATCCGTCTCTTTTTCTGCATTCACTTGAAGAAATAGAGACACACATGATTGAGAAACAACAGAACACAGTAAGCGTCTATGGGAGATTTGTTCCGGCAAATGTTGCAATAAAGATAAGGAAAAAGATGAAACGTCGAGTTGAGATTCTGGAAATTAAGAACTCAGCTATGCTGATGTGATCATGTAGAACAAATGCCCCCTGGATTTTCACAACCTGATTAGCTGTATTTTTCAGTGAAGAAAACCGATAGCTATAGACCATTTTCACGTAGTTTATAACCATAAATGATCATGTAAATAGTGACAACAATTAATGCTAATTGCTAAATTTGAAATGAAATGATTTTATATTTTTATTGGTACAATTACAGTCGTTAAGGGTATGTTTGTTTTGAAACTCATGAGTCAGGATTTGAGATTTCAAAATCTCAAATCCTTGTTTGTTGGGAGATTTAAATTAGGATTATATAATCCACTCAAATGCTACTTTATTTAAAGAAAACATAATAATTAACCCTACACTCTAACCTATTAGTACACGAATTTCAATACACACCTAAATTTCTACTATTACAATCATCCAATCATTACTATTACATCAACTAATAATATAATATTACACTTACTAATTTTTCCAACATTGATTGTCTACAGTAATAATCCTACTCTATAAAGTCTCATAACAAACACAGATTTTAACTATTTACCTTTATTTACAAATCCCACGATTTCAAAGTCGAATTTCCCCAATTCTACATAATCTCCAAACAAACATACCCTAAATATCCACGATTTTATTAATTTATTTATCATAAATGTATGCATATGAGAAAGAAATAAAAACTAAATTCTCAATGATAGAATGTTTCTGAAGAGAAGGGTGCAAATTGAAAATCATAAAACATGAGGGGTAGTTTGGATATATTACATAAAAGTAAGATCTACTTTATATATTACTAAAAACTTTGGGGCAAATTGTAAATCTTTCACGTTACGTTACATTATCTAAAAACCTCCCCGTAAAATCAAATTTGGTTGCGAAATATTTGATATTTCATCAACAAACAAATCCCCAAACCTTTACCCTAACCCTAATTTATTATCTCTTCCGCAATCAGAATTTCGTCGTTTTACATCGTTATAGCTAATGGCCGGTGATTCCATCGAACCGACGCGCCGGAAGCACCATCGGTCTTCCTCCACCGATGATGCTGAGGAGCGTTCAAAACGCCGCAAACACCGACACCATCGCCATCGCCATCACCATCGGCATCGGAGCAGTAAGGATAAGGAAGAAACAACTGGGATTACTGGGGAAGAATTGGAAAGTGAGAGAATTGATGATGTTGAGGCTGATGACAGGAAATTGGAGAGTACGGGTGAGGACGGCGTTCGTTCCTTGGGCGAAGTGTCGGTAAAGCGTGACTCGGGATTTGCGGGGGTGGATTACGAGATGGAGGAAGGAGAGATCGTGGAGGATGATGGTTTGGTTGATTTCTCTAATGAGGGTTCTGAAAAGTCGAAGAAGAATTTGCATACGGATGTTGAGTTTGGGGAAATTAAGACTGACGGATGTGATGATTTTAACATGGTGTGTTCAGATTCCCCTCATTCTTTCTTTACATGTTTTTTTTATCATATTGTTATACATTGAATTGTGGCTCTTTTGGATTCTAATTGCGTCTATGTGGGGAATCATCGGATAGAAAGTACACACCCAATCTTTTTGTAATTTTAAGTTTATAGTCCATTAGATACTTGGTATTCTTTAGAATGACATGTTTATTGTATTGTCTCCAGAACTTATCTAGTTATCTTTTAGTAATTAGGCTTTGAAAACCAGGACATTACCGGTTCATAACTATCTAAAATGTTTGTAGCCATGAGCTTCTCATGAAATTTGTAGTGACTGTAAATAATCAGCTTTCTGCAAATATTCCTGCTGCATTACATGGACCCGAAAAACTTTATCAATAGAGATCTTTGCACCCATGATTACACTTTGTTTCAGGCAAAGTTTCCCTAGGCGTTCTCACTTTCCAGAAGACTGAAATGATGGCTTTCAATTTATTGTAAGACTTAGTTACATGTATAAAGCTTTTTGCAAGCATTGTCAGTTGTAAGTGTGGTTATGGTTTATTTAGTAATATTTCCCTTCTTTTTTTCTTTACAGGGAACTAATGAAGAGGATGTGGAAGGAGTCTATGAAAAATCAAGGAAACTGGGGAAGGACAGAGTCGATGGCAAAGAAAGTGGGGAGATGGATCCTGAGAGACTTTGTAATTCTAAGGGTCTTGCAAATGGGGATTATCCACAGAAATACCAGAAAGTTGACGATGCAATTCTCTCTAAAGATGGCAAGTGGTCTAGAAACTTTGATGATGAAGTTGATCAAAGAAGCCTGAGGAAATCATCATCTTCTGAGAAAATGCCCATCAGTGTTTCACATGCTTACTCTCAGGGAAATCATTTGAAAGAAAGTTCTTACAGTAATTTATCGAAGTCACCTGATTGGTCTAGGGGAAGGTCTCGGTCCCGAAGTATTGTACGAGAAGCTTCTGTGGATGACCCCTATTATAAAGAGAGGAAACATCAGAGTGTGTCTGATGATGAAAGGGCGATCACGCATGACAAGAAGTACAGACACAACAGTAGAGATGATGTGAAGGAGAAAGAAAGGGAGCATAGTTCTAGCAGATATATGGAGAGAATAGAAAGACATTCTAGTAGGGAGACCCGTAACATATATAGGGAGGGTAGCAGGGAGAGAGATAGAACTAGAGAAAAAGAACGGGAGAAGAACAGGGAAAGAGAAAGAAACAAACCCCGAGATAGATATAGAGCGGATAGGGAAGAGTTTCTGAATGACAGGTCAAGAGACAGGGACAAGGATAGAGATATGGAAAGGGAGAGGGGGAGAGAAAGGGAGAGGAGTGTTAGGGATAAGGATAGGGAAAGGGAAAGGGATAGGGAGAGGGAGAGGAACAACGATAGGGATGGAGGTAAAGAAGCGGTTAAAGATGGCAGGAGAGCTAGAAGCAGAGATAAGGATAATGATGTCGATCGGTTAAGCAGACGCCAAAAATATAGTAAGGGGGAAGATGAATACAGAGATTGGCGTAATGATTCCAGACAAAGAAGAAATTCTGAAGATTACCGTATAGAGAGAACAAGGAGAAGTGGTCTAGAAAATGAAATCTCCAATGATAAGCAAGAGGAGCAGGGTAATGGGAATCTTGAAAGGTATATTTTGTTCTTAAAGAAATTAGTTAGTTGAAGTAGTCTTCCTTGTCACCTTCTAAAATAGTTCCTTTTGTGTTTTGGATGGTGCCAGGGATGATGACAAACAAGAAGACTATCAAGAAAAGATTGTTATGCAACTTGCAGAGCAGGAAGAGGATGAGCTTGAGAGAATTAAGGAAGAAAGTAGAAGACGCAGGCAAGCTATCCTTGAAAAGCACAAAAACAAACCGCAACAACTTGAAACACGCTCACAAGATATCGGTAAGATGCTGTAGCACAATTGTTGATTTTAGTATTTCTTATGCATTCTGAAGTTTGAGCACTTTGGCTGGCTTTTGCAATAAGCTGTATGTTGAGCTTGAGCTTCATTTCTGAATGATCATTGTTCATTATTGCATAATAACTAATTATGCATGACCATTGTTCTTGTTTGTTGATGACCACTTATCTCACTTTTTATTACTTATATATGGCTTTATCTGAAGTAAATCATCTGGCATTCAGTGATGAAGCATAGCCTTTAGCTTATCTCATGGATGGATGATTTTGGATGGATACTTCTTTTCTTCTGTTGATGTTGTTTTTGTCTAATTCATGCTTTATATGATACAGTAATGGATCAAGTCAAAGCGCCCACTTCACGAGCGGCATCTGTTGAAGTTGTATTAGAAAAATCAGACAATCAGGTGGAAGGGGCGGATATCTATATTCCTGAACCATCCTTTGCTGTGGGGAAATCACCTTCGCAAAATGGTCTTTCTGCAGTTCAGATACCCACTGGAACTATTGGACTAGGAGAGGGTTCCCCCAAGGTATTTCAGTTACACTTGAGTTAGAATATCTTATGTTCATTCTCAGCAATTATCAATTTTACTTGCTTTTTCCCTTTTTGATAGGAGTGGTTGTCCAATGGGCTCTTGCCTTATTATCTTGAACATTACTCTTGTTGTTTGTTACATTTAATCTTTTTGTTCTGACATCGTTCAAGAATTTGATCAATTTCTGTAAAAAAACTATGCAGAGTGAGAGATCGGAGGATATGTTTTGTGATGATATATTTGGAGAATCGCCTGCTGGAGTTCGTAAATCGGTTAGTCCTCCAAATTTTATGTCATTTTCAGCCTGAACTTCAGTATTCCTTTGGTATCATGTTAGCCTTTTAACACACAGAGTCATTGAATATCTCGATTTCCTAGTTCTTTTCTCTCCATTGGCAGCTGGAACTTGTCATTCTTGTTGTCACATTAACCTTCCCCCAGTTTTCTACTTGAAAAACACCAAGTCCTTAAATCTGTCATTTTCATTCACATAGAACATGTCCTCATTTGATTTTTCAAAAGCGAATTTTGTCTTTTCTTTTTTTTATGGATCACCTGCCAGATGAAAACTTTTTCTCTGGTTACATATCACACTTCTTCATTATGCTGTGTATTTTTTGATGTAATTCTTTTTGTTAAGTCTTTTTCTGTGAATTAAATACTTTTACACAGGGTAAAGGAGATGGTATAGCTATCGAAAAGAGTGGACTTCATGATAATTGGGATGATGCTGAAGGTTACTATGGTACGGTCCTGATTGCTAATCTCTTCTGCTTTATACATGTGGCTTCATCTTTCTTGTATGTTGGCAGTTCTATCTGAACTGGATGGCATTCATCTTATCCTTGTAATTTCTCTGAGATTTAGTTTATATAAGATTACGACTGTGCATGTAATAATAGTTCCCTGATGTTTCTAATATCCAGGCTACCGTTTTGGGGAAGTACTTGATGGCCGATATGAGATTATAGCTGCCCATGGGAAAGGCGTATTTTCTACAGTTGTACGTGCGAAAGATCTCAAGGCTAAGCCTAGTGACCCTGAAGAAGTAGCAATTAAAATCATACGTAATAATGAGACAATGTGAGTGATCATCACTTTCCTGGTTTTGAGCTGTAAATGGATGTTTCAAGTGATTATTATCGAGTCATGTGGTACTCATCTTGATATTTGTTACTTTTTCCTCCATCTAGGTACAAGGCAGGTATGGAAGAATTGGTCATACTAAAGAAGTTAGTTGGTGCAGACCCAGAGAACAAGCGTCACTGTGTTCGTTTTCTTTCTACCTTCAAGTACCGGAATCATCTATGTTTGGTTTTTGAATCACTTCATATGAATTTACGTGAGGTTCTCAAGAAATTTGGTCGTAATATTGGTCTGAAGCTTACAGCTGTGAGGGCATATGCTAAGCAACTTTTCATAGCATTAAAGCATCTGAAAAACTGTGGTGTTCTTCATTGTGATATCAAACCTGATAATATGCTGGTATGCAGTCAACATCGTCTTCATTTGTTCTGTTGTTTTCTTTTAGCTTTCTTGTGTATGATTTTGATTTCTATCATTGATCTGTGGGCATTTCTATCTGTAGGTGAATGAAGCAAAAAACGTGTTGAAGCTTTGCGACTTTGGTAATGCCATGTTTGCTGGTAAAAATGAAATCACCCCCTATCTTGTTAGTCGTTTTTATCGCGCTCCGGAAATCAGTAAGTGTTGCATATTTGTGCTCTAATCTGCTATTGTTTCCTATTCAGCTCTTTTAATTGTTTGGTCTGCTAAGTGATTTGTTTTCTTTGTCTGTAGTTCTAGGACTTTCATACGACCATCCCATGGATATATGGTCAGTTGGTTGCTGCTTGTTTGAGCTTTACACTGGGAAAGTCCTATTTCCTGGTCCTAGCAATAATGACATGCTTCGTCTTCACATGGAATTGAAAGGTCCTTTCCCAAAAAAGATGCTTCGGAAGGTCAGAACAGGAGACATTTAATATGTCCTAGGACAACTCATTCACCTTAATTTTCTGCAATGCCATTTTCTGGTTATGGGTACTTACTTGCTACTTTGTTTCAGGGGGCATTTACAGACCAGCACTTTGACCAGGATTTAAATTTCCTTGCAATAGATGAGGATCCTGTCTCAAAAAAGGTTGGTATGCTACTAATCTTGTTTTCTCTATGGATCGTCGAAACTCTTGTCTGATGTTGGATGTGATGAATATCTGTTTTTTTGTTTTAAAAGTGTTCACTCTGTGGCTGCAGGCAATTAGGAGACTGATTGTGAATATCAAACCAAAAGACTTTAGCACACTAATTTCGGGGTTTCCTGGTGAGGATCCTAAAATGGTAGCTAACTTTAGAGATCTTATGGAAAAAACATTCGTCCTGGATCCGGACAAGAGATTGAATGTTTCACAGGCTTTGAGCCATCCTTTCATCACGGGCAAGTGAACCATGATGCTGATTCTATGACTACGGAACTGCTGTTGAATTAGAAACTTAATACATTTTGATTTCGTCTCAATACTGAATTATCTAATTGGACATTTATCTGTCTTTGCCTTCTGTATGGGAGCAAGAATTCAGGAGACAGTGACTGGGGCATGGTTGAAGTTCTAAGAGATTATCTTGGGGAAGGCAGTTAACGTGGAGTTCTCTCCATGGATTGTTTTCTGTTTCTATTGTAAGAAACTCACTGAAGGCGTTTCTCTTTGTTTGTACTATTTCTTAATGATGACAGTTGAGAAAGCGTTTCACGTTGTCTTCCCTTTTTTTTTTTTTTTATTACTATTTACTTTTACACACTGGACCTGATATTAGAAGTTATATTGGAGGCATTATTTGTCTCGGTATAGGTATCAGAAAACTAATACCTCCACTATTTATAAACATAAAAAGTGTGATGAGTATTGTGATTGTGTTTCTGTTTTGGGATTCATTTGGAAGTTGCTTTAGATGTTTCATCTACGTGCCTCACATATTATGTACTTTTATTATCCCAGGTGGTGAATTCTAATTGTGGATGTTTCCCTTCTCAATTTGGGAACTGCTGCTAATTATTCTGCTAGATTATTTGTGTTTACTTTCTTCCTTTATTCTGCTGTGGAGCTTTTGGGTTCTGGAGAGTCTAATCTAAGTTTTCATTCAGGATATCTTCCTATGCTATGAGGAAATCATCAGTGGTTTAGATGATAAAGGCACTCTGGAGAAGGTACCTTGGTTTGTTTCTTAGGAGTTTAAGTGTGGAGCCTTTGAGAACTAACATTGTTTGTATGTGAATTACTTAAATGATTTGTAGCTTGATTTACTTGCTAGGATACTTAGTATCATGAGTGGTTAATTTGACTGCCTTTTGTTCCTTTTTCTTTCTTTCTTTTTTATAAAACATTTAAAATGTTTCAGAACCATGAGGTACTGCTTACGACAAAATCATTTATCTCCTTTCTGATAGTCTTTGGGGTGGGAGGGGAGGGGGTGGGGGGGCTATGAGTTATTTTGAATGCTTGTGTTATGTCCTTAATTGTTTTACTAGTGCATATTGGACTCAGTTGTTGCTTCTGTTTACAAAATTTATAAGTATATATCATAAAGTTGTTATATGTCTGATCCATGGTTTGGTTGTTCTGGAGGAATGTATGTCCCGGAGATGTTCGGATGCTGCATTGAAGTGTAAAAACATTTCTGTAAGTTGCCTAATTTTTATATCTTTTGTTGTCTTTTCTGATACCATTCGCTAGGTACCATTGGAACTTAGTTATGACCTCTGTTTTTGCTTTTGTAGGGTTGAGCATCACAATTCTTCTCTGGTGAGTATCCCTATTTTGTCATTGTCCTACAATGGATACATTAGCTGATAGACTGGGTTGGTGATGCTAGGATCTCTTTAACAGTTTATTATTCATCCATTTCTTTTAAGGAATTTCTCATTTGGTCGTATAGCCTTTGATCTACAATTCCTATGATTTCCACTTCCATATGAAGATATATAGAGTTTTGTGAGACTCAGCTTATCAGTTCATTTTTTCCAATCAGTGAAACTGTAATCCTCTTTTCTTTTCTAGAATTGAAATTATTATCACATATTGAAAACGAACCTTGTAGAAAATGCATTAAGCGTATAATCATTTTGCAAAATTGTGTATCATAGGATGTGACTGATGTTTGAAGGGTTTGCTTTCTGGACGTTAGTTACTCCCTTCATTTCGTTGTCTCTGCTGTTTAAGGAAGTGTCACAGATTGAAAATGCTGTTTAATAGGCATAATTATACATATAAAGTGTCTACATTAGCCTCTGTAAGAAGACTTTCGAGAAGAGATGAATTCCTCCAATTATCAAGACAGAGTTAAGTTGGAAATGAAGACTTCAATTCTTGATGGGAATCTGACAACGACAAATAGAGCAAAATAAATTGTGTTTTGTTAATCAGATAGAATGAAACTGTGGGAACATATGACCTACTCCAAAATGATGTGTTCATTTGGATCCTGCTGTAAATATCTAGTTGGGTAGCAGAGTATAAATGTTATTTAAAAAAGTAGGGTATATATGTCGGGATGTGTGGATACACTATAACAGATAGAATATGTAATGAACTCATTAGAAAGAAAGTTGCGATAGCTATAATAGATGAGAAAATTAGAAAAATGTGGTTTAGATGGTCTGGAGCTTTATTACATGTGTATTAATATATTTAGTGTTGCGTAGCTTATTAGAGTTTTGCGTAAACAATTGTGCAGTATACTTCCTCTCCTGTGCTTCACATTTGCTTGGCCTGATGTATCTGATTTTTTAAAAATCAGTAAACTTGTATGTTAGTTGATTGATCCTTTGCCTCATGAAACCTTAATGCTGCATATGTTTTCTGATTTTTTTGTGTACAGTATTAGAGTGGAAATTTTCCCTTGAGCTATGTTAATTATAATGTACATGCATTTCATTCACTTTCATTTTACCCCAGATTACATTTCTTAATGGTCACTCTATCATCATAGTAACATGGTTCCCAAAATCCTATACGACGATAGGATTATCTTGGAAACAAATAATTATTTTATTATAGATAAAATAATAAAGGCCCGATCATCCCCTTGCTCCAAGGGGTTATGGCAAATGACAAATGAAGAGGTATTTCTTCTTCCGGTGTTGAGTTCATTGGTCTCCAGAAGTTGATGGCCTTTCGTATTGAGGAGGTTTCATTATGGAAATTGGAAACCATGATTTTCTCGAGTAAATTCAAGACCGAAAGTCGTATTTTTGCAATTTGAAGTTGGTACCGCTTGGATATGATTAGACTTTTGATGGTTCCTGGGGTTTGGCTATGCTAACAATCTTGCAGGCTAATGTCGTTTTCCATGGTACTTGTATGTAACACATGCGAACAAGCCTTTTATAAATTTTTTTGTATAATAAGTTTTATTGGAATCCAAATAACAAATCTTTGTTGGGTTGGGTTCATTCTATAATAAATTTAATATACATCCCTTTCTTCTTAATGCATTGATACATGATAATCGTTGAAATCTTCTCATAAGCTGCCCTCTTTTCAAATTTAATATATTAATACTTAGACGTTCGTCCAAATTTCCAAGCAACCATGAGTTCAAGGTATTAAAACTGAACGTCAAATAATTAAACTATCTTCAAAAGCCCATTTACTTTTAAGAAATGTGTTTGGTTTAAGACGACCAAAAACAGAGACGTGAGGTAAAAAGTATTTAGCATATTCGAAATCTACTCATCCAAAAAAGAATTTAACTATTAAATATCTGAGAAGATTAGGAGAACATCAACTTAACGTAATATCAAAATGCTTTAGTAGAAGCCATTGATGGAAATGCAGGGAACGTTGCTCGCATCTGAAAATTCTTACATCCCTTCATAAACGAAATAAACTACATCACATCTGAAAATCTTACCAGCTCTTGAATTATATGTACTGTTAGTACCTGGGGTATTTTTTAAAGCTTAGTTGCATCGGGCTCGCTTCTTTCCACTTTGCATCAAGTCATCAAAGGATTGCAAACTTACACCCACATCTTCATCGTATTCAATGTCAAGTTCCTCCTTTTAAAGTAAGAATAATCGTGATGAAGAAGTCCAAAAAGTAAGAAATGAAACATACATTAACAAAGCTGATAAAGTACCTTAAATTCTTTTAGATTCTTGGGGGAGTTCTCAGTAATTGCATCCCAGACATCTTTGAACATTCTCTTGCGCCTTCTCCACTGATTCATCATATCCGTGTATGTCTTTTCCACAACTTGACGTTGTTCTGGACTCACTAAAGTTACTCCTTTCCTCAGCTTGATCAACTTTTCCTCCATTTGCTTAACCTGCAAATCATTACAATCTCATCAATGATATGCTCGTTCTATCTAGTAGATAACTTAATAATTTCAAATCTGCATTGCTCACCTCATTTTCCAGTTGGATTTTTCTGCCTTGTATCTCCTCCAATGTCAAATTTGATTGGAGTGCCTTGATCTCTGCCATAATTCGTAGAAGCATATCAGATTAGAAAACAAAGAACTGTTTTGGGTTACAAAATAATCTTAAGCTGAGAAAGTAGAAGCATCCTACACCATGGAAATAACAACTAATAGATACTATATCCTGTTCAGTTAAATATAAACTTAAGTCTGATGACTCTCGATGATGTAAAATCACAGTAAGCTTTTTACATCAACCGAAATCCTGAAATGAAAATTAATGCATAAATGGGTTCAAGGTTATTTAGTTCAATATCAATAACCCCTCATTTGGAAAAACAGAAGGATTAAACTGAAAGTAAAGAATATGTACCTCCTTCAACCTCAACAACAGCTTTCTTTTGCTGAGCAAGCTGTTCTTGGAGTTTCGAGTTTTCTTCTTTCATCTGATTGAGCTCTTCAGTGTTTGGGATGTTGAACTGGTCTTGTCTAGCCACGTATATTTTCTGTTTGCCATACTCTTTAAATGATATTTTCCCATTATCTGCAAGGCTATCCAATGCTTTTTGTATGGCAGCCTTTTTCAGATTAAACTTTTGCAATGAATCTGCCACATTTTGCGAATTCAAAGGCCTATTTTGCTGCATAAAGGACAACAATCTCCATGGTGGTTACAAATTATACCTTCATGTTTACATATAATGAATTGATCTGGAAATAACTTCACTTCACTACAGAAATTACATGAAAACGAAATTACAAATTAAGGGGAAAAAAGAAAGAGGAAAAAACCGATAATTAATCCCAGAAAACTGATATTTACACAGACAACTCAATCAGCACCAATTCTGTAACACATTCCAAAACTATAAAGTAATTAATCAATCTACAATAACAAGCAAACCAGAAACAATTAAAATCCTAAAATGTGAGACAAAAAAAATTGAAATCACCAGAATAATCCGATTGCATCACGAAATAGAGAAAAAAATATGGATGAAACTCACCTCATTCACGTAGTTGAGCACGATTCCTGGAAATAAGCACAAGGAATCAAAAGCTTTTGATTAGCTAATGCTCAATTGCTAGAATTTGACGCCACTTCTCATATATAAAAACCGTATCCGTATCACTATATGCTTACCTTCAGTGCTATCGGGTTTGGGCGCCATTGATTGCACAGCTTATAGAGCGAGAAAGTTTCTCTGCGAATATGAAACTTGCTGCGCACAATTGAGTTTTGAATTTATTTTAGAGAAAATGGGTGCGCGCCTCCGCCAATCTTATACGACGGCGTATTAGTTACCTAATACCTATGATGGGAGTGCCCATTTAGTGACTCACGATTTAAGTTGAAATTGGAGAAACTGGACGAAAAGTAACTGAAGAGATAAAGAGTGGTGTTCAATGAATGAAAGGATGACACGTAGGCCATAGCCTCTCACCACCCAACTGCTAACCGCCCCAGTGAATCGCGTGATTGAAAAATTGCAGAAGTAAAAGCATAATCCCAATCGCCGTCGCCGCCGCCGCCGCTGCCGCCGAAGTATAGTCACAGATGCAATCCGCTGGGCTAACATTATGCAGCTCCAGGCCTGCACCGGTACCAAACTTCACTTCACTCAAATCGTTGAGAAATCCCAATTATAGAACTCCTGTCCCGTTTTCCGATAGAAGATCAAATTATGTTTCTTTTAACACCGATGACCGGAAGAAGTGCCATAGTCTATCATTTTCTGATACATTTGCTCGGCGATTGATTTCTCATCGGAAGTTCATTTCTAGTACAACTGCCGCCACAAGCGGCGGCGGGGATTCAATGCCGGAGTTGGATGGTGATGTAAGGAAACTACTTCAGGTTTTTCTGTGGATAGCTGAGGGTGTTTACATCATTTGGCTCTTCTTACTTCCCTATGCTCCTGTAGGTGCAGTTAGGCCACTATATTTTTTTTTCCTTCGAAATAAATTTGGATTTTTTTTTTAATATTTGCTAACTTTTTAGTTTCGCATTTTCTTGCATTATGCAGGGGGATCCTGTTTGGGCCATCAGTCCAGACACAATCACCTCTTTGATAGGCCTTTCTCTCAATTTCTTCTTCATTCTGCCTTTGTCAAACTCTGGTACTATAATTTTCAGTTGCATTGTGAAAGGCTTTTCTCATTTCTTTACAGATGTCCTGTTTTCATTCCTTGGTATTGATGTGAGATATAGTTTGATCAGATATAAATTTGTTGCTATGAATTGTTTAGTGTAAGTATCTTGATCGTATGTGAAATTGAACTTTGGCAGAGTAGTTGGTATTCATCTAATTGAGGCACCAGTTCTCCATCCGGTGAGGGTTACATTTGCAGCTAACTATTTTGATCTTAATTCTGCATCTTCTCTTGATTTGAACTTATTCAAGATTCTTTTATCTTCTATTACTCAGATGTCTGAAGGCTTGTTCAACTTTGTAATTGCATGGACATTGATGTTTGCACCTTTGTTGTACACTGATAAAAAGAGAGACAGATACAAGGGATCACTTGATGTACTATGGGGCTTTCAGATGTTCCTCACAAACAGTATGATTCACTACTCATAATCAAGAAATGCTTATCTGAGTTCTTGTTCTTCCAGTCCTCAATTAGAAGTGTTGTCTATAGTTTCAATGATTGTGATAACTTCTTGATTCTTGTTACTTTCTTTACTCTGCAGCATTCTTAATCCCTTACATGGCTATACGTCTGAACGGGGCAGACGAGGAATACTCTTCAAGAAAGACCTCTCGACTTGGTTCAGTCATGACAAAAGGAGCACCAATTGTCGGACTGGTTGGTGGGATTGTTTGTCTGTTATCAATACTATGGGCCATTTATGGCCGTGGAGATGGTGGATATGGTGATTTACAAGAAAGATGGGAGTTCTTGCTGAGCTATTTAGGGTCTGAAAGACTTGCTTATGCTTTCATTTGGGATATTTGCCTTTACACAGTTTTCCAGCCATGGTTGATAGGAGACAACCTAGAAAACATTCAAAAGGACAAGATGGCTTTAGTTAGTTTCCTTAGATTTGTCCCAGTAGCTGGCCTAATTGCCTACTGTCTCTGTTTAGATGCTGGCAATGAGACATAGCCTAGAACATTACTTACAAAACATTGTACCTCAATCTCTCCAATATTACATTAACTACTGCAATTTCTCTCTTCTTTTCAATTTAGCAATCATGCAGGGAAATTAATACTCAAGGCACAAAGCTATATAGAAATTTGATTCAGAACTCAGAATATTACAAGAAAGACGCGAAAATTGTCATAAACATGCATCCTAGGAGGAGTGATTAGGACAAATTGCCACCACTCTGTTGCCAAAGATTGATGATATCAGTGGCTTGATTGAGAAGAATAATCATTTTCTTCTGAGATATCCATGGCTTGCTCTCTAGAGTAGCCTTGAGCTCTTCCCATGCATCTTTTCTTGGCCAGAAGAAATAAGGACTCAATGGCACAGTGCCATGGCCTGGTATGTGTTGATCCAGGGCAAGTCCTATGTTCTTTTCCATCCATACGAACTTCAACACTAATCGTGGCTTCTCCATTGTTTTCACCTCCACTCCCACCTTCTGCAAAATCTTAAAAATCAACTCAGTTTGTGCTTGTCAAGATGTTCACCATCAATGGATTTATCCATAAGGGCTTCCAAGCAAACAATTTCATTGTAACATTTCATGTTCACTAAAAGCTATTAGGACTTATAACACTCACAAACAAACAAACATATATATAGTATATACTTCCACTTAGTTCTACATTTATAACCATAAGTAAATTATACAGGAAATAAAAGCAATGGCCATAAAATTTCTAAAAATGCAGAAATACAAAAAGACAGTAATTGGAACCTCAGTTTCCTCAGCAAGTTCAGTCTCGGCCAATTCTTCGGTGGCGGTGGCGTCGGCGGCGACAACAGGCCTTTGAAATTTCCTAAGAGGCTTAAATTTGAGTCGAAGTTTAGGTAATGAATGCAAATGGGAAGTTGTCGGATTCACAGAAATTGAGGTTTTGAAAGGTGCAGAGGTTAGATTCTCGAAAACAGAGGAAGGGCAACTTGTTAAACTGCCCCTAACGCTTGGTTGAACTGCCATGGATAACATTTTCTCCTGTTCTTCGCACACAGCCACAACAGGAGAGAGAGAGAGAGAGAGGGGGGGGGGGAGGAATTTCTACAGGTGAGGGATAAGGTACTCAATCTAGAATGGAATAAGGAATTGGACATGGGCCTCAGTATATTGGGCCTCTTTCGGTTTCTTACACTAACATAATAAATAAGCCCATACGGACTTCAGATGATTGGGCTTGTTCTTTTCCTTTTCTTTATTCGGTTATGGGCTCATGAATTAGTTTCATAACTTTTTAAATGCAATAAATTTAGTTCTCATTTTAACCTTTTAACAGTCTATATCTTTTAATCTCCAACTCCATTTTATATTATTAATAAACTAAAGCATAAAATTGAAACATGATAGAAAAATCAAAGAGAAGAAGGAGATGTACGTATATGCAAGAGATATATTTAATACTAGAAAATATATTAGAAAAATTATTTAAAAAAAAGATTGACATTTTGAAGTACTAGAAGGTAGAGCTGCTAAATGGTTGAAATAGTTTTCAGATGTATGAAAAGGCAGCAGAAAGTTAATCATGTGGAAGTCTTTGTTTCTGCACATGAAAGGCCATGGCTGAACTGTTCATATCTCTGAATTTCATATTAGAAACATAAATGCAATCATGTGGAAGTCTTAGAGATTGACTTCTTGTCTTTAGTACATTTCTTGTATCTTTCAGTGAAAAAGTCCATTCCATGTTCTGTCTCATTTTTTTATCATCTCATCTTCTCCAATATATCAAAGGTTCTAATTCAGTTGGTTATATTAAGTCAACAAACATAAACTCCAATCTAGAAAACCATTCACTCCATCACTAGTGCTAAGATGAGCAAAGAAAGATTGATTCCATATAGTAAGAATGATGACGAGACAAGTAGTTACATCTCTTTCAATTCGATAAACCATAGAGTAAAGCAGTTATGGAATGATTCTTGTGATTTTTCCAAGAAAGTGTTGGAGACGGGGCGTAATGATCCCAGAAAGGCAATATATTCCATCAAGATGGGCTCTGCTTTAGCCCTTGTATCATTTTGCATATTTTGGAAACAGCCTAATTTTACTTATGTCACCCAGCATTCCATTTGGGCCATTCTCACTGTCATCGTCATGTTTGAGTTCAGTATAGGTAATTACATATTATTTTCATCGTCATCTTGAATAAAGGTTATCAAACTTAGCACTTGTAACTATTTGCAGGTGCAACTTTCATCAAAGGATTCAATCGTGGATTAGGGACATTTTGTGCTGGATTGCTTGCATATCTCATCGCTGAGCTGTCAGTCTTAGCTGGACCTTGGGAGAAAGTCGTAATTGTCATAAGCTTCTTCATCATCGGTTTGTCCATTGAACCATTCTTGAACTGCTATTACATATACATATTCTTAAACTTCTTTCTGAGTATAGTTTCTTTGGTTTTTCCAGGATGTTTTGCATCATATTTAAGACTGTTTCCAACAATGGCACCGTACGATTATGGATGCAGAGTATTTGTACTTACATATTGTATACTTATGGTGGCTGGGAACCAAACCAGGCACTATAGAGTTGCAATTCTTTCTAGATTGGTACTGTTTGCTGTTGGTGCTGTTATCTGCTTCATCATCAATATATTCATATACCCGATCTGGGCTGGGGACGATCTACACTGTCTGGTGGTGAATAATTTGAAGGAATTAGCAACTTCTTTGGAAGGTTTGATTTATACAAAATTCACAAAAAATTCTCAAGTTTAGTACAATTTCTAACTCCTGTGTAAATGCTTACCAGGTTGTGTTAATGGCTACTTGAAATACGATAACTACGAAAGACAAGCTTCCACTAGATTCATAACTCAAGCATTCAATGATCAACTCTACCTTGGCTACAAATCTGTCATAGAATCTGCTAACAAAGAACAAACCTTGGTAAAAACGTTGCACCTTTTTTTTTCCTTACATTTTTGCTTATTACTATTTACCAATTACCACCCCTTTCTTAATACCAAGTGTAGTTAGGATTTGCAGTAT
This sequence comes from Scutellaria minor, assembly GCA_954870855.1. Taxonomy (NCBI): domain Eukaryota; kingdom Viridiplantae; phylum Streptophyta; class Magnoliopsida; order Lamiales; family Lamiaceae; genus Scutellaria; species Scutellaria minor. The sequence goes on from OX940725.1 coordinate 1,586,619, forward strand.
GGGAACCGCCACACGGGCATTACAGAAAGCTTAGGTACCCCTGGAAAACGTACGTGAAAGTAAGCGTTGCAGTTAGGCATTGTGCTTATACTGTGATGGCCCTCCATGGATGCATTTTATCAGAAATCCAGGTGAATATAACTATTATTTTTAATCTGTTTTAATCTCTTATAGTTATAGCCAAGAACTCAGTTTGATTTGTCTCAATAGGCCCCACCGGAGAAAAGACAGGTTCTTCGTAGGCAGCTAGAAGAGGTGAGCACAGAGGGTTCAAAGGTTCTGAGAGAATTAGGTGACAAAATACAGAAAATGGAAAAACTAGGAACAGTTCACAACATGCTTAAACAAGTGCAAAAGGCAGGTGAACAATTACAGAAGAAAATAGACCAAAGATCATCTCTTTTAGTCAATACTGAAAGCTGGGAAAATGGAAACCATGCTAAGGATTTGCAGATGGGCTTCAAATCTTCGAGAGAAACAGCGATCCACGTACAGTCTTCGCCTCTAATACTGGGCCCAAGATTGCCAGACGGGGATTTGGCTAAGGAAAATCTGAGAAAGCATGTTCCATGGCCATCTTGGATTTCATTTGAAGGTGATGATTTGATCAAAGAAGATGAGCTTAAAACTTATCAAAGCGCGAGCGCTTTGTCTCTGGCTACGTTTGCCTCGCTTCTGATTGAGTTTGTGGCCAGGCTTCAGAATGTGGTGGATTGCTTTGAAGAGCTGAGTGAAGAAGCAGAGTTTAAGGATCCTAATGTCATTGTTTTGAGAAAGAGTGTTGGTTTTTGGACAAGGCTCTTTAGGTGATTCATGTTCAAGAGTTGAGTTCTTGTATAGTTTGGCTTGATCAAGTTGCAAGATTTAAGGTTGAAAGTTTTGTATCTTGTAGATGTCAGTTTAGTTGTGTGGAATTGATGTTTGAGTTCTTGAATAGATATGATTTTTTCTTCTTATCATGCTTTTTTTTTAATAGATAGAATGACTGGGATTTTTATTGTTCGTTTTAGTGGATTCACATAAATATTCATAGCTTTTATTTGTTGTAATGCAACAATTTCTCCATTCCATATGTATAGATTTGTTGAACTTTTAATAAGGATTATTGATGATTGGTTGATCTCTAACAAAGAAAAAAAAAAGAGTTGGGATGTTAAAGAAACGTTTAAAATTGATTTTATCTAAAATCATAGACATAAAATCATATAATGATCAAATCTAAGCATGCTTTCGGTATATTAATTTTTAATACTTAGTCCATATCTTTATATTTTATTATAAGTATCAAAATGTAGACTATCAATGGTAATATTACCAATTTATCAATTGAAAAGTTTGATAAGTAACTCTTCCAAAAACATATATTTAAGTTGAGAAATATAATACATCATTAATTATAGAGACGATTTAATGTAAAATCTACAACACATAATCATATATAAATGAGCATCAATTTATGAGTAATAAAATTTTGTCTCATGATCGTTACATATATAAAAAATTCCTTTTTTTTTCCTTAATTTATTTATCAACCTTTTCTTTTTCGCATTTGGAGGCGACTGTGTATTTGGTACCATTTTTCTTCTTGTAGTTTTACATGGAAAGCACCGGTCAAAAAAATAAATAGATAATTCATTAAATATCTCTTTCTCTCTCTAACAAAGCGTTGGAATCTGAGAGAAGCCGGCGGAACGGAACTCATTGCCTTCGGTAAATCTATTCTCCGGCAACCCTGCTTCTTTGTCTCTGTATTTTAACGGCACTTTCGTTGCATGCATCTATGAAGCTGAGTCTTCTCATTCTATGTCTTATCTCGTTTAGGGATTCAAATCCTTGGCTCAGATCTTAGATTTATGCCCTTGATTTGATCTGCTGTTCTGTAATTTTAGCTTAACAAATTGAAAAGGAAAAGCTTTTCGCAATTCAACTTGTGGGTAAATTTTCTCATAATTATGAGTTTACTCTGCTTCTGATTTCTTAACTGGAAATAAAAATATTTTCTCAGTTTTCTTCTTTTATAATGACCTAACTTCCCCATACCCCCAAATATGTTATTTCAGTTTGGGATCTCGTGATCAAGTTTCACTCTTTTATATTCTTCATTAACTGCAATTGTGATTTGGGTATGTAGTTCTCGATCTCTAATTTTTTTCTAAAATCTAATTCTTTCAAGGCAAAATGTATAGATTTATTAGAAAAAGAATAAAAGTGAAGTTTTTGGGCAGTCTAATTCTGCGGTTTTTGTTCATTAACAGAATAATTTCTATTTGCAGTTTGATTTTCATGTTTTTGTTGGATTACTAAATTAGGATTCAATTTTTTCTTTTACCCTTTTGTGGGTTCTGTAATGCTTTTAAGCTGTGAATTCGGTAAGCTGATAGTCTTTCTTAAATGTTTTGATGAAGTTTGTAGATTATCACAACATTATTTTCTCCTGCAATGTCGATGGTGGATGAGCCACTGTACCCAATAGCAATCCTAATAGATGAGTTAAAGAACGATGACATTCAGCTACGGTTGAACTCTATACGTAGACTCTCCACCATTGCACGTGCACTTGGGGAGGAGAGGACAAGAAAGGAATTGATTCCCTTTTTGAGCGAGAATAATGATGATGATGATGAGGTGCTGCTTGCCATGGCTGAAGAATTGGGAGTTTTTATTCCTTATGTTGGAGGAGAGGAACATGCTCATGTGTTGCTCCCACCTCTGGAAACACTTTGTACCGTGGAAGAGACTTGTGTGAGGGAAAAGGCTGTTGAGTCATTGTGCAGAATTGGATCACAGATGAGGGAGAGTGATTTGGTTGACTGGTTTATTCCTCTTGTTAAGGTCAGTTTGAACTTGCTCGTCTTTTCCTCATTGTTTGATGCTATTGAAAATTAATATCTTTATAAGATAGGGAATTAGATGTCATTGGTACACATTGGTACATGTCCAGAAACCTCTGTACATTAGAGCTTTTTTACCATACTTCAAACTTTACTATATACCTCATATAATACAAATATTCTGCTTCTAATACATGTGGAATTGTATAAATAAAAAATATCCAAATACCAAAGTTCACTAAAAATTTCCACTTTCTATATGGGTTTTGTGAAGGGCATTGTCAGTTTGTATGTGCTTGAAAAGCTGTGCTCTTACGGTGTTTTGGGGATCAAGCTTTTGATGATGTATCTGCTAGTGATTAATTTTGGCATGTGAAGAGCTAATTGTTTTCTTTCTTCATTAAGTATGCATTTCATCATCTCATTTTTTGTTATTTATAGTGACTGAACTTTATCTAATTTCAAATTACAGAGGCTGGCAGCAGGTGAGTGGTTTACAGCCCGTGTCTCCGCTTGTGGATTGTTTCATATTGCTTACCCGAGTGCCCCTGATATGTTAAAGACCGAATTAAGGTCAATATACAGCCAACTGTGTCAAGATGATATGCCTATGGTGAGAAGGGCTGCAGCAACGAACTTGGGAAAATATTCTGCCACTGTAGAAGCTGCCCATCTCAAGTCTGAGATCATGACTATGTTTGAGGATCTTACACAGGATGGTAAATCAAGTTCTGAGTCTTTGTGTTCATTGAGACTACCTACATATCACTAGTAATTTTCCGGATTCAATTAATCTTTAAACACAGGCATCCGACAGTACAGTGAAAATTTATTCCAGGTCCATAGTAGAATGAATTTGTTTTAGTTTTATTGTTTTAATTCTTAGTCATCTTTTGCACTTTCAGTAAGGGCATATAAATTAATTATTTCCTTAGGCTGAGAAATTTAAAATTCAGAATACACTATCGCATACCCTTTTCTAGCCTGGAATTTATGGACTTTTATTTCTTTCACTGAAAATATATATTTGTATTGTTTTACATGGTATCTTGATGTTGACTGATGCTTGGGTTGGTATTAGAGTTAGATTATATAGATGCACCCATTGGAATATCAGTACCAACAATACGTAACTAGTGAAATATATTATATGGAAAGAATGAGCTAGAAAAAGTTGAAGGTAAATTGGGGTTTAATTATTGGTAATGGATGACATATTTTGTTAGTCAATTACTGAACCAATAATCTGTTTGGTTAGAAAGAAGATTAATGGCCAAATGATGGTTAGCTGCAACAGATGGGAAATTAAGAAGATAGATGTTTCTGTAGTTGAATGAAGTTAACTTTAAGAAAATGCTTTTTTTCAGATCAAGATTCTGTTCGCTTGCTAGCTGTTGAGGGCTGTGCTGCACTTGGCAAGTTGTTGGAGCCTCAAGATTGTGTTGTCCATATTCTCCCTGTAATTGTCAACTTCTCTCAGGTACACTTCAGACTACATTGCTTCTTCTAGCTATGATTTCTGGACCTACTATGACACATCATATCCATTTCATCCCTCTGTTATAGTTGTTTTATTGGAGTTTCCCATGTGATATTCGAATGAGTCATTATTGATGTATTCTTGTTGATGTTGTTTACAATTTGTTTACCTTCTTTCTGTCTTTTTTGTTCCTCTATCTTGATTTTGACTTTTTTCCTTCTGTTTTTTTTTTGGGGTATCAGGATAAATCTTGGCGTGTTCGCTACATGGTTGCCAATCAGTTGTATGAGCTTTGTGAGGCTGTGGGACCAGAACCTACTAGGTAATTATCTATATCTGCTCTTGAACCTTAAGGTTACTTCACCTCATATATTTTATCAAACACAGTTACACTTGTCTGTAAATTAAAGGTAATAATATATATCTCTAAACTATTACAGTGTGCTCTTAAAAAGCAGTGGCATCTACTTGGGATGTAGATTTGATACTGTTTGGAGTAATGGATCTGGCCATCTGAGAATTTTCAGATGTTAAGGACTCCATTGGCTGTAGGATGCATCGAATCGTTTGTATATACTTGTGCATAAACTGTGTATGTGTAAAATTGCTATTATCTGTCTTTCTAGTTGTAGGTTTGCCTCTGTTACTTGTTAAAGAAAATTGAATTTTTAAGTTTTAATAATCTTGAAAGAATTCCTATGTATGAGTAGTTTACTTTCTCTGTCATTTCCTGTTGGAATAAGTTGTTTTCACAATAATAAGTCATTTGTTGTGCTTTTATGTTTGAAGGACGGATTTAGTTCCTGCTTATGTGCGCCTACTTCGAGATAATGAAGCAGAAGTGCGAATAGCAGCTGCGGGGAAAGTTACAAAATTCTGTAGGATTCTTGATCCAGAACTTGCTATCCAGCATATTCTTCCCTGTGTAAAGGTACCTCTTGATGGTGCAAAATCTAGCTGGGGAATCGTCTGTTAGTTACTGAATTTTGTACCCTTATTCTTTCATATGACTATCTTATACTGGGAGGTGATTGCTTGCAGGAATTGTCCTCTGATTCTTCTCAACATGTAAGGTCTGCTTTAGCGTCTGTCATTATGGGAATGGCTCCTGTCTTGGGGAAGGTAAGCAAAATTTGCAATATTGAGTTGCAAGAAGTACTTTGTTGATGCCAACATTTTGCTTAATTGCTTCATGGATGCATAGCTTGAACTGTAGATTGATTGTTTCTCTTTGCTTATTGTATATTAAGGGGGTGTTGCTTAGTGGGTTTGAAGCTGAGAGAATGGGAATGGAATGGATAACAATGAATAGTTGGTGATGAGGAATGGGAACGGATATAGTGTTTTCATGTCCCATTTTGTGGCCATTCCCATCAACTATCTATACCATTGCTTTCCTAATCCTCCTCTCCACCCAGGCACCCCAGTATTAAGTGTTTTGATAAAATGGATGCCATGGCACAAGTTGATGAGATAAAACAATAATGCAAATGTTGTGACAAATTGATTAGACCAAAACAATATTCTTGCTCTTGGAACTTCACTCGGTAGGTTGCTTATAACTTCATGCAATAAGTTGCCAGAAGCATGATTAATCTTGTTTAGTACAATTATCTATCGCCTATCGGTTATATCTGCCCTTACAAATTGTGGATATTTTCTTGAACGTTGGAGTTTTGAATGATGCAGGATGCAACAATTGAACAACTTCTTCCCATATTTCTCTCGCTCTTGAAAGATGAGTTTCCAGATGTTCGCCTCAATATCATTAGCAAATTAGACCAAGTCAACCAGGTATATGATGCACCATTCAATCATCCTTTTTTCAATTATCATGCAAATCAGTATCACTTTATTCATCTACCACTTAATTATCCTTCGTTGTGCTCATGCAGGTTATTGGAATTGATCTACTTTCTCAATCTTTATTACCAGCCATTGTTGAGCTTGCTGAGGATAGGCACTGGAGAGTTCGGCTTGCCATCATAGAATATATACCTTTATTGGCTAGCCAGTTGGGTGTAGGATTTTTCGATGACAAGCTGGGAGCCCTTTGCATGCAGTGGCTACAGGACAAGGTTAGTGGTTCCCATCTACTATTTTCTCATTGTGACTAATCAATTCAATTTACATCCAACTTTTGGAATTCTGTGCAGGTTTACTCTATTCGAGATGCTGCAGCTAATAATTTGAAGCGTCTGGCAGAGGAATTTGGTCCAGAGTGGGCAATGCAGCATATAGTTCCTCAGGTTTGTGGATTACTTCTCTGACCATGCAATTGATAAATTTTACTGGATAACAGTTACGGGACTCAAAAGTTGAAGTAATTATAAACTTGATATTTAATGGTGCGAAATGTCTTTTGGAACATTCATTTAGGTTTTGATTATCGACTTATCCTGTTATATTTGCATGACTGGTTCTCATTAATTCTTTTCAACTTTCAAACATGTGTTTTTCCCCATGCAGGTTCTGGATATGGTAAACAATCCACATTATTTGTACCGGATGACTGTTCTTCAAGCAATCTCGTTACTTGCTCCAGTCATGGGTTCCGAGATAACATGTTCCAAATTATTGCCTGTGATTGTTAATGCAACAAAGGACAGGTACCCTTTCATTCCATGTTCATCATCTATGGGCCATACTTCTGTTATCACAGTTTCACCATTGATGAACATATCATTTTGCAGGGTGCCCAATATCAAATTTAACGTGGCTAAGGTGTTGCAATCCATGATCCCCATTGTTGATCACTCTGTGCGTGAAATTCTCCTTCACCTCATATTCTTTCACACACATCTCGCACTATTTCATCTGAAACTTTTTCTGGGTGCGTAGGTGGTGGAAAAGACGATACGCCCCAGTTTGGGAGAGCTCGCTGAGGACCCTGATGTAGATGTTCGTTTCTTCGCCAATCAAGCACTTCAATCTATCGATCATGTTATGATGTCGACCTAGAAGAGTTGATTTTGATTTTTAAATTTGTTTTAGTCGTCTTGGATAGTCATTGATTTTCTGGACACGATACCTTATATTTGTATCTACGTTTTTTATAACCTTTCTTGGCCCCCTCCGGCCTTGCTTCGTTAGTCTGCACTATACTCTCTCATCTGTAAGCTTTTAACCATTCACAGTTTCTCAAGTTTGATATCATAATTTTAGGCTCTTAAAAACTTGAATCCCATTTCATGTCCAGTTTTTTGCCTACTATGCATGCAGGTTGTGATCTTGCAATTACTTTGAATTGTTCTAAGATTGAAGGTATAATCTTTACAAATATATAGAACCTAGCTACGAGTAATGATCATCATATTCTTATTTTAATAAATGAATAGCTTATAAAAAAAAAATGAAGTTACGAAACATAAATTCGACATCACGTCCATCATACATAGTTTGTCTCTCCAATATACATGGCATGGCAAACCATGTGACATTTGTCTTCATTATCAAACATTTCAATTCAACATCTCAATCATAGTAAATTAAGGGCAATCATGATTTCTTGACTAAATTAATCCCCTCTTACAATATTAATTTGTCGTTGATGGTTTATTCAAATGCTTAAATAAGTACTTACTCTGCATCATCTAAACCAATAATTTTCAAACCCCTAACTTTAGAAATCCATTTTGTAAGCTATCAAGCACACATATGCAGACACCAGTTCCAACCAATCATCATTAATGTTTCCCATTTTCCATTTCCAAGCCCAGAGAGAGAGAGAGAGACGAAGGTGCTGTTCAAAGTCTTTACAACCTAAATTTTTTTCTACTCGTATATATTGCCAGTATTTTAGAAACCAGATCAAACAGATTGGTTCAACCTTGAATCCGGTCCAATTATTGCCAGTATTATGTACTAGCCATTCATGTAGCTATGCGTAATGTTATTTTGTAGTTATTTAAAGTCTTAACCTTAAAATCCTTTATTTTTTATTCAACATGCATAACAATATAATATTACATTATAGTAGTTCATGTACCTTCATTCCACTCTCTTCGTTTATTTTCCTCACTAAACTCTTCTCAATTGATCTCTCTTACAACCTATTTACACTCAATATCAACGTAATAAACATGGATATATAAACGATTATATTAGCATACACCATCCAATATGAAGAGCAAATGAGTTATCTACCAATGATGAAATTGTTGACATGACAAAGCAATTCATGAAGACGAGTTTGTGACAAAGGAGAGTTATTAAGAATATGAAATGCATGGCCAACACCTTTACACACCACTTGCTCTACTCTCAACCCTTCATTCCTCAATCCATTGCACCACTCCATGTTCCTATCTTTCAATATATCCATCTCCGACACACACACCATTACATCCACCTTCGCCGCCCCCTTCGCCGCCGGGTTGCACCACGGATGGTCGCGGTTCGCCCCCGCCGGCAGCGCCAGCCGCCAATACGTGTCTGACGCCGCCAGCGTCAGGGCTGAGCGCGGCGGCTGCACGCCGTACTTCTCCGACGGAGTCCTCGCTTCCCCTCCGATGAACGGCTGTATCAATATCAAACCCTTGGGCCTGAGCTTCATCTCCGGCGAGCTCACTCTTAGGGCTACATTGTAGGCGATGTTTGCTCCGGCGCTGTCTCCGGCCAGGAACACCGCCGAGAAGTCGCATTTATTGGCCCACCATTCGTTGCCGCCATTAGTGACACGCTCCTGCTGCTTTATCCAGAGCAGAGCCTTGACGCCGTCGTCGTACGCCGCCGGGAGAGGGTTTTCCGGCGCCAGCCTGTAATTCACCGACGCGACGGTGCAGTGGGTTTTGGCGGCGAGTTTCGCTAGGAATTGGTGGTAGCAGCTCCACGAGGCGGCGCCGACGCAGAAGCCGCCGCCGTGGAAGTAGACGAGCAAAGGGAGTTTGTTCTTCTTGTTGTCTTTCATGGCGTTTGGGACATAGAAACGTGCCCAAATGTTGGTGTACTTGTCGATGATCACGTCTCTGCACGTGACCCCGAGCGACGGAGCCAATGAGGAGGTGACATGTGGCACGATCTGGGGGCGCTCCACGTGACCGTCTTTGTAAACCCTAATTAGGCCATCAATTTCTTCAACTACTACTCTATTATGAGATTCTTTGCTGCAGATTTGAAGGCTGAGAGTTGGGTCAATTGTCATGGCAGCCATTGCTTTCTCTCTCATGGAGATATAAATATCTAATAAATTGAAATTGTTTCTTGGGACAAAATAAGCTTCATTTGAGCTCTATTTATACACAAAAGTCAATGGAGAAAAAGATAAAGGGCGTGGGACCTAGATGTGAATAAATTATTGATTCCAATAATCCTCATTCTTTAATCATGTTTCAATTTTGTGTTGTGGTTTATTATAGAATATACACATCCAAATAAAAAAAAGATTATATGAGAAATTATTGATGTTTTGTATGACTGCTTTTGTTTTCGAGTTAATTGTAATATATTTAAACAGCTAATGACATGTTACCACACCTATGAGTCAATATATGTCTTAATCACACGTTAATCACACTTGTTACAAAAAACAATTTTTTTTCCTGATTTGTCGTGTCTAGGCACAGGCTACGACATAAATCAAGTGAAACCAACTTTTTTTTTTTTTTAAATTATAATTTATAATTGGGGGTGAGAGATTCGAACCTGAGACCTTATTAAAAGGGAATTATATTTTAAAAAAAAAATTAAGGAAATAAATAAATAAATGATCTAATCTTACCTTGAACTTATTTTATTTTGGTCAGTAAAGTACTTTTTAAATTAATTTTTCCCTCTATTATCTTTTTTTTTTTCATTTTGGATATTTAAAATTGGTTTAACTTTTAAATCTAGATCTAAATTATCTTCCCAATATTTAAAAATCAGTCAATAAATCGATCCTGGACCATGGTTAATAAATTTAAAAATCTATGGAAGTATTGATAAATACAAAGCAATATAAACGTAGTGAAAACATGGCACGACGAATCAGTCAACACAAGAAAAACAAAAGGAGGCATAAATTAAAAAAATAACAATTGGTGGGCACGACAGAAGTGGGTTAGATGAGGTCAAAGTGGTGACCATTCATTAAATTTCTGGACATTTTAAAAATATAATAGAATATGTGTGTAAAATAATATATATATATATATATATATATATATATTTACTTTTATGAGACTATTTCATGTGCATATATAATAGGTAAAACTACAATTCATAATTTAGTGAGATTCTATCTCACAAGTCATATTTATGAGATGGTCTTATACAAGTTTTTTTAATGTTAATTTGAATGTATGTATGTATGTGTGAGGTTGTGGGGGGCCAAAAATATTCATAGTTTGTGGCATGAAACATATATAGCTAGGTGCAACATTATTGTGATGAAGAATGTAGATGCATAATTGAACAAGTGATGCATCACAAGTCAAAAAAATCAGACAACCTAACTTCACTTTGTCCCCCACAAATATCAATTCTCTGTTTGTGTTCACTCAAAATGGTGTTCTGCATTTCTCATGATCCAATAAAACTAGTTGTCTCTGCAGTATCATCCAATCCAATAAAGTATTAATAATTTATCACATTTTTTCTGAATAATTAATACATTAAAAATGTGTACGAGGGAATGAGTACTTATTCTATTGAAAGAAAAATGCCTTTTAGGTTATATATGCAACTTCTATATGTTTATCCTTTCTATGAAATTCTTTTAAAAAAAAAAAATTCCTTTAGTATATCTGCTTATTGTGTGGACATGGAATAGTATACCATAAAGTCTTCTTTCCTATAATAGCTAGCTTTTTTATCATGCAGGAAAACATAGATTTTAGATTCTCAGATGAGAGGAACATGAATTTTCTTTTTTTCTTTTCTTCCCTTTTTCAAATATGTTAATATATATACCCTACCTCAGCAATTAGATCCTCCATTTTAAATTATACTTTAATTTAACGCTTAATTTATTACACTTTACACACAACATTAATATCTCCTTCATTCCAATTTATTTTTCATTTCAAGTTGTTTCACACAAATTAGTACAAATTCTATTTTACAAAACGACAAATATTTAATGTGAAATGGAGAAAGTATTATAAATAGTGTCGGATGATATCAAAAAAAATCTAGCATATCTTTGTATAATTGTATGTATATATGAAATCAAAATTGACATATAGAATAAAGGAAGTGAATTATAGATATGAAATAGAGAACAAAATCTTCCAAGTACATACAAGCAAATGGGCAACTATCTTTATTCTTCATTCTTTTTGACCATATAGCATTGTTTCCAAAAGGAAGATAAGAACACAAGGAATTGAAATCTGAGCTCATCCCATCCCTACGATGTATCCCATTCTCATAAAGCCTCGAATCATCTAGCTCCTTAGGATATTCAAATAATTTTCCCTTCTTTTTTTTTAAGTCAACCAATTTAGTAATATTGTGTATGATATTTCAGCACATTGTGACAGCTGGTTATATTCCAAATAAAAGTAGTATATATGTTGTTACCTCGGTGATAAATTAATTAACACCGTAAAAAATTATTGGATAATATAGTTATTTCAAGAAATACTATTGATAAAGGGAATTTGAAGAAAAAAAATGTATATGATATAGTTTTAATGACAAAATCGAATATTCTGGCTTAAGCAAAGTAACAAAGTCGGCACCGAAATTCCTGCTCTTGAGGGGTGTTCTTTTCAGTCATGCAATTTAGATTTTCACTTAACTATATCTAATCAATAGTTCTGTATTAATAAATATATGTAATAATATTATTACTAGAAGTAAATTATAATAGACATACATAATGTTTCAAACAAGAGTATACACTGTTTGAGATCGGATCTGTCAAGTTGCAGTTGAATCAAATTCCGACCAAAAATCCCTGCTCTTCTTTCTTAAAGAAGATAGAAAAAATCTCTGCTCTTCTTTCTTAAAGAAGATAGAATTATATCAAAATAAAGCTGAAAAAGATTGCAACCATTTCTCATATATCATTTCAGGCATATAATGTCAAATCAATATTTTACAGCTTATCTAAATAGGCTGATTAATTCCCAAAAAAAAAAAAAAAGACAGTTAATATTTCACATAGAACAATTATTATTAATGTTGTTATTATTATTATTATTACAGAAAGTTAATAATGAAGAAAAACAGAAGAAAAAAAGCAAAAATTGCAGATGATGGATGGATGCATGCCATTCTTTTCTGCCTCTCCAAGTTCCCATGCCAATCCTACACACTCATTTTTCCTAATTTCAATTCAAATAAAGAAGAAAAGAAAAGGAGAAACTGAAAATAGTATTCTTGATTTCTTAGGACGGAATTTTATAAATGCACCAAATATATTATTTCCTATTTGTATACACAATATGCTCACACAGACATCTAGAAATGAATGGCCGTACAAGACCTAAAACAACCGACTTATTGTAATTCAACTATTTATAACATTCATTACTATTCAACCACTTTCAAGTATTATTACTCTAGAAAGAAAACACTAGATACTACTAAAGATGAATAAGGTAAGAATTTGAGTTGCGCTATTTCTTACATTAATCCTTGAATTCAAAATTCCCAGGTTGGGGTATGAACACTCCAGTCCCAGTAAACCTTGCAGCAGGGTTATACAAGGATACAGCTGGTCCAATGCTCCTTTCACAAACTGACCAATCATAGTACTTTCCTGTGTGCCATACTCTACTACGCTCCCCACTTGTTACCTTGGAATTCTTGGCTAATGATGACAACGATGATGATGATAAGGATTCGAGTTTACGAGGTTTTACTTCCTCAGAATCGTCGATCAATTCAACAATTTGTCTCTCCATTTCTAAGTAAAAAGTGTCGTCTTCATACTTGACTCTATCATTGCCCAATTTAACGTCCATTTGGTGCAACTTTTTCTTTGAATTGTTGGTTGAATAGAGTCGAGGGACGTGAAGATTGGTGATGATAATTGATTAAATAGAGGTAAATTTTCCGGGTCAAGAATGTGAATAGTTAGTTGCATTTAATAACATTCACCCTCTTCTCAAATAGAATGGATGAATTTTCATAAAATACATCGAATTTGATAACTATGGATGTGTCCATAATCAATGTTCCTGTAGCATTTAAGGAGTTGATACCTGTTGAAATAATAGATCTCAGAAGTTATAGATTGAATGAATTTTCAGTCAAATGTTGTTCATGCCTTTTTTTTCCTTTCTAAAGTGAGATGTCTTTTTCCATGGACGTGTTCAATCACTCGATTATTTTACAATAAAGTGAAATAGAATCCTGATGAAATTATAGTACAACTACTTAGACTGCAAATTAAATCTACTTATAATGGCAGAAAGAAAATGGCATTGATGTCGATTTCAACAGTGAAACACAAACTACAAAACATCGAGATATCGGGTAGACCACATACTCGATTTCACAACACAAGAAACCAAAATGGAAGTCAGTACTTGGGAGCTGGATGTTGTGTAGGAAGCAGACCAAAACGCTTCTTCAAAAGAACTCTCTGCCTGGAGAATTTATCATCAGGAGAGAACCGAGCTGGCATAGGAAGAAAAAGGAATACATTAATCAAATAACTGGACATGATTGTAAGATATTCCAAGTGATGAATGTTCTTCTGCTAATTTAAGAGCAGGATAGTGTTTTTCCTATGATCTCGATTTTCAGAGTAAATGATTTCACTTTGTGAATATCAACATGGCAACCATAACAGATTGTTGAATAGCAGCACATATAACAGAGAACAGACAATGATATCACTGATTAGGCGATAACTACAGCAGCCTAATAAGAGAAACAACAGATTCATATGTTCTCTATCTCAGAACCAAGGTGGAATGTTATTCAGCCTATTCCATAAACTATCTTCAAAGAAAAAGGAAAATGATAAGAACACTCACAAATGCACATGATTGATTGTAAAAAATTGCAGCAATAGTTCACTACAACTAAAGTATAGTAACATTGATCCAAAAAGATTACCAGGATGAGCTGATTGTGTGACCAAACCCAAAGGTGACTCCTTCTGCACAGTGAAAAGCCAAAGTTTAAATACATCAAGTAGTGGAGAAAAAGAAGAAATGGAAACTTCATAACTGGGGAATACGTGAAAATGAAATGATGAAACTTCAACAAACTACTTATCAAATTAATACAATGACATATATAATAAATTAACCACTTTAAATCTCGTTCAAGCTCGAAACTTTTATAAAAGTCATTAAATTGGCTGTATCGGTGGCATAATGAACTTCAAAAATATAAGCTAGAAAAGATAACCGATTATATCATCAAGTAGTTTTCACTATTTAGCATACATTGATAGCAACTATCGAAGAAATTGCAGAAGCTTGAGATTTCCATCAAACAGAAATAAAATTCATAAAAGAACAGTAATTGTATTCAAAAGGAATCGACTCCAGAAATACCTTCGTCGTGTAAACTTTGTCACCCTTTTCGTTGATGTAAAATTGGAGATACATGTTTACCAAAATTCTGCCTGAACACAGCTCGCTGTGATCAATTTTGCCCTAATTTTTGTGTATTAATTCGATGGGGTAGATGGACTTCACAAGAAAAAGTTTGGGCCATGCACATAATTTTCAAAAAAAAAAAACAAAGGCCCATGGGCCATGAGATGATATGATAATAATTAGGGGTAAAATGCAAATTTGTCCTTGTGAAAAAAAATAGAATATATATCCATCAATTTTAAAGTAAGAATCTGTATTTTGAAAAATACCCTTCAATAAAAAGAGAGGTATATTTATGATCATATAATGAAGAAAGTCTCATAGAACATGTGAATAATTGAAGAAACAAATCATGAAATTGTTTTTGAAGTTGAAGATATAACAAAGAGAAGCAAGAAATATAAGGCTTTTTTCTAGATAAGAAGTGCTTATCTTGTGTTACTTGTTGATTACAAATAATATACAAATAAAACATCAAAAAATAGGACAATGGATACTAA
This sequence comes from Scutellaria minor, assembly GCA_954870855.1. NCBI lineage: Eukaryota > Viridiplantae > Streptophyta > Magnoliopsida > Lamiales > Lamiaceae > Scutellaria > Scutellaria minor. Next base: position 1,601,917 of record OX940725.1, read on the forward strand.
CTGTTAGAGAGCTAGAGTTAAGGATGACTTGATCCTTTTATTCATCTTATTACAACATCTAAGTATATAAAAGTGGAAGACTTTGATTATGACTTTTGTCTCCAACTGTTGAATGGAGTGAGATGCAGATACTTGTCCATGGAAGAAGGTCATTGGAGGCTTATATCTAGGTTTATACTTGTCAGTGATTTCGTATATTGAGATAGAAGGTCAGAGTCAAACATGATTTATCAACTCCCAAGTAATTTCATGGTAACTCAGTCTATGCTTAATATTCCAAAGAAAGGAACAACATTCAATCATAGTGTAGACTTCGTCTTCCAAGAATGGAGGTCTATTACCAAACAAGAGTAACAACAACAATCCATTACAAGACATGTACTAATTTTGTTTACATTGTATTAATAGAATAGATTGGTTCCATTTTTATCAATCTATACTATATATAAAATGAGAAAAGTTAACAAACTTTACAGATCTGTCATTTTCCCTCCCAAATTATCAATCAATAGAAAGAAGAAAAAAAATTAAATTAATTTTAAGTATTTTATAAAATAAACTTCACATATATCTTACATAATAAGCTATATTTTATAATTTATATATAGGAGTAGAGATGAAACAAAAGAAGCTACCTTAAATGATATGTTTTAACGACATGATTAAATTTTGAAAATAACAAAATTTAAACATTGTCAAAAATTAAAAATTTTGAAATTTAGTTTATAATTTTAATATATAAATGTGGAAAATAGTTTTAAAATCTAAATTTCATTTTAGGAAGGATTGTAAAATGTTTAAAATTTTGAAAACTATATAAAAATATTAAAATAATAATAAAATCTGAAATTAAGAAGAAGAAGAGTTACAATCTAAAAAAAATAACAATATCTTTTTTTAAATAAAAAAAAAATATATAGTTTGCTAAGAAGAAGAAGAAGAAGAAGTAGTAGTGGTGTTACAATCTAAAAAAAAAATAACAATATCTTTTTTTAAATAAAAATTATATATATAGTTTGCTAAGAAGAATAAGAAGTGTTACAATCTAAAAAAAAAAATAACAATATATTTTTTTATATAAAAAATATATATATAGTTTGCTAAAAATATGGGCTTCCCCTATTTATATTGTGTGCTAACACTAATATCCTCCAAATGTCATTTAGGGTGTGATGATTGGCCGGAGGAGCTGATTAGTCAACTAAATCTAATAATACCCATAATCAGTAAGTGGAAAAAAAACCAATAATTATATTGTATCATTGTTGTTATTATTGTAAGTAAATAAATACTCGATTGTCCTTTCGTTAAGTTTTTCAGAATATCTTTCTTCCCATTTGGAATAGAAAAACCCAACTTAACATATACATGCGGCTAAAAAAAAGAACAATTTCGTCATATGAAAGAAAAGTTGACATCAGATATTATGCAGTTCCGATAATTAATTTCTTACCATATATCAAAAAAATTATTGTTTTATTACATAAAATAATATACGAAATTTAATTATAAATAAAATATTGCCCACAACTTGGGTTGCATCTCGATGATATGGAGACGGTTCAACGCGTCGTAGACTTGGTGTAAGAGCACTATCAACATTCTTAAGAGAGAAGCATCGAAGAGTTGTACACTAAAGTACAAAACTAGGAATTTTCTTTGCATTTGCAGCCACTTGGAGACGACTTAGGAGACCATCTCACACTGCAATTCAACATTGACCAAAACCTAAGCAACCTTAACATCTGTTTATATATAAGCTCCAAACATATGCTTAAGACATCATCAAAAGCAATCACACAGAGCTCTTTCCATGGAGATGAACAATAACATTTACTTGTTCGATGAATTCGAGTACGAGGATGATGTTTTCTATCGCGAGCTTAGAAAACAGGTCTTGCAACTGACATCGGAGGAAGATGATGAAGACAAGAATCGAGACGTGGTTGAAGAGAGAAAACAGAGTGTTTACAATAGCCCATGTGGCGTTTCGCAAGACCCGGCCTATTATAATTGGGCCGGAAACAAGGAGGATTTTGCGGCGCCTCCATGGATGCTCAACTTGTGGAGAGCTGGAAACGGGACTGGAGTTTTTATCCCACAAATCGTGCAGTCGAAGAGAAAGAACAGATCAAGTATGTCTTTTTATGAGAACTATTGATTTTGTGAACTTTTTTTTATGATGCTTGTGATAATAAACTAGCTTGCTTTATGCAGGAAGAAGGAAGAACGAAAGAGGAAGAACGTATAATCGCGTGGAGAAAGTTTGATCATGAACAAATTATTCGATTCTTTTATTTCTTTGAATAACATGTATGTATGATATAATCACTGTTTTAGGACAGAGTACGTGTATTTTCCTTGTATAAATGAAATGAAATGGTTTCAGAGTGAGATGAAATATCATGCCTATTACCGTAAATACACAATAAATACGAAGATGAAATCAACTGAATGATCATTAAGAAATCAGAGAACTATGTGTAGAAATGATTCTGGGATACAGACAGTGTTTCACTCAGCTACTGGATATGAGTTTTCACTAAGAAAAGCTATACTTACAATGCAAGAAGAGACGATTATTCATTCCTTGGGTCGTGCTAACCATAAAGAACTTAGAGCTCGGAGTCTTGACCTGTAATCGCTAATGGCAAGAAGAGCGTGAGCAGCTTGACGGGTTGTCAAGATTCGTTGCAGTTGTTGCAATGTCTGCTGTCTGAGAAGGTCGGCCTGTCGAAGCAAATAAACGACTGTCAATAGTGTTTTATACTACATTAGAGAATCCAATCATCCATGTCTGTTGAATAAGTATTGGGGATCAAACCTGACGAAGGAAGTTCTCAAGAGTGGCAAGCTTGCTCATTGCAATGGCCATCTGTCCCATGTAGTTGGCCACGTTTCCGGTGTTACGTGAGCCCAGAGAGTTCGATGAAAGTGTCTCGACGAGTGACTGTTGCAAAGCTTCCATTCCTTGGGACAAGGCATCCTCGGCTTGTTGTGAAGATTGCTGCAAACTACAAATGCGAACCAGCTGTTGTTCTGTCAATGGATCGATCTGGTTTTCAAGAATCTGAATTCCCAAATCAACAAATGATCAGAACGATATAACATTTGTATAAACGAATCACGATGAAAATGATATCATTACACCACCTTGAGAACCTCGGAGCAACGAAACCCTCCCAACCACATGAAACACCTTTCAGCCGGAGTCTTCCACATGCCAGAGAGCATGTGGAAAACGTCCGATTTTGCACCGATGCTTTTGAGTCGGAATACCTCGTCATAATGAGCCATTACCCCTTCGACAAGAAGGCGAAGTTCACCATCACCAACATGGGAATTAACGCCCGCTCTCAGTTCATTAATCAGTCGTTGATGTTCATCCAACCATCTCAAGTAATCCATATCAAATGCCAAAGCCCCTACATAATAATCATCATAAGGTTTCCAATTTAATCTATGATTTTCTCATGAGGATTTCACTCACCATTTCCATTGATAGACTGACTCTGATCTCCAGAATATCCAGATGCCACAAACATACCCTGCATTTTCAGACACAAGAATTATATCAAACTTAATAAGTTTTTTACATTTGTCTATAATGAAGTTATACGTTTTAGTTTGAATCTATAATACGAACCTGCTGGCGTGCTCTTTTGAGCTCCTGCTCGAGTTGTGTAAGCTTTTGCCGACTGCTTTCAAGTTGTTGAACATACGCCTACCCAAAACCAATTTTTTGTATTTCTATCATTAAATAGATAAATAAAATTTATTGAGTGTTGATCTGAATTTTATTCAAGAAAATTCAAGCAACTAATTTTGAAATACAATTACTTTTTTTCTCATTCGGCTTTTTCTTGCAGCCTCGCGATTCTGAGCTAGCCTACGAAGCGCCTGGAATAAAGAAGCTAAAAGTCACTAACAAGTACCTGGCTAAAACACATATAAATTGAGAAAACACCAAGAAAACAACCTTTTGGTCTCCAATTTTGACATTAGACTGGTCCATTGAGTCCACAACCATTAATCTTTCATGATGAACTCCAGGATACTAAGCATGGTCAACCAATCAATATGTCAACCATTTTTTATTCCAAGATAATAGCCATAACGATAAATAGTGAACAATAAATCAAACTGGATTAGGACAAATTGCTTCACCAAAAAATGGCAGAAACAGCATTACATCTACTAAAATCAGGTAAAAATCCAAAACTAGCTAGAAAAGATTCCACATTTGATAGCATTGTAGTACAAGAAAGAGGTGGGAAAGGAGAAAGACCTGGTTTTTGTCATCAGTGTCTGTGGAAGTGTCAGTCTGTTGGCTATGATCTGCCATAACCCCTGAATCACCCCAATTCTCAAAGTGGCCATTTCCCAAGGCGGCGCCACCGCCACCACCGGCGCCGGCGTCAACCACCACCATTGCCCCCTTCGGAGACATGAACTGGCCTGAGTCAATTCCTGTTCCTGATGAAACCATCTCAGCTGAACCAAGGCTCTGTAATAACACAATGCAACAATAGTCATATGATTTGTGCAGTGTAGAGTAAGATTCACTGGTGTTGAAGATAAAGGAGAAGAAAGACTAACGCTGTTGAGTCCACCAAACTGCAAGTTACTAGACACAACAGACACATTGCTTGCCTTCAAATCATTGTATATTGAGCCTACCCCATTAATAAACAAAATCAGAGGTTAACATCAGTCAAAAGGGGTGTGTGTGTGTGTGTGTGTGTGAGAGAGAGAGAGAGATTACTTCTGCTTAAGTTAACAGCTTCATCATGATGAAATCCATTTCCAGCAGACTGTTCAAGCTCTCCAAGATCCGAAAAGCGTGCACCATTTCTACCACCTTCTTCACCTCTACATTAAGAAGAAAATTATTCCAACAACTAAAACATGCAAATATTCACATCAATTTAAACGTGCAACATGAGAAAAATAGAACAAACACACACACACACACACACACACCTGAGGTAAAAGTGGGACTGCGAATGACAATAGACATCAGAGTTGGTGAGAGCAATAGCCTGTGCTGCTTTGAAGCTATGCATTTCAACTCTCTCTCACACCTACTCTCTGTGTGTTTATAGAATTTGAACGAGGAAGAAGAAAGACTATAAGAATCAGACAGCAGAAGTAGAAGACCAGAAACAAGAAGAAAAGATAGAGAAGGAAAATCTTGGGTGTATCTTTGACACAAGCAAAGGTTGTTTTTTATTCATTTAAGAAACATAGGTACAAATACAATAGTATCTTTTCATTATTGCAGTCTGACCCTTTCCTCTTTGTGCATTTAGGCCCCAATTTGCAAGTCTTGCAGAGATACACCATGTGGATTCGATTTCACTACCTGTCATTTGTATATATAATGTATTGCACTCTATATGTGTATGTCTAATTAAACAATTATCAACTTTAAAGAATCTATTTCTAGAGTGTGTGAAAACCCCAAGAATGAAACTTTCCATTTTTTCATCTCAATTTCAAATACGTAGAATTGAAAAGTGGATGAAAATGAAAAAAAATGGGTGCAATTTTTTAATTAAATTGCAAGATTTTGAAATTCAATTATCAATAGCAGTCCAAGAGACTTGTGAACTTTTGGGAATATGTTTCTCAATTCGCACGTGTTTCTTTACCGAAAGTTCCAGTTTCAGACATAAACACAATCTTGAAAGATGAATCATCACATTTTATTACCAAACCATATTTCATCAACTCCAAGCTTTAATTTTTTTCCTACAAAACAAGAAACACACTACATTTTCTAATCTTATCTACAAAAGTGATTTAATTCATTATTAACTGGGAGACTAGGGGGGCTATGTCATGGGGAAGAGAGATTTAAACCATGGCATAAAAAGATGATGGGATGGTGATGAGATTGGATATGAGACCCGGGGGGTGGGGGGGGGGGGGGTTGTCATAGATAGAAAAGCAGTTCAAAGTAGGGATAAAATTAAATTTTGTTAGGAGAAGAAATAAATGGGAATTAATTGTGAGGTTTTACTTGGAAGTAACCACCTGCAGAGACGTCTGCAGGTGTGTTGGATGGCAGCATAAATTGTACGGGCCCCAGTCCAGCCACCACCTGTCTGCCACCGCTCCCTGCATTTACACGGCCGCGCCACCGCCGGAGCCTTTGGATTCCTTTTCCCCCTCCCACACGCCGCCGTGTTTCGAGGGAGGCGTTTTTGCCTGAGTTTTTATTTGCTTTTCTTTACATTTTTTAATTAATGAACTTAATTATAGTGGTGTAATACTCTTTTACACCACAAAATCAAATAAAATTAACATTTCTTACCTAATATATTATACAATTTTGTTATTTTTCTACCACATTTTTAGTGAACAAGTTCAAAATAAATATTGTATTTACATGTCTAAAATATAAGAGTATTGACTTGATGTGATGAGAGATATTATTTATGTTTTATCATTTTTTTATTTTTATTTTATATTATTTATTGTTGTAGAAAATTATTGTAATCATGATAGAAATTGATGTTATCTCTAATGGTAAATTTTTACAATTTTTTTTAGGTATGTTTGATAATATTATTAATATGACAAAATGATACATATGGGAAAGATAATTCAATGATTAATTAGGTTTGAATTGATGTATTTGAACTTTGGGTTTCAAATTCAATGTAACTCTACTGATTTTATATGATATGTTTATTGTTAGATCAGACCATCTATATAATTTTTCCATATCTTATTTATTTTCGCTCCAACCAATGAACTTTGAATTATTCGACCAAAAAATGTAAATTTATGATTTGGGGATGAAGTGGATGACAAGATCCCAATTTGATTTCTATGACACTCATTTTGAGTTTTCTAAATTAAATTAATACATTTATAATTCCTAACCGCGATTTTTTTTTTTTTGGTCAATAATGTCTTTCTAATTTTGATTGTATAAGTTTGGGTGGAAGAATTTGAATTTATTGATATGAATTACAGATAAAATCACTTGAATATTGAAAATGACGATGGATGGATTTTATTAGTACGATTATAAAATATAAAGATGATTAACAAAATTCACGTTGGTTACAATAAAACAATCTTGTATTTTATTTTCTTGGTCCAAAATAATGAAACTTTAATTATAGTTAAAGTTAAGTAATCTTAATATATATGACTAAAAATCAATTTTACCCAAATACTTTATCCAACTACAATCTAAATATCATTCACTTTTATGTAAATATTGGGAAATTTTGTTGGTCTAAAGGAAACGGGGGAATTTAGTACATGAGATTTTCACCTCGTACGACTCCTCATAGGTCACAAAGAAATCTAAGGGCCTTTTAACATTATTTCTCGTGTGTGTGAGTTACAAGTCTTTGTTATAGGCTAATAGCCAATAGGTACCCATGTACGATTTTTTTTTTTTTTTTTGTCTAAATGTACCAAGAAAGAGAAGGGAACAAGCAATAAAATTACTCCAAGTAACTATATTTAGGGTCCTTCTATAGTACACCGTTGTATTAATACACAGGTGTTTTCAGCCATCAGATCTTGAATGATCTCATCCTAACCCTTCATTTACTTTTTACCTGCCTTGAGAAATTACCGCAATAAAAACTAAGAATTCCCCCCAACAACCAAAAGAGTCTGGGCAATTAAGTCTAAATCTACATTCTTTATTAATTGTATATATCATTAATCTGCAACCATAAAAACACAATCAAATATGTTTGTATTATGCATCTCGTTATTACGAATCATTTGACATCCATATACAATATGTTTGGATATTTGTTATGAAATCCCGTCATTACAATTTCACATAGCCTGCTTCTATACTGTTGCATCCACTCCATACCATGATAGTATCTCTAGTGTCTATAATTATTTGAAATACCACAAAATAATCAACCCATTTGATTGTTTGTTATGTGTACGAATCATTCACTGAATTAATTGTGTACTGTGGTTTCCTATAACCCTAGTTTAAAAAATATCACTGCTAGTATGCAACAGCGAATTAGTTAAATCTATTCAATCTGATAATTAAAAATTAATAGTTTGAATATTGATTTCAATGGATAGTTGTATCCCAACAATGTATGTCTTAGATTTGGATGCAACAATAGAAATGCATGTAATATTATGCATTAATAAATTCAGGATTAACAAATATTATTATGATACTTCAGTTACATTGATTTCGATTTATACATACATACAACATGATTGATTTACAATGATCAAATGCAAGCAAAATAGGTAAATGCAAGCAAAATCAAATGCAAGGGATGATGCATTGACTTAGATGAATTCCTATTTACAATGAATTGACATGCAACCGATATCCGATGAAATAAGATGCAATTGATGTAAATATAGTATGGCTACATTAAATATAGTATGCAACGTGAATTAATTCAATCTATTCAATCTGTTAAATCATAATTAAAATTTTGAATATTGATTTCAATGGATTTAGTTGTATCTCAACAATATATGACTTAGATTTGGATGCAACAATATTTGGTTTAGATTTGGATGCAAATGCATGTAATATTATGTATTAATAAATTCAGGATTAACAAATATTATTGTGATACTTCATTTACATTGATTTTGATTTATACATACATACAACATGATTGATTTACAATGATTAAATGCAAGCAAAATCAAATGCAAGCAAAATAGGTAAATGCAAGCAAAATCAAATGCAAGGGATGATGCATTGACTTAGATAAATTCCTATTTTCAATGAATTGACATGCAACCGATATCCGATGAAATAAGATGCAATTGATGCAAATATAGTATGGCTACATTAAATATAGTATGCAACGTGAATTAATTCAATTTATTCAATCTGTTAAATCATAATTAAAATTTTGAATATTGATTTCAATGGATTTAGTTGTATCTCAACAATATATGACTCAGATTTGGATGCAACAATATTTGGTTTAGATTTGGATGCAAATGCATGTAATATTATGTATTAATAAATTCAGGATTAACAAATATTATTTTGATACTTCATTTACATTGATTTTGATTTATACATACATACAACATGATTGATTTACAATGATTAAATGCAAGCAAAATCAAATGCAAGCAAAATAGGTAAATGCAAGCAAAATCAAATGCAAGGGATGATGCATTGACTTAGATGAATTCCTATTTTCAATGAATTGACATGCAACCGATATCCGATGAAATAAGATGCAATTGATGCAAATATATATGGCTACATTAAATATAGTATGCAACGTGAATTAATTCAATCTATTCAATCTGTTAAATCATAATTAAAATTTTGAATATTGATTTCAATTGATTTAGTTGTATCTCAACAATATATGACTTAGATTTGGATGCAACAATATTTGGTTTAGATTTGGATGCAAATGCATGTAATATTATGTATTAATAAATTCAGGATTAACAAATATTATTGTGATACTTCATTTACATTGATTTTGATTTATACATACATACAACATGATTGATTTACAATGATTAAATGCAAGCAAAATCAAATGCAAGCAAAATAGGTAAATGCAAGCAAAATCAAATGCAATGAATGATGCATTGAATTAGATGAATTCCTATTTTCAATGAATTGACATGCAACCGATATCCAATGAAATAGGATGCAATTGATGCAAATATAGTATGACTTACATTAAATATAGTATGCTACGTGAATTAATTCAATCTATTCAATCTGTTAAATCATAATTAAGATTTTGAATATTGATTTCAATGGATTTAGTTATATCCCAACAATATATTGTTTAGATTTGGATGCAAATACATGTAGTATTATGTATTAATAAATTCAGGATTAACAAATATTATTGTGATACTTCATTTACATTGATTTCGATTTATACATACATACAACATGATTGATTTACAATGATTAAATGCAAGCAAAATAGGTAAATGCAAGCAAAATAGGGCCTATGGATGTCAAATGAGTGTTGGAAGGTCCAAACTATTGCAGCCCAGTCCAACTTAAAAAAACTACCTTACACAGAAGTTACAGCAGTAAAAAAAATCGGTGTATTAATACAACGGTGTATAGTATAATTACCCCTATATTTATTTTTACTTTTAAAACATTTTAACTTCATTCAAAACTTTATCCATATGGGTACAATCACACATAATAATTTATAAATTACATCATTTCACCATATATTTAGTATCTACAAGACCAATTTTACAACGTGAAGTCAACTAAATATTTGTAAATGTATGTAAATTAACGATAAATTTATCTGGTTTAATTTTATTAGTTAAAGCATAGATTTAACAAAAAAAGAAAAATATAGAGAATATATTATTAAAGAACTATGTAGAGAGAGAAGGTTGATGATAGGTTTTTTCATTGCATTTTAATGTGATGGTGGGCATTTTTAAGATTAATATTTAGATGTGTCGCATCATGACATTAATATTAAGATCTATGTCAACGAATTACGATTTTGCTTTTATTACACATCAATTTTGTTATAAAAGTGTCCTTTTATTTTATGCTTACGATTACTAGTGGATTTTCATGCATTTTTTCACGTCATATGCATCGCTATCATATTTAAAACACAATCAACAATAATAATTATCCCATTTATTCCCTTCACCCATTTCCAATCCTTCAAATCAAATTGGCCTAAGAATTTATCATTTATTAGATACAAAATTTGGTGATAGATAGTATACGAATCCGAATTCTTTTCACTTCATTTCTATGAATTGTTGGTAAATTTCTAATATAAGTTCAATTTTTTACCATTTCTAATATAATCTTTCTCCTCTTTCTCTCTTAAATTTATAAAAATTCATACAAAGAAAACGTGAAGTATATATTCTGGATTTGACAAAGACAACTTCGACCATTTTGTATCAAATTCTACACCAAAAACATTTCAAAAATAGCTCTTACTTTTTTTATCTAATTATTTCATCAATCTGCTAATTGGGTCCATTGTACGAACCGAACCAATAGGGCCCATCATCCATGGGTTTTATTCTTGTGGAGTTCAGCTGACACTTGGGCAGAGATAGCAATAATAGCCCACAGCAGTTTCCCTTTTTGGGTTTGTACCTTACAAGTACTCCTATAATGGAATGCTTCCTCACTATTTGGGCCGCAAATTCTGGCCCAAATGGTAAAGTTACTGTTGGGCTATAATTTATAGTGCACAAATGACTAATTATAAATAGATATTGCACCGACAAACTTTGTTCCTCAGCAATATGAGCGTAAAGGCTATGTTTCGATTAATGTTTTTTAGTCAGGATTTGGAATTTGAATTCATTCAAAATCCCATTTGTTTTAAGGTTAGAAGAAAATTATATAATCTACTAAAATCCTATTTTATTTAAATAAAACACAATCATTAACCCTATACTATAACCTATTAATACACAAATTTCAATACACACCTAAATTTAAACTATCACAATCATTTAATTATTACCATTACATCAATTAACAATATAATATTACATAATAATTTTTTTCCAGTATTAATTTGACATCTACAGTACTAATCCTACCCTACAAAATCTCTGAACAAACGTAAATTTTAACCATTCATCTTAATTTCAAAAACTTAAGATTTCAAAGTTGGATTTCTCCAATCCTATATAACACCAATCCAAACATCACCTAAAGTTTAAATCATATTATTATGTTTGCTTAATTTTGCACATGCTAGAGTAATCACCAAATCATATTGTAATGCTTATTTGTCTGCAAAACACTTTACTTTATGATCAAATAGGAAATTTAAATAACTTAGATAATAAATAGATTGATAATTATTAATATATTATTATTATATATTTAAAAGTGTGGATATTACTCAAAGGATTCTTACATAAGACAAAGATTCTTCATTTCTTATGTATTTGAGCTTCTCAAGCAGTTCTTTAACTGTCACTATTGGAATGAATGAAATATATAAGTTATCAAGTTAACAATTGGTTACAATGGAAAAAAAAAAACACCCTAAGAGTGAAAATTCCTTGAATTTAGACAAATTTGCAGAATATCCCTATATAAAACTAGACGATCGGAATCATATGTTACATTTTGATTTTGATGTTACTTCTTACATTTTATTTTAATCCATATAATGTGTTAGTTATGAAATCATTTATATACATTGTGTATGCTGACTATTTTAAGATAAGAGATAAAATAGATAAATTAAAATAGAGATATTGTTTCAAAATAAGGGACTTGTATCCACAATGAAAGCCATTTAAGCCAACCACTAAAATTCTTCACCGACCTTTTCATAAATACCGTCACACGAAAGTTGTTACAATACAATTGAACTTTACTATACAAAATGTAGTAAATTGCAATAATTACACACACCCCCCCCCCCCCCCCAAGTGGGCCTAAACCATGGGCTTACAGTTATTAAGGATAGGCCCACTTCACACACTCACGAGCTAGCTCAATTCATTAAGTAAACAGATAAAAGTAAAAATAAAAGAGAACTTTAAAAATATAAATAAGTAAATAGTTAATCCCCATGTTTCCTGAAGGATAAATATAATAAAATAAGAGGGGCCAAATCTAATTATCAGCATTTGTTGGGCGAGAACCCAATAAGAGAATTAGCAAGGTCGTAACTGACACGTGACCCCTGCTGCTGAACATTCCCGATTATCCCAAGCGCAGACGACGTCGGAGCGAAGGCAAAACAGAAAGTTCCCGACGAGTCAACCGGTATCATGTAGTTCTTTGCCGGTAAACTCAGCTCTTTACCGTTTGAGAAGCGAAACGACACCGTTGGCACCTCCACACTCTTCCTCGAGCTCAAATCATAACACGTGTCGAACAGCGCCACGCCGTTAGTTGACGGCAGATCCTTCGTCCCCTTCTTGAACGCATCGCGCATTGAATTGTACGCCTCCGTTTGCAGCCTCGTCACGGCCGTTCCTGAATCTATTATCACTCCGCCGTTGCCGTTGTCGTTCAGCTGGAACGTCGACGGCGGGATCGACAGCAGCTCTCCGGCGACGCGGATTCCGGCTAAATCGATGTAATAGAACGTGTCGAGCTTCGAATTGCGGATTAACGGAGCGGTGACGGCGTCCGGCGGCGCAACCGAGTTGAACTCGAGAGTCGAGGCGGAGTCCGAGTCGCGGTCGACGAGGCAGTAGGAGAAGGAGGTAGCGTTGATTTGAGACGGAAAGGACAACGCGCCGCCGCCTAAGCCGATTAGGCCAGCGGCTCCGACGAAGAGTCCCTCGTTATTGTGCCCGCAGCCGATGGCGACGTTGTTGACGGCGGAGGAACCGCCGAAAGTGATGGTCTCCGTCGCGAAATCTCCGACGGTATACGAACCGTCGCCGTAGGAAACTTCGTAGAGACACGTGCCGTTGCGGCATTCGGAGACGTCGAGCGACTTGCATTGCTGAGTTTCGCAGGTGAGGGGAGTGAATGAAGAGGATAGAACCGGGTCGAAAATGGGGTCGGCTTGCTGGTAACAATCTGCGCAGGGTGCGCATTGTACCCAGTTGACGTCACTCCCAGTGTCGAGCACCATGTAGGACTGAGTCGGCGGGTTGCCCACTCCGACTCGGCAGAAGTACTCTCCGCTTCCTTGACTGGTGCCGGAGATTACCGGACCTTCTAGCTTCTCCTCCTCGAATCCAGTCTCCAAAGGAGTTAGATCTGCTTTCTCTATGCCCAATCTCACCAGATCTAGCCGAGTCTGAATCGCTTCAACTCGGGCCGAGTCACGAGCGAGTCGAGCCAATGTGAGTGCCTTGTAGTCTTTCTCCGAAGTTCCACGGACTGAGACTCGAGAATGGAGCTTGAAACTGAAGTCGGAATCGGGAGAAGCCACAGGGTGCCGGTGGTGTACCTCGTGCTTCGCAGGTAGTACGTTCTGGGAATTCAAAGCGAACAAGTCTTGGGTTCTCGAAATAGTGGAAGAAACATCAAGAAGAGCTGGTTTTGAACTGAAAGGGATTGTTCTTGCGAGCACAGTAGCAGCAAAAATGGAGAAAAACGCAATGAATTTCCCGAGGAAAATCCCCATCATGTCCATTGCAGAGAGTGAGAAAAAGAGAGAGATGAAAAGAGTGGTTTGCGTATCTATATATTTATATAGATAGCGATAAAGACAGTCACGCAGGAAATGCTGGAAGTGGGAGAAGACAAAGCAGAGAGAAGCTTTGAATGAGGGTAAAGAGATTTGTTCCTATTTTAATGTTGTTTAGATTTTCCCAAATAACATTCACTTCATTTGCATGACTTTTACTCTCATCTCATCAAAAGAGTCTCCACTTCATTATTACAATTACGTCCAATCAATCAGGCGGATTAGTGAGTGAGGGCCGGGTGGGGCCTACATGTGGGTCCTAAGAAGTGGTTTGTAAATTGTTTCATTATTGTCACGAGATGGCTGCTTTATCTTTTTTTTTTCTTTTTTTATCTTTTTCAATGTATTGATTTGGTTTGCATTGTGTTGGTGAAATGGGAGGGCAAAAAGGTGGACCAAATGAGTTAAGTGGGTGAACTAAGTATGATTGTCTAAGCTTTTTTGATCCACTTTACTGTTTGCTATTATCATGTTGCAACGAACTTGATGCTCGTGATCATTAGTGATTGGTCAAAATATTTGACCTCCAAAAGCTTTTTATTGCAGTTGGGTCAAGATTATTTGATTAAAAAGATAATCAAATCTCAAATATTGTTGTCGCATGTTCCACGGACCTCGTTTGGTAAACAAAACATATATATATATATATATATATATATATATATATATATATATTACGAACCCTGCGACTAAATTTAAACTTCTTGATATTATTTAACCTTTAATGATATCAATTATAGAAGATTACATGAATCAACACATAAGCAGAGATCAAGACAAAATTTTGAATAAAAGACCAGAATTGAATTCATTGAAGAATCGCAGCCAATCATAGTAGAGTTTTTGTGTGGTCGTAAAGAATATAATGACAGTACCAATAAAACAAAATAATTCACTAAATTACCGAAAAATAAGGAGGAATTATAAAAATGGTCCCAGTAATGGCAATTGAAAGTGATAGTATCCTTTTATTAATACAAACATTGCCAAATTGTTATTTTCATTATTATCATTATTATTAAAGAAATTCTGTAAAATTCCACTGCCCTGAAAAGTCTTTGATGGGAGTTTCTATACCAGTAGAGATTCTCCCACCATTAACAGATTCTCTCTCTCTCTAGTTATATACACACACCACACATCATACTGCTGAGCACAAAGTAGCAATTCATCTCTCTAATCGGATTTTTTTTTTTTTTCCCGTGGGCTCTCTTTCCTGTGAAATGGGTCTCTCTGTAGTTCAAGTAATACTCCACGCTCCCTTTGTTGTACTTAATTCAGCTAATTGATCTTTGATTTGTATGTTTCGTGAATTGAACAGGGGTTCACCAAGTCAATGGCGATGACGGTTTTATCAGAAATCGGAGATAAGACATTTTTTGCAGCTGCTGTGAGTTCAGAAAAAAATATTATTTGTTTATTTATTTATTTTTCCTTGCTTCATTGGTTGTTGTTCGTTTCATGTGCTTTTCGAGAGGCTTCAGTTTTGTCTTCAGCTGTTATAGTCTGCTCTGGGCTACTGTGAAAAGACGATCAAGCAGAGAATTAACCAGTTAATTTCAATTTTGTAATTGATTTCCATTATTCTAACTGAGATAATTGATTTCCTTATATGCAAGAAATTGCTTTAGTTACTGTTTTATGTTTCATTGATAATTAACTGATATTTGCTTGCATATGAAGGTAATCATAGTTAGTTTTAGAAAATGATAATTTGGTTTTTAGTTGAATTTGCAGAAAAATGTTTATACATTATTTTTAATATTATTGTTGTTGTTGTTATCCTTGTTGTTATTTCCTTTTCCTGTAAGTACCTCTTTGGTCTTTTATGATAATTTGTCCTTTTCTGCTTGTTCTTGTTTCAATTTGGAATTTATTATGTTTCTTGTTTTCTTGACTCTACTGGTTCCATGTCACTCACATTTGGAATATAAAAAGTATGCTACATGGTATCAGTTCTTGTTTTATATTCCAATTCTCTTGGATAAACTATATGGTAACATTTTACAACTTTACAGAGAATAAATTCCTCTTCCTTTTGCAAGAATCTTTCAACACTCTGTAGTATAATTACTTTCTTTATGAATTAGTGTTGTGTCTCAGTCTATTATATTTACAGCAACATGTGTCGCCTAGTGAGATGCTCGTAAGATTTTATACTTGTTTCTCTTTTGTGTTTAGATAGTCATTTTCACTATGATTGAAGTCAAAAGATTACATTGAGAGTGTGTAACTTTCTTTTTGGACTTGAATTCATGTATAAGAAGCGATGATTTTGACCCCCTTGAAATGCCCTTCGTTCTAGTTGATTTCGAGACAAATATTGAATCTGCTCTAACAAGACAGTTCCAGAATTTATTTAACTTGCCATTAATCATATTTTGGAGAGGAAATAATGAAAAAAAAAATTGACAATATTTGCATCTTTCAGATATTGGCAATGCGTCATCCCAGAAGGTATGTGTTGACAGGTTGCCTTGGAGCTTTGATAGTAAGATTTTTGTTCTCTTCTTTGACTGTAGATTGTTTTGGTCTATTCATTTGTCGGCGCCGTAAAATGACCAAAACATGTGTTGATTGTAGGTCATGACCATACTGTCGGTTGTTCTGGGCTGGGCTGCTCCAAATCTTGTAAGTCGATGATGGTTCAATCGACCATCTCTTAGGAATGATACTTGATATTCAAGTCAACCATACTGAGCTAGACTCTGATGATTCCAAAGACAAAAACTTGTGTATTTCTTTGTTTTGGGAAATTGCAGCCATTCTTCAAAATATATCTTGTATCACCTTACCATTGTTATTATGGTTGGCTTAAAGATGTTTCGGGTTTGTTCTATGCAGATCTCGCGCAAGTTGACTCATCACATCACAACAATGTTGTTTCTAGGATTTGGCATGTGGTCGTTATGGGATGCATTTAAGGATGGGTAATGTTATCCTTCTATGGTTCCTCTCAACATCGTTTTAGCTAATTCCTTCGTAAGTATAATTTTTCCTAATATTCCTGCTATCCATGACAGGGAGTCTGAAGAATTTTCTGAAGTTGAAAAGGAACTGGTTGGTTTCTTTTGTATATTGGTACTTGCTTTAATTGATTTAGAAGTTTACTGATTCCATCTTTTATGCTGAGGCTAGAATGCTGATTTGAAATCTAATGGTGGAGAAACCAAAGAGAATAATAAGGTACTCAATAATCATCCTCCCTTTATTGTATCTATTGAAATAGATGGATCTTTGCAATTGGTGAAAGAGATCCATCACTGCTGTTTTGCATCAAAGAAACTGGTATAATCCGCCAAAGATTACGTGATGATTAATTGCATATACTGTTACAGTATATGCAATTTATAGAAGCATAAGAATTTCATTTAATCTACTTTCAGGATACACATCCTGTATCTGGTTGGCTAGCATCTCTTTTTGCATTTTAACAGTTGATTTTTTTCTTTCTGAGATATATCATGTTGGTCCAGGATGAAGATGACCTGAAAAAGCAGAGTAGGCCTTTTCTTACTCAATTCTTCTCGCCGATCTTGCTGAAGGTTCCTCTATCTCTGTCTCTCTCTCTCTCTCATTAAGCAACCAACATCTTATAATTCACTAAGTAATCTACTTCTTCTTTTGCAGGCCTTTTCCATTACGTTTTTTGGGGAATGGGGTGATAAGAGTCAGGCAAGTACTTATTTGGAACGTTAAAAATTTCTGGCTACCTTGTGAGCCGCGGCATAGTGTTGCTTCTTTCTCATTTAACAATACATATGACCAAAATTTGCAGCTTGCCACAATAGGCTTGGCTGCAGATGAGAATCCTCTGGGTGTTGTTCTTGGTGGAATCCTGTAAGTCCATATATTAGCTCATTTATTCAGGACCAAATGCTATCACAAATATCCCTTTTCCCCATCAACTATCTTTTCTCTTTTTTCTTTTTGTTGTTTTATTGCGCAAAGCCTTGTTTGAGCACTGTTTCCATATGACCAAATGCTTATAACCTCTCATTCATATTTGTGGTTTCTCGTCTCAGTGGACACGCTTTGTGCACCACGGCCGCTGTTCTGGGAGGGAAGAGCCTGGCTACTCAAATATCCGAGAAAATAGTAAGCTTCTCAACCTCTATTTCGATTCACTTTCTTTTTCTTCGAGATAGAAAAGGTTTCTAGCTGATGTGGGAAAAACATTCACGGGGATTGCAGGTTGCACTCTCTGGAGGCGTTCTTTTTATTGTTTTCGGTATTCAATCCCTCCTTTCCACAGTCTGAATCGTGATTACTGCAACGATGCCAAGGGTCAGTATGAAGTGCTTCATGATGCCAAATGAAAACGATTTGGTTGCTGCATTGTATTGCTGCCTGAAGCTGTAGTGCTGGACTTTTTGCAGATTTTGCTCACATTTTCTTCTCCAACTTAGGAGTAGGGCAATCAAGGCAAGGAAATTTAAGGTTACAAAAATAGATACATTTAGTTCTCAGCTCCATTTCTATGGATCAATTAATAGGTTGTGCCTCACCATTAAGAAGGTGATTCTTGTTTTGTTTCAGTGGCCCACAAGTTGTCTCTTTTGGAAAAGTAACATATAATAATGTAGTTTTATTGTTTCAACTCTTAGGTATTGGTTTGTGCTTGAATGATATCATTTCAATAAGTGTGTTAAAGCTACACATTCCAGCATGATTTGAACTGCTCCTGTATTAACTTAGTATACAGGCAATGTCAATTTCAAAGTAAGTAAATTCAGAGATTTGAAATAAATGGATTTCAAATTCAACCTAATTAATGTGACTGTTCCAATATACATGGATCACTCAAAAGTTGGCTCAGAATGAGGGTACTCTACTTCAAATCTGTATCATTCCAAAATATGAAATTTAAATTCATCATCAAATTCTTTAATTCGAATACAACCTCAGATTATTTATGCGGTTTTTAATTAACTTTGCTTAACTAGCACATTTACACGTAAAAAAGGGAGCCATAATCATCAATAAACCTTCAACAGTCATATATGATTACTAATTTCATTAACAAATTAATAAAGCTCTATCAGCAATCAGTACGGTCGATATAAGTAGAAACAAAAAGTAGACATCATACCCCCATTTGATCATCGCACTGCCAATTTCTTGCCAAAAAATTAACTCATGAAGTTTCCTCCGGGCATGGTCGGCGGTGCTCCTTGGGACGAGACTTGTCCTTGCGACATTTGGGCCCGCCCACCACCTTGCATATACCCTTGATTCATACCGGACCCCACCATCTGTTGCGGCATTTGCTGCTGCTGCTGAAGCTGCACCATCGGCTGCTGTTGTTGCTGCTGCTGAAGCTGCATGAGCGGCTGTTGTTGCTGAAGCTGCTGAATCGGTTGGAGTGGTGGTTGCTGCTGCTGCTGCTGCTGCTGCTGTTGTGGTGGCAATGGCTGTTGCTGCTGCTGTTGTTGTTGTTGAAGCTGTTGTAGATGCTGTTGTTGTGCTTGTAGTTGTTGTTGCTGGGGATTCGGTATTTGAGGCTTGAAAACAACCATGTCCTGGGAAAAGGGAATACGAGTATTGTGTTGTTAAGGAGAGACTATGAGATGATTGATAATTGTTGATAATAGAAAGTTGGTATCTTTCTTAATCTTACCCCAGGGAAAAGCATTCCGATTAAACGATAAGCTTTGTCGGAAACCGAGAGCAGCAATGTCTGGGATGGTAACTGTATTACTGCACACTAAGAGTTCCATGCAACTCAGAATATGAGATTCGCATAAAAACCAACATTTGCATAGTATGATGCTTGAAAAACAAAGCTATCAAGTTTGCATTGATGCTGACTTACAAGTTTCTTTTCTTGTAGTTGACCAAGAAATCCATGCTGATCCATTGCACGAAAAACTAGAAAATCTGCCTTTCCGACGTATTGCCTAGATCAAATACAAAGTATTCAATTACTATAAAGCAATTTTACTGGTAATCAGTACAATTGGTGAAAAAAGTATACTTTATCTAAGGAGATATTACTTGTTGTTCATGTGGTCCTGGGATATCAGGCGAACTATCTGCATTGTTGGAGGCCAATTTGCAGCAAGCCTGTAAGAGCAAAATGTCAAGACAAAATACAAATAGTCAGTTGAGCTGTGTTACATTACTCTGAAGAAGGGAAAACAAGAGCACATAATGGAGTAATTTATTTAACAAAGGTTCATAAATCAACAAGGCATGAAAAATCCATCTTGGCGTACTATAGCTCCTTTTTACAAATAAATGAATCTGAAGGATAGGTTTTTTGCAACACTACATGTTCTTATGGACTAGCAAACTTGTACAACCCAGAATAAGTATGCAAGGAAGGTGGAAACACAGAGTAAAGCATCATCAGAAAAAATTTCTTACGTTTCAGAAGCCGAGGCATTCCTGTATCCCTGGCATCAGAAAACAGAAAATAAGCACAGGAAGATGTATAATGATATGCATGCTGAAGAAACTAATTACAAATAGCATACATAAAATGCCATAGTCACAAGAAATATGAAAAATGAAGGCTGGTTTTGTGGTAACACTTAGAAATCATTTTTCTTCCTATAACCGGATTATTTAAAGACAACCAACGATATCAGACTTGACATTTTAACATGTCAGAAGGCATACCTCCAGTCTGGTGATGAAAACAGGCTGGCCTTGTCGCTGTCCAGATAAGTTTCCCTGTAGTAGCCCATCATAAAAATATCAGAGGCTGCACATGACACTAGAATTGGCTACTTGACAGGGATGTTTCCATATTATCGTTTACCAACAATCAAATTCATAAATGGAAGTTGTTTATCCTCTATTTATGGCAAAGAAAATGCTAACTAAGGTTTCTAGCAAAGAAATGGGATAATTGTAGTCAGCCACTAGAGTATAGTAGGCATATGAGTTAATAACTAATCAATTTGAATAACTAGTTGATTATGGGCTAATTTACTTCACTTTTATACAGGTTGGGGAGGTGTTTCAATATTTGATCATGAAGTGGAATACAATTCCACCTAATGACTAAGATAACACAGGGTGGTTTTATCACCAAACATTTCAAACACAGCATAAAAACATATCTAAGAGCGAAACAGATAAAAATACCAGGTTTTATCATGATACTTAGCTTGCTAGCCGTTTAATTGTACAAAGATAAGATTTGTGATGTGACATCTCAACAACACATCAACTTGTGCAAGCTTTAGTTTTTCTTATTATACTGATAAATGATAATTACCTCCCACACTTTAACATATTTTGATTGTGCTGACTGTATTGTACTTGATGTCTGCTGATTCAAGGGTATATTTGTGACGGAATTGTTGCTATTCACACCAACAGGATGCATTCCTGGTTGTATTTGCTGAGTCATTCCTGGAGTAGGCATCATGTTTCCATTTCCAGAAGGCATACCAGACGTACCAGGGCCAGTCATCATGTTCTGATTCATATTTATTCCCGTTTGTACCATTTGTGTGGTGGGAAGATTTCCTTGGCTCATGCCAGAGAGAGTTTGACCCATACCAGAACTTGCAAGATTACTCAGAGGTTGTGACATGCCGAGGCTAGAATTTCCAGTCACAATAGGAGCTGTGGAAGTAAATGGTGCAGAAGCTGAGTTTTGAGCAACCTGGCCAGTTGCTGGAATTGGCAATGACCCAGCAATTGATGTGACACCTGATGAACCTGATGAAATAACAGTTTGAGCAGGAGGAACTGAAGATGGCATTCCACTGGATATCATATTTGAGAGCATAGGTGGTCCACCCATAGACGGAAGCCCAATAGATGTTCCTCCAGCCAAGGCTTGACGTGCTTGAGCCACATCATTCAAAATTCTCACATTTGCTGCTGCACCAACTGGACGTAAGGAGGGTGTCATATTATTTACGAGAGGTTTCATATCTTGTACATTTTCATTATTTGGAACCATTTCCTGAGAAGTTGATATAGGTGAAGAAGCTTGCAAGCTTGGAACAGCTTGAGAAGCAGTTCGAGTAACAGATGAAATATGTGGAAATGCAGGCCCAGTTGCAGAGGGCACTGTATTAGGCTCCTGAACAATTAGAAATGAGATTATGGAGCACATACTGAGATATATGAGGCAGTATAAAAACTCCCTGCTTCCCAACAGTGCAACAGAGAATTAAATGCACAAGCCTTACCACTTTTACAGTTGCAGAAGGAATGTTTTTTCCAACAGGTATTGGTTGCCGACTCAGGACGGATCCATTCACTGAATAGAAAAGGTAAAGTGAAAGTATTAAAGATTTTCATAATCACTGAGCAAATTCAAATCTTGCATGCAATGGATGATAGACAAAATAGACAATGAACAAAGTTCCGCATGCAAAATCACCTGCTGGGACAGATGCCAGAGGTGGCGGCCCAGAAATGGGAGGAGCAGGCGTCACATCCATCTTCACAGGATTTTGATTTGATGGCAAATTCAACATTCCAGACCTACTAAGAGCAGCACGGGCCTCCATAAAATTCTCTGAGATAAGGACAAGGAAATGTGGATTCTTAAGATTATTATCTACAGGTGGATCTGCAGCTCGGGGAGCGCTCTTTCCCTGATCAACACATTGATGATAATATCAGCACACTCAACAGCTTTTCCAGAAATAAAACAAAAAAAATAGGGGCAAAAGAGATTTGCCCGGTATTTCCCTATGATAATCAAAATCCCCATGCTCTCAGATATCTCAGTTAAAAAAAATGAAAAAGGAATGTCAATATTGAGCAAGGATTGTTGTCAGGCAACTCCAAGAGCACCGTATCATATTAATAGATCTATATTCGCTACTCCAATAAACCAAAGCAAAAGTTTGAGAATGTTTACTGATAATTAACCTTTCCAATTGAAGAGCTATTCAAGAAATAGCAATGATAAAATTTAAAGGAACAAAAATGAAAAGATGCGCAACAACGATGGATGAGCATGTATTTAATTCCAAATGAAAAGAAACAATGAAAAATGAAAGGCAACAACAATGGATGGAGCCATGTATTTAATTTCAACACTGCCAGATCGTTCAAATGTCCTCTTCAACTTGGAATGAGTATTAAAGCTCAAATAGAAGCCAGCAGTTTGCTTGTATTTCCCATTTCTTTACTAGAAATCTACCACGTGCCTCTTACATCTATCAGTACACAAAAGTACAAGAGTTAATTACTTTGTAAATGAGTATAAGCAGACCATTTGCTAAATATGTCTTGTAAATCTCAGATGCCCCCCAAAGATTATGAAACATACAAGGCTCCAGATGAAGGGTTCAGTTAATGCACATCTATCTTGCCAACGAATGGGACTTGAACAGATTGAATTATGGCTCCGTTCAGCATCATGTTATGGAATAAAATAGGAGATAGGACATGAACAAATAAAAAATTCTTCCTAACATTCATTTGTCCAGTGTAAAGATCTGTAAAGTCAGAATAATAATAAACTCTCTGAGATAGTTTATACAAAGAGATTGCAGAGTATGTTGGGATGATAAAAAGACAGAGCAAGTAAGATCAGCACAGGCAATATACTAATGCCTAGACAAATTTTCAAGTATTTCAAGTAGGAGATAAGAATAAGCTTCAAGGAAGTAGAAAGTGGTACCGCATTATAGATTTCTCTGAGTTTCAGTAGCCTCTTTGGGCAGATAATAGACAGAGAAACAGCACACTGCAAAAGATGGAGGCTCCTGAGATGCCTATTATAAAGAAATGGTTTTGAAAGTCAAGATGGCACTTCACCAGTACCTGAGCAAAAAATTTTGCTAATGTCTCTGCATCAGATAGACGATTTTCTGGTTGTGTTTCAATATTGTCACTCTGCTCTATACTCTGGGATTGTGGCCTGTACACGGGCGTCGGCAGTGGGTAAGGGTTGCTCGCAGCCACAAGAATACAGTGTCTTTGTACATCCACATTTCGACTTTGGTTTCCACTAGGGGAAGAAAACATCTGGTGAATGTGAGAAAATAGTGAAACATCATTTATTGAAGCACAAAATGCATACTATCTGCGGGTAGAACGCACGGAGAAAATACAAATTCTTGGGTGAACCGGCACTCATTCACTAATGGCAGATACCCATTTCCCAAAACGTAACTTCTCATTTAGAAAATAACTAAGCACAAATTAATCCATGGAACACGTAATCAACACACATCATTTAAACTGTCCTTTCTTCGTCGTGCTCATAGGCCATCAGTATGGAACTATTAAGTAATTATGATACTAAACTGGCGATCAAGATCGATTTAAATACATGTATGTCAAATTAACAAAACCCCCTGAAACTCAAAGTAAATGGATATGCTTCTATAAAAAAGACAACTAAATACCATTAAAGCTTCACCAAGCCCTTCAGCGATTGCAGCATCACTGAAACCACCACCTGAAAATGGTATTGATGAAAGCCACTGAAAAAATACATCCATGTCCCTAGTCCAACCACTCCGTTGTACAAGGCAAGCTGAATGACAAACCATGATAAGAAAAGAGATAAGGAGAAGTAAGCTACGCATGACAAACGCTAAAATTAATAAGTCCGATAATCGCAATTGGAATAGAAAATTGATAACAATTCAGTAGAAGAGAAAACCTCTGAACTGAGGTACTTTAACAGACAACGTCAGATAACAATAATAATGCAGAAACTGCCATGGTTAAGATTAACCAAAGTAGTAGGCACATTTGCATCAAACGGAGATTATTGACTTTTAAAATTGATGTCGTCTTCCACAAAGAAATCAAGATACTAACAAGTACAGCATGAAAGGAAAGACTTGCAGATGGCCATCCAAGATTTTTAATAACTTCCTACAATTTACAATCTTAAGAGCAAAACTGCATCACACCATTAAAATTTTCCCTATTTCACTCATCTTTTAAAATTTAAGGGGGGATCGAATATAATCTTTGGATTACAATGCAGGAAGGTTTTATAAAGGTGAGCTGGTCTGAACTTGACACGTAATTGTTGATTCATGCGCCTATCAATTTTCAGAAAATGTGGAAACTTGAGGCTGAGGTGTAAAGAAAACTAATTGTCAAGGTGTGGGATGATTGGACATTGAAAAGCCTGTCTAAAACGGTTGGTTAAGTCCTGATTGAAAGATTGCAAAGGATGCCAACTATCACAAGAGAATCAAGTAGACCTTTTAGGGACCAAGAAACAGCACATTGGGCAATCACATCTAGAAGATGTATCATGCATCCAAGAGCAGAAATTGCATAAGATTAATTAGATTCTCCTGAAACAAGTTCTCTGAGTCCACGTTAGGAGATAAGAGTACGAAATCTAGCACGGTTCTGGAGCAGAAAGACTGCCCAAATCACAGAAAATCTTGCATAAATTGCAACTCCCATTGGCAGCATACTATTGCAGCAAATGGCATGACGAATACCTCAAGTACAGTAACACCAAGGAAAGAAAAAAAAACATAAATAAACTAGAAGTATACTCTCGCTAACGGCTAACCTTTCAATGTATACAGAACTTGAAAGACTAGAGACAACAAAGTAAGAAAAAGGCAATAATTTAAATTTTGCGGTCTCTAATTTCCTTTTAAAGATGTCATTCAATTAAAAATGTGGGATAACGGAATTGCAGAAAGTATGGAGAACAGACTACACACCACTGTATGAGCCATGCGCATTAAACACGACCAATGCAAGCTCCACTTGAGGTGCAGATGGCTTCTGAAATGGTATGAAACAATTAAAAAAAATATATATGATTCAAAATGTCAAGAGTTGCTGTATTTACAAAATAGCATAAATCCGGAAAAGTTTGCTAATGCTGAATTCTTGTCCTCATAAAATAAATCAAAAGTAGTCAACTAAAATGTGAAATATGATACCCATGCATACCTGACCCATTGCTTCATTTCCGCAAAAGAATCTGTAGAGGTTTAACAGATAAGCAGAACGATGTTAATAATGCATGTACAATCTGTAGGCCAATTTACAATAGAGCATAACAGATTTAAGGAGGAAAGTTAACAAGCTCAACTTGTTATACGTAGCTCGAAAATCATAAGTATCACCCAGAAATCAATGCAGGTTCACAAAAAGAAACCATTACATATGCTAAATCAATCTATTTAAGAGAAAATCTGCAGCTTAGTTTAAAAAGATTTGGAAATTTTTCCTACAATCAGCAGTTAAGTTGCAATGGATTATTCCTTAGTACAAGTCAACTTGAGATCAAAGATGCACAACTGCTTAACATATCTGGTAATTGGATAGGTTGGCTTGCTAATATTATACCTTTTCCAATGTTTTCCTATATATGTTCCTGAATGCAGATAGAGCAAAAGGAAGAGGACCACATGAGTGATCACTGTCTACATAATTGGAGAAATTTAAATTTAAATACCTTTCTTAAAATGCCCTTTTCATGACTAATTTATGTAACACTGTAGTTATATAAGATCACCTTTTCTGAGAATACTAATTGGAAGTGAAAGATAGGCTGTGGCAAAGAGGAATTCTCCATTCAAACATCATATCTATCATTTTTCCAACTCTTGTTTGTCTTCCAAAATTTGCCTCTTAACAACATATTCTTCTCAATTGAACAGTCTAGTGTTTGAAAAACAAGTTTCAATTTTTGTTTATTCACCTCTCTAGGACAGAAACTCTTGAAGCAAATTTACAATCTCAAACATCAAAATTTTTTTTTTTTAAAGTAAATTATACCTCTCTAGGATAGCAACTATTACAGGAAAAATCCCCGTTAATCATTCTATTACAATCTCAAAAGTCAATTCATAAACAATCTACAGGGAAGAAAAACTGCACCACAATGAAGTCCTAATTCGCTAATCAAGAAAAATAAACAAAAAGATCAATATTTTTCTTCCTTCATCTACGTTGCAGAAACAGTAATCATACATATGGCCCAAGGAAATCAAACAATCTCATCCTAAGAACTACTGAACAAATAATTGAATACAAATAAACTGCTCATTCAACTACCGTTCAAAAAAGGAAAAAACAAATTGTGAATTAAAAAATTCCACCAATAAGGAGGCCAAAAATTCCAACAGATAAATTCTCTAACAACAATTAAGTGTTCACTACACGATTACACACACGCAGTGAGAGTTTGTGTGAGAGTACCGAATGATCTTATCAAGGTAGTCGGAGACGATGGTTTGCCAGAAGGGGCCAATGGCGGCCGTGCCTTCAATAGCCACGATCAGCTGCTTCGGCACCATGTGTTCGTAGAAATTCCTTTACCAATCTCTCCAGTTTTTAGGTTAACTACTTCGCTTTTTCTTTCTCGTTTCGCAGCAAATTGGTCGCTCTTTCAGTTTATGATGTAATGATGAAGTGATTTCGGAATTAGAACTCAAGAGTTTTGTGCTCAATTTTTTTTTTTTTTTTTTTTTATATTATGTTTACACCGAATTTTTTTTTTTTTTTTAATATAAGAGATCTATACTATATATTCCCTCCATTCCTTTTTAATTGACTTCCTACAGCTCTACACACAAATTAAGAATTTTTTTTTTCTTAAAATACCCCTCATTAATGTTTTTTGACCACTTTTTTTTTCTGCAATCTCATTATTAGAATCTCTATTTATTTTTGTGCAATCTGATTACCAAAAAACTATACGATGTATTTAACTAACTCACATTGAGTCTCATTGAGTTATTATTGAGAAGTCATTAAGCTATCATTGAGGAGTATTTTTCAGAACACAGTATTTTACATATTCATCTCCCATGAATTTGCTGATGATGGAAATGAGAAGTCCTAATTTGAACTTCCAATTCTCAAAATAAAATTACTTAGAGCCAAAACTAAAAATTTAAATTTGAATCCAATTTTTTTTTTGTTTGAGTGCCAAATTTATATTTTACCTCCAAATTTTGTGTATAATAATTGTGTTCTATATGATTTTCTAAATCAAAATCTCCATGAATGGTTTCCAACAATATTGATCTAAATTTTCCATATTCAAGCAATGAAAAAGAAATGCCATTCGATTTAAACACAATTCCGATAGACATCAATGATGAGGGAGAAATTTCACCAAGTGACGGTCATTCTAATGTACCAGCAACTATGGAAGTAGATGCATCGGTAACAATGATGATTAGAGCATCATCATCACACACTTTGGTATTGGATTTAAATACTAATCCAAATCATGAGTTTGAATCTTCGTTGCTTGAATTAGATGTTGATCACTTATATGAAGAAGGTGAAGAAGATCAGACAATGGAACACGGTAATCATTTTCCATTTTCTTTATTCACGTAGAAGTGAAATACTTAAATCATTGTGTTCTCTCTAAAAGAAAAAAAAATTAACATGATTACTACATTTATTCTCCAAAATGTTCAAATTGATATTATTACCAGATTTCATGGGGTTAGTTTATGTTATTTTGTAGATATTAATATTCCAATTGAAGATATTGCCAATTTTATCAACTGATATTAATATCAATTGAAGATATAGGCAAATTTGTAAGTGATATCAATATTCCAATCAGAGATATTTCTGAATTTTATCAAGTTAGTTTAAGGATGAATTTGTAATTTGGATAACACAACTGATATTAGTGTCAATTGAAGATATTGGTTAATCTGTAAGTGATATGAATATTCCAATCGAAGATTTTTCCGAATTTTATAGAGTTAGTTTAAGGATGAACGTGTAATTTGGATAACAAGTTTTAGTAATTATTTTTGTGACTCTTTCTTTGATCAACTGCATGCTTTTTTTTCCGGTAATTTTATTTTTTTTGGAGAAAGAATGTGGATTTTGATTTGTGTAATTATTTCTGTAGGACTATTAGGCAGAATGTAAATATTAACCATTTATTTATTTAATTTTTAATTTATGATAAATAATTTTTTATACTTACCTAAAATTACCATGCTAGTTTATTTATCAATATATATTTATTGTTGTAATTTAATTATGCAGAGAATGATGAGTTATTTCATGAAGTAGAAAGTAGAACGAAGAAAAACTTATCAAATAACCAAAGATTGGCGATATACAATGCTCTATTGGAAAGAAGTGTGAATGGTAAATTGAAAAAGAATACAACTACCGAAGTTTCAACCTTATTTTCAGTGCTTATACGAATAGTTCAAAGGATTTGGAAACGAGCTAAAGACACACCCAACAGTCAAGTAGTTGATGTCTCCAATAGAAAAAAAAAATTGTGGTCGTAAAAGAGTTCAGGTGGACCTAAATCGAGTTCTTGGTATTCCGTTGCACCGACGTACAACATTACTTTCACTTGCCAATGCTTATTTAGACTTTTGAAGAAAGGTCTCCTTCGACGTCATTCCAATGCCATTAAGCCACACTTAAAGGAAGAAAATATGAGAGCTCGTCTACAATTTTGTGTCTCGATGTTAGATGCAAATAGTTTGACTCATGAACCAAAATTTGTGGATATGTACAATATTGTTCATATCGACGAAAAATTGTTTTACATGACCAAGAAGACCGAAAATTATTATTTACTTCCTATTGAGGAAGAATCTTTATGCACATATCAAAGTAAGAATTACATTGGAAAAGTGATGTTTTTGGTTGCAATGGCTCGTCCAAGGTTTGACGAGGAAGGAAATGCATTATTTTCTGGAAAAATAGGAGTGTTCCCATTTATTACGTTGCAACCAGCTCAAAGACGAAGTAAAAATAGAGAGGTTGGGACTTTAGAGATGAAACCAATTACCTCTGTTACAAGAGAGACCGTAAAAACGTTTTTGATTGAGAAAGTTATACCAAAGATTCATGAAAAGTGGCCAAGAGAAGATATAGAGAAAACCATTTTCATCCAACAAGATAATGCAAGGACACATGTCGATCCAAGTGATGGAGAATTTCAAGTAGCAGCTTCACGAAATGGTTTTGACATTCGACTACTATGTCAACCACCAAACTCACCAGATCTAAATATCTTAGATCTTGGGTTTTTCAATGCTATTCAATCATTGCAACATAAGACGTGCCCAAAAAATGTTGAAGAGCTTGTTAATGCTGTTGAAAAGTCATTTGATGAATACTGCTTGAAAAAGACGAATCGGATCTTTTTGACTCTACAATTGTGCATGCAAGAAATCATGAAAGTTGGAGGATCCAACAAATATAAGATTCCACATTTCAAAAAAGCCGCATTGGAAAGAGAAGGCCGTCTTCCTAGACAAATAACTTGTAATTCTACTCTAATACAAAATGTAATGAACCTATTAGCATCTTAGAACTTCTGAATGTGGATTTGATTCTACTCTTATGATTCTAATAAAATTTTAATGTATTTATCATAAAATTAAATTATCACTTGTTAGAATATTCTAAATTGCAAATCAACTTCAATTAAGGGGAGGAAAATATTCTAGACCATAAATCAAAGAGAATATTCATATAATCAATGTGTAATATTTTCCATAGTTAGCATTGTAACATCTATAAATAGGCCTCCTATACATTTGAAAGTATGAAAGAAAATGATTTCGATCAATACATCTTTTTACCATCGTAAGATCACTTTCATGACAAAGTTATGTAGGTATTAAAACACATAGAATATTTATACAAGTGTCCAATAAATTAAACACTTAGATTATTTATGCAAATGTCCAAAGTTATGTAGTAGTATGACTTAGGTGTTATACAAGTGTCCAATAAATTAAACACTTAGATTATTTATGCAAATGTCCAAAGTTATGTAGTAGTATGACTTAGGTGTTAAAAGACATAGAATACTTATACAAGTGTCCAATAAATTAAACACAAGTGTCCAACACATCTGATGCAACACCTTGAAAAATATGATAATAATTTTTTTGTTAAATAGGAATACTTAATTAATAAACTTCAAATGGCTTACAGATAATGATTAACCATAAAAACGATAATACTCTCAACTTCATCCATATATTTAAAAAAAGATAACAACCTCAACTTTATCCATATATTTAAAAATATTTAGGGAGAATAATTTTCAGCATTTGCACTATCATTTCTTGAATCTCCTTGTTGGGATGAAGCTCCCCCTCGTCGTAATAAAGTTTGTTCAAATCAAAATCATGTTTGACATTGATATTTGCATCACCAGTACATGAAATATCTTCTTGCTTCACTCCAATGTCAGCATAAGAGTTTTCAACAACACGAGTGTAGATGGATTTCTCATCATTCATATTTAAAGAGGGGTGATTTTTGTGACTTTTTGTTCACAATAATTTACTAAATAATTCTAAAAATTAGACTTGCTCTATTTATAGTTGAACTATAACAGATGGTTCATGCATTAGAATTTCAATGATTAATGTTCAATTATTATTAGTGCATGACACTATTGATACTATACAATGTATTTAATTTAGATGTTAATTAATTATAGGGGTATATGTGGAAAAAGTTATCAAAACGTC
Source organism: Scutellaria minor (assembly GCA_954870855.1). Lineage (NCBI taxonomy): Eukaryota > Viridiplantae > Streptophyta > Magnoliopsida > Lamiales > Lamiaceae > Scutellaria > Scutellaria minor. The sequence continues at coordinate 1,633,466 of OX940725.1, forward strand.
AATTATATAGAAATGTTTTTTAAGTTCCTAAACGTCATTTAAAATGGAATAGATGGAGTATTAAAGTAAGAAAGTTGACAAAAATTACAAGAATGTCATTTTCCCGTTTAAAAGTGTCATGTCAATAAAATAAATAAAATAAAATAGTAAATCTTACTTGGTAAGCTACTATATAATTATATATATATATATATATCTTATTTGGTAAGCTACTATATTATATATATATATTTATTTATTTATTTATTTATATATAAGATCAATCTTACTCTAGAAGTTATTATATAATCTATATAAAGCTAACAAACGAAGAGAAGATACATTGATTTCTCAAATCAATGTAAAACTAAGAAATGAAGAAAAAATAATGATTTTTCAACAAAATAAAAAAATATATAGAGAATGAAGAAAGAAACATGATATATAAACATTGGATATAATGAAACTAAGAAATGAAAGAATATAAGATTTTGCTAAACATTTAAAGGTTGAAAATCTCTTCTAAATTCACATTGTCTCGTATCTTCGTTTTTAGAGATATAATATTTTGAGAAAAATATTATAAACAAATTTTATTTAGTACAAATTATTATTATTAAAATCCAACAATAAATATGACAATCCGTGCAACGCACGGGAGAAATACTAGTTTATTAAAATAACTAAATAATTTTAAGAAAAGTTTGTTATACATATATAAAATATATATATAGAGAGAGATGTTATAATAAAATAAAATAAAAATACCTATAATAATAAGATATAAAATACAATGTTTATATTATATATATATATATATTAAATAACTAATTTTGAAGATGATTAAAGTTGTCTCGTAGTAAAGAATATCAATAATTAAGAATTGTTAATTTCAAAACTATTACAAAAAAAATGAGTTTAATCCCAAGAACAAAAATTTCGGCTTCAATGGAAATATAAGTATCTTAATTTTACGGAAATATCGATGAAAATATCGATATCGGTATCGACATTTTATCGATATTTAAGTTATTTCCTCAATATTCCACTGATTTTCCTAATATTTCACCGATTTTCCTATAATTTGTAGCATGAAGCCACAAATATCGAAATCGATATGAATATTTATTGATATTTCCCCCTATTTCACCGATTTCCCTATAGTTTGTATTATGAAGTCTCTTATATCGAAATCGATATTAATATTTATCGATATTTTGACGAAAATTTTGAAGTCACACTACAAGAAAAATAGGAAACAACAACCCTCAAAGACAACTTTTTTTATGAATTTGTGTAGTCTTTTCAAAATTTACACCCCTTTTTCCGAAAAGTGTTGTCTTTGTTCAAAAAATTCATTGAAAGACAACGCAAATAATGGGAAGGACAACGCTTTTTTCATAGGGTTATTAAATAGCATCTTTTTTAAAAAAAAACAACACTTTTGTGCAACACTTTTTTCAAAAGGTTGTATTATAGCGGATTTTTTTTTTAAAAAAACAACCCTTTTATGCAACGCTCTTTATGCGTTGTCTTTCAGCGGAGTTTTTAAAAAAAAGACAACCCTTTTATGGAACGCTCATTATGCATTGTCTTTTAGTGGAATTTTTTAAAAAAAGACAACCCATTGTGCAGTGTTTTTTTATGTGTTGTGTTAATATTAATTATTTTTTAATTAAATTAAATTTAAAAAGTTTAATTATTTTATGATGTTATCTTATATTTTTTGCATTAATATTATCTTGTATGAACAAACTCATAATTTAAAAAAATAGTATTTTCATAAAATATATTAAAAATATGCACTAGTATATTTTATAATTGTCTTAAATGAAATTAGATTAAACATTACTAAACATATTAATTAGTCATTAATCTTCCAATTATATATATATATATACTTAACCTTTTAAAATATATTAAAAATAGAAATAATAAAAATTAACAAAAAATATTTGTTAATATTAATTGTTTTTAATTAAATTAAAATTGAAAAGTTTAATTATTTTATGATGTTATCTTATATTATTTGTATTAATATTATCTTATATGAACAAACTCATGATTTAAAAAAATAGTATTTTCATAAAATATATTAAAAATATGCACTAGTATATTTTATAATTTTCTTAAAATGAAATTAGATTAAACATTACTAAACATATTAATTAGTCATTAATCTTCCAATTATACATATATATATATATATATTGTTAACCTTTTAAAAAAATGTGATAATAGAAAATTGAAAAATATCAAAAATACTTATAAAATAAATGCATATAGAATATTATAATATAAAACACTAATGGTCTAGTGGTTGGAGTACCACCATAAGTCTCGGGTTCAATTCCCAGACAACACGCACGTGTCATTATATTTGGTGGGATGACGTGTCAGTTTCTGATGATGTGTCATGATGACGTCAGCACGTGTCATTATATTTGGTGGGATGACGTGTCAGTTTCTGATGATGTGTCATGATGACGTCAGCATCCTATTTAATAGTTAATTAAAAAAAGACAAAAAAAAGACAACCCTCATTATATTTGGTGGGATGACGTCAGCGTTCTATTTAATAGTTAATTAGAAAAAAGACAATCCAACCATCATTATATCTATTTAATAGTTAATTAGAAAAAAGACAACTCAACCATCATTATATCTATTTAATAGTTAATTAAAATAAAGACAACTCAACCATCATTATATCTATTTAATAGTTAATTAAAAAAAAGACAATTCAACCATCATTATATCTATTTAATAGTTAATTAAAAAAAAGAAAACCCTCATTATATTTGGTGGGATGACGTGTCAGTTATGATGATGTGTCATGATGACATCAGCGTCCTATTTAATAGTTAATTAAAAAAAGACCCTCATTATATCTATTTAATAGTTAATTAAAAAAAAGGCAACCCTCATTATATTTGGTGGGATGATGTGTCAGTTATGATGATGTGTCATGATGACGTCAGCGTCCTATTTAATAGTTAACTAAAAAAAAACAACCCTCATTATATTTGGTGGGATGATGTGTCAGTTATGATGATGTGTCATGATGATGTCAGCATCCTATTTAATAGTTAATTAAAAAAAAAGACAACTCTTTCATGCAACATTTTTTAGGCTTGGTAGGATGACGTGTCAGTTATGATGATGTGTCATGATGACGTCAGCATCTTATTTAATAGTTAATTAAAAAAAAGACAACTCTTTCATGCAACACTTTTTAAGCGTTGTAGAAAGCATTGTCGTATCTAAAGAAGACAACGTTTTTAATGTGTTGTTAAAAAACGTTGTCGTATCTAAAGAAGACAACGTTTTTAGTGCGTTGTTAAATAGAGCGTTGTCATACGTATCTAAAGAAGACAATGTTTTTAGTGCGTTCTTAAATAGAGCGTTGTCGTATAGTGCGTTGTTAAATAGATCGTTGTCGTACGTATCTAAAGAAGACAACGCTTTTAGTGCGTTGTTAAATAGAGCATTGTCGTATCTAAAGAAGACAACGCTTTTAAGCGTTGTTAAATATTGAAATTTTTTTTGCAACGCTGGATACGACAACACTAAAAAATAGGAAAAGACAACGAGTAAAAACCGTTGTAAAAAGACGAATTTCTTGTAGTGTCACTTATATCGAAATTGATATTTTTACTGATATTTTGATGAAAATTCTAGTTTCTAACTAATTATGTGAAATAATAAAAATATCAGGAAAATATCATTACAATCATATTTTATATCAATCATGTGAAAAAATTGAAATATTAAAAAAATATCATGATATTTAAAGATATTTTCATCGTACATTTATCCAAACGAGAATGGGGAACTAACCCTATCCTAACCAATTCCCATTTTAATTTTAATTTTAATCCAAATGAGAATGGGGAACTAACCCTACCCTAACCAATTTCCATCTTAATTATAATTTATATATATCGTATATTATATGCTCTATTTATGGTAATACAATTTTTTTTAAATAAAAAATTGTAAAGCGTTTTTAAAAACAATTTGTACTTTGCAAATATACTACTAATACTATGTAGTGCAAAGTTCTTTGAGCTATGAGTAGAAGCATCGGCTAAAGAGCTATTATTTTTCTCTACAATCATTATACATGTGAATTTTCTATTTTGACCTTTTAAATCAACTTTTTTTTTCTTTCTCTTGTCACAGCCTCCAACCACCACTTTTCTGTTCTCCTTATATTATGTTTTTATGCACTCCAAATCTAATTTTTTTTTAATTATTCAAAATTATCTCATTGCTTATTTAATTTCTCAATACTTTTTTTAATATCTCCAAATGTTTCATTAAAATAATTAACATTATAAGGAAATTGAGTTTGTAAGTTAATAAATGTATCTCCTTAAAAAAAAAAAATCGTTCTCACGTTGAGAAACACAGGACAATGCACAAAATTTTATGTATTTATATAGTATAAATTAATCGAAATACCAAATGTAGAAAAAGAGAGTCATGGTTGTAGAAGGATATACATTTTTTTGAAAAATTCTAAATCCAAAATAACTTCAAATAAAATGTATGGATACTAATAAAAAAAATTAATTATTCATTTTAATCTAAATATTGTGTGGCAAATCATTAAAATTCATAGTTTATGGAATAATGGAGACCGAAACGAATGTTGTTTTTGTTTGAAGAAAGAGAAGGTTGACGGTTGAGATAATAAAGATGGTGGAGATATGATGATTGTGAAAAGAATAAAAAATATTAAGGATAAAAAAATATTAAGAATAAAACAGAAAAATTAAATGTATTGTGAATGTGAAAAGAAATATTAGTGGTTGTAAATAGAATTACTCTTGCAAGGTATTGGGACTCTATTTTCTCGTTTCCATTTGGTTTATTCGATGCTACCGACTTGGGCTCTAAACTAGCTCACTCAAAATCATTACACAAGTATCTCTCGAATGTTTTTTTTTCAACTCCTAAAATGAGTCGTTTTTTTCATTTTTTTTTTCACTTAATACAATTTCTTAATTATATTTTTAAATTTATGATAAAAAAAAACCATTTAAATATTTACGGGCAACCAATAATTTCTTCTCCACCGCCCCATGGACCCGTGGTCTTCTCTGACAATCCAATTCATGTGTACTCTTTTCTAGGAAAATAGTTGCAACGTCTTCAAAAAAACCTCCTAGAAGCCACGATTTTAATTTTAATTTATTTTACTAATTTACATAATTGAAGCAGGGAAATACTTGTATTACATGTTGTCATGTTGAGGTAGAAATATCTGCCACGTGGCAACATCAGGATCACCAAACAATTTGGTTCATATAAAGTCGTTAAAATCGTTGAGCTCATGGATACCTTGTTCAAGAACCTTGGAACTTATTAGAGAACACATTTGTCTTCACTTCTCTTTCTCTCTCTCCAAATAAAAAGGAAAAGGCAAGATTAAGCCAACAATTAATAATCCCATTTCGAGTCCAAGAGCTCTAGTGAGCAAGTATGGCTACTCATTACAATTCTTTCCAACATTTGACCTACAAACCATGTTTGAGAAAACCCATGTTCCCATTTGCCACACCCCACTTCACCTCTCCTCAAGTAAATCAAACCCTAATCAGTTCCAATGCATTGAAGCTCCCAAAGCCCAGGTTTTTCTCCTTCATGTGTGTGTGAGTTCACATGAGTTTCACTATTTGCAGAATTTCATGAGTTATTGGTTAATTTGCAGGTTAAATAAGAGAGCTGCTGCTGTGGTATCAGGACAAGAAATAGTGGGGTCCAATGATTCTGGGACTGATGTTTTCAGACTCACTTATTTGGAGGTTTGATTTGATTCTACTTAATTTCTTGATTAATTGAGAATTATTGTTGCAATTTTAATTTATTTATTGGGTTTTTCAATCAGGGGAATAGTTGGCTATGGGAAGTGGGAGGGGTAAAAATATTGGTTGATCCAATCTTAGTTGGTAACTTAGATTTTGGAATTCCTTGGCTATATGATGCTGCCAAAAAGTTCGTCAAGGATTTTAAGGTATTACTTACTGTCTGAAATCTAGCTACAATGTTTGTGGATTTAATTAAGTAGTTGAAAGTGAAATTTGTGATGTGGGGGATTTAAGAATGATGCATTGTCTGATCAGTGCAGCTTGATGATCTTCCTGAAATCAATTGCTTACTAATTACACAAAGCCTTGATGATCACTGCCACATGAAAACCTTAAATCCCCTGTCTCAAAAGCTGCCAAATCTCAGAGTTATTGCAACTCCTAATGCTAAGCCACTTTTGGATCCCATTTTCACCAATGTGAGTTATGTTTTATTCATTTCTACTTTGTCTTTAAGTTCAAGTATTTATGCTAAATTTTGAAGAGTTAAGTTTAAGTTTAATTTCTTAGGGATTGATAGCTTGTATTAAATTATGTTAAAACACTAATAATCAGACTTCTTAGGTGACATTTCTTGTAAAAAATCTTAGGTGACATATTTAGAGCCTGGTCAGAGCTCAGAGATCCAAGGCAACAATGGTACTTCAGTTAAAGTTCGAGCTACTGCGGGCCCCGTTTTAGGCCCTCCATGGCAGCGTCCCGAGAATGGGTAGAAATAGAATCCCTTTTCATATTTTGATTTGTAACACTTATTTTTGCTAACTTAAAATATAATGCAGCTATCTCGTCACCTCCCCCAAAGGCGAGCTGACGCTGTACTATGAACCCCACTGTGTTTACAACGAGAGCCTTGTGGAGAAGGAACGAGCTGACATAGTCATCTCGCCTGTTATAAAGCAACTTCTCCCTAATTTCACTTTGGTATCTGGCCAGGAGGATGCAGTTAGGCTTGCAAAGCTGTTGCAGGCAAAGTATGTCTCCTTTGTTAATCACTGATAGATATAGGACATTGATCTTGATTGTCATCTCATTCGTAGGTTTATTGTCCCAATGAAAAACGGCGATCTTGATAGCAAAGGGCTCCTTGCTAGTCTCGTTCGGTCTGAAGGGACTATGGAATCATTCAAGGTATGTATGATTCACTGGTTCGGTACATTGTGCTTAGCATAGTGTTTGCTCTTAGGAATAAGGTAACAACAAGAAAGTTCTCTTGTTATATTATAAACAGAATATTTCAAAATCTGGATATAAATCAAGCTGATTTAGGACATCGCGAAGCAAATATTGAAACCAAAAGATGATTAGTGTACTTAATATTAATAGTTCTAGCTCATGCAATAAACTTCTGCATGCAATTTTCTACTGGAAATACTGTTCCAATAGATTTGCATAATTTGAACTGAATGTACTCATGCATAGAAGCAGACACTTTAATTATACGTTAATTTTTCTCGAAAATTTGATAAATTAGGCAGCAGTTGAATGTTTGTGGTACATAAAATGCAGGAAATTTTGTCTAAAGAATTACCAGATGCAAAGGTACTGGAGCCTAAACCTGGGGTACCACTGGACATTGCAGCACCTACCAGCAATGTATAAGGTTATAACCATGGGCGGACCGTAGGGGCCAAGGGGGCACTGGGCCCCCCTGAATTTTTCCAAATAATATAGGGGTATTTTAGTAATTTCATATTTTAATTAAAAATTAAATATTAATTTTCATGATTTAATTTAACATTCTCATTCATTCTCCAATTTCTTCTTAAATTTTATTTGTATTTGTCTGTGGATATTTTTGTCATTAGTTAAGTATTTTCTTGCTCAATCCCTCTTTATAAATTAATTGAAGAACAAAATTTATCTTATTATTTTGTTTAATTTAACTGAAATGTGTTTTGTTTTTTATCGTTAGATTTCATCAATTTATTTATCTCATTTATTGCCAACAATATACTATTGGGTATTGAGGATTTTCATTTTATTTTATCAAAAAATTCAGTGATTTAAGATAATTTCTTTGAGTTTGATAATGTTTTTCAATTGATATTGTGTTAGCATTTCAATATTAAGAATAAATTAGAAAATGTAGATATGTGTTCTCCTTCTTCATCTTTTTTTTTTTTCTTTCACAAAGTCTACACAAATCTATTCTAAGGATCTCTCTTACATTATTTACCTCTCTCTCTCTCTCTCTTAATTCATTTTTCATCTAATTCCAATATATATTGTGTTAGCAATGAAAATATCATGTACCAATTTCAAAACACTAAAAATATAAAAAAAATGTTGTAATGTGTTAGTTTAATTGTATTTTTTTTACGTTGATATTTTCATGTTGGGTTGTAATTAAGTTACTAATTTGGATATTATTATAATTTTATAAAATAATATATTTAACTCTATTAAATTTTGATAAATTTATATTCTTAATTTAAAATTATTGTATTTTTTTTATTAGTCAACTCGGGTCCCTGAATTGAAATCCTGGATCCGCCACTGGTTTTAACTATTTACAAACGTACCAAATTAGTAATGTTGATGAAAATCTTGTAGATATCATTACAATTGATTGGGTATTGCAAAATGTGCACTTGTTCATTTGAATACTGTCTCATCTCAGAGTCAATGGGGAAACTACAATCCTTTTACCTAGTGATAACGTTGAATTATTTTAAAAGTCTTTTTTTCTCTTTCCTTTTCTCAAAGCAAACACTTTAACATTTTGGCCGGTGCCAAATATATAAATTCTTGTATCATAATATTTGAAGTGGCGACGGACCTAGGATTTGTATTCAGGGGATCAACTAATAAAAAAATACAATAATTTAAAATAAAGAACATAAATTTTTAATAATTTTTAATTAGATAAAAGAAGAAATTGAGAGAGAGAGGGAGGGAGAATGAAAAACAAAGGAGGCTAAGTTTTTGGTTGATTATGAGAAAAATAAGTAACAACTTTTATGATTGTAGGTGGAAAACGTTGAGATAACAAATTTATTTTCTATTTTTTATATGTAAAATTACAAAAATACCCTCACATATTTTTTTGGGGGGGGGGGGGGGGGCAAGGGTGGGTCCATCCTGATTAATCCAAAAAACAAAAATTGTAAGGTAGTCAGGCCATGTTTCAAATTGATATAAATAATTATACTATAATTTATATATACATAAAATCACTTACTAAAAAAAATGTTTTTGACAAGCATTTCCTTTGAAAGTTTTGATATGAATAAATATAAATATATTCTCTGGACATATATGAGAGTTGCATAAATAAGTGCATGCTTTGCTGCAGCTATATATGAGTTGGCATGTGATAATATTTGCCATAATGGGCCAATTTCACTTCATACACAGTGTCTGTAGCTGATGCCTAAAAGCCATCTTTGGTAAATGGAATCACATAAATCGAGATATGTATGCTCTCTTGCTAAGTATTTTCTATTTTTTAAGTTTTTTTGGTCTCCCATTCAAAACAAAAACCCAAATCATCATAATAATAAGAGTTATTTAAATAAAACAGCATCGACTATGAATTAATCGTCAATTGAAAACATAATTAAGTTAGTCATAAATTATGTAACCTTTTCAATTATAACATCAAATGATAGGATTATGATTTGTCATGTCTTCCACCATCATTCTATGGTGTGGTAATTATGGCAAATGAGAAATTTTATTCTCAATGTACATATTAAGAATCACAATATGGATATGCTCGACATCAATTTTTCTTTAATATATATGAAAATGAAGGTGTGGTGATTAATTCATATTCAATCTCAACTTTATGGTTTGTTGAATGGTTGACATAGACGTGACAAATGGTTTATAAATATCTACAGTTTCTATAAATTAAATTTGTTCATTGACAGATATTGTATAATCTTATCTTGTATGTGAAAAGGGCATCATAGTTAATTTTTCAATAAAATTTAGATACAAAAATTTATATAAAATTGTATGAACAAGTGAAATTAATTTTCATAAATTCATATGTGAATTGTGAGTTAATAACCCGTCTCTCGAAACTAAACACCTGTATTTTTATGACACAATTTCATAAGAATCCTTATTCTAAAATAATTTCAATAGCTGGATAAAATCGATCTGATTGAAACAAATTAAGAAATTAAAATAATAACTGAATAAAATCGATCTGATTGGAACAAATCAAGAAATTAAAATAATATATAAGATGATCGTCCGCATTAACCCATCATTGTAGAATATTCCTTAAGAATATAATTATCCAATATTTATCTTAATCTTTTTTATCAATCTAACAAGTAAGAACAATGAATTTGGAGATGTCGACATAATGATGATATAATTAAATGAAAATGCGAATGGAATAAGAGATATGCATAACGCAATAAGGATTTTCTTGCATGTGTAATATGTTGACTTGGAGAAATTAAATAAGCACTAATTCAGAGTTAGGTCAAACTAAGTTAGTACTAGAGATGTGATAACCCAAAATTTGGCTTTGTGAACTAAAAGCTACATTCTTAAAATTGCTGTATTTATTGTTGTCTTTTGGAATTATTTTAATACTTTAGATGACTGCAAGAGACATTTGGCCTAACTTCCACTCAAAGGTCATTTTTATACCCTCCCCACCCCACCCCACCCTACCTACCCTGTGCCTTAATTAATCTAATACAAAATATCCATATCGCAACCTTAATTTTACGAATATATCGATAGATATATCGATATCGCACAAAATTTAAAAAAATGACGGAAACTCAACTAAAAAATTGAAAATTTTACATAATGTTTTACAAACTATTATAACATCAAAAAATGCATATATTTAATTTGTAACATCAACAAAATGACATGTTTACAATAAATATATAGATAATAAACATACAAAAACTTTATGAATATTGACATTTATTCAAAATTGATTGATACAACCAAATCATTAGTATTAATATGATGATTTATGAGGTTCAAAAATAACAAGTGCAGTGTTATTTTTGTCTAAACATTATTTGGTACCAACTCATCACATTTGAGTAATTGTGAATATAATTATGCAGATGTTGTTGGCACGTTGCTCTGTTCCTTCCAATGGTTTCACCATAAATTGGATAGTGTAGATTAAGTCAATCATCATTTTGTTGGTACATGTTCCACGCCATAAATTGGATAGTGTAGATTAAGTCAATCATCATTTTGTTGGTACATGTTCCATAAGACATTTGACAGAGTGGATAATGAAATACGTTTTGAACTTCAATCAAACTGTGAATTCGTTAGAGTATATGATTTTTTGAGACATTTCATTTTGATTTGTGCACATATCCATTGAGTCCCAGCTCAAAGAAAGTGATTGATCTATAACAATATTTGAGCTTCCATTTTCGTTCCAAGTACATTTCAATTTTGAAAATAAAATTTAACTTTTACGACAATGTTTAAATGATAAATCAAATTAATCATCCTTGTTCAAATTATTTTTAAAAATTTTTCACTTAAAAGAACTATTGTTGCTACAAAATATTTATAAAAGTTTAACCAAATTTATTTTTGGTCTGAAAATACAAATTTTTAAAAAATCATGATTTTTGGATAAATATCGATATTTTATGATATATCCGCGATATTTCCCGATTTTTTTCCAATTTTACACTCAAACCAACATATATCGATATCGATATGGATATTTGCAATATATACACGATATATCCGGGATATCCTAGAATTTTTTTTTTACCCCCATATCCATATGCAACATTCGAAATACGGATATCTCGCACAAGGATATTTTCATCCTTGATCCAATCTACATGTTAATCAATAATATGTGTGTAAGATTCATCCTTGACCTAATCTATATGTTAATCAATAATATGTGTGAAAGATTTTATTAGATATGGAGTATCAATCTAGTTGAAATCTTTGAATTTAGAATATTAATGTTTTTGGTTGAAAAAATGCATGGCAATTTGATGAAAAACCTCGATTTTGTTTTGTCCCCAGGAATTAGGTTCACGCCAAACCAATTGGTCACTATCTTGCACTTAATTTGATCGTATTTTGTTGTGTTAACTCGTGTATTGTAGAAATATATACGATAATAATATAATATTGTATATTATATATACAGTTCATAAAAAGACATAATTTAGATGATAACTTAGATAAAAAAAAACGTTTCGTAACTAGTCATTTTGTCGTTTTTTTTTTTTTTTTTTCATGTCAACTAATATATATGAAGTTGTTCACGGGCATTCATTGCCTTCTTTTGAATTATATAATTTTTTTAATTTTTAAATGACAATGCTTTTATTATTTATTTTTTCTACATTACACACTACACAATTTTATTTTATTTTATTTTATTGGAGTTACCAGCTAGACAAGTATAAAACTATATTACTAATATATTTATGATCTTAAAAATTCATTAAAAAAATAGTTTAAATGATAACTCTGAAAAAAAAGTTTTGTAACTAGCCATTTTATCTTATTTTTCATATCAATTAATATATTTTTTCTAGAAATTGTGTAATTTCTTAAAATACATTTTTTAAAAAAATTAATCTTTCTATAAAATGATCTAAACATATATGAATTTCCCATAAAATTAATTCAATATATAATGACTCCTCGACAAGATTTCGCTTTGTTACCATATATCACCATATATGTATGTAATAATAGGCTCTATATCTTGTAGACCGACAAGGCAAGATTCTCGTGGTATCAGAATATCTTGATGTTCTTATCAAGAAGATGATATAAAATAAAGAATAAACTTGACCTATCAAATCAGTGCTTACTAAGTTGTCCCCATTAGGAATAGTGATCAGGATTAATAATGTCAATTATCGATATACAAATGAATAGCAATAAGTGTGTGTGTGTGTGTGTGTATGCTTCTAATGGCAGAAAGAATATTCTTCTTATATGGAGGGCCATTGATTCTTATAACATGACAGTCTTGAAAATGCCATTACTTTTTCCACCATAGACGAAATCAAACAAACACTGTCTTTTTTGTAGAATTGTAGCAAGGTATCAAAAAAATTGGATTAACTAGACAATTCATTTTTTATGAGAGGCATAGAGATCGCCTCGCAAATTAAATTCTTAAATGTTGTCTTACTTAAATGATTTAGGTGGAAATAAATGAATTTAATTAAGGGTCTTGTATAAATTATTGTCTTCATTTATTATTCATTGCATAAAGATCATTATATATCCAATTATTGAATGACAAGTTTCTAATTATTTATAAATAATTTATTTAATAATGGTTCTGAAAAATATGATTGATGCATTTCATGTCTACACAATATAACAACACTAATTGAAAATTTGCAAAGATGTCAAATATTTTTTTAGTATTTAATTCATAACTTTTATCTTTTATAACCTATATTTTCTCCAAAAAAAAAAAACCCTCTTACTAACCTAACTTTCAAGACATAAATCAATAAAAATGAATTTATATTATAAGTCCAAGATTCCCATCACATTGCGTGTAGAAAGGTGGAAACGCACCAAAAAAGGAAATGGGTTCGTTCCTTGTTTTGGAAATTTAGGATACATTTTCTCTTCTCAACATACTATTTATTTAATTAGAAACTTCTATTGCAGGAATGGTTGATTCCACACGTTAGAATAAAATCAAAAGTCTATTGACCATTTTTTACCTAACATTAACTCTCTATTTATTTGCCAATAGTTTCTTCTGCAAGTGGTGCCAATAGTTTCTTCTGCAAGTGGTTTGTTAGGTCAAAGCTACATACACCTCCTATTTTATTCCAAACATTGACAAAATATTATTTAAAACAGTTAAAAGATAATAGTGATCAGTTTTGAAATGGAATCTTGGCTAATCAGAAAAATATAAAGATGCAATTAAATAAACAAATCACTTTTCAAATAGGTACTCTTTATTCTAATGTCCAGCACACTGGAAAAGATTATATCAAAATGACTGTCACTATCAAATGCATGCATCCAATCTACAAGATACAAAATCCAACTCAATTTATTAACTTCCTCTATATATAGCTTTTACTGAAATATTACATGACTTTATACATAAAAAAAATAAAATTCCGCCTGAAATATCAGCAAGCCGGTGAGATGGTGGTGGTGTGCGTGGAGGAGGTGGCCGGAGAACACGATTGAGTGGCACCAATACTTTGATTGTCTCTCTCATCGGATACTGATGATGGTTTAATGTGTTGTCTTTGTCTAGGCGATGGTGATGGTGGTGGTGGTGCAGCTATCGGGGCGTAGATTTTATTAGAGATGGCGGCAACACTGGTCGCCTCCGTGGATGTGGTGGTTTTAGCCATTGCAGCATATTCCGGTGGCACCCAGATTCCTCCCACCACCACAAATTGAGGAGTTTGTGTATTGTTGTTGTTAGTTGGGGAACTTGGTCTTCTCGTGTGCAAACGATACTTCTGTAATAAGTTTACAAAACAATTAACAAGATACAATCATATATATAATAAAATTAAATATTTCTAATTTATTGTACTAGGAGCAAAGTTTATTCAATATATATATTTGGAAAGGGTGCGGCTATCCGCACCCCACATATTACTAAACACACCCCAATTGTATTGTTACTGTTCACATGAATTGGGGTGTGTTTAGTATTCCCTGAGGTGCGGATAGCCGCAACCATTTAAAAAATGTGAAAAAGAACATGTCGATTGTGCTAAAAAAAAAAAGTTATTCCCTTTCAAGAAATGTGTCCATCATTGAAATCTAGGACCCTCAAAGGCAATGTACCAATCTTTAAAAAAAAAAAAAAGCAATGTACCAAACTAAGAATCTTAACCATTGAAAATTGTACAACATCCAAGATTGTACTTTCCAGTTTTCTCTATTACCAAATAAACATCTTTAGAAAATCAAGAAATGAAACTTCATATGAACACCAACCAACCTGTAAATGACTTTTAACCTCATCGTTTGAAAGCCCATCAACTTTCATCAATTCCCTAATTTGTTTTGGTGTAGCAACTGTAAAATCCAAAAAAAAAAAAAATACATTATTCAGATAATAATTCATTTAAATATGAATAATTATAATAAAAATTACAAGATATACATACCATGTGCACCACCAAGTTGTTGAAGTGCTTGTACAAATCTTCTATGTAACTCAGGCGACCAACATCTCCTTGACTTTCTTCGAGACTCCTTCTCATCCTTCTTTTTTTCATCGCCGGACTCCGCCGCCGAACTGGTGGGTAGAAGCGGCGCCGCCTCATTCACCGGCGTAGGAGGGGTTGCAGTAACATGGCAAACCATACTTTTCTCTTCCTTGATGGCCGAATCCTGAGACCCAATTCAAATAAAGATCAAATTTTTATCCAAATTTACCAAATCCCAGATAACAAAAACCACCTAATTAAAAGGAACAAATTTAGTAAATTAAATTACCTTTGGATCTGGATCTGGGGTTTGGTTCCAAAGCTGAACAGATCGAAGCCAATCCGATTTCTTGCAATATATGTCATTAATTTTGTTCCAATCCTTATCACAAACACCAGTCTCATTCTTGGATTCGTGTTCTTCATCATCAGAATGATCAGATGAAGCTTTCTTCATCGGAATAAACTCCTCGAAAAATGGGACGTTGGGAGATGTATGGTCAGAGCATTCAGATAATTGCCCATGTAAATTATGCTCCGATGTTATTGTCCCTGATGATAACTGCTGTTTGCATGTCTCAATTGCTACAGAAACGATGGAATTTCAACAATAATCAAAATATATTCTTGAAAATATGAAATAAATAAACAAGATTTAGCAAACCTTGTGTAACGAGCTCTAAAGAAAGAGGGAGTTCACGTCCAAAAACTTGAATCTTGCGACGTTCCACTTCCAAGGCCTTGATATAATCGTGACATCTCTGCAAATTCTCCGAGAAATCACTGACGTTTATCATCTTTTCTTTTTGATAAATTCTTGATTTTGTTTTGTTTTAACCTTCAACTTTCTCCTATCTTATATTCTTGATGAAAAAGTTGTGGTTTGTTCACATCATTGGGAGATCCGAATGGAAAATTGGAAATTTAGGAATAAAGGGATCTATGAAGAATCAACAAATGGAATAAACTTGGTTCACAAGAAAAATATAGACTTTTAAATGTATTTATAGGTATATAGATAAAATTGTTTAGCAAAGTGGGAGAGAAGGATGGATTCTATATTTAATTTAAGCTTCAGACAAGATGATGATGGTGCGTGAGGAAGTCGAGGTCAGGCCGTCGCGTATGTGCGAATCTTTGAATGTGGTTTTTGTTGAGTTTGAGAGAGAGGAGAGAGGAGAGAGGAGAGAGGATTGAATATTCTCATTGTTTGGGCTACTTCTCACGGGTACCACTTGAACCAATTTATATATTTGTTCACCGTTGAGCCCACCAATACATTTTTTGATTATCCACTGTTTGGGCCAACCTATATATATATATATATATATTTTTTTTTTTTTGGAAATGTTCAATAATGTATATATATGTTAATGATTGTTTTTTATTGTTTCTTAGCTCATTTTAAATAAAATTATTTAAAGTTTTGTTGAATAAAGATTTGCTTGAGTGTTTTTAAGAATTTCTTGAGGATTGTTTGAAATGAACAAATTTTGTTGAAAATTATTGAGGATTGATCGATTATACATTAGAAAGTAGTAGTTCGATATATTTTGTTACTCTTGTAATTTTTGATGTAATTTGATATTTTCATTAGTCAATTTATATTTTATAATTTTTGAGAATTTCTTGAAGATCGATTTAGAATTTATTGAATCAACGAATTTGTTTGACGATTAATACTTTTTTTTAATGTACTTCGTTATATTTTGTTACTCAATTTATATTTTGTAATTTTTAATGTACTTTGATATATTTTGTTACTCAATTTAGATTTTGTAATTTTTAATTTTTGAGGATTTGTTGATGATTGATTTATTGTTTATTGAATCAACGAATTTTATTAGCGATTAATACTTTTCTTTTTATGTTACTAAAAAATATTAAAACAAAAAAAAATGAAATGAGAAATTAATATAAGTGGCGTGTACCTAATTAAAATTGTATGTTAATTATATTTTTATTAATAATAAATAATAAATTTGTATTCTTCAAAAAAAAAAATTATATATTATTGTTAATTGTATAATATATTATTTAACTTGATATGTTTTGAGTTAAAATAATTGATCATTTTGAGAAACTTTTGTTTTTTAATAAAAATCTTATCATATTTAATATTTTTATTGTTATATGTTCATGTTTTATAAATTTATTCCACTAATTGTTTGCATAAACAATGATAAAATAAGGTACACATTAATTATAAATATTTGTGTAGATCTCATTTATCAACATTAGTTAGTAAATAATAACTATAAATATATCATGTCTTAACCCAAGAGACTAATGGGTAGTTTGTTCAATTAATATTTAAATTTAGATTAAGGGTTTATGTGATATATTAGGATTAAAGAAAAGAAAAGAAAATGTTTGGATGGAGTTTCTACAACAATGGTTTACATCTCTCTTCACATGCTGGACACGGCTATGTTTTGGGGTTAGGTAAGACTGCCTTTAATGGATTGTTTTGAAAAATTGTATTGGCCTTTCATCCTATTCAAAGGTCATCCAAAAAAAACCAACTCTATCAAAAGCTCTTTAACAAAGAATCATAATTACTAGATTTGAAGTTTAGGATATATTTGTGTGAAATTACGAGATTGACCGGATTAATAATTACGAGGTTTGAAGTTTAACAGATTAATAATAACTAATATAAATGTAATGATCACCTAAAAAGAACGAAAGGTGAAAACAAAAACCAATAAATAAAATAAAGTATAGTATTTAATATGAAAAATGTAAAATTTGTCCGCATTATTAAGGTGTGGCAAAATTAGTCACCCTTTTTTAAGCAAAACTAATCCCCATAATGTTAAATTATTGCATTTTCTGAACCAAAGTCCCTATATTTAGTTGGGCTTTTCATACATTAGCCAGTTTAAAAATACCTTTTAGGAAGTTTGAATTTACTATTTCGTTAAATCATAAATATATATATCTTTTAACTAAAAAAGTTGATTAAAATGTTAATTATATTTTTACTATAAATAAATTAAATTACACCTAATAATAATTTAACAGATAATAATTATGGGCTATTGTCCAATCTCTTACAAGTATGGGCTAGACACAGAAAAAAAAAAAAAAAGCCCATCTATCTCAAGATTACCCCCCCTGGGCCGGACCGGGCTTCTTTTAGCTCTCAACTAATTGTAACATCCAATAGTGACAAATTTATATAACAATTTAATTATTCAAATTTCATATCAGTTTTAATTCGTTCGCAATATAATTTATTTCATAATCATATTTGAATAAATCGGTTATAATATTTGGAAAGATTGTGGTATCAGATTCATCATGGATTTAGGGTTCAACGAGATTTCATTGAAACTTTCATGTACATATTCCCAATAATTGCCTTTCCCAACCAATTTCATTTCATTTCCACAATCTTCTTAGGTTTTGCAATCAAAGTTTTTTCCACCACTAAATAGTTTTACACATCTTTCAAAATCTGATTGCAGTGCCATTGATGGAATATAGCTCATTGAGGCTCATTCATGGGATATGAGACATGAACCAAATAAAACCGAACATACCATTCACTTTCCAATCGAATATAAATATATCTATATATTTTTATAATTTAAATACCTTAATTTGTTTTGTTAATTAATTGAATTCAGCTTCAATCAATTCATGTTTCAAATATGCATGGATGCATGGAACTTTTTTTTTTTGATCATTTCTTATGAGTCCCGAAATTATATGTACATGTAGTTCATGACTTTCTTTGTCCAAAATATATAATGATATAAATTATATTTTGTAAAATGAGATTTATTTTAAAATTGAGAGAGTATATTCTCTTAATTAATCAAAGATCAACTCAATTTTTATTACTAATTGAAAATCAAATATTTAACAATTATATGTAATTTTCTTTATTATTGGTCATGTAAAGTAGTTCATGATAACTAGAGATTTTATTTTCGGATTTATCATTTTATATATAATAAAGTCAAAATTTGCTGTAATTAATTTAATAATTAGTAGTATTAAATTGCATTACAGCTCAGTTAATATCGTAAGATCTAACAAGGGTCAAATCAAAGAATGAATGGGTCAACATTTTGACTACATGTAATGATGAAAATGAAGTACGTATCACATCAAATATGTTGAATATTTACGTCGATAAACTCAATTAGATTTGCCTTATATTATTATCGTATCTCGTGCTACAAATTAAGTCATTGATGTATATATGTTAGCCTTATAAAATAACATTTTCGGTCTTTATTAATCATTAAAATTATGTAAACGTGTTATGATATAATTATGTAAAGAAGATAATATCCTTTGGAACAAAGACGTAATTAGTCCATTAGGATCCAAAAAATTAAATAATGAAGGCACAAACCAAAATAAATAACACAAATTAATTAATATTTATATCATATCAAATTATGGATATAAGTTTGTGAGAGTCTTACATCTATAGATCAAACCCATTTTCCAAATCTATATATATATAAAGAAAATGGTTTCAGACTCCAATTTTCATTACGAATTTAAGTATATTTTATAAAGTAATTACCCACATATTATATTAAGAGATCATATTGAAGCTATTCGTTTTAGGGATCTCTATGTACATTTATGGGTATATAATATTATTAGACAATCAACCTAAAGAATTCTCAAAATATGATTATTTATTTGATTTCCATCCACTAAATACTAAAAGTATTAAAGAGAGTTAATCTCTCTTCAATTTAAAAAGAAAAGGAAAAAGAAAATAAAATAGTTTATAGCTTGAGAATTAGTGCTTGCTTAGTGACAGGATTGTTATATCACAGTCAGGAACTGTGACAAGTCCTTTATTGAAATGGAAGTTTGAATTTACCTTAATTATCTCCAGCTTTTCCTCTTAAATTTTAGTGTTTGTAATTTGTGTAGATTTGATTCCTCGAGGTATAATTGACCTGTCACCTAAAGAAGCAAAGAGAACATACTGCTTATTCAATCTTTTATTTACAGGTCATCTCATATCATATTTATAAATTAAATATATTGGCTCGATAATAGTGTGGAATGATCACCTAAGCATATTTTAATGACATGTAAAAATCAAATAGTATAGAAGTTAATTATTTAAACAAGATTATCAGCTATCAACAGTACATTAATTATGTTCATGATGGTTAAATTACTTGCAAAATGAAAGGATTTTTTTTTTTTTTTTTGAAATGAAGATCTGACACTCGATACCATCAGCTTATATTCCCAGTTTTTCTACAGTAAAAATGAAAACTATGCCTTTGGATCGTTTTTCATTTTTCGTAGTGAATTTAGTGTGACATCACTATTTACTACATCAATGAGTATTGAAATTGTCCCTAATTTTATATATTTTACTGATACAAATAATATTTGTCTTATTATGTTTAATTTTTTTGTTCATTCATTAATTAATTAATATTAACAAAATTAAGTAGTTGAAGTTGTTCATATAATTATTACCACATCGTAATGATGATGACATAATAACTAGATCACTAGATCTAATGGAGATAGCCAAATAATGTAATGTTGGGAGTTTGAGACTAAAGTCTTAAGTAGCACAACAAATGCATTATGCATTCATTGGTCAGTATATATTTTTCAAATAAATTACCTCTTACGTTACTAAAATGACTTGTGACAGTATTAAGTTCAAAAACTCAAAGTACTCCTTAGCTATATGATCTCAACAGTTTGCCATTCATCAATTGAACAGGTACCTCTAATAAATAAATTGAGAAGCGTGATTGGAAAATGATGAGGACTTTTTTGATAGGTTACACATTCCTTCAATTAATTAAAAAAAACATGATTAATTAAATTAATAAATAAAATTAATGATTAATCTTGTAGCACATGGACTATTAGCATAGCAGGGAGACTATAGGTAAAGTAGGCTTTATTAGGAAAGAAAAATGAGATGGTTTCAACTTTCATGTGATGGAGATGACTTCATCATCATGTATTGTAATGAATTAATTAAGCAGAATATATGACATCCCCATCCACCACCTCCTTTTTAAACAAAAGTAGAAAAAAGAGTAAAATTAGGGCATTCTCTTCCACAGTTTACATTGCTCCCTGTCCACATTATTCATCACCTATTACTATACAACACATCATATATACATACATAATAGAGAGAGAGAGAGAGAGATGTATAGGGTTGGAGAGAAAGGGAGACAGAGAGAGAGATCAGAATTTGAAATGACAAGGGCTAGAAAAAGTTGAAGTTTGGGAAAATGAGCATTTGTGATTTATGAGGCAAACATTGTTGTGTTGGTACACTATTCTATGTATTTTTTCTTCTCCCTTGTCTCCTCCTTCTCTTCCTAAACAATCCAAATTTCCCAACATCTCTAATCCCTACAATATCCCCTCTATATATAACTTCTCTCTCTCTCTCTCTCTCTCTCTCTACACCTCAAAACCTAAACCAATTCCCCATCCCAAAAACTCCTCACCATGCAAGCTCACTTCTCCTTCCCATACATATCCTCCACTCACACTTTCTACAATTTGGAAGCTGCTGATGAAGAAGACGATGACTCATGCTCCACTCTCCTCTCTCTGGGCCCCCCCGGCCAACGCCACCACCAGAGGTACCACTCCACCTTCGCTCCGTACAAGCACCGCCAAAACCCTAATGCTCCTGAAAGTGGTCGTGTCACGGTGGCTCTTCATATTGGCCCACCCACCCCCTCTGCACCGTCTGTACCCGATCAAAACCCTAATGCCGAAACCGCACCAGCTGGACAGTATTGGATTCCCACTCCTGCCCAAATTCTCGTTGGCCCCACACAGTTTTCTTGTTCTGTTTGCAGTAAAACATTCAACAGATACAACAATATGCAGGTTAATTCTTGATTAATTCTCTTCATTTCACATTTTGCCTTTTTTTAGGGTTCTTTTTCTTCAGTACAACATAAAACACTAGAAAGTTACGATCTTTACTCTTTTCTTGGCGATTCACCAGATTTCAAGAAACACAACAAGTCCCCATTCTTAATTAGGTCAAATTAAACACAGTGGATTGATGCTCATAAATTCTTGCTCCTCTAATTTTATGTTTGATTAATCAGATGCATATGTGGGGGCATGGATCCGAGTACAGAAAGGGGCCAGAATCACTAAGAGGAACAAAGCCAGCATCCTCAATTCTGAGACTCCCATGTTACTGCTGCGCTGAGGGTTGCAAGAACAACATAGATCATCCTAGATCGAAGCCATTGAAGGATTTCAGGACACTCCAAACACACTACAAACGCAAGCACGGATCGAAGCCCTTTGGGTGTCGCAAATGTGGCAAGGCATTTGCAGTTCGAGGCGATTGGCGGACCCACGAGAAGAACTGTGGGAAGCTCTGGTTCTGCATTTGTGGCTCCGATTTCAAGCATAAGAGATCGCTAAAGGATCATGTGAGGGCCTTTGGACAAGGCCATGCCCCCCACAGTGAAAATCTCTACTCGTATGATCATGTTGAGGAGTTGGAAGAGGAGGATGATGAGGATGTAGAAGAGGGTTGATTAGGTTAGGAATTATGTTTAATTAATTGAAAGATCATCATCAAATTACATGCATGTGAATCTTTATTAGCAGTGTCATTTTCTTCTTACCTATTAACTGAGATTGATTAGTGACTCTTTGGCAGTTT
The DNA here is from genome assembly GCA_954870855.1 of Scutellaria minor. Classification (NCBI taxonomy): domain Eukaryota; kingdom Viridiplantae; phylum Streptophyta; class Magnoliopsida; order Lamiales; family Lamiaceae; genus Scutellaria; species Scutellaria minor. The sequence goes on from OX940725.1 coordinate 1,656,130, forward strand.
GTGTGTGTGTGTGTGGGAATTGAGAGAGTGATGGTGAGAGAAAGTGAGAGAAGACAAATAGTATAGTGAAAGCCATGCTTCTAAGCATTAATGTTGGAAGTGGGAGTTCAATTTCAATCTCTCACTGATTAAAATTCTAATTCAATTATACATGTGTATGTGAGAGAGAAAAATATAGAGGAGAGTAGTACATAGTTTTTTTGGTCAAGTGAATTCATCCCACTCAGAAAAAATTGGCAGAAGCTTCAGATATAATGTCTGCAGTTGTGGTACAGTTTCAGAATCTACTATTCATTAGCTTTACATTATGCCATAGATTTCTTTCTCACACACATGAAATACTACACACACTAAAAGACACAGAGAGAGGGTGGGTGGGTGGTCTTGATGAGGGGGGAGGGGCTGGGCTGAGTCTTCTTTCTTCCTTTATCTCTGAGCATCGACTAGAACTACTAACACTTTGATGGAACCCTTTGTCAGTGGGTAACAATGGACCACTGGAAGTTTCTGTTTTTGGGGTTTCACCCAAAGGATTAACTTTTACCTTTTCAGACCAACAACAAACAGATACTACTTAACATGTTTCAGAACCACTCTTCTTACCTTCTTTAACCCTAATTCATACACTTTTATTTCAATTTCTATATCTTTTTTATTCTTATTTACAAATCAAATCATCTAGTGAAGTAAGCCTAGTTGATCTCATATAGTAATAACTCAGTGAGTTAATTAACTACATATGACAAGTTTGATCAAATAGTGCATTTTAACGCATGATTAGTTTTAATTAATGAATTAGTCGACTATATATGTAATTAATTTCCATGGGCTACTCATTATTATACAGTGTCACCATCCTGTCAAGGCCTTTTTGGCTGGCTTTTTTCCTCTTCCCTTTATCTTTTCCTTTTCCTCTGATCTTTCAAATTTTTTGCTGTCTATATTTAAGTGTCTCTTTTTGTGTATATTTGTGTGTATGTAATTGATTGATTTGGGCATGCATGCATGCATGCATCAATCTTTTTGCTCCCTTTTTTTTCCATTTTCTTTGTGTAATCTACGCAATTCTGATTTATCACTCACATCAACCAATTTTCTGTCTTCCAGATTTTCTTGATTTATGATCCAAAATAGGGGTGGAAATATCCTCAGATATCTGGCTTTATCAGATGCCTAAAAATAGCCATGTTATGTTGATAGATTATTTTTCAAGTATAGGTAAAAAAATTAGTCAATGAAGAATGGGATATATTAGGGTTTTTCAGTGTCTAAATTGGTACTTAGACTATTAATTTTGGACTCACTTTGACTTTTTGAATTTCAAGGCTACCATTTCCCAAGTGATCATAGTTGAAAAAGAAATTAAGGATGTTCGAATTATGTTAATGCATATTTTTTAAAATGCCTTAATATTTAAATGTACTATGCTCTTTTAGGTACAGGCATTTTTAAATATTTACAAAGGTATATATACACACTTAATTTCGAACTGATAAATTATTAGTTTAGGAAATTAATATCTTTTGCGGGTGATGAACAGAAAGAAAGTTCGGATCATCCACGTACAGCTTTTTTAGGTGTCTTTTAACTTTTGGGAAATTACATTTAATTTGTTGATCCTAAATTAGTTACTCCACTAAATATTTTTCCAGAAAAATTAACAAAAAATATATTACTCATGGGAAAGATCCAACCTCCTTTAAATAATTTTTTTTTTTTTACCTCTAATTGCATGTTGATCTCACACTTCTAGATCTTTTGACATCTAAGAGTAATCTTGACTCTTGTCCTAGCATTGATGATCATAAAATGTGATTAGTAATAATGGATGATTTCATTATATTTATATTCGTATTCTGTGTAAAAATGTAAATTCTTTCATGCAAGTGTTAATATTACATAAGAGGGAAACAAAAAAAGGGAAAGTGTGCAATTAATTTTTTTTTTTTAAATATAAGATACCTAAGAACTATATAAATTTCTATAGATAAAACTACAATTTATTTTCCATTTCATTATAAATTCAATATAAACTGAAGATTTTAATCATTTTTAATTCAAATTCTTTATAACAAATTTCTCTATGTTCCAGAATATACGATATATAACTCAATAATGAAAAAAAAAAAAAACTCTAAAGACAAGTAGCTGTCTGACCTGAATCATAGGAGTACCTGACCTTAGTAATAGCAAAATACATTTTCATGGTCCCCCATTTCTCTGGGTGTGACTTATTGTCAATTTCGAAAGAGATGAAATTAAACATTAATTTTCAGTCAGAAAAACTTAGAGAAAAAAAATAAAATTTGAACACGTAATAATTCTGCACAGAAAACTGTAGGTGATAAATAAGTGAGGTAAATTGTGCCCAAATGGTTTAAAATTAAAACTTGTCACCTCTCTCTCTCTCATAAGAGGAAAAGTGAAGGCAAAATATGTGAGCTAGGGTGGTCCTACAATTTTATTATTTATGTTCATTTTATGAGTCGAAATTTGTGGAAATGGTAACTCAAGTACAAATTCTCTCCGTTTTCATTTAGTCTATTTCATTAGACATGAGTCATATAGCATATATCAAATATCTACTGCCTTAATTTTTTTTTTTTTAAAGTAAATTAGTTGACAGTGAAATCAGAAAATTAATCAATTCGCCAAAACAATGTTAAACATATCTCATACTAGAGAATTTTTTGAATTTTTTTTTTCTGAAGAAAAAGAAATTCAAAACATACGACAACCATTACATTAGAATATTCCAAATTAAATTATTGTAGATGAGATTTTGATAGTCCCTCAGGTTCATGTCTCCTCGAAATAGGCCATGCATATAAAACTAAAAATAAAAATTGTCCCATCATCAGATCAGATGGGAATTAAATAATAAATTAACAGAAGGTGACATAATGCAATCCGTATTTCACTTATATAAATAAATTAACAGCAGGTGACATGATGCAATCAGTATTTTACTTATATATATAGAAGAAGAAGACAAAAATAATCAAGTAATAATAATAAATAAAACTATATCCTGAAGGAAATATAGGTGAAGATTTAAATGCAATAAACTAATCAAACTCTCAACAAAACCCATTTTTGTCAGATTCTTGAAAATGAACAGCATGACATCTCTGATTTTCTCTGAGTATTTTCTGAGTCATCCCCATTTTTATATGAGATTTTATGTATGCAGAAAATCTAACTTTTATTAGTAATTACACACAATTCAAATTGGTAGTTTAATATTTTTTTAAAGTCTTGCTTTCTAAGACCGTGCAGTAAATCTTAATTTATGAGATGGGAACCTCGTTTAAGAAACTCAAATGTAAATGATCATTGTGATTTAATAATGAGGTGAATTCAATCGAATAATTTTATCTCATATAATAAGATCTACGAGATAGTCTAGCCTAACTTTTTGTCTTTTTTTTTTCTTATTGAAAAAAATACAAGAAAATAAATATTCATTAACAAAAAAATATTTGCAAGAGACGTGAAGATATATACATGCATCGGCTGTTTAAGTGCTGGAATTGTATAAAATATTATTGACCCATTTAAATTATACAACCCATTAGATTTAATTGGGCCAATATGACTGGGCCTAATTCAAAGCCCAATAACTTTTTATATTTTTTTTTGCGGAATTATAAAATTTGCTTAGGGCCTAAAGAATATAAAACTAGTCTACTACTAAAAGGTTTTTATGCGTGAGGAAAACCATTTACTTTGCTTTAATTTATTAAAACCATGTAATTACTTTTTCAAATTGTTTTTTTTTTCCTACTACTTTTCTTGCTAAAATAACTAGCTCTCTTAGTAAATGTTTTTTTAAAACCTTACACCTTTGTAGTTTTTAGGAAATTAAATAACAACTTTGTCGATTAAGATTTTGTGTCATTTTTAAAATTCATCGTTTATTTATACATAAAATACGAAGAATCAATGTGGATTCATTTGTGAGATTCTGATTATCAAAGTTGCGCTTTACTTTTTCCTCACAATAATATCGATCGACTTGCTAGAATTTGATTATATTGTTCCCTTCACAACCCCAAACCATAGCTAAAAGAGAGACATTTCATAACTTTATTTTATATTTCCATTAAATTATTTATTGTGGGCACATAAATCATAATTCTTTGATTATTTAGCTGAAAATTCAGAAAGATGTGAATTAAGGTTCGTTTGATTGGACCACAATTAAGTTAATGCTAGTACAATTAGGTCAAGAGAATAACAAGAAAAATGAAAAGAAGAATAGAACTAGGCAATACAAATTATAATTGGGTGTGTCTCTTGTGTCCCCGGGACACGGATCCAATCCGTGTCCTCAGCCCAACCCGTGGATCCCACATTATTATTAATTTTTTTTTTCGCTTAGGGTTTTTTTTTTCATATATAGGTATCACATGTATACCTTTAAGGTATCCATGGAATGCCTTGAAGGTATCACATGTATACATTGAAGGTGCACGGCGCGACATGGGTGTGCGGGTGGCGTGGGTACGCGAGGCGTGGGCGCATGGGCGCACATGTATACCTTCAAGGTATACATGGGATACCTGTGCGCTGGCGGCATGGGCGCATGATTTGTGAGTTGCGCGCGCGCATGGGTGCTTGTTTTGTGAGGTTTTACAGGTTTGTCTTATAGGTATTACAAACATGAACTAAAGGTATCTAATACCTGAAGAGTATATGTGGGATACCTTTAGAGCAAATATAGAATACCTATCAGGTGCGCGCACATGGGCACACACATGGGCGCGTGGGCGCGCATGAGCACGCATGGAGGGCGCGTGGACCCCGGGGCGGATTGGGGACACGGATCTAAGATCCGTGTCCCGGGGACACAGGAGTTTTTGCGATTATAATTAGGATCAAACAATTATCACTAGATCAAAACTTATATTAATGGTTGAGATGTAATTTTATTACCTTGAACATTATCAATACCATGGGGTCTGTGTTACCAAATGCTAAATGCATGTGAAATGATTAAATGAAATATGTGATTACAATAAAGTAAAAAAATTCTATAATGTCCAGATACTTTGAATCATTTATATAATATTTGATCTTATAGATCATGCAGATACACATTAATATTATATGCTATATATCTTAGTTTCCCATTAGGATGAAAAAGAACCCAAAAAAAAAAAAAAATTATATATATATATATATATATATATATATATATTTAAATTCAGTTTGGTGCAACTTCTCCATCATGCATGCATATGGGCAAATGTAAGAAATAGGATAAGCAGTACAGCATATTTCCGCAAAGCAAAATTATTCCCAAAGCATGGCAGCTAAAAGAGACCAATACTACAAGTCATAAGTTGTAGATAACAGTTGAAAACTTTGAAAACAACAATAATTTTTTTTTTTAATATTTCAAAATTTCTCCAAGTTACTGTACTTTTTTTTTTTTTCTTTTTCTATTTTCCCCCTCAACTTGCAACAATGTCATCCCATCCCATTTTCCCACTCCCTTCCCCAACATAAAATATAATCTACACTAGCGATCATTACAAGTTGTATTCAAGAGACAAGAACAAATTACAGCTGGAAAATTAGAATCAAAATAAATAAAAAATAAAAAAAATGTCACAAGGCATCAATAACCCTTTGTTTCTTGTTAGAGTTTAATCCCAGAATCTCCATTTCTATCATCCTTTTCCCACTGCAACTATCATCGCCGCCATTTCTCGGAACTTCGAATATGTTAACTCCGAACAGCCTAACCATCTGGGCCCGGCCCGGCGGCCCGATCGCCGGGCCCGGATTGCCGTTCCTTGCTTTCCAATCAATGTAGAGCTGCTTATCCGGGCTGGTCGATCGCTGGAAACTAACAATGTCCCCGGCCCGAAGACTCTTCTCCTTCACGAATCTGCTCCACCCTTTTGTAAGAACATAACTCTGACTACTATTCCAATATGAATACCTAAATCTCCACACTTTCCCATCTGAATCTTCCAGGTTCAACAAAACCCCTTTCGAAGTGTTTCCACTCTGCAAAGGGAAGTGTTTCTCAGCATGCTGTTTAGGAATAACGAGCCTATTAAGCTTTCCGACGTCGCTGGGGGTGACGGCCTTCTCGAAGAGGTGTTCCCGGGCTTTCGCCGCCCTGTCGCCGCCGCCGGAGCGGCCGCCATTGGCGGACCTGATTCCGCCGTAGTTTCTCCGGCTTTGCTCCAGCTCGTCACTGTACGTGTGCTTTCTGAGCATGTCGACGATCTCGGCTTTCGAGTGGGAGGTCAAGAAGGCGGTTTCAACCTCGTCCTCGTTTTCCGACAATGGCTTGAAGTTGGTGACGGCGTCGCGGCCGCGGAAACGCTGCGCGGCGGTGTCGTAAGCCCTCGCCGCCTCTTCTTCTTCGTTGAAAGTGCCTAACCAGACCCTCTGATGCTTCTCGTAGATTTGGGCGCCCCATCTTCCGTTGGGCTGAGGAACCACGCCTTTGAATCTGGACGATGGGAGCTTCCTCGACTCGGCTTCGACGCCGCTCTCGGCGTCGATGACCACGCTGGCGCCGCTGCCGACGCGGCAGAGGCTCTCCGGCGGCTTCGTCGGCGGCGACTTGGTGGCCGGCGTGATTGATGAGTCGCTCGTTGCGCTGCTTTCGTCTAAGCTGATTGCATCCATTTTCAATTTGGTTTTTGAGAAATTGATTTATTAATTGGAATAGAAAAGGAAGAGAGAAACTGTGACAAGTGTGAGTTATGAAATGAGTTATCGAGACAAGGGACAACTATATATAGGAGGTGTCCCAAGTAGCATATTTTGTACCAATTTTATTTAATAAATAAAGAGATATGTAGATGTGGGTGAGGTGGGTCAACCCTTGAGATGGTAAGGAACTAGGAAGATTCATGACGGGGAGGTGGCTGTCTTAAAAGGAAACCCTTTTTTTTTTCATTTTTAGTTCAGTTAATTAGTGACTCAGTCCAGTCGTTAAAATTGTGGTCACACACACACACATATATCATAAATCTCTTTTTTTTTTTTTTTTAATTACCGTTATTGAATATTAATTAAGTGGGATTTTTAGACTATGTATGATTTTATAATCAAACAAATAATACAAAATAAAAAATAAAATGTTGGAACATATGATCTAGTCCGTACAAGTAGTAGTAGAAGAAAGTATGTATTTGTTGTGGGGGGTGGGGTAAAGAGATAAATAGATAATGAGGACAAGTTGATGGGACTCACATGACTGTGGACCTTATTTTGGTAAGTTCATCCCCCCCGATTTTGCTCTCTATACACAATATAAGGAAATATGTAGTTTGAAATTATTTAATATCTAATTTTCTCAATAAACAACAATAATATAAGATTTTTATTGATTTAGGGAAAAAAAAAAAAAAAGAGGAAAAAGTAAGTTAAGACTTAAGATTAAGTCTAATCATAGGGTTTCAAAATGAAGACCTCGATCTTTTTCTACATATTGACAAAGTAGTATTAATTCTAATAAAAGAGGTGTAATATTTGTAGGAAAACAAAGAAAGGTATTAATTGTAGTAAATTGACTTGAATATTCACACGTAGATCAAATGGGGGGATGCACATCTGGAACAGCATTGGCTGTAATAAAAGCAGACAACAAATAATAGAGGAGATTTTGATGAAGTATCAGCATCAGATAAGATAGAAAAGCAAATAAATAAATAATTAAATTAATAGATAAGTAAGTGACAAAGAGGGATTGGAGTAACAATGTTCCACTAGGATGGGGGAATGTATGGGCCACTGTTAAATGAGGCATGGATAGACTTTAAGACAAACTCTCTCATCCAATTACATTTCTCCCACATTCGAATTTCTTACCTTTAATGTTTAATAGGGTGATTGCAAAATTAGTTAACTAGGCACTTGCATAAATATATGTGCTTTATACTTATATATGTAATATTTAATGAATTATTTATAAGATCTAACAATTGATTGTCGACAAATCCAACCTATAATTAAACAGCAAAGAAACCTTATCTTTTGCAGGCTAAAGTATGAATCTTGGCCCAGCTTTTTATTTGATATATGGGATTGAAATTACTGTGGGCTACTAATACAAAAAACCTTTTCCAAAGGCCCTATGCGTCAATAATTGTGAATTGACATGAAATTTATGTATTAATACAAAAATATGGGTATTTCTGTACGGACAGTAGTCCTCTGATGTCCCCACCGAACTACTGGTTTAACTAAGAATACTATTTGAGGTAATAACAAGGGAGATTGGAATAAATGCTTTTTAATTATTACACTATCATCTTGAATAATAGTATATTAGAATTTGTGATATTTTTCTAGAGAGAGGGAGATAGTTTCAGCTCCTTAAAATTAATTAATAAGATGATAAAAGAAAATTACTTAGGTATCACGAGAGGTGGAGCTAGACAATTATTATTGGGATTCATTAATTTTGGGGCTAAATCAATATAAATTATATTTAAATATTAAATATCAATAATTTCACAATACAAACTACCAGAGTAATGAATTTTTATTTTTTTTAAATAGAGGATGCGTAGAAAAATAACATAAAAAATACTGAAAGAAATCTCTTTAATTTTATACATTTTCCAATCTTCTAACTTCAGATGCTATGCTAATTATATGGTTTTTAAAAAACTATATTATCATCATAAAACAAGACATTTATATTGAAAGGAAGAGAATATAATTTTCCATGAAGCTTAATTTCGGTATAGCTTTTGATAATTAAAACTAATTCGAGTACACACATTTTAGTTAATGCCGTTGCACAATTAGGTGTTTAGATGTAGATGACAAAATAATTTAGAACCTCCTCAAATTATCCAAAAATAATAAATTATGATTGTGATTCTTTTGATGTAATGTATAAGGTCAGAATTAGTAGGTACAAGTTTGTTTTTTTTGTTTTTTTGACAAAAACGGTCAGTATGAAATGAATTTGAAATTAAAAAATTAAAAAAAAAAAAAAAAACAGGAAAGAAAATTGTACGGTAAATATGCATTAGTGATACGGATATTAGCTAGTGGATGTCCTTACAGGTGGGAACGCGTGAAAAAATGTTGGGCTGTCACGTGATCCCAACTATAACTATTAACCCTCTAATCTGTCGGTACCAACATGGAAATATTATTAAATACTCGTTTTGCAAAAACTCATGAGACGGTTGCAATTATAGTACAAAAAATATATTTATAGTCGTAAAAGATAGTTTTGAATAACTCGTATTTATATTTTAAAATATATACTTATAAAATATATATTTATACCTATAAAAGACATACTTGAATTATGTCGTATGTGAGACAGTCTCACAAGAAACTAACTCTACTTGTTGTTTTTTTTTTTTTTTTTACTTTTGTATTTCTATGTAATAGTTTCTTAAAATCGTAAGTATAATGAATTTAAAAAATATTTAATAATATTAATTATTGCAAATGAAGATTATTTTTGTTCTAGCTCCTTGCTTTCAGCATCCTGAATTACATGTTTATTTTAATCTCTCTGTGTGTGTGAAACAAGGTCAAATTAGTAATTTTCTTCATAACATTGCACACTTTGAAATAAGAATATTTGAATTTAAATTCAACAGAGTTCTACCACATGAATTTATTGTATTAAATTTAAAAAAATGTTAAAGATAACTAATTTAATTTGATTAATTTCAATTTTGGTCAGGTATATAAGATACATTTTTATTTTATAACAATCAAATATAAGTTTTCCTATTTTGATCCTCTAAGTTTTAATTATTTTCAATTTTAGTCCAATTTTGATTGGAATTTTCGAAATTGCGGACGTGGTTGTCGGAATTTCTGACGTGGCAGCCAAATTAACACATTAGCGATTTTAAAAATTGTGATCAAAATTGGAATGAAATTGAAAAAAACTAAAACATAGAGGATCAAAATTGAAAAATAGATTCTTAATTATTAAAAAATGAAAAATACCACGTACAGAACCGAAATTGAAATTACCTAATTTAATGTTTGAATCAACAAAACATTTATATTTTAAACTCTTAGAAAATGTAACTTAATTTCTTAGATTTTTGCAGTTTTTATTGTAGTCCTACTCCACCTAAATCTGAATCAATCAATATAATTAAATTAAATCGAAACAATCAAACAATTTAATAAAGATTATCATTGATTTTTTGAGGAGGTAAAATGGGATGGTGCATATAATTGTGCTTTCTTATTTTAATGTTGGCCTTTCCTATTTGGGTATCATTATCCCTAGTTTCCAAAGGATTATACGTTTGGTAGGGTATGTTAGTGGGACAATTCAAATCGGGAAATAAATAACATATAGTATTTATTTTTCTCTTTAACAAAATGCAGAGAGGATAAGAAAGGTAATAATTATTTAAATTATCTTATAGGTATATTATCATCACTTGCTAATCTCAAACTTAATATTCTGTTAATATGGTTGGTAGAGTGGTAGTTAAGAATCATTTAAGATGACTACATGATCAGGATAATTCCTTATATCTTTTCGTAGTAATCTAGACTAACGGATATGTTTGATTTTGCAGGCCTATTTTTGTGCTTGTCTTAGTCATCAATCATGCTTATCGTTATCATCATCTATTTATTTAAGAGTAAATAAAGTAGGTTTTACGTGAGATCGTATTTCAGATCTCTTTATGTGAGATGAGTCAATTCATAATCCATTTTTAATAATTCATATTAGAATTTGTGAAAATGAGTTTAATTTATGGATAATAGGATTCGTCTCTCACGAAAACTATCAGTGAAATGATCTCACGTGAGTTTTTGTGTTTATTTAAACTAATCTACCAAGTAAAGTGGTACTTGGAAGGCTCGAATCATTAATTCTCATTCCTACTTCTTAATTATAATTATAAAATTCAATTTTTAAGAAATGTTTTTTATTTAATATACAATACAGTACATTTATCGATTTTAGTCTTTGTTTTTAAAGAGTCGACTTTGATTATATGTTGAATGGAACGACACAATTTTTTACATTTCGTATGTAGTGTTTTATTTATTTAAAATTATTTAAGGAAAATTAAAAAGGCACTTAGGATATCACTAGATAATATGTCATCATCAAATTATTCCTAGCTCATAAATTAAAAGGCACGTGTTTATCCACATATGCTGCTTTCCATATATTTACACACGCATAATCTATGTTATTTAGTCCTAAATCAAATCAAATTAGGGATAAATTAATTAATTATTCTTCATAAATTAATAACTCTCCAGTTATTACTTTACAGTGTTACATTTTTTGAGTTGGAGATGAGTTAATATATTACCACAGATGGGAATGCCACCTCAATCTCACCGACTAATGCGACTTTACCACCACTTCACCAATTTAATATCCTCTTGTTGGCACGTTTTTTATGGGAATCTTTGATTTTTTGGTTTTTTTTTAATTAATATTATCTGGGCCTGCACAAACAAAAAGCGTGTTTTAGTTTTAGCCTCATGACTCAATGAATGACGACATGCGGAGTTTTGGACAGTATAAGTTGCTTTTGATCTTATCATCATTATTACTAAATTAATGATGAAAGTGTGTGGATTTTCTTCATGATGATAATTACTAAAAAAATATATGTTTCTTTTTCTGATTTAAAAAGAAAATAAATTAATTAAATAAGGAAGATTGTGAAATTTGAAGTCCTTATAACAGCCTTTTCCATAGCTGAGAGATTAATGGTCTATTTTATCTATAAAAATATCTTGGTCTAGCAAATATTAAGCAATTTTCCCACTATGGGCAGTCGGTTGTATATTGATTATATCTCATTATAGTGTTTATTTGATAGATATATACTCATTTATATTTTAGTACTATATATATGTTATTTTAGTATATTATATACAAAAAAGTGTAGAATTAAAAGGTTACTTATTGGAGTAATAAATAGTCACTTCTGTAATTTAAGATAAATTTCTCAATATCCGAAGGAGATCTAATACTTATAAGTCTTAAACATACATTATATGAAGAGAAGATTAACATTATAATCTACTAAAATGGAAAGATTCCTTATCACTAGAAATATATTTATATGTTTTCTGATTTTAATAAATAAATAAATTATTAGATTCGACTTAATTCAAATATAACTCAAAATAGAACATAAATATTGTGATAACTTACGAAAACACTACTTATTGTTACACACTCCCCCACTCCCCAAAAAGATTACATTACTTAAAAATAAAACATTTATATTTTGGTTAAGGAAATGAAGGACCATATAATAAATATACATCACCAAAAGATAATTAATTAATTTGCTTTACATGTTTTATTTGCAACACGCTTTCTTCTCTGCTAATTCCCATAACCTTTGTTGCAACTTGCTTCTTCACCACCATAACACTTTTTTCTTTCATTTATTTCTCTGTAGTAATTCTCTTGAATTAATGATTGCAAAGAAATAGTGAATTTTGCAGTACCATGGAAATATGGACATTATAATTTGTCAAATGAGCAAAGCTGGCAGTGTCATTTTCACAAACAATTTTGGACGCGGGTTTCTTGTCTCAAATGGAAGACTTGGAAATATAATTGCTAAAATTTTCAATCAAATAAAGTCTATCATGTTAGAAAATGCAAGAAAGCTTTGACTGGGCTAACTACTATTATATCGACATATATAACTCCAAATCCTCGTTTTATCTCAATTTTATATTTTATTTATCATATGTTATGTATAACATTAATAATATACATACAATATATATATATATAACTGATAAGTTGAGAAAGAAAACAAAGTTGTGGAATTAGTGTTAGTTGTAGCAAGTGGCGGAATTATGTAATACGGACAAGGTTTTGTTGACTTGGAATTGATGTTGCAATTGTAATAATTGGGACCACGTAGTGTACCATACTAATTATCTAGATTTATTTAATTTAATTTACCCTAGTGTGACACATAATTTTTCCCATTGGTTAAGATGTTGTGTCAGATATTCCCTCTATTTCTAATTACTATTCATCTCTCTGTTATCTCTGCAAATGAAATTATAGCAAAACCAACCAGTCTGTAGATCTAATTCCACCCCATTACATGGTTATGCAATTTTAGATTAATATTTGTTTGAATTTTATTTTCAAAAGGTGCTAAATCGAACCATTAATTTGTTAGGTTAATTCTACATCAATTGGCCATAAATTAATAAAATGTGATTTCATATTAAATAATTTACAAATAATAATAAAAATATAACTTAAAAAAGTAGTACCCCATGCAATAACAATTCAGGTCTAAGAAATTGCATAAATATATCTTTTAACTAAAGACATAATAGTATTCAGTCGTATGACTAATATGAAATAGTTAATTGCAGAGAAAAAAAATTATTGAATAGATTCTGAATTAAGAATAGTCCAAAATTTAATGGTCCCTAAAGGCTAATATTCAACTTGGTATAGATATAATAATTCAGTGTAGAAAAGCCAACAAATTTGTAGTTATAAAAGTCAACATCGATTTGGGCAACTTGGCTATGTTGTATATTTAATAATAATAATTGGTTGCCACTTTGATTTTTCCTTTTCATTTTCTTTTGTTGCTGATAAGAATTCATCAAATCATCAACCTCAAATCTCAATCCCATCCACTTTCTAATCTATCTATCTATTATAATAATAATAATAATAATAACAACAACAATAATTACTCCTCAAAATATAAATGACATTATCCCCCTTCCAAAAGTAGAGATACAATTATTTATGATTTCATAGTTTATAAATTAAAATTTATTAATATATTAAACATGATTTATATATGGTATCAATATCATTTATGATATTAACAAAATCTTGAAAATTATAATCAATATATAGTATATGAATGTTAATATGATCCCATCTAATAAAATAATACTAAATTATTGCTATAATAAGTATTAAATTTATGTTTCTTGAATAAATTAAAACAATACAATGATCGAATTTCAAGATATTTAGATAGTCAAATTAAAAAAAAATGATTATTTCGAAATTTTATTTTGGAGTAATATACTAAACATCAGTACTGTTTTTACGCTCATTATGAATAAGTTATTGAACATATATTTGTATAAATTTTTTTCAGGCCAATTGTGACAAAACCAATTAGAAAAACAGTCAAAATATGTAAGATGGAAATAATAATTATTTAAAATTGAAAAATTATATGAGTAGTATATTAAATTGAAATAACTTTGAAAAATTATATTATTTTTCATGATACCATTTTTATATCAAAAAATACTAATACTTGAAATTTATTCGTTGCATCACACGGGTGGCAAATGAGGTTGAAATAATATCGAGACTTGATTATAACATATAATAATATCACCATTTTACACTTATTATGAATAAGTTATTGAGCATATATTGCATAAATTTTTTCTAGGCTAGTTGTGACAAATACTATCAGTAAAATAGTCGGACAATGTATGATAACAATAATAAATATTTAAAATTCGTAAATTATATGGGTAGTATATTAAATTAAAATAACTTTTTGAAGAACTATATTGTTTTTCATGATAAATTAACGTTTTTATTTCAAAAAATTACTAATACTTGAAGTGTATTTACCCGTGAATCACATGAGAATCATATGAGAAATATTATCGAGAACATGACTTTTTTCTATGAATTAACATTTTTCATATTGAATTTGAAATATTTAAATTTTATGATGGTGTGTTACGGACACGGACAATAAATTAGTTGTAATTTTCAATAAAATTTATTATTTTTCATCCAACGTTTTTATATATAAATATATAAATAATAAAATTTATATACCCGTGCACCGCATGGATTTATACTATTATTATTATTAATATTCTTACAAAATAATAACTATATAAACCTAAATGTCATCATTATATTGACCACAAATTGTGGGTTGCTTAAATAAATGTGGTGCATATTAGAATAGAGCGACGAAATCATTTTAAACCATCGCGTCAAATATATATTGATTGATTTTAAACTAACATTTTGTTTATATCTTACAATGAGAATATATTATTGTCTTATTTATATTGTTGTTATTCATTATATATAATAATTCAAGATTTGCATGATTTAATCAAATCAAATATATTATTACAAATTAATTTTACAATAAATTGGAAAAGTCTATGGCATTTTGGGAGCAGACTTTATTGCGTGTGACGAGGTCCACCAAGTCAAGTTGCTAGAATTGTTTATTAAATGGGAGTAGACTGGGTTACTACTCTATCTCATCACGGGTTCCTAATAATTATTTTCAATATTTTCTGCAAGTTGGTACTATATATTAATATTTGTCGATTGCAATTTCAAATTATATTTAATAATGTTATTATCAAAAAGATTGAATAGTTTCTATATTGACAAATCGGCCAAATTTCTCTGTCAAATAAATTCATAGAAGTTAGTTAATTAAGTAGGTCACGACGAGTCTAACAATATGTATATTTCATCAAAATCCTAAATAATTTTAAGGTGTGATTATAAAAATCCCATGAGATTGTACTTGAATCTTTAGGTACATATATATATACACACACATATATATATATATATATATTATAAATAAATATCTCCTTTGATATTGACTTCTATCCAATTAAAGAGGTAATTGCAAGAAATTAAATTACAAATCTTAAGGAGGTGTTTATACTTAGGTGATGTCATGCTACTTTTATCGATGGTATATAAATAATGATAAATGGAAGATATGCGTCAACCTAAAAAAATCAAACAATTAAATCAATGTTTATTACAAATGAAATGTACTTAATGTACAACTGATGAAGATAACATGTAATTAGCAATTTGTATTAATATAAAGAAAAAGACAAAAGTAAAAGGACTAAAGAAATTCAAAGGGCTGGCGTAGTTAGGCCAATTGCACCATAGGTTTTTTTTTTCTTCATGATATATATTATTATTAATTATTATTATTATTATTAATTAGTCATGTAATGGGATATTAGACAAATAATAGTTTTTGTGTGGTAATGTGAACGTGGACGTGGCTCATTTGAACTCACGTCATTAGTAATAATCAAGCAACGAGCAACTAATTAAAAATTAATATTTGCATGCTTAACCAACAGAGTACAAACATGTTGTAGACCTCCAAATTAATAAATAGTTAAAAATAGAAGCCCCACATGCAAGATTGCTTCATCAGTAAAGATAATTATTTCTTCCTTTTAATATAAAGTCTTTGTTTTCTTATAAAAACATCTGAAAGTCATCAGAAGAAGTGCTGTCTTTTTTATTTTTCTTTAATTACTTCTGCTTCTGCCTAATTTCTGGGGTCAAAAGTCAAAATCCGTTTGGTGTTAATTAGGATTGAGTCCCTAGGAATCTGTTACTGTTACTATTATAATTAATTTATAATTATTGTTGTATATTAGGCCTTTTAGTCTAGCCAACGATAATCAACACAAATAGTTGATTCAGTAATCAAATTGCATATTTATAGTGATTCCTGATGGACCTCAATGTGCACTTTTAAGACTATGGAAATTTCAATCATACATAAATATATAAAAAAGGAGATCATTTTTCCTAATTAAAGTAATAAATTAATGCCAATAATTATATTAATTATTATCTTAATTAAATACCTATTTTAGTTCTGGGACCCGATGCCAAACACTGTATAACAGAAATGGACCATATATGCAATAATAAAGCAATGGGACCACGCGGTGGCGTTACTAATAATGAGATTTAATTTCTTACCAATTCATAAAACTGAGATCTAATGATAAAGAGCTATTATTTATGAATCAGTTTTCAGTCTTAATTTATACAGTTTCTGCATTTAATGTTCAATACATTTAGGTCATGTTTGGATCGATAGATTTGAGGAAGAATTTCTAATTATGTAACAAATTCTTATTTCCTTATCCACTTCTACCGGTTACTATCAGAATTTTATTTTCCTCAACTAGCAGACAAGATAGTGATATTTTTATTTTTTTTTTGCCTCAAAAATAGAAAATAAATAAAATAGTGATTTAGTATAATTTTTTCTCCATATTCCCTTTCCATTTCAAGAACCTTGAGTTAATCATTTGCTCCCAAGTTCATGTATAGTTGTAGAAAAACATCATTCTCAACCGAATATGCAAAAGCATAATAACTTCAACAGTATCATAGGTTTTATGCTTCCTACTTTACACACACATAAGACAACATGTATATATCAATGATATTAATCTACATTGAAAAATATAAAGTATTACATTGTATGTTTAATTAGTAACTGGCAAAACTGATTATACTACAGTATGGGGGCATTTGCCTTTTTCTTTTGATCCATTACAAACAATGTGGGTTTCTCCAACACCCTAATCTAATCTTGGTCTGCATTTTCTTGAAAGCAGTGGTTCCACTCGTTGTATCGACACGGTCAAAAACCTTACCTACATCGTCATCATCCCGGCAGGCAAAACCCGTAAAAAATTATGCTTATATTCTTCGTAAAACACGACCAATCAGCTCACATTGTATGTCGGTATAAACCCTTTGGCATGTTGGCTTTCCATTTCAAGAGCCATCAACGATTTCTGTCTGTGATACCGATTTCTCTTTGCTGCAAGAGCTGTCATCACATTATGAATTTTAGGAATACCGATATAGTAATGAAGTGATCATATGAATTGGTATGTTATTTGGTAATGAACTTACACATCAGCTCAGAAGGTAAACCGAAGTCATAGTCGTTGCGCCGCCTTATGACCACGCAATAGTATATACCGAAGAGGGTTGCAGAAAATATTACCAGACATGATATGCCTATACCAATTTTGCCCCCAGTGGATAAGCCGTGTTTTCCCCAGAACATCGGGCAATTGGGCAGCGAAGGGACACCACACAGTCCTTTATTACCGGAAAGACTGCAAAAGAAAATCTGGTCTTTAAATCACAGTATTTGTAGGTAAAATTGAGTATATGGTGGTGAAGATGCAAAAGAAGATCGAGATACGTACTCTATAGCTCCACCATGAACCCCGACTGAATAAAGTTCTTCAGAGACTTGGCCTTCCAATAAGTTATTGTTGAGTAACCTGAGAAGAATTAAGAGAAAAAAGTCAGTTAAAATATTTATTTGGGCTAGTGGCAACTCGTATTCGTCAATTGGCTTCTTTATATGCAAGATAGAACTGATCTTAAAGAACCATAGAAAGCTCAAAACTTACACGAGTTGCAAGCTGGATGAAGTTAGACTATCTGGTAGATATCCAGTAAACTTGTTATTCGATAAATCCCTGTATCAACAGAGCAGGAAAGAGATAAGAGATTCAGCATAATAGGTTTCCAGATACATAAAGTCATCTCAAATACAATTACAATTTGCTTCAATATAAGCTAGTTATTAGTAGATGAGAAGTTTATTTTTGAGCTGAAATTATACTATGAATTGAGTGTAGAAATGTTTATTTTAGGTTGAACTGATATTCGAGACATGAAGTGACTTCAATTTTTATAATGAAATAACAAAGAATATATCCCAACAAGAGCAAATTAAAGGCAATATGAATATGTGATCTTACAGCTTCACAAGAGACTTTTGACCCAACCCTGAGGGTATCTCACCTCCCAAAGAATTCGAACTCAAGTTCCTGCACAAAAAGAGAGAATTTTATAAAATATAAATTCAATGCAGAAGAACCGATATTAAGTAATGAATTAATCATGAAACGAGATTCTAAGCAAAATGACGAGGATTTTAACAGTGTCGATCAGTTAGCAGATTTATCTAATAATTGAAATTGCCCCAGCTCAACAGACTCAAAAGGTCAGAAAATTTATTGTTCTAGAGTTTATCAATTGATCATATTTTGTATCCTAGAAGCAGTTCATCCATCCATCAGTGGAAAAGCTTAAGAATAAAAAGAATAGAAAAATAGTAGATACTTACAGGCTTACCAAATTCGTCAAATGGCTAATTTGATCACTGATAAAACCTTTCAAGCCTTGGCTCCCAAGATCTCTAAAAACAAGACAAGTGAAAAGTATTATAGACTGATCTACTTTAAATTAGAGCTCATAATAGTAGAAAAAAACTCCTAACTTGCTCCAATGAGTTACAAAACCCAAAAAACGAGTACTTGAAATGCCAATAAGAACTTCTGCCAGAATAAGTTCTAAGACACAATGATATCTTGGCAGCTAAATAAAACTGAAGAATAACCAAATTCCATATTGCTATCCCAACACGAATAATACAGGGATATTAGAAACCAATCATTCTAAACACATTCATAAACAAGTGACAGACAATAAACTTAAGCAATTTGTCAGACACATCAGATTCAATGCCCTAACATGAAGCCAAAAAAGGCGAGCTTCTAAGGTAAATTCTTGCATTGCTCTCCTACATATTGAAACCATCAGAAGAGCGACGAGGCACTTACATTTGCGATACCACAAGGGCAGAATCGTCTTTCGTGGGATGACAAGTGACACCCTCCCAAGCATCCCAAGATGTAGGGGCACATGGATCTCCATTCCAACCCATTCTATCCGGCACACGAAGTGATTCCTTCAGTGCTTTCATCGCTACAACTGCAGAATCGTTTGCTCACATTATCAAAACAAACTATGAGATCATGTACTTGAACACATGAATTCAATTTCTACCAATCCTAATTTTTTATTTAAAATCCTGCATTTCCCAAAACAACTAAGCAAGAACAATGATTTCATCATCCATCTCACATCCAAATCAAAAAACAAACATAAACAAAAATCGAATCATTGAATCACAGACATACCCTGATCAGGGATAGTTTTGAGATCAACAGGCACAATTGCATAATTCTCAAGCCCACAAATGATCGGCGCGCCCACAACCGATTCGAGCCTCACATTCAAAGTAGTGCTACTCAAATTCTTGACCACATAGCTCCAATCATAGGCAGCAAATCCACCAACCTCCTTGAACACATCCACTGTGGTCACATTCTCCCCATTCACCATCACAGTGAAAACCCTCTGCCCAGCCTTGGTCACCCTCTCATCAATCTCAGCAAAATGGAACCACAGCAAGTAATCAAGCTTAGCATCAACAGGCAATTCATACTCCAAAACCCCACCACCATTCCCCTCCGCCATTGTCGCATTGCGGTAAAGCTTTTCAGGGAAGTAATTAGGGCTCACTTCCACATTACCTATAGGTTTAGTAGCAGAAATCGATTTGATCGTGGCTCCATTAGTTATGGAGACACCTGGCTGCCGGAATTCGGTGTCCGATTGCCACGACCGGCCGAAGAAATCGTTGTCGTTGCTGAATCCGGGGCCCCACTGATCCGACCCGGATGAAAACCTACCGTAATTGACCAGAATGTAATTGCTGGAATTCTTCGTATACTCAAAGGTGTAAGCTTTGGGGTCAATCTGGGTCAACTCCAAGGATCCAATCACCGGCGGATCGGTGGCGATGCTGTAGAAGCAAACGTCGACGGCGGAGTCGTTGTGGTGGAAGAAGAGATCCGAATAGGCGCCAGAGCGGGAGACGGATTCGGGCCAGGGGGATCTCCAGGAAAAGACTAAAGTGCCCTCGACGGAGACGTCGAAGGAGGGGGAGTGGGACTTGCCGTCGAAGTTGTCGTAGACGGTGAATGTGCGGAGGAAGTAACGGCCGAGGGGATTGCTGGTGGGGATGGAGTAGCAGTTCTTCTTGCCGGCGGAGACGGGGAAGAAGCGGAGGGTCTTTTCCTGCTGGTGGAGGAAGCGGAGGGGCTCGGAGACGACGGAGGTGGCGCCGCCGGAGAAGAAGCGGTCAGAGAGCCAGGTGGTGTGGAAGGCGTCGGTAGAATTCACGAGGCCGCCGCAGTCAATGCGAGAACTGTAATCTGTCAAAAAAGGAAAAGATTGAGGTAAAGTAAAGTTGTGAAAGAGCAAGAAACAAGGTAGTGTTAGTTTAGTTAGTTAAGTTAGAAAAAACAGTGGATTTGTTTGGTAGTAAGATAGCAAAGAGAATGTGATGGACTTACTGAAAGGGTAGGAGAGAGAGAGGGAGGAGGGGAGGAGAGAGAGGAGGAGGAGGAGGAGGGGAGGGAAGAAAGACATGGTATGTGGTGGTGCTGTCTGATAATGCTTGTCGTTTGGACATAAGGAACCAACTGTGTTTAGAGAGAGAGAGGCGCAATTAGCGGGGAACAGATGAAAAGGAAGCAAGTCAATGGAATGTGAACTCATCCATCCTTTTTCTTTTTTCTGTATTTAAGTGAGCTTATTTTACCCCCAACTTTTTTTTTTAGAAAATACTCCCTCCGTCCCGGCTCAACTTGCCTACGTTGACCGGGCACGGAGATTAAGAAAATACAGTTGACTCAAGTGGATATGCATTTTTTGATGACATTTTTGTAATAATATGCACATCAAATCAAGTGGATATGCACTTTTTGATGACATTTTTGTAATAATGTTGAAATATAGGGATATTAATGTAAAAAAATTTTTGCCATTTATGGGCTGACAAGTT
Source organism: Scutellaria minor (assembly GCA_954870855.1). Taxonomy (NCBI): domain Eukaryota; kingdom Viridiplantae; phylum Streptophyta; class Magnoliopsida; order Lamiales; family Lamiaceae; genus Scutellaria; species Scutellaria minor. The sequence continues at coordinate 1,677,642 of OX940725.1, forward strand.
GAGTTGGGACAAACAAAAATGGCAAGTAGGCAAGTTGAGCTGGGACGGAGGGAGTATATTTTACTAATTCAAAAATTGATACTATGGTCCATTGTATATATGATTACAGTTATTAGATGTTACTTAAACGAAATATAAATTGGAACAGATTGAGTATTTAAATTTAAATATGTTTAATATTTAATCATAAATAATTAATTTGTAAATAAATTTGGGAAGATATATAGTATTTGGGAGCAATGATGAATGTGTATTGGATTTTTGTTGGTGACTGTGGGATGTGTGCAGTAATTAATGGCTTTAACGTTATAATGAAGATTTGGGTAAATTGGGTCTTATTAATTTGATGAATCACATCGCATTCACATGTACCACTATTTAGTGCTACAAATAATAGTTGACTTGGTTAGTTGGATACATGAATTTTATATGGGGAATAAATATTAAAGACTGTTTTATTTGTGCTACATAAAAGAGTAATTTTTATTGAACTCAACCAATTCTATGTTTTCCTTTTCTTGACTTAAAAGCCCATATAAATCACAAATGTATCTAAAACAAACGAAATAATCAATTAAAATTGATAAACAATACATGCAGAACTTGCATGTAATTAAATAGTACAATGTAAGAGAAGTATCCAAACTTAAAGGAGTTGGATGAGACAACAAATTGTCAGAAAAAAGAGAGGGCAATCCACAGGAAGTAGGGTCCTGGGTTGGGGGGGGGGGGGGTCCGTCCAATGTCCTAATTTTAGGTGAGTTTCTCTACATTATTTCCCCCAATTAAATAGAATAAAGAATAAATGCAGAAAATGGGACCATACAAGTTTAATGGGTCGGGTGCCAAACCCGCTTTCGACCCGGTTGAGTCTATCGGATCAAGGAGCGCAACCGAACATGCTAGCTAGGTCAAACTGTTTTCAAGCTAGCATTTGGTAGTCATCTCATACATATTCTAAATTTCTAACTATTTTTTTACTAAATTAAATTAGCTCAAAATGATCAATTCTACTATTACACCAATTATACTGAGTGAATTAAGTCATATATAATTCAGGATATTAGAACTGAAAACCTTGCTCAATGCTCAATAATTTTTCAGATTATTAACTTAAATTGACATATTTAATTTTATATTTAACTGATCATAATTGTATCGTACTGTTTTTTTTTCATGTGCAATTTCATAAATAAATGAACATGTACATAGATCCACATAGCATTGATTGAATGTGCGTGGCTCACAATTTAAAATTACTAATTGTTTTTCCAAAATAATTTAGAACTAAAATATATCAAAGTTATGCAAAAAAACAAATTGGTATAGATACTTGCTCAAGAATTTGCGGCATCAACAGTCTCACCCTCGAATTTTCTTTAACAATTAAATATATACAACGTTACTGCATCATACATAATATATATGTATATTAATAAAACAAAATACCTTAAACACTCAACAAAAAACCCAATATCGACTTATGAAATTCTCTATTTCATCATTATATATACACATCGTATATGGAATGATATTATTAATTTACACTGCTAAAACTAATGAAATAAGAAATGAAATATTAAATAGAATAAAATGTGGGGGTGCATTGAAAGTGCAAACAGTGCCAGTTGCCATGATTAAAAATGTGAGATTAGAGAAAAGGTCTAACTTCTTGATTTATTCACACACCTCCCCAAGTATTCATTGGATCTACACAAACTCATACTATGTAAATACTATAAATATATATAAATAAAATGAATAGTTGCTAACGTGTGTATATATATATATATATATATTTTTTTTTTTATGGCATTTTAAGAAGAATAAATAGAAGAAAAGAAACCTGGGAAAATGAAGTGTGCAGAATTCCATTCCCCAGTCAGCGTGGAAGCCACGTACATGTGATTCAATTCAACAGTTTACTTCAACTGCAGGCAACTAGGTTTAAAATTTAAATTGTGGGTTCCACCTTAATTAATTGTATATGCATAAACTCAAAATAGACCAGCCAAGAAAAATGATCCAACATATCGAATTTTTCTCAAATTAATTACAAAAGATCAACTACCAAAATACCTGATTGAATAAAACCACAGAAAATCAACTGGGCCACAGAAAATTAAATAAAACCGATGTATATATTATCAGCATGCACATTAGATTCGAGTATCAAAAGGGCTTGCTATGTTTTCGTCAAAAACATTTAATATGATATGATGTGTGATATTTAAAAAAAATAAAAAAATTCAGTGATTAATTTTAATTCTCTACTTTTTCATTTAATACTCGCATAGTAGCAAATGGCAGTGATAGTGATTTTATGTGCTGCCTGGTTGTACCCCTCAATCGTGTTAAAGTAGTTTGTACCTTTCCTTTTTCTTCACATTGATGAAAAAGATGAAGATTTGCATAAAGCAATGCATTATGGAAAAGATGTGCACATCTTGAGTTTTGTTTGCTCTATATTTTACAGGATATCAATAATCATTCTATTGTTTTAAGCATGAAACTATTTCTAAGAGGACTGAAATTTAAGTTTTCTTTGTTCTTCATGGATGTGTAATTAACACTGTATTATGTTTATAAATTTGGAGAATTTTGAAAATTTAACTCTCAATTGAAGTTTTCTTGAATATTTAAGTAGAAGAACCAAGTAGTACGAAAGGATAATTAAAGCAATAACAAGCTAACATACTTATAACCATATACTAAGTAAAATTAAGGCATTTTCTAAAATGATCAAATTATATTTACTTTTTCTAGGAGAAGAGAAGGAGAAAAGAAAAATTAACAGGAAACATTTATGTCACATTCTCATTTGTTTGAAAATCTAGTTGGTGTATTATTTTCTTCATGACACAAATGACATGTTGGACTTTGACATAAGAATTCAGCAGAGAGGAATTGGGCCTGAATGGGAAAATTGGGCTGGATTTATGACTGATCCAGAGAAGATCAAAGGCCCACAAATTCTTTAACAACACAAACACTCTTTGCCCGATCATGTAATTCCATGGCTAAAAAGGCACAAAAATATTTCAGACTTATGATAAACTCATCAAGTACAATAAAAGTTATTACATATATAATTGCAAAACTCCTGAGTTTAAATTATTATAAATAAGTGACACTCGAATAAATTTAAATTTTTTTACACTTATTTGATTAGAAGTTAGTTCATACATACATGGCGTGTATATTTTATTTATACTTGAATTTGAGAAGTTTTTAGAGAATTAATACTCATTCTCAAATTTACAAGAGAAATATTGAGTCTTTTCCAAGATTGTAAATTGTTTATTTCGATGTTTTCATTATAAGATTAGAAATGGATATGATGTGAGTTGTTGATGCAAGTGATGAAAGCAACTAATGATAGAAAATACTTGTTCGTTGGAATCTTTCTAAATATGCATCACAGAAATTGTTCACCACATTAATATGTGCCACATGTATATATGATGATTCCCATTCAAGATAAACCAACATTCATCCACGAAAAATCACATGTTTTGATTTAGGATGTACAATTCCTTTATATTTGGTCTTCTGTTTTCCACCCTTTCTTCGTTTGAAAAGATACAACACTAGTTTTGATATGTCACTTTATAGAATACTACTATAATTTATTTGAACTTAATTGTCGTTTTATTTCTTTTTATCTTTTCCTACTTGGTCGATAAAATATATTTTTCCAGCCATCAAATTCAACATAAATAAAATTCTCAAACTACAATCTAACATATAGATTATTGTTGTTGTAGGAATCACACATAATTTAACATGCCAATACATTGATCTAAGCTTCCAAACTATAGGATGCTAAATTCAAATACATAAAATTAAGAAATGAGAAAAAGTTATTCTAATGCAGGTCATTAATCCTCGATTATAACTTATAAAATAGAGATTGATTTTCAAAAATAAAAAAAATGGGTTTGGATTATTTATAGAGAGATTTGGTCAAATTTATATCCATTACATAATCAATTTTTCTTTTTTTATGAAAAAGAGATTAGATTAAATCATTTATAAATGAAAGCTAAGTGTCCATAATTAGAGGGTTTAAAGAGAGTACATTGGGCGGCGTTGGGCTAGGAATAGTGGTTAGTCAAAGACTAGTGATTTAAGTCACATAATCTACTGCTGATTTTGTAATTAACAACACAATTAGGGATGCTATGAAATCTACAACTTTAGGTGCACTAACTCGTCCTTTAGATCATGGTACACCTAATTGAATTCTACACATACACATATCTATACACCATGGATAATAGTATGGCTGAGATTTTGACCACATTAACTTGTCCAGTTAGGGGCCCACAATGTAAAGGTGTTCCTGCAACCACCACCACAGGATTTTTGCCCTCTCAATTAACTATTTAAACTTAATCAAGAAAAGTCGCTGCCTTTCCAGCCTGGATTTCATAATCTCTGGCCCCACACACTAAATACAATCCCAACGCTATGTTAAATGTCACGAATGCCCCCAACTTATTTTCTTTCGACTTTTGGAGACCTTTATTAATGCTGGCAACAATATTATGAATTTAATAAACGATATATTGAGGATCTATATATTATTTTTTTGGGAATTTTGAAATAATATTGAGCCAAAATTGGAAATTAATGAATGCAGTTGATTCATTTCACTCAAATTCTTAAAAGATAATTAGAAAGAAAATCAATGCAATATTTAATTTTCAATTTCTTGCATTAAAAAATATTTAGGGAATCCTCGTCTATAATTAGAAGAATTAAGTGGAATTAAATCCTGTTTGACCCTACATTTATAATTTAATCATAAATATCAATTAAACTTCTAAGTGTTAAATTGGTCAAACTGCAATTTTTTTAATACATTTACGGGGTATAAAAGTCATTTCAGTCCATACTTTCATTCTCAGTTCACATTTAGTCTATCAATCAGTCTCCTGTCTTCTTCTCCTTCCTTATCTCAACATCCACACTCTCATTCATGAAACCTCGCCGCAAATAAACCACCACCGCCGCCGCCGCCATGCCGTCCAATCTCCACCCGATGACCGCCGCAATCGCCGCCGTCATCCTCCTCCACCTCCTCGTCCCATCCCATTCCGCCGCCGCGAACCGCCCCCAATTCCACGAAGCACCCGCATTTCGCAACGGCAATTCGTGCTCGCCGCCACACGACAACTCCTCCGACGTCCACATCGCCATGACACTGGATTACTCCACCCCGTACCTCCGGGGATCCATCGCTGCCGTCCTCTCCGTCCTGCAACACTCCACCTGCCCGGAAAACACCGTCTTCCACTTCCTGGCCATCCCCCAGCACCACCCCCAGCTCCGCCAAACCATCAGCGCCACCTTCCCTTACCTCCGCTTCCACCTCTACACCTTCAACCCCACCACCGTCAACCACCTCATCTCCTCCTCCATCCGCCGCGCCCTCGACCAGCCCCTCAACTACGCCCGCATCTACCTCGCCGACCTCCTCTCCGCCGCCGTCACCCGCATTATCTACCTCGACTCCGACCTCATCGTCGTCGACGACATTGCCAAGCTCTGGCGAATCGACCTCAACAACCACGTCCTCGGCGCGCCGGAGTACTGTCACGCAAACTTCAGCCATTACTTCACCGAGAAATTCTGGTCCAACCCGTTTTTCTCCGGCACGTTCAGAAGCCGGAAGCCCTGCTACTTCAACACCGGAGTAATGGTGATCGATCTAACCAGGTGGCGGAGCCAGGGTTTCACCCAGAAACTCGAGCACTGGATGAAAATTCAGAAGAGATACAGAATCTATGAGCTCGGTTCTCTGCCGCCGTTTCTTCTAGTCTTCGCCGGAAATGTCGAAGGGGTGGAGCACCGGTGGAACCAGCACGGGCTCGGCGGAGACAATCTCGAAGGGTTGTGTAGAGACTTGCACCCTGGTCCAGTGAGCCTGCTGCACTGGAGTGGGAAAGGGAAGCCATGGTTAAGGCTCGACGCTAAGAGAGCTTGTACCTTGGATAATCTATGGTCGCCTTATGATTTGTACAGGCACGAGTCTCTTCTTTCAGACAGCTGATGCAACCAACCGTAGAGGATCACAGCCCATCATTGATTCAATAATTCACCTCTGAGTTGGATACAGTGAGGAAGTGAAGTGAAAGGATGGTTAATGACAAAATCTGGAGGAATATTGGCGCAGGGGTAACTTCGGAATGCGTGAATTTTGAGGGTAATAAACATATGAAATTGAATTTGAACCCCACTTTTTTTTGGCCAGTTGTCTCTGTGGCGGCGGCGCTCCGCCGTGTGGGGTGGTGGTACGGTGGCATGAAATCTAGTGTTTGTGCAGTTGTTTGGATATGTTAAGATTCCCATGTTGCTGTCAAAAATTGTCCTGACGTTAGTGCGGTGGTGGTACATATATATATACGCCATTGTATTATTAATATATGGAGGAAAAGTCTTTTTGAACTACTTTTTTGTTCTTTATTATTTCATGAAAAATTTTATTCTGTAATTTTGTCACATTCTTTGTTAATTTTGTTGTAATTTTCTTGTATGTTTCATTTGTTTCTATTATTATGAGCAAGGTGTCGGTAGAGGTTTATTGTGGAATCAAATAGCGTTAGGTGCACCAGTTCTGCTTTAATTCATATTCATGGTGTGACATTTTTCTTTTCCATTATTTGTCTTTATTATCTTCATGCTTTTTAGTTTAATTTCATTATAAACTTTATAAATGCTGCTATCTATGTTTTCGGTTAATTTTCATTAATTGTAAACTTTACGGTGCTAATATATTTGTTCTTTGCACCAAATAGGTCATATTTTGCTACTATATATGATCCTTTGATGCAATATGATATTTTGTTTACAACTTTATTTATTTCATACATAAGATATGTTAATAAAATAAGATGGGATATGAGAGAGTGTACTCAAATAGTTATCCTATTATGCTTGTATGAATTAAAGAAGAGTAAATATTATATGAGATAGTTTCAATAATTTAATTATGTGAGATGGATCAATTCATAATTCATACTTCACAATTCACATATGAATTTATTAAAATAAATGTTGTTTGTCACATCTCACGGTAATTATTTGTGATTAAGATTGGAGTAAATCATAATTTTCACATATTTTGAAATTTATTTGAGAATTTGACATGAATTCGAATATGGCACATATAATTTACCCAAAAAAATAAAATAAAATAACATAGATTCTTCAAAGTTGAAGCCAGTGTATGCCTCAGTGTGGTCAATTAATGAATCATGGGCCTTTTAATGGACCCTGTCCACTCTAATTGGGCCATATAAATCTGTGTACAGTACAACACTCAAATTTGTATTTTGAAAATATGCTGACAGTGAGCTGACCAAATTGGCTTCTTTGGCATCTGGTTCCCATCAATTCATGCATTTATTGCATTATAACTTTTGAATCAATTCAAATACTATACAAGAAGTCAATAGTTTTTTTTTTGGGTACTACATCATGTTATATACATATGATTCAGTCGAAAGATTTAATTAATACTGTTTATGTAATTTATTTATTAAAATTTCATTTTTCATTCCAATAATTGAACCAATTTAAGAGGTTACACAAACTTCCATGTTTAATTTTATCAATCATTCATTCATTGTGGTAGTATCTCTTTTATGATATGAAGGGGTTCCTGTATTAAAAAAAAATATGTAAAACTAGATAATAGTATATGAAAATTGCTATGATGGGTTTAGTGGTCCAATCTATTGAACTTGGGTATGGGCTGGTAGGTTAGGGCTATATTCTAATGATCTGGGTATTAGGTATTAGCAGAGCCCATCCATATCAATTTCGTTATTAATTGGGTGTAGACTCTAGAGCTATAGTTATGGGCTTAAGACAGGCATAAAGCCCATTTAAATTGACAACTGAAGTGGCCCAAAAATTAATCCAATAAAATAATTGTGGCCCATAATCTTTTCCCATCCCAATAGAGCCCTCCCCTCCTACCTCAAATAACTTATTGAAAAACCTAAAACTCTAAAGTATCAAAAGAAAAATTAAAATCAAAGAAATTCAAAAATGAATTTAACCTACCACACAAGAAGAAGTCTTGTAACTTAAGTGATATCCCACTTTTATAAAAAGACAGATTGTAAATGATTAAAGTTTGAATATGCTTGTGATCTTTACAGTCTCCTCCTTGTAACTTATTAAAAATAAAAATAAAGAATTTGAGTTGAACAAGAAAGACAAAAAATCTAAAAGGAATTAGAAATCTTTCAGATAAATTTCATTTTTCATATGAACGATTAATTTTTCTGTTATCATATATGATTGATAACAGCAAAGACTGAAGTTGCTGTATTTGTACGAGAAAGCAAAGACTATAATGCAGTGACATGCAAACTTATATAATTTTGAAGATTAATAAAATAATTATAATCGTACAGTCTTAAACAATCTGTCATTAAACCATAAACAATTAAATAAACAGCTCAATTTCACATCACATGAGGTTCCTCTCTGAAGCAAAGTGTGTCGGAATTCGATACCAACGTAAGATTACAACTGTATAAGCTAATTTTAAAGTACAAATAACTGACACATCTATTTGAAAATAACATAATTTCAGTTTAATATTAATTAGGATTTTAGTAACTCAAAAAAAAATTAATTAGGATTTTAGTTTATAAACTATATTAGAGTAGGACTTATGTGAATCGACACACATGTCGAATTTCATGAGATGAATCAATTCATAATCAATATACATACACAAATAAAAGTTGATTTGTGAAAAATGAGTTTGAATTGTAATTTGATGATTGTGATTTGAAAATTTTGATTATGTTTCAAATATTTTAAATACACTTAATAATACAATTGATCATAAATAAACTAAAACGAGATGATGCTTCTCGGAAAACTCTAAAAACATGATTAATCCCTTTTTGAACTGTACGTAGCTGATCGTACTCATAATGCACATTATTGTCACACTTAAATAAAATCAAGAAGCCCACATAATTCATTATGAAATAAAAGTAGTATTAATTAATTACAAAAAAATTATGTATAAGATGATCATGTCCAAGAATGGCTGAAACAATAGCAGTGTGAGCCACGAGACTATCACGTGCGGCCTCACTTTCTTGTTCAGTACAACACACATAGATTTTAAATATATAGGAAAAGGTACAACATATTCCAGCATAGGACAATTCAAACGGCCATTGAAATGTTATAGTGATTTACTCAATTGGAAGATAATCAAACTCCCAAAAAATAAAAATAAATAAAACATCCGAAAATAATCTCTGAGAGGATTAATATCATAAAGTAATTTTAATAATTACACTTATCATATTTTTAGTGGGTCGATTTGAATATGTAGCATAGAATAAACCAATTATATTGCACATTTCTGTGTCTAAATTAAAATAATTAATCACCACTGCCCTTCCATGATCAATTTGAATTTCCAACATTTTGGGGGATAATCCTTCTGTACTCTCCATTATTTGTCCTCCCATCATGCATGTGTTTGTCCATACATTATTGCTTAGTTTTCAACATAATTAATTAAGGAAACTGCATGCATTTATAGATCTTTAAACCATTATTAGTATGTAGGTTTTGAAGTAATAAATGCATTAATTATATGTATTTTTAAGTTTCGGATTATAAATAAGATGTTTGCAAATCATATTAAAAACTAATAACGTGGGTTATACATAGCAATGTAAAGGGGCTGAATTGATATTTCCATACTGATCAAATATAAGTTTGGAACTGATAATAAAATATGTGAAGATAAATAAATTAATGCATGATTAATTAATATGAAAGAAGTTGGCCCTTTCGTTGCTTCAAGTAGACTCACTATGAAGCAAACCAAAAGCCATGATCACAATTACCAAGATTGACCTTTTTAAAGGATTCCAAAATTTAATATGTAGAAGATGATTTTGTTGGAGAGATGGTGATGGGAAGAACACAATACCATGTTAAGTGGGCCATAAATTAATTATGAATCATTGATTATGGCTTTGAGCTATTTGTACTTGAGAAATTAAATTCTAAATCCAAGATAGAAATTAATGTCACAGCCTTGAAATTTCTGCTTCTTGGGGTTTCAATAAAATAGTCGTACAAAAAAATAAATAATTAATAATTTTTGAAATAAATAAATGTATTATAAAAGAGAATATGGCTCGGCAATTTGTAATTCACGTGGGTGCATTGACTGTTATTTTGATACCATCGACAGTGCCTGTGGTTTTATCTTATGACCAATTTAGAATTATATATATAAAAGTGTGGTTTGGTTTTCTCAAGTGATGACACTTGGAGCTCTACAATGTTGTCAAGTGGCTTCCTTAAAAAACATTTTATTTATGAAATATCAAAAAATTAATATCAATTAAATACATACCCTACTATTCTACACAAAATAAGTGTTTTGAAAAAACTAAACATGTAAGTTACAAATGCTTGGAAGAGATTTTTAATATTGTATTGTCTTTTTCTATATGAAATATTTGGTTCCAAACTTTAATAATTGTTTTTGTCCAACATTTCAAATTGGAAAAAAAAAAAAAAAGTAAACAACAATGCTCTTGCAAAAGTAATGACATTAACAAAAAATAGGTGCTAAAACAACCTTAGGATATGTTTACATTGGGACATAGATAGATTTGCAAGTTTGAAAGTGGATTATATCGGGAATTGTAGAAAAAATAGATGATGTTCTATTATTTTGCAAATGATGTTTACAAATGAATCATTATGTAAACCTAATAAAAAGAGCACTCAAAGGCAAAACTAGAACAGAACAGATGTCTTCGAGCGATAAAAATGGAATTTATTCTATACTTTTTAAAAAAAGATATGAAAATATCTAATCCAACAGTTAAAACACCTATAAAGAACTAACTATTAACAATTTTGTGCTAAATATCAAATGAAAAAAATAAAAAACTAGTATCAATAAGATAGATTATTTTAAGGATATAGAAAAAAATATCATACATATAAATCAACAAACACATATGAAATAATAATACTTATAAATTTTTTTTAGATAAGTGTTAAATGAAGTTCGTGCATTGCACGGGTTTAAATCTAGTTATATATATAAAAGTGTGGTTTGGTTCTCTCCAGTGATGACACTTGGACCTCTATAATGTTGCCAAGTGTCATCCCTCAAAAACATTTTATTCATGAAATATCAAAAAATTAATATCAATTAAATACATACCCCACTACTCTACACAAAATAGGTGCTTTGAAAAAACTAAATATGTAAGTTACAAATGTTTGGAAGAGATTGCTAATGTTGTATTGCCTTTTTCTATATGAAATATTTGGTTCCAAACTTTAATAATTGTTTTTGTCCAATATTTCAAATTGAAAAAAAAAAAAAAAAAGGTAAACAACAATGCACTTGCAAAAGTAATGACATTAACAAAAAATAGGTGCTAAAAAACCTTAGGATATGTTTACATTGGGACGTAGATAGATTTGCAAGTTTGAAAGTGGATCATATCGGAAATTGTAGAAAAAATATATGATGTTCTATTATTTTACAAATGATGTTTACAAATGAAATTATTATGTAAACCTAATAAAAAGAGCACTCAAAGGCAAAATCGGAACAGAACAGATGTCTTCGAGCGATAAAAATAGGATTTATTCTATACTTTAAAAAAAAAGATATGAAAATCTAATCCAACAGTTAAAACACCTATAAAGAACTAGCTATTAACAATTTTGTACTAAAGATCAAATGAAAAAAATAAAAAAACTAAAAACAATGAGAAATATTATTTTAAGGATATAGAAAAAAATATCATACATATAAATCAACAAACACATATGAAATAATAATACTTATAAAATAAAAAGGGTAAATTACATAATAGAAGCCAAACTATGGTCACTTTTCCACTTTGTTACCCGAACTTTCAAAGTTCACTGTAAAATAGCTCAACTTTGTTTTTTTACTAAACGGTTGCCAGAAGTCACCGCCGGTGGAATATTCCAGGAATATTCCGTCCCAAACTTTCAAAATTAACTGTAAAATAGCTCAACTTTGCGGATTTACCAAACGATTGCCAGAATTAAATTAAATTAAATAAAAAATAACTAAAAAAATATAAATCAAATTAAATTAGATAAAAAATACAAATCAAATTACATTAAATTAAATTAATCAAATCAAATTAAATCGGGCGATTTTAGGGGGCCGATTTGGGGGTTTTAGTTATTTAATTTAATTTAATCAAATCAAATTAAATCGGTCGATTTGGGGGTTTTAGTTATTTAATTTAATTTAATCAAATCAAATTAAATCGGCCGATTTGGGGGGTTTTAGTTATTTAATTAATTTAATCAAATCAAATTAAATCGGCCGATTTGGTGGTTTTAGTTATTTAATTTAATTTAATCAAATCAAATTAAATCGGTCGATTTGGGGGTTTTAGTTATTTAATTTAATTTAATCAAATCAAATTAAATCGGCCGATTTGGGGGTTTTAGTTATTTAATTAATTTAATCAAATCAAATTAAATCGGCCGATTTGGGGGTTTTAGTTATTTAATTTAATTTAATTTAATCAATTCAAATTAAATCGGCTGATTTGGGGGTTTTAGTTATCTAATTTATTTAATCAAATCAAATTAAATCGACCGATTTGGGGGGGCCGATTTGGGGGTTTAGTTATTTAATTTAATTTATTTAATTAAATCAAATTAAATCGGCCGATTTTGGGGGCCGATTTAATTTGATTTAATTAAATAAATTAAATTAAATAACTAAACCCCCAAATCGGCCCCCCCAAATCGGTCGATTTAATTTGATTTGATTAAATTAAATTAAATAACTAAAACCCCCAAATCGGCCGATTTAATTTGATTTTATTAAATTAAATTAAACTAAATAACTAAAACCCCATATCGGCCCCCAAAATCTGCCGATTTAATTTGATTTGATTAATTTAATTTAATTTAATTTATATTTTTTATTTAATTTAATTTGATTTGTATTTTTTTAGTTATTTTTTATTTAATTTAATTTAATTCTGGCAATCGTTTGGTAAATCCGCAAAGTTGAGCTATTTTACAGTTAATTTTGAAAGTTCGGGACGGAATATTCCCGAAATATTCCACCGGCGGTGACTTCTGGCAACCGTTTAGTAAAAAAACAAAGTTGAGCTATTTTACAGTGAACTTTGAAAGTTCGGATAACAAAGTGGAAAAATGACCATAGTTTGACTTCTATTATGTAATTTACCCAAATAAAAATTAGATAAATGTTAAATGACGTACGTGCATTGCACAGGTTTAAACCTAGTTCTGTTTAACAACACATTCTCATTTAAGAATCTTTAACTCTATTTACATTCACTTCAAGTTACCGAAATTATAGTTTGGAATAATATTTCTAACATAATGTATTACTGAATTAATATTAACCTCATTAACTAATTTTTACATGCTTTGTAATTTAATTCGAAAATTTATTTTGTAAATTTATTTGTTATGATAGTTCTCTCTCTCTCGTTTTTTTTTTTCTTTTTTTAAATTCAGGAGGATATAGAGTTTGGAAATTAAGTGAAGATAGTATATTTTTTTTAAATAACTCTGGAAATATTTCTCTAAAAAATCATATTCATGCATGAAACAGTTTCATATTAGTTTTTTGAATCAACAAACACCTTCTTTTTTTTTTCAAAAAAATAAAAATTTGACCTACAACCTTTGATATTATTATGATTGTAAGTGCTAAATTCCTATATAAGTGAATGCGATGTCTAGTCAAAAGCTATATTAATGGATGAATAATTGTTGTCATAATCAACCTTACCAAAAGTGGTGAAGATGTGCAATTTATATATATAGGATTCAACTGAATTAATTCCCACTTGTCTTGTTAATTGCATGTTTAGTTGGATTCAACAAAAATATATCTAAGATAATAATGTAATTTTTTTCTAAAAAGGAGTAAAATACACCAAAATTAATAAAAAAACACTCATATGAAACGGAAACGGTCTCACGTATGTAATTGTGAGGGAATAAATTCTATTATCTACAAATCAAAATATTTTTTCTCAATCATATTTTCATAAACATATAATTACTGAATTGTGAATTATCTATTGACTTGTCTCACAAAATTCAATTCATATACCTATGTCTGACAAAGGTGATATATATATATATATATATCCATTAATTAATGGGTCCAAATCCATTAATCATGATCCTATCATGATCAACATATTGGAAGGCAGATCATAAATTATGGAAATATGTTATCTGATTGAATCAATAGCCGACCCATTATGTTGGTGGGTAAACCCTACACATATATGAGGATAAATATAGAATGATATATCTAGAGGCCTATAAACATATAAAATACATATATATGCATGCCTTGAGGCTTTAACAGCAGACAAATATTCATTTTTATAACGGACAAACTGCAAATGTTAACCACTACTAAATTTGAAGATAGTTTTGTAATAATTTGTGTATCTCAGTATTAAATATTTCGACTAGTTAATAACGAATAATCATATATACGTACATACATACATAGATAGATACAAAAAAGTGAAGACTTATATATAATAAACGTGTATTAATATAGAAAAATTATTAAACAATTAAAGCATAACCGTGGCTAGCTGTGATTTAAGATACTGGTAATTTTAATTCTAGAAAAGACTAACCTTTTCCTAATGGATCATCCAAGTAAATTCAAATACAGTCAACATACACTAAATTTTGGTGAGAAGAACATTCTAAATCCAACCACTTTATGAATGTATTATATATCTTCTAGAAATATCCACATTCTAAACTTGTACCTAGATAAGTCTCCAACAAGGTTGCCAACTACAATTTTTCATCAATTTTATCTTAGGCTTTAATTACCATTGAATCATGATGAAATTTTCTGAGTTTTGATCACTCCATGGGTATAAAACATGTTTTTGCATCAAATTGGTAAAAGAATATAAATCCCATTAGGACAAGATTAAATTTAGAATTTGTAGTGGTGAGGTTGTAATAGTTAATGAAAAAAAAGAAGGAATCCCAAGTGGAAGTGGGACCCAGAGTGGTGAGTTGGGGGGCAGTGCACGCTCTTTGATGCCCCACAGTTGGCTCTTTACTCGACCAATAGTAATTAGGACCACTACTCTTGATCTATAAGAAGACCTTCAACCACAGCCTCCTCTCTCTCCTCCTCATCAAACACTTCTCTCTCTCTCTCTAAAAACACTTGCAAGAAAGATCATCAATATACATAAAGATCAAAAATGATGAAGATGAACATGAGCAACAACAGCAGTAGAAGCAAGAGAAAGATATGCAGCAGAGGAATAGCAGGAGTTCTAAGAGAACAAAGGGCTAAGCTTTACATCATCAGACGATGTGTAGTTATGCTTCTTTGCTATCATGATTAATCTCAATGCCCAATTCAAGACAAGATCATCATCAATTACTGTAAATAGTAGCAAGAATTAGAAGATATATATTATTTAATTAGCCTTACACTTGATCCATCCACAGTTTTGTACAACTATTAGCCTCTTCTTGTATACATATTCTCTGAATCAACATCATATATAAATCATTTCTTTTTATTCATTTCAAGATTCCATCAGTTTTGTGTCTCTCTTTCTCTATCTGAATGTAAAATACATGGGGATCGAACACTGCAAAATTTGTGACTTCCAATGATTGTGTGTGGAAAAGATGTTGGTTTAATGATCAGTACAGTACAAAACTTCTTTATGAAGATCATGTGGATCAGATTCAAGATTCAACACTTACCTTCATAATTCACACCACTTACAAAATATCACACGGAAAAACCCTTTTATTTTTTTTTTCTTTTTTAAATTATATTTAAGAGGAAGAGGAAAAAAATCGAATTTAGTTTCCTTTTAATTTTTTGGGAGGAATTCTTGATCTCAATCCTTGCATTCTATATTTGGATCTCTCTCGTTGGCAGGGAAAAAAGTGTAGTAGAATATTAATTTGCTTTCTTTTTCTAGTGAATATCTTTTAAACAAAATTTAAGTTTGGGTTTGTATTGAAAATTTTGAGGACAAATTAAAATGCATGAAAACAAATCTGTAATGGTTTTTTTTATTTTTATTAATATTGATTTTAAATCGGTTAATCTCATTTTCAACTATTCATATTGTTTTAAAGATTTGAGTGACACTCTAATTTAAATAAATTTGAAATCATTCACAAAGTCTTATATTTCAAATTCTTTTATTCAGATATATATTACTTAGTGCTTAAGAGCTTATCATATCTACTACTTATTTTCATGATTACTCTACAATCTACATAAAAGTTTATGAGTTTTTCATTTCAATTTATTTGAAGACCATATCAAGATTTAAGGTTATTATGTTGAATATCTTAATATTTAATTTTAAAGTAAAATTAAATATTTTATATATACACTCTAAAATTATAAAAGAAAATAGAAAAAATAACAGTAAGCCAAGATCCCTCTGATTCTAATTGGAAAAGCAGTTAACTTTTGTCGGAGCACAAAGCTTAGTGATTAGCTTTCTCATAATTCCAATGATTAATCAGATAACTAACAATCCAAAAAGCAAGATTTTGCTAACAATTTCTCAAGATTATAAAGTATCCCAAATCCTATGAATCATTAAAGCGGCTAATATTATGATGGTGATTTTCAATTAGTCAAAACGACTTTGCTAACCCTTTTGGCGTTGTCGTATTGTTCGACTAATGGGCATTCCTCTAGAAAGCGTGACTATTCAAATATTTTTTAATATGAAACTAATCGCGATTATTCCTCTTATTTTGTCTGCCTATAACAACAATAGCATGCTAAAGAACCTTCTTCTCTTAATAAAAATAAAATAAATAAATCATCAAAATCTTTTGTTACATTTTTTTCATGTTATATTTATATTCTATTATCTTTAATATGTGTTACATATTGATTAATGATATTAATTATATATGTGATATTATTTAATATTAGATGAAATTAATACACTTTGAAATAGAGGAATTACTGGATGCTTGTTTATAAGAAAATTGTTTTAATTGTTTTTAATTATTTGTCTTTTGTGATTATTGGAGGTTGTTGGAACAAAAAACGGGTTTAACTAGAAATAAGATCACTAATCACATGAGGCAAGATATGTTTATGTTCTCTTCTCTTATTATTGTCATATATTGTAGGTATTAATTGACATTATTATAAATATATACATAACTTGAACTAAAAATATTAAATGTAAGATAGAATGTCATTTATAACTAAACATTTGCAGTTGAGGGATTAGTCTTTTTACTGTTGCCTCATCTATCACATCCTTGTTTTATACATTTATTAAAATATGAAAATGAAATGATTTTGTTTTATCTGTTTGTCTTCAACCAAACAGCATCAACACTGCTCTCCAACTAAGCAAAGTCCAACCAACGCAGCTGCAAAATAATTTTGCATGCAATTCTTTTTTGCCATCTATGTATCGTATTTTAGTTTTATGAAAAATAATTAATTTAAATTATTAAAAGTTGGCCTCATATGGAATTATACATCTTTAGGTAAAATTAAACTCGTTTTGTGGGCCAAGTCATTTTGGTGCTCAACCCATATTCTGATATTCAGAATCAATTATATTTTTAAGGAAAAATAATATTAATGAAGCCTGTTACAAATATTTTTATTTCTTGAAGATTACTTTTCCTAAGTTGATATTTTCCCATTATTAATTAATCCGATACTTAGTTTTCATGATATTTTCATAATAATAATAAAAACACGTGATAACTACATACGTAGAGTGTTGGCCTAAATAAATTGAGTCCACCTAATTTATTATCCAATTATGTTCGATCCTCGAAAAAATTATGAATTAATTTTAATTTAATAAATTGGCTTCAATCTTTTATTTCTTCATAAAAACAAGTAATTTAGTTTTGGAAAGAAAAACATAATGTTATGAAATGATTTAAGAAAATTGCTAAAAAAAGTAAATAAAATGGAATAAAATAGAGAGAGAGAGAGAGGGGGGGTGTCGGTCAGAGTGGGAAAGGGGCGCGTTGCTCCCACTCGCGCCCGACATATTGCAATGAGTCAAAATGGCAGCCTTATCTTACCCCACGTGCGCTTTCTTATCTTCTCATCCCCCCTTTTAATCATTTTCCTTATTATAATCTTAATGGGTTTATTTAAAAAAGAAAAAGAAATCTTAATCTATTTTTGAAACAAAATATTATTTCAACTGTAAAAATAAACCATTATTTAGAAGGGAAAGAAACAGCTCTGTGTGATCTTATTTAATCTCAAACTTCAATAATTTGTTTTAGAAATAAGATGCAATGCTTTCATAGTTCATACTATTAAAGATTTAATTCTACCTAATACATCAATAATTGTTATTTTCAACTGTGAAACCATGCATGATCTTTTGATTCAAATTGAAAATACTGAGTTTAAATCCTAATAGATCATAAGTATATATATCATACTCCCTCTCTGTTATATTACTCCAAATAGTTTCAAGTACTTCATTTTTTATGTAGTGAATATACTACATGAATAACATAAATACATTCAAAGTATTAAAAAAATAAATAAATAAAGTATTAGTTACCCATTCCCACGCCCATGTAGAGGACCGCAAGTACCATGCATTAAAAATTTGGAAGCTTTCACAAACTTTCCACTTGAGAATTTCATGGGCTTAAATCATTGTCACATTTTACTAATTATTATTTTGTAACCTTTTACATCATTTATGATCTATTATATTCGAACTTATCTTCAATTGAAAACTCACATTTAATTTTCTTAGTACATCAATATTTTTTATAGAAATTGTCATCTGATCTCAAATTGTGTTATCCAATAGATATTCCCGAGATGCACTGCATCTAAATTGATTTCATATGAGGTTTGTCAATATGGGTTAAGTTAAGTAGCTGCAATAGCAAGAGGTTGACATTGCCACGTCAAGATGAGTATAATTCTAGAAGCAATGGTTACCAACTATACCATGATTAATAATAATCAGTTTAAGATGATGGTGAAATAATTGTACACCATGATTGACAGTTAACTAAGATATGGGATTGACAACGTAATCCCTTCCTTGATTTGGTGTCATTTGGCCTTTGATAAGTTCCACAAGTCCTTCCTCTGGGGAATATGTCGTATTTTTTCAGTTTCATTTGGATGTTGAATTTTCTTTGCAAAATGGGCCCCACTAATCACACTTCAATTTGGGTTCTACTGCCACGAGCCTCAATATTATACAGGATTGGATTGTTCTCTCTTTGGGCCCACCAACCTCTCTTGTGGACCTATTTGCAAAAAAGGTCACCATGTTTTCATATATTACAATTTAATATTCGCCTTTTGAATGGACATTCATTTTTTTTGGAACAAACTTATTTGATAACTGAGTAATTAATACACACAATAAATCTGGACTTTGATGACAACTTGTGTGTTATTTTATATGAGTGTACGTCCTTATCATTGGTCATACTATTCCTCATCTTTCCTTTTCAATTTTCATTAGTATTATCGCACATTTGACCTATATATGATTCATTATTAAATATCACAACAACCAACTTGATACATACATGCTATCTTCAATTCAACTTCTCTTTGTTTAATATAGTTTTACACAAATTAAGAAAATATATAATAGTTCAATGGCGACAATACCCTTTCTACAATACAGAAAAAAGGTATGAGTTTCTATTTTATAAAATTGGAAGAAATTCAAATTTATAAAATGACAATTATTTTAAAAGGGACAAAATATCTGTGAAAACTCAACATCATAGCGTCCCAAGTTGTAGTAATGCCCAGGTTGTGATGGCCCCTTCATGTCTTGCTTTCACCAATCTATCACATGAAGAAAATGGTGCAATTCTCCTCATCTAATTCCAACATACCCCACTTCTCATCTTCTTTAATCAACATTTCTCCAGCTTATATGTAGTCCGACTATCCTATATCTTCTTATCCGATACTATTCCACAACCGTATATGTTAAATCAATACTCGATCTGATTACTACTACCTGTATTTGAAAACCTACACACATTATGAGAATTCGGAAATCTGCCCTAGATGATTACGCGAAAAATCTCGATGCAGAAATGATAAATCAACATTGTTTGAAAGTTGCCAATTGAGCTCATGGATTTGATCATTTGAATTAATGATAGTGATGAATCTTGAGCCCTCTGTCCTGCATGATCACTTTTGGTTGCTAGGCCCAGTGTGTGTGTGTGTGAGTTAATGAAGAGGCAGAAATGTTTTGTTTGATTTAAGACAACCTTAATGACCTGTAACACTCTCCAGGTTCATGAACTTAACCAAGCCCACTTGTGTGTGCATTTTGTCTTTCTTTTCCATAACACTTTCTGTTTTAGCTACTCAATATTGCCACTTATTTTTCCAACTCTTGTATCCCTTTAATTTTTTTAAATTTACTGTAGAGGATCAACGAATTTCACTCCTATATCCTTTGAGTCAAATCGAATATTAACATATTTGATTTAGATTCAAAATATTTAGAGAAAATTCAAACTTGTATTTGTTTACTATTCAAAAATCTTAAATATTATTTCGAATTCGATTGAAAGAAATACTATTCAAATATATTGGAATTCTAACATGCCCACAAAATCTTATTAAGTTACAACATTAGTTATTATACATATATAACTGAATATTATACAAATTTTAAAATGCATAAAGTACGTATAGTTTTGATAAGTAAAAAATATTATAAACATTTGAGAAATATATGTTATTCAATTTTCTTTAGTTTTGTCGCAATATTATAATGCAACAGAAGACTAATGCGACGATGTTTCATTTCGAATCATGCAAACCCAACACAACATAATAAAAAAAAAAACCAATAATTATGATCGAGTAACTAGAATTGAAAACATCCAAATTCAATCATGTGTAGAACTAGTATTCACAGAGCAAATTCTTTGATCAGGTGATGACTGGATAAAACTGCAATCACCGTATATATAACCACTGTAGATATACACTTTACCTATACATCGTCGATCACATGCAATCGCTCTTCAACGTACACGCGACAGATGGGGCACCTCTTGCACTTTTCACAACAAGTGCTGCCAGTATATACACATCCATTAGTAAATACAAGGGTATTAAAATGCATAACATCAACCTTGAGTATATAAAATGCGCTACCTGCAAAGAACGTAATGCCTACAAGGGATCAGAACTACGTTTATCTGCTCATCAAAGCAAACTCGGCAAAGGATTTTTTCCTGACAAAGCCGATAATTGTTTGTTAGAAACACTTTTTGATTGAAACCAGGTTTAGAAGTTTTTTGAGTTTTACGTTTAGAAGTCTTTCAAACTCCTCCTGGCTGATATTTGTGATCTCTGTTTGCGAAATGAGTGCTGATTGAAGCCTCCATATCTAGCAACAATAGCAGTATCAGGGCAAATTAGTATTGAAGTAAATTAATCATTCTAATATATGGCGTAAATGTAAAATGTAGATAATTATTATTACCTCGTTAGCAAGCTCAGACTTTGGCATTTTCCTCACAGTATCGGGTGAAAAAGTATTGTAACTGTTGGGAATTAAGGATATTCATGAGCTATTGTGTAAGGATTGAAGCATTAGAAGAAATCAATGTAAAGTAATGCATGAATGGATCGAAACTTTAGCTTTACCCGGATTCCCATGCAGAGTATAGTCGAGCTTGCTCCTCACGACTTCCTTCATCAATTGACCACCAGCCCAGCAACCTGATTCGAGAAATATCCACTAAATTTCGCAAGGGAAAATGGTTTGGAGAAATTTTTAACTCCTTTTATTTTATATACCATTATTACCTTGATCCACGACGCAGAAATCCCATATAGTCGTAAGCAGTCTCGGGTAGTCTAAAAGCACTTCCCGTCTCATCTTCATTGTTTAGTAAAAGGGCGACTTTCTCAAAAAATCTATATATGGCAAATAAGAATCCAGCTCCTTGCAGCAAAAAAATAGGAGAAAACAGAACCGGAATCGGAATAGATTTAGCAGCAGGAGGGGTTCCCTGAAATCGGAATGATGGGATTAACTCACAACCAAACATGATTATTAGCAGTCAGATCAGAAATTATCTAGGCTCGACGTACCTCCAAGTACATGAAGAGCATGATCTGAAACCCGATTAAGGGGATTTTCATCACATGCCCACCAATATCTTGCAAACTGCACATTCTGCTATCTTGATTTTCTTCCTCTGAAGTTACCAAAGTACCATTGTTCCACTGAAGACATCTAATGTTCGATGAGGATGAAGATGCTGCTGTTAGACGTAAACGTCTATGAATCGCGGGATTATACCACTTTGTGCAAATAAGAAATGCAAAGCACTCTGCCACACTGAGAATCAAAAGACACGAGTGTCATAGCAAGCAATAGACAGGATTAACTAGCACTTGCTAAAGGAAAAAGGATTGGTTTATGTACCCATAGTTTATGAATAGATCCCACCAACCAAGAGCAGCTACATCGCCTGTATATAATACCAGTAGAAAGCATGGATACATCTTATTTAGATTACAACTTTAAAGAAATGTGCAATTCCAGGTTTCTAAAGCAAGAAAAGCCAGCAATGAAGAGTTGTTTAATATAATACTAGTTGAATTTACCACATAGCTTCAGCAGCGTAAATGTTGTCGCAGCAATGAAGAAGACCATTGAGATTGAAACCCAAAAGTGCTGAGGAAAAAATACTAAAATGGAACCTTCAGTTGATCAAGTGTGAGGATGGAATATATATTTTATTGAACTATTTATACTCATTAAACAATAAAAGAATAGATTTTTTTTTGGGGGCTTAAACTAAATATCATTGATAGTGGCAATTAGTACCACATTTTTCAGTAAAGATCAAATAGTCTAAGTAAGCATGCTAATGAATCTCCCTTGGGAGTCGCTTTTCCCATTTTCTGTTTCCGTTCTTTTTCTTCGTTACTGTATTTTGGACGTGCTTTCTTTCACAGAGAAAAAGGAAAAATATGCAGCCTGGATTTCACAATGCTTTTCATGCTACTTCAATTCAAATATAGATAAACATATTGGCTATTTAATAAGTCAATTTGACCAAAATTCCAGCAACTGTTGAAAAGGTCTCAAAGTACTTGAAATTGAATGAACTTAGATTCTGGACTATTCAACAAATGCTGTACTCAAAACTTACGGGAAGAGTCTCCCAAATTGCCTCATCACTGATATGCTCGTCATCTCCAGGCATAAGGGCTCTGCACATCCTGAGAAGCAGAATAACATAAAGAAAGAATCAACAAAATCACATCTAAAGCTTCACACTGTCTAAAATCTTCTTTACAAGATGGGAAGTATTACCTAATGTTATCAACCAAAATTGCAGTTTCTAGTGCTAGCAGAGGAAGAAATACAATCTTCAAATTTACAGCTGTCATTTATCACATCATAGAAACTTGATAAGTAAACAAAGAACTTGAGAGCATTTTCTAAAAAAAAAAAAACATGGAGAAACAATTAATATGAGGGACAAGGAAGTTTACCATAGCTTCTCTCAAGATATACACAAAGGAGAAGTTCAAAAGCTATGAGCAATGGAGTAGCTACAATGGCATGAAACGGGGCCCACTGTCCATGGAAGCGTTCAAGCAATAATAAAATAGAGGCATTAATCAAAAAAAGGATAAAATGGTTTATTTTAGTGAAGAAATTTAGTTAAATAATATTCATCATACATAGCGACCATGAGGCATAGATGGTGCAGGTAAGGAGAATCTGCCTCTTGCCACAACCGCATGGAACACCCAGAGTGGAGAAAATATCAACCTATGAGAATTGCAAAACGATACAATTAACTACAAGTATGAAAAGCATACAAGGCTAGGTTAATTGATTTCTCATCCTGGTAGGTTCCTTTCAATAAAAGTATTGATTCTTTTTCCAAATATATACACTGTCGACATGATATCCTAGCTTACCATGAATGTACAAACTCACATTTTAAGGGCCGTGTAAAGCTATCTTTGGAATGTTTGAGGAAATCGAATCTGTCATAAGGTGGGAGAACATTTTACCTATATGGATCCTCTATTGCAACTTATTTTGTTTCTTGTATCATATTCAAACTAACATGCTAAATGTAACAAACGACATCATCAATGCACATGTGGTGTGCATTGGTGAAATACAAAACAAGATGCAACCACACCACACTATATCAAGTCCTAATCTTCCGATATTATAAATAGTTCGATTTTTTATATATTTCACACCCCCACATCCATGTTGCCAGCAATATGATTTCACCAGGGAAGACACAACTAGAAAAATCATTCCATCACATGCGAGTCAGATATAGGATTCCAAGTGAAGGAAACATGGAAGGCTAATAATAACTAATGGAAAATAAAGATAATTTCACAGTTTCACACCATGAAGTTCACATATTTAAGGTCATAGCTTTCAGCTATATGCTCTAAACTAAAAAGTTTACAATGACACACATTTAAGGTCAATTTAAGTTCACATATTTAAGTGTATCACGATGTCTTTTCAACGGAGAGGATTGTCATAGCCAACACAAGGGGAAAACATATTCATTAAAGCATTCAAAGACAAGAATTGTTTGGGACAGAAACGTTCACAATGCCTGATGCAATAATGCACCTTCTATCCACCTGAGAAGGCAATATCATTTCATTGAAGAATCAAAAGTCAAATAATCGCCTGTTTACTACAATCAGTTCACCAATTGACTGTATATTTGCAAAAGATAGTATCTTGCACACGTAGAAAGTCTGCTGGTGTCTATATCAAGATTCTCCAAGAATTTTGACCACCAATGGGGAAAAAAGAAAAAAGAAGGCCTCAATCAAGCTACAAAAAGTGGGATATATCTTCCACATCCATTTCATAAAAAAACCCCTTCTTTACACAACCTACATTCAAGCTAACCTTAGGAAAAAAGAAAGTCTTTGGCACAGACACAGTTGTTATAAAAATCTAATACAAATAGGCAGTCAGCATAAAAATCTATCCAATTCAACGAAATTCCTTTTTTGCATATACATTAGCCAATAGCCAACTAACCTAAATAAGACAATATTCAAGTGGAGAGGCAACTCTAGCTCTAATTTACCAACGCATAAAACACATTCTATGCCCAATAATCCAAAATGAACTGAAAAGCAACATATACTTGAAATTGGAATATGATCATAGAAGAAAATCCGCATAATTTGAAGAAACAGAAAATTCCAACATTTTCTATCCCACCAGAGCAAAATTAGAAAGAAACAATAAATTACAGCTCCCCACTGCACAAATTTCCGTTTATTTCCAAGCAAACATAAAAATCAACAAAACCCCAAAAAAGA
The DNA here is from genome assembly GCA_954870855.1 of Scutellaria minor. Taxonomy (NCBI): domain Eukaryota; kingdom Viridiplantae; phylum Streptophyta; class Magnoliopsida; order Lamiales; family Lamiaceae; genus Scutellaria; species Scutellaria minor. The sequence continues at coordinate 1,703,098 of OX940725.1, forward strand.
TTAGGAAAAAAAACGAAAGAAAGAGAAATACATACCACCAAGAGTAATTCACAGCATGATGAAGCTTGAGAGAGAGAATTACAGTGAAAAAGAAAAGCAACCCATGAGCCACCACTACTTGCAGAGACTTGAAAACTCTCCTCCAGGTCATCATCCTCAGATAATTTTGATGCACCCAAAAAATATACACACACAATTAAAACCAGTTTCTGTCTCTAGACATCAATCTATCTGTACAGAAAGATTAATTCAAAAAACGTTAAAAGGTTAAAACTTGAACATCCCAAAGGGGGAAGGAAGTTCAACGGAGGTTAAGAGGAAAAAACAAGAAAAAAAATCTTTCGGACAGCAACGTAAATTACTCGAGAAAAAAGACTTTAGCCAGGCCGAATGTCCCTTTTTTCCTCTTTAGTTTCGATAGTTGAAGGAGTTCAGGAAAAGGTCGAAATTGCCCGGTATCTTTCGAGGGAAAAGAGAATGATTCGGGGGCATTTATGTCCTTTCAAATTCAAAGGTGGAGACAAAAGTATTTGGCGTATCTTGCTTTAGCAATTTTAACGTAATCTTATTGCCCTTTGTAAAATCAACATCTAAGATGTAGAATGGACAATTGGTGACCCATTAATCAAATCAAGATTATGCTCACGAAAATCTTCCATATATTCACTTACACATATGTTTGTATAAATGGATAAAATTGTTAAAGCTAGAAGAATTGGTACTCCAACTTGATGTTTAAGTGGACAATAGAATTCGATCATATCAATTTATATTAAGGCTAGTTTTAGACCACGTGCGATCAATTCAATTTAAAAAAAGAAATAATACAAATATATTATATATTAGAATTCTAATTATAATATAATTTTATAGGATTTTGAATTAGGATTTTAATATAAAATTATTTAAATATGAAAATTTTAAATTACTATTATAACCTTAAATAATAATCTTGATAAGGATATATTCGACAATTCATATTTTGTAAGAAACATCCACATTTTTATATAAATAAATTATAGATATAGATAACTTAGACATTCTAACACCCATCTCATGTTTTCTTAGCAATTATTTATAGGATTCAATTGGACACAATTTATTAGTCATGTCATTTGTGCCAGATGTTTTTGATTTTATGGTTACCACAAATAGTTGACCCATCGTAATTCTATTTCAAACTATTAAAAACAAATAAAATAGAAAAGGAATTACATAACAATTGTTGTGTAACCCACGAGACTGATGTAATACATATATATCAAAAGGTTTTATACTACATTTTTTACTTGTTTATATTGTGTTATATATTACTTCGTTAGCTCCCACAAAAATACCTTGTGGGTTTAAAAGGATTATATATATTATTTCAACATGTTATTGTCGTGGCCCATTAGCTCAGTTGGTTAGAGCGTCGTGCTAATAACGCGAAGGTCGCAGGTTCGAGACCTGCATGGGCCAATTTTTCTATTTTAGTCCCTCTTTTAATTTTTTCTTTCAGTTTACCCCCCTTTTATTTTTTCTCTCAGTTTTAGTCCCCCCTTTTATTTTTTTTTCTCTGTTCTAGTCCCCTTTTTATTTTTTCTCTCAGGTACTTTTGAGTTTTGATCCTACTAATTTTTTTTTTTTCCTTTTTTGCTTTCGAGGGTCTGACTTTACTTATTTTTTTCTTTTCTAAAGAGTATTTGAGTCTTTTTAGCATTAGAATTCTTTAAACTAGCTTAATTTCATCTGCCCCCATAGTTTGATCATTGATATATAATTCTGAGAAACGATAAAGGATAATTAATTCAAATTGCATTTTAATTTGAACCAAATAATCTGGATTTTATAAACAAAAATTATATGTTTTTATGCTATAATCATAAAAAACTAGGCCAAATAGCCAAAAAAATTCAAACATTTTCGAGTTTTTGTTATTTTAGCCAATTCTTTAAAAGTTGTCAATTTAGCCATATTATAGCTAATTAGTTGCAATTTTAGCCAAATTTCAATTGTAGTCAAAATTAAATTATATATGTCCTACATTGTGGACAAATGGATAAAGAACTCATTTACACCTCATCAAAAATGAAAAAAAAAAATAAAGAAAAGAAAAATAATTAAAATAAACACCTCATCAATTGTTTTTTTTTTTTTTTCATTTTTGATGAGGTGTAAATGAGTTCTTTATCCATTTGTCCACAATGTAGGACATATATAATTTAATTTTGACTACAATTGAAATTTGGCTAAAATTGCAACTAATTAGCTATAATATGGCTAAATTGACAACTTATAAAGACTAAAATAGCAAAAACTCAAAAATGTTTGGATTTTTTTTTGGCTATTTGGCCTAAAAACTAGTATCGATTAACTCAATAAAATTGATTTATTACAAGAAATAAAAGATTCTAACCACATGCTTAGAATTTGTAAAATAAACTTAAAATCATGTATTTTTCATTTGAACAATCGAAATAAAATTTAGTTAAATTAAAACAAAAAACTCATATTATACAATAAAAGGAATTTAGTGTCAATAGCTAGGGTAAAAATACAATATTAGCCATTTTATCACTCACATTCACAATAAATTCGTTGGAGCAATAATTCATCGTTAACATTATTTAATTTAAATCTCTTAGGACAATTAATTATCTATAATATGAAAAAAAAAAAATAATGTAACCTGACCGTACTATATAATCACCTCAAAAAAAAAAAAAAAAAAACACTTAAAAAAGCAAAATAAATTCGAAGTTTTTCATTACAAGTGCACCCAAAAACCTTGCACTTTGATACAACAAACGTCATCAGGGGCCAACATACATATATATCGATGATGATCACCACTATTCAAATCTTAAAAGATAGAAATTAAAATATACCAATGATTTGATTTATATACATTCCCAAATCCACGGTGGTTGGGTGGCGGAGGAGGCCTTGCCGGCGGTGCTGACACTACATAACATAATAATGCAGACTGAAACTATTCACTAGAAAACAAAGCCTGAATATTGTCTCTATATTTCTAAGTTAGGTTTTGATCCAATGTTTCTCTCCACACGGAAAAGATCATGATCCACTCTCATCACACTTTGTTTCTCTCTCTGAATTTTCCAAACCAACAAGTTATCCTAACGCCATACAATCTACTCAACCACAGATATCCCATATAGTTGAAAATCAAAACCCAAAAACCACACGAAATAGAAAACTTGATGAAATTAAAGAGACCTGTGTTCAAGGATACTGATATTAGTTCTTTGTCTCTTAACACTACCCGAACCCGATTCATCGCCATTCGATTTCTCCATAACCGCTTTAAGAGCTTCCTGAATCGAGCTTATAGAGTAGTGCTGCTCATCTTCTCCTTCACCATTGTTCATCTCATGATCCTCTCCAGTTATCAACAGTACATTCTTTACTCTTCCTCCCAGTGTCGTGATCTCAGCTTTCAGCGTTCTCAGCCTCAAGTCCTTGAGAGTCTTGATCAGATCAGGCAACAGATCCGACCTGTCTTCGCAGCAGATCGAAGCTTTGATCACTGGTTTGCCATCTTCATCAGATGCATTGTCCACCATTAATTCATCCATCTCAGTTGGAACTGGGCTCGTTTCTGCTATCAGAGATGTTTGACGCTTAAGCTCCTTCACATGCTGGATCACTTCTGCTAGCAATGAAGCTTTGTCTGTCTACACCATTCAAGACTGTTAATTCCATGCATTAGTGTTAATTAGAGTGAGAATAATGGAGTCTACTGTGAAAATGACTGACAAGTGTGCCTCTTTGTCTGGCTTTTTATAGATTAATTTCTTTTTGAGATGCTTTTAATTTCCGGCAAGAATTTTCCATGGAAGCTTTTCAACTGATTCATGGTTTCTCTTTATCATATCAAACTGTGCGCTATTTACGCCCCATTTTCATTCACCTCGGAACCACAATCGCATTTCTTGATATTAGGGAATTCATTAATTAAAACTTCCATGAATTTATTTATTTAATTTCCATAAAAAATGAAGGCCCTTTATGGCATTAAGCATTATCCTCCACCTAAACATCCACTTCTAATTTTTTGAATATTATGACACTAATCTTAATAATAGTAAAAACAAAAAAATGGTAATGCTTACTTTGGTGGTGTTAGGGAGTAAGCTTCTAAGCTTAGCAAGATGATTATTGATTCTCTCTCTACGTCTTCTCTCAGCTTCACTGTGGCTTTTCGAAGCAGCAAGAGCTTTAGCATCCATGATTTCTTGAGCAGTCATTTTCTGGAGCTCAGCATGGAGCCCAAAGGGGGCTGAGCCGGGGTGCACCACGTGGCCTAACGACTCGGAGATGAGCCTCAGGTGGTGGTCCGATGCACCGCCGTCGTAGCCATATGGTCTCCGGCTGAACAGGCCGCCGCAGGGCGGCGGCGGCGGTGGCAGGAGAAACGGGTCGTGGTTGAAGGTTGGAGGGAGGGTCCATGGTAAGATCTGTGATACATCAGGGAAAGATAGAGCTGATGGTCCACCTACACCGCCATGATCATGAGCTCCTCCTCGTAAGGCAATATATGCATCAGTGGTGTTTTGTGGCTGCATCTGCAGTGGAAGATGTTCGTGAATTTGGAAACCCTCGATGTTATCAGTTATTATATGGATTCCATCTGAAATATTTTCTTGATTTTCTTTGTTGCTGTTCTCATACATAATAGTATGTATGTGTATTCAATTCAACCCCACCTTGATTACAAAATCAGACTGGCTTTAGGGTTTCTGCAGAATCAAGAAAGGGAACCAAGGATCAAGAACTTGGATTATATATTATATATATAGAAAATAAAACAGAAAAGAAGAAAAGGGAATTACTTAAAAGACAGACCTTTATTGTTTTTGATCTATTAATTCTTCTCTGCAAAAAAAGCCTTTTTATGGTGTGTGAATTCTGGGAATACCATCAAATAATAAGCTTGGCCTTAATAATTTGTTGGTATCTTTTTGGTTTTATTTGTATTTTTCTCCTCTCTCACTAACTCACTCTCTCTCTACACCCCACCTTGAATATATAGAGGGTATGAAAGTAGTGTTAATAATCTTTTTAATTTCCTTTCTTCTTACGGCACTTGCTTTTCTCTCTCTTACCACATATCCATATGAGTAGCTATCAGAGCAGAGAACTTTTTTGAGTGTGTGTATATACTATATACTACAACATATTATTATTATAATAAGGCATATATATATATATATATAAGGCATATATATATATATATATATGTTGGTTAGTGATTGGTTGAAAGGGCATGGCAGAAACACAAGCACAACACACAGATTGTCGTCCAACCAAAGACAAATAATAAATAAAGCATATGTAGTTATCGTGTGTGTGTGTGTGCGCTATATTTGAGAGTTAAGCATTCCCATATTGTATAGGTATTTCCACGCCCATAACCTTTCTGCTTCCCCAGGACCCCATGCAATCATTGTGTCTTGGAACACAATACTTTCTGTCTCTATATACAATACTTTCCTCGGTTTCAGTTGCACCATTTTTACTCATTTTTATCTTCTTCTTCTTCTTCATCTCTAATGAACTAGGGTTAGAGCGCAATGATGATGTTGGGTTAATTGTCCATGAAATTAAATAAAGAAGATGGAGTAGTAATGCTTTATTGGGAAGTAGGAATATGAATAGAAATGGTTAACTGTAATGACTTTGTATTTTCTTGTCCTCATATGGGGTGTTATCATTTGGATTTTGAATACTAGGTTGCTTCTCTACTTTTTATGGGACGAATCACTCTACCTACTACCAATTCTCCCTTATATATATTTTCTTTTTTTTGTCTATATTCATGAATAACCAGACATTTTTTTTCTAAATTAAATTTGATGTGAAAGCCATTATATATCCACCAAAGAAAAGAGACACAGAATCCTTATTTGTCTGTTCAAGGTCTGTCTCTGAGATGTTCCAATTTATTCGGATTCACATTATTTTTCCACTCTTTTTCATTATCAATAATGATAGATAAAATAAAATAAAAATTAGTAGTAAATCAGAAAAAAAGAAAATTTAATTTCAGGTAGTAGGTATGTTGGCCAACAAAGTCTGTGTAATTACACAGGTAATAAGAAGATTTGCAGCTGACAAATAAAAGTGGAAGAAATTATGATTAAGGCTACTAAACTTTTTATTCTCTTTTTTTTTTTAGCACCATAATTGAATTGACTGTTCCTGTCTCTCTCTGGGTATTTGGGGAGAGAGAAATTTTTGGCTTTGCACTCTGAGCAAGACAATTATTTTCATTATTTTGCCGTTGCACACTTAACTTGATTAATACACTCCTTTTTACAAATTCTTTTAATCTAAACTATGCTTCACATTTGGATTAACTATTTCCAATTTAATAATTAAGTACTCTTCTATAATTTCCTTAAAAAAAAAAAATCCTTCTTCTATAATATAATGTTTCATCTTATACTTAGTATGGATTGAATTGCTTTAAAGATCTCATTGGTATACTATATACTTTTTGATAAATAGGTTTTGAATATTCTCAAGCTATATATAGTACACTCGTTGTCATGTCTAATGTATAAGTCGTGCGTTATACATTCTAGGTAAAATGCATATTTAGGTTCTGATTAATAATATTACTTTTATTTCAAAAGGTTGCTAAAATATCATTTTGTTTCATAAGACTCCTAAGGTTACAAATTGATATTTTAGGGATCTAAATGTGTGAATATTATTATATTAACTAAGTATATTGACGATGTATGACAATTAATCTAGAGAAGACAAACCCTAGTTCTGTTAAATGGTCACACGCATGGCTGCTATATGGTCCCCATTTCTTATTCAATTGGCTCCCCCTTTTAAAAGTAAAATAAAATATTTGTGTATAATAATAATAATTATTATTTCTTACCATAAGTTGTAATTTTAATAATCCACTATTATGTTTTCAAAGATTTGATGATAGCTGCAACCCCCACTACTACAATAGGCCACGAGAAAGTCCTTTGCTTGTGGTGTTTATGATGACATCATTCTCACGCTTTCATGACGTATGTTCCCTCCCCACAAAGCATATATGATAGTGCTGATTATAAATAATCAACTTCTAATTAACCTCATGGTTTTAATCATAATTAAATGCCCCTTCATCACCTTTTCACATATAAATCACATTTCTTAATTATGTTTAGTTCTTCAAAAAGATGTACGGCCAACTACTTGGCTTGTTAGGTTTTATTTTGTAGTTTATGGTGCAACTATTAATTTTTTTTAATATATATATATACATCATTAATTATCTTTATTAATCATTTTGTGCATTATCTGGTGCCTGTCACATGCAGAGCCCAATTTTATTTTATTTTCTTTCCCAATAAGGCGTGTATAGATGGAATGGTTTGAATGTAAAATAAAATAAAAAGGAAAAAGAAAGTATTTTATATAAGTTGGTCCAAATTCAGGCCTTGATGAACAAATAAAGAGATTGTTAAAATTGGGTGTAATATTATTGAAGATTTATATTGCAAGAAAATGACATATAATTAAGATCTAAACATTGTGTGTGTGTGTATACATAGATTCAATTAATGAAACTCTACATTGCGTTCATCATTTTCATTTGCTCGAGTGGTTGAAGGATTTAGACATTTAGTTGTCTCAATCATTGCTAATTTATGTGTTAATGATGCATCATTAATTGACCTAAGATGCAAAGAATGTTATCCACATTCATAGAAATGGCCTGAATCATGAGTGCACGAAGTGGTCCATCAATGGAATTCTCACAAGTGGGTAAAAAGTTATAATTATCTGCTTAAGCTAGTGGAATCTGATTTTCAAAATAAAACTGTTTCACAAATTTAATTTCATGCAATAAATCAGCCAACAACTCATAATCTATAAATAGGTTTTTATAACTTGTTAAAATGAAATTCATGAGTTGTGGGTAATAAAACTTATCTAAAAAAAAGTTTATGTGTCTGTTATTTACACTACATAGAAGATTGGGATTTAGAATTAGATTATTTTATAGAACTTTTTAGGTCATATATATATAAAATTATTTATTTAAGAAAAATTAATCTCTTTTACATTAATGGTTACCTTTTAAGTTAGATATCATTAGAAAATATGAAACTTCTGCTTTTCTGCAAGAAAACAAAATCTTGTCAAAAGTGTCTTTCGGCTTCTGGGATTTGCTTCACATAAGCGCAATTAAGTACACACTTCCAAATTTTTTTTTTTTTTGATATATTGTTTGCATTCAACAAATTAAGTCTAAAAGTAAGCAGAAAAATTGAAATTAATGAAGCTTCTTCAGAGAAGAGAAAGCTCTTGAGTTGTCTTTGAAGTAATATTATTTAGACTTTTTTTAACCCATTATTGTAGTTTTGAAAATAATTTAACAAAATATGGTGTATTCGTAAAATGTTAAAAAAATAAGTGAAGTCGTCTATGGTATAGGCGACTTCAAAAGGGAGGAGAGATGGTGTGTGTTGAGTGAGGAGAGAGAACGTGAACATCAATCACATCCATAGTAGGAGATTTAGTTTATTAGAAATTTATTTTCAAAAAATTTAAAAAAGTCTATTTGCAAAATAAAAATAAAAATATTAAGTATATTTTTATTTGAAAAAATCTAGTTTTGTATAGTTATTTTTACTATAATTAATTTCACTATAAATATGGATGTGTAGATAATTATAGTTCTCAAATGAATTTATTTTATTAAAAAAAGAAAAGAAAAAAAAGAAACAACATGCATACTCGTTTACTATATTCAAAAGCATTATATTGTAAAATTAAATAAGCATTATATTATAAAATTTAATTTAATTATATGGATAATTATGTTTGACGTATTTTATTTAATAAAATAAGTCTTAATTATTAGATTTTATAATATACAAGATTATGATTTGTCTGATATAATAATATATAATTTATTTAAAATTTATATGGTAAAGTGAAATGATTTAAATTTCATATTGTTCAAATAAGAAAATATATTTTATGCATATAATGAAATTGTGTTTGTAAAATAAATAAATTTATTTATATATACTATAATTAAAATTATTAATTAATGAGAATTATATAAATAAATGCATCACCTAAAATTTTAAAAGATTTTAAACTCACCACACGTTATTAAATTATTTTCAAAACTACAATAATTGGTTAAAAAAGCCTATTATTTATCTCTGAGAAAGAAAAAAGAATGTGATGACAAAGACAGTTGAGGATATTAGTGGACCAAGATAAATCTAAGTGGTCGCATTGTCATGGATTATAAATTAATCTTGTCTATTTGTCGGAAAGTTATTTTTGATTAATTGGTCAACAAATTAGTATGGTCACACTCATCCAAAATCATTTTCATAGATATATACACGAACATGATGTTATAGAAATTCAACTAATATATTTTCAAATTAAACAAAGTAGCCTACAAATAAATGCAAAGTCAAATTGATGAGAATAGATTGGACACATTTGTAGGCTACTTTGTGATTATAACTGAAATATTACAATGGAACCTTGTGATTGAATCAAACTATTGGGGTTTCGATTTGAGATAATTAATTGAAACTAAAAATTCGATAAATATAAATTATATGCTCAACTAAATATAGTTAGACTTAGATGAGCTCAAACTTGGTTTCATTGAATAAAAATAATCAATTATTATTCAAAGGTTGATTTGTGTCTGCTCAGTTTGATTCACTGACACACAATCCTGTTCAGATAAGGTAATATGATGACCAACAACATTATAATTACAACATGCTTTCAATATAACAAAATAAATATTAAAAAAAAAACAAATTGTTTGTGATTAACTGATATTCAATTTAATTAATCAGACTAAAACCTGAAATAAAATTTCTGAACATCCGGGAAAAAAAAAATAGAGTCAAAATAGAGGCACATTAAAATTGAATGAGTAAGATTTTTGTTTTCACGGATATAAATTCAATCAAACGAGTCAATCTACATAATGGAATTTGATTTGTAAAAATGAGATTGCGTTGTGAATAATAGAACTATATCACAGATCCGTGAAATGATTCCAAATAAATAAATTTTAGTGAGGTTGAAAATATAGTTTGAAGCAAATGTGAAAAGTAGATGACTTTGCTTTAATGATGTCCAAACCAAACATGCCTAGCCGAAAGCATGCAGTGCTGGTTAATAATGTTTTCAGACAGCAATATTAGATTCAACTGTACCAAATTAATAATTCTTGGACTTGAAAATAATTATGAAGATTTTGCGTAATTAAGTAAAATAAAGTCGAGATCGGTCAATGAGGTTGAAATTCAACGATTTGAAGGTTGAATATTTTCAACGATCAAGTTATAGTTATCGTATTATCAATAAATGGGATTTAATTCAAGTCATAAATAATTCACATGACTATAGTGGGAATAATTGATTACTCACCTGGATCAAGAAAAGTTTCGTTGCTGTTATTACGGTTTTTTTTTTTTTTAAGAAATGGCAGTTACCACAGTTAGAATTTCCAGATAGTACTACTACATAAATATAGATTTACTAGGATATCGATTCTCAGTTAAGATTCTTGAGATTGAAGAACAAATTAACATATTTTTCATATTTGAATTCAATCGGCTTTCGTTTTTTATAATTTTTCTTCTTTTGAAAATCAATTAATTTTATTATTCAAATAAAATTATTATATATGATTAATTTTGAAGATCTATCTTTTTCGGTTAGGTGAATATTCTACATATCAAAAATATATAAATAAATCTATTAATTGCATGGCTATAATTATAGTATATTCCATTTTTATTGATTGGGTCCAATAGGCCTACTAAAAAGTTCTTTAGCCCAATTGATAACAGGCCTTAAAATGGGCCGGATAAAGTACACATAAATGCGGCCTTTATAGGTCTTTTCAACTTTTTCTAGAAATTATATAAGTGGCCCTTCAAAGAGTACTGTGATATTTATAAGTACTGCAGTACACACAGAAATTATAGAACAGAAATTCAAAAAATATTCAATATTATAAATATTCATAATTAACTCCTAGCATCGATATATAAGCACTGCAGAACAACTTTACAGTACTATAGTTTATCTTTCTTGAAAATGTTCTTTGATAAAAGTACTAGTCTTATTTTTTTTTTTAATGTTCTTTGATAAAAGTGCTATATTCTATCTTTTTTGAAAATGTTATTTGATAAAAACTTTTGTGTACCTGGTGCAAGGACTAAAATATCGGTATCGACGGATATATCGGTACCTTGATTTTACGGATATATGGATATCGGTGGATATATCGGTTTTTGCGCAAAATTTTTTAAAAATTTGTAAAAAAAATTGAAAAAAATATCTAGTACTTTATATAATATTATAAGTAATATTAATACATATACTGAACTTAAATTTCAAATAAAAAGATATGTTTACAACAAATTTAAAGATAAATTATTATATAAATGTTGTCTCATATGATAACATGACAAATTATCTAACAAAATTAATACATGGACTAGTAATAGCTTGAACTCCTATGAGGCTCAAATGCAAAAGATGACATGTCATCTTGATTCAAACAATATTGATGCCAACTAAAAAAATGAAGCCAATTGTCAAGATAATCACGAAGATAACATTCATAGGTTTCTCTACTTCTTCCAACCATACTTCTATAAATCGGATAAAGTGGATTGACCCATGGTTGCATATTTGAATCTCCATGAGACATTTCAGGTAGTGGGTACTGAAATGTATTTTGACTACTCCAATCAAACTGTGAAGTGTTGTGTCTGCCGTGAGAATATGACGATTGATATGCATCGTAAGGATCAGTGCTCATACTCATTGAGTCAAGACTCATAGAAAGTGATTCAATATCAGTGTTTGAGCTCTCATCTTGGTTCCAGTTCCAAGCATATCTTTTTCCGTAATTCTTTCCAATAGCACCAATCCCTGCACCCCCTGCTCTACTTCCATGGTCAGAATCTTGTGTTGTATGTGTGTAATCACCCTCACCGGTAAATGGACTTAACTGAATTTGATCTTCAACATCATAATTTTCGACATTTTCACCACCACCACCACCACCACCACCGCCGATACTTCCACCAACATTGCTTCCACTATTTGTGGAAGTATCCACAGATTCACTTGAACCACCAGTATTGACACCAACATCCTCTTCCATTATTTGAGACACATTCATGCCACATTCACGAGCAGTTGTTGCAACTTTTGGATCCGGATTACCTTTAGCGTCGTCCATGTGGATAGGCCGAATCCATTGGAACAATGGATCTTCTTCCTCATCACCAATGTCAAGCGCTACATCAACTATATCAAGATAGTCTAGCCCAGCAACGTTGTCATTTTCAGCTTCCATATCTCGTAACCTTAATTTCATGTTGTAGTAGCAAAAGACAAGTTTCTCAAGTCTAGAATATGCAAGTCGATTGCGCTGCTTAGTGTGTATCAAGGCAAATGTACTCCAATTTCTTTCACAAGCAGAAGACGACGTTGTTTGTAACAATATTCTTATGGCCAGATTTCTAAGTTAGGCGATGATTGGCCATACATAACCCACCACTCAGCTGTCAAGCATTAATAAATGTCAAACATATATACTTTCCAAATAATTTTATTGTAATTAATATAATCGGTAACAAGACGTACCTGGGGTCATTGTATTTCTTGATGCAAGCGCAGCACGATCACTAAATCCTTTTTTAGCATCACGAAAATAGGTGATCTGCAAATTCACACAATTATGCAGGTATACTCTATAAATTTGAATTTCACTAGTAGTTATATAAAGTATATTCTAATTATAGTTTGTAAACCTCATTTCCAATTTGGGCTATGCCGTCTGAGTTGGGTTCAAGTTTGTTGAACACTTCGTGCACCGCTTGAATTAGATTTATATCTTCACCAACTCCTTGGGTATACTGGAATCTTGGATTCAAGTAGAAAACTACAAAATAAAAAATGCAGTTAGTATATCAAATAATTTATACAATTGCATAATATAGGATGTGTTGCATGATATTACCTGCAGCATGTAGTGGATGTGAAAGTGTGTTCTCTCATCTATCTTGAATTATGTTAAGTACCCACACTGACGATCTTGTATTTTGGACTTTTTGTTTCATGATACAAAATAACTCATATAAGATCGGCATGGTGGGAACAACCTCGGTATCCACGACTCGAAGTATTTGATACAATGGCTCATAAATGTCCACCACATGTCTTACTTGATCCCAGAACTGGTGGTCAAGAACGTGACTTTCCACTGATTTACCCATCTCTGAACGCCTCAAACGATTTTCAGCCCATTCGTCACTCGTGAATAATTGTTTCAAGCTAGATTTTTTCTCAACAAACTATTTAGTGCGATATAGTTTGTTGCAAAACGAGTTGCTCCTGGCCGTACTATGTCTCCTTGGCAATACTCTCGCATTTTTGCTAGCAACCACCCATGATTGTAAATGTAGTTCGTCAATTGCCTAGCCTTCATAATGACTGCCTTCACAGTATGTTTTTTTCCAATATCTTCAAAGATCAAGCCAATGCAGTGTGCAGCACAGGGTGTCCAATATAAGTTGTATTTTTGCATGAGTTTTTTTCCCGCCTTCACAAAAGCGGAACCATTATCTGTAACAACTTGAACGACATTATTCACTCCAACCTCTTTCACCACTTCTTTAAGTAGATCATAGATGTATTTATGATCCTTGATCTTATCTGATGCATCAACAAATTTAAGAAAGACAGTGTTTCCCTTGCAATAAACCATGAAATTTAGGATTGACAATTTTGTTGGTCCTGTCCATCCATCGGTCATGATTGTACACCCATATGTCTTCCATTTTTGCATTTGTGTGTTCACATGCATCTTCATGTCAGTGTACTCCATATCTAGATACTTATGTCTAATCTTATATGGAGTTGGTGGTTTTACACCTGCACCACTTTCCTGTGCACTTTGGATCATATTTCGAAAATGATGTGACTTTGCTTTTTCTGGTGGTACATTATCGTAAATGAAAAATTTACTCACCATCCGTCCCATTTTTTCTCGGATGTTTTCACCAGAAAACATGCTCTTTATCCTTTTTTGTTTTGCATCTTGTGACTTATATAAAGATGGTGCTGGTGCTGTCTCAAAATTCAAACCACGAGTACTTTGAGAACCTCTTCTGTTACGCCCAAAATAAGACATTTGATCTCTTTCCCACTCACTTGCCTTAGATTGTCGTACAGCGGCACAATATTGTTGTTGTTCATTTTGATCTATCATGTCATCAGGATACGCAATATTGTCATCATCCTCATCTGCATCCTCATCATATAACCCCCTTCGTAATTCTGCTCTAATGTCATCCATTTTTGCAGCTTTCTTCCCTTTTGAAACCTCCTTAGCTTTAATATAATCGCGCATTTCTTTCTTAATCTCTGGAGGTACATTTTTACAGGGACGTCCATTTTTATTTGGGTCTGTGTGGCTCAAGTGATATTTGAAACGTGTAATACCTCCACTCATAAATGTGTGACCACAAAAGCTACAAGTAGTGGCATTTGATCGTCCGGGGACGACTGTGCAATATTTCCATGCAGAGTCTCTTCCACCGGAACCACTTTCACTTGCCATTCCTTATCTCGGTATAAGAAAATATGTTCAAATATTTTAAGTAAATAATTTAAATACACAAAGATGCATAATATATTAATAACAACAATAACATTAAGATTCTGTATAATTAGTGATTAATTGAAGACGTGAGTTTACTTTGAATTCAAACAATCCAATGATTCTGAAGGTGGGCCAATCTCCTTTTGCATGCTCATCAACAAAGCTTCCTTCGCATCAATGCATGAGTATTGTAATCTAAATATTAAATTATATAGATTCTCTCCTAATTAATTGCCTTTTTTGCTCCATTGAAATTCAAAATATTCATACATATATACATTTATCTTTTGTACAAATTAATTTCACTTTCAATTAAATGTTGAATAATATAGATTCTCTCCTAATTACCGTTTTTGTTCTATTGAATACAAAAACACACATACTTATACATATAAATTTCAAATGATGTATGAACATATAATCAAATTGATGCTACATATATGCTCGGTCTATGTACTATTTTTTTCCTATCTAAGTACCTAAAATTAATTAATTATAAGCTTCCTGAATTAACAAATAAAAATTCAACACCTTAGCTAGACATTAATAAGCACAATATTCAGTTGGGTCAATAAATTGAACTCTGAAAGATTAATAAAGCTACGCAATAATTTTTGACGTAATCGATTCTCTATTTAGGGTTGGAATATGTGTATATCTTATTAAATATACTTATGCTACATCGTTAACCGATCTAGTTAAGCGTATTACTTTGAATGAGATCGATTTTTCCCATAAAAAAAATTAAAACTATAAATATATTGAGATCGTATTATTCTTAAGAGGTAATAAACATAGCAAATAATTTCTCGATCGATGGACTTTAACTTTTATAAATGCACTTATTAGAACTCAATGAAATGAATAAATATTTTAGTAGATGAATGATAAAGAGAATAAATCGCCGAAAATAGAAAAGTGCCATGAACAAAATATTAAAAACCTCTAATATTTAAATAATCAAGAAAAGATCACATATATTATGAAATTATAACATTACAATATAGATTACAACATTACTTCAAGAAATTAAATATGTAGTTAAGTATTTAAATTAACTAACCTTTAAATGATGAACCTTCTTGATGTTTATGAACAATCGACGGAAAATTGAAGGAGAATTGAAAAATCGAAATAACTAACAAATAATATAATCCAAATGTTGAGCAAGCAAAATAAGTGATACGGGATGTATATGAAGCAAATTAGCAAACTATTTATAATATATGAAGGCATGAAGCTTTGAACGAAGATAAATAATGTAAGTATGGGCAAGGGGACAACAATATATGGTTGTCCAATAATATCATCACATTTGGCATCATTTTTAATCTTCATATCAAGGACTAAGGCAATAAATTTTTTTTTACATAAATTGAAAAAGTCACCGACAGCGGTGACAGACAATAGAAAAGCAGATAAGCTGGCAGGCAATAAAAAAAAATTACAGAAATAATCCAAATCCACCGAAAGATAAGTTGTCGATATAATGGCGATTTGTCGATGACTTTTCACCGATAAATCGCGAAATAATGGCAAAAATGACTAGCGCTCCACCGATAAAGAAAAATCGGCGATTTATCGCCGATAATTCGCGATAAATCGCCGATAAATTACCGAAAAAATATGACACCTGTTTTTTATCTCGAGGGTGAGAAATTCGCGATATTTCGGCGATAAATCGCCGAAATATCGCGATTTTTTAGACATTGACCTGGTGTAAGGATCTATCAATAAGTACTAGTCTTATTTTTTTTTTTAATGTTCTTTGATAAAAGTGCTATATTCTATCTTTTTTGAAAATGTTATTTGATAAAAACTTTTGTGTACCTGGTGTAAGGATCTATCAATAAGTACTGCAATACAACTTTACAGTATTATAGTCTATCTTTTTTGAAAATGTTCTTTCGATAAGTATTGCAGTACAACTTTACAGTACTATAGTCTATCTTTTTTGAAATGTTCTTTCGATAAGTATTGCAGTACAACTTTACAGTACTATAGTCTATCTTTTTTGAAAATATTCTTTGACAACAAATTTTGTGCACCTGTTGCACGAACCCTAGATTCGTGCACTCAGGTCGATTCGGCCGGCCACGCGCCTGTACGCTTTCGCACGCACCTCCAAGTCGCTGATGAAATCCGCCCAAACATGCTCCTAGGTGTTAGACCTTTATGTTATATTAATTATACCTTTTAGTAGTGTTAGTTATACATTTTAATTATGTTAGTCATACCTATTGTAAGACTAGTTGTATCTTAACATTTTTTTAGACAGACATATTAACCTTTCATTCCTTTTAGTTAGAACAGTCATACCGTTTAGTTATGTAAGATATATCTTTTAGTTATGTTAGTTGTACCTTTATATATTACATAAAAGTTTGACTATGTTGATATAAAAATATAAGTAATATTACATAAAAATAAATATGTACAAATTGTGGCGAAATTAGGGTTTTTTTAGAGTTAAAGTATTAAATAAAGGTATGATATTTGGAATAAGGGTATGACTAATATAACATAAATGTATGACTAATATAATATAAATGTATGACTAACATAACATAGAGGTCAGGGAAAAGAAAAAGAAGTAAGAATGCACAGATCTGGATCAATCCGCATCCAAACTCGACTCGAATGCATGTGTGCATTAGGTGCACAGGAGTGCTACTCAAATTCTTTTTATGAAAGTATTTTTTTCTTATATTTATATATATCATTACTTTATAAGAATTTGTACCTCTTATGTCATAAAAAAATATAGAATTACTTCATCAAATTTAGACTCCTACTTATCTTTTTCCCATTGGGACAAAATCTTAAATCTGCTCCAGCTTACCAACTCATCAACTCTTTTTTTTTTTTTGTCAGTGTTGGTAATTACATGAATAAGAAATTATGAACAATTATTTCACTCTCAATTTTCATTAATACAAGTTTTATTATTCAAAAAAAGAGGTGAGACAAGTTTATCTATTACATTTAATTGTTGTCAGAAATTAAAATATAAATGTTGTGGGTTTTCACGAATATAAACAAAAATGTGGTCCGAATTCTACACAATATGTAGGTAAGCTGTCAAAACAAAAATGTGTTGGTGTGGTTATGTTATGACGACCATAAATGTTGTCTTGTATTTATCATTTATCAAATCATGTGGACTTCTTTTTCCTTGCCAGAAATATACACGTGTTACTTTATTTATTTATATCTTTTTTTTTGTTTATATATATTTGTGAATATCGGCTGTTAATTTGCATATATATTTTTTATTTTCTATCATAAATGATTGATTACAGTCATTACACTAAATCAGTTCTAACTGAATGTCGGGAATTTGAGGAGAAATTTTCTCGTAGTGACATCGGTTATATATGATCAGCTATGGAATGTATAATTTCCATTATTCTTGGTAGTAATAACATGTGATATAATTTCCATTCTCAACACCTTGTTTATACATGTAAATGATTTTTGTTTTTTGAACAATATGTCTTGTAAATGATTTATAAAAAAGGATAACTTTAAAAAAATTGTAAATAGAATTTGTATATTTAATGACTTTAATTTGTGAAAATAAAATAAAATGAGTAAGTCTCTTGTGAGACCGTCTCACGAAATTTTAATGCATTGTGTGAGACGGGTCAACCCATAACCCAAGTACCCACCATCCAAACCCTACAATTCACATGTTGTTTGTGGGTGATGGGGCTCCGTCTCACGGAAACTATCCGTGAGACCGTCTCACATGAGTTTTTGTGAAATAAAATATGTCTATAATTTAGGAGGATGGAGATGTTAATTATATTGTTAAGAAATTCATATTGGTAACATAAAATATGTGAGTTTGTTAAGATGTATATGAACAATTTAATGTGTTCATTACTGAACTTGCAAACATAAGTGGAAGTGTTTTCATGATCATCAGCATGCACTTGTGAGTTTATAGATTAAGTTATACCCAATATCAGGATGGGGGACAATTTTTTTTTATCGAGAATTTGATTTGTATCTAATTAAAGATTTTGGATAAAAAGATCAAAAAATTTAATAAAAATAATACGATATTAGATTATCAACAATACAATTTTTTTTTTTAAAGCAATAGATGTAAAATAGTTGAGGCAATAATAGGTTTCTATAGTTGAGTTGAGGGTGCAGTCTTATGTCAACATCAAAGTCTTTTCCAACTTGAGCTTAACTTCGAATGTCTTGACTGAAAGCTTATGAATATAGCTTCCAACTTTTGACAAATAAACATACACCAACCTTTAATCTTTTAATTTAAATAATTGCATATTTATCCTAAATATCTCTTTTCTTTTTAGAAGAATAAATATATTACTAATGATTTCGAGCTGATCAAACCCTTGATTAATTATAAGACGGAACATTGATAGCCTAGTGATAAAAGACGTCTGCTATCTAGACATAAATTCTGGGTTCGAGTCACCTTTAAAGGTAGAGGTGAAATCCGTTGATCCTCCTTAAAAAAAAAACTTGATCAATTATAATTTATTTGATGACCTTAATTAAAACTTAATAACATCAGAACTATCTACGAGCTGAGTTTGCATTTTCAGGTTTTTTTTTGGAAGATTATATAATCCGATTAAGAATATTTCCAAAATATATGATAGGCAGCAAACGAGATCCCTTTTTTTTTTTTTTTTAGCATAGCACAGAAGATTTTTTTTGTCTCAAATATTATTTTATCTTTTGTTATTGGATTATATCATTAGTAATTTACATATACTAAATTACGACATTAACATGTACTAAAGTTTTTGGAGGAATCAACTGGTTAGGCAGATTCTTTCTTTTTCAGATTGTGACTAAAAATTCTTTCAGAACGATAAATTAGCTGAAGAAAACAATTGCATGATCAGCTAACATCGAGTCAATGCAGTTTTAAGAATATTCTTTATACTTGCTATACATATATTAAAACCATTTAACAAATTAAATAAAAATGCAGAGTAATGTAATTAAGAAAACAATGGAAATTTAATCCTCGATTAATTATCATTTTAAACAGGGTGAATGAATAAATTTTGGTACGTCTTTAAGAAGAATAGTGATTACATGACTTAAGTATCCAAGTTTAAATCTGAATGACATCACTCAATCCTTGGTATTCTTTATATTAATAAATATTCAAGTAAACTTTGATAACAACTAGTATAGT
This sequence comes from Scutellaria minor, assembly GCA_954870855.1. NCBI lineage: Eukaryota > Viridiplantae > Streptophyta > Magnoliopsida > Lamiales > Lamiaceae > Scutellaria > Scutellaria minor. The sequence goes on from OX940725.1 coordinate 1,722,987, forward strand.
CTATACTCATAGATACAAAAATGTTCAAAACAACTAATCAAACTAGGATCCATAGATCGAATAATTAGGGAAAATTTAGCCCCAAAAAAAGGAAGTATTAATGGATGTTGTAAAAAAAAGAAGATTAATGTGAGGTTGAGATATTTAGGGTTGAAGATCAACTTTAGTAGTGAAAAGGACATATAGTCATACAGTCAAAGAAACATGGCCTTCAATGAAAATAAAGCAGTTTTAATGCTGCTTCAAATAATTGTCCTATCCATAGCTTGGGGGACACCTACGTTAGATGCCTAAACTATATATATATATATATATATATATATATATATATATATATATAGACACACACATATACACATTAGACCGGGAAAATATTAACCAGAAGTTACCTAATTAAAAATACTTTTATTGAGTTAAAAATATCAACTTTAATCATGTGTAACTTCAAAAATTGTCTAATTAATTTCAATCATTTTTTCATTAGAAAGTTTTAATTCTTTGTTTTCTACTTCCCGTTATTCATAAGTCTGTCAAATTGACAGGTAACTCACACATGATTCATAAATTTAGGGATTTCCAACCACTTACATGACTTAATTTTGCTTTGATTTGGAAATTTGTAAAAGAAAAACAATTAATAACGGTTTTCCAAATCAGTAAAATGGCATCACTCATTTAAGTAGCTGGAAATTAATCCCGAAATTTCTTGGTTATGTGTTCATTTCTGATGAATTTTATAAATTTGGGTGAAAAAAAGACTGGAGAAGGGAAGATTGAAATGAACTTTTCACATAATAACATGTGTGTTATATTTATAAATGATGAATCAAATTAAATTTATTAATTTTAGGTCTGAATAGACTCAAATTAATCATCCATCTCTATTATACTAATTTTAGCTATTGAAACAATAAAGTGGAAACATTGGTTTATATTCAAAATAGCAATTAAACTCATATTTCTAGCTGCGTTGCATTAAAATCAAATTTTTGCTCACCCTTTTCGCTTTACAAAATTAAATCATGTCTTCTATGTTTAATTTTAAAATTTATCCAGAGAGTCGTGGCATTTATATCATCCTTTATATGGTGCGAACCTAATGGAATCCACCCACTTATAAGGATAAAATGATAAAAAAAAATAAAAATTGAATAATAAAAAGATTGCATTTAAACGTGGCTGAAGTAAAAATGGTTTCTTAATTTAAAACGAGTAAAACAAATTATATTAAAAAAACTGTGAATTTTGGTTTTTACTTAATTAATCGGCCAAGATTAAGCAGTTAAATTATCCAAGCTGAACTTCACATGAAAAAACAAATCAAGCTTGATTTTTTAAGGTTAAAAAAATTCCAATACCTTCTTCGATTTGTCAAAAATAGTAAATATGTGTAGTCAATTCAATTATTTTATTAGATATCACATTTGATTTAAATCAACAGGGTGGGTTGGAATTCATTTTTATCAACTTGTTAGAGACCTAGTTCTATCCATTTTCTTTTTTCTTTTTTAAGAGATTTATAATTATTTAAGCACATATTCCTCTCTCTCAATTATAAGTTCATAACTCAAAAAAGAAAAAGAATAAAAACCCTCCACTACCACTTGGTTGCCCTATCCTCAGCTGCTCCCACGTGAGTTCTCCAATCAATATAGACCTCAACATTTCTTCTCTCTCTCTCTCTCTCTAAAAAGCTTGAAAATAGCTGATAAAGAGTCAAGACACACAGAGGAGATAAAGCTATACATACACCAATTATATACATATATATATATATATATATATATATAGGTATCACTTTCTTGAGTTAAACCCCTGCAAACCCACCTTACCCTCCATCACCATCACTACACTTTCCATTTATTTATTCCACACACATTGCCCACGCTCTTTGCCCTAATGTTGAATACATATACATATATACATAGGAGCTCTCTCTTGATTTGCATACTCCACCATTTCCACTTCACACCCCATAAAAGTAACAACTTTTTATGAAAAAAAAGAGACTAAAATAAGTGGTGGTGCATTTACAATTACAAGCCAAGCCCCAAGACTATGTTTCCTTGGGGCAACACTGATCACAACCCTCTTGAATCCCTCTTCAAAAAGCCTTGTTTTCCACTTGTCGATCAAAACCCTAACTCCAATGATTCCCCCTTTTTCTCCAATTTCCCATCTCCATTTTTCGACGAACATGAACTGCCCTTGCACCAGATCATTCTCCCCCAGTTTAACCTAAAGCCTGCAAATCAGTACTGTGCACCCCCAGATGAGCAGACTACTGACACACCAAAACCTAGTATCACCAATAATGGGTCTTCAAATCTGAAAGAAAAATCCGATCTTGCCATCTCTAAAGCCCGAAAGAGAAGTGGCAAGAAAGATAGACACAGCAAGATTTGCACTGCCCAGGGGATCCGAGACAGGCGAATGAGACTGTCTCTGCAAGTTGCTCGTAAATTCTTCGATCTTCAAGACATGCTGGGCTATGACAAGGCCAGCAAGACCATCGAGTGGCTCTTCAATCAATCCGATAAGGCCATCAAGGAGCTCACACGGGGAAACAACAGTGATGCAAAGAGTGAGTCTTTCATCTCTGAATGTGAGGTGGTTTCTGGAAGTGAGGACAATTCCAACACTGAGATCAAGCAATCAGGTGTTGTGGCTAACAAGGGTTTCGAGAAAAAGCCGCGTTCTAAACCCAACATGAGGGAGTTAAGGGAGATGAAAAGAGCCAAGGCAAGGTGCAGAACAAGAGAGAAAATGATGAACAAATTAGGGTCTTCAAATGTTAATCCATTTGATCATGCTCAGTATTCTTGTATTGTGCAACAATCATCAGATGTGGGCACAATTGAGAAGTTTCTGGCGAATTCAAGCTCATCAACAATATCTAATTGCCCTAATATCTCTGCTGCAGATTATAGCATAGATCCCAACACTAATTGTTTCATGGGATTTCTTGGAAATTGGGATCTGATCATCAATGACAGATTAAACTCATCCACTCAGTTTGCAGTCACAAATCAAGTGTCACTGGCAGGTAACCCCAGCAGCTCAATTTACTCAGCCACCACCTCATCAGATTTTCCATTGTTTCATCAGTAATCATGTTGTTGTCTGCATTTGTAAAATATTGATCATGGATTTGAATTTGAGAGCTTTGAGATCCCTAGCTTGCATGTATTTCTGTATCAATAGGGGTAAATAAATATGATTCTATTGCACTTACTGCTCTCTTTCTTCAAAACCTAATAATTAAATTCTGCTATATATAATGACCATTAACTTCTTCAATATCTAACTACTAATTAATTAGTATATATTTAGAATAACACCGTGTCTGTTAATTATAGCTTTTATTCCTCTTTAATTATCTTATTTGGTTTTAGGTGTTGTTGAGAGGTTTATAATCAAGATTTGCAGGATTTCTAAGTGTTGGTGTAGATTTCTAGGAATTGATCCATTAACCTGTAAATATCTCTTGCATTTAATTAAGGTTTAAGCTAGAGAAAATTACGGTATGTTGAAGCAAAATTAATTATATATGTGCATAAATTATCAAAATGCCCTATAGAACATGATGAGATGAACATACATATAATGCTGCTTACATTCTTGTGTTATTATTGAAATAGTTAACATTTTCTAACTAATTATGTAGTTTTCTTTGAAGATAAAAGAGAAAGCAATTGCAGAATTGACCAATTTTAGTAGAAAAATAGATTCATAATTTTATACACACTGATTGAAGACAATGTTATCACATATTTGTTTTTCGTGGATGTAATTTGTAAAACATGATATGAAATGCAAGATAAATATATAAACCACTTCAAGAAAACAGATGATTTGAACTCAGAAAATTATGTACCTCTGATGACAAAGCTTTTTCTTGAAAGATAATCCCATAAGCCTGAATTTTGAAATATCTGTGTTCTCTAGCTAGCCTGTTTGTCCTATTTATGTGAAAAACATCGAATTTTATAAAGTTCTGTTAAGTAACAAAATAAAACTCACTAATTTCAGTGAACAACCAGCATTCAGTAGTAGTTACAGCTACAATACATCTATGGCTGTAGTTATAAATGGATTGGTTGTTGTGGACAATGGAATTAAAAATACATTTATTTGATATTCATCAACATGGATATATATGTTCATTAATTTGATAAATAATGATCGTGTGCATTTTTCTTCCTTCATTTCAAATAACTTCTTTAAGTACCGTTATAGTTTCTTACCCTTTAACCTGTCAACTCACATCTAATATGGATTATATCTAAGAAGTTATTACATAATATATCTTTATATTACTAGCTAGGTAATGGGCACATAAATAAATTGCACATTACTTAAGCTGTGAATTTCACTCATATGAGGCATTGACTGAAATTAGAGTATAGTTATATCATCTTTGAACTTTGTCCAACGATAGATCTTGTTTATTACTTGATTCAGTGATTTTCTTCTATCTTTTCGTTTATCTTCTGATTTTTTCGTGGGAATTTTTCAAATATGTAATCTCTAAGAAGGCCTAAAACATGAAATATTGATCATCTGATAAGATTCTGGTGTTATAATCAGCATAAAGATTTTCTCCATCTTAAGATAATGCAGGAGAGACTAAAACAGCAATGAGACATTGATTTATCTAACTCAATTTGACTACATATATATATATATATATATATATATATATATATATATATATATAATTCAGAAGCATGAGAGTAAGATTTCTCTATTTTTATACGTTGTTATCGTTTGCCAGGTTTCAATTTACTACAAGATAGAAATCTTTCTTGTTCTTCTTCCTTTGTGCTAACTAGGTTTTTGGGTTTTGGGTTTTCAGGAGAATTCTAATCCATAGGAAGAACAGAAAGTAACTGATAAGTACAAGTTAATAATAAGCAAATATTATTGATGATGCGATGATCTCTTATGCAACTATCAAATGCTTAAATTCCATGTCATTCCATATCTTGCATTCATATTCTGCTGGAAAAAACCTTAATAAATGATCATTAGTAATGAGTTGGTGTATTGGTTGTATTCTTTACTTCAACATATAAACACATAGCTACTTCTAATAATTTACAAGGTGCAGTACTAATTTTGAACACTATATATAAACCAGAAGTATGAAGAATTGAACTCGTATTAATAATCGGTAGATTTTAACATCAATACAGATATAAACTAGCTACAATGTGTTTGAATAAAATGGGTGAGTTTGTTCATGTTATTATGAAATAACATTCAAGAATTTAATCATCATCAGTAGCTAGCCCTCCAGATTTTAATTTTCAACTACAGATGTTTACTCATATATTCAATGCTAACTAATTTTTTCCCATTTTCTTCTACAATTATTCAGCAAGAGTTTTTTCACTAATTAACTACAATTGATCAATTTTGAAATGTGTTCAGGTTTCTAAGCACATTAAACTGATTCAAAATACCAATTAAATCGTCTTAAAAAAGCCCTATCAATGATGTTAGCAAGGTATCTGCTTGTTATTGTAATAAATGTAGACAATTAAAGACAAATTAAGTAATTTTAATTAGGAGAAAACAACACAACAATATTTCAGGTGTAGTCATACCTGTACTAATGCATTGGATCTTTTTTTTTTTTAATTTATTTTAAAACGTTGTATATTATCATTAAACGCGTATATTATTTCGGGTGCGATCATACTAGTGGTAATGCATCAGATTTTTTTTTTTTTTTTTTATAAGTTTTAGAATTTTTTTTTAAACTTCTTCAATATATTACCATTAAGTCTACATTATCTCAGGTGTGATAATACAAAAACTAATGTAACAGATCATTTTTTTATTTTTTGCATACCTGATTTGTGATCCTCTTAAATACAGTGGTGGCTACCTCATCAGTAAATTCAATGACTGCAAAAACAGAGTTGTATTTGCTTCCACTCTCACTTCAAATCAAAACATAAGCTCATCATACACCCATTGAATTCTCAAGTTTCAAAATCAATCCAATCTAGAAACAATTTTTTGAGTATTATAACCAGTGTTAAAATCATTTTAAATCTCATAACTATGTGTCCGTCGATTTTGGTCTCATAATTATCACGATTTTCAATTTAGTAGTCCCACAATTTAAAATTTTAAAGTGGGGCTTTTCGGTGACCTACCAAATAGGTGAAACTGAATTGAAATCAGACAAATTCTTAAGCTGGAAATTCTCAAGTTTCAAAATCAATCCAATCTAAAAACAATTTTTTGAGTATTATAACCAGTGTTAAAATCATTTTAAATCTCATAACTATGTGTCCGTCGATTTTGGTCTCATAATTATCACGATTTTCAATTTAATCTCACAGCTTAAGAATTTGTCTGATTTCAATTCAGTTTCACCTATTTGGTAGGTCATCGAAAAGCCCCACTTTAAAATTTTAAATTGTGGGACTACTAAATTGAAAATCATGATACTCATGAGACCAAAATCGAAAAACATCGTAGTTATAAGATGAAAAAATGATTTACCCTCCACCCTCATTATTTGACAAGAAAGAAAAAGGTATGAATGGTCGACCAAAGATTTCAACATCACACACACATCCAACAATAATTAGTTATAGTGTGTCCATTATTGTAGCAAATATGAGATAAATAATTTTTTCATATGAAAAAAATAAAAAATATAAATATCGATCAAATTAATGTGCGTAGTGCAGACCCTAATTTTCCTACTCCGAATCAAGTGGTATAAGTAAATATGCTTTTGGGGTCGTTTTCATATTGACAGAAATCCAATTAGCAATAGCCAAATATGTACGGCACTTTAATGAATACTGATCAAGTCAGATTAAAAGCAACTTGCAAGGAAATAATGGTCCACAAGAACCTGGTGCTGCTACATAAATTAATTCAAATTATTAATTCACAAATTTTCAATTATATGTCAATAATAAAACGAAGGTTTAATATACATTTAAATTTAAAACATTGATGCACTTGGTGTATTCATCGAGTTTAATTATATTAATTACTGTTCTATATAGATATATATCCACTAGTTTACTAATATACCTACATTAATTAAATTCTTGTTAAAACATAACTAATTAAAGATTATTGATGATTTCCAAGTGCAGAGAATTTGGACGTTGATCAACAACTGGACCACTTGATGTTGACAGGATTTCTGAATCAACTTCCTATGTAGGGTATTGATTGACATGGAAATAAAGAGGATAAGAAGGACCAAAATGCAATAATTTAAAAAACTAACAGAAAACCATATATATTATATAGCTAGGTAGGTTTCAACCCATAGTTTCAAAAAATAGGGCAACAACCATGACAGTTTCTTCAACCCCTTTACTCATTTGAATCCGTTAAGTACAAAACAATTTACATGCTTTATAAAGTGAGGTTGGAGTTACTAGTTTGACCCTCTGTCTTTTTTTTAATCTTTTTTTTTTCTTTTTTTGAGGGGTGGCCCGGGTTGTGTGTGATGGGGGTTGTGGTATGTGCATATATTTTCACTTTTTTTCTTTTTTTAAATTTAATTATTAAAAGAAAAGGAAGGAAGTAGAAAATGTTACAGAAAACTCTGAAGTTTGCAGCCATTACACACCTGGAAAGTCTGAGCTGAAGTAGAACTAGGTAAAGCATTCTTTCCCTGCTCAACATAAACAGAGGATTAAATGTATGCATGGGAGTATAGAATCAGATTTAGTTGCATAAAGTTGAAAGAAATTGATAGAAAAGAAAGAGTTACTTAAAGTAGTGATTAAGTTGTTAACTATGTTGAAATGAGAATGAAGAAAAAGAGATGAAAAATCACCTGGAATCTCCCTTATTTGGAAAAGATGGAATGTGCACAATTTAGGAATATAACATGGGCATTAGAAAAGGTATCATTATATATATATAAAGAAGGGGTTTGTACTGTACATGTATAAACTGGAATAAGCAATGTTGCAGAAGCAAAATATGTGTATATATGTTCAGATATGTGTAGATATAGTGTTATAGAGACAAGTGTGAAATTGGAGGTTGAAATCCTCATATTCAGCGATTTTGTCAAACACAGAGAGCATGCGCATGCAAGTTTTTGGACTATTTAGAGAGCCCTAAAATCCTGTTTGATAATACTATTTTGTCCCTTTTTCATGACTGGTCCATTGTTAAATGAGCACAGAGGAACCTATGTCTATAACAGGAACAACACACACTTGAATAACATTTATTTATATATAAAATAGCAGTTGAAAATTTTGTGTTGCGTGGTGAAACAGAAGTGTTAGGTACCTTGGGATAGGGCTTTTGCTCACTCATCACCACCTTATTTTTTGGCTTCTTTTTTATTTTATTTTGTTTAGCTAAGGGTTCACTTTTGTACGGTCATAAAGTTGAGTCTTGAGAAATTGTTTTCGAAAAAATCATGAAAGATATGTTTCATCATTATGCTTTTTCTGCTGCATAGGAACCTCCTGCCCAGCTATCTCATGAGCTCCAATTTGAGTTTTCCACAATCCCACTTGAAGGGCCTTTTTTCATGCTAATTGAGTACTTGTTTAATGTTTTTAATAAAGAAACTGAGATGAGTGACACCATGTATGTATATCATAAAAACCTCAGAAAATCTGATAGCAATTAACTAGGTTTTACAACAAAAATTATTACCAAGAAACTTTCTCCACAACATAACCAGGAAATATGAAAAGCAAACATCTTTGTCCAACAGAAATGCAAGGAAACACAAGCAAAGAGAGGTTCGGGGGTACAAACTTATGCATAAGAAATACAGAATATGGACAAACTTATCCTAATTCTTCGTTGCAAGATATTATGATTCATGATAAGCTTGCAACATGGTTCTCACCACCTCAAGATCGGATAGATTTTGTAGAAGGGGCAGAAGTGCGAGCCCATGATGATGGCTTGATTTTTCCAACTAATAATTTCGATGCAGAAGCAGCATTTATTTTTCTCCTCTTAGCTTCGAGCTCCAAACGTCGTTTATCAGAAGCAGAAGTGGATGACCCAGAAAAAATTGAAGCTGTATGAATTAAGGCCCTCTTGTCTTTTCTATTCCTCTCAAACTTCGTAGCAAATTTAATCCGTGAAGCAGAAGCAGTATCCTCTTCAGAAACTGGGAGAAGTCTTATCCCAAGTCCTGATTTCCTAGAATTAGCCTCTTCTTCAGCTACTCGTTTCTTCTGACCCCTAAGCCTTGCCCGTAGAGATTTGTTTAATGCATAATCATCTGAATGCCTAGAATCTGAAATTCGCTGCAGCCGCACGAGTACTGGCTCGGCTTCTTTCTTCTTCTTCAGATCGCCTTCTTGGTGTTCAAGGAGCTTAAAAGGATCCACCAGCTTAGTTTTATCTAAAGGGGGAAAAGAAAAGGGTCAGCTTTTGAACAACTTCAATTTCCAACTCTCAATTGTATACACAGCAACGATACCTACCCTCATCGACTGGGATCAGAACCATAGTTTCAGCATCTTCTGCATCATATTCCTCAATCTTTCTCCGGGCCCCACTAGTAATCACATACTCACAATTTTGTGGATCTGTTTGAATAACAATCTCATGTCTGCAACATGCAGACTTCATAGAAAAGCTCCATATCTGGGAGAGAAAAAGGGTTCATAATCAATGTAGTCCTAAGGTATGAATAAGTTCAGTGTTCAGTTTAAAACAGCAGCATACCTTGGTAGAGTAGTAATTTCCCACTTGTTTTTTCTCAGCATTGAACCTTACACCCTTTGCAATCATGGACTCACATCCACCACACCAGATATTATAAGGCATCTCAAACCTGTAAAATTGAAGCATACAATTTATACAATAGCCTAAAGTTTCAAATTTTGCATTTCTATCATAATCCAAAAATCATTTTCTAAATGGCCATTATGGCCAAGACATTATATAGCCATGAATTCTTTCCTTATACCTACAAAGTACAAGAATAAAAAAACTTTATGCAAAAGTGGCACAAATTACAGATACAGGATATCACTAATTTCTGTTTCCCAGCCCTATGTGAGGTTACAGTACTCTGCTATAGTTAATGGAATGCAGGTCTGGTCAAACACATATTTACGATCCCTGCTAAGCAGAGAACATTAAGAAAGAAATAGGAACAACAGAATTGAGACACAAGAGAACCATATATAGCTCTTCAAGTTAGTTGAATCTGTGAAAGTTTGATTTCTGGAGAAGTTGTAGAAGCAATATACAATGAGGCCTCTAAATTCTACTATGTTGTAAGGCTGTGGTCGGCAATAACCAAACACTGATACAGAATTGAATCAAGTGTATTGAGTATCAAATGGAAATTATCATTAAGAGTATCAAATCCCAATCCCAATCCCAACATCCCTACCCTTTTTCTCATTGAGTACCTAGAACTGAAGAGAGTATATTTAAGAGCTCTTTGATGCTTAAAGAAAAAAATATGTACAGTATATTTAAACTCGGTTGGTACCTTATGATCAAGATGCCTTGATCTATTTTTTTTGCTCTCTCTCTCAAAGCATGTTGACCGTGAAACTTGTTCAATCCACCCTGTAAGAAAAGGAATTAAGACTCTAAACACATACATACATTTGAATGTAGTAATGCAGCTATAAACTTGAAACTGAAGCATACCTTCTTCGGGTCCCATTCTGGTGGGTAGTAAAAATTATCTGCCCGAGCTGCAGCAAGAGACGACTGCAGAAACAAAACAAGTACATTTAGCCACTTCAAAGATCACATATTTATAAAAAACCAAAAACTTAAAGCACTATTATTGTGTTGAATTAAAAAACATAAAAACACATTATATCCGAAGAACTAATCTATACTACACAATTCTGTATATTCACATATGAGATGCTAACTTCTAAACCTAAATCAAATACCTTGAGCCTAAAAATAGTAATTTTCAACACTTTGCAACTCAAATTAAAAAGTAAATCCTTTCTCCAACAAACATACAAATAATTGACGCCCAAAAGTCAGAAACGCGTATGATTTAAAACCTAATCCGAACGGTGGAAAAAGCGATTACGAATCTCAGTTGATCCCGAACAATAATTCGCATATTTCATTGTATCAAACAATTTTTGTTTCACATAACACAAATTAATGTTTTTCCCAGTTTCCACGGAATACCATCGATCAAATTCATGAATTAATCACAACAATAACAACTCCAAAACCCTAACCCCTAAAAGTTACATAACTAATAAGAATAGAAGAGAAAGAATTACATACCATCTTGAAATTCGGTTATCTTCGGCGATGGATTTTGATGGTTCTCAGCTTAGCTCCTAGTATTGATTGATTTCGATGCGAGTTTAGAATGAAACCTGTCTAATATTTTGCCCTTATTTCTACATTCGGATTATATTGATATTTATATAGGAGGGTGGGTTTAGTTACGACGTCGTTTGTTAATATGGATCATTGGATTGGGTGGTAAGCCCATTCCCTGTAAATGGGTTCTTCATTGCCCAAATGTCGGCAATACTGTTGGGCCTAAGTTTCCTTCGGACCATCTTTATTGGTGACACCCAATCGAAAGTCACCATATAACCTCTATTTTTCACCTTTTAATTTTTAGTCCTCTATATTTAAAAATATCATTTTTTAGTCATTTTACCTGCAATAGTAGGTAATTTTTTTTTATTACAATTTAAATTGAACACCAATTTTCTTTTTATTTAACTAACATGTCTAAATTAATATTAATAAATAAAAATTCTATTTTTCATTCCGAGACGAGTGAGTTAGAGTTTTGTGACTATGAGAAATAAATCATTTTCGCATCAAAATAAATATTAAGCAATTAAAATTTTTATTTTTCATAAATTATATACATTTCGTGCTAGAAACGAATAACACAAAACTAAAAAAATAACATTAATCATATTCTGCTAATTCTCAAATTACATCAATTTATTTGTTGGAGAATTAAACTAACAGCAACCCCATGGACCATTTGGTATAATTTGAGAGCTAGCAGAATATGATTAATATCATTTTTTTACTTTTGTGTTATCTATTTTCAGCACAAAATGTATAATTTGTGAAAAATAAATTTGTTAATTGCTTAATATCAATTTTGATGATAAAATATTTTATTTCTCAAACTCACAAAACTTTATCTCACTCATATCGGAATGAAATATATATTTTTTAATTATTAATATTAATTTAGACATGTTAGATGAATGGAAAAAATTGGTGTTAAGATTATATATAATTAAGAAGGAAAAAAAAAAGTTACGTGCTATTATAGGTAAAATGACTAAAAAAAATATTTTGTAAATATAGAGGATCAAAAATCAAAAGGTGAAAGATAGATGACTAAAAATCTAATGAGCCAAACATAGAGGACTAAAAAACTTATGTCATGATTGGTATGATGGAATTGGGTGGGAATGAAATCATCATTCTTACCTTTATTTCTATTCCTTTGATTGATATGTTTTATAGGTGGGAATGGTGATTCCCGCATGAATTGATATTACCATGGATGAGAGAATGACCATTACTTCCTACTCCCATGGTATTACGTATTCCTGTCGTGAAGAAAATGAACATTTTTTTTATTAATTTTGACAATTATCATATTTATTTTATGTTTTCACAAATTAACTTCCTAAAGTCGAATTATTATATAAAATTTCGTAAATAATATTAAATTATTTATAAAAAATTATAAAATAATAACTAATAATTTAAAATAAATATAAAAAAAATAGCAATTTTTTTAATACATAAATAGTATAAAAATAATTAATAAATATAAAATCTTAAAAATATAATAAAATAATATGAATATAATTTTAATAAAACAAATAATTTTAGTTCTGATATTGATTTATATATATATATATATATATTTGTAAGATAAATGAATATTAGTATAGATAATAAATTATTTAAAAAAATATAAATAAATTGTAACTAAAATATTTTTTAAAAAATATAAAATAAGATATTAAGATTTTAATGATATAAAATCATATAGAATATATGAAAAATATATTATTATTTAACTACGTAAATAATACAAAAATAGTAAACTAATAATAAGATTAAAAAATATAATATATAAATATAATATATCTTAATATTAGTACAATGATTAATTTTCTGTAAAAAGAATTATTTTTAAATTTAAATATGCCAAATATTATAAATTTGAATGATATATTGAATATGAATATTAAATAAAATTATAGTGGAAGGTAATTTGGTCAAATAAAGATTGATTTAATATTATACATTTTATTTATAGCTATCAATCATAAAATATAATTATAATAATTATTTCATTCATTTCCTATTCATTTGTGATACCAATCACAAGAATCAGTATTTTTATACCATTCCTTTCTCATTACCATTCCATTCTTGAGTTCATTCTATTCCCACATAATTTCATTCCATCATACCAATCATGTCGTTATACTTTGTAAACATAGAGGACTAAAAATCAAAAGATAAAAGATTGAGAACTAAAATCTAATGAGTCAAACATAAAGGACTAAAAAACATTTTTTCCCCTAAAACAAAATTTGAATTAAACAAAAAAAAGGAAAAAAGTATTTAAATAACATGAGTGTCACGACATTGGTCACACAATGTCACAACCTTACAATTCCTTTTTTTTTTTTATCTACAAATGCCACATGTCACTATTTAATCGGTGATGATAGATTTTTTTTGGATATAATTTAAATTGTTGATATTGAAAATAATTTTTATTAAAAAAACTTTAAAAAATTATCAAAAGTCATAATTTTTTCTTTCTCTACAAATAGAATCCAATATTAACATATTAACATAGAGAAACTCATAACGTTTTTAAAAACGACTAGATTGAGCATATTTGGCAAAAAATTGGCACTGATAATTAAATATATAATTTGCGTATTTTGTATTTGTAATTTAGTATGCATCTATTTGTAACTTGATTTTTTTTTTCAATTTCATATTTCAATTATTGTAATTTTGATTTAGTTATTGTGTTTGTATGTTATTTTAAGTGTATGGTAAAATAATTTCCTTATTATAATTGTGGAATTAATATATCAAATATTTTTCATCTATTTCTTATATCTTTTAAATATAATAAAAAAAGCTCACAAAATAATATACAATTATTAAATAATGAGAAAAATGTATTGGATTGGGTTGAGTTGGTGTCACTAATAAAGTATAAAAAAATTGAATTGGGTTGAGTTGTGTATTGTGTAGATGGAAGATAGAGAAATGAAAATTTTATTTGTGAGTTGGGAGAAGCCCAAACTCACAAAAAGGAAATGGGAAAAAAAATATAAATGTATATATGTATACATATATAATATAAAAATAAAGTTTTTAGAAAGATGATGATATTTTAAAATACTAATATAAAACTGTAAACTAAAAATTTTTTTTTGCATGAAATTTACATCCATAATAAATTTCAAGCACATTATTTTACGAAAACAATTTGGAAAAGCTATAATTAAATAAGATGATTTTTCATCTCACGTGCAACTAAATTATGGTCCATATAACTATCCACACGTACGTAGAGAAGTGGGCGAAAATATGTATTATTAAGGATTTTGAGGGACCTGAAAATTAATAGTGAACTTTTCATAATTCTTTCCTACTTTGTGCTCTTTCATGATTGTGCATTATTAAGAACTACAGATGAACACTGAAGTGTTAATTCCTTTTGTTCTTCTTCTTCTACAATCTTCACCTTTTTTTCTGCCATGAAAGCTAATAATATCTTCAACTTTTCCCCACTCATGTAACATGATTTCTTCAGAAAAAAACAGTTCATTTAAATAGATTTACATACATATAGAGAGAGAAGTGAATTGTGATTATTTTATAATTATATTGAGAGCTTAATAATGTGGTTTTTAACCATTGATCCACGATCATGGATTTAATATAAATTAGAAATAAATGACTAATAGTTTTCTCTAAAATATATCATATGTCACACATTTTATAATTTAAAGATATTATATGTACGTGTGCAACGTAGAATTTCCAGGGCTTTTATATCCAATTCAATTTGCAGGAGACAAGATCTCCCTAAGTTCCTCTCATAAATTATTAAATTTGACAAAATGAGATGTGGACAACATATATTCAGTTTCTCCCATAATGCCAACCATAAACCATTTCACATTTCCTCATAAACAAAGAGAAGATTTTGACTATCATACTTATTCTCCACTTTTCAAAGTATGAATAGTAACAATATTTAGTACTAAACACAATCAAGCAATATATAATTCAGGTCTTGACAATCCACATAATGACCCTTTTTTGTTTCTTGATTTCTAAGCAACATTTATTGGTAATTGTACCACCCACCCCACCCCTCTTCTCTCCCACATTAAATTAGAGAGTATTAACAAGCTTTCAAGTCTCACAATATCAAGCTGTCAACCCTTCAAATTTTCTCAATCCCACTAAAAAATCAACCCTTTTTTTTTCTCCTTATTTCATTGCTCCATGCTTCCTCTTCAACCTCTAGATCTCCTTCATCAATTCTCTCCACATCATGATCACCATGAGATCAAACACCTCATTTCTATGGTTCTTTCTCCTTTTCTTACTATTCTTTTATGGTTTCTATAACTTCCAATACCTCCAAAACACCACCTTGGAGAATAATATTCATCCACATAGAAAAACTCTTGCTAGCAAGTTTGATTTCACCCCGTTTCTCGAGCGCCGCCACCACCGGACGGGACTTCCACCGGAGCCACCAGGCGGAGGCGATATCGACCCTCGTTACGGGGTTGAGAAGCGCCTAGTACCTACCGGACCAAATCCCTTGCACCATTAGTTGATAAAGGAATGAAAAGTATATATATTGATCATATAAACGTGCCAACACTATGGTTAGTGTAATTTTATTTTATTTTATTTTTTTGGGTGGAAAGAGTTGTAAGTGCTGTATATTTATATGATGAGAAGCGTAGAAGATATATATTCATGTATAATATGAATGAATTGTGATTCTTTTATTTTATTTCTTTTTAAATTTTGTGTAATTTCATTATGAATGATATATATGTTGATGAATAATTAAATTGATGAAATTTCAAGAAAGATGAGTAGTTGTGACGGCACGGCAGGAGAGAAGAGGGAAAAAGCAAACGTGGCTAACATAATTATTGTACAAGTAATTAATATTGTTGATAAAAAAATAAGGATATAATTACATGATCTTTTTTACTCCAATGTATTTTTCATATGATATTCTAAAATAAGTGACATACATTATGCATATATGTATAAATGATATCATTATTTAACTCATTTATTAAAAACAAATTATAATTACGGATCCTGATGGAAAATTAGGAACCTTCATTAATTTGAAGACAAATTAATGCTAGGGAGTGTGCAGTGCACGTGATGAGCTGGCTATAACGTGGCAACATCCAGGTTTCCTGCTGGCCAATATGTAATTAGGCTATTTAGCCTTATATTCTTGCAACTATCTATCTTAAGAAAAGAGCTTTTAGTATTCTTTAATTGATCACTTTGATCTCTTGGTCCAGAGTCAAAGCAGATAATTAGATTTCTGGAATTTTTGTTTTCTTTCTATTGGTGTTATTTTTTGGCCACCATTTTCATTATTTTAGGCTAAATTTTGGAAAATAGAGAGAACAAACAAGATGATGGTATATGTATCTATTGACACACTCATATTAGAGTGAAATAAAAAAT
Source organism: Scutellaria minor (assembly GCA_954870855.1). Lineage (NCBI taxonomy): Eukaryota > Viridiplantae > Streptophyta > Magnoliopsida > Lamiales > Lamiaceae > Scutellaria > Scutellaria minor. The sequence goes on from OX940725.1 coordinate 1,739,727, forward strand.
AAAGGGACTCGGGTGGTTGAGAGGATATTGTAGAAAGAAAGGGAAAAAAAAAACTCACTAAATTTTATTGATATAGGTAAATATAATCTAGAAAATAAAACATGAGAAATGCATGTATTAATATAGGTGCCCTATTCCTTGTGTTCTCATATACATGTGGCTGGTGGGCCGGCCCCACTCATATTGAATATTGGAAGTTCAATTGTGGTTATATCATTAAAGTTTTGTATAAAATCGTTTATGGATTGATTTTGTAAAATAAATCCTTATTATGTACAATTCAAATCAATTTTTAATAAGTAAATCGCTTTTTTTAGGTTATATGTTGAGATCAATAACCCACAAAATCCATGTGATATTGATATTAAAAAAGAAAAGGAAAAAGGAGCTGAAAAAAGGGCCCATTTGCTATCGGTATATATCTCATCTGCATAGGCCTGCATTCTAATATTTATGTCTTGGGCCAAAAATTATTGGGTTTATTAGATTGCCTGGTTCTAGTATCAGGCCTTAGGGTATATGGGCCTCAAGAACTTTTATTTCAGGCTTTCATTCAGAGAGTGCGTTTGGGTTACATACAGGCCCATCTCTTTTTCGATATATAAATTTAAAGTATTTAAGGAAAAAAAAATTGTTGAAAGTCACTAAAAGAAAATAATAATAATAATAATAATAATAATAATAAACAACCATCCGACAACCTAAATCATCAATTATTGATGGTGCAACGGTTTTTCCGGTTTGAGAAAATACTTTTCACTTTTCTATTCTTTTTTCCCTTAGGTGGGGGTTGAGAATTGAACAAAGTTTTTGCATGGCCCTTTTATATTTTTATTTATTAATTATAAAAGATAATCAAATTTTACAGATGGAATTCATCAACAAACCGAAATTATGTCATCTTTTATCAGAAAAAAAAAAAATTCTTACAAATATAAATTTATGAGACGGAATTCATCTATTCACAATCCAAACTCATTTTCACAAGTCAATCTTTATGTAATCCACTTATTTTCACAAGTCAATCTAATCTGATTTGTGAATTGTGGATTTTGAGTTGACTCGTTTCATGAATATTACATTCATAAGATAGACTCACAAATGTATTAGTGTAGGATAAATGGCACGGTGTATAATTACTTAATAAATTTTAATAAACAAAATATATAACTATGCACGATATATATTTGTAGCTTCAATCTTGTAATTAAGAGAAATCCAGTTCGTCAATGTTTTCATGTATTCATTATTGCATGGACCGTCAACCACTCTTGAATACAGACTTTAGAGTTTAATTAATTATTCGTTGAATTATTCAAAGATGTGATAATTAAAGGTACAAAAATTATTTCAATTTGTATATGCACTCATACCTAAAAAAAGATATCATATATTCATTTAATTAGGATTTTTTTATTGTATGATCTTGTTTTCTTTTATATTAATATTGAAACAATATTATGTATATACAATAATAGTATCCTCGATTTATATACTACATGTATATAGTAGAACATTATTTTGCAAACAAAATTATGTACTTAATCAGATCATCAAGTAGTCGACTATTACGGCAACCACAACAATTCTGACCAATTGTAATAAAAAAAAAAATACAATTGCAAAGTTAAAAAATAAAAATAAATAATAATAATAATAAAATATGGTGTATTGGGCCACCCTCTCTCTCCCTCGACTCACGCTCTCTCTTATTAATAGCATTATTGCAGGAGAATTACAGAACCCTGCAAAAACACAAATAATGTTAAAATAATAAAATATCAGATAATACTGTCTTGAGAATGAACTAATGCAATTGCTCTTACACATAATAATTGCTATGCTAAGCAAAATACTTAAAAATCAACATACCTAAAATGAAGGAACCCTAATCTACAAAACAACATACCTAACGTTAGGCAGTCCCTAAAAAGGTTGATAAAATCCCACTTGCCAATTTGCTAATGAGAAAAAAATGTCAACTCATATTTTTCAAAGTCAAAGCATTGACTTACTACATATCAGTTGAAGAGTTCATAGGATAACCTCATCACATATCATCAGTTGATAGACGACTTGGTCCATGGCCCTATGGCAGCTCTTGTCTGATCCTAGTTGACCCAACTGCCTTTATTTGGATGAATACCATTTTGCTATTTCTATTTTGTTAACATTATTATTCAATAACTTCTTTTTTTTTTTTTTCAAAAATATCACTTTTATGATCGTATGTATAGTCGTGCCCAATCATACGTGTAATTCACACGTTTCTGTTAATATTAAAAGATTTATTTGATCAAATCTTATGTTAAGGTGGCGTTGTGAAAATAAGACTGATTGATTTGAAGTGGAAAATGAAATTTATTACCTCACAAATATAATTGGATTATACTTAAGTACATGAATGAATTTTAATAGAAAAAGGAATATATAACACATTAATATATATATTCGCAAAAGTGAATAATTTAGCATTTACCAATTTTATCTCATCGTGGAATACTCATTACTTTTCGGCGTGTGTGAAAGCCATACGTTTTCCACCAAAATATTCTCACAATATGGACCACCCAAATGTTACTCTTAAATATCACCAAGTCAAACTTCCAAAAGCATGATGAACATAACATATAGTGGTCCATTATTCAATTTCCAAGTTTCACTAAATTTCCCTTCAATTTATTAATGCGATTTATATAATCCTGAAATGACCCAAACAAGTTCATTTTCCAAGATTCACTAATTCCCCCTAATTTATTAACACCATCTATATCATTAAAGCACTAACCATACCATCATTTATTAATACCACAAAGTAATCTAAAGTTGAATTTGTCTCTTCCCACCTCCCAACTCCTACCCACATACCAATCCCACATATATATTCAATCCCATCTCAAATTCTTCCACCATTTTCATCTCTCTTCTTCTCCTTCAAGAACTCAAAAAATAAAATTAAAAATGGTTCGTGCCATGCCAATAGTATCTCTCCATGCAGGTGAAAGCTTCTCTGCAATCCCACTAGCTATAGGCCTGTTTGTTTCAGTGTCTTTATTAGTATCCCTTTGTGCAAAACATGCAAGGCAAGTTCGAAAAAACTATGCATCCAAAACAAGCCATCCAAACACGGCCAAAGCCCCGTTGCCATCCGCGAAGCAGCTGATTGCAACCATCAGCCACAAGGCGATGATGATCCATCCCAAGAAACCAACTTCCGGCAAGGATTCCGGCGCCGGAGATTGCCGGAATGGGGATGAAGAAAGTGGGGTGTGGCAAAAGGCGATCTTGATGGGAGAGAAATGCCAGCCACCGGAGTTTTCAGGAGTCATTCATTACGATTATTCCGGCAATAGGGTGTCGGAGATGCCCAAGTCGCCGAGGGCCATTTCTATGAGCCCTTTGAGGAATTTTACTATGCAGAAACATGATAATTCTATGTACTGATCATGTACTATTTCGGGTATAATATCTTCTTTAATTTGGCAGTGATGCAATTTTTTATTTTTGAATTTTTTAAAAAAAAAAATTCTTGATGGTTTTTGTTTGTACGTGTTAGTAGGGCTGTAAACGAACAGAGCTCGAACAATCGTCTGTTAGTTTGTTGAGTGATCGTTCTGTAGCTCGTTTAATGTTCATGAAAAGAAAAATTTCAGATGTCTGTATGAGGCCATTGGTAAGCTTAAGCTTGCTATGGACTTGGTTAATAATAAAATTGATGTCGTTTTTAGAATGGTTATCATTTGATGAAATAGTGAAATAGAGATTAGTTTATTAAATCAATGGATTTTCATGATAAATTAGAGTTATAATAGTTGGTATTACTTTTCAACATGACTTGGTCTAGTCTGTCTATAAAGAAATAACTGAAACTTTTTTAAACTTTTTTACGAAGGGGTCAATCCAATTAAATCAGGTTTAGGTAACCTACCTTAATTTGAATGCATGAGAATTAATTCGTAAATGACTTTATTATTATATACTTATTTGTTATCGATAAGCAAACAATATGCTAGCGAGTCATTACCTTAGTGGTGATGATCATGCTGCATATTTGATATTTATATATGATCTCACAACATTTTAAAAAATTCAATAAGTCAAATAAAGACGATATTATTTAAGTTTGGATACGTAGTTTCATTTCATGATGACATTTTATTTTTTATTTTTTTGCTAAAAATGGAAATGTTGATTTGATCCTATAAACTCCAATATAGTTTCTGTACTCGCAGATAATAATAAAATTTACAAGTAAAAAAAAAAGTGGAAATGTCCAAAAAAAAAAAAAACCTCATTTCTCTTCTGTAGTGCTCTGTGTATGAGCTCGACTTCTTAGCTCTTCAAAAGCCTTCATACTTTCTGCATCAAATCCTCCAGCAAACTGAAACAAGTTTCAATCGATAAATTCTACGTTGAATTCTTCGATTCAAAATATAGATGATTGTCTGTTTATATACCTGATGAACACGGAAAGCAAAGCGAACGCCTTGTAGGATCAAGAACTCTTTGTTCGGTTCCTTCTCTGGTTCATTCATTGCATCGAGCTCTGTGGCCACGCGCTTCATGTATTTTCTGGCTAATTGTACAGATGAAAGCTTGATCTGGAAGACATAGATTGTTCGTATTATGGTAGGATCCAATTATCAAAACTAGTACATGTATAATGTATTAGACCATGATATTATTACCTTGCCAACTACTCCAGAATCGAGTAGCCAATGAACCGGGATACCAAATTCCTTGTATCGTGAAACTGCCATGTCTCGTGTTCGTAACAAAGCATATACACTGTTTTCCACCCTGTCAAATTCCAGCTTATTTTTTAGCTCCAATATAGGATTAGCACTATAAGCATCTTGCATGAAAGTACTTACTTTTCGAGCAATTTGTACATCTTCTTGAGAGCAGGTTCACAAGGTAAAGTGGGGTCATCAGTGAATGAAGAGACTTGTTTTTCTAGTTTCATTAGGTCCTGATATTCAAATGCTGCTTCTCTGAATGCATCTGCTTTTCCTTCTGGCCAATCGAAATGCTTCAAGACAGCTCGTTCGTCGACCTATCAGAGAACAGATTTGTAAGAAAGTTGTTGAGCATTGTAAGAAGTTATGAAGTTGGGAGACATACTAAGAAGGAGAGTTCCTCATCAAGCCAGTTGACAAAGGCCACCAAGTCTTCTATGTCTGTAAAAGAAGCTGCTCTAACTTCTGCTGCCAATGACTGGACAAAATCACCTTGGGTCTCCACGTCAGCTTTAACCTGTTTCAAGAATTCAGATTCTTTCAATGTTGGAACTGAGAAAGGCAGAGTGATATGTATATAATTACTGACAATGAACTAAAGTTCAACATACAGCTAAGAGGAATGTTGATCTATTCTCAATCTCCCCAATCATGTTACTCCTTGCATCTGAGGTGTTTGATGACGTGGAAATCAAAGATGAAGTGTCCTTCTTCGCCTCACGTTTCATCAACGACTGGTAAAACTCAACCAGCTCAGGGGCGCGGTGAACCTTATCTCCACCTCCACCTCCTTTGGCAAGGCTCCCAGGTGGAGGCGGGGGACGAGGAGGTCCACCAGGTGGTGGAGGTGGTGGCGGTGCACCCGGCGGAGGTGGCGGAGGTGGCGGTGGAGGGGGCCCACCACCTGGCGCCCGGCTAGGAGCACTGCCATTTCCACCACCAGAACCACCCCCTGATGGCCTAGGGGGTGGTCGAGGGGCCCTAGGAGCTCGTTTCTCGACCTGAGCAAGCTGCATTTTGCTAACAATTGGAGACTCGACTTTGGTATCACCGGACTCGACATTTGAGCTCACAGAGACAATAGGTTTCTCTTTAATATGAGCAAGTTTTGGGGGTAGAGATACAGGCTTAGTAGTCAAAGGGTCACCAAATTTAACTGCTCTTGCTTGCTGGGCTTTCTCCTTAAGGTTCTTCTCTCTCTCCAATGCAAGCTTATGGCGGTCCTTATACGCAGGATACTTCTCGTCCAAAACCCCTTCAACCGATTTAGACATCAAGTGGAAAGACGAGGCTACATTATTAAGCGAATCAGGTGGCGTTAGCTTCGGAGTTTCAGGGGAATTAAGCTCATCATTCTCTCCAATGCCAAAACTAGTGATAGCCACACCATCTCCAGCATTTCTCATCATCAGGGCTTCTAAGGGCCCTCTTGGCCCCTTAGAACCACCTGCAAAAGATCTAGCTGGAGAAGAAAGCGCGCTTGAATCGTCTCCTCTTTTGCCCCATCTCTTCAGCTTCTGAATCAAACTAGCCTTCTTACTAACACTACTGAACCTGCTTGTTGAACTGTCAATGGAAACATTATCAAAATCCTCACTGTCAACTGAAGTGTTGTCGAAGTTGCTCTCCATGTCCGTGTCCCCTCCTCCACGCTCTGATCCCGCGTATTCCAACATGAGCTGTTTGGCCTTCTCTTGGGATCGTGGGCTCAAGCTTTTACTCAGATCACGCGCTGATGTTTTCCCAGAAGGCGTTTGGTTGTTGTTACGAAGCTCAAATCTTAAACACGCATTGACCCAACGAAGATACACTAGCTCCTCAACTTCACTGAATCTGTTCATTTGAAGCCCTTCAACTTGCTTAACAAGATCATCATTTGTATGCTTCAGTTCATTCACCTCTTCTCTCACCTTGGCCACCATTTCTGTCTGAAGTAACAGAAAACACAGATCATATTACCAATCAAACACATTCTCTATTTAAGACACACAAAGTACAGTCAAAATGCTTTACCTCAGTCATGTTGGAAAGGGCTTTAACTTTAGTTTCAGCAGAATCAAGTTTAATTATCAAGTCCCTCTTTTCATGAAGAAGCTCTATGTTCTTTCTCTTGAGCTCCATAACCTCCACCTCCAACTCCTTAACAGCTTTCAATTTCTTCTCGACTTCAGCATCTTTCTTGAAGGCTTCTTGCTCCTTAGCTTGAAGCCCACCAACTTGCTGCTTTAGCAAAAGAAGCTGGCCCTTTGTCTGGCTAGACTCAAGTTGAATTTGCTTCTGCAATTCTTTTATCTTCTTCCTCGACATCTCAAGCTCTTTCCTAGCATTAGCACCCTGAGACATCTCCTCTTGAAGCTTTTTCCTCTCAGCCTGCAAAGAATTGATGGTGATATTGAGCATATCAATCTCCACTGTCTTAATCTTGAGCTGTTTTTGCAACTCAGAAATGCTCGATTCTTGCTCCTTCAATCCATAGTATTCGAGCAGCTCCCCTTCAAGTTTCACCTCTCTCTCCTCCAATTCTTGGACAAGATTACGCAGTCTTTCAAGCTCACTAGCATTGTTCGCCATCTCACTCTCGTAAACCCTGTCTTTCTCCGCTTTGATGTTAGCCGCCGTGTCATACTTGTCAGTTGGCAATGGGAAATCGATTTCTCCAGATAAGAGACTCTCAAATTCTGGGAAAAACTCATCTTCATAATCAGGTGGGCTACTTAAGGCAGGATTTATAATGCTATTGATTAACTTCACTTCTTCTTTCTCCTCTTCCTCTTCGGCCTATAATGTTTCAAACATCTCATAACATAATGTCCATAACATCATTTCACATGAAAAATAAATGTGTGTACACTTACAACTACCTCACTAAGGCCTTTGTCTGAATTGGCAATATCCTCCTCCTCTTTCCCTTTATCAAATGATTCTTCAACATTTTCTGAATGTTCAAAATAAGTACAGAATTTTTTTATAAGTGATATATGTTTATTAACTTTCTTCTACTATCTATAAGAGAAAAAATCTTAAACCAATAAAACAGGAGATCTTTCGATTTTTCCTATATTATTTCACAACAAACAGAATTCAAACAACAATATATTAAAGAAAAACTAGAGTACCTGAGGGTTTCTTCAAATTCTCAGGTGGCCTTTTGACATTAATCTGCTTAACAGCATAAGCTGCAATAGAAGCAGCAACAAGAAAGCCTAACCTAACAATCATGTAGGAATTATTGATGAAAAATACTGATTTTTCCACTCATAAACTAACACAAGCACTGCCTTAATAAGGCTTTCCCCCATTTCCCTTCAACCCCATATCTCATATTTCAACCCAATAATCCATACAAGTCAGCAACCAAATATTTTTTCTTTGCAATATTGCAAATCAAGAAAAAGTAGTGATTTTTTTTTCTTTCTTTTTTTTAGAGGAAGAAACATTCCAACATGAGTCTCATTATCTTCTTACAAGCATTAGAGACCCTAAATAGGGGAACACTTGCTTGCACGAAAAGATTCTGATAAATAAAATTGTAAGACAGAGTGTGTTGTAAGCACTACAGGAGCCACCAATTTCGAGTGGTTATTTATCCTCCAAACAAGAGGATTGAAAGGTGGGTCTTCCTTATTTATTTGTGCAGATAAGTGAAGGGAAAATATGGAATATAAGGCTGATGAAAGAGACAACAATGAAAGGTAATTTTTGGACTAGAATTATGTTTTCTGCAATCTTGCTTGAGTTTTTATCCAGGCATTGTGGTAAGTTTAAGGTTTTACATCTGTCTTATTTATTTTATTTGGTTGTAGAAAAGTGTGAGAAACTTATCTCTGATTTATCCCTGTAATTTGTGTTTCGAATCATATTATATCTATTTGGTTTCATCATATCGTGTGAAGAATTGGCTGAGTGCAAGAAACTAATTTGAATGAAGGAACAGATCCAAAAATGGTATTTTTTATAACTTTTGGTTGGGGAAAAATGGGAAGGTTATTGAAAAGGGTAAATTTGGCATTTAATTCCTGGCTCTGCTTTAGTGGATTTTGGCAAATGGATAGATAAGAAAGTATAGCAAAAAGTGTATGTATGATATTTGGTGGATTATTTGACAATTTGGCAATGTTAGTTATTTGTCTAAATTTGTCATTTTTCATATATGTGACAAAATGAGAGGCTGTAAAGCATGGCTGCTCATATAGAAATCCCCATACAAATAGTCCACTTGGGTCCACGCTTAGCGGGCCCCAAATCCGTCCAAGAATTGCATATTTTGGCCCAACAAAGACTTGGGTCAAACACTTTCAATAAGACTCACTTGTAGTAAAGAAGCCCACATTCAGTCCATCATATTATCTTTAGCATTTTTTTTTCAACTTTCCTTTTATATATTTAGATTTCAATCAAAGTACCTATAAATTAAAGGGCTATGAGCCCAAAGTAGTCAATTATGCTTAGGGTGATTCTATACAAAGCTATAGAATTTTCCAATACAGTTATTATAAAAATGAAATTTTATTTTTACCTTTAGATCTCATTATGGTATTTTCTATGGTTTATTTTCTCTCTTTTTTCTTTATACAACCATTTTTTTTCCTTTCTTTTTTCTATATTTTTTCCTTTATACAGTCATTTCTTTTTTTTTCTTTATACATCCATTGAGTATTTAATCAAGTTTCAATCCAATTGTTCAAAAAAAGGAAAAAAAAAAAAATCATTGTTTGGACTTTGGAGTGGATTACAAATTTTATAAGGTAAAATTCATGATATTCCAAATAACTTTTGATTTTTTATTTATTTATGAATATGACTTTTAATATTGAATTTCAATTATCTTGAAATTATTGGCCTCTGGATTTTTTCCCTAATATACGGATTAGAAGATTTGTATGAATCATAGTTATATCAATGTATACTTTTGAGTAGTTTCATTACTGATTTACTATAATCGAGAGAATTTAAAATTAAAAACAGTATTATCCCCTCTCCTCCCTTAATAATTCCAAAATTCCAATCACTACAAACGTTGTTTTGTTTTGTTTACATCTGTTCTATTTATCTCTATTTTTCTTCTTATTCTTCTCTGTTTTGTCTGACTTCTTCTTCTCCTTTGTTTTGTTTACATCTGTTCTATTTATCTCTATTTTTCTTCTTATTCTTCTCTGTTTTGTCTGTCTTCTTCTTCTCCTTTCAACGACCGCATAAGATTAGAGATTTGGGGGTTTTCTCTATTTTGTTTACCTCTGTTCTATTTATCTTTATTTTTCATCTTCTTCTTTCAACGGCCGCATAAAATCAAAGATTTGGGGGTTCTCTTTATTTTCTTCTTTTTTTTTCAACTGCCGCATATAATCAGAGACTTGGAGGTTCTTAAAAAATGTACCAATACAAAATAATTAAAACATCGTTGTGTAGTTTCACTTTCAATAATCGGTTGAGGCATCGAGCAATAAAATTTATCTTTTATTTTGGGTAAAAAATTTTGATGGTGGTGTTAATTGTGAAGAAAAAATAAAAATAAATAAGCGGTGTGCAGAGGAGAAAAAAGAAAGAGAGAATGTGTTGTTGAAACAAGAAAATAATCTTAAAAAAGAAAAAAAAAAATTAATGAGATTATAAATGAGATATCCTTTCTATCGTGGTTGTATAGAGAAATTCTAAGGCAGTATATAGAATGACCCTTATGCTTAATCAAACAAATTGACCAACAAGAAAGTTCCAATTTAATCAGGCCCATGGAAATATATTCAATTTAGTAGGCGTAGCCCATTAAGATAACTCAAGCCCAACAAACCTCAAGCCCATATTCATAATTTCCACTAAATTCATGCACAAGTTCATCAGAAATTTATTCAGAACTTTGAGAGTAAGGAATGTTTTCAAAGGGAGATTTTCATAATCCTCTACAAGTTGAAAAGCATATATATACACATTAAAATGGAAAGAAGGGAGAGAAGGTACATTCTCTTACAAAGAAGAGTAGTTACTCATTATCTTAGATTTAGAAGATTGGTGCTTAGGTGTAATTGCTGCTACTATTACAATGCTGCTTAGCAAGGCCAAACCAAGCCCTAAACCATTCACAATGGTTGACTCAGTGCATCGTTTTAAGACATTGCCATTGGCTTGCAAGAAAGTCAACTTTTCAAGAAGCCCTGTTTCAGCTGTCACCACTGCTAAACCATATGTGTACAAACCAAGAAAGACATGCCAAGGTAGTACCCTCTGCCTTGTTGTTCGTACCTCGCCTTTGTGCCAAAAGCTCGAAAACCCAAACACCCACTGCACCATAATATCAACCCCTCTTATTAATGCAATGTTATATGATATTAAATGGACTAAAAATCGAATCTTTAGAACTAACAAACTTATTTTCCCTAACTTGAATTACTCAAAAATATCAAGAATACAATAAAGCAATTAAAAATAAACAAACCTGAGTCCCAAAGAGGGAAATACATATGAGACCCATCCATGAATGCAAACTGTAGAAATTAGCAACAATCCCATCTTGGCTATGAAATTTGGTCCAAATCCCAAAAATCCCACAACCCAATGCCACACCTTGGAGACAAAGGTGTACTAATTTCCTTAAATTTCTTGAACCAGGCAACCATCTGTGCACTAAAATGGCTAAAACACCCAACAATAAAAGTATTAGAAAACTGAAAACTCTAAATTAATCAAAAGATTCAAAACCCACTTAATAAATTGCACAAATTTGTACCTTCTCCACTAATTATAATAAAGCCAATCACCATTAGCAAAGGATGTAAAACCTGATTGATTTCAGAATATCCATTAAAAAAAACATGCATGAACAATGCACTAAACATAAATAAAAATTCAAGAAAGAAAAGGGATTTTGTTTCTTACAGCATAAATGTGGTCTTCTTGAGATGGGGATTGGGGAATGAAGCTGGTCTTGAAGTGAAAAGCCCATGTAAGAACAAGAACTGCAACTATACAAGCTGAGAATCTGGCAAAAAGAAGAACAGAAAATGGTGGAGACAAGAGTGTGGCCATAGTGATTTGGAAGTAGAATTGATATTTCAAAGCCTATTTACAGTGTCTGGGTTCAATATAGCTAGTGAAATACAGTGAGCTACCGACACAATAATAAAAGATCCTTATGTCACTTCAATTTTTTTTTGCTTTTAAAACTTAAAAGAAGGGCAACAAAAAGCATTCTTTTTTCCAGGACTTGCTTTATTTTGGAGTAGAAGTGGTTCATTGTTTTCTGGATAAGTTACACTATTTTAGTATTCCATCAATTTTCAATTTTATTTATTATTTAAAGGTGTTTCATACATTATTTTTAAAAAAATTAATGACTATTGATTTATATATGATATATATATATAATACTAAAAAATGAAGTTAAAGTATTTTTAATAAATAAAGATCAAGTCAAAAACAAAACGGGTCATGAGATAGTACTATGATTAAAAGAGAACCAAGTTATAATAATAATTGAGTTATTTATCAAAATAATGATAATGAAGGGGACCCACCCTTTGTTGCACCTTGGAAATGAATTATGAAGGTGTAGATGATAAAGAATTTGAAAACAAAGTCATAACCAAACCTATAACAATATAGTATTAATTAACGATAAATTAAATCTACTCTTAAAATGCCTCATGAAAGAACTTCTGAAAAATTTACCAATATTGTCACTCTTTTTCATAAATTCAATTTAGCCATGTTGAAAAAAAATTCTGATAGCAGTAGATTCTATGCTTAAAGTCCCTTTATAGTTTATATCTCATCCAAGATTTAAAAGAAATAATTTTAAAGTGATATTCCACTATGTATATTTATTGGACAATGTTGCAACTTCAAGATTAACATAGTCATCATGAAATCAACATCTTGTGAAAATTTTAAATTTACCACCATCAACTATATTAACAACTTGGTAGTTAGGGTAACATTGCTTTTATCACATTCCAGCATTCAATTAACAATCAGCTGATGATCATAGAAGTTCAAACAAACTGTTTGTCCTTTAGGAAGAGTTGTTTCTTGTAATATAATACAAATTTGTTTTATATACTACCAAAAATACTTTAATCTTCCTAAAGACATGTTAGTTGAAGCCAAAGTTTAAAAACAATTACAAGTATACAGACATGGAGACAAACCACATAGGCCATATCAGATACCATTCGGCTTTAATGAATTCATCGATCAATTTGTCGTGTAACCAATCTATCATCTGTCTGAATGCGGATGATCTTTGTAAGAGAACCTTCTGTGTGTTCTATAAATACATCAGCCACTAGAAGCCTTGTGATCAGAACATATTTACTTAGAGCAATTCACAGAAGAGAAAAAGGGAAGAAATGGAGTTCACTTGCAAGGACTTTAAGGTGGGGAAATGTGAAGGTGAGAAGCTGGTGGATGGCGAAACTCTGCCACTAGTTCTGATGCCTCCAACCGAGGCTAAAAACGACGTGAAGTCTCTGTTGGAAGCCATAGAAGAAAACAAGGAGTGGTTCGAAGAGATGATAATCAAGAACAGTGCAGTTCTCTTGAGGGGCTTTGATGTTAAGGATGCTGTAGAGTTCAATGACATTGTTGAGGCCTGTGGTTGGGACGACATCCGGTACGTGGGACCCGCACCTCGGACTCACATACACAAGAGGATTTGGACAGCCAATGAAGGGCCTCTCTCTGAGTTCATATACTATCATCATGAGATGGTTTTGGTAAGCATTGTATTATATACAACTGTTAGAACACCTATTCAATGTGTTGCAATGTCTCTTAGTAGTTCTTCCTTTTTGCTATCAGATAAAGGAATTCCCAAAGAAGGTGATACTCTACTGTGAAGTACCCCCACCGGAAGGTGGTGAGACACCTTTCGTCCCTAGTTTCCGAGTAACGGAACGTGTGCTAGAGGAGTTTCCTGAGTTCGTCGACGAGCTGGACAAGAAAGGACTGAGATATACCTTCACAGCTCTCAGCAAAGACAATACGGCTTCCATGAGAGGCCGTGGTTGGGAAGATGCCTTTGGATCCTCAGATCGGGCCGTAGCAGAGAAAAGGTAAATTGTTATAACTTAAAACACTAGTCAAGTTTGAACCAACTTTAATCTGACAAGTGGGGTGCAGGGCCAATGCGTTGGGGATGGACGTGGAGTGGCTAGCAAATGGTAGCATGATGACTATATTGGGGCCAAGAACTTTGACAAGGGTGTTCGAGGGACGAAAAGGGAGGAGAATGTGGTTCAACACCATGGTCGGAATGCATGGAAAGGAGCTGAGCTCTGCCACAATGGCAGACGGGACTGAGATACCGAAAGACATCGTCAAAAGATGTGAAGAAATTATAGAAGAAGAAAGCATCCAATTCAAGTGGCAGAAGGGCGATGTGCTTTTCTTGGATAACTATGCTTTGCTTCATGGTAGGAGGCCCTCTCTTGCACCAAGAAAGGTCTTAGTTGCCACTTGCAAGTAAATCCAAACCATAACCAATTATTGGAATAATATGATGTTGTACCATAATAAGCTCACTAGGTCATGATCTTTACATGGAAGGACCATTGGCAGCTTTCAAAATTATGAATGAATAACACAGCTTTATTGTGAATTGATGTTTTAGTTTCTTCTTCTATAAACATGGAAGAAAACATTTCAATTCTTCTTCATTACCTTTCAGTTCAAGGGGAAAGCATCTACTATGCAAGAAAAACTGGTAAACTCTATTTCAACCTCAAATAGACGAAGGGAAAAGGACATAAACAGGGTAGGAAAACAAATAGTTCTATCCCAGATCACAAGTTTGTTACTCAAACCACGAAAACAAAATGCACAGACACTAGACAAAAGTCCTAAATCAATTCCTGTTCACAGAACAAGGTTGTCATTAGCTTCTGCTCGACTCTAGGGAGCACGATTTGGCATACCTCGGCCACGACCCCTACCAATATATCCATATCCACCATAACCTCTGCCATAAGAAGACCCACGAAAACGACCACCACCACCACCACGACCGGGTCCACGACCTCCTCGACCACCTCGATACCTTGAAAATTCTCCGAATGTCTGCGCATTCATAAAGTTACATAAGACAATCTCAAAAGGTAAGATATATGAGATCAGCAGCAGATTGGATATACCTCTGTGTCCAACTTCATTTGCTCCGAGTACCTGGGCCTTCCATGATTAGGCTCATTGTCCAAGGCGTGGCAAGACAAGGAGTCGAAGAAGTCATCCTTATTGTAAACAGGCTGTGAAGTGGGCAAGAATAATTGAACTCTTAAGTCTTTTACAAAATGCTGATAACAAAAATTAGGCATTGATTTAAACTGTCACCTTATCAATCTTAGGCAATTCAACATCATCATCATCCTGCGGATCTTCTTCATCACTGCCACTTCCATTCCCTTCTTTATCCTTAGATTGGGATCTGTTACTTTTTCCGAGATGACCCCAGACTTCATCCTTTTTGAATTTCTCATTCATTGCCGTAAAATCAAAATCTTCAGTAAATTTTGTCACAGGGCGTGAAATCTGCAAGGTACAAGATCAATGCTCCAAAATCAAATTTGACATTACCGAAGTGAGGAGATCGATCAATCAGGACACAGAAAAATGATTAAAAAAGTTCCATGATGCAAAATATGGGCAAGCTCTTACCCCAGATCCTCTTCCACCACGCCCTCTGTAATTGTTACGCATATGATAAGCACCTCCATTTGGCTAAAGAAGATCAATAACATACATCGTTAGCTCCTAAACTCACAATTTGTAATATATTTATTCAGAAGCCATTTATAGAGAAAATTTTGGGTTCATAAGTCAACGGGGCAGGAAGGAGAAATTAGAAATTTAAAAGTGACCCCTGAAACATCAGTTTTAAAAGATACCTTGATTTCTCAGACTTCATCAGGGGTGATTACTACAGTCAAGTGTACACAACAAACTAAAATGAAGTTAAGTCATGTTGTGTAATGAAAAATTCCTAGCATTATTTGATCTAGCAACTTAAGAAGTTCATCTACAAATCAAGGTTGCTTTCAGAATCACAGTAGTGCTAATTAGTAAAGTCTGCCCAAAGTGCAGGCCAATCACATGGCTGGATAAAGGAGGAGCACTGGTGCTACATTGGTTGTCACACTCGTTGTTAGGCTTGTGACAGCCAACCAACTATTGTGTCACAACTCTCTTTACCTGGACAGAACAAATATCCATATAGCCAACCCAACCACTAACAGGAAAGGGCTTTGATGAAGATGAGTTGGGCAAATGGCTAGTTGCAGTAATCACTGTGCTCATGTTCCTCATATTCTCCATAAAGTGTTAAAAGTACAGATTTTCCAAGATCCCAAATATGTTGTTCGGTTAGATTGTTAATCTCCAAATATAATTAGGAAAGTCATGATTTGAACTCAAAATGGAGAAATTTCAATTATAATATGGCTACAAATTTCCAGAAACTCTAAGCGAAACATTGCACCATACTTCTGTCCATGCACACTCTTCCACCACCACCACTCCCGCCATTCCCAACCAACACCATTCGAACCCCCCACTGGTCCCTTATTTTGCCTATTATTTAGACTTCAGATCCAAAAATCCTCCTATGGCCAATCGATACAGCCATCAATCAGCCTCATGAAAGCCTGAAAATCCTATTGAATTGGTCCAGGGTCTCGTTCATCATATAATTCAGTTAAAAAAGAACATCCTTTAGATCATGTTAAGATAATGAAGCAGGTGTGAAAAGAATAAAACCTTATAAACACGAGCATTTGGTGGTAATGGTAATATTGGTGGTTGAGCTTCTGTTATTGCAGGTGCTGATGGTTCTGAAAATGGCTTTGGTGACACCTGAACTACTTCCACATCCTTCTGTGTTGTTTGCAAGGGTTGATGTGCAGAAGCAGTAGATTGTCCAGGCTGCAGCAGCTGCCCTGGGGTTATTAGAGAAGGTGGTGGTGTTTCTGTAAGAACAGAACCAGATGTCTGAGCAACAGTTGTTACTGGCTGAGATACACTCTGCTGAGGCAAGGTTGCAGCACCAGGTGCTGCAATGGTTTTGCTAGCAACTGAATGTGTTCCTGCATTAGCAGGAACTGAGAATGGAGCTAATGATGGCAAGCCAGAACTTGGTGTTGATGTAGGGATAGAAGAGAGAGGAGCTCTGTTTGGCAGCAGATTGTTCATAGTTTCAGATGCTAGTGACACAGGCTGCAGAGGGGGGACACTCAACGGAAAAGTTGAAGCAGGTAAAGTAGCAGAAAAGGTTAAACTAGAAGAATTCATGCTATTGGGAACAAAGGAAGACTGATAATCTGGCAAATTTGAACTGGGCAGACCAGATGCTGCCATTGGCAAAGATGAATTGAAAGGATAAAATTGCATCTGTTGCATTGAAGGAGCAATAGGCAAGACAGGAGGAGGTCTAAGCAAAGGTTGTTGAGATAATTGTGGAAGATCATTAGGTGGGCCATAGAATCCCTGCCAATACATTGGCATAGGTAAGCCACTACCATTTGCATTTGATGGGGAAGGGCCCCAAGAATTCATGTTTCCTCCGGGTTGATATACAGGGAGACCACTTTGGAAATTTGACCCGGGGAGTCCCATATGAGCAGAATGGGATCCAATATCTGGCAAAGAACCAGTAGGAGCTGTAGACAAGCTCGTCGGTGTGGTAGTTGGATGTGGATAGTGTGACTGCACCAGAACTTACATTGGTTAGAGTGAAGTGAATCTTCCTGTATTACATTACAATAGAAGTGAAGGGGTATACATGCCTGAATAATTGCAGGATCGCTGTTGATAGGTGGTGTAGTCTGAACTGGGGGGGAAGCTTTGACCTGCAAATCCTGTGGCAAACAGAAAAACAGATTCAAGCCTGATACAACTTTCTAAATATAATCAAGCATATGAGTTTACAAACAAAATCTGCCACAAAAGACACGGAGACTGTGTAATAAATTGAAATGAAATCAAGAGATCTCCCAACATTAAAATAGTGCCGATTTTATCAAAGAGGCAATCATGCACTAACAGAAGAACTGAGTAATTCAAGGAAAACATGCACCAAAAACAGAAACCAAATGGTACCTTGATATCAGTTCCTCTGAAAAGGATGTATTCATAAATTTTGTCGCTAGGAGGGACCTGTGGTCCATCCTTTTTCCGTCCTTCTGTTCCGAATGATCTCACTGCCACAAGATATTGTGAAATAAACAATTAGTTTCAAACCATAATCAGCCCAGGGAAAAAAATGTGTTGTAATATGTTATAGCTCATTATACAACATGACCAAGAACTCATCCTGCTTAATGATACAATAACCAACCATACCAGTTGAAGCTAACTTTTCCTGTTACTCCACATGGCACGTAAATGAGCTCAATATTATCATTTCACTCAATGTGAAACTATTGTAGTGCGGACCGATTAACTGACATTAATCAGATGTCATGTGTTGAGTATGAAGGCAGTACACCAAACTCATATTAAGCTCCACCGTTCTATTCAGATGAACTTAAATTACGAAATCTGGGAGTCTCCATCTCAAGCACTATAAATGTTTGGGATTCTCCAAGTCAAAACACAAAGCACTATTAGTCCAGCTTAAGATCCACTTACTTTCTCAATAGAGGCCCTAACACAAAATGCAGGTATTATACACAGATTCGATGGTCAAGTTATTTGCTAAACACTCATTAATTCAGAAAAGAAAAAACCTAAATCACAAATTACAAACACATTATCAAAATCTAATCTTTTGCAACCATGTCACCCAAATTAATCTATCTAGAAAGAACACAGACAATTTCACAAATTATCCACAAATATTGAAGAAAGAACAATGTCAACCCCTCCGAAGAAAACTATGAACAGAAATCAGCAGAAATAAAAACCCTAACCAAAGCTAGTACCATCGTACCTTAAACAAGAATCGTTGGGGAAAAAAAGAAACAAACAAAAATACAGAAATTTAAGAGCAACGAATAAGAAAAAAAAGCCAAACAAAATTCAAATTACAATAGTAAAAAAAATAGAATTAATTATCGAAAAAGACAAGTTTAATTTAAAAAAAAAAAACCCTACTGTTTAAAATCATTCTCACCGTTGCGCAATCCGATGCTGGACTCTTCAGTGTTGATGTTGTAGAGTATACCTTCATATCTGATCTCACTCTTCGAAGTCAAACTAATCAGGCTGCCGATATACGACTCCGCGGATGGTCCGCCGCCGCCAGATCTACTGTTCGGCGCAGCCGTTGAACTCTCCGCCGCCATCTCCGCTACTCTGCTTTGTCCGGTAATTTATACAGAAAGATATCACTATAGCCAATTTATGCAATTTTCCTTTGTAGATTGAGGAAATTATGACTCGCTTGTCTGAGTATCATTTATGTTGGGAAATTTTGAGAGTATCTTTATTCTTTGCTAAAGTTTATTTTTTTCAAGTTTTTTAGTGCTATCTTGGTTCAAAAAATATCTCATTCTTAATTACAAATAAGTTAAGAAATGATATTTGATTTCATTGAAACATTAAATTTTACACAATTTTATATAATTCTTTTAGTTATTTTAATCTATTGGTTGAGTTTAAGTGATATCATTGTACATTAAATATGACATATCAATATTATATATATTTATTATAGTAAATGCTTATATTAGAGCATTTGTAACAACTCATTTTCAATTTATAAGAATAATAATAAAATAATAGCAAAAACATGATGAAAATACATGATGTTGATTTTTATCTCTTTCTCTGTACATTAACACATTAGTGTAGTTTAATACTAGCAATTCTACAATAACACATCAAATGAATATAATAATAAAATATTTAATAATACTCCTTAATAATGATTGTTGTAGATGCTCTTGGCAACAAATGAAAATAAAAGTTAGTCTATATTTATGGTACAGAGGAATACATGGTTGCTAACCTACATATTGATGAATATATCTACAATTTATGTGTCACATGTATAAATTGTGATTATCAAGATTTAAATTATCTAATTTTTTTTAACTAATTTAAATATGCAAGATATAACACACATTAATATTTATTTACAATGAGTTTGTAAACATTTTATATTTTTTATTATGCTTATAATTATATCTGTTTCCCTTGCTTATATATATTTACAACACCAAACACCAACTTTCATTAAAGAAAAACAACAAATTATAAATCAGATAGAATGTCAAAACTTCAAGAAAGTTTTGTGGGATTAGCATGGAAGCAGGCTGCCCGAGCTAAAAGGTGAAACAACTCAAAACTTGGCAAATAATGAGTCAACCGATATAATTTTGAATTAACCAATTGCTGTGTACATATGGTAAAATAATGTCCTACAACACAACAAAGCAACAACAAAATAAAATTTTTGGTATAAATATTACAATGTGATGTGATATATGCGACAAATTACCTGTTAGTAAAAGGTTGAATGCTTCATTCGCTGCAAGTATTAGGGATTTGTATGGTTGTTTGAGGTTTATTGAAATAGACCTAATTTAAGTGATAGTTCATCATTATACATCAAGCGTTCTACTTGTTTAAAGCTTGCAAGAACAAGGTCCAGATCTACTAGAAGGTCTACTTATCTATTGTTCGTACATTATTTTTAGTTCTATGGGTTGAAAGGTCTATCTCGAGATTCGGGTGGAGATATGTGGACTTTCCAGGTTGTGAGGTCTATTGACATTTTCAACTCAATATTGATCGTACTTTAGGGTTTTGACATGACAGGTGTTCACACAATTTTAGCTTAGGATTTTGGAAATGCATTTTTGCCAACCATCAGTCATTTGTAGCTTTTCACATATGGTTTTTTACATTCAGTCTTCACTTGTTTTCTTAATCTATTCCTGTGTAATTCTGACTTGATTGTTAGAGCCCGTCCCAAAAACTCATTTGATGCGTTTTTTTGAGATTTTTCGATGTGTTTTTATTGATTTGTAGAGAGGTATACAATGAAATTTTCATTACTTGTTTTATCAGATTTTGACTCGTGTCATTGAATCGGGTAGATTTGTAGAAATTAAGCTTTGCATTCATCATACTACTATAGTAGACAATTAGATATTTTGACTCAAATTATTGAATAGTATAGATTTGTTAAAAATAAATTTTGTATTCATCATGATACTATAGTAGACAATTAGAATTTATGGAGTATGGATGTTGCAAAAATGTTATAAAACACTCTAAATAGTTTTTCTAAACCAACATATAGAATTCAAAAACAAATGGTGTGTGAAACTAGAGTTGTCAGTATTGATGATTAGGTAATTAGTCAACAACCCACCATTCGAAGGGCAAACTCCAAAATTCCAATTCAACTCAGCCCGCTAGGGGATCGTGGGTTAGGTGACCGACCCACCAATTTTTTTTTTTAAAAGGACAAAAATATGTATATATATCATAATATGTTTTGCTAAGAATACATTCATTTACATATAATATATAAAAACAAGTGTTAACATAGTTCTTTTATTAAAATTTCTTCATTTTTATAAATAAATCACTCATATCAAAAATTTATAAAGCATTACTTACATTAAGTAAGAGTTTTTATCATAATTATTCATTTATCATCTATATTTAAAAAAAAAAAAAATTAAGACAAGTCAATCACCAAAACCCAACCCACTACAAATAAAGCTCACTTAAATTCATCTTCTTAGAAATATCTAAATTATTCAACCTAACCCACCATTTTAATGTGCAGAACAAAACTTTGAATTAGACACAAGTGATATAACCCATTTTGAGTCTTTGACAATACGACGAATTGTATTTCATAAAAATGAAAAAGTCAATTTTATTCAATAAGCGCGAGAGTGGCATCCCCACACCCCAAGGGTAAACCTGTAAAAGCACATAGCGCCAAGTGACTCGAAGCACTCAACAAAAAAACAGAGGTGTATTCGGTATTCCGCGTCACAAGGGCTTCTTCCTCTTTCACTCTTTTCCCCGACCACACTTTATTTGAATATTCCGTCCACCGGAGCCCGAATACTCCGTCCACCTCCCGCCTCCCTCTATTCACCCACCCACCCACCCACGCCTGCAAATAAATGTAACCGTTAAAACCCTACCTTTTTGACCCCACAATTTTTTCAAATCTCTCATTAGGGTTTCGTCCACTAATTCGAGAATCGAAACAAAATTTCGAAATTTAATCAAAATTGTTAGCGACGATGTTTACTCCTAAACGGCAGTTTCCGGGTCCGTCAAGAACACCGAGGAGTGAAATGCGTACGCCGAACCCTAATGGCAGTGATAAATTGGTGGCTTTTATTGAAGGCCCTCCTCCGCCGACGAGCTTGTTGAGTGACAATGGAAATGTAGCTGAGACGGAAAATATGGAAGATTGGAGAAGGTTTCGGGAGGTGGGCTTGTTGGATGAAGCGGCGTTGGAGAGGCGTGATCGTGAGGCGATACTGGAGAGAATTAAAAGGCTTGAAAGAGAGGTTTGATGGAAAACAAATAGCATAGTTCTTTTGGGTTTTGTCACTTCCATGTGTTTCAGCTTTTAAACTTCTCTCTTGTACTAGTGGGCTTTGTTTAATTTTTATCATTTATTAATTTGGTTTACTCTTTGGATGTATCATGGTCAATTGTGTAACTTCTGTAGAAAGTGCAGCCAGATGATTATGCACATCTTTAAGAGAAAATAATGATGCATAAATCGATGAATACATGGTTCTATATATGAATATAATGTTAGCAAGTGATTCTGTCAGTTCATTGAAAAATAAAGTACTTGCCATCTGGCACCCTGGTGTCAAAACAGTAGACTTTGAAGCTTAACAATACATCATGCTAAGAGTGAAGAATATTATTTGCCTGAGAATTTGTTAAGAGGATTGAAGGCAAGATGGTAGCTGTATTTTGTTGTAGTCATCTCTAATGGAGCCACTGTTTTCTTTTCATTTTGTTTTCTTAATCACAATCCCACAAGAATGACTAAATTTGGTTCTTTTAACAAGTTTCGTGTATCAATCTCGTTGAGTCCCCAATTTATTTATTTATTTTTTTGGGGGTGGGTTGGTGAGGATTGGGTCTCCAGTCTTGTTACTAACATAATGCATTTTCTTTTCATTATGTTCGTGTGATGTATGGTTGCTTCCATGCATCATGCATAGTTACCATAGAGAATACCTCGTAACTTCTCAAACTAGCTTGATGTATGACTAACCTGGTTGCAGTTAGTCGAGAAGTCATGTTTAGAATATGCTTTGCTAATACTTGACCTCCCAAGTAAAGGGTATTCTGCACTGGTTGGGGGTAGAGGAGAGAGGATTTCTGAGATAAAGCTCATGGAATTTGACTCTCATCTTATATTTTATATTTAGTTTTAGCATAATTACTTTCATGTTTGTTTTCCAGCAAATACTGGCGATTAGGTTCTTGATATGCTTGGCTAAGCTTTGGCCATTGCAACATATCAATTTGTTTCAAGATCAATTGTGGTGTTTGTTAGGGTGCAGCCTGATATGGCTGCGTTCATGACTGTTATTATGGTTGAGCAGATTTTACAACTAAATTTAGTATTTTTTTGATCTTTTGTTTGGCAGCTCTTCGATTATCAGTATAATATGGGACTGCTGCTGATTGAGAAAAAGGAGTGGACTTCAAAACATGGAGAACTTCAGGAATCTCTTCTAGAAATGCAAGAAGTCCTCAAACGTGAAAAGACAGCTCATTTAATGGCAGTTGCTCAAGTGGAGGAGCGAGAAGCAAATTTGAGAAAAGCTTTGGATGTTGAGAGAGAGTGTGTGGCCGAGGTGACACATTTTCTTCTAGGCTGTGGTTTGACATTGAGTTTCTTTACCTATGTTTGATCAAAAGCTGAGATTTGACGTTGAATTTCTTATCCTGAGTTTGGACAATAATACTTCTGTGGCTAGTTTTTTCCTGGAAATTTTAATTGTATTTTACCTGCTAGGGAGTCATATATAGGGTACTGTAAAACTAATAGTGCTTTTTTTCTTTGATGTTGAATTAGTCTACATTCTTCGTCATTTAATAATCAATCTGTTCATTGAGATTTGTGTTATGCCATATATAGGGCATTGCATTTTCTCATTACCATTGCAATTGAGTACCTACTTTATGAATCAACTGAATTTGCTGCATATTTTATGATCTTAATTCCAATTTATGCGTTTTCCCTGATGAATTGCTCAATATTTGCTTTCTGCAGCTTGAAAGGTCTTTGCGCGAGATAAGCTCACAGCATGATAAAATCAAGATGACATCTGAGACTAAGCTGGTTGATGCCAATAATTTGGTTGCTGGATATCAGGATAGGTCTTTGGAGGTGCAGCAACAGTTACTTGCTGCTGATGCAAAACTTGCTGAGGCAAATCGGAAGAGTTTAGAATTAGAGAGGAAATTGCAAGAGGTTGAGACACGTGATAGTGTCCTTAAGAGGGAGCGCATGTCCTTTAACTCTGAGTATGTTCAATGTTCAATGCGAATTACCCTACTTACATTCCTTATGTAGTTTTGCATCATATTTTATTTATATATTTCCTCTACTTCTGTTATCAGGCGAGATGCACATGAAGCAACTTCTCTGAAACTTAAAGAAGCTTTACGGGAGTGGGAAAGAAAGCTGCAAGAAGGGGAAGAGAGACTTTGTCAGAGTAGGAGAGATATTAATGAGAGAGAGGAGAAGTTAAATGAACTCAATTGGAAACTGAAGGAGAAAGAAAGTAAAATTGATGAAGAACATAAGAAGGCTGAGTTGTCAAATTTGACCGTGAAGAAGAAAGAAGACGAGGTTGATAAAAAACTAGCTGAGTTAACTGCAAAAGAGGAAGTGAGTTTCAGAATTATCTCCAGTTTTAAAACTATAATATGTCCTTTGTTTTAGATTCATTTTGTTTACTTCTTTGCAGGAAGCTGAAGCTCTCAGAACTAGACTTGAGAAGAAGGAGAAGGAATTAGTTCAATTGTCGGAGAGGCTGGCTACTAGAGAGAGAGTGAGCTGCTTTCCTTTAGTTTGCATGCTGATTTACTGCCTTTGTGATATGTTAACAGTTATCGTATTATACGGCCTCTCTCTCTCTCTCTCTCTCTCTCTCTATAACTGTTTAGTGGACTACCTGCATGATCCATTCATGTTCATATGTCAAATAAAAGATTATAAATAAAGTGAGGTTGCTTGATCCTCCTATTTATGCAATTTCCTTACCTATTTTTTCTTTCTTTCTTTAAAAAAAAAAAATATATATTTGGGGTTGCGATTTGTGTGTGGTTTCATTTACTTTGAGTTGGAAGCTTTGGTTTTATTGCCGTCCCTCCCAATTCTTCCAGCTCTTGCAGCTGAGTCATTTTCATTTTTTATATCAGAGGTGCAAGAAGTTGACCCAATATGTCTTATTACAGGTTGAAATTCAGAACATTCTTGATAAGCACAGAGCTGCTCAGGAAAAAGAAAAGCAGGCCTTTGAATTGGAACTTGAAGAGAAAAGGAAGTTGTTTGAGGAGGAGAATAGAGTCAAACTTGATAACTTGATTAAGAAGGAGAATGAAATCAACCATATGGAGGAAAAATTGAAAAAGCGGGAGCAAGCATTGGAACAGAAGTCACATAGGGTTGTGGAGAAAGAGAAGGATGTGGAATTAAAGTTGAAAGGTCTGAAGGAAAGAGAGAAGGCCCTCAAATTGGAGGAGAAAAATCTAAACGTGCTGAGGAGAGAGAGAGTCTCTGAGGAAGAAAATCTGCAAGCTCTCAAAGATGAGATTGAGAAAGTAAAAGCTGAAAATAGTTTGCAGGAACTGAAGATTCGTGATGAAACTGAAAGGCTTAGGGTTACTGATGAAGAGAGGAATGAGCATAACAATCTGATACTGAATTTAAAACAGGAGATAGAGAGATACAACCATCAGAGGGAATTGCTTTCTAAGGAATCTGATGATTTGAAGCAAGACAGGAAGAAATTTGAGGAAGAGTGGGAAGCCCTTGATGAAAAAAGAGCAGAGGTAACTCGAGAGTTGCAACAACTTGAAGAAGATAGAAGAACAACCGAAAATTTGAAACGCGCAGTAGAAAAGCAATTGGAAGAAGATAAAATTGCCACTGAGATGCACATTAAGAGAGAGTTGGAGGCCCTTAGACTTGAGAGAGAATCGTTTGCTGCCACAATGGAGTATGAGAAGTCAGTGTTGTCTGAAGACATGCAAAATGAGCTTAATAAGTTGCATAATGATTTTGAGACTCGCAAGAGGAATCTTGAGGCTGATATACTGAATAAGCAAGAGGAATTGGAGAGATCTCTGCTGGAAAGAGAGAGAGCATTTGAGGAGAAGACTGAGAAAGAACGTAGCTATATCAGTCATTCGAAAGAAGTTGTCCAAAAGGAAATTGATGATATGAAGTCTGAGAGGAGCAGATTGGAGGAGGACAAACAATATATTGACTTGAACAAGAGGCAGCTGGAGCAGCAGCAGATGGAAATGCACAAGGATATTAACGAGCTTGGTGTTTTAAGCAAAAAGCTTAAATTGCAGAGGCAACAATTCAGCAAGGAAAGAAGCAGATTTATTCAATTCCTTGAGACAATGAAGAGTTGCCAAAACTGTGGGGATATGGCAAGGGACTATATGCTATCTGACATTCTTATCACAGGGCCAGATGACAAGGAGGCCTCTCCACTTTTGGAAAAAATCGCTTCATATGAAGTGAAGGCTCAGAAAACTCCTGGTGGGAATGACCCAAAATCAACAGAATCTGGTGGACGTATTTCTTGGCTTCTTAAGAAGTGCACTCCAAGAATCTTCAACCTGTCCCCTACCATGAAATCTGAAGATGTGGCTTCTCAAAACTTGGACCAGGCTATGTCTGATGTTGCTGAAGATGTTGGAGGACCCAGCATGCCAGCTGAAGAAGCTGCCACACAAGCAGATACTCCCAGAGAAGATCATGCAGTAGAAGAAGTTTCGGAAGATACCAAGCATTTAGAGACGACAACCCGTCGTCGAAAATCAGGTCGAAAACCAGGGGATGGAATCCATAGAACACGTTCTGTTAAGGCAGTTGTTGAAGATGCTGAAGCTTTCTTGAGAAGTAAATCAGGAGATCTGAAGCCAAACGAGGAGCAAAATAAGGATGCCCCTGCTTCTGTCAATGAGGAAAGTCGAGGAGTTTCCAGCATTGCCGAGAAAGCAGCTGGTACCATCCGAAGAAAGCGAACTCGTGCACAATCTTCTAAAATGACAGAAAGTGACGATGCTTACGACAGTGAGGGTCGTTCTGAAAGTGTGACTACAGGAGGCCGCAGGAAGAGGCATCAGACAGCTGTTCCTGCTGTACCAAATGCTGGGAAGCAGCGCTATAATCTTCGACGTCATGCGCCGTAAGTTTCATATTCTTAAAGCATGCTTCCAAGTTGTTTTACTCTATTAATTTAGTTGTAGCTTCCATTGGTGATGAATCATGCTTACCAACTTAATGGTTTAAAGTTAGCTACAACTGTTTCTAATTCTTTATATACCAGCTATAGATTTCAACAAAACTATACCCCTCTGAAATTGGAGAGGTAAAAGGATCTATAAATTAGGGCCCTTCACCCTCCTGACATGACAATCTTGCTTTTCGAATGTGTCTAAAATCTCAATGTCTTCTGTTCAGCAAGGCCAAAGGTGTAGCTGCTTCAACAGACACTGAGAAAAGAACAGACAAAGAAGTTGGTGATGCCATCACATCAAGAGAGAACGAAATATCTTCTGCACCCCCAGAAGAAACCACCAGTCACAATGGGAATCCTGAGGAGTTAGTGCATGTTAAGACGTATAAAAATGTTCAGACCGAAGTGGTCTCGATTGAAAGAGTAGTCAGGGTAAACAAGTCTTTCTGACCCTCTGCATTAATGGTTCATGCTAAAACAGATCCTTCTTTTTAATTGTTCCATTGTGCAATGCAGCTCGAGGCATCGACTGCCAATCTTGACGATGCTGTGAAATCATCGGACAACGTGTACTTCAGCGAGGAGTTCAATGGCACCCCCGAGTATAATGATGAAGATGAGCACGACAGCACGTTTCGTGGTGAAGAAGACAATGGAGACGACGATGATGAGGATGATGATCATCCTGGTCAAGCTTCCATACCAAGAAAACTCTGGACATTTTTCACATCCTGATGATACCTTGATTATGTATTTTGTTGTTTTTTCATAAATGTGCCAGTGTGTAATGTGTTAGAACTTTAGACGTCCAAATGTTGGTAATGTTTGTAGGAAGGCTGAGGATTCTCAATTGTTTGGATCTTCTATTTTTTGTTTTTTGTTTCTTTATTCAGAACTCTTTAGTATAATTAGCTTTCTAATCAGGTCACTACAGTTTCTTTTAATATAACTAAATTATAAGTAATCAGATAATTAATGTGACATTGATTGTCTATTTTTGCTGGTATACTTTGCATAAAAAAAAAAAAAATTATTTTCTTGAATAATTATGCCCTTAGTACAACAATGATGACAGAATAGGACAACTTGGGTACAGAAGTTCATTGATGGTGGCCGTTGCCATCTTTCATTTCTTTATATGGTAAAATAGTGCTAATTTTTCTGAAAATTTCTCATCACAATGCAAATTTCCAACGTTAAAAGGTTGCAATTATGTTTCTACTCGCAGTCATAATTGGCTATAATTCTTACATTATATGTGTGGTCCAATTCTAAAGTCTTGGCCTATTCACATTGCTACAAGATATTAATTGAGCCTGATTAATGACCATGAGGTTGGGGGGGTCCCTTTGAGTGCACATGCAAAATGGACATTTTTCTCCTCACCTTTGATTTTTTATTTATCAGCTTCATTTCTCAACACCATGTGATCAATTTTTTTTCGTAAATAATCCATATTTTACCCGTTTATTGTTTTTTAAATGAGAAATATAGGGTTTATCACTAATGACAAACACTATTCTAAAAAAGAAAGATATTTATTAGGTTTTTTTTGCAAATTTCTATGTAATAATTGAGTTTGACTATGCTAAGTGTGACTGTATTTGAGTTTAATTGGAGGATAATTAGGTGGGAACACAACCATCTCATATGATTAATTTTGGAAAATGCAGAATCGGTCCCATAACTATTGAACTTTGGTAATTTAAATCCCATTAGAATCAATTTTTAAAAGGCTGGGAATTTATTTTTATTTTTTCCCACATGCAGTTCATATGATATGCTTAAAATGTTGTAGTCTTTACCATAAAAGTTAAGTGACTTTATTGTCTAAATTGATTGGAATAGATTGAAATGGCCATAATCTATAGGTTCCAAATTTGAAAACTTCTCATTAATCTAGGAATCAAAAGAGAGAAAGAAAAAAGAAAGGTGAGTTTGGTAGCATTAATCATATGCAAATGGAAAAAAAGAAATAAGGAAAAAGGGACAAGTAGAGAAAATGACCATTCATAATGTTAGGGCTGGAAAAGAAGTAGAGTGGGCTAAGGCTTCTCTTTTCCTAGGCCTTTGCCTTTGCCCTTTCTCCAACACCAAAGCCTTCCAACTTTCATTAACTCCCCATTGATCTCTTTGGTCCCCCACCCCCCATAAAAAACATAGTACACACACCTTTGTGTTTTTGTGTGTGTCTACACATGCATTAGAAACAAACAAAAGACTATGTATAAATATTGTATGAATGAATGAGTACTATTTTGTTACTGTTGTTTAGTATAGAATTGAAATAAAAATAATGGAGTCAGCAAAATTAATGACATAGTTATGGTTTTCTTGTAATTTGGTTAAAGAATTGACATTACTTATCAAAGTGTAGTTAATTTGAGCCCATTATTACACTGGAAAAGTGATATCCAAATTTCAAAGGGTCTCAATAATGCCCACTCTTTTTGTCCTCTCCATTACAACAATCCCTTTTAGACCCAACAGCCCAAAAGGTGAGAACAAATTACCCCAAGACAAAAACTACCTTTGTCTTGCATGCATTTACATGTCCATCTTCACCTTTTTTTTATACTACAAAATGGTCCCCTAACCCCCTCTCTATAAACCCTTTAATCAGAAACCCTACATACCTATATCCAACTATAAATTTCCCAACTGCTAAAAGCATCTAAACCATCCCTTTTGCTACTTTGTTTAACATTCACTATCCAACAATACTTCTATTGTTTCTATTGATTTAAGTACTAAGTCCAAAAAATTATATACAATCCAAAACTTGCTAATGGTTTGGGAAACTTAATGCATGGATATTTTGGGGTTTCATTATCATAAAGATCCTTTCTTTATCAAAAATAAAATAAAATTTTTTGAGCAAAGGCCACCTTTCTTTACATCCATTTCCACTGTTCTGATCCTATATTATTGACATTACCATAATTGATTTTCTATGTTTCTTTTTTTTACTGACAACTGTGCTCTTAACTTTTTAGCTGCTGCAAAGACACCCTAGACCTCAGTCTTCTGCCACACTTACAGCCTACACTTCCTTTGTTCATTTACTACCTTAGCCTTGCTATAAAGACCACCATGTTAGAAACTCCCACCTTAATGCATTTGCTTTGCTTGCAATCTCAATCTTCACTTCCCCTTTTCATTTCATTCCTTCTCAGCATTTAGTTCTCTCAGAGATGGTATAAAGTGGGACAGTTTTATTTACTTTCATTTTGCAAAATTTACCTCCTTTTTTTAGTTCTTGGAAGTTTTCTGCTCATTTAGCTACTTCATATAGAAGAAAGTTGTTTTCTTGAAGCCAATTTTTTTTAAAGAATTTTCTTGCTTGGTTCTGTTCCATTGCTGCAATTCAGAAACATTTCTGGGCTTAGAACAGCCATGAAAAAGCTCAAGTCTTTGGGTTTTTGCATTCTTGTTCTTTGCTTGCTTGCTTTGAGTTCACCATGCCATGGAGATGATGAAGGTGTTGCTGCTCCTATGAAGAGCAATGAGCTTGAGGCTTTGTATTCTGCTATTCAAGGCTTTGTGGGAAATTGGTGGAATGGTTCTGATCTTTATCCAGATCCTTGTGGATGGACTCCTATCCAGGTTTTTAATTCTCCTCATGATTTTTCTTTAGTAAAAACAAAAGCAAGAAAAAGTAGAATCTTTTTCAGTTTTCACTTCTCTCTCTCTAGTTATTTTATCCAGTCTTTTCCTCTGCTTTAAAGATTGATTGAAAAGTGAAATACAGCTTTTTAGGATCTCAATCAGATGTAGAAAGTGTCAAATCTGATATGATATACAAAGGATTGAATTGGTGTGAAGTAAATGGATTCCTTGTTAACAAAAACTTTGTCGTTTCTGTTATTTTAGGTATTCCCACTTTGCAAAGCTTCCTACATTTAAGATTCTATTAGCTATTCCCAGCTTTACTCTTTATGAAGCTCTGTATGCATAAACTGAACAAAAGATCTTTTGCTTAGAACTAGTAAATGCATACTTAAATTCCCTGTAAAATTTCACGCTGTAAATGTTACTCTATTTGTGGCAACATTCTTAAAAATATAGTCTTGATCAATTAATATTCATAATTTTGCTATTATGCAGGGTGTTTCTTGTGATCTATTTGATGGATTTTGGTATGTCACTGATTTGAGCATTGGCCCTGTTCATGATAACTCCCTCAGCTGTGTCCAAAATGTCCAATTTAGCCCCCATTTATTTGCACTGAGCCACCTCAAATCTCTTTCCTTCTACAACTGCTTCCTTTCATCCCATCCTGTTTCAATTCCTACTCAGAATTGGGAAGTTTTCGGGCCGAGTTTAGAGTCGTTAGAGTTTCGATCCAACGATGGCCTTAGAGGAGAAATTCCTATGGTTTTTGGGGAGCTTAGAAATCTTCAGTCCCT
Organism: Scutellaria minor; assembly: GCA_954870855.1. Taxonomy (NCBI): domain Eukaryota; kingdom Viridiplantae; phylum Streptophyta; class Magnoliopsida; order Lamiales; family Lamiaceae; genus Scutellaria; species Scutellaria minor. The sequence continues at coordinate 1,771,290 of OX940725.1, forward strand.
TGTGATCATTGAAAATGGATTAACAGGTGAATTGCCAGAAAGTTTAGGCAAATTGAACAACTTGAGACGTTTAAATCTGGCTGGCAATTCATTTTCGGGTCGAATCCCAGATAGTTTTGGAGGGCTTAATCATCTTCTGATTCTTGATCTTAGTAGAAACTCACTCTCTGGCAACCTCCCTTCAACTTTTGGGGGGCTAACGTCTTTGTTAAAGCTCGATTTGAGTAACAATCGATTGGAAGGGAAGATCCCATTAGAGATTGGGAATTTGAAGAGCTTAACACTGTTGGATCTTAGTAACAACAGATTATCAGGTGGATTAACCAAATCACTTGAAGAGCTGAGTTCACTGCAAGAATTAGTGCTTTCAGACAATCCCACAGCTGGAGATATAATGAATCTTGAATGGCAGAACATGAGGGGACTTACTGCATTGGACCTGTCCAATACCAGCCTGACAGGTGGCATTTCAGAGTCCATTGCTGCTTTGAAGAGCCTAAGATTTTTGGGCCTCAATGATAACAAGCTCACAGGGGATATCCCCTCCAATCTTGCAACTTTGCCTAATGTTAGTGCTATTTATCTCCATGGAAATAATCTAACTGGTGAGCTCAAGTTCTCCGAATGGTTTTACCAACGAATGGGGAGGCGGTTCGGGGCGTGGGGGAACCCTAATTTGTGCTACCGGGCCGGGTCGGAACCAGCCCGTCATGTTCCCTTCGGGGTAAAACAATGTCGACAAGAAGTTATTAAGTATGAAACTCGTCTTGGGAATAAGTCCAAGTTGGGCGATGGGAATCGGAATCTTGATTCCGATTCCCGGGCTTTTTCGGGATCTTCAATGAGTAGTGTTAGTGGTTTTGTTTTGGTAGTTGAGGTTTTGATTTTCAAGTGTTTTATATAAGTTATTAGGTGGTGAGGAAGAATTTGTAGCTATCTTCACTTTGTATTTGTATATGTAATGCTAACAAAACTTATCATTATTCTAAAAAGTAAACTACTCGAAAGACGCTAATATACAACAGTTTTTATTGTCGTCTATTATCCAATTTATCCTTGAGATAAAAAACCGTTGTCTTTAATGTTTGATCAATGATGTTTAAGGAAGCTCGGTCTAATTAGGGTTTGGTGGGCATATGGCCATAAATGAGGTGAAAATGAAAGAGCAGAATCAATGGAAAAAACAGGCTGGTTTTGTTTTGGCAATATCAATGGAATTCTGAATCCAAACTTACTACATAAAAAGTTGGCACATAGATATATGCATATATATGCAGAATGTGGTCCATATATATATATATATAATACATACAGATTGTGATGATGATGAGAGTGAAATTGTGGACCATTTGAAGATAGAATGATGAGTGAAGAATTGCAGCCTGTTTCACCTGTCAATCTCAGGCTATGGTTTCTGTGATTTTGATTTCTCCAGTGTTTGTTTCTCTAGGTATCTCTATCTCTTCTTACAACTCTGCTACTATTAACCTTTAGCTTAAAAATATGTCACATTTTGGTAGAGATGTAGAGTAGAATTTCTCATCGGTTTGAATGTTTTTGGAACCCAAAATCTTTCAGGCCAATGCTTCAATGTCTGAAAAAAACCAAGAAAGTATCTAAAAAATTCTCACTTCTAAGATTGATCTAGGTCAGTAAACGAATTAAATCGAATCAAACAGTTGAACTAGTTCAACTGTGAATGAGTTATGATATATTGGTGTACAGGTCAAATCGTTATAATGCTATATAATTTGAGGAGTTATACATAAATTTTAGGTGATGACAAAAACTTTTGTACATCTGGTGTACAAACCTTAGATCCGTGCACTCGAATCGACTCGACTCGCTACGTGCCCACATGCACCACCAGGTCGTGGACAAAATCCGCCCAAACATGCTCCAAGGTGCCGGATCTTTTTGTTATATTAATTATATATTTTAATAGTGTTGACTATACATTTTAATTATGTTAGTCATATCTTTTGTAAGGTTAGTTGTACCTTAACATTTTTTTTAAATAACATATTAACCTTTCATTCCTTTTAGTGATAACAGTCATACCTTTTAGTTATGTTAGATGTATCTTTTAGTTAGTTATGTTAGTTGTATCTTTATATATTACATAAAGATATGACTAGGTTGATATAAAAATATAAGTAATATCACATAAATGTATGAGTATTATCACATGTACAAATTGTGGCGAAATTAGAATTTTTTTAGAGTTAAAAATATTAAATAAATGTATGATATCTGAACATAAAAGTATGACTAATATAACATAAATGTATAATTAATATAACATAGAGGTGAGAGCCAAAAAAAAAAAAGTAAAAGTGTGCAGATCCGGGTCAACCCACCCCCGAACCCGACCCAAGTGCATGTGTGCACTAGGTGCACAAGAGTGCTACTTTTAAATTATAGTGAAACTATATATATACCCAACATTTATTAAACACACTTCTTACTTTTGGATCGGAATTACTAAATTATGTAATACATTTATGTGTATTATGTAATATTTTTCTATATATTAGGTAATATTTTGGTATTATGTGATGCATTTTCGGTTTAGTCAAATTATAAGAAAATATATAATATTTTTATGTGTATTAGATAATATTTTTTTATATATCAAATAATACTTTTATATTATAGGATATATGACCTGAATTTGGATTAGGTCGGGTATAAGTAAAAACACGTGGATCCTCGAACGTCGTCTCATGTGGTCTTCTTCCTCGCACGTGAATTGTGCAACATATAATATTTTTGTATGTATTCAATAATACTTTCTGTATAATAGGTAATATTTTTTTATATACCAGGTAATATTTTGTATTATATAATATTTTGTATTACAGTAAAACCTCTATAGATTAATATTTTTGGGACCGAAGAATTTTATTAATTCAAAGAGATATTATATAATCGATAAATTAATAATTTATTAATTTAGAGAGGTTTTAACGTATATACATAACTGACCTTCAAAATTTTGGGGTTGTATAATCCACTTACAATGTACATTAGTTATTGATGACAAATAAATTAAAACACATGTTTTAATTACCATTCAAAGAATGTATACTCACATAATCATGTTAATTGGGAGTTTGAATGGTCTCATTCATTGTTTTTTGCCAAAGTAAAAGAATGGTTCATGGACTTACGTATATATGTACATTGTGTAGAAGTAGATCAATATATAATGATCCATTGTATTGCAAGCGGCAACAACTTTTCATAACTTTTTATTGCAATACGAGAAGACAACGCCGCAACTCTTGGGTGCAATTGGGAAATTTAAAGATGAGATCAATGCAGATTTGAAGTTCAACAAAAAGCAAGTAACAGTAGATTCATATTTTACTAAATTGTCTTAGAATGTTCAAGTGGATAGCATATATATTGTATTTGGGAATTTTTTAATAATTATTAATTTATAGTTTCATCGGGACCTTAAATATTTACACTAGGATTTCAAAAAAAAAAAATTATCTTATTATTTAATTGATTGGTGTCCAAATTTGAACTGGTTCCAAGTTGGAACCAGATAAATTATTAGTTTTATCGAGGTTATTAATTTATCGAGTATTATTTTATGGATGTTTTACTGTATATACATATATAATACAAAATATTACCTAGTATATAGAAAAGTATTACCTATTATACACAAAAATATCACATAATTTCTTATATTCGACCCAATCCGTTCCATCTCACAAAATGAGATCCGTGAAATTATATCACAATATTCACTCTAATATTTTTGGGGTGTGTATAGTTTCACCCTTTAAATTAAGTAGTTTTAATAGTAAATATGGATGTGATATAAGATTGCGGAATATATGTAAATTTACACAATATATTATTCCTCGACTCCAAAATAAAAAAGAAAAATTATCTCAAAATAAGTGTTATTATAAGATTTCAAGACATATTAACATATAATCTCCCAAAATTACCCCCATTTACTTTTATCAAATTAAATATTTTAAAGAGGGTGGTAAAGTAGAAAGAGAATAAAAACTCACATTAATTATAATCTTTTTATCACTTCCTTAAAAAAATAAAACCTAAAACGACATTTATTTTGGGATGGAAAAAGTATATTTCAATGATTTTAATAATATTTGATTAAATAAATCTAGAACTAAAAATATATAGGTCTAAATTAATCATGACTTATTCAAATTAAACACTAAAGATCAATGATAAAAGTAAGTTTGGAAAATTATTAGCTCGTTTATCAAAACATAAATATTGATATTTTTATAGCAATTAATTTGGTTGAAATTTTATATAATGACGTTTTTTTTCCTTTGAAAAACTTCTTTGTATAAAAAAGTATTAAAAATTATCTCAATTCGATTACTTTTAAACATACATCTTTCTTTTCTTCTTATTTTTTTTAATAAATAAACCTAACATTATCTTTCTCTAATATTTGTTTTAAAAGTATTTCAATTTTAAATAAAATTGAAAAATTAAAATTAGTGAAACACAATTTCACATATACCCTATCTTAAATAATTAAAATCATCTAATATGATGTTTCTTACATGTGTATATAATATATCATTCAAAGCCTCAAAATCTTTTTTTTTTTTTTTTATCAGGAAAAATCATTTATACCAAAAGGAGGACAAGGGGTCCTCCAACCCTTTACAACGTTATAAAATCTTTACAAAATATAATCACAATCAAAACAAAATCTATCTATCTTCCCCCAACTTCTAAACACTCAAAATGATTCATAAACTAAATCCTCAGAATTTATTCTAAAATGAAATTGACATTTATTAAAATATATTCAAATAATGTTCAGATAAAGAATAACTTAAGGATGTAGTTAGGCTCTTAAGAAAAGTTTGAAATATAGAAAGTACTTCCATTTTATAATCAAATAAATAAAAAGTAAACAACATACTAAATCACTTTTTTTTAATCAACATTCTAAATCACCTAATCACCCTTACAAATTAAATATTTAATAAGTTAGAAGTAGTAGATAACATATATATGAAGTAAGAAAACTTAATAATCTGAATAACACCACAAATTAAGCAAACACCCATAAAAACACAAACAAGACCATCTAATCCACTTTGATGTTTAATCTGATATTTCAAAATAACCACCACACATCAAGTATAAAGATGACTTCTCTAATTGACACATATACGTAAATTAAAAACAATAGAATATAAGATAAATCAACAAATCGATATAGATAATCCAATTCCATGAAAACATGAAATCTTGTCCATCCAAACAAGTATCAAAATTAAACAAAATAATCCCAAAATGTCATTACACACCAAATGATCATTTGTTTGCCATCATGCATAAAAAGAAAAAACACACACAGAGTTAACACCATAAACATTAGTACCTCATTAATTCATCAAACTAAATTCATCACTCTCATTCAATTACCAGATCTAACAGGATTCTTCTTTGACATGAACAACCATCGTCGACTTCATTGAACAAACTGGCGGCGGCGGCAATGGTGGTGGTGGTGATAGTAGCTTAGCTCCGAGCCCGATCTCGTTTTCGGGCACAAACTTGGTGCATTTCTCATAGATTAGGAAATCATCGTACTTGTGGCCCGCCTCCTCGGCCCAATTCGCAGATTTAGGCCCATCTTTGTGGAACGAACTACGATCATAGAGAGAAACATGTTGGAGATTGTTGATGAACCTTGCAAGTGGTGAAAGAGTGTATTGAGGCAGCTTTGATCTCTTCCTCTTTTTCACTCTTTTGCTGTCCCATATTGCTTCATTGTTTCTTGCTTCTAACAATGTCTTCTCCCAATCTGCAGTGATTTATTTATACTAATTAATTAGGATAAAATTGAGGTGTATATATATATATATATAGCTTCACTTCTAATTCTTTTTTAATTAATCCATAACTAAAATATCCATTTTTTAGTCGTATTTGGACATTTTTACCCTTGCTTATATTTGACATTTCATTTACATCAGTCTATCAGAACTCATGTTGTACCACTTTTTATACCAGCAGAATCAAGTTCGTACTATCCAAATTCAGGTAGTGACACTCTAACTCATACTAGGTCACCAAATGGAGAAAATAGAAAATTGATTTAAAGAACTAAAATCAACATAAGTTAAAAAGACGACAAAGTAGAAATTTTCATTGGAAATCGACTAAAACTGAGGATTTCTACTAAAAATATATGTAGTAACAACTTTCAGGTTGTCTTTGGATTAAATAATTTGAAATACATGATTTAAAATGAATTGATTTCTAATCAACTCAAATTAGAGATAATTCGAAATTCATATGCTAAAAAATTAGTTTTAAAAAAAATATGATGAATTTCAAATTCATATCAATCCAAACACCACAAATAAATTAACTATTATGAAATTCAAATCATTCCTCAAATTTGCTCATCCAAACACAACCTCAGATCATTCTCAGAATAAAATTCAAACATCACAAATTCAAAAACTATGATATTATATTACATATAGAGTTAATTGCCACAAAAATCATGAAATTTCAAAAAATTACAAATTTAACTAATTTTTTGATCATTAGCAAATACCATGACTTTTAATGTCTCATGCATCCATAATCAATGGACAGATTTCGAACTTACATTCCTTGTAAAAATTCATTCCTCAGTGCAGTACACTCAGCATACATAACTTAATCATCACTCAATATAAACTTAAAATCCCTTCTTTTTGCAAGGAAGATATATTCGAAATTTGCTCGTTGGTTATAGATGCATGAGACATTATAATCATGTTATATTTGCTAATAGTCAAAAGATTATTTAAAATTACAAGTTTTTGAAAGTTGGAGATTTTTAAAACAATTAACAGTAAATATATTAAAAAAAATTAATATCGGATTCCACAACTTAGGTCATATCCATTTTCAGATTACTAATTAATTTTACATGTTTCCATAATGCAGAGTTTTTAAGTTTTTTCTGTTTTAGTCTGATTTTAATAATAAATTCAATTTTCGTAATAATTGTTGACATAAACATTGGTAACGTTGTTGTAACACTCAGAATTGGAGATTTTAATTATACAAGGGAAAATTAATAACAGTGGCGGTAAATGGATGAAAATCTTGATTGTGGCGCATAGATCAATTTTCCACAATTTCCCCCCCATACAACCAAAATCTTCAATTTGGAGTGTAACATTTGCATTACTGTCGGTAATTATATCTGCAACTAAATATTTGATAAAAATCAGATTCAAATTGAAAAAAAAAGACATAAATGACCATTATAAAGACACATGAACTTATTAGGATAGATAAATAGGAACCAAGTTATAAAAATAAAATTGAAAATTTCCCAATGGAAGATTTCAAATTTAAATAAATAGAGGGAAAACGAAGTTGTACCATATTCATGCTTGATTTGAATGGTGCTATCCCTCATGGTTGGAGTAGTTGAGGATATCTGACATCCAGTTAAAAGGTTGTCCTCATCAGTAAAATCTTCTGTTTTAACCTTTGCCTTTTGGGATTTACCATCAACAGGCTCAAAAGGTAAATTTCCACCAGTTTGGCTTATCGAAATATCCACATTTTCATGCCTAGTTGAGTTGGAAATTATTTCATTTTCCCCTTCATTGCTCATGCTTTGTTTTGGACCCATAACTACTTTGTTTTTTACCCTCTTTTGATCAAACTTCTCCAGATCAACGTGTTTGTTTCACGATCAATAATTAATAAAGATATCTGATATAAATTATTCATGAAAATCAGTAGTGACTCAAACATATATGTAAGAATTTATAAATCTAAGCTAAATAAACAAGTAGTTGGCAAAAAAAATAAAGATAATGTCATCTAATTTAATATCTTATCTAAATATAATTTGATTAGTATATCATCTAAGTTTGTGCTCGTGTACTACCTTGTATTTGCTAAAGAGAATATAAATAAACTAAAAAAGTATATACAATAATAAAATGTAAAAGTCTCATGATTAATTTCAATGATAAAAAATAAGTAAACTAGTTTGATTGTATTAAAGTGTCAAATTCATGTAATTACAGGTATTCAAAAAGACATGTATTCTACTTATAAACTCATTTTTAGGCTCACGAAGATTAAACCACAAGTTGTGAAATCCTTAATATGCATTAAAGATTAAAAATATATACATTCACTATGATAGAGTGATGAATTGTGTTAAAAGAATTAAACTAATACCAATGTAAGAATAAAATTATATGATCATAAATCATACATGTAGTCATCTACCTTTTCATTTTATAATAAATCAATGTTTGATATTGATTTTTATCACCTTAGTTAACAAATTTTAATACACAGATCTTTGTTAGTTTTTCGGCATTTGAAATGGATAAATATATATCTATGATAACTTTTCATTTGATGACAAATACATATCAGAAATTCAATAACAAAAAGGCTAAAACTCAAATGTTGTAAATCAATTTACTAAAACGATAGAAAAAAATAGTTAAAAAATAATAATAATAAAGCAACCATGTGAATATACATTCTTCCATAAAATTAGTTTTCCTCAAAAACTCCTCTTTCCATATAAATAAATCATTCATCTTCCAACAAAATGATTAAAAAAAACTCAAGATTGGATATCAAATATATAATTCAATTAAATAAATAAATATTGACTCAAAAAGATATATTAAACTTATTAACACAATTACATATTCACATTAAATATAAATAACTTAATATACATCATAACTTTTTTTTTTTTTTGTATATATCTTTATATATATATATATATATATATAATTTATAAAATAAATTACTAATATAATTGCATCGGCCTCGCAAATTTATATGAAGCTTCGTGTATGTGTATATATACTCTATAAACACATCTGATTTACACTTGTGAGTAGCACATTTAAAGCGAATATAAACCAATCATCCAAAAACAATCATGTATACCAAAATCGCAGAATCAATCATAAGAACTTAAGTGATGAAACAATAACTATACATGCAATAAAATTGAAAATCTATATCTATATTTTTTTAGAATAAATCAATTAATTTGAATTAGTGAATATTTAGAAATAGATCTTCCACATATCACTTGCTAAATTATGAAATCTATAAAGATGGATAAAGAAGCACCATTTTTAGCAAAAATCTTCATTTCCAATAATGAAAAATTAATGGGAACTTACATGCAAATCCACATTTAGAACAAGACCATTATCTTCTCATGATCTCTGATTCAATTGAAGATGGACGAATCTAACTCAAGATTTTTTCTTTGACTCCAAAAATAGTATTTTATCTCATGGAAAAACTGTGAGCGAAAGTACTATTTCTGAATATATACGTGATTTTTAAAACGTTACAACCGCTCAAAATTAAATAGTATTTTGTCTTGTATATATTCCAGCATTCACCTCTCTGTATATATAAAATGATATAATTGAAATACACATGTTTTTTTATCGAATATTAATTAATATAGGGAAAAAATGCAATTTGCAATAAATAATTTGAGTGTGTTAGAGTGAAACAAATGGACAAAATGCATTTACTTTATGTGTTTGAGATGAGATGTGTGGCTTTACATTCCTTTTATGTGATGCAAGAACAGGATTTTATATGTATAATAAGGTTAAATATTGATTTGAAATGGATATTCTTTAAATATGAGAATGTCAAAATACTTATTAATAGTTTGAAACTAACCATATATAGATTTATTGATTAATTTCATTATAAATCCTCATTTATAATTTTTTCATATAACCCCAAAATATAGAATTTCATATACTTGAAAATTAAGTTTAATATTTCTTTAAGTTTAAATCTTGCCTCCATAAAATGTAATTTTAGTTTAATATGTAAATTTTAAGTTGTGAAGTACAACAAAAAATTAATAAATTAAAAAAATAATTTAAAAGGACACAAATATGGTTATATATAATATAGTAAATGAGTATATATAGTAATTGGTATTAATTTGTAGTTGATAATTATATATATATATATATATGTCATGTAATATATAAAATGAAAATAACAAAAGCCTTGTTTGCAATATTTAAAACTCTTATTAATTTCCCCTATAATTTCAGCAAATATCAATTAATGTAGTAGCCATAAAAAATTTAAAAGGCAAACTAACTTTGTCCCCATATATCAGTACATTTGAAAATATTTAATTACAATTGAAAAAAGTAAACGCCTGATATAAATATAGAAAAACACTTGATAATACTCCATTCGAAGTCCAATCAAATTTAAATGTTGTTTTAGAGATTCAGTCTTATTTTCGATTATTAATTTAAACTTCTATAAAATTTTATTCCAGAATTTTTCATATCACAGTCATTAGAAATTATGCTAATTTTCAACATAATATGTAAATTTTAGGTAAAATTTAAGAAATTACATGAACTCTTAAAAAAGGAATTAAATTGATTTTCATTCAAATTTTGAACTCAAAATTCTTAATTAATCAAAATTGTATATTATTTCAAACTTTATAAATTTTAAAACAACATTTATATTGAGTCAGATAAGAGTAAGTTTAGAAAGTTGTATTGGTGGAATCAACTTAATTGCGGAGAGAGAAAAGATAAAAGACAGAAATGTGGAGCGTATTAAAATGAGGAAGAAAGCAGGTCAACGAATATTTTATTAATTAATTAAGAGGTGAACAAAATAAAATAAAATATGTAAATCAAAACAAAATGTTTGGTGAAATATTTCTAAGTCAACGTAAAATAAGTAACCACCACTCATCTGTTAGGTTGTCGTCACCTCGGAGACATCATTATTAATGAGGGATAAGATTTTTATGAAACGTTTCGATAAATATATGAGAAGTAAAATCAATTTTTTGATCAACACCGCAGTTTTCGATTTTAATTTCATAATTACCATGATTTTTAATTTAATTCTACAATATAAGAATATATTCGTTTTCAATCAATTTTATCGAATTGAGATTCATTGATACATATCGTCACTTCACTTTTAGATCACTAAAAAGTCTAAATTTGGGGGGTCACTAGAACGTGACATATTTTAGCGAAATTCGAATTTTTCAATCAAAATTGAATTAAAATCAGATAAAATTTTAAATTATGGGACTAAATTCATAATTGTGAAACTTATAGGGCTAAAACAAAATATACCATCATTATGAGATAAAAATGATTTTGTGAGTGTTACTTTCACAAAGTAACTTGTATATTTGTGTCTTCCTTTCAATATCATTTTATGGCTTTGAGCTTTAGATGAATTAGGGAAACCTTGATTATGCAATCCTAAATTTTGTATGAAGTTGAATATATAATGATAATTCTTGTTTGTTTAGGGTAGTTCTAAATATGTGTAAAATTATCAAATTACTCAATATGTAATAGGTATAAAATTTATATATTCTACTAATTTAAATATAGTACAAAGAAGAGATATATGTGGGAAAAGTTTGAAAAATATCATTTAATTTGTTTATTTTGTAATAAATAAACGACATTTGAATTGAAAGAGAATTTATTTGTAAATTGCTAGTTGATAAATCCTAATTTTTGAAACTATGCATGGCTTATAGAATATTACTAACAGTGTGACGACTAGGATTTACCGATGCATAATTTGATAATTAAATATCTAAACCCCTAATTATTTGATGCATAATTTGATAATTAAATATCTAAACCCCTAATTATTTGATTTATTTTATGTGCGTTTCAGAAAATTTAATTATAAGTATGCTTTAATCAAGTTTAACGTTTGGGAGATTTATTTCGTAAAAATATAAAGTCGATAAAATAATTCGTAAGTGGGATGAGATGAACGAGAATGAAAAATCGAACAAAACGCAAAAAGAATGGATCAAATCGGAGTTCGTTTGATATCCCAAATTAATTAATATCATAAGAAAGTTTAATATAAAGTTTAAGAATATAATATGTTAATGATTTAATTAAGCAAAGTATATAACTCAAACTTTTATCCTAAAATTTAACCTAAGGCCCAAACGCATCGAAACAATCTCAAAACTAAAAGGAAAAGAACGTGATAATCGCACCGCCCAGGCTGAGGTGGGGGTAATTTCTAAGTTAACGTTTAACTTTACGTTTATTTTGTATAATCGCATGTTAGGGTTTTCGATATGTTATGATATGATAAAGAATGTTATATGATTTACGATTTGAGACTTTGAGCATGAAATATGGTTGATGATATCAGCATGCTATTAATTATTATACATGTTCGTTATAAGTGCTTTGTCTACGTGCTGTGAGTTAAATCTGTTATTGGGATTAAGATATGTGATCATGTGCACGGTCTTTGGGAAGACAGATTGAGATTAAGTCCTAACAGGAAAACGGAGGATTGGTGAAGTCCCCCTGACCAAATAATCACCAGGAGGATAAGGTGATGGGGTAAGGCGGGATATACCTGCGCCCACGTCATTTACGTGCTGTGCATTATAATTGCTGTGATTAACTGCTTATCTGATTTAAAGTTTTATGTTATTTTTTGAACTTGTCTCCACGGGGTGTATTTCTATGCACTCACCCCGTTTACGTGTTCGTTACAGGTGATGTTTTTGTTGGAAGAAGTTGAAGGGAGAGATGTGCCCTGTCTGTTAAAGACTTCTTTCGCTATTTCGATATTTTGTTATGATGTTTGATAACTGTTTCAGAACAACGTATGCTTACGTTTTCTTTTTGGTTTAAACACGTTTTTTTTTAAGAATCCGCTGCTGTATATAGTTAACTTTCAAAGTTCGATATATATATATATCATCTTCGTTTTTCTTTTCTTTCTTTCTTCTTTCCTGCACGCCTGTCGGAGATACTCTGATAATTTAAAAATGTTTTTCCTAAATTTATTAATCTTTTGTAATAAAATATGGTTAAGTTTCGGGGCGTGACAAACAGTGCATGTAATTACAATTGGTTCCAATCAAATAAGCTTTTCCAAATTTAAATTAGTAAAATTCTATTCAAGATCAATCATGCACAAGATATTTGTCAAATTTAAATTAAAAAATAAAACATTATTGAGCTGACCTTTGTTGAGTTTTACAGAGAGATTTACTGATAACAAATTTATAGACTGCAAAAACCTTAGAATTAAGAAAATATTATGCAAATTAGTCCTTTATTTTTATGTTTTATGAGTGAATTAGTCCCAATTAGTCCCCAATTTTTACAAATGATCCCTTTATCTAGTATTCTTGGATTTTATTACCGTTAAAACATTTTTTGGTAAATTTGACTTATTGATTGGTGGGTCCATTCCCACCAAGTTGACCATTTTTTTTTGTTAGCCACATTATTAAACAACCTTATTCTTTAACTTGATTTCAAATCTACATAAATAAAAGTTGAGCTTTTAATTTACTTTTTGTAATATAAATTCCTCATAATAATATTGTTCTCCAATTCTGTACTTGTAAACAATTTTTTTTCAATTATATAATAATCCTATAAAGGAAGTATTAATTCCTACACAATTATAATCATAAAGTTTCATAATCTTTTTTTTTTTTTAATTTACTTAAACTCTTTTTTCGTCTTTATACGTTTCTTTATTGTTTTTAATTTGTAAATAAAGGAATTTGACATATTAATATTTTTTTCTAGATGTCCGATCTTTTTATCCTATTTTTATAATGTTTGTATTCATGAACTAGTATTGTGTGTGTATATATATATCCATACATATATTATCATATTTATGTAAGCAATCGTATTATGTATTTATAATTTAATTATTTATAATCGTACTTCTACATATTATTCTTTTCAATATACTTTTTTTTTTTTTCATATTTTTCATATTTATAATCGCAAAATATTAAATTTACATGGAAATTAAAATAAAATAAAAAATCAAACAAACGTATTAGCTGCAAATTACTGCAGGTTGAGCTATTAAATAGATAGAGTTAACTTAAAGAGCTACATATGTATATATTTAAGAAAACACCCTAAACTGATAAATATCCATTAGTATTTATATGGAATATTTAATCTTCGTTCACCTTTTTAATAATTAGCCTACCATTTTCAAAGCGACTATTTTGTTATTTTTCTAGATTTTTAAATTGAAAAAAAATACAACTAAAATTGAAGGAAAAAAGAGACTGTCACTTATCCCATAGCAGTTTTACTTATATACATAAAAATATAACCAACTTCTACAAAAAAAATAAAATAATAAGTATAGTTTTTCAATATTATGAAATAAATAGAAAAGAGGGAGAAAAAAAAAGATGATAAGTTGAAGTGAGCAAAAATGAAAGAATTATATATATATATATATATATATATATATATATATATATATATAATGGTGATTTCATAGAATTAAAGATGTATGGAGAGATCTAAGTGAGGAGTTCTCAAAGAGAAACTTGCAGGGCTAGTTTGACAACCTGGCCACCTCCTATATACCTCATATACACACACACACACACACATATATATATATATATATCCATCTCCTAGAGGTGGACAGAATGCCAAATTAACTCTGCAACATTACTCCTGAGAAACCCTTTAGACATTTCTTTCATATGAGAGAGAGAGAGAGAGAGAGAGATTTTCACATAATTGGAAGAAGAAGAATGGTATATATATCTCTTCACACAGAGAGAAGATAAACAGCTCTTACAAATCTTTGTTAGGTGTCATCTTTTCAGAAGCCCAAAAAATAAATGTATAAAAGGTATATCCAATAAAGGTCAATAGTCCAAAAAAGTCTATATCCAAAAAGCTCAAGAATCCCAAAGGTGTAACTTATAAGAGTATGAATGTGTATGTGTCTACATCTTGAAGCTAGTCCAAAAACACCATCATATATATACCATGAATAAAATAAAATACAAGAAATTTAAAAAAAAAAAAAAATGAAGAAGTGTGTTATTATTAATGTTGGTGGTTATTGGGGGATATCTTTTTGAAAAACAGTAAGTGGGCTTGTTTCTTTATGTTGAAAGAGAGTGCATGAGCGTGCATGGTGTTTGTACCTTCTCTGGCCCCATTCACCCCCTTTCTTATCCTTTTTCCAATCATGTTTCCCTATTTATTTACCACCTTTTTTTTTTTTTTTTCCATCGATAGATTAAGAACTCTCTCACTCGTACGGTAGGCTTCTCAGTTGGATGAGATGTAAATTGAGAGATGTATTCGAATGTAAGACACCTGTGTGAGAGTGAGAGAGCCAACAAGATTTAAACATTAGGACAAACCCCCACAATATTTCACTGAAAATCCGTCCATATGAGGTTTGAACTTGCGGTGTCGAAAAATTTACATATGGTGTGAATAACATGAAGATTTGGTGTTAGAATTAACCTTTGGTGCGTTGGATTCTTAATATTTTAAGATTTTAAGATTTTTTCACTCCAGCACTGTTTTAAAAGTTCACACTAAACTATCTCAACCGCCAACCTTGCGTTGGATTCAACGCAAGTCAAATCTTACGTTAAAACTTTTTTCTTTTGTTTTATGGAATATTATGAAATATATCTTTTTAGGTAAAGAATTGTGCATACTGTCGGAAACGAGTGTCACTTTTTATATAAAAATAATGCAATTGCAGTATTTTTTTGTGCACCGTTGGAAATGCCCATACAAAATAATCAAAATAATCCATACAAAGTGTTAAATAAGTGGGAAAATTACAAAATTGGTGTGAGACAAATTGGTCCTATTTCTTTTAAAAGTGACAAGATTAGTCTTGATCGTTTTAAATTATCATGCTTTTGGATTCAATAGCTGTAATTTTGCATACACAGATCAATTTCAATGATATGATCAGTTCCAAAGTGCTATGGACTTTACATGTTACTGATTAAGTCTGCTACATATAAGTCAATTTTCGGTTGTATATCCTCTTGAGGCCAATCAAATCATTTAAATTAGTTGTAGTTAGTATAATTTCAATTAAATTAAGCATTTTGGAGAAATGGGAACACAATAATTTAAAATTGAAGAGGTAATTTATAATTTCATTTTCTTACTTTTTACATTTTTCCCTAAATATGTTGTGACAACATTTTTCTTTATGTGGAGGAACAAGTGGGGAAAGCTATTCTCTACCTAATTAACAATTAGCTAGTTGAATAAAATCTGAAAATTTAAAGAAGAAATAAACATGATTTTAAATGTTGAAGGCTAATGTACTAATTAAGATAAATGTAAAAAGAAATTAAGGATTAAGAATGTGACTTAGTTTGACCTAGGATGCTGATTGATGTTTTTGTGTGCTTTTTTGACTTGCTGCAAAAGGAGAGTGCAAAATGGACTGTCTTTGTCCCCCACTTAATTAGGTTTCAATGTCAACGTATATATTTACTCAACTTTACTCATTTCTTCAAATATATTATTCCCGATTACTATTTATTGTACTCTTCTTATTGATTTATAATTTGTGTTGTTATTCAAAATTATGTGTGTATTGATTATAGTATACAAAAATACACATGATCTGATCAGATTAATGTTTTGATTGAATAAAATATAAGATGTAGATTAGGTGTTATCACATATTATTTCACTAATAGAAATTACGTACATATGCAATGATTATATGATGGCTTGTTGGCTAAAATGTGAAAACTTTTATGCACCTGGTGTATGAATCTTAAATTCATCCATTCAAATCGATCAAACCCGCCATACGCTCTGATGCGCCACCATATGTTTGGGTATCCTCGCACAAACTCGCTCCTATTTGTCTATCTTTATGTTGTAAGTCGTTAGTCGTACCTTTAGTAATGTTTGTTGTACCTTAATATTTTTTTAGACAAACATTAATACCTTTCATAATTTTTAGTTATGTTAATTGTACATTTATATATTACATAAAAATATGACTATGTTGATATAAATGTATAAGTAATATCACATAAAAGTATATATATGTACAAATTGTGTCGAAATTGGTTTTTTTTTTTTTAAAGTTAAAGTATTATATAAAAGTTATGATATTTGTACGTAAATGTATAAATAATATAACATAAATATATGACTAATGTACTATAAAGGTAAGGATAGGAAAAAAAAAAGTGCGGATCCGACCAACCTGATTGCTTGGTGCACCAGGTGCAAAGAAAACCTTCTCATATATATAGATACCAAAATTGTAATTTACTCATATATTTTATTATTAAGTGGATTGAGTTTAAATTAAATCAAATCAAAACACATCCATCTTGAAGACGAATTTTTGACTTTTTTTTAATTAGTCCCAACCCGACTTGGAGGCTTGCGTCAAGCTTATTACTACCCAGATAACACAAATGGCAAAAGGATATATATTGCATTGCTCCCTTGTGTATTGTCCTTGCTCATGAACTTTTTTATGAGCTGCATTATTTGGTATTTTATCATAACTAATTACATTAAATATTTGCATTTTAAATTTCAGATATGCCAAGTTATTATCATTTTTCAAGTAAATAGAATAGTTCATAAAATATTAGTAATAAAAAAAAAAAAGCGACAAGAGTCACATCTATCTTGCTTAAGACTTGGGGTGGGATGAATCCCTAGTTTTGGTTTACTGAACAATCCACATTGTAGTGGTCTTAGAGAAGCATGACAGAAGGATATAATTAGTAGAGGGAGTGTATTCGAAAGGACGAAATTTTCGGCTTTAGTGGATATATAGGTACATTGATTTTACGGAAATATAGATTGAAATATTAGAAAAATTAAGAAAAAATGATTTAAACTTAATAAAATAATGGGAAATATACCTGATAGTTTAGAGAATATTATAACTAACATTAATACATATATTTAACTTAAAATTTCAAATAAAATGATATATTTACAATAAATGTAGAGATAAACTACTATATAAACGTTGGCTGCTATGTTATACTACAACAAAAAGAATGGCTAGCTACACTTTTTTTTTCAACTTATATAGTAGTTCTAATATAGAGAGTTCTTTTCAACTTAGAGGGTTTTTGGCTAGACTTTTTTTAAAAATCTAATAAGCTTTAAAATAGTATTTTTATTTATTATTTTATTTTTTTGAACAAATCTAAAATTGTCTTATGATGTTAATACTCACGCTTCTGTAATTTACATGCTAAATTTAAAGTGGTTTATCAAAAGAAGATTTTATTTGAAAAAAGTAATAGTTTGAGGACTAAATGTGGAATACATAAAATTAGTGGTAAAATAATGGAGAAGCGTCTAAGTTACAAGAAAAAAATTGTAATTTTCTCTATATTTAGTGAAACAAAACAAGAATACAATATCAAATTCTTTTTTATCATATCGTATTTAAACTACAAATTAATTAATTATATATATATATATGTGTACGTATATAATACAATAAAACATATGTTGTAATATCATCACTATTCACATGAAGTGATAAAATAAAACAATGCAAGTAAATCAAAGATCGTCTCTGTATTTCTCTCAGCGATGAGAGATGAAGGTAGTTCAACAACTTAAAAATAACAAATATTTTTCAGTATCAAATAATTCATCATCCATCTGAATGACATATAGAAAGGAAATTTAACATTCTGTAAATTAAATAACGAGAGTGTAGAATAAAAAAAAAAAATCCATTTACATAAGCAGGACATACCATAAAGTTAAAAAAGTTAATTCAATTTTATTGATCATAAATGCAGAATCTCATCCTTTCGCAAATTGGCAAAGATACGTCTGCTTCACGTCCTGCCAATAGATTTTTCACTTCAAGATTAACAAAGCATAGTAAAAAAGATTTAAATACTCAATGAGTAGATTGCAGATATAAGTTAATATTAAAGAAACGAATTATCACATCAAATCTGAATCTTTATAAGTTTTACAAGTTAGGCAAACAGTTGAGAGAAATCAATGAAATTCCTTGATGTTATCAAATTTAAATTCAACACTTGAAAAATCAATCCCAGGAAGAATAAATTAAACATTTTGTCTTAGATTTGCTCATCATTCACATGGAGAAATAAAATAAAACTCAGATATTCCAAAAAGTTACTCTATGACCAATTATATCATACTAAAGCATAATAACAGTTGAATTCAACTCATAAACAACAATCAACATGAAGGATTTGAAGGGAAAATAACTCATTACATAACCAATACTGCCAAGCTAATTTTGTATATATAATATGTACTTGGCATTGAAACTGAAGAGATAGTTGTAAAACATCCCATTCTCACAAACTTATCTTTTTGTACATGTCTCAATTAACACTTATTCACATCACTAATTCTACACAAACTTTCAGCTACTCTATTTCCATCCCACAAAAGCTAAGACAAGTAACTAGTATCATACTTTCCATTTTCTTTATAATATAACACTTCATCATACCCAATCATCCGAATTATCACTTATCAGTAACAGATAAAACTGCAAATATTATCACAAATACATCGTAAGAAACTTTTTTGAAGCACATAAACAAAAAAATGTTATCACTCAACAATTAAATCGTAAAATTTAATTACTAACCTTGTGATCCAAGTTGCCTCTCATGAGTTCCATGAAGACTGGACCGAGAAGTTATTTGGGATAACTCCTTCCCATATAATACTCTTTTGTATTTCCTTTCCAACCAGAGGATTGCAATCAATTACTTCACAACTATTCGGAACACATTCATAATCACGTCTTAGACAGAACGTCTTCAAATTGTAGCAATGTTTTATGCTTATTTTCATAAGACAATTGAAGCATTCATAACCCCCTGTCAATATCACTAGATCAATGTCTTCCATTATAAGACAACGAAGCTTTGGGAACGCATGGTCTTCTACTACCCACTTTGGCCCTTGAAAGGCATTGTTTCGCAGTTTAAGCACTTTAAGATTTGGTAGTGAAGAAATTGTGCTCGCTTCTTCCCAAGGATAGCCCAACCCACTCAGATACAACTTTTGTAGACTTAACGAGAACATTAAAAGAGGAACAAGTGATGCAACAACCTTAAAATTGCACGTAGGATTTACAATAACACATTTTAGTGATTCCAGTTCACTTAAATGAGAAATATTATCAAAGCAATAGGATGGTTCTACTTCACTAGGCATTAAATCAATTTGAATTCCTAATTTCTTCAAATTAGGCATCCTTCTGACAACAACATTAGTGCAACTGTTAAAACTCACACCTGATAGTGTTAAGAGGTTTGGCAAAAGAGTACCATCAACATCAGGTAGGTTGTTGTCCGTTACATGAAGATACTTTAATCTTTTCATATCCCATATCCCTTCAGGCAAATATGATAAATCTCCATATTTCATGCACAAATGTTGATGGACAATCAAATATTGAAGTTTCAAAAGTTTGGATATTGAAGGAGGGAGACTTGCGTTGCAAGTGAGAGCAAGATATCTTAACTTAACTAGTTCCAGTACTTCCAAAGGGAATTGATAAAAACGGATTTGAAGAGCATCAAGTTTTTTGAGCAACTTTAAACCAAAACATATTGGTACTGGATATTGATGATATGGACCTAAACATAGAAGAGAGTACGTAGTGAATGCACAATTTTCCTCCACTGATTTATTCACAACTTTAATGCCAAACAAAATGTTGTTGTGGACGGTCAATCTGCTTTGGCTTTTTATAATTTCTTTTGAAGCATCTGTATAACTATCCAGGATATGGAAAAAATTATTCTTTCTAGCTTCTCTGTAGCAGAAGTGCCACCAAGAAGAATGAAGACCACAATTTTTTATTCTTTCCTTATCCTCATCATACATGATGGTGCTTCTTTGGTAGACCATAACAAAACTATGCAAAGCTAAACTCTGTAAGACTTCTACACCTGAAACTTTCGAAGTTTGGAAAGAACTTTTCTCAATGATTTTCTCAACAATCCACAAATTGATGAGTTTGGATTTGGGGATCTTAGAATTTTGTGGAAAACACCCATATAAAGAAAGCACAATTTCAAATCATTACGTAAATTGACATAGCTTGGATATAGTAACTTTGATATTTCATCATATACATCAATGAAAAGTTGATGTTTCTTTTGTGTTGCTACCTGAATCCAGAGTGATTGTGGGGTCTTCGATAGAAGGTTTGCAACTGTGACAATGGTGAGAGGAAGACCATCACACTTCTCAGCTATCATCTTTCCAGCATTCTCAAGTTCAGAAGGGCATGAGTTTTGAGCAAAAACCTTGTCACATAAAAGATGCCAACTTTCATGTTTATCGAGCAAGCGTGAATTTATGAGCTTGTAAGAATTACAATCATCTTGAACCCTAGTTGTAAGCAAGACCTTACTTCCATTATTTGAGCTTAATGTGTAGTCGATGTAAGATGAAGACAAATCGATATCCCATACATCATCTAACACAATAAGGTATCGCTTATCAGGGTCATCGATATCATGGTCTATTTACGCTAGTATGGTTTTAGTAATTTCTTCTGGTTGAAATTTCATGCCTACTGTCACCCAGGCACAATAATCGAACCATTCCAAAACATCCAAATCTTCAAAACGTTTCTTAGCAAGAGTGGTCTTGCCAATTCCTACCATCCCAACAAGTGTGATAATGGATTCATCAACCACGGGAGAAACAATGACGCGTTTGAGTTCACTGTACACATCAGATAATCCAATCATCTTTCCACATGAACTTCATCTTCATCTTGTCCTTTTAGATACTCCACTTCCACCTTCTTCAATGTGTCTACGAAGGAATGAACCACTTGTCTGAAATCCTGCAAATCTCTAGATACTTGATTCGTATCCCTAATCTCTTCACTGTACATACCTACAACTATGTCAGATTGATCCAACATCACTTCAGGTTGATCCAGTACTTTTTTCTTACTGGACACAAATTTTTTTACAAATTGATCCGTTGCTTCTGTGATTCGTTGAAGCGGAAATTTCATCCTCATCCTGCTCTTCATATCCAATCTTTCCACAAATTCTTGAAAAGAATTCAACTCCTTGGCTAAAAATTGGCAGATTTCCATCACGGAGGGATTATACTTGTCAAACCATATTCCACCATTATGTATAAAGGCCAGTAGTGAGTGCTTCAGAGAAACAACAGCAGCATAAGCCGCCATTTAATCTCTCACTTTGCTGCTGAAATTATGAAAAGATGTAATGGGGCTTCCAATCAATGATACTGCATTAGCAAGTCAACCTTACAATTATTATCATTATTTTATTCTACAAATTATTGCCTTGGTGATCCATACATTAATGAATGATATATCACAACAAGAACTAGAGCCAGCACATGTCACCAAGTACTATAAATCAATATTTAACTGATTAAATTTAGTTTATTGAAGTTGACTACTTGCAAGCACAAATTATGGGTGGTTGCGTGTGCAGCTGATCAATAAGCGGTTGTTCTTAATGCTACACTGCACAGCCCATGACTCAAGATTATTATTTTTATTTTCCACTTGTTCAATTTAAAAATTGATCAAACTAACTAATAAATTATAGTACCGAGTAAGAGACAAAAACATTAAAGGAGGTTGAAGATTTCACATGGAACACAAATTTTAAAAGTTAAATTTAAATAATGAAAATAAAAACGATTAAAGAAAATTTAAACGAAACAAGAATACAATATCAAATTCAATAAAATAATCAATTTCAAATCATGTTTTTTTTTTAATATTTATTGTACAATACATTATAAAACAAATGCTAGGACATCTACATTAGTTAACAAAGTCTTGTGATTCACAATAATATTATCATGTTAATTAATGCAAAGTGTTTTAGTGTGTGTTTTAAGAAAAAACAAGTGTGTTTTTCTGCAATCACAAGCTCTTGCTAAAAACATTTTCTTGTCAACCAACCGCGGGGGACAATCACGTGCAACACAGTTCAATCAGGCGGGAGTACAGGCGCCAAACAGGTCAGTGGCGGGCTACACACTTGGCCCCTCGCTGATGATGACATTAATTTATTTTTTTTTATGTATTTTTCCTTTTTTTATTATCTATACTATATATAAAATGAAAAAAGTTGGCAAATATTACTGATTTATCACTTTCCCGCCAAATTTTTTTTGCAATAAAATAAATGAAAAATAAGCTTTATTATGTATCTTACACAATAAGATTCACACATATCTTACATAATAAACTTCAAATATATCTAGCATTTAGAATTTCATTTTTGTATATACAATGGGGTTAATTGGGCCAACTTTAAATGGAAATTGATACAATGGGTATTTAAAAAATTTAGTCCTCTTTATTAAGTCTTTTTAAGTAGAAAAAAACAATAATAAATTTTAAATAATTATTTTCAGCAACAGTCATTTTTTCCAATTTATTTCAAAATTTCAAATATTAAAATTATAGAATCATAAAAGGTTTATTTAATTATAAATGACACTAAATTTTTCATAATTTTGAAATACATGTAATCAATTTATCTTATGTTTTACTTTAAAAATTAATTATTCACAATTATAGTTGAAATTATATAAAATATATAAATTTTAATAACAAAAGAAAGTTATTTTTTAAAAATCAGAAAAATTATTTTAAATTATCTAACATCAATATATAAAATTAATAATAATAAATCTAAAAATTCTTAAAAAATTCAAATAGAAAATAAAAAACTTTGAAATTATTTTAAAAATCTAAGAAATCAAATCTAGAAAATAGCTTTAAATTTTGAAATTAATTTTAAAAAGTTCATAAATAAAAATATAGACAAAAATGAAAATAAATGTTAAAATATAATAAAATTAGGAATGTAAACAAGCCGAACCAAGCGGAATATCACTGGGCTCGAGTTCGGCTCGTTTGTTTGTTTTCGGGCTCAAATTCGTTACAAACTTTAAAAATGGAGTTCGAGCTCGGCTCGACATCAAAATTTTGAGTTCAATATTTGTTCGAGTTCGGCTCAAACAAAGTTCAATAACAAGCTAAACGAACTCAGCTCGAGTTCAGCTCAATAAAAGTTCGTCAAAAGTTTGAAATGGGCTCGAATACAAGCTCGTTTATTCAAAGTTGAGTTCGGCTCGACAAAAGTACGTTGGAAGTTCGAATTGGGCTCGAATACAGACTCATTAGAATCATACCTAAATCTCTCAATAGAAGCAAAACCAGATAATAAAGGTCCTAAATCATATAAATTGCATTCGCCTAAATTGCATAAGATCTTTGCAGTAAAATTTGAAATCATTAAATTAGGGCACTGAATCGTCAATTGACAAGACTGTTCTCTGTGTGTGTGAGAGAGAGAGAGGTAATAGCGGCAAACCTGCGGCGGCGGCGAGGTATTAGCGGCGAACCTGCGGCGGCGGCGATGAGCTCCAATTGATTTCGAACGAGGAGTTTGTAATCGCTTTCCAGGTTCTACTTCCCTTTGTCCTTATCCTCTCTCTATTACAACCTTCAGGCTTCTTGGTGTTTCCACAGGGTAGAACTGTCAACTCAAATTTTATATATATATATTTTTTATATTAATTGAGTTTATTGTAAATTTCAAAAAATATTACTTTTGTGTAATAAATATATATATATGGTATATAATAATTTAACTTTGCTGACAAATATTTTCAATTATATATATGGCAAAAAATATTAATTGATATGTATATAATAAAAAAAAAATATACATATCAATTAAATATTTTACCTTTTGAACTATTTTTTTCGAATACACATATAAGTTCATTATGGTTTGTTTTTCAAATCAATTAGTTATTCAATAATTAATTGAGTAATATCATATCAAATAATTATTTATGTTACAACTAATTTTGAATTAAAACTATATAAACTTATGAATTTGTTTGAAATCTAAAATATCTAAATTGTATAAATTTTGACTTAAAACAGTATTTGCAAAATGTAATACTAATTTACAGGCTATCTTTTTCAAAATCAATAGATCATAATATAATAATTATATAATTAATATATATATATTATATAAACATACAAATATAGAGTATATCATATTTACCTATTTGAGTTTGCAAATATATGAATAATTAAATGAATAAACTATATGTAGATCTGCACATGTTTATGGTTTGATATATTTCTATAACATATCATTAATGTATTTTAGGTAATTAGAAAATTAATGTTTTGAAAGGACGATTCACTATTCATTTAATGAAGGAGTCTGATCTATTTTCAAAGTTTAAGCATGTTGAATTCGATCTTGAAAATGTATGAATTTTCTATTTTTTTTTCATATTCAAAATTAAATATTATTTGTTAAGAGTTTATTTATTTTGATTATTGATTTTTTTTAGATGATAGAATATGGTGATGAGATTTCCACTCTCGAAAAACCACTTTTAATGTATGGTGATAATGATTATGTCAAACTTACAACACCTTTTGTATTGACTATTTTTTTACTTATTTTTACACCTGCT
Source organism: Scutellaria minor (assembly GCA_954870855.1). Lineage (NCBI taxonomy): Eukaryota > Viridiplantae > Streptophyta > Magnoliopsida > Lamiales > Lamiaceae > Scutellaria > Scutellaria minor. The sequence continues at coordinate 1,796,684 of OX940725.1, forward strand.
TAAATTAAACTACAAATTTTAAGATAATCGATCTATATTTTTGTTCAAAAAACTTTTGTAAATTGAGAAATTCTGACTTTAAAGCATCTAGAAAAAAATTATATAGTTTTTTTAATGGTATGTTGAAATTAGATTTTTTTTATTTTGGACTGTATAAATTTTTTATACTCATTATGAATATATTATTAAGCATATATCTGTATACTTATTTTCAAGACCAAAATGCTAAATTATTATGTTGATCATGGGATTATACTTGAAACATCAATATAATTATACTTGAAGCATTATATCTTTTATATTAAGATAATATATCATTGGTAAATTGTATCATTAATATCAAAATTTCAAAAAAATTCAGATGGCATAGCAAGCAATATATTAGAAATAAGTATATTATATTGAATTTAATTATTAATATGTTTATATTTTAAAATGTAATAGATAAAATAAATGTTTAACAAAGAAATTAATGAGAGTACATATTGGTTTGGTGGTAGTATAATTTATAGGGGTTTTGTGTTCGATTCTTATCTATAACATTTTGGATTGGTTAAGAAACAAATAGGCTCGTGAACCCACTTAACGAACATGTTCGCGAACTATAAACGAACATGTCGCAAACTATCGAGTCGAATATTTATCGAACCAATAGTTAAGTTTAACGAACGATCTCGAATGAATATTTATCGAACCAAGCCGCGAATAGTTCGCGAACCCACTAAACGAACATGTTCACGAACCAACTAAACGAACATGTTCGTGAACTATCGAGTCGAATATGTCTAAGCTTGAGTTCGGCTCAATAAGTTATCAAGCTCGAAACTCAAACTTGAGTTCGGCTTATTAAGCTTAACGAACGACCTCGAACGAATATTTATCGAACCACCAAGCCGCGAATAGTTCGCAAACCCACTAAACGAATATGTTCACGAACCAACTAAATGAACATGTTCGTGAACTATCGAATCGAATATGTCTAAGCTCGAGTTCGGCTCAATAAGTTATCAAGCTCGAAACTCAAACTCGAGTTCGACTTATTAAGCTTAACGAACGATCTCGAACGAATATTTATCAAACCAAGCCGTGAATAGTTCGTGAACAGCTTGGTTTGTTTACATCCCTAAATAAAATCTCAAATAACATATCTGAAAAAAAAAAGGTCATAAATCATAAGGTTAAATCTAACAATGTAAAATCAAAAAAATTGTAATTTTAAAATTCATGTATATAAACATGTTCACGAACCCACTAAACGAACATGTTTGTGAACTATCGAGTCGAATATGTCTAAACTCGAGTTCGGCTCGATAAGTTATCGAGCTCGAAACTCAGACTCGAGTTCGGCTTATTAAGCTTAACGAACGACCTCGAATGAATATTTATCGAACCAAGCCGTGAATAGTTCGCAAACGGCTTGGTTTGTTTACATCCCTAAATAAAATCTCAAATAATATATCTGAAAAAAAAAAGTCATAAATCATAAGGTTAAATCTAACAATGTAAAATCAAAAAAATTGTAATTTTAAAATTCATGTACATATATGTATATAAAATATTTATTGTGAAACAAATATATAAATCAACTTATAGAATCTATAAAGGATGTTTAACAACAACAAGAACAATAATAATAATAGATAGTTTTTTTCAATAATAATAAAATATTATTAGTCGAAAAAACTATAATAATCAACAAATAAAATGTTGGTCCCAAGTGGCACGGAGGTTTAGGGGGTTAATGAACCTCTATCAATTTTTTAATTTTCTTTTGAACTTGCAGCATTGTATTTTAGAATAGAATACAGCGCAGAATACAATACAACTTACTAGGCTAGAATGTAGCGCAACTTGCTGTACTAGAGTTCTTTAACAACGGAAACTTTAAAATTTTTGATACAAATTATTTTGTAAACCTTTCCAAAATATGAGTTTTGGCAAATTTTGAATGTTGAAACATGCGATGAGAGATGCAGCACGGTAAGATCACAGAATGCTAAAACAGAAAGATAAACACAAAGGCTTAAAATGGTTCGAAGGTGGTGCAATCCTTCTACGTCTACTCTACTCCTCCTCTGAGGAGGAACTTCGTTAAGTAGGTTTGTTTTACAGGACTTGACATTACAAACTATCAATCTAACAAGTTTCACCTACTAAGATTCAGCTTCCACACAGGTTGCTTAAATCAAATAGACTGACCCACCAGGATCCTAAGCTCATACAAAGTTATTATCTTAAATTCCTAAAGTTAAACACTCGGCAAAGATCTAAATCCTATCAACTGAGGACACCACTAAAACAACCTAAGCACACAACACAAATTTTAAAAGTATATATGTTTCTTCAACTGGTGCTTGAAACGGCCTTGTTGAATCTTGGGCTCGAATGCTTCTAGGCTTGACTGATTCTCTTAGAGGTTGAGTGACTGAAAACTTTAAGAGTTGAGATCTTGAGAGTTAGTTCTTGCTTGAGAGTGTATGATCAGTTTCTTAGTTGTTCAGTAGTAGCTTCAGTCAAGTTTTCCTCTATTTATAGGTGTAGAAATGTGTTTGTTGAAGGGAGACACACTTATTTGAATTTGAATCCTCTTCAAATGTTCTTGAGGTTGCATTAAATGCTTCTGAAGGGTTGTATTTAATTTTCATTGTCTTGCACTCTAGGTTATTTAATATGGCTTTACTAGGTTGCAAGTTTGTTGCAGTCTATCAGTCCACGTGTCGGTTGGTTACTTGTTCTCGGTAGTGCTTTGATTAACTTATCTCTACTGGCTAGTTTTGAAAAGACATTTCCTCATACTGCATTGTTTTGTGTGATTGTCCATTCATTCTTTATGTCTTTCTTTGACTTTGTAGTGCAGCACCCACTTTCTGCAACCAATGTAGTAATGTAGCTTTCTATGTGATTGTTCATTCATTCTTTATGTCTTTCTTTGACTTTGGAGTGCAACACTTGCTTTCTGCAACCACTGCAGTAATGTAGTTTTCTGTATACGATCTGTCTTTTGTGCTGTTGCATTATTCTGCTTACATTATTTGAATACTGTTTTTTCTTTTTTTGCTACTTGCAGAATTACTTTATTTGATCAATAGACTACTGAATTGCAAATCCCACCATTCTCTAACTTGTTTTCTTGACTCAAAACTAAACTAAGTTTCACTTAAACATTGTGAAAAATTGGGTACTCTAAATTCCTATACAATGTCGTTTTGTCTCATCAAAATCTAAATATAAATTTCCTAACATAAAATTTAAATACTAACAATGATTGGTAATTTTAAAAAACACAGTTGAATTAAAAATAAAGATATAATTAATCTATAAATTGCTCGAAAAATCTTAATTTTGTTTTTAAAATTTTGATAATTGTTTTAAAAATCTAAATGTAAATTTTAAAGTTTAAATCTATGAAAAGATAAATCCTTGGAAAATACTGAAACGAAAAATCATGGTCCAAATATTTATTCAATATTTTATTCATTTAATTATTAGTATTTTTTTTATATTTATGATGTTAATGCATGTTATATCAAATTCATATTTATTTTAAAATTTAAAACTTATTATTTACATTGCTTATAAAATTATATAAAATTTATAATGTTGAGTTTCAAAATTATTTTCATTCAAAATTTCTAATTTTATCAAATATAATTATTTAAAATAACATAATTTTAACGTTGGAATATCAATATTTTTATTAATATAGATATTAAAAGTAATATATATTTTACATTTAAATGATGTATCATTACATTATGTCATCAACATTAAAATTTATAAGATATTATACAACAAACTGCGCATTGCGCGGGTGTACTACTAGTTTGTTTTATTTCCTACATTATATGTTTTTTTTGACTTTTAATTGATTTGTATTGTTTTTTTTTTTTAATTTCTAATTGATTTAATTGTTTTTTAAATTTCAAATATTATGTTTTTTCACAAACAATTAATTTTCAATTTGGGAATTTTCAAACTGATTTTGGTTATTTTATAAAAAAAATTTAACAAATAAATTCTAATTTGAAATGTTTTTACATTTTAATTTTTTTTTTATCTTCATTATTTTTCATATTATATCACATCTAAGATAGATAATCAACTTTTCCGAAAATTTTGTATAATCAAATAAGTTTGGCAACCAATTATCCTTATCAAATCAAATACTATTTCCATATATGCATAATATAATATTTATATTTATATTAATGAATATTGAATCAAGTATAATATAACTACATAAAATGCATTAAAACACATTTTAGACTAATCAAATTATGCACATTTTTCTATATATCAAAAGGCTTTATTTTATTAATTATTTGGAATGATATTTTTTCAAAATTATAAAATAATGTATTTACTATTTACAGTGATGAAACTATATCACATGTTATAATTATAAATATATAATTAAAAAAATTCACAAAAAAATGCAAAACATTTATATTAGATCGTCTCACATAATATATTGCATGAGACGGAACTTTATATAGTATTATGTGAAACCAATTTGACCATACCGAATAAATTGATTTGCTTATATTAATCCATATGAACTTCATTTTATATAAGGTTTCATGTAAGACTTACTCTAAAATAAAAAAGGAAACAAAATGTATTTAAGATATATTTAAAAGTACGGATGTAAAAGAATCAAATATTTTTTATTCGATTCGATATTCGTATTTGAATATGGAGATTTGAATTCGAAAAATTCGAATAAGAATCCAAATAAGAATTATTGTTAAGATTCGAATATTATTTGAATACAAATAAGACTATAATCATATTCAATTCGAGTATTCGTCAATATTCGAATAATATATATATAGATATAATAAATTATTAATATATATGTATTTACAAATATTTTATAGATATAAAATAAGCCTTTTTTTTACTTCTATTATCTTCTCATCAAGATATAATCATATATATGACGATAAATTTGTTTCCATTTTTATATGGGAGGAGAATCCAAGTGTTTGATATATATTTGTAATTTTTTATTATTATTTTAAATACATTAATCATGTGGGGAAATTAAAATTTGTGGAAAAAATCAAATGAAACTTAGGTATAACTTTTTTAATTTTAATATTCGATATTATTCGCATAATAAAAAAATACAAATACAAATCACATTATTATTTCAAATAAAAGAAAAAGAATACAAATATTCATTAAAATATTAGAATACGAATATTCTAATCGATGATTAGTTTACATCCAAAGCACCTTTGCTTTGGAATAAAACTGTTTTAAGTATATGGCGATTTTGATTGCACTGGTGTTATCATTTATAATAAGAATTAACGAATAAATACATACAAGTGAGAGACGTTATCAATATTCCGTTGTCGTCCAGCGGTTAGGATATCTGGCTTTCACCCAGGAGACCCGGGTTCGATTCCCGGCAACGGAACTTTTTTTATTTCAAATTTGATGAAAATAATCTGATCGTGAACGCTTCATCTTCATCAATGGCTACCCTCCATCTCACTTCATCTTCATCGACTCTCTTCCACAATTCCATTAATTTCTACTCTGCAACATTATTTTCCCCGAAAAGTCTTCTCTCTCATCAAACAATTCAACACTTGCCGAACAATTATATTCATCATCCAAGCGTAGAAGTGAAATCGCGGAATTGGAGAGCTAGGGTTTCCTTCTTTTCTTCTTCGTTGGACAAAACCAGCGAAATCGAGAGTCTAAAACAGGAGCTTCTCGACACTATTGCGCCACTGGACCGCGGCGCCGCCGCCACTCTGGAGGACCAGCAGCGTGTTGATCAGGTGGATTATTTGATTATTCTTCCTTTTTTAATCGTTCGATTTCCATTTTAATGGCGTTTTTGACACTTGAATATGTGGTAATTGTGTGGGGATTAGTTGAATATGGGGTTTGCTAAAATCACTTGCATTGTTACTGTGCAGAAATCAGATATTCCAATTCTTCGAATTCGTATTCTCGGATTTGTTTCTGAGATTCAGGCATTTATATGTGTTGTGGTTTCTGTTTTCTTTCAGATTGCACAAAAACTTGAGGCTATGAACAGAGTGAATGAACCGCTCAAGTCTCCTCTTCTCAATGGGAAATGGGAGCTTTTGTATACAACATCGAAATCAATTCTCCAGAATGAGGTGTGTAACATCCTTCTTCTCTTTACTACTTACTGAATGTATGCATGATGAAGTCCCCTGTAACATTTGTTTGGAAAAGGCAAGTGAGGTTTTTCACATGGCAAGCTAGGTTTATCCACTCAATAGTTCCCTGTAAATAGTTTCTTTTCTGTCAGGTTTTCATGATATTATATCTACATCGAACTATTTCTTGCACGTGTGGGAGTTTGTTTATAGTAGGAAAGAAGAGAGTGGATGGTTCTTTGTGTGGAGTCTCACTAAGGCAAATTAGGAGAATAAAAGAATCTCTGTAATCACATTTAGATCCCCTTGGGTTGGTTTGCTTGAAGTTAGTGGACTTGATCTGTATATTACATTTACATGCTACAGAATTCCTGATTTTGAACAAGAAGCTTATTTTGTGTTCTATATTGTCGCAGAGACCTAAGATGTTTAGACCAAATGGAAAAATTTACCAAGCAATTAATGTGGATACCTTGAGGGCTCAAAATATGGAAACTTGGCCATTTTTCAATCAGGTAATGCATATTTCTTGGAAAGGTCTTATGGTCATGTAAATGCTTTTATATTCTATGGCTTCTCTTAGTGCACACCTCAGAAAAAATTCATGCGAGCTTGAATGTGCTACTCTAGTTTTGTTTATTACTTCTAAGTCTAGAAATAGACAAAATACAAAGAGGATTATTATATCTATAAAAAATCATCAGCTAGTGATGGTTTCTTGAACCCCTGTCAACATGTTTCCATAATAAATCCAAGTTCGAACCATGATTAATTAGTCTCGTGACCTTGAATCATTGGGTTGAGAACCAAAGCAACAAATTCAATATGATCAATGGCCACCTTAAATCCTAAGAAGAGCCTAAAAAGTAAGGATTTGCAATAGAGTAATTAACAAGGAGTAGCTTTGAAAAACACACCAAGATAAAGATAGAAACTCTCAAAATGCATTCTTGAAATGATAAAATGTTTACAAATGAAAGCCAAGGATTACATAGAGTTTGGAACCTAATACCTTACACAGGTCTTAAAATTCATACTAAGTAGAGTATTTCAAATTCATCCAAATCACTAGGGAAATAGTTCAATTCAAACATCTGGTAATGATATATATATCATGTTCACCCCCCCCCCCCAAATACTCCAATTTGAATGCAACTTAAGTATTTTGTTCAAAAATCTGCATAAAAGAAAATGTCATTGTTTTACTTTTCTTTGTGAGAATATATCCCAGTAATAGCTTCTTAAAATATTTGTTAAGTTTTCCTGCTAATTTCCCTGACTGAAAAGATTAAAATTTGTTGTTATGTTTCTATGCTTTTTGTAGGCTACAGCTAATTTGGTTCCACTAAATGCAAGTACAGTAGCTGTTAAGTTTGACAGTTTCAAAATTGCTGCTCTGGTAGGTGACTTTCTTCTTGCTAGGTTTTTTGCAACTTTTAATTTTAAATCTTTTACCATGCAACTTAAGGTTTACACTTAGGTGATGTCCCTGCATATTAGATTAAATAATAACCATACATACTTGCTTACCCTTGTTAACATTAGGTGGGAATCTCATGCCAACATGTTTATTACTTTAATCAAATATTTTTCCCATTGTATTTCATAGATACCCATTAAATCACGTGGAAGTGGTCGTGGTCAACTAGAAATCAGATACTTGGATGAAGAGTTGAGGTAAGGAATTCATTATTGTTTCCCTCTGTCTGAAGAATGTGTTTTTCTTGGGCTCAATTTGAAAAGCATATCTTCAATCTGGAGTTCATTTTGATTATTGTTACAACACTTGGCATATCTTTTTGCCATAGTTGGAGATCTAAGTTTATTATATGTTTCTTTTTATTTATTTTGGTTGCAGAATATCAAGGGGTAATCAAGGGAATTTGTTTATACTAAAAATGGTGGATCCCTTGTACAGAGTACCTCTTTAGGAGCTTGAAATTTGTATAGAACCCAAAAGAAAAGGAAGAAAAATATAAAGATTTGTATAGTTGCATATCAATATAAGCATGCTTGTAAAATATTATTTATAATGTTTATAAAGCATTACATTTATTATCATGAAAGTTGAACTTTCAACCTAATATTTCATCAAATACAAATTGGAAGTGATCTAATTTAGTTGCTACTTTGTAAATGAGTTTGAAGGGCAATTAAATATTTGATCCGTAGATTGTGAAAATGGGCAGGTCAAAATCCTCGTGCAGAAGAAGCAATAGTCAACGAACATATTCTTAAAGTATTTTTAATTAACTTTTATTTATAATTAACCTGCCACGTCAGCTTTCATTCAATAAGAATTTAACAGTGTTAGATTTTAGGTTCTTAATTTATTATACGATTATTAATTGATCAAAATCCTAAATTGATAAATAAATAAAAAAAATCAGATTTCTAGATGATAATTATCCATCTTTCGAGGACTATTCGATCAAATTAAATTTGATACTACTTCCAATCCCATGAAAAGAGGCTTACTTATTACACAGATAAAAAAAAAAATTTGAAGTTTTAATTATATAGTTGGTCTTCCATTGAAAACTAGCATTATGAAATCTTTTTTTTTTTTTTTTAATAAATAGGGAGTTGAAGTGTGATAATTCAATATACACTTAATTAAGGGTATATATTGACTTATAAATTAAAAACTATATTAATATAATAACAAATCTAAAATGACGGACGAAAATAATATACACTACTATGCAGACCTATCTTTGTAAGATGTACGGGTTAAATGACAACTCAGTCCATGTCAAAAATTGAAATTACTAAATTTTATGGACACCTCTAAAATAGTAGGTCACTAATGTCTGTATTTATTGTGAGAAATTTTTCCAATGCATCTCAAAATTTAGATTACTAATTTTTATGGACACCCCTAAATCAGTAGGTCATTAATGTCTCCACTATTTTCTTATGTTTATTTTGAGAAAATTTTCTGTTGTTATTTACAGTATAATTTATAATTTATACTAAGAATTAAATAGCCTCTGTTTTCCTCCAGGAAATTAGCCAACTGGAAAAATCTGTGAGTTATGGTTAGAAGTATTCCACCAATTCAGGTACTGCAACAATAAAAATAAAAATATAAAATAATAATTTCAAATTCCTCAATATGGAAACAACATAAAATCAAAAAGCAAAAAGTCGCCAAAACTGCAGACTAGAATTTATTGTTTAAAGAAAACAAAAAAACAAAAGAATTTACGTAAGATTGAAAATGAAATTATTTAGACTAGGAAAATGAAGAGTAAATATACTTCGAAGATTACAACGTTCATTTCCAAACAGGCCATCGATAACCGATTCATGGCCTCCTCCCTCTTCTTCCACCCCGCCACCGCCGCCGCGCCGATCCGGCTTCGCACCCTCGCTTTCTCTGCGAAATCGACGCCGCCGCAGAACCAGAGCTACACGCCGCCGCCGGAGGAGGAGAAGAAAACGTTCGCCGTCGCGACCGGGGAGATTTTCCTCGGGATCGCGTCTCGGATTTTGAAGAAGAGCGGGAAATTCATGAACGGAGGAGCGGAGGGGGAGGTGCCGGTGATGGAGATGTTCGAGGAGGAGAAGGGGAGGGAGTGGTGGTGGAGGCGGCGGACGAAGGAGAAGGTCGCCGCCGTGGTGGCGGACCCCGTCCAGCCGGAGGTGGTGTGGGAGCAGAGGGCGAAGGATGTGGAGGCGGAGCAGCGGCGGAAGGCGGTGAGTACCCCGGGGTTCAGCTTCTCCGCCGCAGGGCTTTTGTTTCCTTATCATCTTGGGGTCGCTCAGTTCCTCATTGAGAAGGGTTATATCAAGGTTCTCCTTCGTAAGAACTCAATTCATTTCTTCTATGCTTTTTTTTTTCCTGAAATTATTAGACATTTTGTTGATGAATGATGATGGTGGTGATGAAGATGATGATGATTGATTGTTTGGCATTGAGTTTATATTCACTCTTGGTTAAATTCTCTAGAGTAATGTTTGGAAGGAGATTGTGTAAGATTGGGGAAATCCTACTGAATTTGTAAATAAAGGTGAATAGCTAGAATTTATGTTTTGTCATAGGGTAAGATTATTACTTCAGATGTTCAACCAGTGCTGAAAATAAGTGTGTGTAATATTATATTGTTAGTTAATGTAATAATATATATTTAGATTTGTATTGAAATTTGTGTATTAATAAGTTAGATTGTAGGGTTAATCATAGTGTTTTTTGTAAAACAGAGGGTAGTATTTGAGTTGATTTTATAATTTTAATTTTAAACCCCTAACAAACAGAGGATTTAGATTATGAAATCTTTAATCCTGACTCATGAATCTCCTTCCAAACATTGCCTGTTTTTCCAGAGAAATTGATTAAATGGAATTAATATAATGGGAGATGAGATCAAAGTTGAAAATGTTGAGAGTTTGATGTTATGTTTGGTATTTAATTTACAGTCCATTAATTTATGCAATCAAGTTTTGGAAATTAAGGAACATGAGAATGTTTCAAACTTTATTTGTTGAGTTAAGAAAAATAGAACTTCATCAAACTTTTAGCTATTGTTCTCTTTTGAGCGTAAAGTAGTTCGATTTCATGCATTCCTTTTGTATTCTGCACTTGAAGTTTCTGAATTAAGGTATGCTATATTTTTTCTATTTAATTAACCTCAATGGGCTTGAAGCAACGTGAAAATTGTGCTCTTGTGAGCATTAAGTAGTATAAATTTGTTTCTGCAATATGAAGTCGTATTTTGTGAGACAGGAAACGACGCCACTAGCTGGTTCATCTGCCGGTGCCATAGTGTGTGCAGTGATTGCCTCTGGAGCCAGCATGGAGGAAGCCATGAAAGCTACCAAGATATTGGCTCAAGATTGTAGGCTTAAAGGAACTGCATTCCGCCTTGGGGTATTACATCTACCTTTACTGTCCTACAATTTTTTTAAAAAAAATCGTTAATATATTGTAGGTGTTTAAGGGATTAAGCAATATGAAGCAACTGACACTGAGCAAATCTCCTAAATAGATAGCAAAGCACAAGCTTTAGAATAGGAATACAAGATGAACTTTGGTTGCACAAAATGAGTGTTTGAATAGCATATTTCTTGTTGCTATTTTCGTTTATTTCTGGTTGAAAGTATGATGGGATTTTCATTGTAAGTAGCTTAAGTGATGGGCATCGCAATATATATCTTATTCAAGCAGGCCTTTTATCTGGAGAAGTTAAAGAATAGGGATCTAGCTAACAAATTGCATTTTCATATGTTTTGGTATATTAATATATGTGAACAGTTTTCAGTGTTCACATGTGTAAGCATCTGTTATAGCATAATTCACACCATGTCCTATTTTCTTCATATATAGAATTTTTACGTGTTTAACATCCAGGTGTCCCTTTTCTGGCACAGGCTGTTCTTAGAGATGTTCTGGACCAGTTTTTACCAGACGATGCTCATATCAGGTCTAATGGAAGAGTCCGTGGTGCGTATACTATCTTTGCCTTGCACAATTTGTAGTCAATGTTGTTTGTAAAAATTTTAAGTGTGAATTTGACACAGTTGGAAATCAAGAAAAATGAATCTCTTCACGATTAAGAAGTTTGGAACTATGATCCATAGGAGATGGTTGTTCTTGTCCTTTAGGAGATACACACACATTAGGTTTTAAAAAACATTACATTGTGTTTGGCAACTGATTATGGTGCACTTTGGCTGAAAATTTAATATGTACTGGTCTGTAGAGGCAGAATTTTGATAGTATATTGTGGTTTCATGCAAGTTGCTGTGACGGAGATTCTGTGGAGGCCGAGGGGCTTACTCGTTGACCAATTTGATTCTAAAGAAGACCTGATCAATGCAGTATTCACTTCCTCTTTCATTCCAGGGTAATATTTCTCTTGGCACACTAGCTACTATTTTGATTGAAGAATTTATCCAAACCAAAAGTAATTTTGATGCAGATATCTTGCTCCAAAGCCTGCAACAATGTTCCGTAACCGTTTATGTATTGATGGGGGTTTGACGTTGTTCATACCGCCAACTTCAGCCACTCAGACGGTATGTCCTTCAACTAGCTGAGTCGAGCTCGAACTCAACCGAGCTAATGTTTTTAATGCTCGAACTCGACTCAGACAGATAACTTGATAACCTCAAGCTCGCTACCTGTATAATAGAAATAAAATTTCTTAAATTCCTAAAATATGCTTCGAAATGGAAATTTTAATGTAAATAAATAAACTATTAAGAGTAAAATAGTAAATTTAATACATTTTCGATTATGCTCAACTAGGCTCACGAGCTTGTTGAGCCAAGTTTTAATATGCTCGAGCTCGAGATCAAAACTCACTCATGTTAGCTCGAGCTCGACTCGACTATCTTCGAGTCAAATTGATTTGTTTCCGAGTCAACTCCGAGCTGTATTATCTCATTTACACCCCTAGTTCAAGTTGCATCATGCATTAAAGGTTCCTCAAACTGAACTATAGAATTATTGCAACCTTTTCTTTTTGAGAGAGAGAGAGAGAAGTGAAAATGTGATAATGCTATGTTGCAGGTAAGAGTTTGTGCATTTCCTGCGAGCCGTTTGGGATTGCAAGGAATCGGGATTAGCCCCGACTGCAACCCAGAGAACAGGGCCGGTCCTCGAGAGGTGATAATTGCAGACTCTACATGATGTGCTTCGTAACTATAAACTCTGACAACATACATGTATTTTGTTTTTGGTACCTTGCAGCTTTTCAATTGGGCACTCGAACCAGCAGCAGACGATGTTCTTGATAGGCTCTTTGAGCTTGGATATCTAGACGCATCCGTATGGGCCAAGGAGAACCCCGTTGAAGAAATAGTTCGAGATGACACTGCTCGTCTTGAAAATAGCCCCATAGACGAAAAAATTGTTAAATCTTGAAAACATACTTACTTCAAGATAAATCGTACCTTCTCGTGGCATGCTGGTAAGCAGTCTCCAACAACTTGTATAGACACTAATTGTAGAAACAGATATGGATGAAAGGTAGCAAGTTGTCATGTTTTTTTCTTGTTTCAAGTTTTGTTTTGGTCTTTGTAAAAATAGGATTGTTCATTTTATGAAAAGGTGCAAAACTAACTATGCTTTTTGTCCCACATCGAATGCAAGAAGAAAGTGAGTGGACAAAATGTAGTATAAATAAAGAGGCCCAATGATTTTAAAACTCATACCTTTCTCGGCCTTTTGGCTAAGATCAAGTGTAGTATCTGTTCTTATCAGTTTAATATCTGATATGTGGGCCATCGGCCCACACGATATTAAATTTATTTCTTGAGGGGAAAGGCCCATTAAGGTAGCTTGCTATCTGGGTCTTTGCGCGTCGCCTTTGCGTTGCACTACTGCACGGGCCTGGCGCACCCCACCCAATTCTAGTTCAACATTTATTTCATAACAGGCCCATATTTGTTTATATTGGACCTGGTTCTATACAAGAATAGTAACAACGAAATGAAATTATGATTTACTTTTGAATTACATCTCTTCTAAATCATGCTAACAAATTGTGGATACTTTAGAATTTCATTTTGATCTATTTCCCACAGATTTTCCTAAGCGAATTGTGGGTGTGGGATAAAGCTCACGTTGAAGGGCTTTTGGATACCGAAAAATACAGGAGAAATATAATGTAATAAAATATATACTGATAAAAATAATGAGTATTATTTATCTTATGTTTGAGGAATGATAGGATAAATGAAGTATAATAACATTAATACAAATTTCAATTTGGTACTTAGCGTAATAATTTTTTTATTTGGTGAATATAAGAATTATTTCACATTTTTTATGCAAATGAATCATGTTAATAATTTATCAATGGATAAATAATCAAAGTTTGTTCTTCAAGTTTGATTTTGAAATTTTCAATTAGTTGTCTATTGTGAGCATGAAAGCGTAAATCAAGATTTTGCAGAGATTAAAAGCTTGAAGACAATGGGAAGTATGAAACACGTGTCACTCAGGATGCAAACAACGGAAATGAAATGATTGAATTTGATCCTACACGTGGAGCTACTTAACTGGCTTTTTTTGTGCCGAAGAAAATATCTTTTTACTTTTGAACACTTATCTTCTAAGGACGCGGCTGTCCGCACCTCGAAACTTACTAAACACACCCATTTTTTTAATATTAACATGATGGATGTGTGGTCCCAATTGATTGTTATTTGGGCATATGCATTGATTAATGGTAGTGTATATTAATCTATTAAAATAATATAATAAAAAGATTTAAAAAATGAAGAAAATAAAGAAACCTGACTCATTCTCATTTTAATTTTTTCAAACTATTATTTTAATATATTAATATACACTACCATTAATCAATCCACATGTCCTTAGGGTCATTTAGATAGTGATTCTTTGAAATTGAATGAAACGTACAAAAAACAATTCTAACTTTCTCCATTTCATTCTCTCTCCTCTCTAAAAACAGATCTAACTTCCTCCCTTTCATTCTCACTCCTCTCTATTCTCATATTCAATCTTCATTTACAAGTTACATTTTTCAGAAAAATCATAACAAAAAATTTATAGTTAGAGTTTTGAAGATTAATTCTCTACATTATCACATTATACTCATTTTGTATTCGATACATGTACATTGTCTAATAACGTCTTTAATCTTTTGTTAATATAAATCATTTACAGTGCATTTAAATATATTTTAAAAAGAAATATGATACTCCCTCCATTCATTTTTAAGTGTCCCATTTTATCCATTCACACAAACCAATTTTTCCATTAATTACTTCTCTTTTACTTCTACAAGAATTGTAGTATTCCACCATGTTCATTTATTAGGGTAATTGATGAAAAAAAGAAGGTAAAAAAGTATCAATAATCACATAGTGACAAATAAAAAGGAACGTCATATTAGATAAAATGAGACACTTAAAAAGGAACGGAGGGAGTAGTAGATTTGATGTCTATCTCTATCCTTAATCTTTATTCATGCAAAAGTTATTTCATATGGTGTGAATACACTCATTAATTACATAAAAATCATGGGACATGGAATATTCTCAACTGGGCAAAAAAAATTACAACTACTGATGGAGTGTTTGGGGCAGAATACGTGGTCTTTTTTTTTTTTTTTTTAATGAGCTCGGGAGAGTGGAAGAGAGGGGAACAATAAAACTTGCGTGATCCAGTTCTAATTCTGATCGTCACACAATCTACACTTTTATAAAAGTGAAATACCACTTAAGCTATAAGGCTCGTGATATATATATATATATATATATATATATATATATATATATATAACTTTTTCATTCTTTTTGTTTTGTTCTTTCTCATTTTGCTGTCATGTGATTATTTATCACATCAATTGAATTTTTCATAATTTTCTAAGTACATATTATAATATAACATATCAACCTTAAAAAAAAAATTAAATAGAACAAAAAAGAAAAAGGGAGACACAATTAATCAAGAAATTGTATTGGATGTATCTCTATCGAAAGTTGGAACTCTTCAATAGGGATATATCCAATACAATTTCTTGCTTGGTTGCCTTTTTTTTTTCTTTTCCAAATTTAATTTGATGGAGATTTTATTGTAACTTCAACTATTCTAATTCTTTTGCCCAATAGAGGATTCGTGTCCAAATCATGTACTTATATTTTTATATCATACCCGTGTTATATTTTGAAATTGTTTCGTTATATTAAGCAATATACATTTTCTCTTCTTTAAAAAAAAAAATTGTTATAATATTTTATATAGATTGAGAGCACATATAAATTAGTTGGGTAAAAAAAATGAGCATGTAAAAGGTTTAGCAATCATTTCCCTACTTTAAGCGATGCAAAACTAAACTTAGAAAAGTGATTGACAAATAAACTGAGACATTGAACAAGACATATGTAGTTAGTTATGTGGCAAAGGATTAAAGTGTGCTCAAGCGAACTGACTTTGCTTTTGTCCCACATCAGCTGCAAGAAGAAAGTGAGTAGAGAAATTATAGTATAATTTCTGAGGCCCATTCAACTTAGAACTCATACCTTTCTCGGCCTTTTGGCTAAGATCAAGTGTAGTATCTGTTCTTATCAGTTTAATATCTGATATGTGGGCCATCGGCCCACACGATATTAAATTTATTTATTGAGGGCGAAGGCCCATTAAGGTAGCTTGCTACCTGGGCCTTCGCGGGTCGCCCATGCGTTACACTACTGCACGGGCCTGGCCCACCCCACCCAATTCTAGTTCAATTTTATGACACTGAGGCCCATGATGCATCGAGTTTGGACTTTGGAAATGCCTTGTATTTTTTATAAGCCATTTTCCAATTTGAGTGGATTTGACTTTTAAGAACATTTGAATGAATTCTTAAAATATAAATTTTGAGATGTGGTGAAGACTAAAGAGCTGAATATAAAGTGAATCAATTGGAGGAGGGGTTTATTATTCACAGTGAATAAATTATTCATTTATTTAATTTATGGATATTTTGTTCAATATAGTATACTTCCTATTGGAGGTTTAAACACTACAAAATATTACTAAGATGAAAAAATGAAACACAAATTTTGCCATGAGAATAATAGTATTATCTCTCCTGAGTTCATACATTAATACAAGTATACAACTCACAAAAAACTTTCATCAGATCGTATCACGGGTATAATTTCATGATATTGAGTACACTTTCCACAATGAATATCTATTTTCGTAAATCAATTTCTATGTTGTGGTTTATGTATTGCGATTTAACTTGTCTCACGGAATTAAATCGGAGAATACTACTGTAATTAACTGGGGATTCGATAGGATGGATCAACCATTTTCAAGATGAAGAGATTTCCCTTGTCGCCTCTTGATACTCTGCCACAATACAATCAAACTTTCATCATGTCTTAAAAGTTGATACTTTTCTTTAAAGAAAAAAATAAATAAAAAAGTTCCAACTTTTATACTAATTGATCAAAAACATATATACCTTAACTCATCATCCAAGTAAGTAATTTCCAGTTCACCTCGAGCTTGTTCAGGAGCTTTAACAGGTATCTGCTCACAAATACATGTATTTATTTCTACACTAAGTAATTGTCTTTATTTCACATTATTGTCAATTTTATTAGCATAAATACTTATCATCATATTTCATGACTTACCAAACCTCCAAGCTTGAAAAAGTCGAACTTCACAGCCACCTTTTTCACGTTCAGAGGTGTTAAATCTGCAGTAACCTGCAGAAGGAAACACGGGCTGAGCTCATCGAGCTAAATGAAGGAAAGATTAGCATTCGGGCTCACCTGATTGAAGAACGGCCCGGCCTCCATGTTTTGAGCTCGAAGCGTATCAGCATTGATTGCTTGATAGTTCGTTTTGGATCTCAAGAACTTTGGTCTCTGTTCACAATGTTAACATGTGAGTATGATTGCATTCAATAAACACTTCCTAAATTTCTGCTTTTCTTTAGTATAATGCAAATCAGCTATACCTTGGTTTGCAAAATGGATTGTGAAGTTGTGTAAATAAGCTCCCACTTTCCATTGAGCAAATTAGACTTCAACGGCTCTTTTGTCGGATTGACTGCTTCTAGTTTCTGAGTTATCTATGGTAAAGTTTCAAAGAAAAGAAAACAATCACATATTATTAAATCACTATACACATGAGCTATAGTTGGATCAGATTCCTCTGTCGTGGGGCGGGGCTCAAAAACCGTTATAACCCTGCCCCACAATGGAGGATACTAATCCACTTTTGTTATACTCTTACTAATAAGTTTACTTCTTTGGCTACTTTCTTGCAAGATGAAACAATGCATTGGTATGACTATACTTAGGCTGAATTTATCATAATCCATTCATTTATCTCTATCTGAAAAATGTATTTTTTTTCAAGAAATTGAAATGAGTTCAACATTATAAATTTATAACCTTCCTTTCATAGAAATAATGTATAGTGCTAAAATTTAAATTATTCTCTAATAAAATGATGGATTAGGATAAATTTAATTATTGAAAATACTTTTAGCCTGTGTTTGGATTGGGTGAATTTCAGATCCTTTTAAATTAGAATGTAATCAAAATCCAATTCGATTGTTTATCCAAACATCATTAGCGGATTTGCTACAGTGAATTTCAAATCATTTCGGCTCCAAACATAAGTTAGGGTAAACGTATTTCCTTTTAAAATACAGAAATGGAATTAAAATCAACGAATACTGAAAGCCATAGAAATATACATGATAAAACCTCGTTAGATAATCAAGGATTATTCAATTGAATATATTTAAAACAAAAACAAAATAAAATCCCTAAATTACTCAAATACGATACTCCAAAATAAAGTAAAGCTAAATTAAGGAAGTAATGTTAAACCTGATCAACAGTTTGCTGGTCTTCAGTGGTGGCTTCGGCCCCACGATCAAGTGGAGCAATGGCTTCTAGAAGCTCCTCTTTAATGGCCTCTGCATTCTTAGTCTTCTTGTTGCTCAAGAAATCGGTGAAGAAGGAGACTTGGATCCTCCATTTATGCTGAATTGCAGGCGTGATTGAGAGATGATTGTTGCCGCGGAAGGTGGCGGCGGCGGCGGAGAGGTGGTGGAGCCTCGGGGAGGCGGCGGCGGAGCGAGTGGTGAAAGATGATTGTGACGGTGGAGAGAGAGTGGATAAGGCCATCGGAGAATTGTGAGGTGATGGAAATATTGGTTATCAATTTGGTCCCGCCATTTTGCCTCTTTTTTATTTTTCATTTTATGTATCTTTTTATTTTTATCTGTCAATTTTAATAGTTTATTTGATTGATAAATACATCAAATGCACTCTCAATTTGAAAGAGTGAATTATTAAATTCTTTTTATTTGGGTGTGTTAATAAATTGTTTTTTTGTTTATTGTAGTTTCAATATGATTTTTCAAAATTATCTGAATAAATTATTAGTTAAATACTATTTTTAAGTAAGAAATATCATGAATTTTTTTGGCTAAAACATGAGGATATGTCTTGTCAAAATCTCGAACAAACTTTTCTCAAGTCGAGAAAATTCGTGAGCCATTTGGTTAATTTACATTCCTTATTTCTAACCCCTTTGATAGAAAAAAGTTAGCAACAACAGAACATTCATTATTTTTTTTAATCCAAATTTACACAGTTTGACCTTCTTGCATATACCAATTACCACATTATTAATTCGTACCATCATAATTTAGGTTGTGTTATTATAATATCTCATACTAACTAGAGGTGTAAATGAAATAATACAACTCGTGAGTTACTTGAGATCAACTTAAAAAGAAATCGAATTCGACTGGAAAAAAATCAAGTTGTGTCTTGTTTTTGAGCTACTTGAATAACTTTCGATCTTGAGTCTCATCATATTAATACTCAGCTCGACAAGCTTACGAACATAATCCAACCTTCTTGCGCATATGTTAAATTTACATATTTTTCCTTAATAATTTAATTTTTTACGTTAAAATTTTTCATTTTCAATTTTTTTATATGTATTTTTCAAGTAGCTAGTCGAGTTGAACTCGAGCATTAAAAAAATAAATTCTGTCGAATTCAAGTCGAGTTCGCACTTCAAGTTTTAAAATCAAATCGAGCTCAAACTCAAGCCAACAGTATTCAACTCGACTCGACTCGACTCGACTCATTTACACCGCTGATACTAATATAATCGAGCCATTTTATGCTATCGAAATTCAAATTCTACCATACTATCTTGTCAAGAATGAGATTGTCCCATTTATCGTCTCATACGAACCAAACTCAAACTACCAAATAACAAAGGGATAATTGGCTAAAATGATTATAAAAGGAACAAAAGCTAAAAGACAATTATCAACCATGTCGACCAGTTAACACACCTTTATGTGTAAATGAGACAACTTCAAGAATTACATTTTGTAAGACATATAAAAAAAGATGAATAACTTATGCTCAAATATACGAATTTATTTAACGTGCGGAAAGCATTGAGAAAGAAAACTTTGAGAAATTACATTTTTTCCTCGTAAAAAATTTCAGCCGTACAAAATGGTCCAATGTTATTGACCTTTAACAAAAACAAGCCCAGCAAGCAGCGTTTCTGGAAATACCCTTTGTCTTCTTCCCCGTTTCTTCAACCAGGTTGCTTTCTTCTTCAACCCATTTCTTCTCGTCTCCTAATTGTGGTGATTAATGCTTATCCTTTTCACCTGTCTTTGTATTCTTCTCTGTAATCGATTAATCAAAGATTGAATCTTGAAAGCTTGAAGTAAACTTGCAATCATGAAATCTTGAATCTTGGAGAAAACCTAAAAGTCTTTCAAAGATGCTCTCAAAATTCCCAGTTAAAACATCATCCCATGTAAGCCCATTTCCAGCAATCCCATGTCGAAAGCAGAAACACCTTTTCAAGATTCTGTGTTGTGAGAAGACTGGTTCTTCTGATTCTCCAAATTCTTCTCCACCAGATAAGAAATTTGGGTTCAAGATGATGCGTCAGTCTCTTGTTGACAAGAACTGGAAGTTCACTGATATTGATACTAGTGAGCTCCTAATCTCTCTCTCTCTCTCTTGATTTTCTTAATATTTGTTATATGCCATACTCGCGATTATTTTGAGAAGGTTGGATTTCTTTTGATAAAATAATGGGTGCATTATAAGATGAGAATGTTATGGAACAATGTAATTGTATTGACAGATGCAGTGCAAGAATCAGTAAACCAGTGGCTCTCAAAAACCCAAAACTTTTTCAATGAAGTAACATCTCCACTAGTA
This sequence comes from Scutellaria minor, assembly GCA_954870855.1. Classification (NCBI taxonomy): domain Eukaryota; kingdom Viridiplantae; phylum Streptophyta; class Magnoliopsida; order Lamiales; family Lamiaceae; genus Scutellaria; species Scutellaria minor. Next base: position 1,817,539 of record OX940725.1, read on the forward strand.
AAATCTGTTCATGATAGAAGGCCTAGCATTCAGAGTGAGAGTGAAGATGGGGAGGATATGTTGATTATCGAACCGACCCTTGATCCTAGAACCCCTGAAGGAGAGCTCTCCGATGCTGCCATTGTTTCCATCGAGCAATTTAGCCGGTAAAGTCGACTGTGTGTGAGTGATTTTATTTCATTTTTGCACAGTTCCTGTAGATGTAGTGTTGATCCAGATAAAAAAAGGTTTCTTTATTGATACTTGTTGTTTAGGATTTAGTTTTCTAAGAATGAACATCTATTGATATGAAGGAATTGACTTTTGACTTTTCCCACGTCGAAGATATGCAGGATGAATGGGTTGACTGGGCTGAAAATGCAGAAAATATTTAAAGCACTCGTTTCTGAATCGGTTTATAGTGATCCGCGAAATTTGGTGGAATACTGCTGCTTCCGGTTTTTGTCAAGGAATAATGCGGATGTTCATCCTGGCCTCAAGGTTTGTATAGTTTACGACTGTACTGGTTTTAAATTCACACCCAATTTGTAGAATCGGGTTCAGTGTTTCTTATGCACAAGAATATTTTATTGCTGGTTTTAAATATTTTTTCATGTATAAGTATTTTTATAAGATTAGAGGTTAGTCTATAGAGTAAATTTAAAAAGGATACTAAAGTTTAAGTGCCATTGATTATTATTGTATTTCAAATTTCTTATTTTCTCCAATTAGGTCGAGAATTTTTATGATTTAATGAAGTAATGGAAGAGTAGAATTTATAGTTGAATAAGGAAGTTGAAATGGAATTCACTCAGAAGTTGTGATTTTGTCGACGTAAATTGTTAATTCTCTTTATTTTGGGATGCCAGGAACCTGCATTTCAGAGACTAATTTTTATAACTATGCTTGCGTGGGAGAGTCCTTACAGAAAAGGAAAGGTTAAAAGGGCTAAACTGCTCGAAAGAAATACTTTACAGGTATTTCCTATTAACCTCGATCTTCACATCTCATTTTATCTCCATTTCTGTGCATATTTTGGTTGAGTGCTATATGAATTCATTACATGTTATAATGTGAATGTGAATTGCTGAAATATGGAATAATTCAGATCTATAAGAATGTCCCGTTCGATGTGACAGTTAGTTTCTTTTACTAAATATATACAAGTATTGAATTCATGACTGAAAATATGCTTTTTTTTTTTTTGTTGAACTTGTTAGAAGAAGCTAGTGGGAGAAGAGGCATTCATTCGAATAGCTCCTGCCGTTTCTGGCGTAGCTGATTGCCCCACTGCACATAACCTTTTCAAAGCTCTTGCTGGTGATGATAAGGGCATCTCGTTTAGGACATGGTCCACATATATCAACGAATTTCTCAAGTTAGCATCTTCCTTTTACATTAGATACTGATGCCTTTGGTTGTGTCGTGATTATTATGAATCCCTATTCATAGTACTGCTGTTATAATCAAAGCCCATGAACCTTGACACCTGGCAGAATTTCAGCTTAAATCAAGAACAATTGCTCTGGTTGACATTTCAGCTTGTGTCTCTTCTTGATTTGTAGAGTACACGAAGGCCGAAGATCATATGAACTTCAGGAGTTATCCGATTTCTTTAAGGAAAAAATCCTCTGCTTCGGTACAAGCCGTAAGCAGCCTGTAATAAAATGGGATAATAACATGGCGTGGCCTGGAAAGGTGACGTTGACTGACAGGGCACTTTACTTCGAGGTATTGTTATTGAGTTGGTCGAATAATTTGATGCTAGAAGTAGTTTCAACTGCCTTAAGAGCGCATTACTTGAAAAACATTTACATATATATTTTTATCAAAGACTATTTGTCTTATGGATGCCCAAGAAGAATTTTTTATATTGGACGATATTTGGTTTCATATATGGTCATTTTTTACATGAGAAATCTTTTCATAACTCAATTGATATCTATGTTTTATTCCTTTGTTTGATTATAAAAGTACCTTCTCAGGCATTTGGTTGGGTGGGAGGAAAAAATGCGGTTAGGCTGGATCTTACTCATAACGATTCAAGAATAGAGAAAACGAGGGTGGGACCTTTAGGATCAAATATTCTCGACTCTGCTATCTCCATCACATCTGGTCCTGAGTAAGTAAGCTTCTCCGACCTTCTTTGCCGATTAATTCTATAATTTTTATTTCACAGAGTTTTCTTGATGTCTTCCTTTCTCTCGCGTGCATTTCAAAACCATCTAACTATAGGTTTAGTTAAAGGTTGAAAACATCTTCTCATCTGAATTATATGTGATTTGACACATTTTGGAATAAACTTTGAATCGTTCCACTTTGCCGTATGGGCTTTAAATTTGTTGCATTTTACTGTATCAGATTCGGACACATGTATGGCTAGGATTTGTCAAGACACGGAAAAATGCATCAAGTTTAAAGTTCACATGGCAAAGTTTATACTACAAAATGTCGAATCGTGTTAGTTCGTGTGAGAAAATGTTTTCCATTCTTGTTATGATTTGCTTGCATAATAGGTTGTCAATAACACATAATGTTTAAGCAGGTCTACACCATTGGTACTTGAATTCGTCGACTTAGGAGGCGAAATGAGAAGGGATGTTTGGTATGCATTTATCAGTGAAGTTATCGCTCTATACAAATTCATAAACGAATACGGGCCCAAGGACGGCGATAAATCAGTACACGACATATACGGTGCTCACAAAGGTAAAGATAGGGCAGTTATTCATGCCGTAAATGCTATAGCTAGACTTCAGGCTCTTCAGTTCATGAAGAGGACATTCGACGACCCTTCTAAGCTGGTCCAGTTTTCTTATTTACGAAATGCACCATACGGAGAGGTTGTTCTTCAAACCCTTGCCGTTAATTGTTGGGGTGGGCCCATAATCAATAAGCTAACCGAGGGCAATAGTGAAGTAGAGCCACTTGTGAGACCTATTGGTGATGCCCCGGAAAGTAGCAATCACGTTTTTGACGTAGATGGAAGCGTCTACTTGCGGAAATGGATGAGATCGCCGTCGTGGGGCTCTAATGCTTCATTGGCTTTTTGGAAGAACGTGTCGGTGAGACAGGGAGTTGTACTTAGTAAAAACCTTGTTGTGACGGGCATGTCTTTGGTGGAAAAGGCATCGGTGACGTGTAGAGATAAGTCCAAGGTAGCCGAGAAGACACAAGCCACGATCGATGCTGCTATGATCGAAGGAATTCCGAGTAACATCGACCTTTTCAAGGTTAGATTTAACTATTTGTGTTTATGACAAAATGCAATCTGTACTTTAATAATTTTTTCCATTTGGATGTCTAAACTAAAAAAAATTAGATTGCTATTCATACTTTTGATGAATATTTCTAGATAGCTACCCGAACTTAATGTTTGACACATTTCCAGCAAAAAGAAAAAGAAAAAAACTGCTGGAAAACAAAGAAAAAATGCAATTCACCTCCAACATCAGCTAAAATGCATGAATTATACACCAAATTATAACCCTCAATCAATTTCATGATTCTTGTTTGAATCGGGCTCAAATTGAACAAGAATCGTGTAATGGATTAAGGTTATAATTTGATTTCAAAAGGGAATCATTTTGGGGTATAACTCATGTATTTTGGCTGATGTTTTCGAGTTTTCCTGCGAATTTTTTGATCAGCAATGTCTCAAAAATTGAGTTCAAGTAGCAATATGAGAAACTCGTAAGAAGTACGGATAACAGTCTGATGTTTTTTTTTTTTGGTCTAGTCATCAAATGGAAAAAAAAGTGTTTTAAGTACAAGTTGTCTCTTGACGTATGGTTCGTTTGAGCTTTTTAATGTTTAAAGCTTCATCAAGTGTTTATTTGATCAGAATGAATATCTGATTAATTCACAACTTTCTGTACTCACAAATCTGATTATTTCCAGGAACTTGTGCTTCCTTTAACTCTCACTGTTAGAAATTTCGAAAGACTAAGGTGCTGGGACGATCCCCTTGTAACATCATCTTTTCTCGGACTTGTATATACACTTATCTTCAGGTAATCTTTTTTATCAGTATATATCTTTTTACCACTCAAGCAATGTATATAGCTTTGTTTGATGATGAAAACCCATAGCTCGTCGTTTTTCAAAAACACACTTTCACATGAAATCTAACAGAGTATGGTTGATATCAGAAACTTGTTGTCTTATACGTTCCCGGTGACTATGATGATGTTGGCTGCTTGGATGTTAGTTATAAAGGGGCTTAAGGAGCAAGGTCGCCTCGGAAGATTTTTCGGGAAAGTTACTATTTACGATCAGCCTCCATCAAATACAATTCAAAAAATTATTGCTCTGAAAGAAGCCATGCGTGAAGTCGAAAAATATCTCCAGAATGTGAACGTCGTACTGCTTAAGATGCGTTCTATCATCCTCGCAGGGCATTCTCAGGTATCTTCTCTCACTAATGTGTTAAAGACATGTTTGAAAATATCGATATCTGTTCAATATGGCTACTCTAGTTTTACGAAAATATTGGTGGAGATATCGATATTTATTTCCGTTAAACATTGAAAATTTGATGGAAATTATATCAAATTTTTGGAATTTTTATATGAAGTTTTAAGGAATATTATAACAAATGTATTTGTTAAAATTTAACTTGGAATAGTGATAAATTGATACACTCATGATAAACAAATAGTTGAAAATAACATATTGGATGATTAATTGGCGAAAGTAAATGATACAAACTGTTTGTTACAATTATATTGCGTAAATTATAATATTATTAGGGTGCAAAATAATTTTTTTCCTAAAAAGTTGGGGTTATTCATGATAAAATTTTACTAAAAAGTTAAACCATTTATTTAAAAATGATTTCTTACCGATGTTTTCACTATTTTTCAACAATTTGTACTGTGAAGTCACCAATATTGAAATTTAAACCAATATTTACTGATATTTTATTAAAATGTCGACAAAATTTCATGATGACAAGTTTCGCTATCAGCAAAAATTTCAAAAATTTTGCAAATTTTTCATCCTTGGTTAAAGGTTATGTTGCACGTCAATAAATGTCTGACTCATTCAAATATGCATTTAAACATTTCCAGGTAACAACGGAGGTCGCATTGACGCTACTATTTGGTGCAACCACCCTTCTTCTCGTTCCATTCAAATACATTCTTGCATTCGTAATCTTTGATCTCTTCACGAGGGAGCTTGAGTTCCGGAGGCAAATGGTCGAGGCATTCAATGCCTTTCTTAAAGAGCGGTGGGATGCCGTGCCTGCAGCTCCCGTCGTCGTGCTGCCATTGGAGGACAAGGAGTCGGGGCCTGTCGAAAAGAAACAGATTGATAAAGTAAAACCCGAAAGAACTTAGTACAGTGGTTATAGTTTGAGTTCTTGTTTTGCTAGGATCAGTTTCGTTTCATCTTCTTCATTGTTTTCGATTTCAACTAGATTGATTGTAGGGTTAGATGGCTGTTGTGTTCGTTTCTCTGACAGCGAATTCGGACACATGCTTGTAATGACGAACGGTCTTGTTGATGTTACACGTGGTAAAATATACCCGAGTACAGAATTTGTTATATACACACACATTTGTATTATTCTACCAAGAAAAGGCCAAAGAAAGAAAATCTATTGCCTTTGACATTGTCATTGATGTATAATAGAGCTATCATTTTTACACATGTGCTGTGTTTATAGTATTGAACAAAACCTTGATATGGTACATTGAAAATGAGTTCTTGATGGATAAATGAGTGTATTTCCAGCACTTGTAAAACATCACTAAAATGGGAGTGCAATCAAAGAAAAAAAAAATTGGTTGCAAAGTGTAAAATGGTAATAGAGTGCAGTGTGTTTATAATTTAGATAATTTTAAATCATTTAAATTGGAATGTGTTTATCATTTGAAGCATGTGTTAAGTATTAACTATTAAGTAAGAGGTATGGTGTATATTGTATCACATGGAGTTGTCTTAAAATTAGGTTTACAAAATGTTGTAGGTTGAGAAGAAAGCCTAACTTTACTATGATTGTTGTTGATGTTGATATGAGCTAATTTCGTCCATATTCAATATGAATGATAAAGAACGCAGTTGTCTCAATGGCACATTCGAGTTTGTAAAGTTTGTGATGATGTAGAAAGACATCCCTTAACAACACAAATTCAATCCTCGTGTGGAATAATATCCATTGATTTACAATAACTTAGGTGTAAATTAGTTTGAATGAAATATATATTTGTAAATAAAACTTAAGTAAAATCGTGTCACAGATTTAATTTCATAAACTTGGTCAACATACGATTCACAATCCATAAGATATAAATGAACTTGTGAAATAAATTTGACTTATAGGCTACGCCATTTTTTCTCCCTCACGAAATTATATATATATATATTTTTTTTTTTTCTTTTTTTTTTGGTGAAAATAGAAACACCAAACAAATAAAATTTATGATTTTTTTTTTCATTCAACAAAATTACTCGTTTGAAAGGGGAAAAAAGTTTGAAATTTTGAAATTGTGCTAAAACGGTCGAAATTTCTCAAAATCTAGGCGGGTTTCAATATTGTACTGACACACAAAGTGAAAAAAAAAAAAAGGAAAAGAAAACCCCCACCCCGCCCTGCCCCACTGTCATTCAAAATTTGAAAAGCCCCCCTTGAGACTCTACTTCTATGCCCGCGCCTTACACTTTCATTCACGGAAATACGGAATACATGTATGTATATATATCTGTATGTCTATACATCTTTCTTTATTCACATTCACATATACACACTGTTAGATATGTTTCTGAATTTTGAATAAGCTTGAAATAAATCCAAGCATTCTATCTTGACCACCAACAAATCCCCACTCCTTCAATCTTTCTTGTAAGTGAGCTCGTTTCGTTAATCTTTTATTTTAGGGTATGTTCAAAATCTGAAATTTGGATGATCTTTCTCGTGTATGTATTGATTTTGTGGAATTTGGCTATTTTTTGTGTGTAAAAAGTTGATTTTAATTTGGGTTCTTCACTGAATTCTACCATTTTTGAACATCTGTTGTTGTTATAAATGGTTTAATTTGATTCTCATTTGGGTGAATTAGACCAATTGGGGTTTTCTTGATTGCCCCAATTGCTAGATCCAGCTGAATCTGCTTGTTTTTAGCTTGAATTTGATATAGGTAGAATCCAATTCATGTAGAGGTGAATGTAATTGATAATGGGTTTTTGATAAATGTAATAAAATCGCATTGTTTTTACCCTTTTATTCCTGGCTTTTGCGATTGAATGCTAAGTGTTTGATAATTTGTCTCAGGGAGAAATGGAGTCACTTCCTGATGCCATTGTTCAACACATTTTGTCCCTAATGAGTAATGCTAGGGATGTGGCATCTTGCAATTGTGTCTCCAAGAGATGGAAAGATTCAATGCCTTATTTGAGGAGCCTATTCTTTTCTCGAAATATTTTCGATAACCTAACCAATGGAGATACTCCTGATGCTGTTGTAATGCGAATGGTTTCTTCAATTGTTAAGCTAGAGGAGCTTGTAGTTTATTGCCCATATTCAAGCTCTGGTCTGGCCTCATGGCTATCAGTGGCTGGGCCTTCGTTGAAAAACCTCGAGCTTCGATTGGATAACATTACTGAGCATGATACTTACACTGAAATCCCCTCAAAGTTGGATTGCATTAATGCTGCTTGGAATTTGGAGTCCCTTAAACTTTGGGGTGTACTGATGATTTATTCTCCGAAGTGGGATGTTTTTCATCGGCTCAAGAATCTTGAAATTGTTGGTGCTAGATTGGAGGACCATGCCCTTTATGATGCCCTTCAAGCTTGTCCCAATTTGACCCACCTCTTGCTTCTCGGGTGTGAAGGGCTGAGGTCTATCTCGATACAGAACCCTCATCTTGAGCAATGTAAGCTGGATTTCTTTGGAGTTGGAAACTGCTCACTTACAATCAATTCATCAAAGCTTGAATCACTTGAAGTGCAAGGTTGTGGTATGATTAGGGTTCAAGAAACTCGATTCTTGAAAAACCTCTCCATTGCCAACAATGCAGGTACTTCATATTCATTGTGAATAAGTAGTCTAAATCTGGTTCATGTTTGCTTTGATTTGTTTTCTGATGTTCATAGATCTCTGTGTTTACTTCGATATTTATTGGCTATGTAAATAGGACGAGTTTACGTGGTGGATTTTGGGAAACTTGTGGTGTTGGAAATGTTGTCCATTAGAGGAGTACAATGGTGCTGGGATGCTATAAACAAATTGCTTCAAATGGCAAGTGAGGTTAAGCATCTTTACATGAAAATCGAATTCACTGGGGATTCTGAGAGCCTTCTACCCTTTCCAGAGGTTGATTTTGTTGACTTCTTTAACAGTCACCCCAAGCTACAAACGTTTGACATTCATGGTGCTATGTTTGCTGCTATTTGTCAAAAGAACAGCCTGAAAAACGTGAGTTCAAACAGCAAACTAAGTAAATTGTACGCTATTTATCTCTAACAGTGATTCTTGTTCTGAGTAAGAAATGTTTTGTTGCTGAACAGATTGATTCAAGGTTCCAGATTCCCTGCCTTGAGAAGGTGGTTATCACAGTACGATCTCCACTAAATGCTGAACAGAAGATGAGTACATTGGATTCGTTGATGAAGTATGCGAAGAAGTTGAAGAAAATGACAATAAAGATTCTTCAGATGAAGAGCAGCCATAGCAGTGCTGATGAGTTCTTTGAGGATATCTGCAGGTTTCGATTCATGAATCGCAAGATTGTTTCTTTAGAATAGAGATTTTCTTTTTCTCTATTCTCTTTCAGTTGGAATAATTGCTGTCTTTGTTTCTTTGAAGGACTATTCTTGATATTCTTACATCACTTAATTTTGTCCAAGTTGACATAGTTAGAAATTCTTCACTTGAATTATTTTGTTTTGCAACCAATGTTTAAACTCTCTCTCTCTCTCTCTCTCTCTCTCTCAATATTACAGGCTGCATTATTGAGACATTCACCACTTTTATTTTCTTTTTAAGTTTTTTATACATTTTAAATACATTGTTTAGCATTTCAAGTAAAGAATGCTTATATAGAGTGTTTTATCATCTAAAGGTTGGAATTTTAAATTAAAATTTTAATATTATTCAAAATTTTATTGATATAAATATCAAATCTCTGTAATGTTCAATACTTGATATTGAAATATTCTGAAGCATTGATTACAACAAGTTGTCACAACGAAAGAATGATATGACAGGATTCAATACACACATGATGACACAATTTTCATTTCAAACAGCAAAGAAGTGTAGCTATTGGTTTCATATCAAAAATTTTTGTGGGAGAGTAACAATACATTAGAAGAAACAAAACATAAAAAAGAATACCTATTGATGCTATAACAAACCAATTGAACACATCTGGATTAGCTATTCCAACTAAATCAGCTTTTTCTTCTGGAAATAACACTTCAAGTACAGTAGTTGGGCAGACGAAGCCAGAATGCAGACACCCAACGACATAACGCTGTACCAAGCAACACGAGAATTTGCAGTTTCACTCACACTTCGCAACTCTGCTTCTCTGTAAGGACAAACGAACAAAGAATTGAAATCATCAAGGATTAAGAATAACCAGTTAACGAACGTTGAATTTAGACATTAGACCTGCTCTTAAGATACAGAAGATTTTCATGGATAGCCTCCACTGCTTCTTCGAGCTTTCTTAGCTCAAGCTCAACACCCTACTAGAGATACATAATAAGTAAATCATTTCCACACCACCAGAATTGCCATCCCAAACTTCAAATCTCATGAAATGATATAAATGCATCTTGGAGAAAAGAATAAGATTAAATGAACCTTATGCATAACTATTATGTTGTGCTTAACTGTAGCTATAATTTATGTTGTAACAACACTAAAATAGTATTTGCACATCAATTTAAAAGATCTCGACCTCAAGTCTCTCTTTTCTTGCAACAGAGTCCCAGTCCTTGGCTGCAATGCCTGTCTTCCACTCCATGTTGATACTTAAACTGCCAGCTCCTGAAAAATTACTATCAACCCAGAAACAAGCTAGATAGCTTCCAGCCTCTGTAGTGGTAAATGCAAATTGACCATGCGTGACACTTTCTTGGTGATAGAGGGTATTTCCATAAGGAGAAGTCACCTAAAACAGAAGCATATAATCATGCTATAGTATTTATGAGCAACTTCTAAAGGGCTACAATAATCGGGGTCAAAATTAAAAGGTTGAAGTAATCATTCAAGCGGTACATATCTTGACAATGGATTCCATTGATAGAGTATGATTAATGAATGTTAATGAAAATGGAAGAATCATTAACTTATCTTGGGGCTTATTAACACAAACTGAACATTGTCAATGGAAACACCATAAACAAGCCCCCCACCCAAAGATTTCCAAGCACCTAGATTCCGCAATGCTAGACTAATTTGAAAGAGGCAATCACATTGTCTACATAAACAAGTGCATAAACTGTGAAATGAACATACAAACATCGGTGTTTGAGTTTCCAACTGAGTTGAGCCTCATCTTTTTTTTCTCCTACCATCATTCTTTACTTATCCCCACAGTCACTATTGATTCTTCCATACATAAATACATTGAATATGATGGACTTTGCTACAGCCTACATCACACTATAATGCTCTTTCATAGTTTTTCATTTCTTTTTTATAATAAACATAAAATCAAAGAATCAAATATTCTAATCAGAGTTTCACCCTACTCTCACTACAAGTAATAATCATCAATTTTACAACAGAAGATATGATGCAGCTAAACAAAATCCACTCCTGCTCTTTTCCATCAATGATTATAATCTGATCTTAATTATGCTTTATTCATAACTGATTTTGGGATTACATAAATTTCTCGCGAAAAAAATAAAAAATAAAAGGCTGCATTACAAAATCAAGATCATAGATAATACCTATTTGCATCGTAAAGTATAATTAACCATAAAAAGAAAATCATAGTGAATTAATTTTCCAAAGAGAGAACCCTAACCTTGGCAGAAATGGTGGGCGTGGAGTGGACATGATCATCAGAAATGACGACGTAATCCGCCAAAACGACGACGTTGCTGTGAATTTCATCGGAAACGCACTTGGTGCCAGTCGCCGGCAAACTCAACCACACGGCCTCGCTCCTCCGTAAAACACACAGCAATAGTAACAGCGCCACCATGCGCACGTTAGCACCCGCCACCATTATCGTTTCTCTGCGAAATTCAAATCTCTTTCTGTTGCTATTATCTATCATGCAATCGATCTCGAAGAAAAGAATCACTCCCACGGGTAACCAGGTCGGGTAACATTCGGATTCGGGCCTTTTTGGGCCGTTATTTTATTCTAATATTTTGGGCCGTCTCATTAGTGAGGCCCAAATAGGAAGCCCAATATGAGCAGATCTGCACCATTCGTTTCTGTCCATCGAAGAGGATTGAGTGGGCCCACTTGCAGTATGTCGCAATCCACCTCTTCGATACCAAACCCCAGTTTTCTCTCACCTCTTCTCTTCCTTCCAACACTACCAAATCTAATCCTCCTCTCTCTCTCTCCTCTCTCTAACGCTGCCATGTCTGAGGTACTCTCGCCATTTCATTCATCAATTTTATTCAATTTCTGCTATTTTTTATTAGATCGTTTTTTCGACTTTGTTGACTTCGATTTTGACCTGTATTGCTTGGGTTTTTGAAGAATTTGATCACGTGATTCGTTTTCGTGTGCGGTTTTACAATTTAAGTGTGGTTGGATTGGATTTCACGAATTGCAGCTGATTCTTTTGATATATTAGTGTGATTTTTTGGCTTTTTTCAGGCTGTGAAAACTCCTCCGATCAGTAAAGAAGGTGACCTTATCTTTTCTCCGAGTTTACATTTACATATGTGGGAGTTTGTGTTCATGTACTGATTTGGATAGTTAGAACGTGTGTTAATATCATGTTCGTATGTGATAGTAGTAAATTGATCACAAAGATTAGTTCTTTTTAGTACTCTTTACTCCTAGTGATGATATTTTTGTAAGTATAGCTTTACTGTGGGAGTATTAATCTATTTTTAGTGGGTTTTTGTTTTTATAATCCTAGATATGATATTCTTGTAAGTGTAGCTTTACCTTTTGAAAACATCAGTATTGTTCTGTGTAGGAAATTTTATCAAGATATGATCATTGTCATAAAAATTACGTTTTATCGATCACATGAATAGGGAAACGCGATAATATTTGCTTGAGATGTGGCTTTTTTTCTTTTTTTTTTTTAGATTTTGGTGATTCAGTTGTCTAAATAAAGTATAATTTCTAAGACATTCTATCTCAAGAATCAAAATTTCTCCCCAGTTGCTTGTTTACTCCTTTTCGGTTCGAAAATTGAATAGTTCTTTGCGTGTTTAAGTAACAAACTTGAAACTTGATGCACAGTAGTTTTCAATTTTTTGCCTTGAAACGGATATTAGACTACTTAATTTAACTATTGACAAATTATTATTTTCTGTTGCTCAGAAGAGAAGACTGAGAAGTCTAATGCATCTGGGAGCAAAACTCCTGCTGAGTCGGCTTCTACTGAGGCACCAAGAAGAGCTGTCCCAGCTCCAGCTGCCGGCGGAATGCCAAACCCCTTTGACTTCTCAGCTATGACTGGACTTCTTAATGTATGTGAATTATCATCTCTCCCCCCCCCCCCCCCATTGGACCAGTCGTTTGATAAATGTTTGTCTTTGTGGTGAATTTGTTGTGTGTATATAAAAGTCATTCCTTCTAGGGTCGTACTTTCATCTCAGTAAAGGAGAAAGTTTGTCGGAAACTTAAATTGCTTCATTCATAGAGCTTTGGCATTAGTATTAGATTATCCAAAAATGAAAAAAAATATATCTAACTTATAAGTTCACAAATATATTTCTGTTCATTTTTTTCTCAAGATCGGTTGTTCTTACATACACTGATCATCTTACCTTTACCTGAATAATTTTTCCATAAAATCAATTTTGTGTCTGCAGGACCCAAGCATTAAGGAATTAGCTGAACAGATAGCAAAGGATCCTTCGTTTAATCAGATGGCAGAACAGCTTCAGAAAACCTTTCAAGGCGCTGCCGTTGACGAAGGTCTCCCCAACTTTGATCCACAACAATATTATTCGACGATGCAACATGTAATGCAAAACCCACAATTTGTGAACATAGCTGAGAGACTGGGTGGTGCATTGATGCAGGTATTTCTTTGATTGTGATTTCTACTTTTCAGGTAAAATACCACTCTAGATACAGTTGTGATTAACAGCTTTGTTGAGCTCATTATTCTACAGGATCCAGCCATGTCTAGCATGCTTGAGAGTTTAACGAACCCAAGTAATAAAGTTGAAATTGAAGAGCGAATGTCACGCATGAAAGAAGATCCATCTCTGAAGCCAATTTTGGACGAGATTGAGAATGGTGGTCCTGCTGCTATGATGAGGTCCATTTTCTCCTGTCTCTCACCCCCCCGCCCTCCCTGGAGATATTTTAAGTTTGATGTGTTAGTCATTCACATAGTGCCTTCTCATAGTTTATGAGATAATATGATGTATGTGAATTGTGATAGTAGCTGACTTCTAGCTGACTTCCCTTAATGGCATGGTGTTATTCTAGTAACTATACAAGGATAAGAGGTTCTTCAATCATGTAAGTGAAAATAATCAAAGCACAGTGTTATTTATGACATTGGATAATGGTCAAAGATTCAAACTCAAGAAGCTTATATCTTTGACTTAATTGCACAATTGAATTGTGCTCTCATGTGAACTCAAAGGAACCATGTAGCTTCTAGTTTTTAAGTATATGCAACCATAAGTTTCTTGATTTTCCATTTGTGTTTGAAAATTTCTTACAAATTCCCTGTAGCCATATTGCAGGTCGCTTGTTAGATCTTGAAGTGGATAGTTGAAAGAATAAGGTTCTGAAAATTTAGGAAATTCACTAAATTTGAATAGGCCTGTGAATTTGAAAAATTCTCGATAGGTCTTACTTATATGATTTTGTAGTCAATGTTTAGATCACTAATGTACCGCTTGACCAGCAATACTTTCATTCTTCTTATTGGTCACTACTGTAGTGCTGAACCTCTTTTAATAGTTTTCACCATTGGGCTGCCATTGCTTTTGATTTTTCCATACTGAAAATGTGATTATGATCAGGTACTGGAACGATAAAGAGGTTCTCCAGAAGTTGGGTGAAGCCATGGGATTTGCTGTTGGTGAAAATGGCATGCCTGCCGGTGATGCTGCTGGTGAAGATGAATCAGAGGAAGTGAATGATGAGGAATCCATTGTTCACCACACTGCTAGTGTTGGTGATGTGGAGGTATGTGTCTTAGGAATAACGAGATGAAAATTTGTGAATGACAAAATCATTAGTGGCTTATATTTCCCCTCCCCCATAATTCCCTTTCCCAAATGTACAGTTTTTCTGAAATCCAATTATTGAACAACTAAGCCTCTCTTATTCTCTCGACTGATTTGCATTTCCCTTGCTTCATGATACAATCAGGGCTTGAAGAATGCTCTAGCTGATGGTGCTGACAAGGATGAAGAAGATTCTGAGGGAAGGACCGCGTTGCATTTTGCATGTGGATACGGCGAGGTATTGTACATCTTACAATGAGCTCTATACAACCGTTTTATTCTTCTATGTTGGATTCAAGATTCATCATCTCAGCTACACTGGCCACTTTATGCTCGACTTTATCATCTATACACTTTCTTGCTATTTATTTTAGCAAGGTACCTGAAAGTTGATTATATTGGCTTTGTCCCATTGCAGGTGAAGTGTTCACAAATTCTTCTAGAAGCTGGAGCAAAGGTTGATGCTTTGGATAAGAATAAGAACACTCCTCTCCATTATGCTGCTGGTTATGGCAGAAAGGAATGCGTGGAACTTCTGTTGAAGAACGGTGCTGCTGTGTAAGCCCTTTTCCCGTGTTTGTTTCCCCTTTGTGTTTTCTATCAATTTGGTTCTTTATTGGTCTTTTTCATCTCACTCTCTTCCACACACACACACACAGCACTCTTCAGAACATGGATGGAAAGACGCCCATTGAAGTTGCTAAATTAAACAACCAGAATGAGGTGCTAACCTTGCTCGAAAAAGATGCATTTCTATAAGTTAAATCACATGCTTTGAGCAACTGTACGAGCGGAATCTTGCTTTAGTTGTTTGGTCTCGTGTATTTATCATGAGCTGATGAGTGTGGCGTCCCAAACCTTAAGTTAGTCGTCGTATTTGCTGATGTATCTTCGTTGACGATTTTGGGTTCTATTAAATTGCGTAAACTTCTTCCAGTGATCTTTTTTACCAGAAATTTACTTGGTTTTGAATTGACAAAAGTTTATGCTCCCTCGAAACAACTGTTCTAATTCGTTTGCTTGCCAAATATGTCGTCGATATGAAATTAGAAGGATGAGTATTTCGTGAGATTTTGAATTTTTTTTGTAGTTTTGATATCGAAACTGGTCTGGTATAAAGTTTCTTCAAACGTTTAGTAAAATATTGGTAATTGATGCCAACAAATATTGATATCATCAATTACTTAAAATAGTTCTTTGGATAAGACATGATTTCGAAAGATAATGAAATGTTAGAAGCATAAGAATGTCGATTTTTATTGTAACGAATTCTTTTTTTAAAAGAAAATTAAGAAAACAAGTTACAATGTATCAAGTGATATTTTAGCATATAATAAGTGATAATTTAATATATATTAAGTGGTATTTTAACATGTAATTAGGTAATGTTTTATAAATATATGAGATGATCTTACAAATATATTTCGTGAGATGGAGCTTCAATACCTACCAACTAAACCAATTTTTACAAACTCATGTGTATTGTGGTTGTGGATTATGTGGGTTGATCGTCTCACGGAAGAAGATCTGTGATAGTTTACAATATAACCAGTGATGTTTTATGAATTGCATGCAAGAAATCAAAGTCAATTAAAACGGTTTATTTTTTGGGTTTTCAATTATTTTTATTCCAGTCAAATTTGGATCAACAAGATTTATTAAATTAGCTTGGTTTTATATTTGGCCTTTCGACATGATTTTTGTATCTTGGTTGAAATTTGAGAGGAAAAATGATATTTTTTTGAACATATGGTTGTAGAAATGGTAGAAATGATGAAAAATATTCTGACAATTGAAGATGGTTGTCTGATTCTTTTATGGAAATATTGGTCGGTTTCTCTGTGTAGAGGATGAATTTTCTGTTAAAATTAAAGGTTACGAAGTGAAATGTACAAAATACAAAACTTAAAAATTTTAATTGGTAATTTGATCAAAGAAATGAAATTAAAAGTTGATATCTAAAAACGAAAGTTGACAGAAATACTTGTAAATACACCCTAAGCGTATTATAAAATGCTTAAACAAAATGTATTGATTTACAAAATGGAATTAAAAAATATTGTTTAGCCCTTAAACCTTCTTGATCTCTTGAACTTTTATTTCTATTTACTGAAGTCGCAATGTCATTTTGAACCATAATGTCTACAAAAATAAAAACTTAATAAAAATTGTACAAAACTTAATAAAATAAATTTGATGGTCGATGGACACAACTGTATTTTATTATTCTAGAACTCAGAACCACACAAATATAATCAAATCAAGTAAGAGGTTTAAGCTCGATTCATTTGATTTTTCAAGGGCTTGAATTCAGTTCCGGCTTGATTTGATCTTTCATAATGAAGCTCAAGTTCGATCCGATTAAATTTTATTAAATTTATGAGTAGCTCAAGCTCAATTCGATAATGAATCGTTTATCATGTTTAACAAACTTAATTCAAACTTGAGCTCATTAAATGAATCAATCTCAAGCTCGTGAATATCATAAACATATAATTCAGTCAAGCTCGAGCTCGAATTCGAGTTTAGGAATAGTTCTAAAAAAGAGCGGGTTTGCAAACTAACGGAACAAATACTATTAAACTCAAGTTCTACTAGCTCAACCTAAACAACACAAAAACTCATGTTAGACATTCTTACAGATAATTACCGTGAGACGAAGCTCATCATCCACAAACGACTTGTGAATTGTAGGGTTTTGATTGTGGGTAATTGGGTTGTGAATTGACTCATCTCGTGCAATGCAATAAAAATCCGTCACAAGAGACTCACTCACCTAACAATCGATCTTGAGAAAGTTTTTTTCAAGTCAAAATCTGAAAATCTCACAAAGTATTTTATTTGTTTACATCCCTATATACATTAAAGTAGAGAATTGTTAATATGTGCAAGTGATATGAATTGTGGTTAAAACAACGAGCACTATGTGAGATAAATATTAAAAAATGAGTGAATAATGGATCTCATTTCATTATGGATATTATTGTCATTTTCACTAAATTTTTTTTTTATATTTTGGATGTAAAAGATTTTCCGTATCAAAATCACCATTTTAATATTTTAAGTATATCATATACTCCTTATATCTCAAAAACATGGTCATTTTTCATATTTCACAGATATTAAGAAAATATATTTAATTTACTTGAAAAATCAAATTTAATCCATAAACTTTCTTTCATACTCAAATGATTAAACAAAAATAAAACCAATATTTATATATCATTACACAAGTTCAAACATTAATTAATTAAAGATATTTTAAAGAAATTATATTCTAAAAAAGTTAGTAACTACAATTTCACACGAACAAAAA
This sequence comes from Scutellaria minor, assembly GCA_954870855.1. NCBI lineage: Eukaryota > Viridiplantae > Streptophyta > Magnoliopsida > Lamiales > Lamiaceae > Scutellaria > Scutellaria minor. The sequence continues at coordinate 1,835,192 of OX940725.1, forward strand.
TATTGAATACTTAATTATCGAGCACATAAAATCTTCTATTATACTTAAATTATATCTCATATTAAAATAACCATACATCATATGTATTAAATAACATCAATAATTAACATAATATATATTAAATATTAAAAAACATAAAATATATCAACAAATGTAATAAATGATTCAAATCCATAATATAGGGTATGCAATTATGCATGAAGATACCAATGAGCAGCAGGTCCACCACCCATATCATTAAGACATGATTACATGCATGGGACCCACTTCACAGCCATCGAGGTTGTCTTGTCTGTATCTCCCCACAAGTGTGGGTTCCACTTAACAGGTGAGTTTATTGGTGTGGTACAACACCGCATTTACTCCAGTTCCTCTCCACCGTCGATTCTCTCGGGCGATGTTGGGCCGTCGATCTCATCACCCTCACAACCAATCCTAGTTGGCTTTGACTACTTTTCGCTGACAAGCAGTAATTGTAGGGCGATTCGGCTGTTGCCTCGGAACAGCACGCGCGTGGTGCTGACTTCTTAGGTCTTGAATTTTGTTGAGCTATGTTTGGAGTTCACGCGCCAAGAAGAGCGTGCTGGGGGCGAAGAATCTGTGCGTGTTCTCGTTAATCGGGTCAATGGGTTAAGTATACCGGATCCTGCGGTGGGGCTGACACTTACGGGTCAAATATCGGGTGGGCCCTTCAATGGGCCTCACTCTAACCAAATCACGTCTACATTTATAACTTGTGATTGTTTTTTGATTATTTGTTTTTTCTTTAGGTGTTTCTTATTTTTATTTTTTTTGATAGATGCAAATTGTTTATAATAAATAACGATCAATATTCGAGGCTCTATAATTTCACTGAAAATAATTACATGTATTGAAGTTGGTTTGAAAGACTTAACACATCGATAAAATTTAAACTTAAGACACATTTTTAAGAAGTCAGATTAACAGTAGATGATCAAAATGAAAGGAAAAATAAATAAGTGACCAAAATGAAAACAAGTGCAAAGTAATGTAACAATTTCTATTAATATCCCGATATTGTTTATGTAAATGTCCTTGCTCTTAAAAGATATTATAAAATTTTCAAAAGATGAACTAATAAATATTAAAGATAAAATATTAAGATCTTCTATAATTACCTAACATGTTTTATTTTTTTCTATATATGGTCATATAAATATTATTTAAACATTTAATAAACTTCATATCTTCGTCTATGGTTTTTTTTTTTATATGTATTTTACTTTCAATACTTTTGTCTCCTAGACGTATATTATTAACTTTTAGCTCAATAGAATTGAACATGAGACAAAAAGTGAATAGATATAAGTGTAGGGAGCAAAAGTTAATATAACAACAAAAAAATGTAGAAAATAAAGTACGGCAATTACAATGACGATGACGGTAATAGTAACAAGAAAAAAAATTCCTTTATTTTAAGAAAATTTATTCAAATATTCTTATACTTTTTTTAATAAGAAAAATAAATTATAAATTTTATAAATTGTAAGCCAATGAAATCCACAGCTGGAAAAGTATAAAATTAAATATTCTTATAAACCGTGGAATATAACATGCACAATGAACATTTATTACAATTTGGTATCCTATTCACTATTGTATCATATTTCATAATTAATACACACAATAAATATATATATATATATATATATGTGTGTGTGTGTGTGTTCTTGACATCAACACAACACACATGAGAATTAATATAAATAATATGTCTTCCAAAATTAAGACAATTTTGTAAAAATACTGAATGTTACATTTCACACACATTTATATACAAGTCGTAAAATCGAACACGAGATTAGGAAGATCACAAACACAACATTAAATTATCCACATTACAATTATAAGGTTTTATATATTTTTATGCCGTAAAACACACCATGCATTTCACAATATTTTATTCATATTTTTTTGAAACCATTTCTTATTGTACATATTAATCGACATATAATAATTTAATTATTTACACACAATATATAAGAGCAAAATGTAATCTTAAATCATAATTAATTAATTAATGAGGAGGAGCAGTACTAGAGAGTCGACATAATTGAACCACCTGAAAAAAATTGTCATCAAGTGACATATCAAATTCATAATTCCCTAGTAAATTTAATAACATACCATGCATGTCATCTCATAAAAAACAAATTTTGTCAAAATTTTTTTTTAATAAAATTAATATCATTTTTTTTATAGATAATAAAATATGAAATTAAAACATGATATATAAAATAGATAATGTAGTGTACCCAAATGGAAAGCTCACCAAAACCTCAGTCTTTCTCCTATAAATCAGCAAGTTTTTTGCGTAGGTTATGTGGGAATGAGAATATGTATAGTAGCCCCCCTCCCCCTCCCCCCACCCACCCACCCCACCAAGCTAGGGCTTCATGTGTTTCTTTTCTTTGAGAAAGAAAGCATGTGTTCTAGAGAGAGAGAGAGATTGGTGAAGATGATGAAGCGTTTGTGGGGGATGTTGTCTGGCTCGATGCAATTACCGTTGCCTTTCATCCGTGATGGCATCGGACCAGGCTTCATTCCTCTCAAACCACTATACATCACCTACATATATATATATATGTATCTCTCTCTCATGATCTCTATATACAGAGAGAGAGAGAGAGAGTTTTTGTATATTGTGTGAGCTCAGGTTCGGGGTACAATGTATATATGACATTTTCTTTTGTTTCTTCAATTTTAATGTTAATGTTAACATTACGGGTTTGTCAAAGACACCATTGTTGTGAGATATTGATTAAAACCCTAAATGTTGATATTTTAAGAACCCTTTTTTTTTTTTTTCCCAAACTCAGTGAATGAGTATTGATTAGTTGGAAATTATATATAGTGAAAAAGGGTTTAAGAAAAGTATTGAACATGAAATTCTGTGTTGTGTTATACAGGTGGTGGATTTCCAGGCAACTATACACAAGGTAGGGCTCTGTATTTCCAAACATCCCTATTCTCTCTCTCTCTCTCTCATAGTGACAAGCAATGTGACTCCCAGAAAACACGGATGTGCTGTGCATTCAGATGGATCTAATAAAAGTATTTATTATGATAATAATTAGTTACATATTTTGTTTAAACAATTGTAAGATTAGTTACCATGACTCTGAAATGTAGTCCTTGTTTTTATTCATTAAATAATAGGAAATGTAGACATTGATTAGAGTAACTTTTGTTCTCTATTGTTTTGTTTGAGGTATTAAAGGCATCAAATTAAATTAATCTCGGACTCACCTGCCCTAAGGATATATAAGTTCAATAAATGACAGATGTAGTGATAAATTATTAAATAAATAGTAACGATGAGTTCAATCAGTTGTAGATCTTGGGCTCCATCTATTAGCCACAAGAGTCAAAACGTCAAATCTTTCGACCTCAAAAATATATTTACCTCAAAATAATTAATTTATACATTATTAATTTGTTATTACTTATCAAATATTCTCTATTTAAAAGAAAAAAAAACGAGCATTTTCCAATTTTACAACAAACTATCAAAAATGCCGGATTTGTTGTATAAATTATTTCCTTGTTTCAAAACTAACTGTCGTGCTAACAAGTATAGTTTATTAAATCATAGTTACTATTCCTCAATTAAATATTTTAATATTTCAAATTGAGTATTGAGATTACTATAAAAAAGCATAATATTAAACTTAAATAAGCACATAGTGGAGTAAAACTTAATGTGCAAATAACGTTTATTTTGAGAGAAGTAGTAAAGTAATATATATAGACACACATGAATTAATTATTAATGTGCAAATATATTTCATAATAAATAAACATGCATTAATTGTAGTCTTGCAGAGGCAAACACTGTGTGTGTTTGTCGTCAGTGAATGGTCTTAAATGCTTTGTATTTAAAATTTTCAAATCAATTTGGGCATCATGTCAGACCTCTTTTTAACTCAAACACATCCACGACATTCTTTATTTCATTATATTTCATTTAATATATCAAAATAATCATGATTTGTTTCAAATTATAGTCACTTTTTTATTAATAGAGTATAATTTGTTTAAATACTCTTAATTATTGTTTTGATGGCATTAATTACTTCTCATATTTTTTAATGAAATCAGTCTAATCACCAATGTGTATTAATAAGGGTATGACAAGAAGTTTGTTGGCTAAAATTACTTTTCCAGTTTAGTAACTTATTGTATGTTATGGTTAATAAAAGATGTGAATTATTACTATTTTGCAATCCAAATCAAATTTCAATTTTTTTATATTACCGAAACCGATTTTTTTTTTTTAAATGATTATGTGATAGCTTTTTATTTATTTATTTATTTATTGAATTTGCCACATTTGGCGACCATTTAACACTTGTCTTTCTTGTCAAATTGATTGTCTAACATAGTGTTCAATGTGGTGAATCCATCAGTCAAAACAATAAAAATACCCACAAAATCATTAGATGAATTAAACCGCAATTTTTTTAAATTAAATATCATGTATGAATTGAAATTGTAAAAATGAAAAGTTTTGATTATATTGCAAAGATAATAATAGTACATGTTTGTGTGTTGTTTTGTAATTAACTCTAATATATAATAATATTTTAAATATTTAATATTCATCAATTCAACATAATTTAACTTGCATTAGATTATATTTGTTTTAATAATCAGGAAAATTAAATTTAAACCCCTCATTTTCCACCACAAATTATTGCATTTCTTTGAGAAGTGCCCTATATAGAGTATTTAAACTTCTATCATATAATTAATATCTCTTTTTTAGGGGATAGTTATATCTTATTTAACATTTGTTTATGGACATTTTAACATAGTAGTGTATTTGATTGTTTTAAATCTAAGTGGGCTGTTGGGCCATAAAACATCGCGTTGGTTTCCAAGCCCATCCACGTCCTATCAACAAAAGAATTCCTCAAATTATTCACAGAGTTAAAAAGGAATTAGGGAAAATAATTTTTTTTTTTCATATCTAAATTTATTCAAGCCAATCATTTATCTTTCATTTTTTGTTTTTGTTTTTATTTTTGTTTTATTTTTTAGGTCATTTGTGTTTAATCAAATTCATTTCAATCCATTTATATACTACAACAGTACACGAGGCAAACTTATAAGATAGATAAATAAAACGTTGTTTTACCTAAGAATTAATTAATTATTATCAATGAGTTGTTTCTTTCATACAAGTTTAAAAATCCAAAATAATAGAATAATAACTTTTTTTTGGTGGGACGTGGAGGGTTGGGGTTAGTATTGAAAATCAAACAAACTATTCGATACTCGCTTCGAGATTGTTTAGTAGAAATTTCGTTTGAACTCGATCAATAGATATATCAAACAAGATTGAACATACTTTTTGTATTTGATAAAACTAACACTTGGCTCGAACTCGAGCTCGATTATTATAAAAAGATAAAACAAGTGTAAAAATATCAAACTACATGAGCTCGACTCGAATTCGGCTAAACTAAAGCTCATTCAAGCTCAAATATAAATTTTGAAGTTCGATTATATTTCAAACACGTTTGAACAATTATTTGGGGTAAGCTTTATGAAAATAACTTAATAATAGATATTCTTAGATCTAGATCCAGATCCAGATTCAGATAAAGATAAATTGTAGTCAAACTTTTTTATAAGAATGTTTTATGAATTATATAATCTATAAATAATTAAGTGAAATGAGTTGAATGGAATGTTATTCTATCCACAAAATGTAATCATAAAACATTGCATACAAATTATAGCTAGATTTGAAAATTCATGCATCAAATATCAAAACTTTGTGGTGGTCAAAGAATTACTAAGAGAATAATTAAAACTAGAAAAAGGATTAAAAGAAAAATGAAAGTGTGGGGTGAGAGAGGCTCGAACTCTCGACCTCAGGATCACTCAACATAAGCTATGAGACCTACGCGCTAGCCAACTGCGCCACCACCCCTTTGCTACAATATTTTCAACATTTTATTTAAGTTTGAAAAAATGTTATTTTTTAATCTTCTGAAAAATATCTACAAATTACTGAAATTTTGTTTAATAACTTTTAAATTTCCATAGATTACAAGGAAAATGTGTAATAATCTCCAAAATTGGGCAGCAATTTCTTTCTATTTTTAAATACAAACACACGTGTTTTATTTGGAGCGTAGAACTAAATAATATATACTAAATAATTAAATAATATGCAGATAAAGTATATTTCGAATATACAGTAGCACGAAACACATGAAGTGTCTATCTAGAAGGCCATGAGGTGTCTTTACTACATTTTTCATGTTTCTCATAAAAAAATAAAAATAATAATAAATAGAAAAGAAAAAAAAAAGAAGACGAATGACATTTTGTTCAACAGCCGCCACCAAGGATGCTAACAAAATATCTTCAATTATGTATATTTGGGACAATTATAAAATTTACCTTTGAATTTAATTTTTTTTATTTAACTTCTCGATAAAGTTTGTAAATTAATTACAAATATCATAATTAACATCAGCTTATGTTGTAAATTGTACTTGTTGGATGTTTGTAAGAAAAATGCTAACTATGGTCACTTGCACTTTTGTAATATTTTCATCAGATTTCCAAATGTAATATTTCATCCATTGTAAATTAACTTTCGCTGTACAAAATGGATTTTGCTTCAATTTATTAGTTGTTTTTTCATTATCAAGAAGAATTATTTTCTCTTTCAATTTGCCATTCATGTCTTGTTTATGCATGAGACATTCATCTATTATAATTACTCAAAACTTTTGTTGGAAACTTTATCTTTTAATAATGCTTTAATAATGAGCATTATAGTTATTATTATTATTATTATTATTATTATTATATATAATTATAGATATTATTTGATTCATTAATTTATATAAAACAATATTAAACAACAAATAAATTGAAACGGGAAAGTATAACTTTTTGAAAATAGGAAAAACCTCAAGGTATTACCCTTAATACTATTATGATATGTAGATATTCTTTCAATACTAAAATTGATGATGTCATAATTATATAATGTTTGAAAATCAAAGTTTTAACTTGATTGAAACATATAGATTTGTGGTAAAAAGTTTAAGTCTAATTGAGTTAAGCTGTAGTTTTCTATTAATCTACATTTTTGGTGAATTATTATAATCTAACTCCTCAAAAGCAATTTGTAATGAGTAAGAACTTATAGATATTCTGCACAGTAAATGAAACATCATTTTGTGAAGTTAATATGAGTTTGAAACTGTTTTTTATGGACAGTTTGTATTTCTAGAATGCATGTGTCTTTTTGTTCAAACATACCAACTTTTTTATTCTTTCTATTTCATTAGGTTTTGTTTGGTTTGAGACTAGTTCCTCTGAATTCCAGAATGATCTAATCTCAATCCATTTTGTTATGAGATTTCAAAAACACTCTTACTTTTTCTACTTTTCACAATTCTCAATAACATCTATATTTTCAAAATAAAATAATACAGTTTAGAATTCTAATATGATTGCGACATTATAATCATATTTTTACCCTATAAAATCCCAATACAAATACAAGATTATCAAAATCCAATCGAATCTCAAATTCAAACTCAATAAATTTATCTAAATTACAGTCCAAACAAAGTCTTGTGAATGTTTGGAAGAGAATTATGAGGGATTGGGGAAATCTAGCCATTGAAATTCTGGATTTTAAAGTAAAAACGAATAAAAAAAAAAGTATGTTTGTTTGAGAATTTTATATTCATTGTATTTGTGTCTTGACCCAACATACTATATAATTTTAACAATAAAAATTTTGCGGTCTAATACTGTTTGAGTGAGTGTTTTGCGAGACCGTCTCATGGATTTTTATTGCATTATAGGAGATGAATCAAACCACAACTCAAACCCTACATTTCACATATTGTTTGTGGGTGATGGACCCCGTCTCACGGTAACTACCCGTGAAACCATCTTACATGAGTTTTTATGATGTTGTTTTAGATCAAAATGAGCCCATTTAGTTGACTTAATATTAGAAATTTGTGATTGTCATTAACTCATTGTTTCGATAAAGAATTCATTCATCTCCCAATTCTAATATTTCTTCTATAAACCCCAATCTCATTCTATTAATTTGACAAGAATCAAAACTAAATCGACTGTTTATATAAAAATGTACAATTATATTTTTACACAACACCCCTTTTGGATTGTTAACATGATCCCTAAAATGACAGAACCAACCCTGTTTACCATACGTACTAGATTGGACATATTGGTGTTTCAAAATAGAATAGCCGTCCAATATTTTAACATGATTCAATCCTAATTATTTGTTGTTGTTGTTTTCATGTAGATGAAAGATAAATTTTATATATTTGATCCAATATAAATTTGACATTAATCATTCAATCCCATTCAATGGGCCCATCTACATCATTCAATCCCAGTGATTTCAAGAATCAAAACTGCAACCTCATATTGACGTTGCATTTATATCTTCAATCTGAATCTTCTTCTAAAGCAGCCGCCTATGATTTTTTTTTTTTATATGTAATTTTATATTTTTTTTATTTAAATTCTTTATTTATAAAAATAATTCTTTAACTATAAAAAGTTGGGAATTTTTTTAGTTCTCTAAATTTACCTTATTAAAATTTTTAGTATTTACCTTTCACCTTTTGTTTTTTTTTTCTTCTATGTTTAAAAATATCGATTTTTTGGTCCACTCATTTGTCAGGTTAATGTAAATGTCTTTTTATTTTTGAGAGTTGCATATATCACCATAAAGTTTGTTCAGCTTATCAAATAAAATCTAAAGTTTGTGAAAATTGCAACCAAACTATTTAACTATAAAAAATCTTAAAAACTCACTACAACGCTTCGATTTGTTTTTTTGTGAGCAATTTGATTCGAACTCACTCATTTTTAACGACGTCATTCTATATTATCATACTTCAAATTTGAAAAGTGTTGTTGTTGAAAAGTTGATCATTGAAAGGGACCAAAAATTTGATCTTTTTAAATATAAAAGACTAAAAAATAAAATATATAAAATAAATAATGAAATATTCAATAATACAAATCTAGTGATAAAAAAAAAAAAAAATCCCAAAAAATTATTCATTACTTGGTAGAATCTAACCTCGCACTTCATGTTAATACAAAAGATTTTGCCTTTTTTAATGAAATTAGAAATTTGTCCTTACAGCAAACCTTTGACTGGCTTATGTGTCGCATCGCTATGTATTCTTCTCACCAAATTCAGACAATCTTTCTTCCTTTCAAATCTTCTTCAATCCATGTCCCATTTCCTAGATATTTCCTTTTGCATCATCGCTAGAACAATCCCTTTTAATATCCAGCTCCCTTTTCCTTTCTCTTTCCTCAGTCTCTACCAATTGTTGAATGGTGGTTTCTTTCTTGATTGATTGTCTCTCTTCCAATGATTATCAAACCCTAAAACCCCAAAACATAGTATAGCTCGAAAAAGATTCAATTTTTATTCAAAATGAAGCCAATTTTCTTGATTCCCACTCTGTTTCTTGCCCTATTTCTCCGTGTCTCTCCAGTTTCATCTGCAACAAACACCACTTCAAAATGCCCTGTGGATTTTGACTATGTGCAGAAAATCCCATGGGATGTTTCTGAGTGCAAAAATGGCCATGGTTCAGACAATTCCACCGCAGGTTTAAGCAGTTGTTGTCAAGCCCTTCTCTCTCTCTTTGGTGTAGCACTCTCACAGCATCTCAAACAAACTTCCCACTTTCAATTCACTGATTTGCCAACTTCCATGTCTTGTGTTCAAGATTTCCAGACAAAGCTTGATTCTTTGCCTTTGCCACCAAATTTGACATCCACTTGCTTTGATCCTAGGCAGTTTGTCATAACCCCCAACATATGTGCCTCCATTGAGACCACACAAGATTGGGAGGAGAAATTGGGGAATTCAACTGCATTGGACTCTTCTTGTAAGTCAGATCTCACTGATCTCACTTCTTGTGATTCTTGTTTGGCTGCTGGCCTCAGAGTTCAATCAGAGTTGATTGGAATTGATGGTAACAAATCCCATTCAACTGATTGCTTTTACTTTACCATTTTGTATGCTGCTGGGATTGTTAATCAGTTTGGCCCTCAAAGCATTGGCACTGTTTCTTGCATCTTTGGCCTTTCAATGATTAGTTCCAAAAAGGGCTCTTCTCGTAGGAGAAGTTCCGTTTTGCTATTCGGAGTGATTGGGGCTGTTATTGCTGTTGTTTTGATGTGTAGTTTGTTGGGATTGTATGTTTGGTGGAATAGGAAATATAGGAAGGGCAGTGATATGGAAGAAGAGGAGATGGGGTCTAGGCAAAGAAGGCCTACTACGGTTTCTATATGGTTCAAAATTCAAGAACTCGAGAAGGCTACCGATGGTTTTTCACCCAAGAATTTTATCGGGAGAGGGGGTTTCGGGTTGGTTTATAAAGGCACGTTGAACGATGGGACGGTTGTTGCGGTGAAGAAGATAATAGAATCGGATATAGAAGGGAATGCGGAGTTTTGCAATGAAGTTGAGATCATTAGTAACTTAAAGCATAGGAATCTTGTCCCTCTTAGAGGGTGTTGTGTGGCCGAAAACGGGGGCCCACACGAGAGTGAACGGTACCTTGTTTACGATTACATGCCTAATGGAAATCTCGACGGTTATCTGTTTCCTATGGGTGATGGTCCACATACACCGTTGACATGGCCTCAAAGGAAAAGCATAATCATGGATGTGGCTAAAGGATTAGCTTACTTGCACTATGGAATAAAGCCATCTATCTATCATAGAGATATAAAGGGGACTAACATCTTGTTGGATGGCGATATGCGAGCAAGAGTTGCAGATTTTGGATTGGCGAAGCAAAGCACTGAAGGGCAATCTCATTTAACGACTAGGGTTGCCGGTACGCACGGATACCTAGCACCCGAGTACGCCTTATACGGTCAACTGACCGAGAAGAGCGACGTGTATAGCTTTGGAGTGGTTGTTCTTGAGATAATGTGTGGGAGGAAAGCTCTGGATTTGAACTCGGGCTCACCTCGCGCGTTCTTGATCACGGATTGGGCTTGGTCACTCGTGAAAGCCCGAAAGCTCGAGAAAGTATTGGACGCTTCTCTACTAAACGATGGAGATTCCTCTACTTCAAATCCGAAAGGAATTATGGAGAGGTTTGTGCTTGTTGGCATATTGTGTGCTCATGTTATGGTGGCTTTAAGGCCTACCATTGCGGATGCATTGAAAATGTTGGAAGGTGATATAGAGGTTCCTAGTATACCGGATAGGCCAACACCTCTAGGGCATCCTTCATTTTATCGGGGAGATAATAGTAATACCGTTTTTAGCATTTCTCCTGCGTTGAGCGCTCTGCAGCTGAACTCTGGAGATATGCTTAGGTGAGGAACGGGAACAGGAACAAGGACGAGCTTTTTTTTTTTTGTGTATATAGTTTATCTTGTGCTGGCTTTTAGTGTATGGAAGAATGGTAGTCTTAGGTTTATTTGATTCCTCATCAATTTCATATGCTGGAAGTGTGAGCATTGAGGTGCTTTTTGCCCTCTTTTGAGGACTTAACATTCAATTCGTTCTTGAATATTTCCTACTTGTAAAAACTTTGATACATAGTGAATAATATACTCTTGAAATTAAATGATCTATTTGTTCATCCATGGACTAAAATTGAAGCATGTAGATATATATATATACACACACATTTACATACATATTCACGAGAGTCTAATAGAATCGAGTTATGTCATCCTCTGAACAATCATCAGTAGCTCTCACAATTTAAAAACTTCCTTAATTTTGGTCTAATTACTAAAAATTGAAAACTTACAAATACCCTTCCTTGACTAAAGCAAGGTGGTGGTAGTTGTTGTGGTTTTTTTTTTGGACTAAAGCAAAGTTAAAGTTTAAACACGTGGCCTAATTTAATTTATGCCTACTTTGCCCTTCATGCTATAATTTTAAATTATAAATACTAGAAAATGAACGTACTAATACTTCCCTAGTCCCTCCAATTAAAATGAATGTGAACCCTTGATCTCATATATACATTCAATAATTTCTTTTATTTCCGGAAAAAAAAAAATCAAAACATAAAATTCATAACTACCAAAGAAAAAGACGATTTTTTGTTTTAGAAACAACAAAAGAGCGGTTAGTAGATATTATATATGCCAATTAATTTCAAAAGAGAATCTTGGAAATAATATTTAATTAATAAACAGAAGAAAAAAGAATAATAAGAGAAAGCAAAGTTGATCACGAGAATGGAAAATGGGATAATTAAAACATTTGAAGAACATTTGAAGAAATCGGATAGTTTTCGTGAGATGGATCTCAATCATCCACAAATAATATGTGAATTGTAGGGTTTGGGTGGTGGATAATTGGGTTGTGGTTTGACCCGTCTCACACAATGCATTAAAATTCCGTAAAACGGTCTCACAAGAGATTTACTCGTTGAAGAATTGGTGTAGTAAAACAATCAAGTTGACCAACAAAAAGGAAGCGCGAAGCATATCTAATTTATTCCCAAAATGTGTGACCATCCATGTACATATATTTATGGATCATTTTATAGTACATCATTGTATTAATACACCCACAAAAACTTATGTGAGACGGTCTCACGGATAGTTACCGTAAGACGGAGCCCCATCACCACCAAACAACATGTGAATTGTAAGGTTTGGGTTGTGGGTTGACCCGTCTCACGCAATACTATAAAAATTCGTGAGACGGTCTCAAAAGAGACCCACTCTAATACACCACTGATTTCAGTCATTGGATCTTGAATCATTGCATCATAACCCTTCATTTTCATTTTAACCTTTTTACCTATCTTCAAAAATTACCGCTGTAAAAACTAAGAATTTTCTCCAACAACTGTAGTAACATATGCAATGTAGTCAATATCTACCTTCTTCATTGACTGTATATAACAATAACCTGCAATCATAAAACCGCAATCGGATTTGTTGGTATTATGCATCTTGTTATTACGAATCATTTGGGACTCATATTCAATATGCTTGGGTATTTGTTATGAAATCATCTCATTAAATTTTTAGATAAACTGTTTCTGAACTATACTGCTAAACTGCATCCACAACCCATGATTGTATTTTTAACAAGTTTGGTTGTCTATGATTATTTGAAATACCATAAAGTAATCAACTCATTTGATTCGTTAGTTCCTCTATGAATAAATGCGATGTCGAATTCATAAACTTGTGTAATGTCCCTCTATCATAAATCATTAGGGATACACGCATACAAAATAAATGTAACAATGGTTTTGTTAATTCAATTGATACAATGTTACCTTACTTTACATTGAAAAGTCGTATATCAGTTACACATTTTTGAATCCATTTAAATGTATTATTATTAATTAATTGATACGTGCATCTCATCAAAGTTGAAAATCATTGTGTGTGAATCCACTTTGATGTTGTGTGGTTAATTTGGTAATGTATTGTTATTAAATGATTTGTTGACATGCAACTCAAAATCATTGTTGCATCTATCTTGATGTTGTGAGGTTAGTTTGGTGATGTATTATTATTAATTAATTTGTTGGCATCCATTTAAAAATTATTGATTCATCCATTTCAAAATCATTGTCCGTTGTATCCATTTTGGTAATGTATTATTTTTTTAAGATTTGATAATGTATAATTATTAATTTTTAGGTTGGCATACATTTTTAATCATTATTGCATCCATTTTGGTGTTGTGATGTTAATTTGGGAATAAATTATTATTAATTCATTGATACAAGCATTCAAAATTATTGCATCGGTTGTATGGCATCACCGTTCAAAATCACTCTTGCATTCATTTAAAAATTATTATACATTGCATCCATTTTTATATTGTGTGGTTAATTTGGTAATGTATTATTATTAATTTATTTGTTGGCATGCATTCAAAATCATTGTTGCATCCATTTAAAAATCATTGTTGCATCCATCTTGGTGTTTTGTTGCTAATTTGGCAATATATTGTTATTAATTCATTGATACATGCATTCAAAATCATTGCATTGGCCGCATGTCATCATCGTGTAAAATTAAATCATTGTTGCATCCATTTTGGTATTTTGAGGTTAATTTGGTAATGTGTTATTATTAATTATTTGTTGGCATGCATTCAAAATCATTATTACGTCTATTTTGGTGTTGTGATGTTAATTTGGTAATGTATTATTAGTAATTAATTATACAAGAATTCAAAATCATTGCATCGGTTGCATGTCATCACCGTTCACAATCTTTGTTGCATCCATTTAAAAATCATTGTTGCATCATTCTATGTTGTGTGGTTGATATTTTATCGGATATTGATTGCATCCTATTTTAATGGATTACATATGAATTATGATTTACTACAATCCTTTAATTACGAAGATTACGATTTGGATATATTTTTGATATCTTCATACATTGTATACAATTTAATTACAATAATTGATACGCATGTTGGTATCTGAAGTCATTTTCAGATTTAGATTTGATTTGAATGGATATTTGTATCTCAACAATATATGGCTTAGATTTGGATACTTTTAGATTTGGATTTCATACGCATGTTACACATTATATTCACAAAATATTATCTAGGTAAAATAGAATATTGAATCTATGAAATAAATATTTGATTGTATCTTCGGTTACCATACAACATAATTTCACCATCATTCGAATCTCATGATGTGGATGTCTTAACAGGATTAACATTTAAACAATTCATTGTTTATACATGTTTCATTTCAAATATTAAATATTAATAAATTCAGAATGAACCAATATTTTTGTGATAATTCATTTATAATGGTTTGAATTTACATATATATAAATATATATATATATAATTAATTTACTATGATTATTTAAATCAATACAACTGTTGGTGTGGTTTAATTTATGCAAACGAAATGCATGTGATATTAAGTATTAATAAATTTAGAATGAACCAAAATTTTTGTGATAATTCGTTTACAATTATTTGGATGGGCCCGGCTATCCGCACCCCCGAATCTTCTAAACACACCCCATTTTTTTATTATTTGATTTAAAAAATTCAAAAAATAATAAAATACCCATTTTACCCTTATGAATAAAAAATAAAAAAAACTCTATTCCTTCTCTCCTCTCTCTCCACCCGTCTGCTTCTCCTTCTTTTTTTTTTTACTTCTTTCATTCCTCAAACCTTTGATTCGATCATTGGTGTGAAAATAATAATGATCCCAAAAGAATTTAATCGTGTGAAATTGTGTAAAAAGAACGAAAAAATAACAAAAAATCTGAGGACTCGTTCGACTCTGGTTGGTCGAACACAAAGAGGTGTGTTCGACCATCAGGCATCGAACACTTCAATTCCTGGTGGTCGAACACACCTCTTTGTGTTCGACCAACCAGGGTCGAACGGGTCCTCAGATTTTTTGTTATTTTTTCGTTCTTTTTACACGATTTCTACATGATTTTCACACGTTTTTTTTTACATATTTAATTGACCAAATAAATGATTTTCATTATATTACGGTGTTATTTCTCAAATCTTAAAGAACAAAAAATCTGAGGAACCATTCGACCCTAGTTGGTCGAACACAAAGAGGTGTGTTCAACCAACCAGGGTCGAACGGGTCCTCAGATTTTTTGTTATTTTTTCATTCTTTTCACACGATTTCACACGATTAAATCCTTTTGGGGTCATTATTATTTTCACACCAATGATTGAATCAAGGTTTGAGGAATGAAAGAAGGAAAAAAAAAAGGAGAAGCAGACGGGTGGAGAGAGGAGAGAAGGAAGAGAGTTTTTTTTATTATTATTATTCATAAGGGTAAAATGAGTATTTTATTATTTTTTGAATTTTTTAAATCAAATAATAAAAAAAAAGGGTGTGTTTAGAAGATTCGGGGGTACGGATAGCCGGGCCCTATTTGGATTTATACATATAGAATAATTGATTTACAATGATTAATTAAATCAATACAACAGTTGGTGTTGTTTAATTCATGCAAACGAAATGCATGTAGCAAAATCAATATTTTCACCATAATTAATTTACAATGGTTTGGGTGCATGTGGTGTGATGCAAGTAAAATCAAATGCATGTTGAAGGGGCTTATTGCAACCGTAGATTTAAAATGAGTGTAGAGAGGTCCAACAGTCAAACCTACAACCCAAAACACAAAAATTACCTTTCAGATGAGTTATTACATTAAGAAAACACCGGTGTATTGTAGAATTACCCTATATATTTATATGATTTTGAACATAAAATATTTATTAGCAATATTAATGTCTTTTTTGACGTTCATTTATAAATATATATATATCCTATAGGGCACAATTCATAATCACAAGTTAGAAAAATTAGGAGTCCAATTGATGAAGTGGTCGAGTGAAGTAGTGTTGGAAATTTGAGGCTCAGATTTAAAGTTTGAATCCTCATGTCTGCAACATAATTATCGAAAACTTATGAGTATAATTGAGATAATACAATTCGTGAGCTATTTAAAATCGATTCGGAAAAGGAAATAGAATAATCGAGTCGAACTCGAGCATATTAATACTCGACTCGACAAGCTCGCGTGCCTAATCGAGCATATATTAAATTTGCAATTTTGCCCCTAATAATTTATTTTTCTACATTAAAATTTCCCTTTTCAATTTTTTTTAGGAATTTTTAAGTTTTTTTATAAATATTTTTCAGGTATCGAATCGAGTTGAATCAATCTCAAGCTTATCTAGTTATTTATCGAGTCGAGCTCGAATTTTTGAGTTTTAAAATCGAATTCAGAGTCTGGCAATACTAAACTCGGCTCAACTTGTTTACACCTGAAGATAAGGCTTGATGCACCATAAATTTTCAACTTAATTGATCATATTAATTACTTTCTTTTTGGAGGTTGATTTATGCAGAATCCAAAATCCATTAATGTAGTATCAAAATACAGTCACATCTAAGTGGCAATATCATGGAAGTTGACTTTAATTATAATGCATAATTACTTCAAAAAATTCAAAAGAAAGTAGGGACAAAAGATATATAAGCATGCATTTTAGTCTGGGAAAAGACATCACTTTCACCATTTTTCTGTAGATCCAAACACCTTTCCTTTCACTTCTGCTTAAAGCTTTAACCATCATGTTAACAATCTATGCTCATAGTTTTACCATTTCATAGAAAAAAAATAAAGAAAAGCGAAAAAAACACGACTCTAGCGACGCGTGCATTGCCCTAATGGTGGCCATGGAAGCATCACACTTTGGTTGGTGTAAACTGAAATGTGTGAGGCTTCTTTTGATTGAATATGGTGTCTAATCTCTCCCATATTCTTCTTTTGATCACAATGTTAAAGCACTTGCTTTTAACCAATTTGGGATTCTTCCATGATGGATTTCAAGATTTTGTGTACTATGCACCTTTTGTGCACAATCACCTGCCCTATGTTGTTACCTTATTGCTAGACAAGAGATGTTAACAACGAACAAGTTGGAGCACGCGATTGTGTGGCGTGTTTTTGCTTTCTTCCCTTTTTTTCCGAGTTTATAGGATAAGGGACGAAAGCGAAAAAAACTCGGAAAAAGGGAAGAAAGCGAAAGAATAAAAGTGGATTCAATGTGTGCCTTGAGTTGTATAGGAAGTAGACTAGCAAGTGGTCCTGATTGATTTGGGAATTGAGTTTGTTTGAGTGAAGTTGTTTTGACAGCATTTTGTGTTGGTGAATACTATTGATTATGCATGAAAATGAATACTAGCAATCTTAGGTGTAAAGGGCAATTTGAATATCCATTTTCTTGGGAAAATGTGGTGGAAATGGCAAGAAAATGGTGGAGAATTCTTTGTCACAACATAGACAAAAGATGTCTTTAGAGTGTTCATACACATCCTTGTAATCTTCTCTCTTTTTCAAGTAATTGTAGAAAAATGACTTTATTTCATCTTTCTCTTTCACGTGAAAAGAATATTGAGGAATGAAAACGAGAGAGATTTCATATTTGAAAATCTTAAAAAAATAAGCGGAAAGAAAGAGACACCGATGGACATATGAAAATGAAGGACGAGAGAGAGAAAAAAAAAAAGAAAAAATGAGGTTAATAGAGGAGAGAGTAGTCATCCAAAACAAAACTTTTCGGTTAAAAAAAAACTTATTTCTTATTTGATGATTAGTTTAAATTTTTGCTATCCTTATGTGGCTTGAAATGTCCATTTTCACCACAAAGTTCATATATACTTATACTCAGTGTAGACGTTCGAGACTCGACCACCACATGAAAAAGGGTGTGGCTTCCGAAAAGCCATGAGGAATCCTGCGATCTTCTATAGTTTGCGCTTCATATTTTACCACTGTGTCATATGCTTATCTAAATTTTTTTTTTTAATGAGGGGTAGATTAACATTCTTTATGGAAAGGAAAGCAGTATCTTTCTCTTTATATAGAAAAAAGCAATTGGATAAAACAATCTCCATACAAGGAACCTCATCATTCCCTTTCCTCAAATAACCAAACCAAAGTTCAAAAAATAAAAAGGATCTAAAGCCAAAGAGAGGAGAAGAAGCTAAAGAGCACTCAACCATATCAAAATTGAAGAATGAGAAAAAGTATTTCAGTTAAAATAGTCAAACTTTTGCAGCTCAAAAAATAAAATCATATTGAATAAAGGGGCAATCAATATATATGGGAAACATGTTCTTTTTCTTGTGGGGTTTAAGATATGCTAGTGAAAGGTAAGACTCTTGTATGATGGTTCCATAAGTATCAAAATTTACCCATATGAGATAAAAAAGAAGAAAAGAAAAAGAACCCACTAAAGAAAAACAAGAAAGAAAGATATGATAGCCAACTCATGAATTTCCTATTCTAATTTATTCATCTCTCTCTCTCTCTCTTGCTAGTTAAATAATTCAAATGATAGATTCTCAATCATCCCCTCCATTTTTCCCAATTAAAACTTGCTCAATATTCACTATAACAATAAGTATCCTATTCTCTATCTCATGTCTCTTTCTCTCTCTCTCTTCATTCTTTCATAAAACAAAGAAACATACAATCTTGATCACCTTTTTCACACAAACACACATCTCATGATGAATCACACAACTTCAATCACTGGTTTCTTCAACTTTTTGACACAAGAAGTAGACAATCTTGATCATTTATTCCTCTCTCAAAACTTCATGTCCATCAACTTTCTCCACAACGTCCTCTCAACTCTCAGATCATTCCATTCTCACCTAACCATTTTAGTCCAGAATCTGCAGCTTCCTGTCGGAGAAAAATGGCTCGACGAATACATGGACGAAACGTCCCGTCTTTGGGAAGCTTGCCATGTCCTAAAATCAGGAATATCCACCATGGAAAACTACTATTCTTCTGCTGCAAATCTAGCCTCGTTGCTCGATCATCATCATGTTTTGAACGCACAACTTTCAACACAGGTTAGCATCAGCCAAAGCTGAAAATATCGGTATCTGTAGAAATATAATTTCACGAAAATTCAATGCAATATCGATATCATTAAAATTTTGAAAAAAATGATGGAAATATTATCAAATTTTCGAATTTAATATAAGATTTTAGGAAATATTTTAACATATATTTTTTTAAAGTTAATTTAAACAAAACCAACGAATTAATTCATTCATAATAAACATATAGATGATAAATGTGTAAATTATAGTATTATTCGGGTACTTTTTATTTTTCTTTAAAATAATGAAGGTCATTCGTGATAAAATTTTACTACCAAATAAACCATTATTTTCTGCAAAAATGAATTTTTCCTTTAACCAAATATTTATCGACATTTCACTGATTTTAGTTCACATTTTACCAAAATTCTGTCGAAATTTCATGACAACCACGTTGTGATATCGAGACTTCAAAACTTCCGAAAATTTAGTGAGCTTTGTTAAGCAGGTGATTCGAGCAATCAATGGTGGCCAGAGGGAAATGATAGCACTACAACAAGAAAACAAAAGCATAGCAGAAATCAAGTTACAAACTCTATGTCTAAGCTTCAAGCAAAATGCTTTGTCTGAATCAAAGCTGAACAAATACAATGGTTTTCAAGAAGTATTACATGCAATAAGGAATGTAACCACATTGCTCTTAGTGATTTTAATCAGTGGTTTAGTGTACTGTTGGCCTGAGACAAGCTTCGGCCATGGCGATTATGAAGGGACCTCTGTTTCCAACTCATGTTTGGCAGCTTCAACTGCTAACTTGCACCAAAGAATTGTGAACATGATTATTTGTCTGAAAACACAGCCTGGTGTACTTGTTTTCGAGCTGCAAAAGTCGAAATCCGCCATGGATGAGTTGGAGATGATGATTGAGTACAGTTTGGAGAGTGATGATGTTGGTGATAAAGTTGAGGAGTTGAAAAGGTGTGTTGCAGATTTGCAATGTGGAGCTGAGGGTATAATTGGACAACTTGATGATTTCTTTGATGAAATTGTTGAAGGTAGGAAGAAGCTTTTGGACATGTGTTCTCATAGATAGATACATAGATAGATGGATAGAGTGTAAGAAATCAGACAATGAGTTGGTTTGAGAATTCTTGTTCTGATCATTAGTGTTGGTAAACTTCCATGGATGTTTTGAAATGAAAAAACATGACCATTTTGTATTTTACAATCCAAACTTTTTTTTTCTTCAATTGTACCTCAAAGTACACAAATGTTTCACTGTGCAATCTAAATCCGTGTTCTGATCAGGCGAAAATCGAATTTGATGTCCTGAGTTTTTTTAACCAAATACTTGAAACTCATGTCAAAGAACTGTTAATCTCAAAACAAGCGAAACCCAAATCAAGTTTCTAATCGAATTGAGCAAATATCGAACGAAATTTTGATTATGATCAGAAAAGTGGTCAGAAAATAGGCTAAAATTACAAAGTGAAAAACTCAGAAAATTCAGGTTGTAAAGAGCAAAAGAGATTTATTTTATGTTATTTTATTTTTTTAACCATCCAGCATTATGATCCTTTTTTGAAGCTTTGAGGAGAAGTATCGTTGAGAGAATTCTTGCAAGAAAAAGAATAAGAATGTGATTCTTTTCTTCTCTCAAAGAAAAAAGTAGCATTACCAAATTAGAGAAGAAACAACAAGGAAAGCAAAATTTTCTTCAGACAAAGAACAGAACAGATTCTCTCAATGATATATATATATATATATATATATATATATATATATATATATATATATATCAGCTAATAAGAAAGCTCTTTTTGGCTCTCATAATATCAATAAAAACTGCCAAAAGAAAACAGCTTCGGATAAAGATATTGTACATATGAAAAATACAGAAAAACCATCCTCTATTTTGCGTTGTATTTTAGCAGTAACTAAATTAGTATGATCCTGATTACATGACAATCTCGTTTTACACAGAAACCATGGTTAGTAAAATAAGTCGATACTCTTTGATTCTGTGTCAAGGACACTTTTTTCTGAATACTAAACTACACGTTGTAGAATTGGTAAAGTTTTTCATAGTCCCAAGATAGATTACACGGAAAAAAGGATCCTTGCTGAATAGATTAGTGCTTAACTACAAATCATATGTTCTTTATTTTTCTTTGAAATCAATTCTTGGGCTGCCCTTTTTCCAGAAAAACAAAAACAGGTTAATTGCTTTTGCTTAATTAAGGTTAGAGAAAACATTGGAATTCTGTATGGAAGTGGAGGACTAACAAAGTTTCCTTGTCCATCTCTCACGTGATACAATTATTAAAAAAAGAAAAATAATTATCCATCAGTTGTGTGAAAGAAAAGTTGGCTTACATATAGTTATGCAGCATCACTAACAATTTCACATCACATAATTCAAAGGGATGAGACATTTATAAATCTAACATAACTATGAATTCACTTACCATAACATTGCTGTATGTATACATGTATTTCTCATCAATAATACCATTCAACAAATCTTTGATCATCTTGACAAATCAACTAAAATCATATCCTCATTACTCAAATCATATAACTAAATTAATAAATTTTGAAATATTTATAAAAACAATATATCACAAAGTTTTGGAAATATTTTAGCCATTAAGCGACCATCTTTTCATCCATATATATAGACTATAACGTCACTCCCTTTATGACATCTCCTAAAAATAATAGTACAAAATTTAAATATTCAAATAATCATAAAGAAACATCACCTTTGAAAGCATCAAATATAAGAACTAAGTAGACACAAATTTGAAGGTGTTTATAGGGCCAACAAAACCACAATCCAATTAACAGCCATAACCGATCTTTCAGCATTACAACACTTCATTTTCCGAGAGTGGAAAAACTCGGTTTTCTTAAACTCTGATGGGTGTATACACAAATAACAAGAGATGCAAAACCACAATGAATTCAGTAACAAATTGAACGTTTACTTAGACTCTCTAAATAATAATATCATAGCAAGAAAAGCTAATCAAGACTTTACATTAGCAGATGATAAGGTCAGTCTTCCACCCCCATATAACATATTTCACACGTCGACTGAGAGAGAAAGAAGGTGGAGGAGATTAAGTCACCGTGTAATGTTTCATACTTTAGCAACTTCCACAGGTAGAATACGAGTGTGGTGGACCATCCAAAAGAATTCATCAGCCACAACCAAGACCAAATCATCAATCAAATCCAGGCATAGCAAATTGAGATGCAAAACTTTCTACTCGTGCTCGAAGTTCAATGATGTCTTTGTTATTCTCAAGCCCCTTGAGAAAGGATTTTGGCAGTTTCCCATGTTCTCTCTGAACTGAACTTGTGATCTGTACAGCTCTAAGGAGAAATTCGGCCATAATCTCAAAATCTGACTCAAGACAGCCTCTTGATGTCATTGCTGGTGTACCTGGCGTATATGAAGCACACAATATCAATACATAAACCATCATGAAACTTAAATTATCCATAAACTGCAATAGGCGTGAATTAACGTACCGATTCTTACACCTCCTGGGGTGATATTGCCATTGTCATCAAAGATAGTAACTTTATTGAGAGTAATATGACTCAACTCACAGACTTTCTCCAAAGTTTTACCTACACACCAACAAAATATAGAAAAAAATCAAGACATGCTCAGAAGTCACAACAGATGCTACTAATAAACAAAAGTAGTTCCACTGGAAAGCCACATGATTATACTTATCATGTAAAAAGGGTGTTAAAATGAATAGTTGCAGTATTACATTAGTACCAAAGAAACCAGCAATTGACACACAATCAGCAGGGCCAGTCAAAGAAACAAACCAGAGAGATGGGCAACACACAATTTAACATTGAAAAAGAGAGGACCAACATGCATATTATAAATACATGTATTCCTTATGAAAATATTTTGCCATAGCATTTATAGACAAGCAAACCTTTTCCAGACAATGATTTTTAATTGATAAGTTGGGCTGGAGACAAGATCAAAATATAGAAAACTTCAAGACATGCTCACAAGTCACAACAGAAGCTACTAATTAACAACTTAGTCTACTAGAAAAGGCCAAATCAATCTACTAAACAATAGCATAAAGGATGGCGTACATGAATGGTCGCAGCATTACATGAGTGGAGAAAGAAACAAGCAATAGACAAAACAATAGGGTCAGTCAAAGAAGCAAACCACAGAGAAATGCAATGCACAGTTTATATATAGAAGGTAACAGGCAAACATGCCTATTTCAAACAAAAAGGTATTCCTTCTGGAAAAAATTATGTGACATTTATAATAAGCAAACCTTCCTCAGAGAATGAAAAATAAATAAAATGATATGTTGGCCCAGAGATACCACTTCAAAATTCTTAATAGCTCCCAGTAAAACAGAATGATCACGGCTTAACTATAAAGGAAGTCGAATTTTATAAAATCACTTCCATGGCAATTTCTTTCCCTCACATCATTGAAACAAACTTCAATTACACATCTAAACAGAAGACTTTGCGAACTGCAATAAGATCTAATCTGAACTAGAATAGACCAAAAGATCAAAAATTACATATCAATTCTATGACGTCAAGTCCAACAGACAAACCAATATATTACTAACATAATTTTCTGTAAATAAAAACAATGAGAGAAACATGTTAAAAATCAATACCTGTCAATCCAAAGTTTCTTAGATCCCAAATCAACATATGATTGTCAGTGCCCCCAGTTATCAGTCTACAGTTCCTTTTCGATAAAGCCGCTGCCAAGGTCTTAGCATTTTTCTTCACCTGTTGCATGTACATCTTATACTCAAGAGTAGCCACTTGTTTCAATGCTATAGCAAGTGCTGCAATGTGATTATTGTGTGGGCCGCCTTGCATTGCTGGGAAAACAGCAAAGTTTATCTTTTCCTCAAAATCATATCTATCAACACAATCACTTTGATTCAAATTCATTCCACGCCTCCTAAGTTTTGGACCCTTCCTATAGAAAATAATTCCTCCCCTAGGGCCTCGAAGACTTTTATGAGTTGTAGAAGTGACAATATCACAATATTCAAAAGGACTTGCAGATTCCTGCATATAAACAACAATTTTAAGAGGTAAATCAAGTAATCCAGATATCCAACAGAAGAAAGGCATATAATTAAGAAAGTAATATCTGGCACTCAAAAGAGTTACATTGTACAAAAACAACATGTTCTGTCAACATAACATACACATAGATAAAATGTATTAAGAACATATTTCATATGAGATGCATCTGAATCGTGAGATCATCACAAAAGGCAGAATCCTAGTTGTTTCATCCAAACTAACTTGAGAACTAACCAGATAGTTACAAATTCCATTCATTCAGAATACAGAAAACAAAAGTAAGTTATTCAACCAAATCAACATACTTGAAACAAAGTTAAAGTTCTCCAAAAACAAAACTCAAAACTTAAAGCACACAAATATACAGATCAACTGAAATATAAAGGAAGTTAGATTTCCACCTTAGCTGCTATAAGACCGCTAATTTGAGCCATGTCGCACATCAAGAATGCACCACATTTATCTGCTATCTGCCTAAACCTTGCATAATCCCACTCCCGAGGATAAGAACTTCCACCACAAATCAATATCTTGGGGTGAAAATCCAGTGCTTTCTCCTCAAGCTTATCATAGTCTATATAACCTGTCTGTGGGTTCACCTTATATGGCAGACTCTCAAAAAAGATTGATGCCCCAGACATTTTCCGCCCATTTGGCAAATAACATCCATGACTCGTATTCCCTCCTGAAGGTGTGTCCAACCCCATTATCCTATCACCTGGTAACAAAAGCCCAGTAAACACTGCAAAATTAGCAGATGTACATGAATACGATTGTACATTGACACCCCAGCTTTCAGAATCAAGTCCAAAAGCAGCCAAAGCACGCTCACAACATAGTGTTTCAATCTCATCAATGTACTGATTCCCACCGTAGTATCGGGCACCAGGGAAACCTTCAGAGTATTTGTTCGTTAGGTGGCTACCCAAGGCCTCCATTACAGCTTTGCACACAAAATTCTCAGAGGCTATCAATTCAATCCCTTTGTACTGCCTCTGTTTCTCCTTCTCCATTATCTTAAAAATATCAGGATCAGCATCCTGCAAGCTCTGGTTCCCCCACGCCCTCACAGCATTCTTGCGCGATTCCATGTCATTAGACGAAACCCTAATTCCCCTTGAAGTTGAAGGCGGCGATGTCGAGGATGAACCTGAATCGGGCTCACGCCTCCGCTTCAAAGTCATCGAGTGCCCCAGAATCCGAAACTCCTCCGTTTTCCCCTCATCTTCCTCAACACCACCCTCAGTTTCGTTTAAATTGTTACCCGCGGGAAAATAATGATGATGATTCTCTTTCTGCTGATCCATCAATTGAAGTGGAACAGAAGGCAGAGGAAGCGAAGGATCCCGACCCCGCGACTCGATCTGAAAGGAAATTGAGTTGTCCGCGATTTTCGGGCTCGGGCTCCGGTTATTCTTCACCAGAGGCGCCGCTGCAGAAACGTGAGATAAGAACCCTAGCGAAAGACCGTTGTTCGTCGGCGATTGAGTCAAATCCATAACCACACCTTAAAACCCTAATAACAGTAGCAGAACTGGTAATTAAACTTCGAAATTCAAATGGACACGAAACGCAACCCTAAAATCGCTCAGCACAATTGACAGTAACCACGGCTACACGAACAGCAGAGAGTTGAACAGCAACGGCAACAACAGGCGGCGGTGGCGACGGAGAAGACCGATGAAACGTCCATATAAAAACCAATCGCGACAAAAAAATAAAAAGAATATTTCGAGGAATCAAATGCTATGGAGACAGTGAAACGTAAGCAATGAAAATGAAAAGAGCAGCAAAGAAAATGGAAAATTTGTATGAGGAAGAGAAGCGTGGGTTTGACGGGAAGAGGGAGAGATTGAAGGGGGGATGAATCTAGACAGGTGTATAAATGGAGGAGATTCCGGTCACCGGCTGTTACTTTAGCGTGGGTGATGGATATTTAGATGGGAAGGGGCCACCAGCTGGAGTGAGGGAATTCCCTGCAATGGGCTTTTGTGCACCCATTTCATTCTTTCGGCCCGTTTTGTTTTGATTTATCTTATTTTACTTGTTTAGTCGATTTTATAAAAAAATTAAATAAAACTTGATAAATTTGAAAATTGTAAATATTATTTATATATTAAAATTAAATATATGGTTTGTGCAGTGCATATCATTTAATTGAACATTAAACATAATATAATTAAATAATTATTTAATTATAAAATTATAATTAGATCTATTAGTAGAAAATCATAATTTTTTTATTTATTATTTTAAAAAGAATATATATTATTATGTCTTTTATGTTATTCATCACACCCACCATTTTTTTTTTTTGCTTTTTATTTTCAATCTCTATAGCAACCCTTTTTTAATCGTTTGTTTTCAAATAAACGATAAAAAATGAAAGTCAAAATTTTACAAATAAATTTCATAATTTATTTTAAATCACATATTCAAAAAATATATTCAATTTCATTAATTAATAAGTTTGAACAACCATTTTCAATCAACTCCACCTTTATTTTAGTTTTTTCTATTTATTTACATTTTTTCTTTAAACTTTTAAATTTAACAAATTTCAATTATGTAAATAATTTATATTATTAACTTTTAGCATATGTTATTTAGATAAATCTATTAACATTACTATATTATTAATTAGTAATATTTCTTAGTAACATAAAATTTGAAGTACTTAATTAGCTACAATTAATGTGAAGATATTGTATACTTGACATGTGGCATTCTTGGTCCTTCTTTTATATATATATATATATATATATATATATATATATATATAAAGATATATATATATATATTGAATTTTAGCATGTGTTATTTAGAAAAATCTATTAATATTTCTATATTATTTAATTAGTAATGTTTCTTAGTAACATAAATTTAATTATTATTTAATAGTAACATTTAATTATTATTTCATTAATATTTCTATATTATTATTTAATTTGTAACATAAATTTGAAGTAATTAATTAGCTACATTTAATGTGAAAATATTGTATGATTGACATTTGGCACTTTGGTCTTACTTTTATACATATAAAGATATATATATATATATATATATATAAAGATTGAATTTTAGCATATGTTATTTAGATAAATCTATTAATATTTCTATATTATTTAATTAGTAATATTTTTTAGTAACATAAATTTAATTATTATTTAATAGTAACATTTAATTATTATTTCATTAATATTTCTATATTATTATTTAATTAGTAACATAAATTTGAAGTAATTAATTAGCTACATTTAATGGGAAAATATTTTAAGATTCACATTTGACATTTTGGTCTTATTTTTATACATATAAAGATAAAGATGTGTTAATTGTAGAAAAAATCACAAATTTTACACGAAGTGTTTGATAAGCTTGAGTTATGGAGGGGAGGGAGACAAATGATTTTTTCTTTTACTATCTTAGCAAAAGAAAACATACTACAAAAATAAGAATATGTTATTTTGACAATTAATAAAAAGCTTGGTTGAAATGACGAGGTGTGATTTTTCAAAAAATTAATTGTTATTTCATCTTCAAACAAAAACGATTTGTTTCAATTTATTTATTTTTTTAAATTACCTAAAAAATTATTTTAAAAAACACTGGTATAAGTTATTCAAATTCAAACCAAATGAGAGTTGTGACTATTGCTTGTAATTTCATGTTAAATTTGGATTGGGGTTAACCTGTGATAAATTGTTATTTTAGGTATTTTGAGGCTTAATTTTATATCAATTTATGTTATAAAATATATCTTTGTGAGATTTTATATTGATTTTATTATCTTGTGTAGATTTTATAGGTTTGCTTGGTTAATTTTTTTTTATTATATGTTTTAGCATAAGCTGAAAGCTCAATTGAATTACCGAGAACATGAGAAAATATGAGTTGAGATATGAAATTGAAATCACTTGAGAAGTAAAAGAATTAAGCTAGTTGAAAATGTGATCGGTGTAGACTAAGAGCTTAAACGCGTAGTTGCGGCCTTGTGGGATAAATGACATAACTCTTAATTTAAAACTTCAAATTCAATGATTCTTATCTTTTTGGAAATCTAATCAGGATTTCTACAAATTTTATGTCTAACATTTTTCTCAATTTTGTCTCCAAAGAAGAAGAAAATTACAAGCAGGTAAAAGTTGTGCAAAGACATTTTGATTTTCGTCCTAAGATGGCTCTAGTATTTTGAGAATAACTTGATATAGAAAAAGATATTGAGCTAAAATTTGTGGCATTGAAAAACTAACTTCAAGGACTACAATTTCTATGAAGAATTCAAAGTCGAATTCAAACAAAAAAAGGATCAAAACAAGGTTGAAACTCATGATCCGGATTTGGTCGGATCCCAATGCACAAGTGATGTGAAAAAAGAAAATTTGAACTTGTGACTTGGGCCAGATTGCGTCCTACCCAAATCGGATCACGTGTTTTCTAGTGTGTTTTTGCACATGTTTTCCGACCCAATTCGGGTCGCGTGTTTTCTAAGCGATCTGAAACGCAACTTCGAATTTTCTTACATTTATTGATCATTGTGTATCAACATTCACTTTACCAAACACCTTAAAAATATGTATGAAAATATTTGAAACAAGGGTGGACTATGCACACCCCACCTACTACTAAACATCATCAATTACTAAACACATCCAGTTTAAAATAATATACTACAAAAATTTTAAAAACATCCCACAACATTACCTTTCTATTTTTCAATTAAAATATTTTTTGAGATAATTTCTATTTTTTAAAATATTTATATTCGATAAATTTTAAATAATCCAGGCAGTAAAGTGATTTGACGGTAAATGGAGTCAATATTGGGCTACTAAAGGCCTTATTTGATTCAAAGCTTTTTTGGTAGGCCACTAGGCCCAAAACAAAGCCTTTATCATGTGATTTTCCAACAATCTAGTGCAGATCTTTAAAAAAATAATAAATAATAAATAAATAAATTTAAGCCTTACGAAATTTTGAAGTTTATATTTTGATCTTTCAAATCTATCGCAATATATTGGCTTTATTTGATAGATTTACCAAAAAAAAAAAAAACCATATTATCGTCATATCCATATTATATTTCATGATGGTATACCAAATATAAATTCATCCTAATTTATACACACTCACACAAAGATATATGTAAACTGACCAATTAAATTAATTAAGGAAAGATTATACTATGTGGAGCATTACCAAATGTTGACTGTTTAATATGGTCCATCCAATTCATTCCTTATAAATTGTCCAAAGTTTTGACATTAAATTCACGATATTTGACTAAAATTATATGTCCAAGCATTTGATGGATGAACTTAGACAGTAAAATAACCCAAATTCAGTAGAAGAATGGTATCATACCATTACATGGATGAATTAGGACGTTAATTAGAGACAAGTTCAGAAAGGAAAAACGTTACGACTTTTGTAAGAGTCATAAGCGTGTCTATTGCTACCTTTAATTGTCACATATGTATTTAACTTTTAAGAGTATTAATTTTTACTACAAAAATATTATTTTTGTTAGAAAGTATTGTTTACGTGCAATTTTTTTCAAAACTGATTCAAAGTATTACATTTTACTTAGAAATAATACATTTTTTACTTATAAAAATTTACTTACAATTTTATTTCTATTTTGAAAAAAATATTACTTCAAACTTTGAAATGTGTTATTTTTTGAAGGTCAAAATATTAATTTTTATCTAGAAATATATATTTTTTTTATTTTGAAAAATTGATGCTTTTAAATTTAAAACCATCAATTTTTATGTCGAGAGTATTCCATTTTATTTATAAATATTACTTTTATGTATCAATGAGTGTTTGTTTACTTTTTTAGAGTTGAATCTGGCAGCTCATTATGTGATGTCGATACAATATATATATATATATATATATATATATATATATATATATATATATAATATTTGGTTGGATTATATACACACACATTAAATCATTATTTTTTCCATTTTAATGTACGATGTTCCGAAATAGTATCAATATTAACATTACATAGAGTACATAACCCTATATCTACTTAATAACTTCATAGAGTATCTAGTGAATTAGGTGTATATAGTTACTAGCCATGTAATAATAAGTCAACTTATAATTATTATTCAGCAGAAAGTTAAAATAATGTGCGAGGTCCATTAATAACGTTGAATAAGGTGATTTAAGTTTTTTCACTTACATTTTATTAAACATTAATTTGAGAGTTAATTAAGTGAAGTTGGTGAAATTATAATTTAAAATAGTAATACATTTTTGGTGATTTAAAATTTGGGAAAATCGTTTTCCCCTAAACTTTGGCTCTCTGCTAATTTTCTTTTTAAATAAATCATCTTTGACTTTTAAATTTTCCTAATTACTTGCATTTCCTAGGGGATATTAACTTGAGACAAATAAAATGGAAATTAATAACATAACAAATGAGATAAACGTCATTCTGCATATATGAGAAATAAATTTAAAGAATCTTTTACTCGAGAAATGTTTTTTAAAAAGTAAGAAAAAAAGTATTTGTAATATTACATTAATGAAAAAATAATATTTTAAAATAAAAATAATACTTGTAAAGTCAAACTCAAAAACAAATATGTCAATTACTCAATTTAATTTGTATTAGTTATTTAATTTATTGTGTTGATCATGAACGGATGCTATTGAATAATTGATATGCATGAAACGTGTTGACTGATTCATATAGAACTTCATCTAAAGAATCCTATTTGTGAGACGTTCTCACAAAAAAGTGTCGCATATAAAATGCGGAAAATTATATAACACCGTATCATCTTATATTTTTAAAATGATAATTAAAAAAAGTCTGATTGATAAACTTTATAATTATGAAACAAAAAATGAATTAAAATTAAAAAAGCTATAATAATATAACAACAACAATAATATGGCAAACATGTCTCTTGCTTTTTACATATAGGTTTCTTTCTAATCCTAAATTTATATTTAACCCATCTTTCTAGACTTAAATAGATGGAAACTCCTTAATTAATAATGATATGAGGATTAGTCGAACGAATCACAACTCTAATTAGAAAATAATCTTCTTTTGCATTTTTTTTTTTTTTTATTTTATCGAATTCGTCCCAAATTATTTAGAATAGTACGTAGTGGATTTAAGAATTTCAGCAACAGCCACATTAATCTATTACAATTTTGGATAGGAATACATATTCCACTTTCAAAGTTCACAAATTTACAATATGTATATGTATGAGAAATTTGGTTAGGTCAAAAGCTTATCTCCCCACATATAATTAGCTATAAGATGCTTCATGTTTAAAGTGTTCTTTTCTTGGTTGCTCCCATTTTTGCTTAGAATTTGCTTCAAAACCGAGCTAAGAATTTTAATTTTTACATAATTATATCATAATAAGCAATTCTAGTAGGAAAAGGGAAATTTTACTATTATTAGAAAATTGAAATTCTAAATTTTGATTTCCCTATGAGAAAAAGGAAAATTTAAATTGGAGTGTATCTGCTTAGGCTCACTAAAAAGCTCATGAATACAAAATGCTAATTTTCAGGGTGTTTGACTGAACTTATAAACTCTTTAAAAATGTTTGATATGAATTTAAAACTAATATCTTATTTATCATAAAATAAGATGCAACAAACATCTCATAATTTCCATGATCGATTCTTATATATTCAAATACCAACATATTTTTAAAATGAGATAATTAAAACAATTTATAAACTCCAAAAATATCATATAATATGTAACTCACTTATAAAATATTTTAAATAATTGAAGTCAAATAACTAATTAACTATTTAACCCCAATAGATTCTAATTTATGTATTTTCCCACGCCACATTTCCTACTCCATCAAGCATTCTTTATGCTCAAGAAAAATAGGCCTTCAAGCAACAATAAACTAGATAACTATTATATAAGCAAATTTCCCAATCCAAAATTTCAAATTAAAGTAAATAAAATGTAATTTCTTTCTAATTTATTGTATTACGTACTTCATGATGAAATTAAGGTTGTTGATTAACTAAGCAAACCAATTCGTAGCACACATAATGTATATTAATTTAATTAACATAAGAATTAATTTAATAAGAAAAAGATGAAAACTAATAAAAAGTAGAGGTTGGAGTAAATATGACAAAGACCCCAAACTTTGGCAGGATATGTGGAATCCTTTCCCATTGAAATAAAAGGACCATTTATTTAATGAATAGTTACATGCCATTACAATGATGTCTACAATCATATTCCACCTCATATTATAAACGAGGAATATATACACAATAATATATATTATATATGCATTCTTCATTGTTCTTATCCTCTCTCTCTCTCCCTCTCTCTCTCTCAATCTTCAAACTTGGAATAGTGGTTCACATAAGTTTGCCCATTTTGGATTTGATTTTTTTGGGAGTTATGAATATTAAAAAAATAATTGTTAATAATTTTGTATGTATGTGGTGAAGGCTATAGACCTCTTAAAAATCACACATGATCAAATCTTATTCTCAATACTTTGTTTTAATAATTTAATTTGATGTCAGTTTTCATGTTGGTTATGTGTAAAAATTAATTAATGAGAAACAAAATCGGAGACATGTCATGCAAAAAAAAAGAAAGAAAAAGTCATTTGATTAAAATAAAGAGTCAGACTCATTAATCCATTTTAATTTTAAATTATATATACGTCTGTTTTTCATTTAACTAATAGCCTAGGCTCATTATATAGACCTATATATATTGATGAATTATAAAATAACAATTATTTTACAATAAGAATTCAAATACACGTCTGAAGGAGGCAAGGGCGAGCAAATTCAAATGACCTTTTTCTAAGTAGGAAGCAAGGAATCGTGCACTAATTTTGACTTCATATTCAGATTATTAATTAGTAATTAATACTCAATTTTGAAATTGGGCAGAAAATTTCACTTAAAAAAAAAAAAAAGAAAATATGAAAGCCCACTTGAACTTTTTATTCCAAGAGCATTAAACTTCACGTTGATATTGTCAATCTCTTGGAAATACATTCCAACTTGGCATTGTCATCTTCTGCATGCAACGGTTCTATGGTTTATGCATTATTGTTGTTGTTTTTGTTTTTATTTTTATTAGGCGGAATTGTAGTTAAAAAAAAAAAAATCTTTTATTTACTATTGCAATTTAAACCATATTTATATTTTGTGAGGCATAATTCCCAACAAAAATACATTTGAAGGTCAAATTGCAAAATAAATCACCACCTTTTTAAAAAGTTGCAAGCAATTTAATCCTAGTTTTTTTGTGTTATTAGCAAAAAAAAGTCACAACTTTTATTCATTGTTGCAATTCAAATTACGAGTCTATTTTTTGGTGATTTAAGTTCATGTTACCAAATAAATTTACACACGAGACGTCACGTAAGCCATACGATCATTTTTTAAATTTGTGTGACTTAAGTGAAGTAATTTATTTGAACATATGAACTCAGATCATCGAAGAATAGACCCATAATTCGAATTGCAACAATGAATGAAGATTGTTGCTCTTTTGCTAATTATAATTGAATTGCAATTTTTGAAAATGTGGTGATTTATTTTATAATTTGACATTTAAATTTATTTTTGTTAGGAATTATGTGGAATTCGAAGTGGCATGTGACATTGCATGTTTGCCAGATATGTGGATTCCGATTGCCAAAAATATAAATGTAGTTTAAATTACAACAATATAAACATCGCTATTTTTTTCTTTTGCAAAATTTGAGAAGTGAGGATCAATTTACAATTTGTTGTAAATAAATATGATAACTATAAAATAAGCTAGAAGTAAAACAGATGAAAAACATACGAAAGCAATGTGTAATAAAAGACGAGACGAGAAGAGAAAAGTAAATGAGAGGAGAGAATTTGGTGTGTTTTTCATTCCATACATTACATGTATTTATAGAGAAAAAATTATCCATATAACTTGATCACCAAGTTTAGCTTGATCACCAAGTTTACTTAATTACTAAGTTTATGTTCAATATTATAATACTTCCCCTTGAATTTAACTTTGTAATGTCATGTGCATAAGTTGTCTCGTTAAAAACCTCAAACCAGAAAAACCCATTGGGACAAAAATCTGGGATGAGGGAAAAAGAGTACAACACATATATGCAACATATTCGTTTCCCCTGGAACGATTAGCATGAGTCTGGAAGTAAACTATCAATCTTGCTTCTCATTAGATCTTCTCATACCGATGCCGTATACCAATTTCTCAAATGTAGATGTAGGCAGGGATTTTGTGAATAAATCAGCAAGATTGTGACATGAACGAATTTGTTGAACATTTATCTCTCCATTTTTCTGAAACTCATGAGTATGAAAAAATTTCGGTGATATATGCTTAGTCCTATCACCTTTTATATACCCGCCTTTAATTTGTGCTATGTAAGCAGCATTATCCTCATAAATGATAGTAGGCGTGGTGGTAGTCAGATTTAACCCACATGCATTCCTTATATGAGCTATAACTGATCTTAACCAAACACACTCTCTGTATGTCTCATAAAGAGCAATAAGTTCAGAGTGGTTGGAAGATGTGGCAACCAATGTCTATTTAGTAGACCGCCGTGAAATGGTTGTGCCATTATAACAAAATAAATATCCAGTTTGGGATCGAGCTTTGTGCGGATCAGATCTATATCCCGCATCTGCATAACCAACTAACCCCGAGTTAGTTGTATTATTTGAATATAACAATCCCAAATTTATAGTACCACGGAGATAACGGAAAATATGTTTAATTCTGTTCCAGTGTCTCCGGGTTGGCTCAGAACTATATCGAGCAAGCACATTGACTGCAAATATGATATCTGGTCTTGTACATTATGCTAGATACATCAATGCTCCAATAGCATTAAGATACGACACCTCTTGACCAAGTATCTCTTCATCAAATTCTTTAGATCGAAATAGATCTTTATTAGGGTCTAAACAACGTACCACCATAGGAGTGCTTAAAGAATGAGCACTCTCAATATTCAACCTTTTGAGCAGTCGTTCAGTGTACGCATATTGATGAATAAAAATGTCATTTGCTCTATGCTCTAGCTGAAGATCGAGACAGAGTTTGGTTTTCCCAAGGTCTTTAACTTCAAACTCTTTCTTCAGATATGCAGTAGCATTGACCAAATCCTCAGGAGTGCCAATGAGGTTCATGTCATCTACATAAACTGCAATTATAGCAAATCCGGTTTCTGATTTTCTAATAAAAATGCATGGGCAAATTGAATCATTTTTGTAACCTTCTTTGATAAGGTATTCACTTAGTCTGTGATACCACATGCGACCAGACTGCTTTAGTCCATATAATAATCTTTGTAATTTGATCGAGTATAGCTCATGGGGATTACCCGTTTTTGGTATTTTAAATCCATCAGAAATTTTCATGTAGATATCAGAATCAAGTGAACCATATAAATAAGCTGTTACTACGTCCATAAGATGCATGTCCAAATTTTCCTGGACAACCATACTAATGAGAAAACGGAAAGTGATCGTAACCATTATTGGTGAATACGTCTCATCATAATCAATCCCAGGTCTCTGAGAGAACCCTTGGGCAACAAGTCGGGCCTTATGTCTTACAATTTCATTATTCTCATTTCTCTTACGGATAAATACCCATTTATACCCAACAAGATTTATATTATCCGGAGTTTGAGTGATAGACCCGAATACATTCCGTTTATTTAGTGAAGTTAATTCAGATTTGATTGTTTCCTCCCATTTAGGTCAGTCATCCCTTTGACGACATTCTATTATGGAACGTGGTTCACTGTTACAATCATCGCTCAAAATCTCTTGAGCAACCGAGAATGCAAAAATATCATCAATAATGATCTCATTTCTATCCCATACATAATTGTAGTAGCTTATGGAATTCTCAGTATTTTCTGGATTTGATATCATCATGATTGTTTTACTAGGCTCTACAGATTCAACTGAAGCTTGCTCATTAGAACTCACTTGATTAATGGGCTCATAAACCCCTTTCTTGGTTTTTCGAGGAACAGAGTCCTTTGAGCCAATGGGTCGACCCCGTTTTTGTCTTGGTCCATCAGAATTCATTTTCACATGTTCATTAGGAACATCGATCCTAGCTGGAGCATTCACAGCTGGAATATGAGACTTCGTGACTTTACTGGCATCATTAAATGCGTCAGGAAGTCTATTAGCAATATTATGTAAATGTATGATTCTATTGACCTCATTTTCACATTCAAGTGTGCGTGAGTCTAGATGAGACAAATTCTGCTCACACCATGTGAGATTCTCAACATGCATAGATTTATTATTATCAAGGATTGTCTTACCGACTGATGGGAATGTCGTTTCATCAAAATGACAATCCGCAAACCTAGCGGAGAATAAATCACCCGTCATTGATTCCAAAAACTTAATAATCGATGGTGAATCAAACCCGACATATATGTCAAGTCAGCGTTGGGGACCCATTTTTGTCCTTTGTGGAGGTGGAATTGGTACCTGTACAGCACACCCAAATGTGCGAAGGTGCGAAATGTCTGGCTCAAAGCCCAAGGTTAATTGCATTGAAGAATGCATATGATACGCACTGGGACGTAATCTAATTAAAGATGATGCATGCAATACGGCATGTCCCCATGCTGTACTAGTGAGCTTTGATCTCACTAATAAAGTTCGAGCAATAATTTGGATTCTCTTGACAAGAGATTCTGTCAATTCATTTTGAGTATGAACGTATGCTACTGGATGCTCAACATTAATTCCCAGTGTTGCACAATATTCATCAAAATATTTTGATGTAAATTCTCCGGCATTATCCATCCTTATATTTTTAATAGGATGATCAGGAAAATGTGCTCGGAGTTTAATAATTTGTGCAAGCAAACGCGTGAATGCAACATTGCGCGTAGATAACAAGCATACGTGAGACCATCTAAAAGATGCGTCTATCAGAACCATAAAATATCGAAATGGTCCACTTGATGGGTGAATTGGTCCACAAATATCACCATATATTCGTTGTAAAAACGATGGTGATTCATAACCAACTTTTGTCACAGAAGGTTTTATAATGAGCTTTTCTTGTGAACATGATTCACAAAAATAATCATTT
The DNA here is from genome assembly GCA_954870855.1 of Scutellaria minor. NCBI lineage: Eukaryota > Viridiplantae > Streptophyta > Magnoliopsida > Lamiales > Lamiaceae > Scutellaria > Scutellaria minor. The sequence goes on from OX940725.1 coordinate 1,872,893, forward strand.
GACATCAATATCTTTGTATTCCTTAAAGGATGTCCTTTAGTATGTTCCACAATCCTACGCATCATAGTAGTTCCAGGGTCATCCAGACGATCATGCCATAATCCAAGTATAACGGGATTAATTAGTTTCCATGGCATGGTGGCACAGGATTCAAAAGCTCGAATCGGGACACAATATAGCCCAGAAGCTGTTGCTTCAAATTTCTCATAAACATTCCTTTTGTTCATATCATATGATGTGACGCATAGACATTCTTTGGTATTTTCAACCAATGTCTCTATATGATATCCATTGCGTCTAACATCTTTAAAACTTAGTAGACATGTTTTTGATCTACTAGATAAAAATGCATTTTCAATATGCAGAGTGGTACCATTAGGCAATACAATTGTTGCATTCCCGGAGCCATCAAATAATCTCAACGGGACCTGATATGGTTCTTACTTGTGCTTTGCACAATGTCACACTCGAGAAATATATTTTATCTGTGAATATTGAGTGCGTTGTTGCACTATCGAGTAGACAATGATTCCTTTTGTTAGTATGCTCCATATACTGCCTGATTATACAAAAGTATATTAATACTGGAATCACTATAATAACAATTTCATAAATTTATATAATATAAGGTTAATTTCAGAAATTTATCATTTAAGAGATATGTACATTGCTATTGAAAAAAAGATAAAATTTACTCGATCTCGGGTATGCCATCTACCGAGAGAGGTATATACACAAAATTACCAAACTCTAAGTTTGGATTTATCACCACCACTTGGTACTTTATACAATGGGATTAAGGTCCTCAAAAAAATTTGATAGTTCAAGAGATTTCCCATCTTGAACTTGATCATTCATGATTTGAGGTGTGGCGTTTCGAGGGGTAGTAAATGACATTTCTGCCTCAGTGGCATGTGCCTGGACTCTCTTTCCTTTTTTTTTTATTGAATCCTGGTACAGATTCACCAGGTGTTGGGCAGTCCTGCAGACTTTGGCCCAATGGCCAGTCATTCCACATCTATTGCAATTATTTTCATAAGATTTCTCTATGGGCATCTTGCCCTTGTCATGGTTCCACTGAAATCGGTCTTCTTGATTGACCGGATAATTATTTGGACGGGAATAACCACGTCCGCGTCTACCGCCTCTTCAGGCACCACGTTCGCCTCGGACATCATGATGGGGACTACCACGTCCACCACCTCTCCAGGCACCACGCCCGGATCTTTGTCCACGACCTCTAGATTGACCCATAGATTTGTTAGCATGTGCTTCTGGCACTGCTTGAGACCCACAAGATCGCAAATCATGATTTTTCAATAACAGCTCATTTGTTTTCTGTTGTGAGTAGTACAGAGATCAACTCTGAATATGTTTGAAATTGACGTTGTCTGTACTGTTGTTGTAGTACCAGATTTGAGGCATGCATGGTGGAGAATGTTTTCTCTAATTTGTCATATTCTGACAATTTTACACCACACAGAGCTAACTAAGACTCAATCTTAAAGAAAGCCGAATTATAATCGGAGACTGATTTAAAGTCTTGCAGTCTTATATGCCAGCCGAATTATAATCGGAGACTGATTTAAAGTCTTGCAGTCTTATATGCTGCCAATCATACTGCGCCCGTGGCAGGATCACAGTCTTTGTGTGATCAAATCTTTCTTTCAGTTTTTGCCATATCTCCGATGACCTTTCAAACCGTATGTACTCATCTTTCAAATCCCCCGATAAATGGTGGCGTATAAAGATCATGGCATTAGCCTCATCTTTCCTGTTGGCCTCATCGATATTTACACTTTCAAGAGTTTTCACGAGATCCAACCCTTGTAAATGTAGTTTAATATCTAGGCACCAGAATAAATAGTTTACGCCAGAAACATCGAGAATTTGAAATTTTTGATTTTCAATTCTAGCCATAATAAAACACAGAATATAAAAATAACGATATAAATTTACAAACCTCTTTTTTTTTCGAGCAAAAACTCGTGCTGATAACGTGTTGTAAATAAATACGATAACTATAAAATAAGCTAGAAGTAAAACAGATGAAAAACGTACGAAAGCAATACGTAAATAAAAGACAAGACGAGAAGAGAAAAGTAGATGAGAGGAGAGAATTTGGTGTGTTTTTCATTCCATACATTACATGTATGTATAGAGAAAAAATGATCCATATAACTTGATCACCAAGTTTAGCTTGATCACCAAGTTTACTTAATTACTAAGTTTATGCTCAATATTATAATACAATTTTTAAAAAGTCGTGATATTTTTTTTTTCAATTACCCTAAAATGATAATTTCGTTAAATTTTACAATTAAAATTCAGCTTGCTTCGACAAAAACAAAGAAAAATATTAAACTTTCAAATAAATAAATATATATTGACAAAGTGTAGTATGCCAAACGGTGCACTTTATTTTCAGTGATAGGGCCCACCGCAGCGAAAACTTTCTCTACATGGTTGAAATTCAACTTCCCCGCCACTGTAGACACGTGCCCAAATTCTAAGTGCTCGTCGTGGCACCCTCTAACTTTCACGCCGCACCCCCACAACCCACCGACCCCCAAGTTATGTTCTCCTGTGGGCAGGACTACCTTATAGCGCGTGAGCAGACGCGCTATTGAATTGAAAAAATGTCAAGAACGGCGAGTAGACATGCATTTCGTATTCGCAGGAGTGGTGGTGTCTTCCAATGACGTGTCGCTTCCCAAAGGTGTAGAGTAGCTTTGCATTTGAGGTGTGAATTTACAGTTGTACCCTTGGGTTTTCTTGCTAAACTCAATTACGTTTTTACGTGTCACTAGAATATTAGGGGCATGACAAGGACATGCATTTGACTTCTTTTAGCTTTCTTTTAACAAAAGTATTCATGGTGCTTTGTAGAGCTTTCCATAATCAGTAATTTCGATTCAAAATTATCTTTGTTTGGTTCTAGCTTTATAATTAAATCATAGAATTCAAATATGAATATATGTTGTTACTATATATGCTCACAAATTAATATTATATCACGTATTGTTATTATCTATATATTTATAACTACGTGTTATAAATGTATATTTATAACTACATGTTATATTATTTATTTAAATTTATCATGCCATAATCATTCAACCATGATCAATATCATCTTTTACAGTATAATATTACATATATTTACATGGAAATTAATTAATCTAATTCTGATCTTATTTTAGTGTACTTAAGCCTTGTAATTTTCCACTTATGTAGTCCTTAATTTCGATGTAATTTTGAATTAATGTAATCTCCAATCTCTATATATTTTTCAGTTAATGCAAATTTCAATTTGATTTAACCCTTCTTTAATGTGTTTGATTTCTTTAAGAACATTTGGATATGTAGTGTTTTTCTTAAGATCGCAAATTCATGTAATGATTATCAATGTACTAACAAATCTCCTCTATACTACGTGTTATGGTATGCAACGAAGGTTGATTTCACAATAAACGACATATATTATACCAATGAATATTATCTAACAAATGATATATTTTGCAATGATCTACTTTTGTAAACGTTTTACCATGCTAAGAACATTTGAAGAGATAATTATTTAAGTATATACAAAAAGTTGTAAGAAAAGATGTCGAACAAGTAAGCATGTTGAAACAAAATGTTAGTTTGTTAACTTCTATATCATTAAAACTCATAACGTTAACTTACATTATTTTGCACAACATGATTTGTTGAAGGTGAGAGAGAAGTGGTTTCAAATTAATACAATGATAAAGTTGATAGCCTGCACAACCTACGCTAACCAAGAATTTCAAGATTATCTGCATAAAATTTTGAGTTATGTAACGATTAAGCTCATCACCAAATTCGTGGTGATTTAATTGATCATATTTGGAGAAGACCCAACAACATTCAACATATATAGTTTTCAAATCTTTTCAAACTTGTTGATCAATTCACATAGTTTCAACTATTGAGATTTTGGTTATGATAAATAGATCAATGCTAATGAAATATCTTAACAATGGGAGCAATTAGATAATCAACAAAAAACTGAAATATTCATTTAATTGCTTCCATAATAATAGACACTCTTTATCCATCATATAGTGGTTGAATTGCATCACAATTGGAGGAAAGAAAACAATATCATTATTTGTCACATGAAACATCACTTTTTAGGTCATTATTATAATTATAACTATGTTGATCTCCACCATCATCAACCCCAATACTTAAAGATATATAGTACAATAAATCACTTTCACCAATAGTGGTGTTGAATCAATTAAGCATTACAATTTAGTTTTATTTATATATCTACTTTATTGCTTATAGGTTTAGCTTGATATAATAACAAAGAGTTTAGGAGAGGAATATCTTCTCTCTCCCTCTTATCCATTCTCTATCCTAAAAAAACTGTTAAACCTCCAAAATTCTTCTTATTTCTTTGATTTATTTTTCTTGTTGTGTGTGTGGTTTTTTTAAGTATTTCTTTGTTTGTGTTAGTGTCTACTTAATCTCAACATCCGAGGATATTTATCTCTTGCAACCATTGATTAGTTTTGTATTTTTTGTTTTTTGTTACTATTTATTTCGATCTCAATTAAATATAATTTTAGAATTTTGGTCAAAATATTAAGAAACAAAAATTCTAATAATAGAGAAAATATTAAATTAATTTTAAAAAGAAGTTCCTTTAAATTTTCTAAATTTAAAATAAGAAATATAAAAACCTAAAAGGATAAATAATTGGAAACAAAATTTGATCAGTAAAACGAAATCGTAGTCCTGTTATCATATCTACCGTAGACACATTAATATATATCCACTGATATTTAACCATCAGACTTAGAGTTTCCTTCTTTGACTTTTTTCGTTGCCAAGAAAAATTAATTAGTTGTTAAATTCTATTTTACTTTTTAAATTTAATAATGATATAACATCTATTGTTGATTTAAAAAAACTAAGAGAGGAATAAGGAATAGTGATATAATAACCATTAAACTTATAACAAATGCATCTATAAATTGAAAAATTATGTAAGATAATCTTATTATAAATATAATTTTATATTAGCACAATCTAGACTCATTTCACAAGTGAACTTTCAATTTATTGTTTATAAGTAATAACTTGATCATATCTTATAAAATTAGATTTATAAGACGGTTTCACAAGAATCCAACTGTCAAATTTATTGCATATGTTAAAAATAACATTTTTTATAAAGTAAGATAATAATAAATAAATATTTAGTAAATGAGTTAATATTATCATTTCTCTCTTATTTTTTAGAAGAAGCATATGACACACGTATTCACATTTTTGTTAACTACAATTAGAGCTGTCAAAATGGACTAGGCCCGTTGGGCCGGCCCGCCCCGCACCGCCAAAACGGAGGGTTGGGTTGAGTAATTATAGGCCCGCGAAAAAGTGGGCCAAAGTGGGTTTGGCCCGCAGTGGGTTGGGCTTTTGTGGGTTGGCCCGTGGGCTAGTGGGTTGACCCGCCTTTATTTCTTTTATATTTTTATTTTTTTTAAATATTTTTTTATTAAAAGTATAGACAAGAAATTAATAATAATGATGGAAAATCTTACCTAATGCAAATAATGATTTACAAAAATATTGATATGAGTCATTTTTATATAAAAATGAAATAAAATTAGTGAAAAACTATTTTTAAAAATTTGTTTTCATATATTATATGTAATTAAATGAATATATATCTTAGTTAATGTATATATGTTATATATATATTTATATATTCTTTTTCCTTTGAAAAAAAAAAAAAAAAAAATTTGGTGAATCGACCCGCCTAACCCGCGGCCCACTAGTGGGTTGGGTTGGGTTGAGATTTTAAAGTCTGCCATTAAAAAAGCCCGCCCCCGCCCCGCCAAATGGTGGGTTGTGGGCCAGCCCACCCCGCCGGCCCGTATTGACAGCTCTAACTACAATTAAAGGAAGAAAACTCAAACGTTACTTTAGTTGAGAATTGACATTTACACTTAAACTAAACTAATAAGTGTACACATATTTCTTATTCAAACTTCTGAAAACGTCCTTTTTTTGAGAAACAATAGAAATCATGAATCATAAAATTTCTCATATATGACAACTCCTAATCAATTCATTAATGAACTGAAGATCTCTTAGTATGTATTTTCAATCTTAATCTAATAATTCGAGATCAAATATCAAAATTGATAGTTGCACATGACATGCGCAAAATCAATCTTTTGACATAAATAGTATGATTTATAAATATCGAAAAAAAATAATTAAATCAATGTCAAGGTCAAATATTGCTAATAATATATTTTTGTTAATAATATAAAAAAATATGAAAAAACATTGGTAGTTGTTTACTTCCTCCGATCTCATTTAACTTTCGTTTGAGAGGTTCAATCTTGTTTCAAATTATTTATGTTTGTAAACTTTCATGTAACTTTATTCAAGATTATTTCTATTAATATCCCCAAAATTTGTTGATTTCAACCTAACGTGTGAATTTTTAACTAAAATGTAGAAAATTGATAGGAACCCTTCTTTAGGAATTAATTTGATTCTCTTTCAAAATTTGGATCCAGAATTCAATGAATGTTTCTTAATTTTTGACAACACTTTAAAATGATGCTTAAATGAGATTAAATAGAGTTTTTTTTTAGGAAATTACAAAAAAAATTAATTAGAAGATTGTTTGAAATAATTGGTGGAACTAGATTTTAATTTTATTTTTTAAAACCTTTTCAATATATGCAATATTAATTAGATTGTTTAAGGTGGATATTGTCAAATAAAAACGTGCTGCTTTGATTAATGTCCAGTGTACCGTTGGGATGACGTGGCAAGTTTAGTAATGCACAACACACGCGTTTGCTCACGCAAACAAAACACGCTTCTTCAAATTCAACTCTCTGTTAACTGTACAAACACGATTTTCAATTCGAAAGCAAAAAAAGCCATTAAAGCTCTCTCCCCCACACAACAAAAGAACATCTCATTTCTTTCAATCGTCGTTACCTTTCCTCAACCTTCTTTCTCTCTCTATCTCCCCCTCTCTTTAAATACGCCTCTATAGTTCCACGCGCGGCGCTCTGTATATTATTTGTGCTGTATTAATTGATAAATAATTGATTAATCGTTGTATCATCGATTGCGGTGGGCGATTTCGGACTGTCAGTGGTTTTTGTTTGTGAATAGTGAATTGATCGTGTTTGGGGTTAGGGGTTAGTGAATTACTCTTGGTTGATTTGCTTGATTTTGATTTTGATTGTCGGGGATGGAGTCGCCGGAGAGGGGGAGGCCGGTGGCTGGAATCGCCATGGAATTTCCGGCGGGCGACGGAGCTTTGTTGTGCTCGCCGCCGACTGTGCCTACGTGGCTCCAGAAGAGGCTTTCGGAGCCTAAGACGCCGCCGCCTTCTACTGTTGAAGAAATCGAAGCCAAACTTCGTGAGGCTGAAATTCGACGTCAGGTCTTGTTTATCTGTTTTCTTTTCTGTATCCTCTCTGGATTGAAGAGTTTTTTTTTTTTTAATTATAATTGTGATCAAGAATCTGAATTTTTTTATGGTTATGTTCAACTTGGGACTAAATCAGTGAGTTATAATTATGGAAAGCGTTGGATGTGTCTTTATTTTGGTTCCTTGAAACATTTTTCCAGTGAATTATAATTATGGAAAGTTTTTATTCTTCGAACAAGTAACATTTCTCCACGCTTAAGTTGATTCTGGTTGGGAGTTTTTTAAAATATATTATGGGTACTTCATATTTATCTTTAATTTTCAAGGAAATTCTATGGCTGCCTTTATGATGTAAATTGCTATTCTGTAATCTAATGAAGGTTTGTTTTTTTCTCCTCGTGTTAGGTAAAAGTTGGGTGACATTCTGCGCCCAACAGCCACCCCCCCCCCCCCCCCCCCAACAACCACAAAAAAATTTCAGAAAAGGAAAGAAAAGAAAGAAAGACCAAGCACATGCACATAATATGTCAAGCCTTTCAATTGTGGCTATCTTCAGCTTCTTTTGTGTTCTTCTCTGTTGATTTAGTCGTTGTCTTCCCTCTCTAGCATAACCACCTGTTTTGGTTGATCTTTCGTGCGATCATTTCTGGTGTATTGTCCTTTAATCTCTTTGACATGGTGTGAGTTTGTTGCATGAACTACTTTACTTTTTCATTGTTGTAATCGGATAACTGTTTCTCTATAGCTGAGAAGGTGTGACGTTGCTAATATATTAATTATATTGCAGAAGTTCTATGAAAATTTATCAAGCAAGGCTAGGCCTAAGATCCGAAGCCCTTCTCGATCTTCTGAAGATGATCTTGGACAACGTCTTGAGGCTAAGCTCCTGGCTGCTGAAGAAAAGAGGTGAACTTTTACTCTCTTGGTCTTATTTTCAAAGCCAATTCATAAAAGTTTTTCACTATCACGTCATGTTGTCTTCACTTCCTAGTTATAATTTCAAGACTTTCACGTTGCTCCAATCATTTTGATATTGAAATGACAAAGGTGAATGATGAAATGTTGTTGTATGTGTGTTTTTTAGTGGTTTGATTATTTGATTTTCGCTTTGTTTCTTTTAACTCTTAGGTTGAGCATCCTTGCAAATGCTCAGATGCGTCTGGCTAAGCTTGATGAGTTGCGGCAAGCTGCTAAAACCCAGGCAGAAATGCGCTTCAAGAAGGAAAGAGCTGAGTTAGGTACAAAGGTAGAGATGCGAGTTCAACAAGCTGAGGCCAATAGACTGCTTATCCTTCGGGCTAGTCGACAAAGGAGGGCTACTTTGAAGGAGAGGACATCTCAGTCATTAATGCGACGAATGGCTCGGGAGAGCAAGTATAAAGAACGTGTTCGTGCTGCAATTTGCCAAAAGCGTGCAGCTGCTGAGAGAAAACAATTAAGTTTACTCGAAGCCGAGAAGAGGCGGGCACGTGCTAGAGCCCTGCAGGTCCAAAAGGCAGCCAACTCTGTTTCTCAGCAGCGAGAGATTGAGAGAAGTGAAATGAAGAACAAGATAGAAGACAAACTGCAAAAGGTATTTCTTGTAACCTGTTGATGGACATATTAAACTACGATTTTCTGTCCATCATGGGCCTGCTTAATGAGAACTTTTTTGCTTTGTCCAATGATAGGCGAGGAGAAAGAGAGCAGAATATTTAAAGCAGAGAGGAAGACTGTATAATGCTTTTGATGATAGTTGGGATACCATGCACGACCATGCTGACATTCTTGCAAAAAAATTAGCAAGGTATTTGGAACTTTTTTTTTAGTCATGCTACAATTTCTGTAGTCTTTTGAGTTTTAGACAAGCTCTCTCTGGGTCTCTGTAAATTTCTTTAGAATCCAAGAAATTGTTCTTTTATTTTTGTGATACTTCACCTCAATAATGTGGCAGGTGCTGGGGGAAGTTTAGAAATTTGAGAAAGTCGACTGCATATCTTGCTGAAGCCTATAACAAGTTAAATATTAATGAGAGATCAGTGAAGTCTATGCCGTTCGAGCAGTTTGCACTTCTTATTCAGTCAGCTGATACTCTTCATACAGCTAAGGCTTTGCTTGATCGTCTTGAAACTCGCTATAGGTTATCTCGATGTACTCCTAATCCTTCTGGTTGGGATGACATTGATCACCTGCTCAAGCGGGTAGCTTCGCCAAAAAGAAAGCAACCACCCAGGAAAGCTGTTGCCAGCAGAGAGCAAAAAGTGAATTCATCCGCAGGACAAACTGTCAAAACTCCTTCATACTTGGCAAGGTACCAAGTCAGAGTAGTTCTATGTGCTTACATGATTCTGGGGCATCCAGATGCTGTTATCAGTGGTCGAGGAGAGCGTGAGGCTGCTTTGGTCAAATCTGCCGAGAAGTTTGTGGAGGAGTTTGATTTGCTGATTAAGATACTACTAAATGGTCCATTGCAGGTTTCTGATACAGATTCTGACCATGTAGCATTGGCACGTCGGACCTTTAGATTGCAGCTTGCAGCATTTGATTCTGCCTGGTGCTCCTTTTTGAATAGCTTTGTGGTGTGGAAGTCTAAGGATGCTAGGTCGCTAGAGGAGGATTTGGTCAGGGCTGCTTGTCGTCTTGAGCTTTCCATGATTCAAACTTGCAAGATGACCCCTGAAGGGTATAGTGCTCCTCTCACACATGATATGAAAGCGATCCAGAAACAGGTTTTGCCCCTTGCTTTCTCTTATATTAATGATGCATTCAGTTAGATAAAAAGAAGTTCCACTGATATGGCTATTGTGTCATGTAGGTATCTGAAGATCAGACACTTTTGAGAGAGAAAGTTCTACATCTGAGCGGAGATGCGGGCATTGAGCGTATGGAAAATGCACTTTCTGACACAAGAATGAAATTTTTTGAAGCAAGGGAGAATGGGAGCCCAATCACTCCGTTGTCAACACTTATCTTGTCCCCAGAACCAGCTTCCTCTTCTTCTCATGGTAGCTCGGATAAAGCAAGTAACTTGACTGCGGCCTCTCCTAAGCAAAGCTCAGTGGTGCGGTCTTTATTTAGGGATGAAGTTGATGCTGCTAAGGAAGTTAATTCCTCTGTGTTATCCCATATAACCTCGCCATCTTCTGGAGGGAGCTTGGACATGGAGAATGCAAGGATTGTCAATGAATATGTTCATGGGGAGCAACTTGCTATTGCTGCTGATAGCTCCAGTGAAGCTGAATTGCAAAGTGATGTCATGGTTAGTGACTTTGTGTTATGTTATATGTGTATTAGGTACTGGCTGGGTGGCAACCTGCTTTTTATAAATTGTTTTTTGATATCTCATTGTTATCATCAGGTGAAGATAAAACAAACGATGGAAAAGGCCTTCTGGGATAGCATAATTGAATCTGTGAGACAGGAAGAACCAAATTATGTCCGTGTAGTGGAACTGATGAGGGAGGTGAGGGATGAGATTAGTGCAATGGCTCCTCACACCTGGAGACAAGAAATTCTTGAAGTTATAGACCTGGAAATTCTCACTCAGGTACCCAATAATTATGTCCAAATTCTCTTTTTCGCCCCCTTCCCAGATTCTCTTCTATTGTGTGTCCGTATTCACGCGTGGTTCAGAAAAATTGACCGTATATTTTGACATTTAGGTGCTGAGTTCAGGAAAATTAGATATTGATTACCTTGGGAAGATCCTAGACTATGCATTGACCACTCTGAGAAAGCTCTCTGCCCCTGCATACGATGATGAATTGAATAAAAAACACCAGCAATTCATGAAAGATCTGGCTGAGACATGTTGGAACAGTGACAGCTCAGAGAATTCACATGTCATCGCGTTAATTAAAGGCTTGCGGTTTGTCCTGGAACAGATAAAGGTCTTAATTTTGCTTCAGTTATGATTTAAATAAATCTTTTTTTAACATTCTATCTTCTGACTGGGACCCCTCAGTAGCTTCCTCATATCATTATGTTCTTATGAAAAAGTCCCTTTTTCACCCTAGGAACTCAAGCAAGAAATCAGCAAAGCACGCATCAGAATGTTGGAGCCGTGCTTGAAGGGACCAGAGGCTTTATATTATCTTGGAAGAGCTTTCACCAGTCGTTACGGGCAGCCTTCCAATGCTTGGATTGCTTTGCCCTTGACTGCAAAATGGCTTTCGTCCACACGAGAAGGTAAACAGGAGGAATGGGATGAACACAAAATCTCACTCTCTGAATTGAAAAATAGACATGATGTTTCACCAAGTTTTCTTCCTTCCAACACTCTCCGAACTGGTGGAAGTTCATTAGTCAAAATAGGAGGAAATCAGGCTGATATGTCATCTTCAACCTTGAATGCCACCCATTTTATCGGTTAGTATCTGCATTAAAATACATTCTTTGTTCTCTGGACCCCATTGTTTTTAACACATCTGGTTTTTGCTCCAGAGACCATTGATCCCCATTTAGAATGCAAAGGAGATGAGATGGATCTATTGGTGAGGTTAGGCTTGTTGAAGTTGGTAAACAGGATAACTGGTTTAGCAGAAAGCGAGCTCCCTGAAACTATGAACTTAAACTTCTCCAGATTGAGAAGTGTGCAGTCCCAAGTTCAGAAGATTATTGTGGTAGCAACGAGGTAGGATTTCATCCTTATAACCAGTCCTACGGTCTTGATTATGTCGTTTATCTAATTATGGATAAATATACGTGCAGCATGTTAATCTTGCGACAGACTCTTGTGAGTCAGCAAATAGTCAGCAGCCAGGCACACATGGACAGCATAATTTCAGGCAGCATTAAACGCCTTTCTGAATGCCTTGACTCTGTAGCAGACGCTGGTATCCAAGATATAATTGAGATACTTGGCTCTGCTATACAAGAAGACAACACATTAAGTGACATCAAGCTTGATTCAACGAAGCAAATCATGGAGAGGATGTTGAGCAAAAGTTTGCAAGAAGGAGATGCTGTTTTCATCAGGGTTACTCGAGCAGTATATTTGGCTTTGAGAGGAGTTGTGCTTGGAGGAAGTGAAAAAATGGGGAGAGAATTGGCGGAAATGGCATTGCAGAAAGTCGGGGCATCTCTACTTGTCGACGAGGTGTTGCAAGCGGCGTCGGTGTTGGTTGTTGCAGCCAAGGTGTCTGTTATTGTTCATGGGCCTTGGTATGCAAATCTGCTGATATAAGAGTGAATTGTCTTGTCTTTTCTGTTAGTCAGTCGTTGTGCATATTAGGGTTGTAATTGATCGTAATTATATGCTTGGTTGTGTATGGGCTATAGAATTTCATTATTAATTTGTAGAAATATCATGTTGGCTTGAAAACAGTGGAATTATGTAGATAATAATGTGAATAAAGAAGTATTCTGTTTCTGGGCTCATCTGAGTTTCTCATTTAGTGTTTGGCTTGAATGTGAATAAAAAAGGTATTCTGTTTCTGGGCTTATCTGAGTTTGTCATTTAGTGTTTTCATTTATGAGTTCCAAGAGGAGAAGAGAAGTAAAACATCATCATTAAACAAAAATAGCAAAACATATTTGCCAGAAGATAATGTTTTACAATGGATACAAATGAGATACATGGCTAAATTACAATGCCAAACCCTATATGAAGCAGATCAAAAGTGCAATATCAAACACACCATTAATGTATGTTTCCATGCAAGCAAACCACTCAAATTTTAAACACACCATAAAATATATGTTCTATGCAAGCAATAACTTAAACCTCTTTATGCAATTAACTAACACACTCCTGAACCAACCACTACAAAGATTTACAGATTTATTTAAGCCCACGATCGTCTTACATAGCTCGATTTTAAGTAAGGCCGGCCTCAGGCGAGACGCACTTCTCCACTTGCATGAGCAGCCTTGACTTGTTTATCATATTCATCTTCATCTTCCTCTTCTTCTACCTCCTCTTCGAGATCTTCCCCCTTATCTTCATCCTCTTCGCCTCCCCACCCAAAGCCTGAAACCGAACGAGATGCTGGAGGAGGGGTTTTAGCTTCTTCGACTATTTTCATGATATCCTCCACCGATTGGAGGGAATATGTTGTTTCCTTTCGGTAATATACTGCTTGAGCTGCATCTGTTAATTCCCTTGGTAGATTCTTCAGAAACCATGGGTGACACTTGATCTCTTTAATTGTAATTCTCTGCATCACATATAATAATCATTTAGACGAACTTTATATAGCGAAAATTAGACCTGAAGATTGATTGAATCAAATGTGTCAACTTATTTTTCAAAATGTCTTTTAACCAAATTTAGAGTAGTCTCACAATCATCATAAACAAGGAGCTAGTACTTAATCATCATAACAAGAAGCTAGTACTTGGGCCCACCAATGCATGCTATTTCAGGAAAAGAAGACTTGAAGTTAAAGTAAAGCAATGACAGTTTGCATAATCCGTATGACATCTTTATGAATAATCCTAAAGTAATATACATTCTTGCAAATTTATGTTCATAAGCAATTTCAGCTATCATGTCCTGGAATTAATTTATAAGTTGAGCATGATATTACGGGTGCCACCAAATACAGAAGAACACAATTCGAAGCAAACTTAATTATAGGGGAGAACACTTACTCTGGAAGAGTTGGCAACAAAAATACGAGAAAGAAGGTGCCTACAATCTTGGGATACATGGACATAGTCAGGGATCTTGTACTGAACAGCCATTATCCTCTGGAAAAGAGTTAATATATTAGGGACAAACTGAAAGACATCTATACCTTTTATACTTGTAAGAAAATGTAAGGAACAAAGGCACGAGACATCCAAAGTGAAAAGGCTTACTTGGATGGTTTTCCTGAAATTCTTCGGATCTTCTTGATCTTCAAAAGGATATGCTCCAACCAGCATAACATAGAGTGTCACACCACACGACCATACATCAGCCAACTAGATAGAAGACAACGACATGAACAAAAAATGCAAAGGTAAAGTAAGTCATTTCCTTATAATCAAGGAATACCTGACACAATTTAGATTATCAAACATAAATAGTACAAACAGATTGGAAACAAAGACACACAGGTTAAGAAAACACCCAGCAACAAATCTCAAAAAGAGAACCAAGCAGAGAAAGAAGGCATGCTTACCTTCCCATCATATTCTCTTCTAGATAAAACCTCTGGAGCTATATAAGCGGGAGTTCCAACAGTTGACTTGGGCCTTGAGTGAAGTAGAGATGACTAAACAACAGATAAAATAACACAGTGAATGCTTCCGCTGCATGTAACAACACTAGCTGATACAGAAATTTTCCTATAGCTAGTAAACCTGAACTTAAGTCAAATGTGTATGATTACCTTTGAGTAACCAAAATCGCAGATCTTTAGCCTTGGAGCAGGGCTTCCATCCAAAAGCGTGTTCTCCAGCTTCAGATCCCGATGACATATTTGCTGCAATAAAAGAGAAATACAAACTAACACAATTACAAAATGCCCAAAGATCCAAGGCTATGAAAGAAACTATAAATTTCACACTCACCATGGAGTGGCAGTAGCTGACACCAGAAATGAGCTGCTGAAAGAAGTACCTGGCCTGTTATAGAATAAATATCGATCATGAAGTTCAAGAATTAAACACTTGTCCCCATTTCTTCACTGCACAAAAATCTGATTTGTTATGAGACCAAGGGGTTGGAAAACAAAAGCTGCAATACCTCATCTTCACTGAATCGACCAGCATTGCAGATTCTTTCAAAGAGCTCTCCGCCTGCAGCATACTCCATGACAATGGCTAGATGAGTTGGAGTCAGAACCACCTGACATCCCAAAATCCAAACTCTAAGTGAGCATAATAGCTTCACTCTAAGAGAAACTCCAGGAAAATCAGGTCCCTCACCTCCTTAAACCTGATAATGTTAGGGTGCCGAAGTGATTTATGATTTATAATCTCACGCGCCACATTCTCATCAATCTACAGCCAAAATCAAAGATAAGCCTCAATTCTTAAGGAAATCCATTGGTACTCAACAAGTAATTCAATAAACCAACCAATTACACATCAATAAAGGAAATGCTTTTAACATTGAAGAACAATCAAGAGAACCAATCCCATGAGCCATATACATATTACCAAAAATAACAAATGCCAATTCATAAATGCATGATCTACCGGCAAAAATTTATTGTACAAACCTTATGTCCTCTTTCAATGTATTTCATAGCCACGAGCTCTTTCGTCTCCTTGTTTCTCATTAGCCTTGCGACACCAAAATTTCCAGAGCCTATATCCTTCACAAGCTCGTACTTATCCATTTTCCCCTTTTCTTCCCCCTATCTGCTACACAAATCTTCTTAAAAAACCAGAGCCAAAAAAAACACCAATTTAAGCAAATTAAGCTTTAATTCATACCCTACAACAGCTCAATCCAAAAGATCGAAGCTTCACAAATCAAAAGCTAAATTCAGAAACTTTAGATTCAATTGTTGGAGATTTCAGGTAAAATTAGGAAAAATTTCGGCGGAAATCCACAACCTGAAGCTCGATTATACTAATTTAAGCTCGATTGCACTAATGCAAAAACCATACGAAAAGGGAATCGGCCACTTACTCAATTAAAAGGCCCAATTCCAGAAGAAAACGATTGGCTTGGAATCCAAAAGGGGCAGACAAAATTTCCTGATTAATTAGTGTTTTTTGACGCTTAGGGATTCAAAAAGGTGCAGGTTTAGGGAAATCGGAAAGAATTGTGGGTGGGAAACAGACAAAACACCATGGATTATTGCTGGATTTGAAGAAAGGTGAGAACATGTAGTACTGACTATTCACTTGTGTATATCATATACATTCTCAATTAATGTGTACGTATATATTACACCTTAATTATACGTTTTTTATTTGGGCCCTGACTTTGAGGCGGTGCGGCCCAGACCAATATCCAACCCACGCAACGGCCCATGCCATATTTTTCAGTTCTGATTTTTATTTTTATTTTATTTTTTCCTTTTTTCCTTTTTTTTTTTTTTTTTTTCACTTCTAGGAAGATAGATAAGATGACACGATGCAATATGAATTTCAAATTATTTCTCTGATAAGTTTCTCATATCAATTTATCAAATTCCAAAATATTCATTATTTTTTTTATGCTCTAGCCCTGATTTTAAGTTATAAAACATGAATATTATTTTATGAAATGGAGTCTTATCGGTTAAAACTCAAATTTATTTTTATAAGTTAAATTTTATTTTATAAATATAAGTTGTAGATTGACTCGTCTTATTTTAATTATCGTGAGACAGTTCAATCAACAATCCACACTATAAATTTTTTAATATAAATAATAAAGATCCATCTTATGATAATTGTTCGTGAAATTCTCTGATATAAGTTTTTGCGATTTTAATTTTGTTAAATTAATTATCGAGGTTCAACACATATTTCAAGTTTCTTAACGTGACAAGTGGGTTTACTATTGTCCTAGGCAATTGGCATAATTGGTTTCCTAGTAAATGTGGCATGTGACAACTTGCCTAATTGTTTGGTGTTAAGTCACTTCCTTTGTCAATTTTATTTTCTTGGCATATTCTTTTATTCTATACATATATTTGAAAGCATGATATTGCATATTTAATCGGGTACTTGACTTCAAGATTAAGATAATTAAAGTATTTAAGTCTTTAAGCCTATTAATTAAAGATGTAAATCAAAATAGAGCTTTAACCTTTATTCCTTGCACCCTTCACCCTTTACTCCAAAGCATGATGTTGGGATGACACTTTTACCCTTTTGTAGCTCATGATGGATTTTCGTAGAGATATATTTTATATGTAACATATACTGTATATATTGGTCATAATTTGTTATAATTAATATTATATGCAAAATAAATTTACTAAATATATTATACTCTTACATAATTTCTTTTATAACATTTTGTTCTTATAAGGCTTGTGCGCTTCAAAAATTAAAATTTGGCTGGGGCCCATATTTTCTCACCTTGATCCAACTTCGGCCCATTTATTGGTCTAAGGCCCATATACTTTTTTAATTAATAGGCCAAAAGGCCCAATTATAACAGTTTATTTCTGAAGTTGTGACTAGTTGCACCACCAACTACAAACATTGAATCTCATTTACTGTGTATGTACATAACCTAGTACCATGAAAGAAGAAACCTACTCCATAGAAGGATTAAATTGAAAAGTTTATGACATTGAATCCAAACAAATTTAATGGATTTGTGGTGTAGGGTTCAAATTCACATTGTGAAATTAATAAACCAAAAGAAAATTAAGAAAACAATTAATACTTTCATTAAGAGCATCTCCAACCATGCACCACATTTCACACTACCTCTACATGTAGTGTGAAATGTGGCTCCAACCATGCACCACATTTCCCCTCTACATTATAGATTTGAATAGTGCACCACCACATGTAGTGGACACTATTGCACCACACTACATTATTTTTTTTTTTTGATTTTTTTAATACAATTTTAATTTCACAATTTATTTTTAATAGAATTTGCATTTCATCATTTCATGAAGCAATATTATTGTTTATGAAAAAATTATTATTTACTACATGTGTATAATATAAAAGTATTTTTTAGGCATGAAACAGTGAGCAATGAAACTTCTTCATTTCAAGCATTTGTTGGTCGATTTAGACAAATTAGAGACAAAGACGCTCACATCCCACTTCGTAATGGATTGATCATATGTGGGAGGAGCATTCCAATTCTGAGATCTAGATTGTCGTTATTGTTTTATTGAAATTTCTTGTATTGTGTGTCGTTTTTTCTTGTGTTAATTTTATGTTTTTTAATATGTATGATTGTAGCATTGTATCACGAAATTTAATTTAATGTTGTTCTATAATTTTTGCCTTTTTATATTCACATTTTTAAAAAAAAATAACTAATAAAAATAATTATATTCAATAATCAATATAAAACAAAAATAAAAATATTATGCAATTATTAAGTTTAAATTTGTATAAATTTTAAATCAATAAAAAATAAGAATAGTAAATGTAGTGCAGAATATAGCGTTGACGATTGGAGATGAATTTAATGTAGTGTGAATTTTGCTGTAGTGTAGTGTGAATTTTGCTGTAGTGTAGTGTGAACGACTGGCGATGGTCTAATGAATGATCAAATTTTTAATAGATTGAATATCCTATCTATCTTGAATACAAAAAAATTGGTATATAAAAAATTAATTATATGAGAAATTCTTTTGTCCACTGGGAATGTATTTGCTTCAATTATTGATGATATTCATGAGATAATGAGTTGGTTTGAATATATGAGATAAATCATCCATCTATCCCTATGGGTAGTCATATCACAAGATTGAGTAATACAATAATGAGTCCTTTTTATATAATGAGCTCACATTTTTCAAGCAAATAAGTTAATTATGTTGATATGGTATATTATCAAGACCAATAAAATCAAACAAAGGCACCCTAGTTGTCAAGATTACCAATTCATAAATATATTTAAGATACTTTTATTAGAATGATACTGAGGAGGAACATCGAACACAAGGATATTCTCTATAGTTTTGACAACAATCTAGTGGCATGAATATGTAGGTGTAGTTGAAGTGATGGTTAAATGAGTGTACGTAAGCCACCCAAGTGGAGTCCTAGTTGTATTGCTCATCCCACAAAAATTAATTTTCTATTTTCTTAAAAAAAAAAAAGTACCATGAATATTAGAAGATGTACACTTGCTAACTCCACTCATTTGGTCTCAATTCCATATGTAGAATTTTTAGTATTTCAATATAACACATTACGAGATAGTTTTTGGTTTGGATAGTAAATTATTTTTCAATCATAATAGATATATATATTTTTTTTATCATAAATATAAAAGATGATAATTTTACTTTTGTTGATAAAACATGAATAACACCTCACATCATATAGTCAATAATCTTGCACTATATACATGTGAGTGCAAAAATTATTTATTTTAAACTTTTCATCTAAATAGTAGTAGAATAGTGACAAAATTGTATATTGCTAATTTTATTAGATATTGTGATAGAAAGAACTATTATACTACACTATCATATTTGTTTGTTTTATTTACGATGAAAATTAAATGCTCATTTTTTCTTCAACTTTCCCATGAAAAAATAAAAAATTATAAAAATGATCTAGGCATATAATTTAGGCAAAACTTATTATTTAGTCCCAAAACTTTCAAATTCTGTTTTACCCAGCTTTTATACAGTTTTAAATTTCATCTATAAGTCGTTAATTTTTCATATATTGTTTGACAAGATCAACTCTTATAAAATTATTTGTTTTACTCGATCCTTAAACTTTCACATTACTTTTAAATTGTTAAGCTCTTTATGATTTTTATCAGCAGTGGTTAGTTACTTTTTGAAAATTTAATTTTAAATTAAAAAATTATAATCAAAATAGTATTATATGATGAGAATAAAAATATTACACATTATTACTTGTTAAATTGTAATTTCTCAAAAATATTATTACATATACATAAAATTATAACACGATACAATAATATTACCTAATATACATAAAAGTGTTATCATTGACTATGTTGATCGACACATTAATCTATGTTAAATGGGTCAAACTAACCCATCTTACGAAATGAGATCCATAAAAAAGTATCACCCATAATTTAAAATCACATTCCAATTTTTATATCAATAATTGTGATTCTAAATTCACTTTTAAATCCAACCATCCAAACCACACCACGATCACCATACTTTGTTTTATATACTGAAAGATGTTATGGTTGGTGATTTAAAAGAATAATGATAAAGAAAGAAAAAAAAATATAAGGCCAAAAAAATTATAAGAAATAGTGATAACCAAGAGATAATAAAAATGATAAAACGAACCACAAAACCTCGCCACGTGGCGGATCACACCCCCGCACACCACACTATTTCCACAAGCTCCACTTCCCTGCACTTCTTATTTGTAACTGACACTCTCTCTCTCTAACTCTCTTCTCTCTCTCTCTACTCTCTCTGTCCACCACCATCAATGGCTTGCCTCTCAAGCAGCATGTTCAGCGCCGCCGTGCTTCCCCGCAAGCCGGTGGTATCATCCAGCAGCCTCCGATCTCTCTCCAACTGGAATCAGGCGGCTCTGTTCGGCCTCCGGTCCGGCGGCGCCGGAAGAGTGACGTGTATGGCGACGTACAACGTGAAGCTAATCACCCCCGACGGAGAGGTCACTTTCAAATGCCCTGATGACGTGTACATCGTGGACCAGGCGGAGGAGGAAGGGCACGATCTGCCGTACTCGTGCCGCGCCGGATCCTGCTCCTCCTGCGCCGGGAAGATGGTCAGCGGCAGCGTTGACCAATCGGACGGTGGATTTCTGGACGATGAGCAGATTGAAGAGGGGTGGGTGCTGACGTGTGTCGCCAAACCTACTTCTGATGTTACCATTGCCACGCACAAGGAGGAGGAGCTTGCTTAAATATAATATATATATATATATATATATATATATATATATATATATATATATATATGATTTTTATTTTATGTAACTTTAATAAATAATAATTTCCTTTCTTTTTTTTCCTTTTGTTTTGATAATTTTGATTATATGTCATCTCTCAGTGTTTGGTATTATTATGCGAATGAAATGAAGTGAAGAATAGTAGCTTTGTTTCATGTTTATTTTGGTTTTACTGTTAAGTGACAATCAAAGTTGTACGTTGAGAAATTTGAGAAATCACAACAATAAAATTCAATCATATATATGAAGTTTATGATGTTTCACTACGAAAGATTATTTGTTTGTAATAAAATTTGAGCATTTCAGTGATTATTATTGTAGGTATGTGATAAAAGGTTGTGAAGAATCTTCTATATATCAGTTGCGCGAATTTAGAATATGTATAACTCGATTTACCCTACGTTTTATATTTTCAATTTTACTCCTTTTAGTAAAATGATGCATTATCTGTTAATCTATAGATTATTGATTGCTTTTTTTCATAAAATGTATTATTTCTTTTAAATTATTGTATCATCTAAGTGTTAATGAGAGTTATTTAGGATGAAATTACTCTTACATAAAGGTATTAATTGTTTTTACTTTAAAGTAATGCTTGTATAATTGAAAAATTAACATTAATTATATCTAAAGAAAGGAATTAGTCGTAGTCATTCATGTATCATATGTAATACATGAAATGTACTTGTGTAATTAAAGATATTAGTATACATGTTGTTAGGGTATATATCCTAATAAGATGATATAAAAGAATCACTTCATCGTGTTAAAAATTTGTAAGCTAGGTGAAATGTATAATCTATTACTTATTTTATTACGTATTACTTAATAGAATATATTGTTTTTTTTTTAAATGTATACTTGTTTTTTTCAAAAGTTAATATATCACTACAAGAAAAATAGAAAAACAACAACCCCAAAGACAACCTTTTTTATGAATTTGTGTAGTCTTTTCGAAATTTACAACTTTTTTTCCAAAAAGCGTTGTCTTTGTTCAAAAATTTCGCTAAAAGACAACGCAAATAATGGGAAAGACAACGTTTTTTTTCATAGGGTTGTTAAATGACATTTTTTTTAAAAGACAACGCTTTTGTGCAACGCTTTTTTCAAAGGGTTGTCTTATAGCGGATTTTAAAAAAAAAAGACAACCCTTTTATGCAACGCTTTTATGCGTTGTCTTTTTATAGTACTTTTTTGTCAATAGACAACCTATTGTGCAACGCTTTTTTCATGTGTTGTGTTAATTATAAATTAATTATTTTTTAATTAAATTAAATTTAAAAATTTTAATTAATTTATAATGTTATCTTATATTATTTGCATTAATATTATGTTGTGTTAATTATAAATTAATTATTTTTTAATTAAATTAAATTTAAAATTTTTAATTAATTTATAATGTTATCTTATATTATTTGCATTAATATTATCTTATATGAACAAACTCATAATTTTAAAAAATAGTATTTTTATAAAATACTATTTTGAATTAATTAAGAAACTACACCTAAAATATTACTCTCTCCCTTTTATATAATAATACAAAATTTATATATTATTTTAAAACATAATTCGAAAATTATGTTTTATAATTCATAATCCATAAATTATGAATGTTTTTCTAAAATAAAAATAAAGATAAAATGAGTTTGGTTTTAAAATTAATACAAAAAACATAAATTATTTTAAACAATTATTTTATAAAGTAAAAAAAAAAGATATATATAAATCATACCAATTATATATATATATAGTTAACCTTTAAAATATATTAAAAATACAAATAATATTGTGATTCTTCAATAATATTTTAGGTATTGAATAAATCTATGTATGTAAAAATATATGTAAATAAATCTATGTACGCAATATGACAAATAGTCCAACAAATTAAAGTAAAGAATAATATTTTAATTGAGTCACATTTATATTTTGTATCGTGAGTGCATTAACATTTTGGGTTTTGAACATTCATATGTTGGCCATTGAAATCGAGTTAAATACAATAATATATTAAAATTGAAAATAAATGACTTATATTAATAAGTATTAATGGTACTTTATATATAAAAATTAACAAAAAATATGTGATAATATTAATTATTTTTTAATTAAATTAAATTTGAAAAGTTTAATTATTTTATGTTGTTATATATCTTATATTATCTTATGTTAATTAGTCATTAATCTTCCAATTATATATATATATATATATATATATATATATATTTTGTTAACCTTTTAAAATATATTAAAAATACAAATAATAAAAATTAACAAAAAATATGTAATAATATTAATTGTTTTTTTAATTAAATTAAATTTGAAAAGTTTAATTATTTTATGATGTTATATATCTTATTTTATCTTATGTTAGTTAGTCATTAATCTTCCAATTATATATATATATATATATATATATATATATATTGTTAACCTTTTAAAATATATTAAAAATACAAATAATAAAAATTAACAAAAAATATGTGATAATAGAAAATTGAAAAATATCAAAAATTGAATTAAAAGAAATGTATGTAGGATATTATTACATAATGCACCAGTGATCTAGTGGTTTGAGGACCACTTTGTCACCCGGGTTCGATTCACAGACAATGCGGAATATTGGCTATAATGATGTTATCGCTTGTGTATGATGATGTCATCGTCCTTTTTTTGTTTTTTTTTTGCAACGTTAGATATGACAATGCTCAAAATCTGTTTAAACAGCGAATTTTTTTTTGCAACGTTGGATACGACAATGCTCAAAATCTGGATTTAACAACGGGTAAAAACCGTTGTTAAATGACGAAATTCTTGTAGTGTATGTGTTTACGTTAAGAGATTATTTGTAAACTCAAAAAATATAAAATGTTTATTAGGAATCTTGTGAAATTCACTGATATAGTTTTGTAAAGTGGGTACATCAACAATACTGTACAGACTTGACTATTGCAAATGGTTTTAGGTTGTGGGTGTTGAAACATAATCTCGCGTGATTATATTCATGAGACAATATTATGTAAGTTCTGTATTTATTGTTTTATTGAAATGTAGTGATTGTATAATAGAAAAATATTCAAGAATTTTTTTTTTTTTACCCAATAACTTATCGTGTTTGATAATTCCGGCCATTAACTTTTCGGAGTGACAATTTTACCCTTTAATTTTTGAAAATTCAAAAATTTAGGTCAATTTTAGCCTGAAAGATCAAATTGGGCTCAAATCGCTATTCAGCCCCGATTTAATGATTTTTACTGAATAACATTAAAGGAATACAAGACTATTAAATAAAAGCAAAAGAAAAATAAAAATTGATTAAAAGTTAAAGGATATAATTGTAAGCCCGAAATCAGCAATTTGGGTTGAATAGCCCGAAATTATGGCTTGATTGCCCAATTTGAGCCTAATTAGGCCTTTCAGGCTGAAATATGTCTAAATTTTTTAATTTTCAAAACTAAATGATAAAATTGTCAGACCGAAAAGTTAATGGTCGGAATTGTTAGACGCGATAAGTTACTGGGTAAAAAAAATAATAAACTCAATATTTAATATAAAATAGTACTTATTTAGTACAGGAATGTATTACTTGTATAATTTAAATATATCTTTCTACAGTAATCAAAATATATTAGTTATATAATTAAAATGTAACATTATTATATAAAATATTTGTTTCCCATGTAAAATGTACTTAGAATTTGATATTTTCTTTTTTTTTTTTTCAAATGACTAGTGTGTTTCTTATTGTCGAAATACTTAATTTTCAATGGTTAAACAAATTTTTTTATAACAAAGAAATTTTCAATAACATATCTATACTTATATTAAAGTAGGAAAGCTGACCAAAATTACAGGAGTGTCACTTTCCCGCTAAAAAATGTCATGTCAAATGCTGACTAGATGAATAAATAATTTTACATATTTCTTTTTCAAAGTTCTGGCTTCTTTTACAAGTCCGAAGGAAGACATTTGAGAATCTTATTTGATAAGTCATTTTTTACTTGGAAAAAATAAATATAAAAGATAAGTCTTATTATACAAGTCATTCTACAGTCTATATAAATGAAGACAAGATGAGTAATTTCTCAAAAAAGAAAGATATACAAAGAATGAATAAAGAAATAAAATACAGTAGATATACAATGAAGGATACCATGAAGAAAGAACGAAGAAAATAAAATAAAGAAAGAGAAAGAAAAACAGTAGATACAGTGTAGAATACAATACAATGAAGAAAAAAAACCAGTAGATACATGAAGAAATGAGGAAAAAAACTAGATACAATGAAATGGGCTGGCACTCACAATTATGGTTAATGATTTGGTTTCTTCATCCATCAGTATGTTACCATATTGCAAATCATTGTGGCAGAATCCTACACGTTGATGACCAGTAGAAACATTCTTTCCAATTCCGATATTTCAGCTTTCAGGATATCCAAGCGAAATTCCTCTGCTTCTTTAGACGATGATACATGTTTAGCATCATCAACCCACTTGCTGAAATATATGGGCATAAAACCCCAAGTAAGCACATATATATAATTCTCAAATAGGATTTTCCTAGAAACATATAACAAGATTGCATTGGAGGAAGGGAAAAGAGTGTACAACAATCTATCCCAGAGGACAACTTTCTTAGTCCCAGGCATATTTAGGTTGTGGAAGATGGGGCTGTGAGGAGCTGCCATCAGGTCATGGCTCGGCTGCTTTGGAGAGAGGAAAAGCGGGAGGAAAATAACAGATGAGTTGCGGCAAGATTTGGAGTTGGTGAGGAGGAGGCAAAGTCGCGGTTGGCGGCTAAAAGAGAGCAGAGAAGAGGCGGTGAATGGAGAGGAAGAGACGGACATCAAAGTAGAGAGAAAGAATAGTGTCTAGGGTTTTGTTTACATAATATATAGCGGTGAATGGAGAGGAAGAGACGGGGCATCAAAGTAGAGAGAAGGAATAGTGTCTAGGGTTTTGTTTACATAATATATATATATATATATATATATATATTAAGTTAATATAATGTAGTTGGGCCTTAATAGAAGGATGTTTAAAAAATTGACATTTTTAGATGGACCTTTATTTTTAATAGGTGCAATGATAATTTCAGAATTATTGTATAAATCTATTTAAAAGTCTCATCTTATTTTTATGTTTATTTTTAACTTCAAATTTTACTATTTTGAAAAAAATATGAGAGGGAGAAAACCTACAAATTAGATTATATTATTTTCATGTAATCTAACAAATAAAATAACTTAATTTATATGACATGGAAGAAAAAAAATTATATCTTATTCTAATACATGAAAGAAGTTCATATTTCAATTCAAAAAATTCATATTTCATTTCGTTTAGCACATTAAAAAATAAAAAGATGGCATGATTTTTATTATTTTATCACATGAAATTCTGATTTTATCACCAATGATATATGAATATATATACTATATATTAAAAAAAGAAAGTTGACAAAAATTACAAGAATATAATTTTCCCACTTAAAAGTGTCATGTCAATAAAATAAAATAGTAAATCTTACTTGATAAGCTACTATATAATTATATATATATATTTATATATAAAATCAATCTTACTCTAGAAGTTATTATATAATCTATATAAAACTAACAAATGAAGAGAAGATATATTGATTTCTCAAATCAATGTAAAATTAAGAAATGAAGAAAAAATAGTGAGTTTTCAACAAAATAAAGATATATAGAGAATGAAGAAAGAAACATGATATACAAACATTAGATATAATGAAACTAAGAAATGAAATAATACAAGATTTTGCTAAACATTTAAAGGTAGAAAAATTCTTCTAAATTCACATTGTCTCATATCTTCGTCTTTAGAGAGATATAATGTATTGAGAAAAATATTATAAACAAACTTTTAGTACAAATTATTATTGTTAAAATCCAACAATAAATATGACAACCCGCCACTTTCCCGCCAAAAAATAATTACAATAATCTTGGCAAAAATTACAAGATTGTCACTTTCTCGCCAAAAAATGTCATGTTAATAAAAAAAAAAGTAA
The DNA here is from genome assembly GCA_954870855.1 of Scutellaria minor. Lineage (NCBI taxonomy): Eukaryota > Viridiplantae > Streptophyta > Magnoliopsida > Lamiales > Lamiaceae > Scutellaria > Scutellaria minor. Next base: position 1,899,855 of record OX940725.1, read on the forward strand.
ATCTTACTTGATAAACTATTCTTTAAATAAGAATAAAGAAAATATCAATCTTACTCTAGAAGTTATTCTATAATCTATATAAAACTAAGAGATGAAGAGAAAGATATATTGATTTCTCAAATCTATGTAAAACTAAAAAATAGAGAAAAATATAGTGATTTCTCAACAAAAGAGAGATGCATAGAGAATGTAAAAAAAAAAAAAGATATACAAAGAATGAAGAAAAAAAAACACCGTAAATATAATTATTTCTCCAATCTATATAAAACTAAAAAAATTGAAAAAATACAAGATTTGCTAAATATTCAAATGTAGAAAAATTCTTCCCGATTTTATTGTTTAAAGAAAAAAAGAATAATAGAAAATCGTAAATATAATGATTTCTCAAATCTTTATAAAATAAAAAAAATGAAAGAATACAAGATTTGCTAAATATTAAAAGGTACAAAAAATTCTTTCAAATCTTATTGTCTCATATCTTCATCTAAGGAGATCCCACCAAATTGACTTTGTACACTAAACACAAATTGAACAAATAATTTTGTGAGAGAGACATGAAAAAATGACGTAAGAAAACTATATATGATGATTCAAGTATGAGAGTGAAATATACAAATTATAAAAAATATAAAAGAAAATATTAATTATTATGATTGAAGGAAATATTATTGTATATAATAATTTCAATTTGACGGAAATATAAATCATCAAATAAAATAAAAATGTTAAAAAATAAAATTAACAATTACAATTATTAAAGTTATATGATAATTCGTGCAACGCACATGAATAATATGAAAAATCATTTGTATATGGTACATATTTTAAATTAAAATAATAAAAAATGTTATAAATAATTTGTTAGTTTATACAACTTCATTACATTATTACAAATTGTTAAATATTAACACAAATAACAAATTGCGCATTGCGCGGGTGGACTGCTAGTCTATATATAAAAACAAAGAATTTGGTGATAATTTCAGATTTACCCTTTTTCCGCCGAAATGCATCATAATTTTCTGGGTATTAAAAAAATGGAAAAGAAAAGTTTTTTTTCATTTTCAGTGTAATTAAAAAAATGAAAAAAAGAATAGAAAAATGGTTGCTAATTTAGAAGGTTCCAGCATGCAATTCAGGATGAATTATATTTCATTTCTGATGGAGTAGTTAATGGGGATACAAATACTGGATTTTGTATTTTCAAAATTGGTTTTTAATAATTTAATATTATGTCATGGAGTGTTCATTATTGCTTAACTGAACATTGAGCCGTCTAATTGCTTTTTTTAATGATGCTTACTGACTCCACCTCTATTTTGGCCAATTGAAATTTGGTTAATTACCAATTATTTTTAGTTGCATGCAAATGAAATCTATTTTGACCAATAGTGTTTTAAGTAATTTTTTAATATTTTTATTTGCATTAATGATGATTTATTTTCCACGGGAAAAGAAACACACATTAGAGTGTTTGATATACTCTACCTATCTCTTGATCAATCGGTGGATTAACCATTTCCCTAATCCATCAAATTTGTCCAGTAATGACTCTATCGACCAATCAAAATGCAGTTTAATCGAAGAGAGCAGGGGTTAAAAAGTCCTTTTATCCACACACATGCACAACTGCAATGATGATTGTCTGCTAATATGTATTTTGCATAAAAAAAATGATAAATTGAAAATTAGTGGTGTGATCCTTGGCATTCCTCAGCAGCTATAAAAGCAAGATGTGCTTTGTCTTGATGAGCTTACATTCTCAAACACTGGAGTTCAAGTCATCCTTTTGCTTTAGCTTTGTTGCTTACCAAACAATTTCAGTTAGGACAGTGTGAGTAAATGATTCCATATGAAATACTTCCCTTGCATTTGTTAGATAATATATTGTTGATCTGTTTTGTTTTTCTTTGACAACATGACACCTTGCTTCACTTTGTTGAGATATATTGGACCTTCAAGAACTCAATGGGCTGTGAAGATGAGGTTGGTTCGCTGCTATCGTGTACCTGCATATGGCAATGCCATGAGATTTCGAAGCACAAAATGTGTTTTTCATGATGCAGAGGTATTCATTTTCAATATATATATCACAATCAATCTATACAACATGTTGTGGTAGAAACTATTAAAACTTCATGAAGCCTAATATATAACAACTGTTTTATGGATTTTCCAGGGTCAAAGAGTTCATGTTACCATCAAGACTGAACTGCTGCCTCGACTCAATGTAGAGTTTGCTGAAGGAAATTTATATGCTGTAAAGAATTTTGTTGTCACAAACAATAGGATGCATTTCAAGACCACTAACCATCATTACATGCTGATTTTTATCAATAGCACTAGAGTGACTGAATTTTCTGATCCAACGTTCCCATTTCATATTTTCCAGTTCAAGCATTTTAATGATGTATCAAGAGTTGATCATCTCAATGAATCTGAGATGATTGGTATGGTTTTATGAGCAAGCTGAAACATCCATTATAAATAGTTATAATATTAAGTCTTTTGTTGGTATATTGTTTTGTTTCTACTTATTTTGTATTACTTGAGCAGATGTTATTGGTCGTGTTGTCAGCTTGAATTCACCACGTGTTCGCAACAACAATGATCAGATTACCAAGTGGATGAAAGTGAACTTGGAATATCATGGGTATGCAGATTTGTTATATTTCAGGATTTGTTTTGCTAATGTTAATTATTTTCTCATACTGGAATGAATTTGCTTTAGTCGTAATCGACTGAGTTGTACTCTATGGTAGGATTATGTTGATGTGATGATGGAAAGGGTGAGACAAGGTAGGGGAGACTCCTATCATGATTCTCCAATTCTGCCGGTGTAAGGTTTATAGAGGAACTATTGTTTGTTATTTTTTACTTGAACATGTGTAACTTTATTGTGATTTGTTGTTATTCAATTTGGGATTTGTTATCTCTTGGATTTTGATGTAGATGTTGTGAGTGTTTCTACTACCTATAATGCTACTAAGATGATACTGGATGTCGATTTAATGGAGATAACTGCATATAGAAACGGGTATGCTTCAAGTACTTTATTGGTGTTTAATATATATGAGGGTTTGAATTCATTTTAATTCACTAAATGCTAATGAAATACAAATCTTTTGGATTTTAAAGGTTTGATGATGATTTGGGACAACATGTTGTTGGTTTGCCTGTTTTTGGTACGCTGGAGATGGAAAATGATGATCCGCTGAATGGGAACTTTGTTATACATACAATTGAAGAAATCAGGACATTGGCTGAGGTGAATTATATAACTATATATATGGTTGTTTGTATTTATTTATGTCGTCTTCTTATTTTATCTACAGTTTTGATCTCCTCTTATTATTTTAGAGGTGATATGTTTTATATTGCCAGGTTGGTTCGTTTTGGATTATTACTAAAAGTATTAGTATTGAGACGATTGGGGATTGGTGGTATCTATCATGCCGAAGGTGCTTTAAGAAGATGACCAAGGTTGATCAGACGTTTTATTATGTTAACTGTGATAAATTTGATGCAAACAACACCCCAAGGTATTTATTGTTCGTTTTATTAAAATATGTATATATTTGTATGAATGAAAGATGATTCTATTTTCAACTTATTCAGGTATAAGATTCAGGTTTTGGTCCAGGATTACACTGATAATGCCTCTGTTATCCTATGGGACCAACATGGGACCAACATGTTCAAACTAATAGAAATTCAATGTTGGTCCCATAGGATAACAGAGGCATTATCAGTGTAATCCATAGAGTACAACTCAGTCGATTACGACTAAAGCAAATTCATTCCAGTATGAGAAAATAATTAACATTAGCAAAACAAATCCTGAAATGTAACAAATCTGCATACCCATGATATTCCAAGTTCACTTTCATCCACTTGGTAATCTGATCATTGTTGCTGCGAACACGTGGTGAATTCAAGCTGACAACACGACCAATAACATCTGCTCAAGTAATACAAAATAAGTAGAAACAAAACAATATACCAACAAAAGACTTAATATTATAACTATTTATAATGGATGTTTCAGCTTGCTCATAAAACCATACCAATCATCTCAGATTCATTGAGATGATCAACTCTTGATACATCATTAAAATGCTTGAACTGGAAAATATGAAATGGGAACGTTGGATCAGAAAATCCAGTCACTCTAGTGCTATTGATAAAAATCAGCATGTAATGATGGTTAGTGGTCTTGAAATGCATCCTATTGTTTGTGACAACAAAATTCTTTACAGCATATAAATTTCCTTCAGCAAACTCTACATTCAGTCGAGGCAGCAGTTCAGTTTTGATGGTAACATGAACTCTTTGACCCTGGAAAATCCATAAAACAGTTGTTATATATTAGGCTTCATGAAGTTTTAATAGTTTCTACCACAACATGTTGTATAGATTGATTGTGATATATATATTGAAAATGAATACCTCTGCATTATGAAAAACACATTTTGTGCTTCGAAATCTCATGGCATTGCCATATGCAGGTACACGATAGCAGCGAACCAACCTCATCTTCACAGCCCATTGAGTTCTTGAAGGTCCAATATACCTCAACAAAGTGAAGCAAGGTGTCATGTTGTTAAAGAAAAACAAAACAGATCAACAGTATATTATCTAACAAATGCAAGGGAAGTATTTCATGTTCAAATTAATCTGAGGCAGTGTGAAGAAGATTAGTTTGAACATGCCTCAGATTAATCCTGGACTGGTTGCTAATCAGGTAATTACCTAATTTTATGATTTTGTTAGTAAAAAATATCTCTAAGTTATTATTGTGCATATGGTTATTTGATATAATTGATATTCATTTGAAGGCTGAAAATTTCGATGGGTCAATTAAACCCTTGGTGATGCAAATCAGGTAATTGATATACTTTATTCGTGATGTAATTTACTATTTTTATTCTGATTATTGTTATATGATATCTCTGTAATTCCACGAATGTCGTTGACTCCATCTAATCCGAGATTGCCGTTTAAATTTAAGAGAAGACAGTTCCCTTTGATTGTGTTATATGCAATGACAATTAATAAAAATTAGGGACAATCACTCTCTCATGTTGGTCTGTTGTTGAAGAAACCTGTGTTCAACCATGGCCAGCTATATGTTGTTGTTTCACATGTGACGAGGCGTGGTGGTTTGAAAATCTTGGTTCACGATAAGGATAATCCACATGTTCGTTCAACTAAGAATGTTGTTTACAAGGAAGTCTATCAAAATTTGTAGATTGTATTGTTTATGCAGTGGATATTTTAATATTTCCTTTGAATTTAATATCCAGTTTGAATAAAGTGTCTTATCCATGTGTAGGGGTGGAGATCGGACGGATCGAATCGGAAATAGGGTGTTTCGGAAAAAATTCCAAAAAATTTCGGAAATGAAAAATCAATTCCAATTTCCATCCAAAAAATTTCGGAAATGAAAAATCCATTCCAATTTCGGAATTGTCGGAAATTTCGGAAATTTCGGAATTCCGAAATTTTGGAATTTTCGGAAATTTTATCGGAAATTTCGAAAATTAAAAAATTCAGAAAATCGGAAAAAATCAGAAATTTTCGGAATTTTCAGAATTGTCCCAAAATATCTTATATTATGTAGTATATAAGATAGTATAATTATAAAACAACAGTATAAACTATAGTATGTAGTATAAAATAAAACTATAGTATAAACTGTACTATATACATATAGTATATAGTATATAGTATATATAGCATAAAGTATATAATATATAGTATATAGTATTCTTCTATAGCATATAGTATATAGTATATAGTATATAGTATGTAGTATATAATATAATATAATTAAAAAACTACAGTATAAACTATAATATATAGTATATATTATAAAATAATACTACAAAACTACAATATAAACTATAGTATATAGTATATATAGCATAAAGTATATAATATATAATATATAGTATGTAGTATATAATATAATCTAATTAAAAAAACTACAGTATAAACTATAATATATAGTATATATTATAAAATAATACTAAACAACTGCCGTATAAACTATAGTATATAGTATATATTATAAAATAATACTAAAAAACTACAGTATAGACTATAGTATATAATATAAAATAAAACTATAATATAAACTATACTATATACATATAGTATATATAATATATTATATACTATCATATAGTATAAAGTATATAAAATATATTATATAGTATACAGTATTATAAAGTATACTATAATATGTATATTTATATTTACACATAGTATAAAGTATATAAAATATATTATATAGTATATAGTATTATAAAGTATACTATAATATATATTTATATTTACATATAGTAAATGTATATAAAATATATTATATAGTATATAGTATTCTTCTATAGCAAATAGTATATAGTATAAAATGTTTGAATTATTTACAACAATTGCTATTAGTTTGATGGTAAGTTTCATGCTTTGAGTATGAGAGGTCTCGTGTTCGATTCTCAAATGCCTTTACTAATTCTACATTTTATAATTTCGGATCGGAAATCGGAATTTCCGAAAATTGAATTTCGGAAATATTTCGGATCGGATTTCGGAATTTCCGAAAATTTTAAAACTAATTCCAATTTCCATCCGAAAATTTTCTGAAAAATCGGAAATCGGATTTTCGGATTTCGGATTAAAAATATTCGTTCCAAAATCGGAAAATTTCGGATCGGATTCGGCGGATTTCGGAAATTCCGTTCCAATTTCCACCCCTATCCATGTGTTATGACTTTTCTCAATTTCTTACGTGTTAGGTCTCAAGTATATCAATAACAAGTTATGCGATGTCTTTAAAATTTCATTATTTGTGTTAACTAATTTAATTGAAATTTCTTATGATTTATGGAAATATTTCACTATAATTTAGTTCATCTATATATATATATTGTGTAATATGATAGGCCGCGCAACGCGCGGGTGCACTCCTAAATATTATCCTAAATTACAAACCCTAAATTGCAACATTTGATTGGGCAAGTGTATACCATACCATACAGCGTGTGGCAATCTGAGAGAGGATATGAAAATGATAAAACCAACCACAAAACCTCGCCACGTGGCGGATAAAAAACCACACTATTAATTCCCCAACCTCACCTTCCCCTCCCCATTATCCCTCTCTCTCTCTCTCTACACATCAACAGAACAACAATGGCGAGCATCTCAAGCAGCATGTTGAGCACCGCCGCGCTCCCCCGCAGGGCGGTGGCGTCTTCCACCAGCCTCCGGTCTCTGCAGAACAGCGCCGCTCTCTTCGGCCTCAAGTCCGGCGGTGCCGGCGGCAGAGTGCGGTGTATGGCGACCTACACGGTGACGCTGAAAACTCCGACCGGCGAGGCGGTGATAAAGTGCCCTAGCGACAGTTACATTCTGGATGTGGCGGAAGAGGAGGGGCAGGATCTGCCCTACTCGTGCCGCGCCGGAGCTTGCTCCTCCTGCGTCGGAAAAGTCGTCAGCGGAACTGTCGACCAATCGGATAACAGCTTTCTGGATGACAGCCAGATGGCGGACGGCTGGGTGCTGACGTGTGTCGCCTATCCTACTTCTGACGTCATCATTGAGACTCACAAGGAGGAAGAACTCGCTGCTTAAGTAAAATTATTATTTTTTGAATTTCCACATTTCCTTCGTGTCTTCTCTCTCTCTCTCTCTCTCTCTCGAGTGTGGACCGTGTGGTGTTTTGTGTGAGAGAAAGTGGAAAAGTGACTTTGATTGATATGTAAGACTTAAATATTTCTTCATTCTCTGGTTAATTAGGTTTGCATCACAAAACTCTTTTTTTTCGTCATGAAATGATTCACTTGGTGGGATTGATATGGTTTGTTTGAACACAATTTTTGATGTCTTTTTAGAACAATAATCATTAATAAAAAAATATGAGAATGCAATTCATCTCCAAATTAATAATGTAGTTGAAATGCATTAGTCATACGCTGAAATAATCTTGTTTCGAAAATATATTATAACTCTAAATTAATTCAAACGTGACTCGACAAAAAAAATGGAGTGCTAAATTAAGTGCCTTTTAAAAGTTCACATTATGTTTCCACAAAAATTGTGCTGAAACTGTGACAAGATGTTTTCATATTCATAAATTTGAAGAAGTTGAGTAGAGATACAAAAAGGATAAAACCAACCACAACACATCACCACGTGGAAGATAAGAGCCCACGCAATTCCTAATCTTCATCTGTTCTAATCTTCACTTATATAACATGTCAAAATTACGTGGGTTTTAATAAATTTAACAATTAATTGTAATTGTTTTTTTTTTTTTTTTACATCAACATTACTTGCTTTAAGAAGTGATATCCAAATGAGATAGAAATTTTGATTGGATACAAATGATCCGAATTGTAATCTCCACAAGCACCATTATCCCTCTCTCCATATTTTTTCTTCACAGATCTCTCTGAGTTTAATATTATTATCTTCGAACTTAAAATTTTATTCAAATTAAGCTATAATTTAAAACTATAGGCGTAATATGGTTAAAATCAGTTTTCATCTCATAACTATAATGTCTTTTGATCTTGATCTCATAATTCTCACGATTTTCAATTTAGTCATAGAATTTAAGAATATGTTTGATTTCAGTCTAATTTCGTAAAATTGGGATTTTCCGGTGACCTAGAAGTGATGTGGCGACACGTGCCAAATTTTTATTGATTGACACATTTCACCACATTACTTATAGGTCACTGGAAATCCTGCGAATATTTCGATTCAAATTGAAATAAAATCGGACAGATATTTATAGGACCAAAATTGGAAGATATTGAAGATATGGAACAAAAAATAATTTCAACCCAACTTAATCTCAATAGAAACTCAACATGTTTGTATACAACTCTACAAAGGGTTACAAATCAAGACACATTTTCCACATTGGAGCCACCAAGATACATATCACCTATATCTATGAATGTATGTAACCTTTATAAATAAAAAAAAATAATAAAAAATTCTTAAGTTTTCCCAAACAGCTCAAGAAGAGTCTCAGTTTTACTCTCCTCCACACAATCCACCACCACATTGTCTTCAACAACTTCGTTTGGAATTTCCGATTCATGTTGCATGTGTTTGAACGAATACTCATGCTCGACTGGATGTGAGCTCTCGAGATCACATCCTCGATCATCGCCATCTACTTGATGATCAATTTCATCATCCATATGTGTTAAGGAGACGACCGAGGAAGATGGAGACAGAGTCCCGGAAGCAACGGTGATGATCTCGTCCCTCTCATCAACCATTGATTCAAGGGAACAAGTGGACCTTGTTGTGATTGAGTTCGTTGTTAGCTTCGACCTTTCCTTAACTCTCTTACACCAGCTATGCAACGAGTCTCTCACGCTTTCAGCTATTATAGCTTTCTTACAACGAGATCCCATCTGATAGATATCACATATATGAAGATCACAATTTACACATTTATAAAGGTGGGGTACCACTTGAGCTACAAGACTCGTGTAAGATCAGACATGTTATATATAAAACCTAATTGGTGTTGTTAGAGAGTAGTTACTAACCGTTGTAACGATTACGTTTAAAGGGACTGTGCTATAGCTGCACCAGAATTGAACAAGTACTCTGCATGGAATACAACAGTGTGTGAATATTGTGTGGCAAATTTGACCAAGAAAATTGAGGGATAATCGCAAAAACTACACTCCTTAATTTAGTCAAATGGATGAATTTATAAGTTTTTAGAACATGGTGGGGTTGTTTTTGTAATTAGGTCAGACCTTATGGGTAGTTTGTGTAATTATATTGTTAGAAATATTTTATGTTTTATGCTATAATACCGGGAAAATTGTAATTTTAGAATATTAACTTTTGAGAATTCATCATTTTAGAATACCAATTTATTCGGAATTGAAATTGAACACTAATTTTTAATTACAGACCGATTTAGGAAAAATTGGTCTGAAATCCCCATTCGAGTTGATTTTACTCACGGAGTGTACGTGAACCCTACTTTTGGGCTTTAAAAAAAAAAAATCATTCGATTCTCACTTAAATAGAATTGAAATTGGTAAATTGATTTGAGGTTTTGCTATGGCTTGAGTAGATAAGTGTTTTGACATAACAAATATATATTTTGGTTCAGATTTAAAGAAGATCCATCATAACGACACGTCTCGTAGCCAGAATTTATCATAACCTGTCCCAAGCTCACCCAAAATTTGATTTTCCTTAAAACTAGAACTAAAATGCACGTTTTTTATGTCAAAACATTCCCCTCCAAAAACTATAGCAAAACCTCAAATCAATTTACCGGTTTCTATTTAACTCAAAATCGATTTGAGTGAGAATTAGCTGAAAGTTTTGAAAAGTCCAAAAATAGGGAGTAAACTAAAATTTAGGATTTCGGGTGAATTTGTCCAAAAAAAAAAAAAAAGTGTCCAAATTTCAAAGTCCGATAATTTAGCGTCTTAAAATCGCAATTTAATTCCCTGTAATAATCCATAGAAATTGAGTAGAGAAATTCTGACCCTGAAATGAGTCTAATGATGATCATAGCATGGTTTTTCATGAAGCAAGAAGGCTGCTTGAATCCCCACTGCACAATAACAGGTGATGAGTTTGACATTGCAATCAATCCTGAGCTCTAATTGGAGTATACACAGAGAGGTTTGTTCTTACCAATGACCAGATGAAAGTCGCCATCTCGAAAGCATTCTGCAACAATGACAAGACTGATATTAAAGCCGATGAAATCAAACAAACAAGTAACATCTTTGGATTTCATACCTGAAACGATATGAACTGTATCAAACGTAGCAAGATTTCCGGTTTCCCAAACCAAAACAGCTCGTCCCGTGGCTTCACTTGAGTCCCAATAGTCGGCCCCAGTGGCTCCACCATTTCAAGTGCTAGTAAGGAGACCACGTGTTGGAGCTTTGTCCCCACCAACATCACGAGCTTCAATTAACACGTGTAGCATTATACGTCAGAAAGACACATTTCCACTATATATGGAAAGGAAGGTGAAAGTGTCGAATTGCAAGAAAGCACGAAGAGACTTACAATTGCGGGTATAAAAGAAAGCCAGAAGTAGATGTTGAGCCCTGTGTTAGGAAATGAAATTCAAACATGTTTTTTATGAGAAAAGTTACAAGTTATGAACCTTTGATAAGATTTGGTTACATTACCATGTATGTTTACGAAGATACAGAGTATAGCATAACCCCAAAGTGGCCAACTGCGAAAATCATAAACGTAGATTGAACTATTCTGATCGTCTAATTTTATAAAAAAAAATTAACTGATTGAAGATGTGGGGGAATTGCAAATTTAGGACACTATCTTTAGGTCAAGGACAGTAACTTTTCAGATCCCGACATTGTGACACTGACTTTTCAAATGGGGTGATTTTAGGACATAAAACTCGAAATCACGAAATTCGGGTCTAATTGCATGAGATTTGGGCTTTTTGTTGAACTGATTTGACCGACATTCGTATAATTTGACCCAAAATTCATAATTTTAGGTTTTTTGTCCTAGAGTCGCACAACTTGAAAAGTTAGTGTCCCAATATCGGGACCCGAAAAATTAGACATTCATTGGTGAATGACCTAAAAATAGTGTTCTAAATTTGCAATTTTCCCAGATTATATTTATACATACCTGATACCAACAACGCCATAGAACTCATCTTCCATGCTTCGAACCATGTACTTATGAAAATTGTAGGACAATGGCAGCTTGTGATTCTGCAAATTTAAGGCAACAGATACTTAGTATTTGCTTTGTACTATGAATAGGTTTTAGATATTGTTCAGATTCTTAGTCGAATCAGCAAAGATAATACCCACGGTGATGAAGCCTAATCGGAGAGCCATGTAGTCCGATTTCCTCACTGAAATCTTGAACTGTTTCAGAAAGCAAAGCTGCAAAACCAGAGGCCATGTCGACTTGAGTAAATCATCGTTGCATAGCCAAGAATAACGAACATGAAAGCACCTTTACATTACCATCCAGATTAAAACACGACTCCTACTCCATGGATGAGACGCATGATGCAATGCGAAAGTGGATTGTCGTCTCATCACCTTGTTCTTCGCTGATAACCAAAAACACCACCACCACTAAACAGTGAGCACATTTTCATGTTTTATTGGAAACAGAGTCCTTCATATTAGCAAGAAACGAGATCGAATACCTTGAGCATTCGCCTCAGCTACAATGCTTGCTTGAATCTCCCATTTCCTCCAGCTGTATATCTACAATCAAATCAAATGAATAACTCACAAAAATCTCAAGAAAAAACTAATATTCTCGATGAAGAAAGCACCTACTTTGATCATGGATAAACCAACAGTGATACAACTATACAAAACATGAGTGATGCCAAGAACAAACAAGAAACGATGAAGTTGTTCGAGCCCTTCTGCAGAAACGAAAGGTTCACGCCCCTGAAATTACGAATGATAATCGTTTGTTTAAATAAAAGATCTTGTGGATTTCTTGGAAATTAGGGAATTGAACAAGAAAATGTACCTCCCCACAGACATGAGATGTGTAGCTTATTCCTTTTGGAGGGATATCAGTTTCGTTCGAAAAATGGGAGGTTTCGACGAGTAACATTCTCTTGTGTTCATCATCATAATCTTCCTCAGAACAAATGTAGAATTTACTACTGAAGAGAGATGAGTTCACACATATTTGAGATATCCAATTTGCCCATTGCCCCAATAGCAAAGAAATAAGCCCAAGCAGCATAAGCTCTGTTCCAATGTATTTATAGAATAATAAAAAGAATGAAAAATTCAAATCAAAAGCCCAGATTATAAAGAACAAATTACTGCAGTAAAATCCAACCAAAATAATCATGGCATAAAAAGAACAAGAATTTCAAATCAAGAACCCTAATAAAGAACATAAATTACCACAGTAAAATCCCACCAAAATAAGTATAGAATAAAAGAACAAAAAATTGAAATCAAGAACCCTAATTAAAAACAAAATGAAGCCCATAATGAGTTCAAATCAATACCTTCTTTGATTTTCTCCAAGGAAGCAAACAAAGCCTTTCTCTTTGTCTTCTTCAACCACTATAAAACATTCAAGAAAATGAAAATCAGAAAATAATGCCATAAAATTGTAGTAAATTAAGAAAAGGGCAAACTTGAATTGACCTTGCCAAATCTGTAAATGGACCTTTCAACAAATAAACAGACAAAAACCATGACAGTGGTGACTGTAGCAACAGACCAAGTTGGAGTAACCTCCAAAGATCTCCCTTCTCTTATTACACCCTCCACCATCTTCTAACACCTCAATGTGCTTCTGCAATAATTAATATCTGGGCTCTTGTTTTTTCAAGAAAATTTTACTGTTTTTTCAAGAAAATAAAGATCCAAGAAATGGGGAAATTGCAGTAAATTACTTGACATATTTTGTGGTATATGTATGTATATATAGACACATTCATGGAAATATGTGTGCATACACATGCTGGGGCTCATGGAAGCTTCTCATTGGTTTCTTTAGTGCAGTGAAGTAAATCAGTAACTCATCTTGCAAATATATATATAGTTATTTTCAGACACACACACACATTGTTTTGTTTTTGTGTGAATATTAAAAACGGGAAAAGAAGCAGGGTGGCTGGGGTGCATGTGCATTAGGCGTTGGGAAGATCTCTATTTCATTTTCTCTCACATGCATTATATATTATTATTCATTTTCTCTCACATGCATAACATATTATTATTAAGACCAAAAACCAGGTTTATGGGGGAGAAACATGACTTTCTTTATTTTCTCTTTTTTAAAAAGGAAGATTTTCTTTATTTATTTGTCTCCACCATGAATGCAGCCAACCAGGGTGTGTGCACTTTTTTTATTTTTTTTAATTTTCTTCTATTGAAAGCTTTATAATTTATTTATGTACACGATAAGTTTTTGTATGTTTAGTTGTGTTAACGTTGAATTTTTCGAACATATTTAATTTTTCCTTTTTCTTTAAATCAATTATCTTAGAGATATTCAAGGAGGGTTGTTATTTGAAAGGTTGGGAGATCTTTTAATCTAAATCTAGAAGATTTGTTTCTTCTTATTCTTCACGTGTTTTTGCAGATTCAATTAAAGAAAGAGATTTGACTAAATCAAACACCTTTCTCCTATTTTATAGGAATGAGTTGTTAATACATATTCTTATCTCTTATAAAGGAAAACGTGAGTCTTTAGAAAGAGAAAAAGAATGTGGAGTAAAGAGAGAGATGGAGATCATGAAAGAAGAGAACGTATGGCAAGGAGTGAAGTTAATGGAGTTCATTGAGATCAAGATGATGGAGCATGAAGTAGAGATTATGGAGCACTATGATCATGGTGAAAACTACAAGATCACGGAGGTTCATGAAGTCTATAAATAGATGAATTCATCTTGAAGATCAATACAAAGAATAGAGAGAACAAAGAGAGCACAAACATTACAAGCAATCGAGTCTAGACAGTTTCGCATTGTTGCTCTGAGTATTGACCAAATTTGTTTTAACAAGTCTATCTATTTTTCATAGAGTCATAGAGTATGTCTACTCCAATGACTTTCTAGCAAGATAGATTTGTTACGTGGTCAATAGTTTTTCATATGAGTGTATACATCCATAGCTTTCATAGATATACATATAGGACGTATTGATTCTCTTTCAAAGAGTCTTCTTCAAAAGATCTCTTTGTGTTTGTACTTACAAGATAAATTAATAAGACATATTTTGTCGGCGTTCCACGAGTATTGTTATATACTCGTTGATAATTCTCTTATCTTTTTATTGTTTTTAGTTTTCCGCTGTGTTATCCGAAGTGTTGTCAACATCACAGACAACATTACGTCTTTAATATTTTTATAATTTGTGTTTTTCTTGCATAAAAGCATACAGACACATTTTCAAGTTGCATCAAAATTGAGTTTGTATACTTTGAATATATAATATAATATACATTGGATTACCGTTCTTTCATTTGAATAAAAAATTGGTTTTTATATTAAAGATATGTGGAAATAGTTTGGAATAGTTATATAAGACAATAAGTTTTTTCTAATGGTTAATCACACTACAAATTAAATGATCATTACCTTTATTTTTTTCAACTCAATACATCATATAACATGGAGTTCAAATTTTGAAATTGCCAACTTTCAGAAATTGACTTCAGCTGTTGAAAACAACATAAAATAGATTCCTTTATTAGGAATAATATCTTTCTAATACCAATCTGAAATTTAAGCTTTGTGTGATGATATAAGGACTTGATGAAGACTAATGATAAAGGCAAAAACTTTTGTGCACAAGGTGCACGGATCCTAGATCCGTGCACCACAATTTGGTACCCGCCCAAACCAATAACATATTCTCTAGCCCACCACAATTTATATTCTACAGCCCAATAGTATTTATTTTCCAGCCCAAACCCAATTGAAAAGCCCACAATTCATAATATTCTCTCACACACACATGCATTGAATTTCGAAACCCGCGCGACTCAAAATAGAACTCGTCTTCTTCTCAAAATTTTAGCGTCTTCTTCTCAAAATTTTCTCTGCAATTTGTGTGCGGTTTTCAGTGCGAGTTTTGTGCGTCTCTTTTGCGGTTTGTGTGCTATTTTTACGCGGTTTCTTCATCCCCGATTTTGTGTAAGTATAAGCATTAACAGTACTGTGTGCGGTTTTCAGTATTGTCTTCTTCTCTTCTCAAACCTAGTTCGAAGTTGTAATCCTTCATTTTCTCTGCGATTTGTGTGCGGTTTTCAGTGCGATTTTGTGTGTCTCTTTTGCGATTTGTGTGTGATTTTTGCATTGTTTCTTCATCCCCGATTTTGTGTAAGTTTCTGCTATTTTGTTTAAATCTTACATGCAATCGGTTTAAAAGTTTCATTGTTTTTTGCCTTTTATACTCTTAATATCTTGATATTGATTATCATGTTATTTTGTTAAAATGATTAAACTGTGATTCTGTGGAATTTATGATTAAACTGTGATGCTAAATACTGAATTGGAAATGTGAGGTGATAAGAAAATATGTATGCTCCTTCTGCTCTTTGAATTTTGTGCTTCTATTTGTTTGAAGTTTAAACAGTGAGATTATGTTTGACTATTGATGCTTGTAATGTTATACAGTTTCCAAGATGAAAACCAGGATGTCAAAGAGTGATGCAGTTGACGAATCATCTAAAAGGCCAGTGAAAAAATATTTGAAACAAATTGTGCAGAAAAAGAAGGCTCCGAAGAAGGAAGTCATTGACAAGAAATTGAAGAAGGAGTCCATTGACAACTCTTACTATGATGTTTGGTATGTACTCTGTTAAGTCATATACCTAAGTCTTATGTTTGATACTAATACTGTTAAGTCTTAAAGCTAATTTTGTTTATGTTTGATACTAATACTGTTAAGTCTTATAGCTAATACTGTTTATGTTTGATACTAATACTGTTAAGTCTTATAGCTAATACTGTTTATGTTGGATACTAATATTGTTAAGTCTTATGGCTAATACTGTTTATGTTTGATACTAATACTGTAAAGTGTTATAGCTAATTCTGTTTATATTTTGATACTAATATTGTGAAGTCTTATAGCTAATATTGTTTATGTTGGATACTAATACTGTTATAAAATATGTATAATAATGTTTATGTTATTGTTGTTTATGTTTGATACTAATACTGTTAAGTCTTATAGCTAATACTGTTTATGTTTGATATTAATACTGTTAAGTCTTATGGCTAATACTGTTTATGTTTGAAAATAATACTGTTAAGTCTTATAGCTAATTCTGTTTATGTTCGATACTAATACTGTTAAGTCTTATAGTTAATTCTGTTTATGTTGGATACTAATACTGTTATAAAACATGTATAATAATGTTTATGCTATTGTTGTTTATGTTTGATACTAATATTGTTAAGTCTTATAGCTAATACTGTTTATGGTTGATACTAATACTGTTAAGTCTTATGGCTAATACTGTTTATGTTTGATACTAATACTGTAAAGTGTTATAGTTAATTTTGTTTATGTTTTGATACTAATACTGTGAAGTCTTATAGCTAATATTGTTTATGTTGGATACTAATACTGTTATAAAAGATGTATAATAATGTTTATGCTATTACTGTTTATGTTTGATACTAATACTGTTAAGTCTTATAGCTAATACTGTTTATGTTTGATATTAATACTGTTAAGTCTTATGGCTAATATTGTTTATGTTTGATACTAATATTGTAAAGTGTTATAGCTAATTCTGTTTATGTTTTGATACTAATACTGTGAAGTCTTATAGCTAATACTGTTTATGTTGGATACTAATACTGTTATAAAACATGTATAATAATGTTTATGCTATTGTTGTTTATGTTTGATACTAATACTGTTTATGTTTGATATTAATACTATTAAGTCTTATGGCTAATACTGTTTATGTTTGATACTAATACTGTTAAGTCTTATAGCTAATTCTGTTTATGTTTGATACTAATATTGTTAAGTCTTATAGCTAATTCTGTTTATGTTGGATACTAATACTGTTATAAAACATGTATAATAATGTTTATGCTATTGTTGTTTATGTTTGATACTAATACTGTTAAGTCTTATAGCTAATACTGTTTATGGTTGATACTAATACTGTTAAGTCTTATGACTAATACTGTTTATGTTTGTAGCTTATAATGTTCATTGTTTTTTTATTGGGCAGTGATTTTGTGACACAATCTAGGCCTAAGGGTCTACACAATTTGATCTGTCAGTTATCTGAGAAGCAGAAGAAGGATATTACTGACATTGGTTTTGGTGGTTTGCTCTCTATGTCGATCACAAAATGTGCGAATCTTCATATGATTCGTTGGCTGGTAAGGAGCTTTAACGGAAGTAGTAGGATATTGTCTGTAGGAAGAGACAGAAGTTTTGTCATTACTGTAGATGATGTTCATGATGTGTTCATGTTGCCTAGAAATGTAGGTTCTCCTGTGATAAATTTTAATAAGAATGAAGATTCGGTATTACTTAAGCATTTTAGGGATATGGGGGTACAAGCTAGTGTTCAGGTTAAAGTTTTATATGATTTGATAGTTAGTCGTTTTTCTTGTGGTGGTGATGATTTTAAAAGATTATTTGTTTTGTATGCTTTGTATTCATTTTTAACTCCAACTTGTAACAAAACAATAAACATTAGTGTGTTGAAATCATTAGAAGATATTGATAGAATATCTCAGTTTGATTGGTGTGAATATATATTGAAAAGATTGTGTGAAGGTGTTTATGTGTATAATAACACACAATCGAAAAATATTTTCGGTTGTACAATCTTGTTGTAAATAGTCTATATGCATAGACTGAAGTGGAAAGGTGTTGTTGCACCTTCTTCACTGCCTCTAATTCAGCATTGGAATGACGACAAATTGCACAAAAGATGCATTGAAGAGGCTGCTGCGGGATCGTATGGTAATGGTGAACTTGTATATGATGTGTATCCTATTAGTAGGAATGAGAAGAAGGATGGAGAAGAGGAAGTGCATCAAGAAGGGGCCAAAAAGAGAGCTGGTGAGTCAAAAAGAGAAGGAAGTGGCCAATTTATTAGTTTTGAATTGATGAAGAATGAGATGAATGATGAACAAATAAAGATAACTGCCAAGGATGTAAGTTTTCTGACTTAATAGTGTTATATGAAATTTAAGTAATACTGTTATTATAAGTTAGTAATACTACTAAGAATAAGTTACTAATACTGTTAAGTATTAGTTAGTAATACTGTTAACTATTACTAACTAATACTATTTAGTATTACTTAGTAGTACTGTTAAGTATAACTTACTAATACTAAGCAGTATTATTTAGTAATACTGCTAAGTGTAAGTTAGTAATATTGTTAAGTATTAGTTAGTAATACTATTAATTATTACTAACTAATACTACTTAGTATTACTTAGTAGTACTGTTAAGTATAACTTACTAATACTAAATAGTATTAGTTAGTAATACTGTTATTATAAGTTATTAATACTGCTAAGTATAAGTTACTAATACTGTTAAGTATTAGTTAGTAATACTGTTAACTATTACTAACTAATACTACTTAGTATTACTTAGTAGTACTGTTAAGTATAACTTACTAATACTAAGCAGTATTATTTTGTAATACTGCTAAGTGTAAGTTAGTAATACTGTTAAGTATTAGTTAGTAATACTGTTAATTATTACTAACTAATACTACTTAGTATTACTTAGTAGTACTGTTAAGTATAACTTACTAATACTAAGTAGTATTAGTTAGTAATACTGCTATGTATAAGTTAGTAATACTGTTAGGTATTAGTTAGTAATATTGTTAACTATTACTAACTAATACTGTTTAGTATTATTTAGTAATACTGTTGAGTATTAGTTAGTAATACTGTTAAATATAAGTTAGTAATGTTGTTAACTCTATAACATGATTACATATGTTGTTTTTTGATTATATTTATTCTTTTTTGTTTAGGAAATGGACAAGATTTCTCTTCTTTTCAAGTGAGATATTTCAGTGATATCTCACCACTACATATCAATTTTCAAATCCATGAAGGAGAGTGACCCTGAAGAGATGTCCGACTCACAGAAAGTTTTTTCAGATGAGAAAATGCACAAGGTCATCGATGAAATCATTCTTGATTTCATAAATAAGGAGAAGGATGTTCCATCAAATAAAGCGGGCCAAATGAAGGAACATGTCCTGAATTTACTGAAGATATCCATTCCTCAAATGCAGCGGACATTAACAAAAGAAGCTGTCCTGAAGTTGCTGCGGACATAAATGAAGGAAGTTGTTCTGAAGTTACAACAGATATAAATGAGATGTCTTCATTTGATCTGCATTTGAGTGCTTCACCACAAGCCAATGATGACAGTCTTGCTGCAACTCCAACTGAAAATATAGATGATCCTGATAAAGTGAATACTGAGGAAATTTCTGAGGTTTATAGGTCAATGTCCTATAAGAGGAAGGGATATGAGAAAGAAACTTTGATCCATGTTGATCGGAAGAATGGATTTGTGTCAAATTTCTTTCGTAGGATGGGAAGATTTCTGAGCAAAATGGATGTGCAATCGAAAGAGCTTGCTGACTATGCATTTTTTGATGAGCATAATGACACTGATGAGTAAGTTCTGTGATTTGTACTTATTAATTTAATATTTTCCAGTATTTTTAAATCTTTATGTTTATATTTACAGTGAAACCCTATTTCGACATGGACCACTCCTCATTCTTTATAGAAAAGACATGCTCTCTTTGTTCCCCGATGCACAGATCGAGTCGTGTATATTGAATGCATGGACGTTAATACTGAACAAATCTACAAATGATGGTTTAAATAGATTTGTTTTTACACTTGATCATTCCGTAAGTATAATTTCAATTTTTTTTGTAGTCTGTTTTTTTATTTGTTTCTATTCTTAAAATTGTTGTGTTTTTTTACAGATGTACATGATTGAACTGCTAGAAGAGAAAGATTCGAAGAAGATGGAAGTACTGGAGCAGAATATCTTCAATATTTGGAATTCTTGGTTTTCATTGCAGGAATTTGTTCTCAATGTAGTTGATTTGGTATGTTAATTGTTATTAATATACTGTTTTAATATAGGACAGTATTAGTTATTAAACTATATAGTATTAGTTTAACAATTATTATTATTTTTCATTGTAGATATTTGTTCCTGTCTGGTTGTCCCAGCACTACTTTTGTATTGCAATAAACTTTGCAAACAAGAAAGTGCATTATCTTGACAACCAGCTCTATGAAAACAATGATAACAAGTACAAGAAGATTGCTCTATTGATGGTATGTCCTTTTAATAAAGTTACGATATAACTATCTGTTGTACAATCTAAAACCTATATATTTCTGTTTGCAGAAGTCTTGCATGGGCAAATATCTTCTTCGAAAACAATATCCCAAGGCTGCTGAGATTGAAAATTATGAAATGGAAGAGGTGGATTTGCCATGTAGAGCATTAGACTTTAAAGGAACAAATGATTGTGGAATTTTCATGATGCACCATATGACGTATTTCAATGGTGCTATATATGATAAACCTGATTTAAAAAAAGTATGTTATTCTTCTGAGAAACATTACTATTCAAAAATATATAATAGTACGTTAAAGCTATATTTTCGTAATACTGATATGGCAATACATAAACAAAATTAGTTATGTAACTAAATTGTACAGTGAATAATGTTATGCAGTATTATTAGTTTTTAATTTATGTTTTTCTCATTGCAGCCACTTTTGAGGAAAGTATTGAGGGCAGAATTTGCTGCTGCTATTGTTATGTCACATTTAAATGAGGAAAGGAGAGATGTGATTGATAGGGTTACAAGATTCTATTTGGCAAAACCCAAATACATTGTGTTTAAGAGACAAGAGGTCGTTGCAGCAATGAAGAAAAAAAAAAGCTGAGATGTCAAAAAATGTGAGACCGAAAAGGAAGTGCGTTGACAAAAAACAATCTTAGTTTAGGTTTTGGGTGATGAAAAACAACAATATTTGTGTTATATAATTGTCTCTTGAAATCAATTGTGATGTTGAATTAGTATTTTTGAAAAATATGCTTTTAACAGTATTTGATATCATTTTACAATTATAATATATTTATATTGGTTATAACTTTATATTATATTTTTTTATGTAGGTGTACAGTTGGAAAGTATAAAATGAAAAATAAGGTAATGAATAAAACCTGTATATTATACATGTTTTTTAACAGTATTTGTATAAGAGATAAACAGTAATATTCATAAGCATTAACAGTATCATTCTTGAACATAATATTATTATACATTTTTTTTGTAACAGTATTAGTATCAAACATAAACAGTATTAGCTATAAGCATTAACAGTATTAGTATCAAACATAAACAACAATAGCGTAAACATTATTATACATATTTTATAACAGTATTAGTATTCAACGTAAACAGTATTAGCTATAACACTTAACAGTATTAGTATCAAACATAAATAGAATTAACTATAAAACTTAACAGTATTAGTATCAAACATAAACAGTATTAGTCATAAGACTTAACAGTATTAGTATCAAACATAAACAGTATTAGCTATAAGACTTAACAGTATTAGTATCAAACATAAACAGAATTAACTATAAAACTTAACAGTATTAGTATCAAACATAAACAGTATTAGCCATAAGACTTAACAGTATTAGTATCAAACATAAACAGTATTAGCTATAACACTTAACAGTATTAGTATCAAACATAAACAGTATTAGCCATAAGACTTAACAGTATTAGTATGAAACATAAACAGTATTAGCCATAAGACTTAACAGTATTAGTATCAAACATAAACAGAATTAACTATAAGACTTAACAGTATTAGTATCAAACATAAACAGAATTAGCCATAAGACTTAACAGTATTAGTATGAAACATAAACAGTATTAGCCATAAGACTTAACAGTATTAGTATCAAACATAAACAGTGTTAGCCATAAGACTTAACAGTATTAGTATCAAACATAAACAGTATTAGCCATAAGACTTAACAGTATTAGTATGAAACATAAATAGTATTAGCCATAAGACTTAACAGTATTAGTATCAAACATAAACAAAATTAACTATAAAACTTAACAGTATTAATATCAAACATAAACAGTATTAGCCATAAGACTTAAGAGTATTAGTATGAAACATAAACAGTATTAGCTATAAGACTTAACAGTATCATTCAATATTATTGTCAGACATAAACACTAATAGCCATAAGCATTATCAGTAATTCTTGAACATAAAAATTACTTACACAAAAATATAAAGTATTAATGCATAATATAAAACAGTATTACTGATTAACAGTAACAGTATTACTGAAAAAAATAGAACAATATTACTTAAAGCTATGATCTAAAACAAAGTTTCTTTTGGTATGTATGGTGTTAAACTGCCAAATTCTGATGTTGAATTATTCTTTGTTGAACTTCCTCTCTTCTTGTTTTTCTAAAAATGTGTCTTTAGTCTCTTGCTCCTACCTTTAGTGACTGCACGTTCTGGATCAAGAATAGAAGTAGAAGAATTTGTGTTGTTTTCAGTTTGTTCGACACCTGCATCACTAACAGAAGTTGTTAAAGAATCAACAATAATACAATCCTTGTTGTAGCTTTCTTCCAAAAGATTTCTCGCATTCCTATTGTTTTGTGATTTCAAGACTAAATTATTGTATTTTCTTATCATCGTGTGACGCCAAAGAACCCCTTCACTACATCTTGCTATGCTGTTATCATTATTATTGAGCTTGTCCCACACCATCGACTTCGCCAATTTTGTCCATCTTTTTTTAATGTACATTTCAGGTATAGATTGTGCAGAATTTATGTGGAGTATTCTCAAGGAATGACAACACAAAATACCCATTTCTTCAAACAACTTGTAAGAGCATGTCACCATCATCAACTGATAATCAAATATTACTTGCTTATTTGCAGTTTTACCAGGATTGGACACTTCATAAAGTATTGTGGTACCTTCCATTCCAATGACTTTTGAAAGACAAACAATGCAATTTCTAAACTCTTCTTCAAAATATCTAAAAGCATTGATCGTGTATATTTCAGAAGCATGTTTCAATATTCCATCCATAGACATTTGACTTTCCGCAAGTGCCTTGCACAATTGAATTCATCTTGTTGTTCAGTCATCCTCCAACGTTTTATTGTGTTACTGAAAAGTATATAGAAATCTGTCAAACTTGTTGTCTTCTTAGCATGAAACCCAATTGCATTATTTGTTGATTCACTTCTTTGTGATGAAAGAATTCCAGCAGAGAAGTAATTCTTGTTTAAAGGTGTACACCACTTTTTCTTTAATCCATAAAGTCGTGTGAACCAAGAGTGATCTTCGAGATTATATTTTTGCACCATGTTTTTCCAACAGATTTCAAATTCATCTTCACCATCATATCCAGTTAAACATTTGTTGAATTGACTCTTAAATAAATTGTCCGATTTCAACTTTGTAAATCTGGTTATTGCATTTTGTTGAAGATGTCATATACACAATCTATGCCTTGTTGCTGGAAAAACCTGTTTTATCAAGATAAAATTAGTAATACAGCAATATTACTGAACAGTTATATTTGTAATACTAAAGAGTATTACTAAATAAGCTATACAATATTACTTACAAGTCTATACAGTATTGAATGATGAAAAAAAACAGTAAAAAAAATATTACTGAACAGTTATATTTGTAATACTAAAGAGTATTACTAAATACGCTATACAGTATTACTTACTAGTCTATACAGTATTGAATGATGACAAAAAACAATAAAAAAATAAATAGTACAATTTTAGTTATACCTTCTCAATTGCATTTGCTATTGCTTGATCTTGGTCTGTGAAAATTGTGATGGGACTTTGTCTACACATTGATTTCTTGAAAACATTGAACAACCATTCAAATGTTTCTATTTTCTCATCTGAAATGAATGCACAAGCGAACATGACATTTTTCATGTGGTTGTTGACACCAACAAAGGGGGCACAAATCAAATTGTATTTGTTTGTCCTATATGTTGTGTCGAATATCATCATATCACCATATAATGCATAATCTTCCTTCATTATAGAGTCCCTCCAAAACATATTTGATAATCTGCCCTCGTCATCCAATTTTACTCTATAAAAGAAATCATCTTCCTCTGCATCTTGCTCTTGTATCATATCTAAAATTGTTTGTGCGTCACCTGCTTCGATTTTCTTCATTTTCATTCAATGCACCAAGTTCAAGTGATCTTTCATTGTATGCCCAACTATTTCCTCTCCATCAAAATCACATGCCATGTAACGATAAGAGTCTGACGGTTTCATTCCTGAATTTAACATTGTCTGAATCGCTGCACGTTTTTCATCTGTTATATGTCTCTCTGAACGATGCAAATGACTCCACTCTTTTCTTGTCAGTTCATGATTATGGATAGTCTCATGTTTTACTACCTCGTACTCATTTTCATAATTCAATTTGACTGTAAGTGATGTCTTGCAGTTTGTCTTTGTTGCTTTTGACTTCTTTGTTGAAAACTGCAATTATAAGTATAATGTCATTCTAACAGTGTAACAGTACCACTAAATTATATATAACAGTACCACTTAATAAACATAACAATATCACTAAAATAACACAAAAGTATTACATAAATTAATATAAGAGTTCTATATAATTTATACATAACAGTACTACATGACCTGTTTTTGTTTGTTTTTGCATCCAGCAGATGAGCAACCATATATTTTCCCAAGTAGTATAGATGTATCAATTGTAGAGTATCTACTGTTGGATTTCCGTACTCCAAATCCGATCAAACGAGAATGTTTTTTGTAGAGCTCATACATTTCATCAATAGTCTTCCGTTTGTATCCAATAAGTGAACCAGATAGGGCTTCAATGTTTTCAATGTCATCAACCAATTGGCTACTCCGTGAATCAATTTCAATTGTTGCAGTACTTGCAAAAACTTCAACATTTGTTGTTTCATCTTCTACAATAATCTCAGTCATATATTCTGCAATTTTAAGTACAGTGTCATTCAAACAGTATAACAGTACCACTAACTTATAAATAACAGTACTACTTAATAAACACAACTGTATCATTAAATAACACAACAATACTACATAACTTCACATAACAGTACTACTAACTTATAAATAACAGTACCACTTAGTAAACACAACAGTACCACTAACATAAGACTTCGAATTACCAGTAATTTCTCCCATATTTTTTTCAGTTTCATCCTTGAATCTTCAATTGAAGGACGTTGTATCAGCTTATTTTTGAAAATCCTAGCGATTCACAAATCGCTAATAAGACTTCGAATTAAGACTTCGAATCATTAATCGCTTGAATTAATGGTTAACCAAAACACTCTTGGTATCCATTTCTTCTCCTACGTCTGTTTCAAAACTTCAATCACTGTATCAATGACGAATTTTTTTTTTCAGAAACAGTATATATGTGTTTATGGTCGAATTTTGATCAATGTTTGTTGTTATGTCAATGGATTGAAATTAAATTAGAGTATTAGTCTATTTTCATGGTAAAAGAAGAGCTTACCATGAACAATGGTTGTCGCAGTTTTTCCCCCAAATCCGCGCGAGAAGACGATGAACAGTAAAATGATTATATTTTTTTTAATTAATGACGCGTGTTAACATGCGCCAGTTATTTGTTGTGCGTCCTGCGGTGCGTATGGGGATAGAACTTGATCCAGATTGTTGTGCACGGATCCACTGATCCGTGCACAAGTTGCACAGCAGCACGGCTCAATGATGAATTGGTGATATATTTATAATGTTAAAGTTAAAAGATCATGATAGTAGTTGAAATAAAAATAAAAATGATAATATGTGACATAATTAATCCTAAACTAAATTAAATTTCGAAATGCAATCATCTCCAAACACCAAACTAACCATAAATAAAATTTATGTGAATAGTACAATCCACATGTCAATACTAATTAACAATCTCACCTAATAAACCAAACCCACCATTTAAGTTTCATTTAATATTGGGGGTAAAGGTTTAGGGGCTAGATGCATATATTTTCACTTATTTCATATGCACATTAAAAAGATGGATAAATTTTATATTAAGACCCAATTTATAGTTTATTTCTTAATTTTAAATCCAATTTTTAAAGTTTTTCAATAAGAAACTTAATTTAACATTTTTTCTCAATTTAAGACTTGAAATTTAGATTGAGTTTTTCAATTCAAGACAAATTCTATTTTTTTTCTTTGTAATTTTATTTATAAATTTAATTATATTTTAATATGTATTTATATTTTAGATAAATTAAAACCAGTTAGTGCAATTTCAGAATGATCTTCATCTGATTTGTATTAATTTATATAAAAAAAATGAAAGAAAGAAAGAAAAATATAATTAATTCAATTCATAAAATATAATTTATATTAAATTGATTGTTATTAAAATTGGGATTCTGTAATTCTATTCATAAAATTAAGAAAATAAAAAGAATTTTAATTTTATGAATTGCATTAATTATATATATATATATATATATATATATATAAATTAATACAAGTCGGATGAAAATCGTTTCAAAATTGCACTAACTTGTTATAATTTATTTTAAATATAAATACATATTAAAATATTAATAAATCTGTGAATATAAATAAAAATTAAAAAAAAATGGAATTTTGTCTTCAATCGAAAACTCAATCTAAATTTCAAGCCTTAAATTGAGAAAAAAAAAAGTTAAATTGAGCCCTTATTGAGAAACTTTAAAAATTGGATTTAAAATTGAGAAATAATCTAAAAATTGGGTCTTATTATGAAATTTATCCTTAAAAAGATCACACTTAATAAATATAGAAACTCACATGTGTGTGTGTATATATATGTGTGCGCGCGTATAAACATCAATAATATTTATAATAAACAATTTATTAATCATATTGAACATGTAGATAAATTATTAAAATAAGTGATAAATTAGTGCTTTATAGAAAGGATTAATATGAAAGAAAAAAGAAAAGCGGGGGCGAGAAATGTAATTTAACATCGTCCAGAATTCAGTCATTTCTTCATTTCTCCTTTCCCATATCTCATTTTACTTGAGCTTGGTTCACACAGGGCATTGCCCCCCACCTACTCACACCCCTTCCACCACCGCCTCCGCCGCGCCGGGCCGCCGCCGCCCAACGGCTGATTTATTTTTCGTCATACTTGTGAATTTTTGTTTCTCGTTGTTGCTTGCGCCTCCAAACCTGGTGAAGTCACCATTTGATTCACCGTTTCAACCTCAATAATTTTTAATCACGGCTGACGACGTCGTCACTTCTCCCGGGATCGGGATTTGGGTGCTCGATTGCTAACTTTTATTATCATATTGCGAGGATCTAGGGTTTTTCCCTCTGTAATCAGCTGGAAAATCTCTTGTTGTAGTAAGAATTTTTTTTCGATTTTGATTTTTTGTTCAGGTGAAGGGTTAATTTTCAAATTTTGGATGTGAAATGATTATTCGTTTAACTTGTTTGATTATATTTATGTTATGTTTGCTTGGTGGTGTGATTAAATTGGTCTTGGACATTTTAGGGTTTTGGTTGATCGTGGTATTACATCAACCGGGTTTTGTTTTCTATTTGATATCATTTAATTGAATTGAAACTTCAATTATTGACCTTTTAGATTGTCTCTCTGGAAACTGAAATCAGAGTGTTTAGTTTTTACTGGATTATTGATTCTGTTGTACACTCTTTGCATGTTCATGGAAGAGGCCTTTTTGCACTAATAATGGCACACAAATTCTGTTATTGAATGCTTCTGCTGGCATATATTTGTACTGTGGTCTGGTGTTTGTAAATTTTATAGTAGATTTTGTAGTCCCATTAAACAGATTAGAACTACTTGTTTTAGTTTGATATTGGAATTCTAATGTTTGGAATTATAAACATATACCCGAAGATTGTGGTGACAGTCTGTTCATTATTTAGCTGATTGTTGTTATTGGTCTTTGAAGTTATCTGCACGTTGCCCAATAAGTTGTTGAGATTTTATCTTCTGTCCGGGGATGCTGACTTGGCATTTCATGTGTGTTTTTAAAATTGAGTACTATTCTTGCTACGAACAATGCATGTAAAACAAGTAAATTCTACTAGGATTTGTGATGTGTTATTGGTGTCGTATCTTTCAATAAATCTTGCTTAACTGTTCTGGTAACTACTAGTGATTAGATTCTAACTTTCATTGTTTTCTGTTTTCATTTGTCTTAGGAATGAAGAGGGCAACGTACTATGATGCTGTACCTCAGGTGATGGATCAGTGGCCTATCAAGAAAGCACTCACCCTGTCTGATGTTGATATCACCCACCCCTTCCTCACACTGTCCCGGCAACAAGTTGAAACTTATATTTTGGTGTACATGACGCCTCAACAGCAGGAAAATTTAAGAGGTGAAGGCCAAGTAGGTCTTAATGCTCAGGATGATGATACTGGTGATATGTATACGATGAAATTGAAGTGGCGTGGGAGTTACTATAATCTTATTGGGAAATGGGGAAAAGTTGTCCGTGGCAAGGGACTTGACGTTGGCCAGGAAATTAGACTACGTTGGTTTAATGGTTGCCTACATTTTTCGGTTCCACAACAGCAGATTGTTCCAGTACCACCAACAAGATTGGTTGCAGCACCAATGGTGGTCCAGGACCACTGGCCCATTAGAAAGGTCTTGACATCGTCTGATGTTGATCCTAATCACCCTTTCCTTCCGCTGCCTCGTAAATTGGTTGAAGAGCACATTCTCGTGCACTGGATGCCACAAGAACGGGAAAGATTGAGGAAGGAAGAGCAGGTGTCTATAAATGGTCGTGATTATGATACGGGCGATATTCATGGGATGAAATTGAAGTGGCGTGGAAATTATTATAACCTTTTTGGGAAGTGGGGGAATATAATTAGACAGAAGGGACTTGGTGTTGGGCAAGAGATTAGAATACGTTGGATGAATAATTGCTTATACTTCTCAGTTCCAGAGGAGCGTTACGTCTCAGCAGCACCTGGGCCCGATAATTGGCCTGTCAAGAAAGCTCTAACATCGTCCGATGTGGACACCAATCACCCATTCCTCACTTTGCCAGGCAAAGCAGTAGAAGATCATATTCTCTTCTACTGGACACACCAAGCTAGGGAGCAACTAAGGAATGAGCATCAAGTTGGTATCAATGCACGAGATGATGATACAGGTGACACATATGTGATGAAGTTGAAATGGCGTGGAAGTTACTACAACCTGATTGGTAAATGGGGTAAAATCATCAGAGAGAAAAGGCTGCAAGTAGGGAGAGAGATCAGAGTACGGTGGGACAATGGACACCTGGTTTTCTCGGTTCCTCAATGATAGGGTCTGTTTCTGTAGATATAGGTAGAATGATCCACCCTTCAAATCCATGGAATGCCCGTCATCTCTGTCTCACATTGGTGGTTGGACGGACTGAACTTACAGACATTTCTTTCAGGTTGATAGTGACCAATGGGATAGTTTTATGGGACCTAAAACTTTCAGCATT
The DNA here is from genome assembly GCA_954870855.1 of Scutellaria minor. Classification (NCBI taxonomy): domain Eukaryota; kingdom Viridiplantae; phylum Streptophyta; class Magnoliopsida; order Lamiales; family Lamiaceae; genus Scutellaria; species Scutellaria minor. The sequence goes on from OX940725.1 coordinate 1,930,012, forward strand.
GTAACGGTAGATTTAGATCTCTTATACAAGGAAAGGATCTTCGGTTGGAAAGAGTATTGGAAAGAGTAATCAAGATCGTTGAACATTGCTTTGCACAGGTAATTACGTTTCTTGATGTTTATGGTTTATTTAAAGAAGATGAGGCTGCATAGTTGGCATTGAATGAATTTCTTGTGAAACAATATTTTTGCGGTTGGCTATGTACGCACGTATGGAAGCCTCTCGTTCTGGTTTAAAAGGCGTTCTTGAAGTGAAGCTGTTTCCTCATGCCATTCCCTTTTGAATTATAATGCAGTTTAGGAGCTGAAATTTCTGGAAATATTGTGAATTTTTGTGGAGCTGTTTGTGTTTGAAAGAAGAATTGCTTATGAAATATCCTTTTTGTTGTAATAAAATTCAATAGGAATACCAAGTGAGCATCATGTTTAAATCAAATGCAGTAAAATCACTGTAACATTTTATATCTTGCATGTTCTTTATTTTATTTTATTTTTAATTTTTCTGATCCAAATTCAGTTCTTGAAGAGCTTTCTACTCAAAATGTTATAGTTCATATAGAATAATCACATAGATCTAAAATTTATATTAAGTATAATTAGTTTATATTAATGTCTCATTTATAAAAGCATAAATATCTTGCATTCTATTTTTGTAGATGAGTACCACAATTATGTGAATTAGGGTATTAAATTTAAATTTGATTAGATTCTTCAAATCTCTAAGAAATATTATAAAGTAGCCTAGTATTTATAACAAGAACTTTGACTTCATAATTGCACTCTGAATTTCATAGACGCCACGTGTTTTAGTTAACATTAGATAGTAATCAATTCTAATTATAATTATTATTTATTACTATTTTATAGGGGGACAACCAATCATATTTTTAGTTCGTGGATTCGATTTAGACGTTATATGCTTACACAAATTCAAGGAGAGTTATTTAAATATTAAAATTATATTCGTACTACGTCATGGCTGATTAAATAAATAAATATATATATATATATCATCCATTATTTATACTACAATATATATTACTATATTATTTACAAATATATAGATAAAGTTATATCATGAATGATTAACTTATTTAAATAAAAATCATAGATAATAAAATCATTAAAAGAATAAAATCTTTCCATAGCAGTGGATTAAGATCTTTATAAAAACATGCCAATATATATAGAACAAACGTATATTATATTTATCTATCTATACAATGTTAAGGACTTCATAGCACAACTTTCGTCTCACAATAATCAAGATTCCAATTTTGATAAAAAAAAAAAATATATATTTATTTATAATAAAAGAAATAGATAATAAAAGTGAAGAATAAGAGGGGGATTGTTTACCTCCACCATTCCAGACCTGAAAATCTCAAATATTCACTGCTCAGCAAGAAAAGGTTTCAAAAAGGCAGAGGTCTCTGTGTGTATTATATGGAAGAAAACGAAAAATCTGAAGAGGAATTTCTCTCGATTTGACGAATAATTATTCCCTAGAGGGTGGAAGAATTCTGGGAGTGGGCGAGGAGATGGGCAAATTGACGTTGCGGCGGAAGAAGAAGGCCGTCCCGCCGCCGCTTCCGCCTCCTCCTCCGGCGATCGAGGCGTCGACGACCACCAAGGCGACTGCCAAGAAGAAGGCCGGCGGCTCGCGCCTCTGGATGAGGATGGATCGCTTAGGCCAGTCCGAATTGATAGAATGCGATAAGAGCGTCATTATCAAGCGCGTTTCGATTCCCGCCAGGGATTTGAGGATCCTTGGACCCATTTTCTCTCATTCCTCCAGCATTCTCGGTAGGTTTTTTCCCAATATTTTGACCTTTTTTATTTTATGTGATTTTTTCTTGTGTTGGTGGAATTGATGATGTGGATTTGGGTAATGTTATCTGTAGAATTTCCATGGATTAATTTGTATTTTTGGAGAAGCAATGGTCAACGGAGTTTTGATTTGAAGAATTTATTAGACATGGTTGACATTTTAATTTTTAGCACACAATTTTTGAATACCTGGTCATTGAGATTTTCAAACTTTGAATTTTAGGGCTAAGTTACAATTTTCAGTAATTTAGGGGGTGTTGTGTGGAAGGGTATGTAATGTGGTGTTGTTATTTCTTTTTGCAGCTAGGGAAAAAGCCATGATTGTTAACTTGGAATTTATAAGAGCCATAGTTACCGCCGAAGAAGTGTTGTTACTTGATCCTCTTCGCCAGGAGGTTCTTCCATTCGTTGATCAGCTGAGACGACAATTACCGCAGAAAAGCCCTTCTAAGCATGCCATGGACCAAATGGTTCCTCAAGATAACGAAATGCAGTCTGCTGCAGGACAATGGTTAGCCGTTCCTGAAAATTCTGAAGGTTTTCAAGACGAACTTCCTTTTGAGTTCCAGGTTTTGGAAATAGCATTAGAGGTTGTATGCACGTATTTGGACAAAAGCGTTGCTGAACTTGAGAGAGATGCTTACCCTGCTTTGGATGAACTGGCCATAAATGTTAGCACCAAGAATCTGGAACATGTGCGGAGTTTGAAGAGCAATCTAACTCGTTTGCTTGCACGGGTACAGAAGGTAAAATGCTCTTTCTTCTGTTTGGCAAGAAAGTAAATTTTGGTTAGACATGTGAAACCTTTCATCATGCCTTTTTAGAGATAACACAGCATGTGCAAATGGATGTTTTCTGTATGTCTGTTGTCTCTGTATTAGTTGGAATAGTTTATGCCTTCTCAAATATTCTTTGATTACCTACTCGAAGAAGCTATTTCCCGGTTAATCTCAACCCAAAAAAAAGTGATATAAGGTGTTGTGGTTTTAAACCAGATTTGGGTTGACACGGCATTAGGTGGCTTTTACAGGGAAATAATTATCTTTAGATAATAGATATCACTGTTTGATTAAATTCCATGTATGATGCCTATTATTTATGAGCTCTAATGTCACATATCTTGATTATTATCTGGATGATGCTTTACTGTCGGCTGATATTCTTTATGAGGTGTTGGATGGTTCCCATGCCAATTCTTTTTTTGTGGGTTCTCTTTTGTGATCTTGTATATTGTCAGGCCTTCTCGTCATCTGCATTCGTCTTTGCTATTAGAAGTGCCATTAGAGTAGTCCAACATGTAGAATTTCAAGAAAAGATAGCAAATGAAATTTTGTAATTTTTTGCTATTTATTGGTAGGTCATGATTTTGAGCTTAAGATATGTTTTAATAGTTCAAGAAGAGAAATCCTTACCCTGTAGTATCTTGACATTTCAAGGATATTCATAACATAGTGATTTGTGATTGTAAGGCATCTAAGGTGTCAGTATTTGCACATTTTTTTTAATTTTTGTGACCTAAAGTTTGTGTAAACATGTATTTGGTGATAGGTGAGGGATGAAATTGAACATCTGTTAGATGACAATGAAGATATGGCCCAACTGTATCTAACACGGAAGTGGATACAGAACCAACAAGCTGAGGCTCTGTCCACGGCTCCTGCATCAAATAGCATCGTTTCTGTTTCAGCTCATCTCCGCCGGCTCAGCTCTGCCAGAAGTGGTAGTTTGGTGAGCAATTATCTAAATGATCATGATGTGGAGGACTTAGAAATGTTGCTTGAAGCTTACTTCATGCAATTGGATGGTACCCGCAACAAAATACTTTCTGTGAGTCTTGTTATATTCTCATTATATTTCTACCCCTTTCTACTTCTCTATCGTTTTTTTTTAAGGATTTATGATTTATACTCAGTCAATCTGTGTTAGATAATTTGTTTAGCAATTGTTTATCTTCATTGCATAGGTTTTTTTTTTTTAATTATTAATCTTTTATTGTCTCTTGTTGGTTAGCTGCTTAACCTATCACTTTTCTTCTTCTCCCCTGCAAAATGTTTACCTACTATGGTTCCTTTTCTTCTTTCTCCATCTTGTTTGGATTTTTCTTGGAGAAAGTAGAGAATTCTTAACTCCAATTAAAATGGGAAGAGGGGAAGACCTAAAAAGAATTAAATTATAATAATAAATTTGACATGTTAAAAATGTAAATACGATCCATATAACCAACTCATATTGTGGGATGAAGACTTTGTTTTTGTTCTTGTTGTATTATGCTATTGCTGAGAATTTTGACTGGTTTAAACATTACTGATATATTCTCATGTTTTTTTGCCTCGCCAAACATACAGGTACGAGAGTATATAGACGACACAGAGGACTACGTTAATATCCAGCTCGACAACCAGAGAAACGAACTCATTCAACTGCAGTTGACGATGACAATTGCTTCGTTTGCCATAGCAGTAGAAACCCTTCTAGCTGGGATATTCGGTATGAACATTCCATGCACACTGTATAATGTCAATGGGATATTTGGGGAAGTTGTTGGTATTATGACAGCTGTGTGTGTGGTGCTATTCATTCTTGTTTTAGGGTATGCCAGATGGAAGAAGCTTCTTGGGTCTTAAACTTCATCTGATTTATATATAATCTGTCCAAAAAAAAAAGTACATAATTGATAAATGGTATTTAGTGAATTCATTTTTGGGTCCTTGAATTCCTTAGATTGTAACATATCTTGCAGTTTAATGCTCGAATTATAGAAGCATTTCCATGTTTCTTGATTTGCAGAGCCTTGTTTCACAGAATATGGTCTTTTTTTTTTTATATCATTTTTTTCATCAAATCTATCAACTAAAAGATTGTTACATATTAGTGTTGTCTATTCTTTAAAAGTCTCTTGTAAGGTTATTGCAAAAACATGTACGAAATCGTCTCATAGATATAATTTATTATGAGATAGTATCGATTTTACCCATTGTATAGATTTAACGAATTAAGCTACTAGCACAATTCATATGAAAAAAAAAAATTCCAGTTTTATAATTTACTGCATTAATTTTAAATTTTTTTAGTACTACTTAATTGATAATTAGTTACCAATTACACTAAACAATTTGTAGCCAACTTGCAGTTGGTACCTCTCCTTTTCACCTACTTTTTTTTTTTAAATTTATATTTTGAGCATAGATTATTTTAAGCCACAATTGTTTCAAGTTGCAACAAATAATAAATATTTACTCAAATAACTAAATGGAAATTATATTGATCTATGATCTGTAAATAAGTGTCACTATAACTCCACCATTGGAGCCAGCCTAGCAACAATTAAGAATTACAGTAAAAAAATTATTACAACAGTAAAACAAAGTATCTTATTAAAAAAATCTGGTCTTGTGGTGGTTTGGTAGGTCTACAGACAATTTCAATGAGTTTATTTTATTTTATTTGGACCTTATATAAGTTACAAAAATCATGCTCAAATTTATTTAGAAGACAATCCAGAAAGAGGGGGAAAAACCTTTAAGCTCTTTAGATTAGTCGATGTTAACTAGGACAATTGGATTATTAAAAAAATAAATTATGTGACATATCTTCTACTTGATTTAAAAAAAAAAAATAAAGCTTCAAAAAGTTATATTTAAAATTTTAGTTAATTTTTACATATGTATGAAGTGGTTAGAAAATAAGACGTTTGGTCCTAAATGACTATTTGAGCATATTTTCACTAAATATAAATATAAATTTGTATGTGATGATATGTGTGTGAATGTTGAGCCATTCAAATTCGACTAATGTTCAACTTAATATATATTATAAATCATCCAAATTTGATTTTATTAATAATCTTACCTATTTAAAATAGTTTTTATAACTTAGATAAAAATGGAATCAAATTAAATAGTATAAATATATTGTCTAATCCAACTCAAGTACAACCTTATACCAAGATATAAGGTGTTTGTCATTGCGGACAAATTTCATAACAAGACCCAATTTATAATTTATTTCTCAATTTTAGACCCAATTTTTAAAGTTTCTCAATAAGGGGTTCAATTTAACATTTTTTCTCAAGTTAAGGCTTGAAATTTAGATTGAGTTCTCAATTCAAGACAAAATTTCATTTTTTTTTTCTTTTCTCTTTTGAATTATATTTATAAATTTATTTATATTTTAATATGCATTTATAATTTAGATTTCCGATCCGATTCAACAATTCTTGAAATATAAAATGTAGATTAGAGGCATTTAGAAATATAAAATGTAGAATATATCATAAATTTCATATAAAATGTAGAATATAGGTAAATATATCATAAATTTCATTAAAAATGATAACATTTTATATAAATTTATTATTTTAATGATAAAATATATGGATAAATGAGCCTAAATAGTTTACGAAGTTATACAAGTTGAACTATACTAAGCTTGAGTTCAGCTTCTTTAGTTTTTGAGTTTTATAATTGAGCTCGAGTTTAGTTCGTTAATGTTAATAATAAGTAATAGTGTAGTACAGTTAACGAAATAATAGGAATAATGACAAAGAAAATTATACAAATTATAAAATTCCGAAAAATTTCCAAAAGTTCCAAAATTTCGGAATTGGAATGGATTTTACAATTTCGAAAATTTTGGAATCAGAATCGGAATTGGTTTTTCAATTCCGAAAATTTTCGGAATTTTTTCGAAACACCCTATTTCCGATCCGATCCGTCCGATTTCCACCTCTACTCAAGATGAGTTCTAAGTTAGTCATTTAATAAAAATATATTAAAAAATTAAAAGAATTAGTTTAAAAGGAAAGAAATAATGTCTTCTTCTTTCTCTCATGTAACTATAAACTTTTATGGGCTGCACTCTCATGCCCCTGGGGCACGGATCTAGGATCCGTGCCCCGCCCCGACCCGGACTGTTAATGGGTTGGTATATATAGAATTTTTATTTTTTTTATTTCCTTCCCTCAGCCTTCAACGTATTCTTTGCCCTCAGCGTATTTTTTTGTCTTTCTTTTCTTTCACCTCGCGTCTCCTTCTTCTCCTCCACCACCGCACCACCGCTTGTTGCAAACCTCATTTCTCCAGATCAAATCGCAGCACAGAATGACTGTCGAGAAGTCCTTCTTCCCACCTTTTCTGTTCAAAACAAGAAAAAGGTCATAGATTTGCAAAATTCAATTCGTCCAAAATCGGGGGATTAACAAACAACGATTCGCCTAAAGATACTTGAATTGAGTAAGATAATTATACTTACGAATCAGATGACTTGGTCTTGATTACTCATGTTGTAGGAATTGAGTAGTGGAGAAGACGGTAATCTTTCTTGTGGATTGGGAAAAGTGAAAGAAGAAACAGTGAAAAGGGGATGGAGGAAGGTGATTAGGGAGAAGAAGGGAGAAGAATGTATATCAGGAGAAGATTGGCAAGGAAAAGGCTTGGCTCTGATGTTAATCAACTCTTCCCAATTCTTCTTCTTAATCTCTTGTTTATTTCCCTTTTGTTTTGGAAGGATCCTTTTTCGATTGATGACAACTGATATGTTTTGGGGTTCCAATTATTGTATAAATGAATCCACTTAATTGCTGATAATTACCTGTTATAATTTTATTTTCTGTTCTTGAGTTATTTTTTGTTCTTGAGTTGGAGGGGGTGTGACATTCAACGAAATATGTAAGATACTATAAGTTATTTGTGTAATACTTGAGAGGTATTTATACAATACCTATAGGTATAATATTTTTAAGGTATTACAGAATTATTATATAGGTATTACATATGTTCTCTATAAACATTACAAAATCATTCTATAGAGATTACATAAATGAACTACATAATCACATTCTTGAATTATATATAATATGAATGAGGTATTCGTAATTTGTTTTATAGGTATTACACATGTCTTCTAGAGGTATTCTTAAATGTGTGATACTTGAAGAACAAATATGTGATACTTGAATATGTGATACCCAAGTGTGATACCCAGTAGGTGCGCACGGCTTGGGCGCATGGCATGAGCGCGCGGCGTGGGTGCATGGGCGCACTATGTTATAAGTATCATAAACATGAATTAAAGGTATCTGATACCCGCAGAGTTTATCTGAGATACCTTTAGTGCATATACAAATACCTATTAGGTAATTATGTAATATCTTACATGATTTCATGTCAATTTGAAGAAGAATAAGAAACAATAATATATGCAAGAAAAATAAGAAGAAGAATGTACTAAATAAATAAGAAAAATAACAAATTAATAAGAAAATAAACTAAGAAGAAGAAGGAGAAAGAAACAATAATATATGCAAGAAAAATAAGAAGAAAAATGTACTAAACAAATAAGAAAAATAACAAATTAATAAGAAAATAGACTAAGAAGAAGGAGAAAGAAGAAAAAAAGAAGAAAATAACACTGTTTATGCATGATACCTTAAGAGTAGATATGTGATACCAGAAGAGTAGATGTTTAATACCTGAAGAGTAAATGTGTGATACTTGAAAACTAAATCAGGTGGTACATGAGGAGTAATCAGGCGCGCGCGATGCACCTTAACTATGGTGTGGTGCGCGCCGTGCCCGGGGGCATAGAATTTTTTGTGAACTTTTATATCTTTCATATTTTTCACCTATCTCACAATTCAATCGACCACTTAATATTTGAGACGTGCATTATTAATGCAATATTTGTCGTTGTGATAATATAATCTGTTCTCATGATCCCCTCCACTTTTCCACTCCCATAATTTTTTTTTTTTTTAAAGTTCAGAAATTATTTTATATTACATTAATTGGTTTTGCTCTTGAAAAATGCATTTTACACAAATTAATGTAAATTCAGATTATGAAAAGCATCGAAAAAGTGGATAGAAAATGATTAGTGCAAACCAAATTACGTTAAATTGCTCTGTTAGCATCAGGTCAAAAAATAAAATAAAAAATAAAAAAGATTTATTTTTTGTCATTTTTACACCTAAAGACAGACATTAAAATTATTTTATATATTATCATCTCTACTAAAAAAAAAAAAACGAAGAAGACATCACCTATAAACAAATTAATGTGAATTGAATATGGAAATATGAGTCAAAACATTTTGCAATACAAGATTCCAAATTTCAGATTCTACTCTAATACATTTTCTATTAAAGAAAACCACACCAACTATTATTATTAATTTTCATCTTATATTAAACACACCACAAAAAACTCTTTCACATTTCTTATATATATTTTTCTCATTATTCTCATATAAAAATGAAAGGCATATATGCGAAAAGAACATGTGTTGAAATTGGAGAATAGAGGGCATTTATAGGCTTCTTTTAGCAAATTGGGGGTTCTGGTGTAGTTTTATGAAAATACAAGGGGCATAATGCAAATCTCCATGTTCCTTTTTCACCATAAGACGTCAACCATCTGCAAGTAGCGTAGAGACAAATATTACAGCAAGAAGCCAAAAAACCAACCATAGAGAGGGCTTTCTGAGAGGAAGAAACCCTAGGCGAGATTGTTATTGAGCGTCGATTGTCCCAATTTTAGGTTTCTTTCCATCTCACATTGTCAAGATCTTAGTTGAATTATTCAAGGTAAGCATTCATTTTATCCAAATCTATCCATTAATTCATGATTCAATGCATTTGATTTTATGTGGCTTGTTTTCTGCGTTTGATTTAATGCGGATTCGAAAAAAATGTTGGCTAAGAAATTCTGCAGCTTTTTTTTATCTTTTACCGAACAGTGATGAAAAAGGACAAGCTTAGGTGAATGAATCAAGCTTTTGCAAAATTATTACTGAAAAAAAGGGTTCAAAATTTACTTGGATGTTGTGAAATTTATATTATTGTTTCACTGTTTAGGCTGGAAATGGTGGTGTTACTCTTTTAGAATTGATGTTACTTTCTGGGACTTTTAGCCTTCAGCTACTTGGATGAATTTATCATCCAATTTGGTTTCAGAAATTGGGGTGAATGAATTCCAGTTTAAAATGGCTGTATGAAAATTGTGGTTTTGAGGTAGTTTTAATCGCATTTTCCAGTTTTGGCTTTTAGTAAATGAAGAGCAGGACTGACACATTTTGCGGTTGGATTTTTTTGTCTATATTCTATGATGTGTGGTTCGGGATTCATGCTTCATTGATTCAGTGGAGGTATTGTTTAGACTTTAGAGCTACTAGCAGCTGTATTGAGACCGATCTTCGTTTTTTTTTCCTTGATAATTCTTCCATTTGCCATTCATAAGTCAATGCATGTGTTCATTGGGGTGGTTGAATGCAGCGTTTCACCAATATTGATGGATAATAGTCGCGTATGGTTGTCATTGTTCATGTTTTTATTTAGCATGATAACTTAGAGATGGTGGCAACTTAAAAATGAGATTTAAAATGGAATTACGATTGAGGTTTTCTTTTATTGGGTAGTACTGGTGGAAGGGCGTTGAGACGGAATATTTGCACATTTGCTGAGCAGAAAATATGGTTTACTGTTATTGGGTTTTGCCCTTTTTGCAACTGTTGAATTGGTGTTATATTTATATTAATATGTAGTAAAGGGAGCTTAATGTGAGAAGGTCTAAAAATTTAGGATCAGAATAGTCATCTTCTGACATTGGTCTGTACAATGATCAATTTCCAATTTACCAAGAATTTCAATTTTCATTTTGGCTTTCAACAAGTCCAGTATTTACTCAGTTCCCATGTAGGCCTATATATTTGATTGATTTTATCAAATTTTATACCACAATAGTTCACTCTGTGTTAAAATGCATTGGCAATTGCCATTTTTGTGCAATGATTTATTAATTTCCCCAACATGCCAATTATTTATTACAACATTTAGAAAATAACATTACGGGACACCCATTGTTGGAAATATCTTCCAAAATAAATTACTCAGATGTTCTAACAAATCATTAACTCATTACCGCTCAACGTATTCCCAAAACTCACTGCTCAATATACATTTTCCCAAAAATCTTTCACCCTATACCGGGAAAAACATCAAACATAGCTTTAGATGTTATTTTTCTCAGCTAGTTATCGAAGGAATGTGTGTCATCATGGATTATGCTGCAGCTGGGCATCTTATATATATGCATACATTTTTTTTTTTTTACTTTTTGTATGTGGGGGTGAGACGTGTGTGTGAGCACGTGCTGCACGAGTGAGTGAGAGAATTTTTATGGCTGTGTGTTGGTGTTGTATATTACTGTCAGAAAGTGACAAAAATAATATCTCTTGTTGAGTTGTCACAAACTGTGATTCAGGAGCTATTATTTTCATATAAAGATTCCAGCTGCGCACAGCAGTATATTGAGAGTTGAGATGAAAACAGAAAGTTAGAAAAGAAGGAACCCAATCAGAGAAAAGGGGGAAAGAAAAAGGGGTTTTCGGAAGAAAGCCTGTCAAACAAAGCAAAACTCATTAAAAAAATCGATTCTTTTACTATTGCTGGATTTGCTGTGTTTATTGCCAACATTTGTATCCATAATATTTGAAGGTTAGCATTCATTTGCTTGCAGATCTCACAAGTTTTATGTTTTTATGACATAATATATGTGTGTGTGTGTGTTTTACTGGCGATAGCCATTATTGCGCTTGATTTGATCTTCATTTCCAATTCATGGGTTAGATGAAGAGTTGAACTTTTATCTATGGGTATTTAGTGAGGAATCAGAGAAGAAATTTAAATCTAGGGAACAAAATCATGGTGTACCTTCAACGATTAATATTTTAGGGGGGGAAAATGCACTCATGCATTAACAACAACAACAAAGAACTCTTTCTTAATATGTTAGAATTATTACTTTATTGATGAATAGACCGTTGGATTTTTCTTTTCTTTTTTTTTATAATATTGAGCTAATGGTTGTCAGTAATTATTACTTTATAAATTGAAGTCCATTTGGGCGAGGCATTGATGTGTGTGGTCATTCAAATTACTCTGATGGTTTCTAGTAGAAAGATTGGTACTTAATGCATCGCTAAAATTAATTTCCGGTTATAATGCTAAAATCCACTTGATTGGTTTTTGGTGAAGGTGCTTTTCTGAGCATCTACAGCTGTATTGGGATCTTCATTATTATTGTTACCATTATTGTTTTTTTTTTAAATTTTATTCGCTTGAATTCTTTTTAGTTTGTGGTATTTATTACTTTGTTTCTGTTCCTAGTGATCTTATGATTCTTTTCTCACAAGATTGGGGAATTTTGATTGGAGCGGAGAGGGCTTTAGTTGGTGTGAATGTCTTGTTCTTATTGTTAACCTCTTACCTGTTTTAATATGTTTAAGCTTAAAAATTTTGGTATTGGGATACAGATGAGATTATTTCTCTTTAAGCAAATCATTCACTTTTGTGGTGGTATGTTGGGAAAAATTGATTTAGTTTCTAAATATGAGAGGTTCTGTTGTATTGCAAGAAAGCGGTGCTCTTACAGAGTTTATTTGGTTGTTTTGATTTCTTGATTCTTCTGCCCTTTCTTCTGACTTCTGAGATGATATTGTGTATTTTGATATGGGACTTCTGCTTTAACGTTCACTTTTATGAGAAAATTTGTCATGTTATGTATATTGATATATGTTACAGGAACTGGCCTGCTCAGCTATGGCAAACTCGAAGGGACCATCAAGCATTAGAAATATGATGTACAATGGGAAAAATTCATTACTGCCTCCCAAGTCTCCTTTTCCTAGCATATCCCCATCTTATGCTGAATATATTCCTACTTCAGTAATTGGTCCAAAAGGTCCTCCGAAGCCCAGAGACGGAAATCCACATCATCAACGTACTTCCTCTGAAAGTTTTTTAATTGAGGAACAACCTTCTTGGCTGGATGAGCTCCTTGACGAGCCAGAAACGCCTGTGCGTAGAGGAGGTCATCGTCGATCATCAAGTGATTCCTTTGCATATATTGACACGGCTAATGCTGGAAGCATGAATTACGCTGCCCAAGATGATAACAAGTTCAGAAATATGATTTCATTGTCTTCATGGGGAGCTCAAGACTTTGATATTCATAAAGATATACGTCACAGTTCCTTCTATGCAGATTTAAACCCTTCTGGCAGAACCAAGAACAAGCCCTGGGATACACCTGTAAGTTCAATTGCACCTCCTCGTGGCCTTCCTTCTAGGGATGCCGTCGTCGTTCCAAATGCAGGTTTGCTGAGCTCTTCACAAGATGCAGATAGGAATCCAACTTCTTCAGCTCAAAAGTCAGATGTTGAATCTGGTCCTCAAGATCTAAAAGGCTCCTTTGAGAAAAAGGACTCTTCTCATGTCAAGAGTTCGACATCAGAAACAGACACAAAACGTGCCAAGCAGTAAGTAAACCCTCAGTTACGAGATATATAAAATTGATTCGTGTTTACAGTAAAAAAAACAAAAAAAAAACCTTTGAAATTCCCAAAAATTGTCTATTTTGTTACTTCTTGTATTCTAGATTTGGCATGTTCATTTGCTGGTGAGAACTTTGTGATTGGAATTATCTAGTCAACTAGATTAATGATATTCCTTGTATGCTCTGATTTACGGCATGAATTTGAGGACATATCACTGGATAAGATCAACTTGTGCATGGCCTATTCCGGGCTATTCTGAAACTTTCCTGGAAAATGCTACTCATGTAGTGGGTTTGCCAAGGTCTTAAGGTGCTCAAAAAAATTCAGATATGATATCTAGTCAATATACTGAATTAACCATGATCAATGCTCTGGAAATACATTGTTTTTGTCTAAATAAGTATTTACCAATCCTTGATCTAGGTATATGGTTTATGAACCATGTAAGTTGTCTTACTAAGTAGTATGCTGACTACCAAAATAGGAAATTGTTGAAACTATGTCTTGAAATTCCTCAAAATTCCTGAGGAGAATGATCGAGAGTTTATATTCAAATGGTTGATCAAGCTATACTACAACAGGAGTACTTTACACTTAGCTATAATTATTCTTTTCCTTCTTGCTAGCTGCTCTGGACTAGAGAGCTAGGCATTCCTCCCAGCCCCTGCTGTTAAATGGATGAGTTACTTTTATACATCATTTTTTAAGCATGTCATACCTGACTCCTGCAAGTTGACAGTTTTGGGTCATTAGCCGAAATTTCTAGTATTGATGTTGCATTCTTAATAACCAGTCCTTGACATTTCTTACTAGAATCTTAAATTAGGGCTTGTATATTCTGTTCAGCTATATTATGATGGAGATTATCGTTTAAATATAAGCTGATGCTATAGACACCTTCAGTTTTCATGGACCATTACAACCACACAGACTAACCTTGAGGAAGTTGTTGCTTTTCAACTCTGGTGCTTGTGTATGCTTGACTTATGGGGTGGAGTGAGATCTGAATGTAATCTTCTACTTTTATATCCTGTGAATTAATTAGTAAGAATATTGAGTCTAGGTGGCTCTCTTAACACCATAAATCTCTACATATTTTACACTTTAAAAAAATGTTATTTGTGTTTATCTGGACTTCAGGGTGCATCTTTAAAGTACATCACTAGAAACTATGAGAAGGCCTCTAAAGAACATCAATGTCGTCACTGCATTCTACTTTGTTATCTTCTATTTACTCAACCAATGTCCAACAAATTTGTCAATATTTGAAGCTTTTCAAACCCACGATTCTTTTCACCTAATGCAGGCAATATGCTCAACGTTCACGTGTCCGGAAGCTTCAGTACATAGCTGAACTTGAGAGACATGTTCAAGCTCTACAGGCAATTATTATCCTGCTCGGAAATCTTAAGATAGCATCATAAATTATTTATTCGTCCAGGTTCCTGATATAACTATGTTTTTGTAATTGCAGGCAGAAGGTACTGAAGTTTCTGCTGAGCTTGAATTCCTCAACCAGCAAAATCTCATTCTGAGCATGGAAAATAAAGCACTGAAGCAACGATTAGAAAGTTTATCTCAGGAGCAGCTTATAAAGTATTGTAAGTCTTTTCCTACCATTTAATCCTATGGATTCTGCTTTCTATCAAGCTTACCTAGTTGTTTCAAAATTTCATGGCAAATCTTGTTCTGTACTATGCTCACAATTGGTTTTACGATATATTGTCATTTCATGCTGGTGATTCAGTTGTGTATAATAAAAGAAAACAGAGGCATGTTAGTCAGAAAAGGTCTGCAAAGCAATTGAGTTCTTTCATTATTATAGCATATACACTTTCAGAACAATCTTGCGCCTTGTCATTCTTGAATTCATGTCCCTAATAGTACTTGAAAAAAAAATTATGCTCGGGAAGGGTTGGTTCTGCTATTTCTGTTTGAAGCTAGTCTGCTTTCGGGCCGTAACACCACCCCTCGATTTGGATATTATAAATGTATTGTACAATGCATTATAACGAAAACATCACTATCTACTGTTAAATCTGAGATCTTTGTTTCAACTAATGTTTGTTGGATATAAACTCTTCTGATTTTCTCATACGTCTGCAGTCGAGCATGAAGTATTGGAGAGAGAAGCAGGAAGACTGAGAAGCTTGTACCAGCAGCAGCAGAAACAACCACCATTACAGCAGCAGCCGATTTCTTCCAGCCATAGACGTGGTAAGAGCAGAGACCTCGATCAACAATTTGCTAATCTTTCTTTGAAACACAAGGAAGCCCATGATTCGGTGCCTAGCCAGCTTCATATGTAGGGTAATAATCTTGCTCGAGTTTTTTTTATCTGTGTGTTCCAAGTGCTAACCAATCTTCAACTGACGATGCATGCAAATGGCCAAAAATGGTTCCCTCATAATGCATGCTGTACAACGCCCATGCCTGCGTGCGTTGCTTGTGTTTTCCCTTTTACCTTTTGTTGTCGTCCCGTTACCAATTGGAACATAATCAGTGTCGTAAGGTTAGTTTGGCATTTGCACCTGGTAGTAGTCTGCGCCGGAAAATTGGAGTTCTGGGCGGCGGCGACTCATCTGAGGTGGTGGTTATGGTTCCATATAATATTAATATTATTATTGATGCTAGAAACGTTGTTGTATGTGGAGTGAGGGATTAATCTTTGTTCTTACCTTTGTTCTGTTGTCTTCTCCAATGGTGGTTGGTTGTTATTTAACCGCAAATTTGTGCAAATCTCACTATTCTTCATTTATCCACTTACTCTCATGCATCTTTTGTTCTTTTTGCTTTTTTTTTTTTTTTTGGTTTTTGACCTTTTTCATTTTTTAAGTTTTCACTGCTGCCAAAAAGAAGGGTGGGGCTGTACATGCCACAATTACTGAACACACTCACTTTAAAATATTTATAATATCAATTTTCTAAACACACCCCACAATATTACCATTTTACCCTTGGTAGGTGGAATTAAATAAATAATTAGTAATGATATTTATGTCTTTTAATATATATTTATTTTTAATGGGATGTATTCAGTAATTGATGGTTGTCTTGGGATATTTATTTTTAATGGGATGTATTCAGTAATTGATGGTTGTCTTGGGGAGAGAGAGAGAGAGAGAGATTGCTTTAGGGGAAGGAAAAAAAAAGATTCCCATTTCACATTATAAACAAATATTGATTTCGTGATTGCTTGTGGGATAAAAAAAATTATTTTGATGAAAGTAATCTATTCAGTTCGTTAATTTGAGCTTGAGAGCGCTCCTCAAATCAAATTATAAGTTATTTGAGAGTATAAAATATTTAAAAGTAGTTTGTTTTCTTAAAAAAAAGTACAGAAAAGTTTTTCTCAAAAAAAGATGTAAGAAACTTACAATTTATTTTTGAATAAAGTGAGAAAAATCAACTTATTTTGCCAACGAATGATTCATTAATTTTCTGCGTTGTGCACTCTATTTATATTTTAATCATCACGATACATCGTTATTTCATGGAGTGTTGAATCAATAATGAACAAATCAATTCATGAATTCGAAAACAAATAAAACTTTGAAAATTCAATTATTATTAATTAGAAATTCTATGATATATTGTCTTACAAATTTAATTTTATAAAATAGGTTGAACCAACCATAAGACAAAAATTGATTAGTGAAAAATGATTTCAATTGCGAGTAACAGTACTTCATTTTACAAAGACAACACTTGGTGATAAAAAGTTTTTGTGATTATTATCATGAAAAGTAGCAATCGATTAAGTTCAAATCAATAGAATATTTAAAATTAACATCGATCTTGGTATCCCAAAAATTCGTCATTGGCATCACAAAAGCAAAAGAATAAAAGAAAAAAAGGTAAAGAAAATGGGGTCCCAAAAAACAGCTAATAGATCAATATTATTCTGACTTCGTCAGCCACCTTTGCCTTTTCTTGCCACACCCTTTTGCTTTTCTCTTAATTATTTCCATTATAAAACTTAAAAGACTTTGATTCTCTCTCTCTCTCTCGTTAAACTCATATACCATAACCCTCAAACTGATCCATGTCCCAGAAAAGAGAAAGAAGAAAGAAGAAAAAAAAAAAGAAAAAAAAATGTATGAATTTGAGCTCCAAGAGCTTGAAGAAGCCACTAATGGCTTCTCCTCGTCCCGATTAATCGGAAAAGGAAGCCATGGAAGTGTGTACAAAGCCATTCTCAAAGACGGCAACCACCTCGCCGTCAAGAAGCCATCCTTAGCCCTCCAAAAGCTTCAAGACAACACTAAACTCAACAACGAATCCCATATCTTATCCTCGATTCGTCCAAATCCGTACGTCATCAAATTCCTGGGCGTCAGCCATGACTCCAGTGCCAACAGGATCATTGTCACGGAATACATGGCCAACGGTACGCTCCACCAGCTCCTCCACGCCTCTGCCGCGCCTCCGCCCTGGCGGAAGCGTGTGGAGATTGCCCTCCGAGTCGCCAAGGGGTTGTGCTGCCTGCATGAGTCCAACCCCTCGATCGTCCATCGGGACATCAAGTCGGCCAACTTATTGTTCGACCAGAACTGGAACGTTAAGTTGGCCGACTTTGGATTGGCCATGCAATTGCATGGCGAAATCGAAGCAAAGCTTCCAGCTGGCACCATAGGGTACATAGACCCTAGCTATACCACCCCTGGCCAGCTGAGCACGAAAATCGATGTGTTCAGCTATGGGGTGGTATTGCTAGAGTTAATATCGGGTAGGAAAGCAATTGATATGAGTAATTCGCCCCCTTCAATTGTCGAATGGGCTCTGCCTTTGATCAAAAAGGGTCGGGCCCTGGAAATCTGCGACAAAAGGGTTCGTTATTCATTATACACGGAACGTACACTCAGACAGATGCTAGGTTTGGCGGCTTGTTGCCTGTCGTCCGATGAGAGTATTCGTCCGTCGATGTCTGAAGTTGTTGAGGATTTGGAGAATCTAATGATCGAGTCAATTCATGATCAATTTCCATGGTCGATGAACTACATTAGAGACATAGTGGGATGGATGATGAGAAGAAAAAAATCTAAGTATAGTGGGAAATGTAGGGTGATAGTGGGATGGATGGTGCGTGTGTTGAGGATAATGATAGGGAATGTGGTGTTGGTTGTAATAATATCTCAAAAGGGAGATTGCTAGTTAGGGAAATCTTGGCTGATATTACACTGAAATGAAATTTATATAAGAAACCAATTTCATAAATATAAATTCATGAAATTAATTTTCATAAATTTACACATGGTTTATGAAATGTGAGTTGAGATTGACTCGTGACTCGTCTAGTAAAATCAGATCTGTAAAATATTTAACAAGAATTTAATTACCTTTTCAGTTTTGTGATTTGTATATTTCTTTTAACTGTTTTAGGTATTGTTCAAATGATTTTACTACACTTCTGATTATGTTTTATTTTTTTCTTTTTTTAGTTATTTGCTGCATCATTCCAGTATGTATTATGTAATGTAAATATGTAATATTATCATTGTGTAATATGATTTATGTAGCTGTATGTGATGTAATAGAAAGAAGATTCATAGTTTTGCGTATTTAATATGTTATTTTGTTACTTCTAAAATTATCGATATAGCCATGATTTGAAATTAATTATTTTTGGCCAATTTTTTAGTTATATATTGATATGAAAGAGGTGCAGATGTGAGTTAAAAGTTTTAGTTGTATATCATTTAAATTAACCGAATGTAGGCCACATTGTATGTAATAGTAGGTTTAGATTTTCTATCCATTTGTATATTATACACACACATAAGTATATATATGTAATGCTCAAATAAATTAGAAGAATTATGAATTTCATTACTTTATTGAGTAATCATGTTCTTTAAATATAATTTTTTTTCCTGAACTTGAATAGTTATAGTGTGCCTAATAAATTATAATACTCAAGACCTTAAATAATGTGGGTGTAATATTCTTAGAAAAATATTTGTGTCTTGCATTTCAGTATATAAGTCACCTAATCTTGGACATTCTAATGATTAATCGAAATTACACAATTAAATAAAACACAATTTTTTTTCTCAA
Source organism: Scutellaria minor (assembly GCA_954870855.1). NCBI lineage: Eukaryota > Viridiplantae > Streptophyta > Magnoliopsida > Lamiales > Lamiaceae > Scutellaria > Scutellaria minor. The sequence goes on from OX940725.1 coordinate 1,949,229, forward strand.
TTAAACACACACATATGGTTCTGGATATTAATATATGTATAGTTAACTGAACCTAGTATTCCTTGTCTGTTTAAGTTTGTGTCAATAAACAAATGATTAGATAGGTATATAATCTTTAAATATAGAAAAAAAGGGCTAAAATAAGAATTGTCAAGATGTTAGTTGAAGTAGCTTTAGTAACAATTGTCAAATAGTTAGTTGAATAAGATAGATAAGATGAGGTGGCATGCTGTCCAAATACTACATTCCTATAAAAAGAAAAGGCAGGTATAATTTAGGTTTTTAATTAATTAATTTATTTTTATTTTTTATCTTTTTAATATTTTAATTTAATCTGAAGTCTCAATATTCTGCATTGATGTTTACACTTCACTTGTTCTTCTTCCCCCTTTTTTTATGGGAGACTTTTTATCAGGGACCAACTACTTTATATGCATATCATTTTATCAAAAAAAAATTATTTTCTAGAAATCCACATAAGCAATATGATGAGTATAGTACATGCATTATTAGATTTTGAAAAATAATAGAAATATATTAAGAGACGTTCAAACCCATTTTCATTCGTTAATTAGAGACAGTCTTTCAACTCTAAAACAATTTGTTTTAGTATAATTTTTTCAAGCAACACATTAATTCATTTATTTCATCATTTTGTCATTTCTTGTAACGTAGAAATAAGATTAATAAAATAGGTGGGCAAGAGTTTACTAATTAATAATTAAGAATTGCGTATACTAGTTTCAAATACTAAAAAAAAAAAAAGCAACTAGAGTTTAAATAACATAACAAGAAATAATAGATCATAGATTGAGACATTTATAGCAACAATAGCGGAAAAAAAAAAGTCAGCTGCATATATTGATCTTTAATATTATGAGTTATCCATTTTGATTGCTTAGAATATAAATTATAGATTATATAGTAACACATAGTTTATTCATATTCTCAATCCAAATTTAGCAATATAAATAATTTAAGGAATTAACATCCAAAAGTCAATTAATCGAAAATACTAACATTATAAGTCTGTTTAAAGATTAGAGTTTAATCATACAACGATATGCATGATTATTTAAAAAAAATGAAATCAATCAATGATATATAGGTAATATGTAGTTTTTTACTAGCATCATTTGTTTCAAATACTAATTTATTTAATTAAAAATATTTGATCGACAAAATAATATTTCTCCTATATGTTTAGTTTACACGATTAAGCAAGAAGATAAATAAAATGTTTAGAGCATCTCCAACCCTGCGCTAGGTTCTATTCTAACGCAGGGTTTCCATCTCCAACCCTTCTCTACTATTTGAGTTAAGATAGCGCAGATTCTGTGTGTTGTCCTTTGTGCGCTACTAGTGGAGAAATCTTAATCCAGCGCTAGTTCATTTCTTTTTTTTTTTTTTTTTTTGTTCAGATTTTATATGGCAATGGGCTTGGTTTGCTTGGGCTTTCCATATTTTTTTCCATTCTTTTTGTCCAAACAAACATTGGGCTTGGGCTTGGGTTTTAATTAAATGTATTTATTGTATAAAAATATTAACTAATTAAATAATTAATGAAATTCAATATAAATTTCCTTAATGTGTTAATTAATTCAATTAATTAAAACTTAATTAAGTTAAATTTATTCAATGAAAATTTAAATTAATTGAATAATGAAAATATAATAAACATAGAGTAATATTGGAGAATAATGAAAAATACATAAAGTTACATAAAACATAAAATTACATAAATGAAAAACATAGAAATACATAAAACAATAAAATATAAATCATAATAATCTGAAAGACCACCTCCGGACCCTGACCCTCCGATATCTCTAAAATATTCTCCAAACATAGGTGGTGTTGATTTATCCTCGTCGGCCCTCTTCTGCATAATTCTTAGTTGTTCTAGTCGTAAAAACTCACGTTGTGGAATATTCTCGATACTGGACAAATTGATTGCTAATGTCTTATTTTCCTTTGCTCGTAGAATATCTTGTTGCAACTGAAGTTCACGAGCTCTCAACTCGTGACTATTCTTTAATATTTGACTCAACTGTTCATTTTGGTCATATATAGCTTGAAACTTACTATGGTCGGCATCGTTTTGTTTCTTTTTCATTTTAGATTTTTTCACACCCATGGGTCTTCAGACTTCAGACTATATCTTCACTTTAACAATTATATAAAGAAGGCCCCACAAAAAAATAAAATCATAATAAATAAGGACTAAGGAGGCAATTAAAAAAGGATAAGACATCCAATAATTTTTAAATAAACTTATAATCTTAAGCAATATTTGCTCAACACAAACTTTTTAGTATTTCAATTAATCAAGTTGTGGGATAATATCAGTGATTGTGTATGGAATTGGAGGAGAAATTTTTACTATACATATCAAATTATGTTTATGAAAATGGGTTCTTTTTATTATTGTATTTATTTATCATTCGAGCTGAAAAAAAATATTTTTTGTTTGTATTTGTTGTGAATTGAATTGATGAATGAATTGTAACTATAAATATCGAATCATATTATAAAATATATGTTTTGTTGAATTACTATTTTAAATAGGATGAATGGTAGATTAATTATTCAATTATTTTAGAGTTAATTATATACAAAATCACAAACTTCCAATCAAATTTCAATTATAACACATATATCTATTTATAACACTACTCTTCACCAACTTTGAAAAAAAAAATCAATTACAATATAATCTTCATTTTATTACACCTAACTAATTGCAATGTCACCATCATCATTGATTGTATCTAGACGATATTGTCTCAAATCTATCACTAATTTTATCATCTGTCATCATCAATATCATAAAATCGAGGGTAGAATGAGCGACACACCTAACTTACCCTTGTTTTACTATTCTTATAGTGTCAAAATCCCAAACTGATGGTGAATTTGGATAAACTCATATAAATGTGTCTAATGATAGTGCTAGTTTCGCTATTCAGATATTTGAAAATTAGGTCGATATCATAATTGAAATTTTTTATAGTTTATAACTAACATTATTATCTATTAAAAGTTGAATTGAAATTTCAACCAAGTTCATAACTTTTGTATCTAATCAACCCAATCTTTTATGTATATGATAATGGACGTGACCAACAAAGTGTTGATGTTATGATGTTGTATTATTATATTAGTTGTATTATTATGATTAGAAACCATAAACATTTAAATATTATATATATTTGTTTGTTTGTATAGAAATGATAGACAAAGAACCACCAAAATTGAAGATAACTATATATATATAATTTTATTTTTTTTTGAGAAAAAAAAACTATGAAATAGCACAAAAACTCTTGTGCACCAGGTGCACGGATCTAAGATCCTTGCAATCCGGGTCGATCCAACCTGGATCCGCGAGTTTTTAATTTTTTTTTTCCAAATTTTTGTCCTGACCTTTATGTTATAAATGTATGACCTTTACGTTATAAATGTGTGACCTTTATGTACAACTATCTCTACCTTTATGCACTGTAACTTAGGAAAAAAATGAAGATTTTCAACACAATTTGTACTATGTACCTGTATGTGATATTAATGTGACCTTTATGTTATATTATGTCACATTTATGTACAAATATTCTGACATTTATGCATCTTTATATATTATATAAAGGTCAGAATATTTGTACATAAAAGCGACATAATATAACATAAATGTCGCATTGATATCACATAAAGGTGTACAGTTCAAATTATATTGAAAATCTTCATTTTTTTTCTAAGTTACAGTACATAAAGGTCATGATAGTTGTACATAAAGGTTACACATTTATAACATAAAAGTCACACATTTTCAACATAAAAGTCACAACCTGAAGCCAAAAAAAAAAAAAAAAAAAGCAAAATTCAAAAACACGTGGATCTGGTTCAAAAACTGGGTCGACTTGGATTGCATGTACACCAAGTGCACACGAAACCAACTCATGAAATAGAAATTATGTATGGCATATGGAGAGCACTCAAATTACTTTTTTTACTTTGAAAAAAAAAAATTATAACAAAAACTCTGACGGACCGGCTTACCTAGCCTACCAAATGAATTGGGCCAAATTGGGATTTTAGCAGCCCATTCCATCTTGGCCCATGAAATAGTGGCCCACCGAATAACCAAATAGCCTGATTATGTAATTTTACCGAGAAAGAAAAACCATAAACGAACCGGACCGGTTACCTCCAAGCCTAACCGGTCTGGGAGTGGATTACAATGGCGGATTAACGCGCACCATTACTTTCTCTCTCCAAAACCTTCCTAAAATCCAATTACTTCCTCCTATGTATATACTTTCCCAATCCTTAACCCTAATGTTAGCTGCCTGAGAGTTTTTTCAATTAATTCACGAAAATTGGCCCTCTCCAATCGAAGAGAACAGCAATGGAGACTCATCATATCACACATAGTATGTTTGACAGACGCCCCATGGCCAGGTCCAGAGGCCCTGCCGTTAAATGGGTCAAGGAATGGTAAGTTAGAACCCTCGATTCTTTCCTCAAATCCTTTCAATTTTTATTTTGGGTATTTTTTCCGTTTGATGTGTATAGAATTGATGAGTTCAGTGGAGCAGCCTTTTCCCCCTTTATTTGATTTGATTTTTTGTTTTTTGTTTTTAATGTTTTAGGGTTCCTCAAGATCTTGTCACAACTGGAGGGAATTGCTTGGTATTAAAATGGGTTAATGGTTAGTTTTCAATTGCCTTTTGATTTCTATCGTTTATTATTGATGAATGTGACTTCACTGGTAGTGTTAACTGCTGTGCTCTCTTGTTTATGCAAATTGTTTTTTTGGATTAGAGTAATGCAAAAGGAACTTTCTTTGTGGTGCTGAATGAGATTAAATTGGGAGGTAGTGCTAGAAATTTGACCTGCAACTTTGTTTCTCTTGTGTTTTAGAGGCCACATTGAAGAGTATGAAAGAGAAATCGGAAGAACCGGAAGTTGTAGAGCCTGAGCCTGAACCGACGACGGAAGTTCTTTTCCTTTGCAGTTATGAAGGCTGCGGAAAGACATTTATTGATGCTGGAGCTTTGAGGAAGCATTCTCATATTCATGGCGAGAGGCAATATGTTTGCCATTATGAGAATTGTGGGAAGGTAATATTTTATTTCCCGGTGAATTTTTTACATAATGGGCATGGTTATTAGAATAGTTAACTTGCTTGTATTGTAGAGTCTATAGTAGAGCATTAAAGCATACAGTTCAGTACAAGAAAAGGGGGGGAATTACTTTATTCGTAAAGATTATTCATAAAGCTCTTGAAGCCATGAACTTGAGATGTTGGCAGCTGATGAATGGATGTTTTTCATTAGTTTGTGTGCTGTATGAAGTTAACTAGAGTTGATAATTTTCTAACCCATGTGTGATTTACTAATTATACTCCTGTAAATCCTTTCCATCGTCAACCCCTTATGGTTACTGAATGTGCCATGAATTAACCAAACTCCCACCACCTTAACAGATGTTAGATAGTAGAGCGAAGAGGAAAAAAAAAAGATAATGCTTAGATCGCGATGTTTTTTCCATTTTCTAAAGTAAAATAGGGGACTGTTTATGCTGTAGCCTGTAGAACAATTTTTGTATAAGGATATGCTGTTGAGTTTTTATGAAGTTTCTCACTTCCAGTTTAGGAGCAAAGGGAAGTAATCTGATGAAATATAAGGAAATTCTCAGTCTCCCTAGTTTAATTCACCTGGTATCACTCGCATCAGGCTACTATCAGGCATTCAAGCCTATTTAGCCCTGTTATTCCCTTTTCTTTTTAACATTTTTTTTTAATGTGGAAATTTAGGAGATAACTCTATGGGCTAGTTTGGATTGAGGGTTAGGATGGGTTAAGCACCCTTAACCAGATTTAACTAATGTTTGGATTATGGGTTAAGGGCCCAGGTTTATTTAGGCCCGTGTAAGAAATTGGGTTAAATTGGGTGTTATTGAGGGTTAAATAAACCCACCAAAAGTGGTGGGTTAAATAAACCCATCACACCATCTACAGTATTTAATATGTATATTTTCAATCTTGCCCTTAAATTTGAAGATAGAATTGCATAAATACTCATATACTTCCACAAAATAATTAAATTATTAAAATTATATATATTAAATTATTTTTTAATCTTTTAATAAATTATTAAATTTTGGGATATTAAATTATATATATATTAAATTATTTTTTAATCTTATAATATATTAAATTATTAAATTTTGGGATATTAAATTATATATATTAAATTATTTTTTAATCTTTTAAATTATTAAATTATTAAATTTTGGGATATTAAATTATTTAACCCTTAAATTTTGGGATATTAAATTTTATATATATTAAATTATTTTTTAATATATTAAATTATTAAATTTTGGGATATTAAATTATATATATATTAAATTATTTTTTAATCTTTTAAATTATTAAATTTTGGAATATTAAATTATATATATATTAAAATATTTTTTAATCTTTTAATATATTAAATTATTAAATTTTGGGATATTAAATTTTATATATATTAAATTATTTTTTAATCTTTTAATATATATATATAAATAATTTAATTCATGGATTTTGAATTATTAAAAGTAAGGGCACAATCGTCATTTCATGTTTTTTATTTGTCCTAACTGACAAAGCAAACACAAAATTTAAATTAAACCCACATTTGCAAATCCGTAATCATTCAAACCAAACATAAAATTTAATTCAAACCTATCTCAAAACCTACATACCAAACACCCAAAAAGTGCTATTTTGTCTTCTATGAACAGTAAAAGCCCACAATTTTTAACCCACCTAAACAATCTCACCCGCGAACCAAACAAGCCCTATGAGGTTTGTACTTTCTTTTACTTTTTCTTTTTTTTTTTTTTCAGAAAATTTTGAGACAACTACACTGATTTTATTAGTGAAAGAGATAATATAGTTAATTTCTATAATTACGATGGTATAGACTCAAAGCAAATCTGAACAAAGGAATACTGATGCTACTATATCATAGATGTTACAGAACAGTTTATTTTTCATCTTCTGTTAAACGGGTGGCTTTTTTAATTTGCAATTTTAACTGATGCATCATTGAGAAGGTACTATGAATGGAAAGGCAGATTTTTCTTAAACAAGCCAGTTCATGACTAATGGATTTGTTAAGAGAATATGTGCCTGTTCTACCATATGAGACCTTTCTTTCTCCATGCTTTTTATTGCTATCTATCATAGACTAAATTGGTTATGGTGAATTCTACAGAAATTTTTGGACAGTTCAAAACTAAAGCGACATTTTTTAATTCATACTGGAGAGAGAGACTTTGTGTGCCCACATGAAGGCTGTGGCAAGGTGACTATATTTAGCTTAGTAGCTTTGCAGACAAGTTTAAGTGACCCCCCAAATGTTAAATTGCTTCTTCATTCCATCTACTACCTATGTCAATTCTGATCCTGTAATTTTCTGTTGTGCAGGCATTCTCTCTGGATTTTAATCTCAGGTCACACATGAAAACACATGCGCAGGAGAATTATCATATTTGCCCGTATCCTGAATGCGGAAAACGATATGCTCATGAATATAAACTAAAGAACCACATTGCATCTCATCATGAGAAGGTTGGTACTTCCTAATCCTTTCTGGTGTTTGCTAGCTTTATCATTTTCCCCCTTGGTTTATGTTTTCTCTTCACATATTTTTTATCATCATGCTCTTAATGTTCTTGCAAAGGGCTAAAATGCTAGCTCTGCTCCTTAGGCATGGATCTTTTGGTCTGGTTTTTAAAGAACATTTGAAAACAATTTTTTTGTTTTACTTTTAACATTTTGTAATTCTATCCCTCGTATTAATTTGTTCATTGTTAAGTGAGGCACATTTGAGTTGAGGTGGGTTTTTTTCTTTTTCAGGAAAAATCGATTTTTGACTCGATAATTTTTTTTCTTTTCAACCATTTACCCCTTATACTTTGCTATCTACACTTTTGCCCACATGCCCTCATTGAAATTGCTGGTAAAATTAAAAAATAAACAGGGTGACTTGCATAACTTTGAAGGCATCTAGAGTATAGTCTTGCAATTCCATCATCTCCATTCATTTAGCAATTTGTTCAAAAACATCATAACTAGACATACACACCCGTATATATAGTTTGTATCTCTTGCATTCTGTGTTTCTCTTACGTTACTACTACATCTGTAACTAATATTGAATCTATGGCAACTCATGCAGAACATGTTGGATGCGCCCAAATATGTCGTGCCTCAAGAAAAACCCGTGAAAACTCCCAAGTCCACAGGAGTTTCAGGCCCTCCATCAACAGACCGCCCTTACGCTTGTCCATACGAAGGGTGTGAAAAGGCCTACATACATGAGTACAAGCTGAATCTTCATCTCAGAAGAGAGCACCCTGGTCATTTTCCTGATGAGAACGCCAAGAACAACGCCCAAGCCAACAACGAAAATGAGATGGACGAAGGCAGCGATCAAGACGCATATGCTGGAAAACGGAGCAATGGTAAAGTTCATAAACAAAGCAGGTCCAAGCCGAGCTTAAAGCTCCCTCATCCAAAAGCTCAGCGCAAAACTTCTACCATTTCCCCTGCCAATGTGAACGTAGTAGTCAAGAAACATCGGCCGCTTAAAGAGGAGATATTTGAAGAAGATAGCGAAGAGACGGAAGAGGAACGAGACAACATCGGAGATGGATGGAGGTATGGAGAAAACAACGAAGACGACGATGAAGAGACAGAATATGAGGAATAAGCAAGCATATGAAGTCAGGCTTTTAGATGAACAAATAAACCCTTCTTTTGTGTTTTATAAGCATGGACATGCGCGATGAGATTGTCACAGATAAATACCATTCTCTCTTCTCATCACTTAGGATGTCTTTTTTGGTTAAAGTTGAGTCATACCATATGATAGTTGTTTATTTATCTCAGGAATCAATCAAGAAGAGCCCACAAGTTAAAAACGTAGCACGAACTAGCAAACTACTATTAAGGAAGATAAATGTTGTAAATTGAAGACAGAATAATAATAATAACAATAAAAGGTTCAAGTGAATTTGCTATAATAAATAAGCGTTTATACATATAATGTCATGAAGTAAAACAAAACAAAAACTTGAACCATTGTCAACAGACTTTCTATAGCTCTAAGTCCCCTCAATGGACTCAAAAGAGTTATAGGCAAGAATCCATAATGAGAAAACACTCTACATCCAAGGGGGGGCTTACTGAATTCATCTAATGTGATTTCACGTACTCTTGAACAATATGAAGACCCTCGCTTTCTTCCCCATAATCCTGCAAAATGATAGAAACATAATTATAGTGGAACCCCCTTTTTTTCTGTATGATCTAAGACTAGGTAAGTAGGTCAGAATTTCGCAAATTTATGGCACACACCTTCACGACAACGCAGGAGCAACCGACCACCTTCCTTGCTTTACCTTCAGAATCGATCTTACACAGCTGAATAAAGAGACAAAAAGGGCCAAATAACATCAATGATAAAAAGGAAAAAAAATTATAAACATTGGCAGCAGATAACAGCAAAAACATGATTGGCATGTGAGAAACTAAAAAAAAAACTTAGAGACTCAGGGTTTGATCCGTTCCATGAAAAACAGTACAGAAAACACACCTTTCATCATCACCTAAGCTTTTAAAAAAATTTAATGCTCAAAACCTTGGGTTTTCTGTTCAACTAAATTGGAGTAAATGAGTATAGGGAAGAAACCATCAGACAGATGGATTATCACATCAACATCGACAACACAAAGGTGTCTCAGACGACCGTCGTGAGATTTGAATCCATAATCATCCTTTGGCATCGGATTAGAGTGGACAAGCTAAGACTATGAGGAGTGACAAGTAAAAACTAAAGCGAAGAAATTTGAATGAACCTTCCAGTAGCTCAATCGAAGATAAACCACCTTTCTTTCAATTTTAACATATATCTGGTCTTCATAATGAAACAGAATATAAAGCACCTTTCTTTCAATTTAACTTTTATACGGTCCTTATATTGTTGTCAAAAATATGTTTTAGTTTTTTACTCATAAAGATAAATAGAGGTAAGTTAAAAACTTATGTTTCCTCCTCAGATGTTCAGGTATAGGAGAGGCCTATCCAAATTCAACTGAAGGAGTATAAGTTGATATTGGGTACTGCATTCATCTCTCAGGCTTAGTGATAGTGCCAGAGAGTCAAACTTCAGCCCCATGGCCCATCCTAAATTCAGCTAATCACTGAAGATTGGATGTCAGAGTAATCAGCAAGGGTATAAAAATGCACTAGAATGTCACTTACCCCAGCCCATTCACCAAGGGTTTTGGCACTAGGCACAGTGATTAAGCTGACATTATGATCAGCACACAGTCCTTTCACCAACTTAACATAATCGGCCTGGTCACAGTCCTCAGCTAAAACACAAAGCTGAGCAGCATGCTTCTCAATGACCTTGGCAGCTTCATGGAGCCCTCGAGAAAGACCACCATGAGCACGTGATTTCCTCAGCACCAACTGCAGAGCAGTCATGATATCCATTGGCTCACCAAGAGCTGGAGCCGGAGCCGGGGCTGGAGCCTCCACAACAGCAGCATCCTCACTGTAAAGTGTCATAAAATCGAATATATTAGTTAAAGAATTAAGAAACTGGGGTTATATATCAAATGAGGCACATCAAGAACCTTTCAATGTAAAATTTATATGTACATTGCAAGATAATTCTCAAGATATTTTTCTAAATAACAAGCCTACATAATATTTACAAGTAATATACAATAAAATGAAGTTTAAAAGGTTAAAAGAAAATAAATTGCTTAACATCATCAGAAGAACACTAAATCAAAGAAAGAACCCTGACAACCCCATGAAAGAAAGACCCAGCTAAATTAATGAATGGGCCTGATAAAATTAATCCAAGTACTGCCCACCACAAAACCATGATGACAGATATCAGAATGTTATCTTAAAAAAAATTCATTTGTGCAATATGAGGTCCTGGAAATTATTACTCAAAGAAACAAAATTGCATCATTGAAGAAAAAATATCCACACGCCTGAAATTGCAGTTTAGAATCTTGTTTTCACACAGTCCACTTATTCAATAAGCAATGGCATAAACCAATTAAGCATAAACACACAATAAACAATCTCCAAGACTAAAAAGTTTCCAATTACCCTGACATTTTTCTTCCAGATACGAATCTCGGGAGCTTCTAACCTGTAAACAACCAACAAAATCAGTGAAAACGAATATGGACGGCATATATAACACCATTTCAATAAAGAAAAAAACTGAATCAATCTGCCATTTCAAGTTTCGCAAAACAAATATGGACAGAATCGACCACTCGCGGTTACATCCTCGACCAGTACTGCCGTTTACATTCGACTGATCTCAAAATCAGCAATTCTTTAAAACATAATCAACAGAGAAATTCGGAACAAGTAAAAACATAAAATCTGAAATCAGTACATCTAAATCCGTAAATATACCACAACTAGGGCATCGAAATGTGTATACCTGGCGGTGGAGCAACGGCGGCGCAACGGAGGAGAAAGGTTGGAGTGGTGGATGAAGTGAAGTGAGAGAGGTATTTAATACGTGAGAGCGGCAGGCATAAACCCTAAGCTGTCAACAGTGTATGACTCAATTTACTAAAATACCCTTTCTCTTTTCAAATGCCTTTTTTTTTTCTTTTTTTTTTTTTTTTTTTTTTGGCAAAATCCAGGTTTTTTTTGACTTTACCACTAAACTCTCTTTTGTAAGTTATTACACACTACTACTCACCAAACTATGAAAATAATTTTTCTTTACCTTAACAATCATCAAATTTTCAAAATATCCTTTATAAATTTATTTATTTGAAACAATTAAGCTAAAATTATATAAAAAAAAAGTTAAGAAATGTTATTTTTTTGGGTTCTAAATACTAAAATAACAAAGTGTTTATTTAAAGTTCGATTTATTTGAAATATTAAAATTAGAATTTAATAAGAATTATATTTTATTTGAGATATAAAATTTTAATATATAAAAATATTTTTCAAATTTTATTTTATTAAAAATTAAAGTTAAGATTTTTACAAAAATAGAGGATCTCGTTTAGTTATAATCCTACTGAAAACACTTTTTGATTGTTTAAACTCGGCTTAATTATTATGATCTGTCATTATCTTTTTTTCATTACAAAATATGTACATATCATATTTTGTTTCATTAATATGTATTATTTATAAGAAAAATGCTTTGTGGATATGTATAAGATATGATATTAAGTAGATAGAAGTTGCATTGTTAATATAAATACTATGTGTTATGTATAATTTATATTAGTATTTCATTTGTGTGATGTACAGTTTGATTTTTTTTAAATTTGATATACTATATAAATATATAGATAATGATATAAATTAGGTGTTTCTTATTTAATTTTTTTTATACATTTTCTTAATAATTTTATAAATGATGAACTCAAAATGAAAATCCTTAAATTGAACATTCATAAAATAATCAAAATGGTTGCATAGGGTCTAATTCTTTATATCACTTTCCAATAAATAATGACCCAAGTGTTTTAAAGTAATGGTCTCACTCTTGATCCATCTAAATCTAGCATGCTGTTCATGCGTTGTATAAATTGTAGTTTAATGAATTTATATTAAATTAAAATAATCATATACACTATTATTCATATTATACATGTGTATTTTTTATTCATTTTTATTTTAGAGGTTATTTGATTGACTTTATTAACTCATTAAAATGCTTGATAAACATTTAAAAAAAAAGAAATTTCTTTTATTTGAAAATATGGTCATTGTGAGCTTATAAAATATAATTTGTTTTACCAAAAGTATGGAAACTTCATCTTTTTAGTGAAATAAGATTTTTTTTTTTTTTTGTTTGAAATAAGATATTACTTTTACAAAATACTTTAAATTAAATTATTTTAACAATAAATTTTCATTCCTTATATCTTAAAAATGTCCATCGTCTATTTTACCTCAAGCACTTCAACAACATATTTTCGTATATTTCTATAAAAACAACTTATTTTCAAATGAGTCAAGAATAAATTAAAGAGTGAGTCTTGTGTAAGACCGTCTTACGGATCTCATTTTAGAAAAAACTGTCCTTTCCCTTTTTTTTTTTTAATTTCTCCAGGACTCCAACTACTTTCTTCCTATTAATAGTAATTAGTTTTAGTTTTAGGCTGGAAAATTAGTTATGATATTTTTGTCTATGGTCCTATTATTATGTATTTATAGATATAGATTGTAGTATAATAAATATATATTAAAATAAAATAATCATGTACACTATTATTTATATTATACATGTGTATTTTTTGTTTCATTTTTATCTTAGAGGTTATTTGATTGACCTTATTATCATTAAAATGTTTGATAAACATTTTATTTTGGAAAGAATTTTCTTTTATTTGAAAATATGGTCATTGTGAGCTTATAAATTATAATTTGTTTTTACCAAAAGTATGGAAACTTCATCTTATTAGTGAAATAAGACATTCCTTTTTTTCTTTTGAAATAAGATATTACCTTTTCAAAGTACTTTAAATTAAATTATTTTATTTATAAATTTTCATTCCTTATATCTTAAAAGCTACCATCATCTATTTTACCTCAAGTACTTCAAAAACATATTTCCGTATATTTCTATAAAAACAACTTATTTTCAAATGAGTGGGAATAAATTAAACATGTCACGAGATTTTTTAAACCATATGTATCTACTAAGGTTATAATTTTCTTTATTGATGATTATCCATAAATATATTTATTTCATTATTATCTATGAACTAATGAAAACATTGTCTAAAATCAGAATTTATTAGTATTCTTTTATAACACAACACACTAATTAACTCTCATTTAAAATCTATTGATAGGATTTTGACACATGAGTTGGTGATCCCAGATGGGTTGTTTTAATATGCAGTGTGACATTTTTATGATACTCTGAAAAGTGAAAACAAAGTGCATAATGTTGCAAATGAAAGAGTGGTATAATAAGTAAAGTTGAAAAGAAGAAAATCCAAGTCTCAAGTCAAAGAAAAAATGCATGTTGTGGACTGGTGAGTATCTGATACAAAATACAAGATCTATAACTGCTGTGTCTTTCGCATCACCATGATCTTGGGAGCTCAATTTTCACACTTACAAAATGCAGAGAGAGAAGAGAGGAGAGAGAGGGTACATATCATCAGGCTCTCGTTGATTCCTGGCGCTTAAGAGGGATACCTTCGTCACCAAAACCATCCTCGTTCGCGTGCTTTGGAAGTCTCATGGCCATTGATGAAGAACCTACATCAAATTCGAGTGATTTGGGAATCTGGAGAAGATATAGTAGTGTAAGAAAGAAAGCATTGAAAGCATACCATCAGCAACCATGTCTTTTGTCTTGTGAAGAAGAAATGTCCCTGAAAGAATTGTCACAAAGCCACACATTTCTGTGATGATCTGGGTAGGATTCTGCCTGTCCCAGTCCTGTGCATATCAATGAATACATACAATTATTCTCCATATTAAAACCTCGAAATTCGATCCAATAATGCAAAGAACCACAAAAGAGGCTTGGGGTTTCAGCTGCTTTTCTTCTACTTATCCAATATCGACACCAGCATACAAAGAAAACATAAGCATCATGCTATACGTTGCCCAATCATCACCGAAAAACCTGAATTCTCAATCTTCCTATTTACCTATTAGATTTTGTCACTATCACTGGAACATGATTGTCAACTTCATCTCATTGCGTCAGGCCATAATTATGCAACAATATAACCATGTAATTTCTGATACAATTAACAGTATGATGTTACCTTGAACATGATCACACTAGCCACAATAGTTAAGGATGTGAACATGACATAGTAAATTGGAGAAACTACGGCAGTGTTAAACGTGTCAAGGGCCTGCATTCAAAATTTGCCAAATGTATCAAAACAGGGAACATGAATGCAAAGCCATAGAAAATAATATCTCCAATACTAAAAGGTAAGCCATCAAACAGAAAAGCTGCGAGTAATTGTGTCAAAAATTTCTACAAATTAGAGAAAGATACCTTATTTAGGTAATTCATTTGAGTAAGGACACAAACTAAGACAACCATCGCAAAGACCCATGTCTGGGGATATATTAGCTGATTCATTCCCGACAATGTTAGCTTCATTGCAATTCCTAGTGCTTTGACACTCATGACCTGTGAAAGCATTTCACATAGTTTTCAACATTTAACTAAAGAGCTATCTCCTTTCTGTTGGTTTTGAAAGGATGGAGGAGTTGACTGAAGAGATAGAAGATTATGAATTAACAACACCTACCGACAATGAACCAACTAATGAACAAACACCAATATAGAACCATATATGCGTCTGGCCATATTGTGGGACATACTGAAATATTAGAACGAGGACAATTGCTATTACCAGAGCTGCATAAAAGACAAAAGCTGCAGAAGAGATGCACGATCTTTAGCTCAGCTGAGAACAAATGTAACAATGCGGCAGGAAAAAAAAAAAAGAAAGAAAGAAAAAAAAACACTAATGCAACACAAAATTACCTGGCTCAGTAGCAAGGTCCCACACTTCTGCCACAGATTCAATCTCACGTTCTTGTGGAGCGTGTAGGACAATTGTGGTGGAGCCCACAACACATAAAGCACAACCAAGAATACCAAAAATATGTAACCTTTCCCGTAAAATAACATGAGCAAGTACAGCACTGCAATAAACGCAAAAATCATCAGCAATCAACACAAGGTGCCATAGGTGACTAAGGTCACTGATAATATCATGCCTGATAATGATGCTGAGTGCACCAAGAGGGGTAACCAGAATGGCGGGTGCAAATGCATAAGCTGCAAAATTTGCAATTTCTCCAACAATCACTGTACCAACAGCAAACAAACCAACAGAATGCTCAGTTTCAGGGATGCCTAATCACAGAGTACCAAAATAAACTCAAACTTTAGGATACATCCATGTTGAATTATATTTAAGGAGCAATGAACATAATTTAGCACTCAAACTACAGGGCAACTTCAGTACACCAAGTAAGAATCTCCAATACAGGTATGAAAAGCAGGCTGAATATGGAACTTCTCAATGGGGGA
Organism: Scutellaria minor; assembly: GCA_954870855.1. Lineage (NCBI taxonomy): Eukaryota > Viridiplantae > Streptophyta > Magnoliopsida > Lamiales > Lamiaceae > Scutellaria > Scutellaria minor. The sequence continues at coordinate 1,965,380 of OX940725.1, forward strand.
GAAGTGAATAAAATAAGAAACAAATAAGAGTGTTGAGGGAAACTAAAAAAATCCTTCTATGTTCAATTGACAATTCGTGAAGAGGACACTTTCCAGTTAGAATAGGCATACCACTTTGATACTGTTCATCATAATGTTTGCTTTTTATAACTTGATTCTGGCATACGGCACTTCTACAGCCCGAACCAACTATACCATTTTTCCAGGAAATATATTCCAACGAACAAAAAAAGAACCAAGAGGCATGTTGTGTATTTCAAGTCATTTACTGTTTTTTGAGAGTTTGAAGCAATACTGTCTGCAATCATTTCTAGGGCCCTAGATTTATACCCATTCTGATTTCTAAAAGGCCATCATACCACGGAAAATGATGTTTTGCTCATAAAAACCAGAAAAATTACTATGTTTTACCTGAACCACACATTTCTGCCCAGAAAACAGCACAACATAAGACAAAACCTACACTTGACAATTTTATCATATCAACCACATATTATGCACTCTGGTTAGAAGTTTGTTTGAAGTCTGTTTCAAGACAAATTCACCAAGGGCATCACTGAGAACCTCTATGTTTTCATATTCCCTTTGAGACTTCAGATGTGTACCAGACATTTATACTTACGACAGGAATGATTTCTCTCCACAACCAACACCATGAAGAAAAGTGTTGTTCTCAGTCCTTCAACATTAATTACATGTCCCAGTCTCACAGATTTTATCAAGAAGATGCATGATCAAGATAATGAGACAGCAAATATCTTGTCAGTTACAATAGAAGCTCTTTGCTATCTATATAAAGTTCAAGACGCACTGTGAATACTGATGGGAAAGGTTTTAAACTAATTCCATACGATAAAACCACCAGATCCTTATCATTAAGTGCACACCCCAAATAATACGGCTACCCCTCAGGAGAAAATTTACGGATAAAGGGGGCCTAGAAAGGCCCTCCTACATTGTACATATACATGTCAAAAAAGGTCACTGCAAGAATTAGCTTCATCATAACTACAAGAATAAGTACATCCTCATCCTCTGTGACCCTTTCTCATAGTTCATCCAGGGATTTCTCTAGGAAATCAATGAACCTAAAATTCACATGGATTCATATCATACTCGACAAAGTTAATACAAGCTCTGCAACTTAGGCCAAAAGCATTGTATCTTTGTCCCAATTCAAAGAATATGAAGGTGAAAGATAGAACCAAAGAGAACCAAGCAGGGTCCTCATCTTTGCTAGTAATCTTCAGTACAGTCACCATAAGGTCAATAATTTAAACCAACAAAAAGATGATGGTTTAATATAAAGCTATAACATGCTCCAACCAATTTCAGCAGTGGATATGCAAACTAGTCAATCTTTTTTATTGCTTCTTAAAATCTTTCAGCATGATATGCTAATCTATCTACAAAAAATCCAATAGCACAGTATCTGGTGCCAGATCAACCACAGCCCACAAATCCAGTTTACATAATGATAGCCTCCACTATTCAAATGAGCTATTAAGATTTAAGATACAACAAAGAACACACCATTTTCAGTGGATTCGCTCCAGCATATTGGTTTTATCTTTTTTTTTTTTTGGGGGGGGAGGAGGGGGGGGGGGGGGTATGTTTGCAGAATGTGGTACATATATTGTTATACTAGAAGATACTTATCACGACAAGTGTTCTACTTAATATGACATAAACTGTACAAATGGCTTACTTGTTATCATGCCAGTCCACCATAGTGGCTCGTATAGATATGAATACCCTCCAACTCCTATAAGGGAAAGATTAGAAAGAGAAGATTGATATCATGAATCATTTTAAAACGGACTTATTGCACAACAGCATAATAATACTCATAATTAACAAAATATCTGAAGAAGATGCTATTCCACAAGAAATTTCAGGAGATCATGCATATGTGACACCAATTGCAAAGGTACATTACACAAAACATGCTCAGTTAGAGAAAACTGAAGATCTCAATAACTAAATCCAATCTCAATCTTCAGCTTCATTTCAGCAGTTTCATATTCCTCAAGTTGCCCAGAAAAATCAAGTTCAGGGTCCCCAAAGAATATAAAACAATTTGCCTTTAAAATGTTATTGAAGGATTCAACATGGAAGTGATAATGAATGTTTCAGACCCCAAGTCTTCATAACAAGTCAAGCCAAGCTATTGAAGGAGCTGAGGCAGCTTTCAAGGAATTTAAAGAGCAAACCTAATGGTTTCCAAAGGAACCTTTTATCTTGCCCTCAATAATAAGCTTGCAACGGAGTGCAAACAAAACTTCGACCAAAAATCTAATGATGGCAGACCCTCAAACTAGAGTACCTAAAAATAATTGAATTAATTAGGTTTTATCATATTGACGTACTCAACTCATTCCATATCAGGCGGCAAATCGCTACCAATGATAAATGAATAAAAGCATTTCAAGAAAGTTAAATCCACCGACTACTAACCAAAGCTATTTTGCATGGAGAAAATTTCTAACAAGCATAAGGAATGCCCGGTGAACTAGATCTATACAATTTCTCAGCGGCAATAACTTTTAGCACTCATCATGATAGCGTGTTAAAGATTTATAGCATATAATAAACTCTACCCAATAGATACCATATGCAACATTACACAAGTGGGCAAAACTACAAAGAACTCAAGATCTAAACAATTAAACTCAATCTCAACATAGTAATAACACTTTCTATACACAAATATACATAAAACCACTTCATCTTCACAACCATAATCCAATTCAGTATCACCAAACAATACATCAAACACCTACACTCCCTCAAAAAATTTCACAAAACCAATAAAAATCAGGTAACACAAATGGTAAATTACCAGCCCTAATGCCCGAAGCAGCGGCTTTCTTTAATCCCTTTTTCTTAACAATAAAACTTGCGCCAATGAAGAAGCTGGAAGATAAAGCCAAAACCAACCCTTTTATATTGTCCGATGACATCCCCTTGTACGAATCTATGGCATCCGCAGCCACTTGCTCGGACGCCATCTTTACAATCACTCAACAACCAAAACCCTAAAACTCCTAACTATCGAAAGATCATTCTACACCACTTTAAAAAAAAAATTAAATTAAAATGCTGCCCCAAGTAAATGGGGTTTTTCTAATTTCGAATAGGGTTTCCTGATTTCTCCAGCTTTTTTCGCCTTAAAATCGCTCAAAACCTCCAACCTCGAGATGCCCAGTGAAATTCTACTAAATTGGAGTGAATCAAATGGGGTTTTATGGGGTTTCGATTCTCTCTGTGTGAAAGATCTGTTAATGTCGGCGGCCAAAGCAAAGGATTGAGAAATCGTTCGTAGGCGAGCAGAATTGGGGAAATTTGGTGGGAATTTCTCAGATCGAATCAGGGAAATGATGAAAGAGAAATTCGCAGTGAACAGCCGAATCAGGACTTAATTCCGACTGAGGTTTTGATGGGGTAATTTGCAGAAAATCAAGACAGTGATACACGACAAGCACTTCACTGATAAACAAAGCAATATTCTATTATTTTGTAAGGGTGTGTTTGGTTTCTGAGAAAATGAAAATAAATAAATATCTGATAAAAATATAATTTTGTGACCAGTAAAATTAATATTTCATGATTTAAAGAAAAAGCATATTTTTGTGATCAATTTTGTGGGATGTGACTGTTTATTTTGGTGGAATACCATCAAAAAGAGCTGACCAGAATTTATATATATATATATATATATATATATATATATATATATATATATATATATATATATATAAAATACAAAATGACTAGTGTTTGTTTTTCTAGACTATTTTGGATGAGGTCTCATGCTGTGTACATACATGCTTTTTTATTGCAATTTATTTAGTAAATTGTAGAGTATTGTTTGGACACTGTGTTTTAATTAAATATGTTGCATTTATAACATAAATTGAAAGAAAATTGAATTCATGGAACAGAGTATATTATATATATATATATATAAACATATATACTATTAAATATATCTTGATTATTACATATATTTTTTAATGTTTTCTTTAAATATATTAAATGGTTAGGAAAAATGCTTGAAAAGTGTCATTTATCACCAAAGAAGGGTCTAACTCTCCTATCACATATAAAATATTGATTTCCAACAACATCATTTTTTTTTTAATATTCATATATTCTATTGGGTGAGGATATTAACCCCCCATCTCTTATTATATTAATACACAGTATTAATTATTCAATAAAAATAATCTATTTCAAAATTGACTAAAATGACCTTTTATATAAAGGGTACGTGAAATGGAAGTCCTGGCCATAATTCTAAACATATGCTGGAAGAATTCGGCTGTTGTTCGATTTTTATTTTTAAAAGCATGAGGGCATAGTGGGTAGTTTAGGTGTGTATTGAGTAAAAAACAGTACAAAAAAAAAGAAAAAACAAAAGAAATAGGGGTGTATATAGTAAATATGGTGTATTAATAAGAGAATGGGGGTGTTAATAGCCTCACCCTATTCTATTTTCTAATCAATGCCTTTTAAATGTTTGAATATATGTGGAGTTTGCAAGTTTGAATTTGTAATTTAATTGGATTTTGATAAATTTATATTTATTTTGAGATTTTATAAAATATAATTATAGTTAAATTTTACATCACATAAAGAATTGTAGAAAAATTAGATAATGTAGTACTATTTTGTTTCGAAAAAGCAAATACTTTTAATAGAAATTGCAGAAAAATAGATAAAATAGAAAAAATAGAGTAGAAATGTAGATTCTAGAAATCTAATAACAAACATTATTAAAACTTTGCCCACCTCAAATTCTGAAGAACACATAATAGTCCAAACATTCCTTATTTTTCATTCTCTAGTTGAGAAAATTTTAATAGAAAAAACATAATTTATTTTAATATAATCAAATTATGCAAAAATTAAGTATGACAATTGGTTGGGTCAAACTAAAAAGTGATTTATTTTAAATTTATATCAATTTTAAGTATCACCCCTCTTCAAAAAAAAAAAAAAAAAAAAAAAATTAAGTATCGCCCATAAATTTATTACCAGTAATTTCAAATACTTTTTAATCCTTCAATCTAAGACAATCTAAAATAGTTCCACGTGGCACGCTCACAGAGCCGAGTGCAGATCCTATTAGCCTCGCCGACCGCACCAGAAAACCCCTCCCCACCAAAGTATCCTGTCCAGAATCTACTCGTGTGCCTTCCCACACCCAATACACATCGGCGGCGGCGTTAGACTCTTCACACACACACACACGCGAGCGCAGAGAGGGCTATAGTTGAAAAATGTATCTGGTGCGAACGATTTTCCTACAGTCCCCATCGATTTCGCACTTGTCGTCTCCATCTTCTTCATCCAATTCCGTTCCCGTGAAATTCACCGTTTCGTGTTGTTCGGTTGCGTTGCCGGACACGGTGGTCAACGGCAATGTGGATAAGAAGCCACTGAGAAATGAAGTCCGCCTTGGGTTACCGAGTAAGGGCCGAATGGCAACCGACACTCTCGACCTCCTTAAGGTAAAATCTATACATGCGCACAATTGCTTGTGTTGTGCGGTTCATCTGTATTTTCAGCTATTTTTTCAAGCATTAGGATTATTTTCGAGGAGCTTTTTTTCCAAGATTTTCTGATTTATTTTTTGTTTATTTTCTGTGAAGGATTGTCAATTGTCGGTGAGGCAGGTGAATCCACGGCAATATGTTGCAGAAATTCCCCAGGTGCGATGCTTTATTAGATGGGGAGTGTACTGATTTTATTTACTGTGATATTTAATGCATTCACTCATAGTTTTGATGCTGGGTTGGTGTGCAATGTTACACCGAATTTGGTGTTTAAATGCTTGGGGTAGTTGGTCTTTAAAGCATGTGTCTGTTAGTTAATTAATCTAGAACTCAAGGTTTTCGTTTTACATTTTTTCGGTTGTTAATCTTGTTTCTTGTTTTGCTCGAAGGAGGCCACGTATTTATATCTTAGAAGATATATAACAGTCTTCTTTTGAGATTGTACAGTAGTTGTTAACTAAGAGATAAAGTTTGAAGTTATATGCATTGGTTCCTTCAATTTCTTTTTTTTGTGACTTAATGCTTTACATAGGTATGACACAAGGCTGTGGTCGTATTCACCTCTTGATTAAATTTTGTTCCAGACAATGTTTCTCATTAGTGATGGAATCTTTTATCCTTCTCTTTCAGCTCTCAGTTAGTGAATCCACAAATCTGTCCTGCCATTGTCATTCTATCTGAACATTTCATCAGCATTTTAAAAATTTCTCCAAAGAGGCGAAAATATAACTCATTATCTTATTGCTCAATGTCATAACTCATTTGAGGATGGAAATTGGTTGGGTCAAGCCTGGACTGGCCTCATTTTGGTCAGGTTTTTGAGAAAATTGAACAAGTTCTTCTTAGGTATTGGGTTTTTGGTTTTAGTGTTTTGAACTGGACACATAAACATCATACAATATATATGGGCTTTATATGTTCTATATGGCATGTTCTAAAAAATATGGAAAACTAAGAGGGTATTAGGAATATGCTCACGCATGAAATGTGAGTACAACCCTCTTAGACCTTAAAACAATAATGTAGAATATAACTTGTACTTTTTATCCATATAGAATAATAGATGATATTGGATTTTTCAGAAATAAAAGCATGGGAAAATTACTTACAAATATCTAGTTAAAACTTGAACCTTTTTGATTTTCTGTTCAAGTGGATCTGACAGGTCCAAACCATCGCACTTGTATAAACAAACATTAGTAGGTCATATATTTGTCTCAGAAGCCCCTCCGTTGACCCACATCAATCCATTCTCCTTTGTACGATCTAAATTATGTCGGATGATTGAAAAGTAGGTCACTAAACTGACTGGCAAAATTACGTTGGATTAGGAAGATGATGCAAATGTTTACTTTCTATGTGTTTATTTAATTTATCTTCATCCCTTCTTATCCCTAGTGTTCTACTGGTTGTACACCATAGTTGTTATAGGTGCTCCCATTAGTGCAGGCTGTAGTGCCTCTACAAGCAAGAGGCAGGCATCGTTCATTTTGATGTTGCTATAATACATAGTCTCTCACCCCAAACACATTTTTAAGACCCTATATGATCTTTAAAGACATTTTTTCTTCAGGAAAACATAAAAAAGTCAGAACTTCATTATGAGAGGGAAAAATTCTGCTGCTGGACCTCGATAACCCATGCCAGTATGACCACTGCCACTGCTGCATACCCACATTTTTACTCATCTTATTCAAATCTTTTTTATGTTCACTTTTTTTTTTTTTTGTTCTTTTCTAGATATTTCATATGGTTCCAGTAATGTAATTAACAATTTTTGTAAAGTATAAACACATGTCATGTGTGTAGGATTTTTCAACTTTTTTTTTGTTGTGCCTCGTGTTCAAGAGACGGGCGCCTCGGGCAGTAGGTTCATCTTTTGTGCCTTTGTGCGCCTTGCACCTCTGGCAATTATGTTATACACCAAACTGCCATGTAAAAGCGCTCCATGGTATTGAAGTTAGTGCGAATTTGATTTGTGCTCTTCCTAGTTGGTCATTCATGTCTAGAAGGATATATCTATATAGAAACACAAGGACTGGGTATTACTTTTCAAAATTCATGGGTTTGACAAAATGCAGTTAAACTGATTATGTTAATTGCATCCGGGACCTATCTGTCAAGATAAATTTTGCACGTGATGACAATTGATAATGGTAAACTAGGGAGGGTGACTTGACCCAAAAATGTGCAATAATATTAACTTCTATTTTTTCCAAAGAATTTCTATTGAAATTCTTATTACTGTTTGAAATGATTTTAAACTCATTATAACAACTAAATGGTGTTAATTTGTACCTTTGTCCTTTTTATTTATTTATTAATTATTAATTAATAAGATTGGCGAGTGATGTGGCTTTAGTTATCAACTTCTATATATTATCTTAGACAATTATACTTCTGACTTGGTTTTATGCAACTGCCTTAGCCTGATAATATACTATTTGAGGAACTTCTTTAATTCTGGATTTTGAGACCAGACATGTACCTAAATATCCAATTTTTGGATGCATCTAATTGCTTCAAGAAGGAATAAAGTCATTGTTGCTTAACTAATGGAAAAAAAGTGATTAACTGAGGCGAAAAAGGGGATCCACGTAGTCTCTTATGAACTGTAGCATGAGCTTTTTTTCAGTATACTTCCAAATTTGTTGGAAATATAACTAGATCTGACCATATGTTTCGTCACAGGAGTTTTACATCTACATTTATGAATCTATTGAACACAGTTGTACTTCCTGTGTTGCTGCATAGAATGGTTAATCTCTTTTTAGAGTAAAAATCTGTGCCCTAGAAATTTGGTTTCTTTGTCTGTCATCATTCTGTTCATTTAGGAATGAGAAGACTCTTGATTATTGGTATATATGATAACTGAGTGTTGCTATTTTATATTGCAGATTTCAAACCTAGAAGTTTGGTTTCAACGCCCAAAAGATGTCGTGAGGAAGTTGGTATCGGGAGATTTGGACCTTGGAATTGTTGGCTTGGATACTGTAATGGAATTTGGACAGGTAAGAAATGGGGGTCTATTGGTCTGTCGTACTCGAGAGCTGATGGGATGCTTAGTATAATTAGCATAAGAGTTACAATCTCCCCTGAAAGCAAAGGGGCTTGGAAAGTTCTCTTGAGTTTGAATTCTGAGTTGGTTCCAACATATGTATAACTAGAACTTTGTCCATGCAAAATGCTTATGTAGATTCAATTGTTAGGCATTCCACTTATTCCCTTACGTGAATTATGTTATTTGGGTCGGTAAGTTGCTATACTTTTGATTTGATTATCAGCACTTACATTGTTCTTGTAGGAAGATGAAGATCTCGTTATTGTCCATGACTCTCTTGACTATGGAGATTGTCGTTTATCTCTAGCAGTAAGTAATTTGCTTATGAGTGTAACAACAATCTGTGAACTACTATAATTTGAGCTCTGGGAGTGTAATATCATTTTCCTTGTTAGATCCCCAAATATGGCATATTTGAGAACATAAATTCTTTGAAAGAGCTAGCAGAGATGCCACAGTGGACTCCTGAGAGACCTCTAAGAATTGCTACTGGCTTCACATATGTATGTTTTATCTAGAAGATCTCATTCTTTATCCTGCTTTCCTTTTTTTCTTTGGATATTTTCTTTGTGGGCTGGAAGAATTTTAACCAACATTTTTACTTGCAGCTGGGTCCTAAGTTCATGAAAGATAATGGTCTGAATCACGTGACATTCTCAACTGCTGATGGAGCTTTGGAAGCAGCTCCTGCTGTAAGTTATGAACATCCATCATTCAGTATCTGAGACCTGAGCTGGGACAAGCTCTTTGAGATAATGAATTGCAATTTTGAATATTTTTAAAGAGTATATATATGGTAAATCCTTGAAGAAGAATCTAAATATTTGCAATTCCTAAATAGATAGAGTATAATAGGAATCTATTGGAACTATTCAAAGCATTGCTTTTCCATGTCCCTATCATATGCACTAAGCCTGCACCAACCACTGGTTCACGCACTCACTTACATGTATGTATGTTTCTTATATCTGTGAGGTGGCTATTGGATTTAATTGATCTTAGAGGCATTTATATTTTAAGTTGATTCTACTTATTCTGTCTTGGTGGGTCTTAAACTACTTTTGTTTATTCTTGCTACTTTATGCATCTCCTGGATCTGTTTTAATATCTACTTTGATACTGCTGCAAATTTTGCGAACATGCTTGCTTGTAGTTGTGTGGATGTTAGCACATATACCTGCATATGCCAATATGATGTCATTCCATCCAATATATGCTGATTGCTGCTTTTCTTTGTCATTCAGATGGGGATAGCTGATGCTATTGTGGACCTTGTGAGTAGTGGAACTACATTGAAAGAGAATAATCTGAAAGAAATTGAAGGTGGAATCATCTTGGAAAGTCAGGTAACTGTTACATATATATTGTTGGTGAGATATAATAAGTGTGCGAAACTTAATTGGTAGCTATTTTAGGGCAATAAATAACCATGAATTGGAGTTTCCGCCTGCTCAGTCTTCTTTGGTCTTGATCTATTATTTGCAGGCTGTACTTGTTGCTAGCAGAAGGTCATTGATTCAACGAAAAGGTGTGCTAGATATTACCCATGAAATGCTTGAAAGATTGGAAGCACATTTGAAGGCTGGTTGTCAGTTCACGGTATGGACATTCTTATATTGATGCTAATCTTTTGTTGCTTGATGTTGTTATTTACCGTATTTATGACAGGTAACTGCCAACATGAGGGGAAACAGTGCAGAGGAAGTGGCTGAGCGAGTGTTAAGCCAACCATCGTTAGCTGGGTTGCAGGTCTTGTCCTTTGCTTATGATCGTGAATGCTTTAATGATAGTGAATCTTTTGATGATAGTGGATACACAAAAGAGATCATCTGATCCTGTACCCTTTTATCATATCAAAAGCTTCTTATGTGATTTTATGTTTTTATATGCAGGGACCTACAGTTAACACAGTTTTCCGTAAGCATGACGGGGAGGTAGTAGCAGATTATTTTGCTATAGTTATTTGTGTACCAAAAAAATCGCTTTACAAATCTGTTCAGCAGCTGAGGATGGTGAGTGTTAATTCTTCATATTCGATGCCTGTCTAGGCACATGCATGCACAAGTAGTTAGTTGGCTATGGTTTTGAATTGGATATAAGATCTTATCAAGACAACTAGGTTAGGAGTTGGCTTCTGTCAATTGACGACTGTCTCTGTTCTATCCGTAGTCTCAACGTCTTTTTTCTTGATTTGGTTTATCTTTCATCTTTGCTTTGTGAAAATTTCAACTCACATGGATCACTGTTGTGCAGATTGGAGGTAGTGGGGTTCTGGTTTCACCACTGACCTACATCTTCGACGAGGAGACTCCCAGATGGCGTCAGCTTCTTTCGAACTTGGGGCTCTAATCATATCCTACGGTATCTTGGCTGTTCACAATCAAGGGTGAGATTTAACCAAAGCTCTTAAAAATCCGAGATGTTTCTTGGTATGGATGTTCTTGTTTCTCGCAGATTTCATTATTTGTTTCAAGTTTTGTAGAAAGAGTTTGTCATGTCTTTTTTGTATAATCATCAAAATCTGATGCTAAGTACCCAAGGTCCCATGGCAAAGTGTATTATTATCATGTTATGAAGACAATCATGTAATTTGAACCGTGATGCTATTGTGTCTTCTTTTCTTTGTAAGCTAAATAATTGAATCCGTTGCTTCAATATTATAAGACTTCCTTTTCGCTGCTTTTTTCTGCCTATTTGAAGGCAAGATTGTTAAGAGGGCAACTAAGGTTTTGTATTGTATTATTGTTGTTTATAATGATGATGATAAACTACTATACACGTACATAGCATAAAAGTTACTATAAAAAGTGTCGAGTGGGTGGCAGATTGCATTAAATAAACCATCCAATTTTGGGTCCTACTTTAGTACTTTTGCCCTCAAACCAACCTGGGTCCAATTTAGCATGGGTCATAAACCCACAAAGCAAATATGGTTAACCTGCTAAGTTATCAAAACCCACAACCCAAACACATCCTTAAGGTTTGGATTGGGGTGGACGTGGATTTTGCAAGTGTGGATTTAGGATTAAGTGATAAGTCTGGATTTAGGATTAAGTAAATTTTGATAATTTTATATTTATTTTGAGATTTTATAGGGTATGATTATAGTTAAAATGTTGCATCTATTATCTATTACCTATATAAAAATGTGGATGTTTCTTACAAAATATGAATTGTCGAGTATATCCTTATCAAATATTTTTTTTTAAGGTTATAATAGTAATTTAGGATTTTCATATTTAAATAATTACATATTAGAATCCTAATTCAAAATCCTATAGAATCCTATTATAATTTGAACTCTAATATATAAGGTATTTGTATTTTTTTTTCTTAATTTTAATTGATCTCCATGTGCACGTGATTTAAAACTAAACATATTAAAAATGGTAAAAAAAAAAAAGATGTTGTATTATTTTATTTTGTAAAAGCAAATATTTTTAATTAGAATTGTAGAAAAGTAGATAAAATAAAAAAATAGGATATAGTTGTAGGATTATCCAAATTCCTTAACAAACATGACTAGCATTTTGCCCATCCCAAATCGGGATGAACACATTCAAACACACTTTAATAAGTGTTTTAGATGGGGGAATTCCTATATATTGGTTTTGCATTTTACGTTGTATCTTGTAATTGGTTTTACTCCACAAAATGTGTACACAAGAACCAACTACATAAAGCCTGAAAATTTATATGGTACAATGACTTCATTATCCACAAACAAAACTTTTCACATGAATCAACTCATTTTCTTTAATTCATATGTAAATTGTGAAATCAAGAGTTAATCCATATAACATAATTAAATCCATGAGACAATCTCACAAAAAATTGACTTAATAAAACTAAAGAGAAATATAACTTTACAATATATGATTCAGAATTAAAAGAACAATGATAAGGAGTAAAATTATATTGTCAATTGAGTATACTCGAGCACAAATTTCTTAACCAAACACTGGCACAACGTATATGTACACAGCAGCAGATGATATAACACTGCACCTTTAGCACCATACAACTCAGTCCTACTAAGTGCATTGAACATACGAATCACTTATTGCACAATGTTCTGTACCCAATCGGCATCTTCATTTCTGGTATTCGAGCAACCATGAAATAATTGGCATCAAGGGATCTCCAAATATATCTAAGATAGAAGCTGAACCGCTGCAATGGATGGAATTTTTTCTCTAAGTTTCTGAGTCACAGCAACTCGAACAGTCATCACACCAGCTGCAGGTCCTGTTATTCGTACTTTAACTATTGGCTCTTCGATTTCTACTAGCTCTAACTCCCCACCAGCAGCTCCAACGAGGAAAGGTCTTATCTCTTCGAGCACCTACAAGATAAGTTATCAGGTTAAAATCTTTGACCATCACAAACAAATTGCTGGTATTAGATTTCAAAAGTCATGTGTTTAGCAATAAAGCTATCATGTTGCTAAATAGGTGATGTTGGGGAAGACAAGACCAAAAATCTTGGAGACAAGTGGTTTGTGTGTACTCTGAAACTCTAGGCAGCACAACCTACTAATTTTGGTAAACCAAGAAATGAAAGAGAACTTGTTGATTTTATGGTCAAAGAATAAGAAAAACTTGGAGATGAAAATATTTTCCGTCCCTTGCCCACGCGTGGACCAAGCTAGCTTATTTCATGAACTAAAACTACGACACACCCCACAGAGTAGTGGTTTGACATTGTGCACAAATTAATGTTCAACCATGAACTGAACTCTGGGTGTTGTGGCCAATGTCGCAATTTGAATAGACTAAATTGAAGGTCATGGTGCTCGAGTAGAACTTGGAACAGGTGCTAGTTCCATTGGGTGTGAGATAGTGCACCAGTACACCCTGTCCTTGGGGAGGGGGGTGGGGAGAGGAGGAAGGTGGTAGGGGTGCAACAAGGTTGAGTCAAAAACATAATTTCGATTTCTGGATGCCATTACTAGCTAAAATTATGGGTTTTCCCTATCTGGGGTCTTACCATCAAATGTAGGCAGTAGGCACCGGTTGAATTGTTAGAATCAACAAAAAATAAGTTCTCAATGTCATGAAACTTGACTGGGTGCAGCTAACTTTTACTAATTATCAAATAGATCTTATTTTTTGTCAATGAAAACTCAGTGCTCCAAGGGTCCATATCTGACATCGAATGCAGTAAGAGTAAGGGTAGAGACCACAAAGTTAGAATGCGTGCCAAATGACAAGTATCAACCATAGGGCAGCTAAGAATATGAAAATGAACTTATTCTGAGAAGATAGTCAAAGATATTAAGCCTCTGACAATTATTTGAATGGTAAGTCATATGGAAGGCCTATACAAATTGCTTGATTACCTTTGAAGGGAAGATATGTTCAATCTATATGATTAACTTGGCTGAGGACAATACAAAGCAACTTAAGAGACTGAGCACATGGAAACCAGTAACACAAAAGGAAAAATGGCAAGGGGCAGAAAAGAAGCTAAGCAGCCAATCCCAGAACCTTTTGGAATCTGAAATGATTTAACAAATAAGATTTAACTGCTCTAAGGAAAAAAAATCGATCTCTATGGAGTTATTGACCAGTGAATTTCTATTATAGTATCCAAGCGACCACTAAAACCAAGAAATAGAGTTCAATATAAATGTAAGGTAAACTAAAATAAGACTCCAAACATACTTGTGAAACATAAAGAGTTCAAATAAGACCTTCTATGTACTGTCTTATTCTCCATGTTTTGGATTCAGCAGCTATTTAAAAATTCTAAGTATTGCTATGTGAGCAAGAGTTATCGGTCACTAGCTTCCATGTCTTACAGCCAACTAGATGTAATACTCTTTCTTCCCAAATCTTCCTTCCACATCTTAAGTCCTGCACCCACCCTTTTCCCTCCTTTCCTTCCAGTTCTGGCTTTTATCAATCCCAGTATGCAAACTCATAAAAATATGGACACACTAGATTCAAAGTACTCAAGACATAAAAAAACAGATTTCCATCTCAGAGAAAGATTTAGGCCATCAATACCAAAATATAACTTTCGAAGAGGAGAAAAGAGCTATATACTGCTATATTTGACACCAAAAAAAGTGTGGTTGAGATAGACACTCGATTTAAACATTTACCTTCTCTATGTTCTCGTCATTCAGCTCAAGGCCTGTCTCATCATCTGGAATTGATTCCACGGCAACAACTTCAGGGATCTTCTCCATTAGACGACGTTCAATGCCCATTTTCATTGTCATTACAGAACTAGGACAGGATCCACATGCCCCTTGTAATTTTAGTTTCACAACATTTCCATCAATTTCATGCAATGCAACATTACCCCCATCTGCTATTAGATAAGGTCGAATTTCATCCAGCACACTCTCAACATTTTCTGCCGTGAGTGGCAATTCCAAAGCTGCATTAGGAGTGGCAACAGCCTTTATGCCTGCACGAACAATGTGAAAATTTAAACATAAGCCAGCTCTACACCTATGGTAACTTGACATGCAGATGAATTCATGCATCATCCAGACATTGCCACAATCCCATAAACCGTACTATTCCATGTCAAGACAAATAAATGGAATCTCATTCATTGATTATCATACCACACCATGTAAAACAGCGCTTGTTATCCAAACAAAAGACTATTTTTGTACATATAACAATAGAATGCTGATAAAGCATACACCAAGCACAGTAATCCTCAGAATTAAGAGAAACATCTATAACACCACACCAAATTTCTGAAATATATCACAGAGGGGGAATATGTTGAACATAGAAACACTTTTATTTTACAATAATTGCAAATATCTGAAATTAGAGAGCAAGAATCTTCATTCTCATTCATGAGGTATAAAAATCATCACTGAAAACTTAATTTTCTTCCATAGTCAATCCACTAGAACTTAATTGATCTTACCAAACACGCATACTTCCCTAGTTGATTATTATACATCACAAACACTTTTATCATATGTACCACACGCCGCTTTCATACAAATCAAACAAAGAAAATATTGTCAAGGCTCACCTGCTCGAGAAGCGGAGTGCAAACCATGCCGCGGATAATTCCATGAGCCCCGCCGCACCTGATTGCTACTCCTGGAAATCGAAATCGGAGCGCCTAAGAAGCTCGAAACCTGCATACGAACAACAAAATCAAGCGCTCATAATTCCCGATAAACACAATAATCGCAATAAACTGAACCACACAAACAAACGCACATCGCAATAAATACAGTGGATCGAACAGAGAGAGAGAGAGAGAGACCTTGGGCGAAAGAGAGGGGCGAGAGGGAGGGGCGGCGGAAGAGGAAGGAGAGCAGGAGGAATCAAGGGTTTGGTGAGGCCTGTAATTGTAAGAGCAGGGAGGAGAAGTAACCGCCATGGCAGCCTGCATCGCCGTATCGATGAAGAAGAATTGCGATAAATTATTTCTGGTTAGTTTCCTTCCTCTTTAGCTTCTCTTCAACTCTGGTTTGTCTCTTTTGCCGACTCCTAAATTATTGTTAAATTAAATCAAGAATAAGAAATAAAAATCCAATTTCGCCTTTTATACCTTTTTTTTTAATAATTTTGATGTGAGTCATGATTATTTTATTTGATTATGGGCTCGTGAACCATAGAAAAAGCTTGATAAAATTTTAGGACCTACAAAAAAATATTGAATTGTAAAATTTGATGATGACCCTATAAAAATATATATATGTGTGGAAAACTAAAAAAATAAAATTAAAAACCATGCATAGTATGAGAGTTTAACAATTTTAAATATGAGTATATTCCATTTTTCATTTTTTTTTAGGCAAAGTATATTCCATTTTTCAAGTCATGATTAACATATTTTCGTATCTATAATATTAAAAATAAATAAAAAGTGAATTTCATCCAAAATATTGAAAAAACGAAAAAAAAGAAAGGCTAAATCGGTCTACATTTTGTCTCCAGAATCAGAAGCTGAGTCCTCTTTTCACTGTCTTTCCACTATTTTTGAAAAAATGAAGCCGATTATTGAAAAAGATGAGGTTTAATCACACTGCAACAATTTGCGGAGGAATTTTTTCTAATTCCAAAACTTCAACATTTACAATTGCTTCTCTACATTATCACCACAAACCCAGGTTCGATTTCGTCAGTGTTCGTGAGCCAGATGATGTTGTTGCTTTGTTTCATGAAATGGTAAGAACGAAACCGCGCCATCTGTTGTTGATTTCAATAAATTATTAACAATATGAAGCAATACTCGGTTGCCCTCTATCTGTTCGATAAAATGCTTGTAAAGGATGCTCCTTTAAGTTACGTCACCCTGAATATTGCGATTGATTGCTTTGGCTATCTGAATCGAGTTGATTATGGGTTTGCAATCTTAGGTAGCTTTTTCAAGCGTGGCCTCACACCTGATATCGTTACCTTCACCACTCTGCTCAAAGGGCTTCTCTTGGAAGGATAGGTCGCTGAGGCAGAAAAATTGTTCAAGAAGCTGTTGAGAGAAAAAAAATGTGAGTTTAATGAAGTTACATATCTAGTTGTGATAAATGGGCTGTGCAAAGCTGGGCATACACTCGCTGCCTGTCATTTGCTCAGATTGTTCGAAAAACAAAAATTCAAACCTGCTGTCACATCTTATAAGGTAGTAATTGATAATCTTTTCAAGGTTTATATGGTTGATGAGGCTATCCAACTCTTCTCAACAATGAGTGAGAAGAGCATTTGGCCCACAATTGTGACATAGAACTCAATAATTCACGGCTTATGTCGTTTCAGTAGATGGAAAGAGGCAAAAAACTTATTGAATAAGATGTTGGCTCAGAAGATCTCTCCCAATGTGGTCACTTGTAATATTTTAGTGGATGCATATAGTAAGGAAGGATTGGTGGAAGAGGCAGAGGATGTCTTGAAAATCATGATGGAAATAGATGTTCAACCGAATATCATCACTTACAATGCCTTGATCAATGGTTATTGTTTGTTGGGAAAGATGAACAAAGCGAGAAAAGTTCTTGACTCTGCAATTGATTCGGGACTCAAGGCTAATATTGTGACCTACAGTTGTTTGATGAACGGGTATTGCACAAAAGGACGTGTGAATGAAGCTTGGACCCTGTTTCTTGAAATTCCTTGCAAAGGATTAAAGCATACAGTGGTTACTTACAGCACCATGATGCATGGATTATTTCGTGTAGGCAGATGTGCTGATGGCTTGAATCATTTCAAAGAGATGCAATCTCGACAATTATCTCCTGACATAATATCCTATAACATTGTGTTGGATGGCTTATGCAAAGCTCAAAAGACTACTGAAGCTTTTTCATTGATACGCATTATGGAAGATCAAGGGGTTAATCTCGATATAGTAGCATACAATGTCCTCATTAACGAATTGTGCAAGGATAAAAAGCTAGACATAGCCAAGAATCTTTTCAACAAACTTCCATCCAAAGTTTTACAGCGTGATGTTATTACCTTTAACATCCTCATTGGTGCACTTTGTCAAGAAGGTCAAACACAGGAGGCTAAGGAATTGCTGACAAAAATGGAAAAAAGTGGCTGCTTACCTGATAGTGCTACCTACAACGTTTTCATCCAGGGATTACTTAAAAGAAATGCATCTCATGATGTAATTCCAATCTTGGACGAAATGGAGAGACAGAGCTTCATGCTGCATGCAAATACTTTTAAGCTCTTACTCGATCAGCTGCAAGCAGAAGGTCAAGGTAGTCTTCTTTTTAATAAGGTTAAGAAGCTTGTCCCAAAGAATGAATTATTAGTATGATTTTGTTGTTTAAGTGATCTGATTATTTAAGTTTCCTTATGTACACCTAGAATAATACCCTCAAGTGGATTTTCATTCAATTAATCTGCCTATATTTGGTCAGCTGAATATTGGACTAGACATTGAGGGAACATTGTTTGTTATCATTGTCAGCTCACTGACGTTACTCGTTTGCTCTGTTTTTATCCATCATGCCATCTGAATGAATTACATCTAGTACAGAATTACAAAGCCAAGAAATGTTAATACGAGTGGCCAAGATACGAATCGATTTGTTGTGGCTGTTGAAGTTTAAGAACATGAGAAATCACATGTAGTTGTCTTCATTCCAACATTAAAGTTTTTTGTTGCGAAATAAGATAAAACATTTGCATTCTGCTAAATGTTGTGTTCGTGCCAACTCTAGCAACAAATGGCCCTCAAACATCCCTTTTGTTTTGATGAAATAATGATAAGACATTTGCAACATGATTCATTGGATCATAATTTCAAATGCAAGAAGATGGGAGCTCTTGCTAGTATAGTGAATATGATCATGTTTTCTGTTATAATTCAATCTGCAAAAAGTGTGCTTGTACAAAGCATTTAAGCAACGACACATAATACATTCTAATATTAATTCCTAGATGATGGAATGATTTCTTTTTGGAGAATTTCATTATTCATTCAGTTTAATCCACTATAACAAGATTTGACTTATTACTTTGCAAATGTTTTGCCATCCCAAATTATTGTTACTACTTCGATTCAAAGAGACACGAATTATTTTAATTTCTCGTGGTTGGAGTTCATTTTAAAATTCCTATAATTCCATTTAAAACATTTCAAAAAAATCATGTGTTCCTTAGAACAAATATTATTATATTAGTGAGAGTTATTTTACCCTTTTCCCTTTATTTTAAATTAATTATTCAAATGACAGATATATCATTAAAGAAATTAATATTGAATACCCGAGTTTAAATTAATATTTAAAAAATTATAGAATATATCCAATGTTATATTAATTTATCAAAATAGGACATGGAGTCCCACGTGAGGTTTGTTTGGTGGAAACCTAATATGTATTAAATTTCACGCAAGATTGGACCATTATGTTCATATATTTTCCCCCAATCCAAACACCCTCTTTAAAGAAGCTCTCTTTAACCATCACAAATCCCACTCCTTTTAAGGATAACAAAACTTATCTACACATGATTGAAAATAACATAATTAGATCTTTCACATGTTTATATATACTAAATAATTTGTATTGTAGTTGAGTTGTCCCTAGCTAGCTCTATTCCAACTCCAACAAAATCCCATGTTGGCTTAACCTTCAAATCACACTATCTCATTTCTTACCACCTAAAACTTACACAACCATATACTACTATACCATCTTCCATCACTGCAATTTTGACTTCAAAGCAAAGACTTCTCAAATATATATATCACATCACCCTAGCTATCTCCTTTGCAATGCAAATCCTTTTCAAATCTCACCACCGTTTTGATCTCTTCCTATGGAGGAACTCCAAAGCCTTGATCACCACTCCAATGTGGATACTTCGCGGCCTTTTCGCTCTGTCAAAGAGGCCGTGGAGATATTTGGAGAGCGGTTCTTGGTACCAGATATATATTCGCCAAAGCCGTTCTCCTTTCCTAAGAAAGAAACACCCTTTTTCTCACGGAGCCCAAAAGTAGAAACGGAACCATCTTCGAAATACTCATCCCCTAGGTCTTCGAGTTATAGCGAGGAGCCTGCACTGGCAGACACTGTGAAAAAACTCGAGGCCCAATTAGAGGAGACCAAGGCCCAACTCGAGTTACTCAAGGACAGAGAGTCCGAGACTGAGGTCGCCTTGGCCTCGTTAAATGCTGAGCTCCACAAGAGCATGGCCAGGGCGGCCCAGGCCGAGGCGGCAGCTGCCGCAAGAGCTGCCGCGTCGGCCGGGGCCCACATTGAGGAAGAGAAGAAAAGGGATCTGATTTCACCAAGTTTGGCTAAGGTTTTGAGTGTTGGGGAGAAAGAAAGTTTGTTTGTTGGGAGGAAAAAAGAGAGGAAAAAGAAGCCAATAATACCTCTTGTAGGGGACTTTTTTTCAAGGAAAAAGGGGTCATCTTCTACTCTTCATAATTCTCTCTATGCATCTTCTTCTCCCTTGCAGTTTAATTGATTATGTGATATGAATATGATCAAAACAAACCTTGTTCGATCTTTGTGATTGATGAGATAATTATTTGTGTAATTGTGATTTGGATTGTTTTTCTTAATTTTTGTAACAGTGTGACAGTGGCCACTCATTGGCTGATCAGTAACTTGTAAAAGAATCATCAACTTCCCCAACATTTCCATTTTTTTTTCTTTATTGATGCACGAGATCATGTACATATGATATATATATATATATATAGATAAAATATAATATGATAGATAATAGAAAATATCTGGTCATGTTTATTGTAAACATGATAAAGAATTTTTCGAAATACAAGAATGCTTGATGTGGTAATTTGGTTTGAAATTTTTAGTTGAGATTCTCATACAAATTATTTATATATTTTATGTTATCAATTTACATTAGATGAGATGATATATACAGCCTTCTATATCAAAAAGAACTTCTTTGCAACAGCCATCGATTTTCGAATATTCCTCTATCATAAATTATATTTTATCTTTGTTGTTACAAAAATTTATTTGTGTAATTTAGGTCTAATTTAATTGTATGCAAATCTATCAAGGTCTCAGGTTTGAGTCTCCCACCTACTGAGCACAATCTCACCCTGTTATTGTATAAAATAAAAATGTTAACAATATTAGTTTTACATACCAAAGATAACATTGATAACATAGAAAACTATAAAATGATTTCTATAATTGAGAATATCGAATGATAATTAATGAAACCTAACTTGAATTTATGAAAATTTCAATATATGGACCAGTAGGCACAAACAAATTTTATATTGTAAGTAATTATTTACATGTTTATACCATTTTTATTTATCTATTACAAAAATTTTCTTACAAACTTTCAATATTATAATCTGTTATTAGAGCATGTAAATGAATTGTTGATGAAACAATTTTTTTGGTTTCAATCTACTAATTATTTATAATTCGTAACAACAAAAATGTCAGCTGAAATAACGTGTAGATGAATTATGCATAATGCATATGGTTGGATTTAAAAAAACAAAAAAGGTTGCAAATAGAAAATGCTATATTATAAGCAATTTGAGAAAAATACATATTGCATACAATTTTGGATGATTTACAAATTTTCCGCACAAATAAAAGCACTAAATTGTATCACTCCGAAAAACTGATTTTAAAGAATTATTTAAAGAAATATATATTATTATATTATTATATCATTCATTTTTTTTATATCTTGATATATATTTAAATAACTATCTGTTGATGCAAAATATCAACTTTCAAATTAAATGTGATGGTTTGTGAGTAATTTGGTAATTATCTGTGGCTAATTACTTTTACCGACCGATTAGCAATTAAAAACAGCGGATGGTTATTGAGGCTACTTGGTGACCGATTATGCCATAAATTTATGAAAGTATAAGAAGTAAAAAAAAAGTTGTTTTATTGCTCGATGATCCTTTCTTGGTCAGTAACTCTCCCTTTTATACTTTTATAGTGGGGTTTTTATCTAAAAATAGTAAAAACTATCATTATAGCTACTGTAATAACTTGTATAAGTGTTGAGTCTATTTACAGATGTACTGTTGCATAAGGTAGTAAGTAACAACCATGTCATTGTATGTTTGACATATGTCATAGGTGTTATTCTTCAAGCTTTATCCATCTGATCATTATTCTTCTATTGTTTTATTCATCTGAAAACATGTCTGACCGATCATGAGTGTTTAATGTCAGCAGCAAAGAAGACCAAATCGGTGGTCAATTGCCCTATCAGTAGCCTAAATGACTTAATTTTAATTGATGACCCTTATCAGTAGCCTGAATGACTTAATTTAACTGATGACCAGTATCCTTATCAGTAACCTAAATGACTTAATTTTAACTGATGGCCTTTATCAGTAGCCTGAATGACTTAATTTAACTGATGGCCAGTAGCCTAAATGACTTTATTTAACTGACGGCCAGTAGCCTTATCAGTAACATAAGTAACATAATTTAATCGGTGGCCAATAGCCTAAATGACTTAATTTAACTAATGACCAGTAGCCTTATCAGTATAATTTAATCGGTGGCCAATAGCCTAAATACTGAATTTAATCGGTGGCCAATAGCCTAAAAACAATGAATGAGACCATTCAAACTTCCAATTAACATGATTATGTAAGTGTACATTCTTTGAATGATAATTAAAACTTGTGTTTTAATTTATTTGTCATCAATAACTAATGTACATTGTAAGTGGATTATACACCCTCGGAATTTTGAAGGTCAGTTATGTATATACGTTAAAACCTCTCTAAATTAATAAATTATTAATTTATCGATTATATAATATCTCTCTAAATTAATAAAATTCTCTGGTCCCAACAATATTAATTTATAGAGATTTTACTGTATAACATTAAGTTAATTTAACGATTCTTGTTTGATTTAAACATGACTCGAACAAAAATTTATTCAAAACCTTAGAATGTTTTTTGTTCGATTCGACTGAGATTCATGAAATCGATTTCGGGTTATAATTGGGCTTTGAATAATGGTCATTTTGACATATGAATCATGCATTTTTGACTGATATTTAAAGGTAAATTGCATTTTCAAGTTTTCCGACGAATTTTGATCGGAAAATATGTCAAAATTGAGTTTGGGGTAGCAATCAGAAAATTTTGAAGAGGATGGATAGCAACCTAAATTTTTTTTGAGTTTAGGCACCAATTGAAAAAAAAGTCAAATAGTTCAGGTTGTAAATTGAAATTAATTTTTTTGAGTTTAGACACCCACGGGAAAAAAAGTCAAATAGTTCAGGTTGTAAATTGAAATTAACCTTATTTTTTATTTTATTTTTGAAATATAAGTATATTAAATTTTCAAGTTTTAAATAAATACTAATAATTAAATAAATTCTAATAATCCTTATAAAGCAATATATATCCTTTTTGTATTAAATTATATACACCTCAAAATATATTAAAATTTTTATTCGATTTCCAAAACTTTCAAATCTCCAAAACCTACCAAAACGTGGATACTTCTTCTAGTTGAGGGAGACTCTAAATATATAGTTTTTTTTATTATCAAAATATATAATTTTAATAACCGAATTATATTAAGAAAAGGAAATACCTAAAAACTAATATCTATATCTATATATAAACACGCCCAAACGGTTCGG
Source organism: Scutellaria minor (assembly GCA_954870855.1). Classification (NCBI taxonomy): domain Eukaryota; kingdom Viridiplantae; phylum Streptophyta; class Magnoliopsida; order Lamiales; family Lamiaceae; genus Scutellaria; species Scutellaria minor. The sequence goes on from OX940725.1 coordinate 1,989,079, forward strand.
AAAACCGGAACCGGGCCGGTTCGAACCGGCGGTCAACGGTTCCGGGAACCGTTGACCCGGTTTCGGTTCCAAACCGGAATCGGGAACCGCCGGGAACCGGTTCGGTTTCGGTTTTCAATTAAACAAACCGGCGAACCGGCGGTTAAACCGCCGGTTTTATGTAATTTTTTTTTTTTTTTTTAAATTCGACCATGCCACGTGTACGGCTGTGCTTGAATCAAATATAGCCGTTGAAGATGAATGGCTCGGATGAAATGACCGTTGCAAACCGGCCAAAACCGAACCGAACCGGAAACCGCCGGTTCGAACCGGCGGTTTGGAGGAATTTTGCATCCAACGGCCGAGATCAAATGGCCGTTGGAAATTGACGGTTGTGATGTGTCGAACCGCCGGTTCGAACCGAACCGGAACCGGCGGTTCGAACCGGAGCGTAGCAATTTCCTTTTTTTTTTTTTTTTTTTTTTGAATTTTTAAGATCTATAAATAGGGGTTCAAATTGTGTATTTGCTCACACCAATTCTCTTGCTCTCTCTCTCTCAAGTCTCAATTCTTGCATTCTAGCTCACTTTAAATTATTTCAAGTTCAAAATCTCTCAAATTCTTGTTATATTTCGATTTCTTGTTCTTCGTCATCAACTTCTAGTTCTATTTCTACTTCTATTTTTTCTATTGTAAATTCATCATGTCTAGAAGAGGTTCTTCAACTTCATCATCTCGTGGGAAGGGAAAGAGTCCCATGCCACCTCCACCATCGTATGAAGATGAACTCATTGATCAATGGTGTGACGACCTTGATCCGAATGTCGATTTGGGGGAACAAATCGCTCAAGCCTTAGCCGACGAAGATGAAGAAGAGGTGCATCCGACACAAGAGAGTTTGAATCAAACTCAAACCACTTCAAATAGAGCACCTTCTTCACTTCGAAGTGACATTTTCTCCATTCACTTCAAGAAGGAAGCCGTGCCGAATTCGGATGTCGACTACGTAGTCACGTGCAACCATTGTGGAAAGCAATACAAGTTCAAGCATGGAGGGGGCTATGGAACGTTTAACAACCACATTACGAAGAAGCATCCCGACAAGGTTGGATTGGAGCGCTCTCAAACACAACTACGAGGATTCACCGGGTCTTCACAAGGTATGGATTCTTTAACCTTTAAATTTAGTCAATTAGAACTTAGGAAAGGCACCGCCGATTTTATTGCTTCAAAACATCTACCCTTTTCATTTGCTTCCGATGACCTTTATGAAGATTATGTGAGCACGTATTTACAACCACCCGCTAGAATGATAAGTAGGAACACGGCCACTAGGGATATTGATAAAAGAGTACGTGAAAGAAAATATAAATTAGTATCCGATTTAGCTAACCTTAAACAAAAAGTTGCAATATGTTGTGATTGTTGGAAAGATCCTTATAATAAAAATGATTATATGGGAATTACTTGCCATTGGATTGATGATGCATGGGATGTTCAAAAACGTTTAATTGCTTTTATTGATTTTAATAAAAAACATACCGGTTTGCATATTTCACAAAAAGTAATACATGTGTTAAATGATTATGGTATATTAACAAAAGTATTTGCTATAGCTTTAGATAATGCAACTAATAATAAAGCTAGCTTGCCTACAATAATTGATTTTTGTAAACCTTCATTAAATTGTGATCTTTTTCATACTAGATGCATGTGTCATGTTTTTAATTTATGTGTTCAAGATGGATTAAAAACTTTAGAAGTAGAAATAGATAAAATTAGAGATGCAATTAATTTAATTTGTCACACCGTACAAATGCGGAAAAGATGGGCCACGTTTGGTAAATTGAATGGATTAGAAGTAAAAAAATTTGTGAAAGATGTGCCACATAGGTGGAATTCTACTTTTTACATGCTTCAAGATTCGTATAATTATAGAGAACTTTTATGTGCTTTTTTTATGGAATTTGGTGATAATAATGTTATGTTAGTTGCACATTCTTGGGATTCTTGTATAAACATGATGGGTTTGTTAAAAATTTTTGAAGAAGCCACTAGGGAAGTTAGTGGATGTTATTATCCTACATCTCCTTTAGCTTTAGATCAATGTGTTAAAATTGTTTTGGTAATTAACTCTTACAAAGATGATCCTATTTTAAGTGATGCAATTATTATGATGAAAGCAAAATGGTTAAAATATTATCATGAGCTACCCCCTCTATATTTATGTGCTAAATTATTAGATCCTAGGATTAGAGAAGATGGATTAGAAGAACTCTTAAATATGTACTATAATGCATTGTTTCCATGTGGTTTGATTAGTGAATATGATCTAGTAGAATATGTGCCTAATCCTAGGGAAGTAGTAAAACGGGCAAAAGATTATTTGTATGATTTATTTAGACAATATAAAACAATTCATGGTGATGCAAGTAGTAGTGATGAAGTAGGAGATCAAAATGTAGGATCTAGTAGTTATTCTTCTTCTTCATCTAGTTTTGGACCAACTCTTAGTCAATTTTACAACTTCTATGACATAAGAACGCAAAAAAGAGCTAGAGGTACCAACCCATCACAAGAATTAGATTCTTATTTAAGTGCTACTTTTGAATCTATTGCTTTCGAGAACAATTCGGATCTATTAAAGTGGTGGTCACGGAGGACCACCATATATCCTATACTAACAATTATTGCCAAGGAGATCTTTGCATGTCCCGCCTCCACGGTCTCGGTTGAACATGCCTTTAGCATATCGGGCCACACTTTGAGTGCGAGACGAGCAAACTTGGCCGCCGAGAATGTCCAAAACCTTATGCTCCTTGAGGATTGGGTCAAGGCATCCAAACGTCAACAAAACCTCGATTGCACACGCTTTGAGGAAGATGAACCGGACTTGTATGGTTACGACTCAAACACAACATCCTCCGGTGGTAGTGGCATCAACAACCCCGACGATTGGGCGTAGGTAAGTTGAGGTAAGAGAACTACGTGAGCTTTGATTCCTTAATTTGATTTGAATTAAGGATACGTAGACAATTTTATTTTAAGTTTGGAATTTGAATTTCAATTCCAAACTTAGAATAAAACTCAAGCTCTTTCAATTTTTTTCCCCTCCTTTTGGCTAATGTTGTTTCATATGTTACTTAGTTAGAATGTTCTACTTAGATCTTAGAATTGTATTATATAATTCAAGATAGATAGATAATTGTAATTCAAGATAGACTTTTATTTCTTTTAGATAGATATGGACTTTTGTAATTGTAATATATATCAACTTTTGTAATATATTAGATCATAGATTATATAGAGTTCTAACTTGTAATAATTTTCCAAGTTATAATGATAATGAAAAATGTTTGTTCACTTAAATATTTCAATTTCTCATGGTATAAATTATGATATGATATATTTCAAAACAAACATTAAAAATCAAATTTGGAGTTGTGATTTTATAATTATAAAAAAATCAATCAAAAAAAAAAAAAAAAAAACCGACCAAAACCGCCGGTTCGAACCGGCCGAACCGCCCGGTTCCGGTTCAACCGGCGGTTTGGAACCGAAACCGGAACCGGCCATCACACGGTTCGGTTTCGGTTCCACCAATTCGAAACCGCCGAACCGGCGGTTCGAACCGGAACCATAACCGGCGAACCGTTTGGGCGTCTCTATCTATCTATATATAATAACAATTACCCCTCAAAATAGAAATGATAATATTTTCCCGCCCATTTCTACCTCCCAAAAGTAGAAATGCAATATTTATTATTTCATAATTTATAATTAAAAAAATTATTGTATTAAACATGATTATATATATGGTAATAATATCATCTATGATATTGACAAAATCTTAGAAATTATAATCTATATATAGTATATGAATGTTAATATGATCTCATCTAATAAATGATTAATTATTGCTATAATAAAGATTAAAGATATATATGTTGAATAGAATAAATTAAAATAACACAAATGAATGAATTTCAAGAGAATTTTAAATCATCAAAGTAAAAAAATATATAAAAAATTATCACTAAAGTTGTAAACCAACCCCCCTTAATTTTGTCTATATATAGAAGGATATTTATAACAAAAGCAAAAAAAAAAAAAAAATCGAATTTAAGTTGGCTTACTATAATTTCACCAATATGTAAAAACGTGATTCAAATAATTTTATGATTTTTATTATATATGTAATTATAAATAAATTTGTAAAATTCATAATTTTGATCTCTCTCTCTCTCTATATATATATATATAATTTTTTTTTTGTATGTGGTCTTAATTATTATTTATCTATAAATACATGTCAACTACAAGTTTGTACATCATTGACTTCATTTCGCCTTTTGAAGGTAAATGATCATTTTATTTTTCGTTACAATAACCATTATTTTGACAAATATGACTCATGTTTTAATGTTGTCAATGGTATCAATACCATCCATAATTTTGTGGGCACTAAAATTTTATTTCGTTAGATCACATGACATTATTCCATACATAAATAAAAAAAGATGTTTATAGTTATGAGAACGTCTTCAAAGACCAAGAGGTAATTATGCGATATTGTTTTGTTCAATATATATATATATATATCACCTCAATAAATATATAATAATCAAGTTACTTGGCATAAATAACATAACATAAATTATCTACTTCTATAACTGTATTCCAAATATGTTGAAAAACTCTAATAAAAATCACATAATTTTTATTTGACAAATATGTCATTTATAATACTCCAGTTTAATATATCTTTCATGTAACAATATTAATAATATGACACAATGTTTATATAATTTAATTATAGAAAATTAATGTATAATCTTATAAAAATAATATAATAATAAAAATGGTGATAACTTTGAAGCATTTACCTTATTTATGCTATATTAATTCTTTTTTAAAAATCATAAAGATTATTTATTGTATAAAGATTTTCAATATATATATATCTTGAATATAATAAAAGAATATATATATATATATAATATGATACATTATTGCATACAATTAATATTATAAATAGGAAGTATAAAACTTATATATTTTTTGTTAAATCTACAAATTAAGTATAAGAAAATATAATTTATAAAAAAATTATATAAAATTATATCATTTATACTTATAAAAAATTAATAAAACTCACTTTTTATGTCCATTTGCCGGATTATATAAATAAATCTTCAATATTAATCTTGAAGAATAGAAAGTCTTTGCTATCCATAAATCATATTGTGGTATGAAAATCATTTTGCATATAAATAAAATTTGAGAGAGAAAAAAAAAAAGATCATATTTGATATGTTATAAATTTATCATGATTTGTATAAATAATGTACTAATATCATGCTAAAAGTTCATAAAATTTGTGAATAACAATTTGTACCTAAATATAAATCATTATATATATCCACGAAAAAATTAGCAAAAAATATATCTATTTTAATGTAAGAATAAATAATGTTTCATCCATGATTAAAAAATAATTGTAAATCTGAAATTTCATTATAATGGTAGCATGAAGTTTCTAATTATATGAATAATGATAAAATATTTTACTTTTTATTATTATATAGTTTCATGGTTTTAGATTTATTAGATTTTGAAATGTTTATCATCAAATATGATTTTTCTAAGAGATAAATTTTAATTTTAGAGCATTTGGAGAAAAATATTTATATACAATAATATCATTGTTTTTACACTCATTATGAATAAGTTATTAAACATATATTTGCATAAGTTTTTTTTTCTTTCCAGGTCAATTGTAACAAAAACAAATAGTAAAGTAAACAACGTATGATGAAAATAAGAAATATTCAAAGGTAAATTATATGAGTAGTAGATTAAATAGAAATAACTTAAAAGAACTATATTCTTTTTTATGATCACCATTTTTATATCAAAAAATTACTAACACTTGAAACTTATTTGCTACATCAGACGGATATCAAATGAGGTTGAAATATTATTGAGAATTGATTATAATATTTAATAATATCATCATTTTACACTCATTATAATGAATAAGCTATTAGCATATATTTGCATAAGTTTTTTCCAAACTAATTGTGACAAAAACAATTAGTAATAAAGTAATCAGATAATGTATGATGAAAGTAAGAAATATTTAAAATTTATAATTTATATGAATAGTAGATTAAATTGAAATAACTTTGAAGAAGTGTATTGTTTTTTCATAATTAACATTTTTATATCAAAAATTTATTGATACTTGAAATATATTTGTCCATACGTATCACAAATACAGAATGAGATTGAAATATGATTGAGAACTTAATTTTTTTTCATAAATTAAAGTTTTCACGTCAAATCGAAATATTTCAATTTAATGATCATACATCACAAAAGTAATAAATTAGACCGGAATTCTTCCAAGAAATTTTTTATTTTTCGTGTTCTACATTGTCTTATCTAAATATATAAATTGTAAAACTTATGTGTCCGTGCATCGCACGGGACTTATACTAGTTTATAATATAAATATATAAATATTTTTCTCTCTCATAGATGTAGAAAAACAAACCTGACCATAGATCCACTGTGGCAGTATTCATTCAACAATGGCGAAGAGATCTTCTTCCTCTCTCCTCAACTCTCCACTCTCTCTCTTCCTCCTCAGAGGCGATGCTTTCCTATACCTATTCGCCCTTCTCTCTATCTTCTCTCTCCTCCTCCACCACCTCTCCGCCTCTCCCACCCACTTCGAGGGATTCGACGCCGAAGAAGACGACGATTTTGCCGGCGGAGATCTGAAATCCGATGAGCTTACTCCGCCGCCTCTTCGCTCCACTCCTCCCCCAATCTCTCTATCCACTTCCAGCCCCGAGTCGCACCACGGCCCACCCGATTCCGATCAATCCCCGATTCAGTCTCCGCCTTCTGATCAGAACCCTAAGCCCGCTTCTACATCGGCGTTTGATTACTGGGATGAAGATGAATTTGAAGGTATTCCGGTGCCCGAGAATCAAGTGACTCCTCCTGAATCTGCTACCGCTGGCTCTGAATCTGATTCAGTTTCAGACGAAAAATTAGAAGACCCGAAGTCGGATGTCAAGGTCTCGAGGAAGCTCACTTCGTATTCGGTTGAAATCGTGTGTGTTTCGTTCCTGATTGTGTTTGGAATCAATTATTTCACGGGGAAAAGAGAGAATGAGAATTTGGCTCTGGCGTGGGCTAGCAAGTTCGCGACGAAGGACTCGATTTTCGATAAGAACTTCAGTTTGTTGGGAGTGGGAGAGACCGATGACTCGCCTCTACTGTTGCAGGACGGAAAGAATGTGTTTAAGTTTTATGCAAGTGGTAGGAGGTTTTGCTCAGGATTGCTTGCGACGATGGAGCTGAAGAGTAGGCATGATTTGATATCGAAGTTGTACAATATGGTGGTGCCTTGCAAGGATGAGATAACATTTGAGGTTTATATGAATGATGATGCAATGGATCAAGTGGTTTTTGCATTGGCGAGGAAGAAGTTGGCAAAGACGATGCAAAAGGAGCAGAGAGAACTGCAGAGGTTTGCAGTGTTGGTGAATCCTCCAAGTGGGAGGAAGTGGATAGCAGAGGAGCTGCAAGTAGTGTCGGAGTCTAAAGAAGTTGCCACAGATTTGATCACTGATGCCGTGCTTGATCAGGTATTATTAATTTATGTATATTTTCGCATTTCTTTGGTTCATGAAGTATTGTGTTTTTCGCACTGTGAACTATGTATGTTCTCAATGTTTTGGAAACTTAGCTGTTGATTTCACTGTTCTTTCTGTATGCTATAGCGGTGGGATTTCCATAAATTGTCAGTGATTAGCTTGTCGAGAAGCTAATCGAGGCATTTGGGTTGTTTCAAGTTTAAAGATGATATCATGGGTAACAAGAAAAATTAGTTTGGTAGACTTTAACTGGGGTTTACCCTAAGTTCTCATTTAGTTAGCTCTCATTGTTGTTGTGATCAATTCTGATTTTTGTTTTAACTTCCCAATGATTTGGAAATTCGGATATACATATTTTGATGTCAGGTTAGGTTGTGTTTATTCGCCATTTATGTGCTAAAACTTGGAATTAGTGCTCTGAAACTTTTATGTGATAGGAAAAATGTGTTCGAAACTCGTGTTGATGGGAAGAAATGACATTGTAATCTGCTTTGAGAGTGTTGAACAGAGAGAATAATAATCTTATGAGTTATGAAGTGATCTGTGGAAAAGTTAGACCTGCTAAGTGTTATCGTCTTCTTGCATTCCAAACTGTCCCTCATTCCCTCAGAAATATTTTGAATTCATTTTTGCATATCCATATTTAGTTTGACGTAATATTTGTGCCACATTCTTTGCAATCTTCATACTTAAAACTTGTCTACTTGATGTGTGAGATTGACATAGCTATCTTCCTGTTTTTGGCTATATCATTTCTTTGTGTTATTTATTTTTATTTTAGAAAGAAGTCTGTGTTTCATCTTTTCTGTCACTTGGAAAAGGCAGTGTTTGACAGATTGACCTCCAACCTCTTTGAGCATGTAATATAATATATTTTGGAAAATTTGAAGGTTTTTGGCGACAAAGCTTTTGAAAAATTCGGGAAAGGTTTCATTTCCATGCATTTCTCTGACCAACAATTGGGTTCACACAAGAAGATGCTCGTGTTTAAGTTTGCTCTCCCGGACGCGAATAACATGGCTGACATGACTCGTTTGGTTGCTCTTGTTCCTTATTACATTGATCTTCTTGGACGATACAAGCTCAGCTCACATGTAAGTATAACATTATATTTGTTACAGTTAAGCATTTCTGCACTTGTACGTATTTATTCTGAACTGTGAGTATCCCAGGCTCGATCAAAAACCGAGGCAGCCAGATTAAAGGTTGCCCAAGAGATTTACAAAGAACTTCAGAATGTCAGGCAAGAAGCTTTGCAGAAAAAGAAGGCCGATCAGAGAAAGAAGTTGGAGGAGGCTGAAGCAAAGCTAGGTGCTGAGGCTGTTCGCAAGAAAGAAGCTAAAGACCGTAGTCGCCAAATGAAGAAGGCAATGCCGAAAATGAAGATGACTAAGGTTCATTAGATTCTCAAGTCAGTTTAGTTATCTTATCCATCATGTCACTTGTTGTCATTTATATTCGGCACTTCTCAATCCCATCACCGGGCGATTTTACTTGAATGACGCAGTTGTTAGTTCTACTTCATTACTCTTTGAAACACTTGGGAACAGTTTTCTATCCATATTTACTCTTAGAAGGATTAATGGGGCAGATTGTAGTGGTCAATTTGACTGCTCAAAGAGACTAGAAAACTAGAATTCAGATCGGATAAATCCTATGTTTTCTCTTCTGAGATGTTATTTAGTCTGTCTTTCCACTTGACATTAGCAAAATGCAGCAAGATGGTTTCTGCAATTTTATATTTTTCTTTTGGTTAATGTTGCTTGAAGATTGTATTCCTTTGCTTTTATTTCTCCTTGATTTTTTTAATCATTTTTTAGCTAAATCTGGATATAAATTTGGGTAGTGATTGCAAGGCTCCATTTTTCAGATTGAAAGGAATTTGAGCAAAAATTTAGAATGAGTGATTGAATCTTGCTCAAATGGATCATGTGAAAATTTTACAATGTTGTTTACTATAACATTAACTCACAAAACGAGAGAGACCCCTTTTGCAATACATCCAAGGACGATATTCGTCAGCTACAGATTTAACGTTCTCATCGAATTTCCTCGATGATCTTCTCTTATTCAACGATCATCGAATTTGAGGATGATTACATGAAGTTACAAATTGATCCCATCTTAGCTTAACCTTGTAACCGGTGTTCTTGAGAATAGGCCTCGAAATCTCTTCTTCAAGAAAAGTGAAAGAGCAGAACCCACGACTGGCCAAGTGGTTATGATCGCAATGTAGGCAAGCAGCCATAGAGATTTTCTATTTTGGCGAGAGAGCTGATTTAGGCACCTTTTCACTGGAGCAACAACTACATCACTTATATCTCGTTCCAGGGATCGAAAAGTATGGAGGTCATTTTTTGAGCTTGGGCTTTCTTCAACATGGATTCTATCTTCAGACTTGCTTTGATCTGTATTATCTTGGTGTTGATGCCCCGTTTCAGCGATTTCATCGCTTACTGCAGTGATCGTGCCATCTTCCATAAGATGGACATACGGGGCCTGATCAATTGATGACTCAAGAGGGTTGGTTGAGGGAACCAATACCTGCGAGTGAGAAACCATACAATTTTATGGATGAGATAATGCTACCTAAGAAATCTTGTTTTATGCTGAATGATGTCTTGAATTTTGGTTGAAACCTTGTTTTCTTCAACTAAACTTTCAAGCAGATTTCAAAGTAAAAAGCATGCAGAGTTTAAAAGCAGGTTTAATACCATAGCATTTTCCCAAGTCCAGAAAAGTTGCAATATTGATCCTCTAACTATGGCTTCATTCACTTTTAATGCAATAAAGTCTTCATTAACTATTAATTTTTTGCTCTTTTGTTTGAAAATGCTACCTCATCAAAGGTAACTAGCAAATTGATGACCAAGCAACCGAATTTCAAAACAACACCTACTCTTTCAAACGTGATTTAACATCTACACTAAATTTAATTATCCCAATTTCGAAACTAAATTTTTTTCCCCAGTTCTAGAAAAAGTAGTGGCTATACTAATTTTGAATTTTGTGTACTTAAATCAGTACTTATATGAACAAAGTAGAAAATTTTTGTGTAGAAAATATACCTCTTTTTTGGGGTGACTCAAGGGGCTGGACTGCAGAACTCCAAAAAATTCGTCAACAGCCCTTACCCACCTACATCACAGAAATATCACTGCAACTCAGCCCAAGGAAACTAGAAGAGATAACAGTCGATTAAGTTTTTCTACTGAAAATAAATGTCCGCTTCATAACTACAATATAAATTACTCTCAAAGTACACCAATAATCATACTTATGCACAATAAACATATATTAAATAGTATAACTTACCAAACAGTTTTTGCAGTTAACCCTTCAAAAAAAGGTAAATGCCCACCATGTTGTGTAGTAGCCAATACAACATTAGCATTTAACCTGAAAATAACCATATACTGATTGACTATCACAACAAATAAATCATTGTAAACAGAGAAGACTTCAACAATTCTTTTTTAAAAATTAAATTGAAACTTATTGCAAGGTTCATTAAAAGCTGATAGTCAGACAACAAATACCTGCATTCATCCCATGGAATTGCTTCACTAGTACATACTGGATCATCTATAGAGCTAATGCAAAGAAGGGGTACCGTTACACTTCCCAGAAAACTAGAACTGCTGCAACGCCTATAGTATGTGTCCACGGTCTGGGTAGTAAAGTGAAATGATTCAGTCGAAAATTTCCAATAAAATAAAAAATAGAGGGAGAGGGGAAATTTAGTAATATTATTACCTCATAGTTTCCCAGAACACGAGTTGCAGAATCATCAAAGTCCCGAACTGAACATGACTGAATAAGAGAGTTTTGACACATATGTCAGCGAAATTTGGTAGTAAAATGACATAAAAATGAACCTATTTGGTAGTGTAAAGTGATATACACCTGTTTAACACCTTCCCAGTTTGAAAGACGAGAAAGGACAGCCTCATGCCTACAAGAATTTCATCATCAGTTGATTGCTAACTTGAGTAAATGCAGGAGAACATCATCGTAATGTTCAATGACAAAACTAATGTGAGATTTCAAGAACGGAGATAAAATAGATGATAACATACAAATTGGCATAGTCCTTCAGCCCAATGGCCAGAGCTTTGTTGTAGAGCTTCTGTACAAGTCTGCGGTTCATAAATCTGTCACAGATCTGAAAAAGTAATGGAGGTCTGATTTAGAGTAGTCAAAAAACAAAGATTACATTGAAATGACGATACCTTTCTTTCTATGTGTGGATACACTCTACAGCATAGATTAATCATTCACTCAAAGGAGGTCGACATGGAAAACATTGGTGAGTTAAAGATAAAGCTGACTGAACAAAGAAAACTCAAAGTCGGACATTGAAACATATAATTAGTTACATGTAGAATGGAAGAAGTATGGAAAAAAATAATAATAATCTAATTAATGTTTTGACAAAAAATTCTAAATCCAAGTCAAGGAGATGTAAGAAGACAAAGATATAAAAAATACTAACCAAAAGGTCCCAAGGAGAGCAGATTGCTGCAGCTCCAACTACAGGAGTATTTGTTCCATCCTCAGCAAGATATTTAACCTGAAATGTAATCATTTATAAGTGATATATATGAGCTTACGCAATGCAATGCCTCATTCAACACTATTAGCATACTAGGCAATGATTCAACACTACAAAAGTAAAATCCAGATCATCTGCATAATAAATTAAAGAAACATAAACTAGAAGTAAAACTACAAAAGAACACACTATTGTGTTATTTCATATGAAGCATCTAATAAATAGAGGGCAAGTCTTTGTACCAGAATATTAGCACCAATGCTAGTCCCAACGACATATAAAGGAGCCTCAGGGTATTGGCAGTGAAGATGGTCAATCACTTTGCGAACATCGTCCGTCCATCCAGCATTATAGAAGAAGTCGGACTATCAACATATGATCCAAAGAAAGTTTGCATCATTAGCAAGATCTAAGAACTTGGTACTTACAAACTTATCGCTAGTTTTCATGTGAAGTTAAACATATGAAAGAACAGAGTATTTGATATTTATGCAGTTCCTTTTGAAGTAGATTCTAGAAGTTAACAACATGATTTCGAAAAAAATATTACATCTAACCTGAAAAACAGAAACAATTAGCAAAGAATAAATATCCAAAACTCACAGGCTTTTAACAAATTCAAAGGATTCCTATTTGAAAGGTATTATTACATTAAATCATAAATCCTAAAAGCCAATAGAACTTTGCATCTCCCCTAGCAAAACCGAAGATATCAAAGTTTCAAATGCCCAATACTCACCGTAATTGATACACCTCCAAGTCCGCGATGGTTGCTCACAACAACATTCCAGCCACGTTTAGCCATGCTGAAAGCCAGATGTTTGACATACTGTGTAAAAGTATTACTTATCAGGATGGAAGAAAGATTGCAAATACAGTTTTTCTCCTAGTAAAGATAATAAAACGATTAAGTTAAATTTGAAATTTGTTCACACAATCTAAACTTATGAAATTCATCTTGTTTTCAGTAGAACTCGGACATACATACATCTACAATAAGAGATAGCCTATGGGCAAAAAATGTGAAATCAGACAAAACAAGATGTGGGGCAAAACAAGATAGAAGATAGCCTGTTGGTTACCACATTAAAGTGGCAAAATCTCAAGGTGTTACCCATCAGAATAATATAAGAAGACAATTCTAGTGGTCTCAATTGTAAATGGAGGAGATTATAAAACTTCAAAGAAGAAAATATGGACACAGAAAACGAACTTGCAAAGCTAGCCCTGTAGCTTAAAGTTAAAGTATACAGGTACACAAGAAATTTTGACAAAAACAGGAGTATTGATCAAAATAAGAATAATGAGTAGAAAGAATTGAGGCAAACTAGTTACCAGGATAGAGAAAAGAGATACAAAATCAGAAGTTCCCATAATTTTTACCACATCTTCTAAACATAGAACTTTATGTGTTCGCTTAGAAGATGGCGAAAATAAGGACAAAATTGTTGTTCTTAGTGAACATCAACTTTCACATCTCACATTTAAAAGATTGTAACATCAGAATAATATTAATTATCCCTTTCTTAAGCATCCAAAAAATTACTAAATTCCAGCAATACACATAGTTTTCCTCGTTCTATAGTTTGAATCACTAAAAGATACACAGGGATACACACCACCAATTGAAAATATAATCCTAATGCAGCTGAGTATAAATAATAAAAATCATAAATCATCCGAGTAAATGCAGAGTTTTGTAATAGGCATTCCCATATTGAATCTTACAGAATGAACATTGTTCAATCCTTCTACATTTGATAAAACCTATCAATGACCCCAACAAAACCAGTGTGCTCCAGCATTTCACTTGACCATTATAGTTTTAAAAGAGACATTTAAGAAAAAATTTGACCAGAAACATAAAAGCATATTGACTAGACTGCTGAATCTCTGAAATTTCCTCCCATGGAGAGAGGCAGTGACCAGACAATCAACAAGAAAGTCAAAGAACCCAAGAATTTATGATTTATCTACTCCTAAATTACAAGGATGAGGTACTGGTTATCTATTGCATTGCACCATGAATGATATGAGTATCCCTTCCCAAAATTAGGAACATAATTATAGACCAAGTAAGAGAACAGAAAAAAGGACAGATTCTAGATAACTTACAGCAGAATCAGATGCACTTGTTAAGCCAGGAACAATGATCATGATGGGATTCTTATCATCTTGTTGTATGACATCATTAACTTGAGAGACTTGTTTCTTGACTAAAATGAAGGCGGCCAAAATGAGTTTACAAAAAATATACAACATTGAAAAACCTTAAATATAGTAGAAAAATAATATACAACACAAACACCAACAAGAACAACAAACTAAGTTCGTCAAAATAAAAAAAATAAAAAATTAAAAGAACAACAAACTAAGCTTAATCCTACCATATGAGTCAGCTAAAAATATAAAACTCGAAGAAAACTTATATCCATCACGTATTGTCAACTAAATGACATTTTCAAAGTCGGATGTTAATACAATTTCATAAAATTTAATGCACCAGCCAATTATATGTTAGAAAGAAAAATCCAAATTCAAAAAGTGATATTATTCGATGTCTCAAGGGAGTACCTAACGAACAAAGGCCCTAATATTCAGAGGTCTAAGAAGGAGAATATGTACTCATATCATATTAATTCAATATTCTTGAAGTATCAAATAACTAAAACCACATAAATTTCTTAGGTTCTCACTTTACAGTTTTCACACCCAATTACATCAAACAATAGGCCAAGTACTTTCCTATCCCAATAGGGTAAACTCATTTTAGTTTCCTCTTTTATTTTCATATAACATCTGGTAGAAACTACAATGTGCTCAATTTCCATATTTTAGCATATACCATATCAAAGTTTTATTCTGGTTGTCGCTTACTTGAATGTGAATCACATTTCATCAGTGCACTGTATTCTCTCAGCGATAGTTTACAAGTAATGAGTTAACTATAAATCTGGACAAAAAAGGAGAAGCAAAAGTTTGTTACCTTCAGCATTCTTGACCCAATCTAAAGCTAGAGTTCCACCATCAGAGGTCATAAAGATCTGTCTGCGCGGTGCATCAAATTAATACTAATTGTTTCGACATAAACAAGGGGCAATACTACGCAACACTAATTTCAGTAAATCCAGATACTCAAACAAGCTTAATAATCCATTTCATGAATGATTCAAACAAAGAATTTGTTGCAATATCACTTGAAGCAAACATCACCTTCTATAATTGACAACTGGCGGATTTCCGAAATAATGAACAAAAACAGTCTGAAGATGAGGACTACATAACCATGGGGTTGACAAATACCTATTTTCAGCAGCACAAAATAAACAAAAGCAGAGTATTAATTTGAAGCACAACACTGTCAATACATCAAAAATCCATTAAACGCAACATCAACTGCCCTAAATTATTACAATACCTGCCATGGAGAACTCTACACATGGAAACAACATCGTGATAGAGTTGAGAACACGGACTGAAAGTCAAAACCACCGGTTGACCGCTGAATCCGGTGAATAAATCTTGCAGGAAATGAATCTCGAGAAAATTATACAGAAACACCATTAAGGTGAACGAAAATCCGAATAAATAGTGAGCAATCGGAATTAATGACGCCGCCCTGAGCAGCATCTCGTACGGCGATTCAACCGCCGCTGACTCCGTCGGATTCAGGGAATCCATAATTATCATCGGAAAAATATGGGAATTTTTAATGTGAGAATATATGTCAGTAGTATTGTGAGGAGAGAAGTAGAGAGAATGGAGAGAGAAAGAGTGGCCGTCTAGATGATGGTCGTTATTTCCCACCACCAATAGTGAAATTACACGTGGAAGTACAGAATATATTAAAAAAAAAATTGTAGTTATAATTAAATTGCAAAAAATTGTATACCCCGTGCCCCCGCCCCGTCCCGACCCGGGCAAATATGGATCTGTATATATATTGTTTTTTTTTTTGAAATTTCCTTTTCTTTTCTCTTTCTTCTCTTCGCGGGTTCCATACGTTTTCATCTCTTCAAATTTGAACTTTGATTTCAGTTTATTCAGACGGTTTTCTCGTGCTACTTTTGTTTTACTTGTTAAATTGTTGAACATTGTCTACATTTTCGAAGAATTTGTGGAGATTTTCGCTTAAGGTCGACAGAGGTAAGTGTTGTTTGTTTTGTGTAGGGTTTTTGTTGTAGTCTGTGTTTTAGTGTTGTAATGTTGTTATTTTTTGTTTTCATTTTGGTTGTGTAGTTGTTTTTTCATGGTTTTGTGCATGTGTTGTAATCTAGGGTTTCTGTTTTTTTGTAATTTTTTTTTTTTTTAGTTTTTGCATGAATAATTGTTTCCTGTGAGTCTATAGATGAGTTTGTTGTTTTACGTGTTTCATTTTGTCGAGTTTTAGGTGTTGTGTGTTTTTGTTTTGGTGATATGTTTGTTTTTTCCAGGTATTTTATTGATGTTGAAGAAGTAATATACTGCAGATTATTCATAATGTTGTTTTGTAATTTTATTTTGTTTGTGTTAGTATAATGGATAAAAGTAAAGTTTCTGGAGGAAAGAGGAAGGCTATGGTGATCATGGATAAAACTAGTAAGCAAAGAAGAAGTAAAGATCAGATTTTGGTTGAATTGAAAAAAGAACTAGTTGCTGGGAAGAAGAAAATGCAGAAGGAGAAGGTGGTGGATGTTGTTGAGAGGTATGACATGCATATATAAATAGGTGTTTGAGGTATCAGATGAAAACCTTAAAGGTATCATGTACCTTTACTGAAAGTATCATATATATTAGCTTAAGGTATCATATATACTACATTATTATATATGATATGTTGATATGTTATATTAGCTTAATATAAGAATTTTAGTTATATGTTGTAAAAGTTCATTATTATGTTTACTTATGTCAAAGGTTTCATGTTTTTTTATATGTTGTTTATGTTTGTTTTGTTGTTTAGATGTTTAATGTATCACATAAACATACTCGAGGTATTACATATATTGAGTGAAGGTATCATATGTATATTGAAGGAAAAAACATACTGTGGAAATGAATATGTATGTTTATATGTTTATTTTTTACTTATTTTGAATGAACTTCTGTGATTTTTTAGGTATTTTGTATTGTATTGTTAAGTTGGTTTTCTAATATGTTTGTATTTTGTTTTTTCTTTTTTGAAGTGAAAAACAAATTGTTGTTGTTACTAATGAACTAAGTAAGGGCAATTCAGTTGCTATTGCCAGGTATTTCAGTTTATTTGTTTTAAATGTTCTGAGTTTTGTTTTTTATTTACTTTTATTGAGTTATGTATTTGAGTGATGCATCTCTGTATATTATTTTTTTAGTCATACAAGAAGTTAAAAGAAAGCAATTAAGAAGTATGATGGTGATAAGTGTGCTGATGGTGGTGTGGATTCTAAAAGGTATGTTTATGTGTCAAGTATTATATGATTACACTTAAGGTGATAGATATATTGATATTAAGGTATCACATGACTATACTGAAGGTGACTGATATATTGGTGTTAAGGTATCAGATGATTGTGTGTCACTTATCATATTCATTTCTTATTTGTTATTAGATGAATTACCTTATATGTATGATATGTATGAGATATATGTTATAAATTATGTTAAGGGGACATATATATTGGTGTTATGAAAAAGTTTTTCTGGGTTGTTATAGTTTTAGGTTATCTTTTAATTTTTATGTGTTTAAGGTATCACATATATAGTCTTAAGGCGATATATATTGGCTAATGTATGTCAATGTTGTTTGTCATGTATGACATTTATTAATTATGTGTTATCAGATTTATATCTGATATGACTGATATGTATGAGATATATTTATGTTAGTGTTTTAATATATATTTTTTTGTTTCTTTATTGGCAGTACTTTTGTCAGTCAATGTAGGCCTAATGGTCTTACTAAACTAGTGCAGTCATTGACTGAAAAATAGAAGAATGATGTGAGGAGTATTGGTTTTGGGGGTCTGTTACATTTGAAGATGACGAAATGTAATATGAAGATGTTAAATTGGTTGCTGAAAATTTTTAACAGTTCTAGTAGGATGATTAGTATAGATAAATATCGTCGTTTTACTATTACAGCTGATGATGTTTATGATGTTTTTATGATACCTAGGAATGAAGGTTGTCGTGTACAAACTTATACCAAGAGTGATGAAACTTGTCCTTTGTGTGATAGGCTTAGTGAGCAGTATGAAATTGCTTCTAGAGTTCCCTTAAGGGCTTTGGTGGATGTGATTAAAGAATTGGTTGATGGTGGCGATGATTTCAAGAGGTTGTTTGTATTGTATTGTATGTGTTTCTTTTTAACACCTTCTTCTAATAGGCTTATAAGTATGACTGTTGTTAAGTCTGTTGTTGATGTGAATATAATTTCTAGGTTAGATTGGTGCTCATATATTCTAGATAGGCTGTGTGAGTCGGTGAGGGCCTTTAAGGAAGATAATTTGAGGTATGTAAGTGGCTGTGTAATTTTGTTGCAAATTTTATATTTGCAAAGGGTAAGATGACAAGGTGTTGAAGAGCCTAGGACATTGCCTCTGATGCAGCATTGGTGTGATGAGAAAATATCAAAGAGATGTTCTGAAGAGGTTGCTGCTGGACAGTATGAAGAAGGTGAGATTCTGGTTAATGTGTACCCATTGTCAATGATGGGTAAGGTTGTTGGAGAGAATGTAGAGACAGAGGTTGGAAAAGAAATTGAAGAGGAGGAGATTCCTAAAAAGGCTGGTGAAGTACGAAAATGCATCAAGTTTGATCTGCCGATAGGAGAGCCTGATGATGAAGAAATAAAGAAGATGACAAAAGATGTAAGCATGATATTATATACTTAAAGTTTTATATATTTTTCAAGGCATATATGTGATATCTGTGTGGTATTCATGAAATACCTTTTTAAGGTATCAAATGTATTCTTTTCAGGTATCTAGTATATATGTTTTAAGTAGCATATGTGTGATTTTAAAGTATCATGTATATTATAACTGTCTAATATGTTTTTACAAAAATTACATGAAGTTTTTCTGTGTTACAAGAGAGATATTTCTATCGTTTCGAATTTCCACATGGTCAAGATGCTAAATATGAAGAAGAAATTTATAAATAAATCAACTACTAGCTCATCACCAGAGATGACTGATTCACAGAAAATTTTTTCTCATGAGAAGCTTCATAGATATATTGATGAAGTGGTTGAAAATTTCAAAATGATGAAGAAATTGGCATCAGAAATGCCATCATTTGAGTTGCTAACTCCAGATCATCCTGAATGTGAAGAAAATCATACTTCTCATAATCAAAATGATGAAGATGAGAATGTAGATTTAGCTGACAAAGGCATTCCTTCAAGCAAAGAGTTGGTTGATGCTGTGATATCTGTTGGTTCAAAGGGTAAACAGTTTGTGGAGGATGATGATTGTGAGTTTTGGGAAATAAAAGAAGAAGTTGGTTATGTTTCAGATTTTCTTATTCATTCAAAGAAGTTTTTGAAAGAAATGGATCAAGGTCATAGAGAGATTGTTGATTACTGTTTCTATGAAGGGAAGACAAATGGCTCCAATTCGTAAGTTTAAGCTGTGTGATTTTAAGTTATCATATGTGTAAGTTTAAGGTTTTGCATATATTTGATTTATGTAAATTTAAGGTATCATATGTGAAACTTTAAAGTATCATATGTATACCTGCAAGGTATTATACATATGGCTTTAAGGTATCACATGTAAAAGTTTTAATGTATTATATGTATATCTAGGAAGTATCAGTTATATACCTTGAAAGTATGAGATGTTTAACTTTGTAGTATCATTTATTAATTTATGTGTTTTTTTTCTTTTTGTAATAGAGAAGATATATTTCGGAAAGGGTATCTTCATTTTATACCAAGAGAAGACATTATATCATTATATCCAAACACTATGATTTATGCTAGTGTTATCACTACATGGTCTTTGATGTTAAATAATGATGTAAAGGTTGATGATAAAAGAACTCGTTTTGTTTTGAACATGGAACACAGTGTAAGTTATGAATAATTTCTACTTGGTAATGTTTGTTTGTTAAGTGGATTTTGTGGTTTACTTAATGTTTTTTTTTATGTTTAGGATTCCTTGTTTAGGATATTGATGAATATTGGTTCATTTGAAGAGAATTCAAGAGCAATGAGATACAGTTGGCAGTTGTGGTTAGCTTCCAACAAGAGCAATCTTCTTAAATTTGTTGAAATGGTAATACGTTTTAGTAATTGATATGATTATTATATTGAAGTTGCTTATACATTTTTAGTAACTGTCTATATTGGTGGAAATTGCAGATTTTCGTCCCATTTGTTTTTGGAAATCACTATGCTGCTGTTGTCTTTAATACTGTTGATAAGAAGTTTCAGTATCTAGACAACAGAAAGTATATGATGGGAATGATCAATTTTTTAAAACTACTAAAATATTGGTAATTTTAGTTAAGATGTATATTTCTAATAATGAAGTATCAAATATATATTCTTAAGGTATCATTGTTATAACCTTAAGGTATTAACTGAGTACATTTTATATACCACATATATATATATATATCTATTTCTGATTTTAATAAAAAAAAATTTGCTTTTGAATGTTCTCAGAGAATTGAAATGTTGAAATTCTTAGCTGAACAAAAACATGAAAAAATAGTAGAGATGGCAAACTATGGATTTGAGAATGTGGAATTCAAGTGGCAGACATCAAATGAGGATTTGGACTGTGATGTGTATATGATGCATCACCTGAAGCATTTTGATGGTGTTGTTTATTATTTTCCTGACTTGACCAAGGTATTTTGAATTACTTTTTTGTATTTTTTTACATCATTTTATATGTTGACCATTTTTTTTATTTTTTTAATATTTTCAGGCTGGTATAAGACGAGTTATCAGAGCTGAATTCTGTGCTTCAATTGTATTATCTAACATTAATGAGGTTAAGAAGATTGTATTGGAAAAAGTATTTCAATTTTATCAAAATAAGCCTGAGTTGAGGTTGAAGATAGCTGAAAAAAAGAAGATGGAAGCAACAAAGAAGGGAGGTTTGAAGAAGAGATTAATTGCAGTTCAAAAGACATACAAGGCTCGTACAACGAGAGCGACAAAGTGATGTAATAAGGATTAGATTTTAACAATATTTTTAGTTTATATGTTCTGGTATAAGGGCTTCAAAACAATGTTATATGTTTTATATTTTTGGTATTTTAGGTATGATAACAATGTTATATAGTTTATGGGTCTGATCAATTGGAGATGATAACAATCTGTTGTTTGATGTTATATACATCATTATATTGTATACACAGTTGCTGAAGTATTAAAGGTACTATATTTGATCTATGTAGGTATTACATGAACTCATTGCAGGTATTACGCATATTCATTTTAATTATAACATTATATCTGTTAGGTATTACAAATGTTTATTTCAGGTATTATATAAATTTATTATATGTATTATGCATGGTTATCTCAGGTTAATACCATAGAGTAATTTGTTTAGGTATTATATAAACAGATTATAGGTATTACATATGGTCCCTTTAGGTATTTACATTTTGTTTCATTAGGAATGTAACTATATATTATCAGAAATATAAATATATATGAATTAAAATGAATAATCAAAATATGAATACTTAAAATCGTAAATAGAAAAAATCAGAGTGTAATACCTTTAGAATATATAACTAGTACATGTAAAGTTTTTTATAATAGCATAAATGTGTAATTCTATATACATGGGGAATCTATATCTAATACCATTAGTTTATACATAAAATACCTTTAGAGAATTTTTCTATTACCTATAGAACAAATATTTAATACCTGTCATTCATATATATAATACTTTTAGTTCATTTATGTAACACTTATAGAATAATTCTGTAATACCTTTAGAATATATAACTAGTCCATGTAAAGTTTTTTTATAATAGCATAAATGTATAATTCTATATACATGTGGAATCTAAATCTAATACCATTAGTTTATACATAAAATACCTTTAGAGAATTTATCTATTACCTATAGAATAAATCTTTAATACCTGTCATTCATATATATAATACTTGTAGTTCATTTATGGAACACTTATAGAATAATTCTGTAATACCTTTAGAATATATAACTAGTCCATGTAAAGTTTTTTTATAATAGTATAAATGTGTAATTCTATATACATGTGGAATCTAAATCTAATACCATTAGTTTATACATATTCATGTAGAGAATTTATCTATTACCTATAAAACAAATCTTTAATACCTGTCATTCATATATATAATACTTGTAGTTCATTTATGGAACACTTATAGAACAATTCTGTAATACCTTTAGAATATATAACTAGTCCATGTAAAGTTTTTTTATAATAGTATAAATGTGTAATTCTATATACATGTGGAATCTAAATCTAATACCATTAGTTTATACATAAAATACATGTAGAGAATTTATCTATTACCTATAGAACAAATCTTTAATACCTGTCATTCATATATATAATACTTGTAGTTCATTTATGTAACGCTTATAAAATAATTATGTAATACCTTAGAAACTTTAAACAATTATATATCAATAGTATTCTGGATTTACAATGTCAGAATCAAATTAAAACAACCTAACAGTAGGTGTCTTCGAGCCAAACTCCTTTGTTAATGTTGAATCTGAAGTAGGATCTTTGCTCTTTTTATTTTTTTCAAAATGACCTTTAATCCTTTGTCGTCGTCCTTTTGTAACCGAACGAGCTGGATTAAGAACAATATTTGATTGTGTTGATGTATCAGATTGAATTGTAGAAACTGGTGGAGATATCAAATAGTTTATTGCAAGAATATCTCTATTATAACTTTCTTCAAGAATCCTTCTTGCTTCCTCATTTCCTTGACATTTCAACACAAGGTTGTAATACTTTCGTGTCATATCATGTCGCCATGTTACCTTTTCAGTTGTCGTTGTCACACTTTTAAAACTATCCCAAACATCTAATTTGACAAGTTTTGTCCATCTCTTTTGTACATAAGTATCTGGTATACTTTATGCAGAGTTAACATGTAGCACTCTCAGACAATGATAGCATCACATACCATATTCCTCGAATTTCTTGCAAGTACATGTTATCAGTTTTATCTCACAATCAAATATAACTCGATGCATAGGACCATTATCATCATGTGATGAAACATGATAAACCATTGTGTTATTTTCAACCATTAAAACTGTTGAAGTACTTGAAATGCATTTTATGAATTCATCTTCAAAATCTCTGAAAACAGGTAATGTGTAGACATTTGAAGCATGTTTTAATATACCCGTCATTGGTAATGTGGATTCAGGATCTGCTCTTGATGACTGAAATTCATTATATTGCTCCTTTAGTCTCCAAGTTTTCAATGTCTCCTTGAAGATTTTGTAAAAATCTGTCAAGCTTGTTGATTTTTTTCACTTTGAACCCAATGGCGTAGTTTGTACTTTCACTTCTTTGAGATGATAGCATTCCAGCTGAGAAGAAGTCTTTATTTAGCGCTGTACACCATTTCTCTTTCAAGCCATAGAGTCTTGTAAACCATGAATAGTTCTCCAAACCATATTGTGTTATCATCGTTTTCCAACAGATTTCAAAGTCGTTCTCATCAACACAACCTGATAAACACTTATTGAATATTGCCTTAAATGCCCTATCTGACTTTAGCTCTGCAAATCTACTAATTGCATTCTGTTGCAGATGCCATAGACAAAGACGATGTCTTGTTTGAGGGAATACCTGTATTGTGATGTTTCAGGTATCAATCAATAACATTTCAGGTATTTTATACAGTATGTAAAGGTATTAGTAATTAACAGACATGAACAGAGAATACCTTTTCTATTGCATTTGCAATTGCTTGATCTTGGTATGTGAAAATAGTTATAAGATATTTCCATGCCATTGACTTTTTGAATACTTCAAAAAGCCACTCAAATGTTTTTATTTTTTCATCGGCCAAAAATGCATAAGCAAACATGACATTTTTTCGATGGTTGTTAATACCAACAAAAGGAGAACAAATGAGATTATATTTATTAGTTCTGTATGTAGTGTCAAATACCACGACGTCTCCATAGATTTGATAATCTTCCTTCATTATAGAGTCCCTCCAAAAAATATTACTTAGTCTCCCTTCGTCATCCAACCGAACTCTATAGAAGAAGTCTTCTTCTTTTGCTTGTTCTTCTTGTATCATTTCAATCACAGTTTGTGCATCCCCTGCTTCTATTGCTTTCATCTTTCTTCGATTAACAAAGTTCATATGATCCATCTTCGTATGCCCAAGTATTTCCTTACCACCAGCAATGTTTACCATGTATCTATAAGAATTTGTTGCAGATAATCCTGACGATATCATGTCCTCAATCGTCTTGCCTTTTTCTTCGTCAATCTTTCTTTCTGAACGATGAAGATGACTAAGATGTTCTCTTGTTAATGGATGATTATGTAACAGCACATGCTCTACAACTGTGAACAAGCCTTCTTCATTCTTTCTCACTCTCATCAAAGCATTACAGTTTGTTCTTGTGATTGGGCATTTTTTTATGTTCTTTGTTGAACCAGTCCCCTGTCTCTTTAGTCCTTGACAGGAACATACAAACTTCTTTCCAACTTCTATATGTTTATCATCTGAAGAGTATCTTGTAGTTGATTTGCGAACTGAAAATCCTATTGAACGAGCATGTTTTCGATAAAGTTCATACATTTCATCAATTGTATATCTTGTTAGTCCAATTAAAGAGCCATTTACATCATCTATCTCAGTCATGTCATCTACAGAAAAAATATTATAAAACCTTTAGAACAGGTATGCATTACCTATAGAACAGATATGTAATACCTATAGAAGAAATATATATGTAATACTATAACAACTCATAACTTAAGTTATGAATATGTGAAAAGATTTTGATAATACTTTAAAGCATAAACAGTTAAAATCAGAGTGTATTACCTTCATTAATTGTATTTGTTGTTAATCCAAGTACATCAATTTCTTCAGGCATGACATCTGGAAGAGAAGCATTGCAATACCAATACCATTAGAGCAGTTTTATAACACCTATAGAATAAATATATAATACCATAATTGTAATTTCATGTACTTGACCCTTTAGAACATATAAGTAGTAGATGTAAAGTATTTTTATAATAGCATAAAAGTATTACATACATGAAGTTCAAGTATGTAATTCTGTAATACATGTGGAGTCTTCATCTAATACCATTAGTTCATAGATAAAATACATGTAGAGGAGTATTCTAACACCTATAGAGGATATGTTTAATACATGTAATTCTGTGAGTATATTTAATACCAACAGTCCTTAAAATGGTGTGTAAGCTTAAATACATTATTGTCCAACTTGCTAAAGTCCATTATTTAGTAATTTACATACATGCAGTTCAGGTATGTAATTCTGCGAGTTTATATCTAATACCAATAGTTCATATATATGATACTTTGTAGTTTATTTATGTAACACTTATAAAATAATTCAGTAATACCTCAAAAATATTTTCCAAAAATTATATATCATTGAAGCATAAAATTTCTACAATACCATATAGGGAACATGTTTAATACCTACAAAATATATTACTAATACCTCAAATGTAAATTTTGTATAACAGTGACCAATGTAATGAATCGAATTGAAACAATAAAATCATAAATAAACATGCACTGGAAAGTCAATAAACAGAGTGAATTGAAACAAATTAATATTAATTACCTTCATTTACTATCTGAATAACTTGATTAAGAAAAGCCGATGTTGCGGAATTTTCTTCATCTTCTTCACTTGACAATACAAGAATTGTATTTGATTGTTCATTGTTCAAATATTCCAACATTGTTTGATAGAGTGTTTTAATTGCAAGAGAAAAGTAATCGTAGGTTTTGGATGAAAACAACCAAAAATTGATTGTCAATCTGTGAATAGATTTCGGTGTGGTGGTGGTTTGTGCGACGGCGGTGGCAGTTGATATTAGGACTTCGTTGATAAATTTGTCAATGAAGCCGACGGCGACGGCAACGGCAATGGCGACGGCAACGGTAGAGGATATGAAAGAATTGCAGAAGAAAAACGGGGTGAGGGATTTGTGTTGAGAGATTTGTGCAAAGAGAAGGTAAAAAAAAAACTATATATACTGACCATAATCAACCCGGGTCGGGACGGGGCGGGTCGGGGGCACGGATCCTTGGATCCGTGCCCCAGGGGTACAAGAGTCCTGCCCTAATTAAATTACTTACACGTACATTTAGGTGTTTTAGGTGTAAGTGTATTAATTAGAAGTATGTGTTGCACTTATATAAGTATGTATTAATCTTATATATGTATGTATGACATTGGTATAATATTATATCTTTAATTATGTGATTTCTGCATATAAGTATGTGATTTTATGACTGAATTTAAATTTATGTATAAGTCTCTTACATCTTTAGGTATATGATTTATGCACATAATTATGTGATTTTTGCACATTAGTATGTGATTTTATGATTGAATTTAAATTTATGTATAAGTATTTCTCTTACATCTTTAAATATGTGATTTCTTGATATAAATATATGATTTCTGAACATAAGTATGTGCATTTTTGACTGAATTTAAGTATAAGTACAAGTATTCCTCTTGCATTATTCAAATATATCTCTTACATATTTAAGTATGTGATTTATGCACATAAGTATGTGATTTATGTCTAGAATAAAGTTTTTATTCTAGACCGATGTATTTTTAAAGTTGAAGTCATGTATAGAATAAATTAAAAAAATATTGAACGACCCGGTCGGGCTCTTCGAGACACGAACGCACGCGAGAAGAGGTAAGATGCGTCACCCGGCCGGGTGGCGCACACTGTATTTGTAGGGGGCAAACACGAGACCCGACCGGGTCATTCGGCGCCCGGCTGGGTCACACAACGCCCCAAGTAATTTTTTTTTTAATTTTTGTTGTGGGCTGGGATGGGGTGTTGCGGGTTGGGCTGGGTTTAAGTCGGATAGTGGGTCAACTAGTACCGTCTCACGGAAGGGGATCCGTGAGACGATCTCATAAGAGACCTATTTAAATTACTATTAAAACCTTAAATAATAATAGTTGATAGAGATATATTCGAAAATTCATATTTAATAATAAACATTCGGGCTCGGCTATCCACACCCCCAAATCTTCTAAACACATCCCATTTTTTTTATTTGATTTAAAAAATTCAAAAAATAGCAAAATTCCAATTTTACCCTTATGAATTAAAAAAATGTCTTTCTTCTCTCTCTCATCTCGTTTGCTTCTTTTTTGTTTCCTTTTCATTTCTCAAACTTTTAATCTTGAATTTGTAAGGGGATGACGTATGAAAAATCATTTTATGAGTTAACAAAATATATAATAATCGTGTGAAATCGTGTAAAAAGAACGAAAAAATGGATGAAATCTGAGGTCTCGTTCGACCCTGGTTGGTCGAACACAAAGAGGTGTGTTCGACCATCAGGCATCGAACATGCTATAGTGTGTTCGACGCTTGGTAGCCGAACACACCTCTGTGTGTTCGACCAACCAGGATTGAACGGGGTCTCATTTGGTGGCCGAACACACCTCTTTGTGTTCGACCAACCAGGATCGAACGGGGCCTCATTTGAGTTCGATCCTGGTTGGTCGAACACACAGAGGTGTGTTCGGCCTTCAGGCGTCGAACATGTTATAGTGTGTTCGATGCCTGGTGGTCGAACACACCTCTTTGTATTCAACCAACCAAGGTCGAACGGGTCCTCAGATTTGTTGTTAAAGGAGAAGCAGACGAGAGGAGAGAGAGAAAGTTTCAGTTTTTTTTTTAATTTATAAGGATAAAATTCGAATTTTGTTATTTTTTGAATTTTTTAAATCAAATATAAAAAAAATAGGGTGTGTTTAGAAGATTTGGAGGTGTGGATAGCCGAACCCTAAACATCAACATTTTTTAAAGGTAATAGATATAGGTATCAAGTAGCCCACAACACATACAGCATATAACACTGTGTATATATGAAATCAAGAAATATTATTTTAACATATATGTGTATATATGTTAAAGGAAAAGGTTAAAAAAAAAGTTAAAAATAGGTAAAATCAGTTGCATTTATCTGCCAAATCTGAAGCCGCTTCAACAGATCAAGCTCTAACTCTGACACTCTCGTTTTACATTTTTCAGAATTTCTACTCTCTCTCTGCATTTTTCTCTTCACTATACGAAGATTATGAGGTTGAATCACGCTACCACCATTTTTAGAGGAATAGTTTCCAATTCTTCATTTAATTCAGTTACACGTACTGTTTCTTCTCTGCATTACCACCAGAATAGTAGATACTTTTCTGGCAAACCCAGATTCGATTTCGGCAGTGTTTGTGAGGCGGATGATGCTATTTCTTTGTTTCATCAAATGGTGAGAATGAAGCCTCGCCCATCTGTTGTTGATTTCTGTAAACTGCTAACTGCTGTTGTGAAGATGAAACAATACTATGTTGCCCTCTTTCTGTTTGACAAAATGCTTCTTCACAATGCTCCTTTAGACATTATCACCCTGAATATTGTGATTGATTGCTTTTGCAATGTGAGTCGGATTGATTATTAAGTAAGATGATTGCTCAGAAGATCTATCCCAATGTTGTCACTTGTAACATATTATGGGATGGTTATTGCAAGGAAGGAAAGATGAAAGATGCTGAGGAGGTCTTGAAAATTATGATGCAAATAAATGTTCAACCAGATATCATCACTTACAATACCTTGATTGATGGATATTGCTTGTTGGGAAAAATGAAAGAAGCGAGAAAAGTTTTCAATTCAGTAGTGGATTCGGGACTCAAGCCTAATGTTGTAACTTATTGTAGTTTGATAAACGGGTATTGCACAAAGGGGAATTTGAATGAAGCTTGGAGTCTTTTTCTTGAAATTCCTCGCAGAGGTTTAAAGCATACAGTGGTTACTTACACCACCATGCTTAAGGGATTATTTCGTGAAGGCAGATGTGCAGAAGGCTTGAAACTTTTCGAAGAAATGCAAGCTCGACAGTTGTCTCCTAATATAATGAGTTATACTATCTTGTTAGATGGCTTGTGCAGAGCTCAGAATACGACTGAAGCATTTAGATTTCTAAACATGATGGAAGATGAAGGTGTTAGTCCCAATATAATAACATACAGTACCCTGATTGAGGGGCTGTGCAAGGATAAAAAGCTTGACATGGCTAAGAGTCTTTTCAATGAACTTCCATCCAAAGGTTTGCAGCCTGATGTTATTACCTACACCATCCTTATTGGTGCGCTTTGTAAAGAAGGTCAAACACAAGAGGCTGAGGAATTGCTGATGAAAATGGAAAAAAGTGGTTGCTTGGCAGATAGTGCGACCTACAATGTTTATATCCAAGGGCTACTCAACAGAAATGCTTCCCATGATGTAATTCCAATCTTGAACGAATTGGAGAGACGTGGCTTCTTGCTGCATGCAACCACATTTTCATTGTTACTTGATCAACTGCAAGCAGAAGGTCAAGACAGTCTTCTCTTTAGTATTGTTAAAAAGGTTGTCCCAAAGAAATAATAATTGTCTGATCTAGGTGTTTCCATGTCCTCTGGTTGATGAGTGTTCTCTATTGATGCCATATGTAGTGACCATTGTGTTGATGTATTTGCTCTGCACTTGGAAGTTGGAACATTTATATTCTCTTTGGTATGAATTTTAGTCTTTTTAGTATTTCTACATTGAAAGCTGAAAGAATGAGGCCATAGACTCACTAAGTTCTGAATCTTTGAGGAATTGCTAAATGAAGGAAACAATAGGCTATGATCCATTAAAGAATTAAATCATTACTACAAAACCATCTCAAGTTTTAATAAAAGAGAAAAGGATAAGTGCTGCTGCATAAGATGAAATCAGTTTGCTACATAATGATTCAGATTCACAATACTGTTGATGATGTTGAAAATGTTGTGCCACATTTGGGTCTGCAAAATCCATCTTCGTTCTTGTTTCTCTCTCATCAAACACTCAATCTCAACTCGTCTTCGTTCAAACAACTCAACAACTTGTTCGAAATTGGAAACTTAGAATCAACATTCTTTTTGCGCAGTTTTTGGAGTTCTTCCTCAGCTTTCTTCTTCCTCTGATCAAAGAATTCAGACTTATAAGTGCTGCCTGAATCTTTGATCACATGAGGATTCTGCGCCCAAATCTCAGCTCGGTTTTCTTGATGATGATGCAGCTGCTGACGTCACATAGAGTGATGAGTTCATTCAGTTTCTTCATCAAACTATCTTGCCTTTGCTTCAAAGACAACATTCTTAATCTCTCATTGCATATCAATTCCATCCCCAGTTTTCCAATGATTATCCAACAAATTTAACAAGAAAAATGTAGAAAATCTAATGAGAGAGACACTAAAACAAAAATTAAAAATAGTGACGACGAAAATTGATTTCGTCGCTAAAATTTATTGTAGCGATGAAATTTTAGTATTTGTCGCTAATATTAGTGGCGAAATTAAAGATGTCGTCACTAAAATGTCTAATCTAAATTTAAATAAAATGGAAGAAATGTTAGCAACATTGTATTGTATTTTCGTTAATAAGTTAGCAATGAAGTGTTGTATTTTCTTTAATAAGTTAGCAACGAAGTTAGAAATGTCGTCGCGAAAGGGCTATCTAAATTTAAATAAAAAAGAACAAATATTAACGACGAATACTGTAGTTGTCGTCACTAAGTTAGCAATGAATTTTCATTATTTCGTCACTAAATTAGCAACGAAATATGATATTTTGTCACAAAAAGTCTTTTTGAATGTAAATAAAATTGTAACCAAGTTAGGAACTATTTTTTATATTTTCGTCACTAAATATGTGTATATATAATACCACGAATTTTATTTCCCTTTGCAAAATCACCCGTGCCTCCTCTGCAGAACTCCGTCCAATTTTCCGGCAATGGTTCCGCCAGCTGATGTTTCCGCCACCACTCCATCACCGCCGGTTCCTCCCCCATTCCGTCAATACTTTTAAGATAGGGTTTGATTCTCAAAGCCATTCAAATCGTTTTTCAACAATTTTTAATATGACTGTTATCTTGGTTTTTGTATTAAGGATTTCGGTTTAATTGATGTGCTGAGATTGCAATTTAAGTTTTAATTTTGTTTACAGTTAAGCATCTTGTTTGATATTTTTCCTTCAGTTTTTACAGTATGTCAATATTGTGGATTTTTTATTTGCAAAATATGTGTTGATCGTTTGAAATATGTTTTAATATCTCGTCTATACACTGTTAGATGATATGATGACCCTTAATTTGTAAGAGCTCAGAATCAGGATCGGTGTTGTTCATAGATAACCTATACTGCAACTTTTTTAACTCATAATTTAAATTCCGTATTCGATTCCAAATGTTTTCCATATATAATACTTTTCATCAACCTTTTCATCTTTGTCATCAACTTTATCAGTGTGTTGTATTCAGTGGCGGAGCCACATTGGAGCCAAGGGGGCACTGGGCCCCCCTGAGATTTAAAAAATATATATATATATTTTAGGTAATTTTATATTTTTATTCAAAAAATAGATATATTAATTAATTTTACTTGCATATTATCAAATTCTTATTAAAAATATCAATTTTTAAGATTTTTAAGGTAAATTGTTCATATATCTAAACTCATTATTTATTTTTCTTCATTGAGTAATGATATTATTTTAATTTATTTGATTATCAATTGTTATAGAATATATAATATATTTGTTATTTTGGCTTAATAAAATATGAAGTGATTGTAAATAATTATTATCATTGATTATTATTTTATGAATTGTTAGCTTTGATAAGTTAGATGTTGATTTATAGTTTGTATAATAGTAATGTTAATTTAATGATATTTAATAATTCTAATTTTATCTTATCTTTCATAAATAATGAAAAATTATTATAGAAAAATATCAGTATTAATATTAAAAAATGTTTCAAAATGAACAACATTCAAAGTTCACTTTTGAATCCAATGAGCGATATATTATTGAATAATTATTTAATAATACATCAGAAAATGATGTATTTGGAAATGTTGGCAACGAAGGTATCTTACAATGATTTCAAAATAGGAAAAAATACAACATAAATATTGTAATCGTTTTTTTTTTATTTGTCATGTTGAAATGTTATAAAAATATTGATTTTAGATGTTATTTTATAATGTGATATACTGACTTTATCGTAATTTTATGATTTTATTCTTAAAACTATCGTTATTCTTTTATTAGTTGGGCCCCCCTCGATAAAAATCCTGGCTCCGCCACTGGTTGTATTCCAAATATATATGGTGGATCATGTTTGTCAGTCTTGATTATAGTGCACTAATCATATAACATTGTAGTCTCTGCATTTTGTTCAGTATTTGTTGTAACTAAGCATGAAATAATTTTTGGCACTTTGGATTCTAAATCTTAACTAGATGGATAACATTTTCTGTTATCATTTTTTTGGCCGAAACTGGAAATGTACATACAGGTGATTGAATTGCTTATCAATCATTTTTAGGTTTACTGCTTTCCAGCAGTGAAAAACTGGAAGCCATTGATTATTTTTGCCTCTTATCCTTTGTTGCTTGCAAATAATGTTAAGTTGGTTTACCTTTTTAGTAGCAGTGACAATGTTGGAAGTTGGTTTGTGTTCTGAACTTCTCCGTTCATAATTCGCGTTGCATCGGTTGTGTTTTTGCTCTAATTTATTGGATTTATCAGTGTTTGCTTGGATCTTAACTTGAATTTGTTTAATTGGCCGTGTAAGGACTTGGAAAAACCGTGTGCTGTTTTAATTTCATATCCTTCATGCTGAAACCCTGCCACATATTCGTCCCTTTCTTTCATTATATGTTTGGCACTGATGAATTTCCTTCATGTGCTTTGTCATATTTTTATGCCCTGTGTCTTAACTATAAATTATATGTTGTGCGTTCCAGCGATTTCTGGCCTCAATCAAGGCATTCTTTTACCAGATTCCGATAATTGGTTGGATCATACAGTATCTCATACTGGTGAGTTTATGTTATTTTTCTGTATCTGTTGCTTTAAGTTAGGATCATTGGGCAGAACAGACAATAGCGAATAGGCATGTGGATACATTTAATTAACCAAGTAATCTCATCTTAAGAAAGCATTTGTTCATAAAAAATGTTAAGCAACAACAGCAGATAGAGTTTTCACATAAGCTGTTCAATCATAGTTAAGACCTTCTTCGAATTCACTTCCTGGTCCTCTTGTGGATTGTCACTCATTACTTTCCACTGTAGCTGCAGTAAAGCCCTCTGCCTCTCTTCCTGAGTTATCAAACGAATGTTGTACAACTACTCACCATGCATACAAGGAAAATACCTTTGCCCTTTGAATGTCTAACTCCTCCTGTAGTCTTCTGCACTCATCGTCATGCTCACATCTCAGAGCCCTTAACTGAGCCTCATGCTCAGATCTAAGCAATTTTGTTTTCTGCAGGACACACATTGTCAGTAACATAATATCGTCTTTCCTCATAATCACGGAATCAAAATATTCTGGAGATAATATACCTCTCTTAGTTCAGTTTCAGCTTCAAGTTCATTGCGTCTTAGTTCTTCAGTGTGCTTAGAGATGAGGCTCGTTTCTTTATTAGCATGTTCCTTCTGAATGTTGCTAATCTGTAGAGAAAACATAAATAGTGATCCCAACACATGTCTTAAATATAATTGTGTTTTTACTCTGTACATCATCCAGAAACAGAACCAAAACGATGTAAGGAGGCAAAAACATCATGCTCTAAACATTAAATCTTATCCATTTTTAACCATATATTATATACAAACTATTTGCTCCAAGATTGCCAGGGAAAGAAAATGGTGTCTTAACTTATTACAGCTTGGAGAAATTACCAAGAAAAAAGTTAATGTTTCAGTTTTGATTATTCAGTTTGAGATTTCATATAGTAGCATACCTATAAAGCATGATCCTTTTATTTCGGCTACACAAGCACGACAAGTTTATTACTTAGATGATATAAAGCATGGGGAAAATTGGAAAGTTGTAGTAAAAGTGCAATGAAGAGGTCTATTTGAAGTGATAGAAGATATAGAAGAACTTGGTCCATCTGAAAACAATTTTGTTAATGAAAACAATTTTGTTAATGAGCCTAATTAGCAGGAATTTTTATCAGATGAGATAGGTTTTGCAGTTTGTGATGTTTTAGAAACCTCTCAACTTTGCAGAATAGAAGTTCAACCTCAATGTGTAGAATTGACAGATTCAATATCAAAATTATCTGATGACATGCATGAATTCATTAATGATGAAGATGAAGATACTGAACCAGAAAGTGATGACGATGCACATATACTTCAATCTGATGATGACATTGATTAATACTTTGAATCATGGTATTATTTTCAATTTCTAATTTTTAATTTGTTAGTTGTTACTACTTTAGTAGAATAGAAATATATGACATTGTTTTATATGTGCATTTTTCTAGAAAATAAGTTTAACTAATATTTATTCAAATATTATCTATCTACGAATATATATGCCGCCTAAAAGAATCGAAGATCACCTTAGGATTGATGCACCTAGTGGAAGCAATTCTATCAGTGAAGGAGCTGATGAGAATCTCCTTGACGAAGGTTTATCTGATGATATGTTTTCAAGTGAAATTGGTGTCGTCGTTAAAAGATTCCCTCCCCTGGATGTTGATGATTGGAAAACCATACCTGAAGAGAAAAATATGCCCATGTTTGACAGACTACAGGCTAGTAAAATCATTTGTCAATAATTACTAACTAGTTTTATTTCAAGTATTGAATGTATTAACATGTTTGCATCTTCTCTTGTAGAACTTTTTCAATGTGGATTTTGGTAAAGGTCCGGATTCTGTCAAGAGAGAGACTGAGATTTTGATGAGTACTCGATACCGTAATAACATAACAAAAATGCATGCACACTACAAGACATTGCTTAATTCGATACCGTAATAACATAACAAAAATGTATGCACACTACAAGACATTGCTTAATTTACCGTGGGCATTGCAAAATATGCCTAGAAAATATTGTAGTGAAAAATAGGATTGTGAATTCTTATGCAATTTGTTTGAGAGAGAAATTTAAGGTAAAATCAAATTTCAAATTACAGTAGAAACTCGATAAATTAATACTCGATTATTTAATAAACTCTCTAAGATAATATTTTTGGCCGGTCCCGACTCGGGGATAGGGTGCTAAATTAATAATTCGCTAAAATTATAAGATAATACATTTTTGATAATTTCTATAGACCCCATATAAAATATAAATTAATAATTCCTTATATACTACATATTACATGAATGATTTAGGAAGGTTTCTTGAAAAATGACTCAATTGTCTTTTATTTTTTGTTGAAATCAATTTCACTTTGAATCTCGTCTCTAATTTTCCTTAGCACTGTAAGAACTTCTGGTGTTGTTTTCTCATAGCTCAACAATAAATTATTCAATGTGATTGCCGCTTTAATAGTCTCATTTCGCGAAAGGGGCTCCATGGTAGAACTTTCATCATCATCTTCATCATTTTTATCAGTTCCAATAACGCTCTCAATAATTTCTTCATCAGTCAATAATTGTGCAACTACATTTTCTTCTGGGTGGTTCAGGATATCTTCAACATCCATTGCATTGCGATAACCCAACTCTTTGATCAAATTTTGGAGTTCTTGAGTGCTTTCACCACTTACCTGTTCATCGGAGTTCTCAAAAACCATGTTATCTGTTGATCGAAGTTTACAATGACGAAAACAGTTCGCAATTATATTTGCACGAACATCCATCATCCATGTTGAAATTGCAAGATTCATTGCATCTAACACATTTATTTTTGCTGGATTTGGAACCCCTAACTCATAACCCTCCAAAAGACTTTTATAAAATCAATGACGATAATACATCATAAAAGCTCGTATAATCCCCACGTCATAAGGTTGAATTTTTGAAGTTGTGTTTGGTGGCAAAAAAAAAAAAAAAAAAAAACTCAACATTTCGCAATCCTTCAATAATTTTTGGATGAGCAGGGCAATTATCCACAATCAAGAGAATTTTTCTTCCAACCATTTTTTTATCAAGTTGGCGAACATATTCTTCAAATAACATCCCAGTCATCCAAGCTCGTTTGTTAGCACGGTACTCACAGTTCAAACTGTTCAAGTTTACATTCTTGAAGCACCTTGGTTTAACATATTTCCCAATAATCCATAAAGGAATTTTCTTTGAACCGTCCTCATTAGAGCAAATAACAACAGTTAGTCTTTCCTTGTCTTGTTTTTTCCCTTCAAGTTGCATTATTGCAAGGGAATGATCCGGTTGAAGTCTAAAAAACAAACTTGTTTAAGATCAAAACATGTAAATAATTACATCACTAAAGTACAAAATAAAAAATAATAAAATAATAAAAAACAAACCTGTTTCATCCATATTAAAGATGTCTTTCATTTCAAACTGATCCACTCTGTCTCTTATGATTTTTAATTTGTCCTCCATGCCCTTCATTTCAATTGATCCACTCTCTCCGAAATGCCGGAAATTTTTAATTCCATATCTTGCTTTGAACTTTCCAAGCCAACTAATAGAAAAAGTAAAGTCTAGAGTATCCATATGATACATATCCTTCATGAACTTATTCGCCTTCTTGATGATTAGTTCACCTTTCATATTCACATGTTCTTGATATTGAAGAATCCATTCATAGAGAGATTTTTCTAGGTCAGGAAATTTTGCCGGTTTGTGTCGCTTAACATCACCTCTTTCAGGAGCAAGTGAGAGATACTTTGAAGACCACTTAACTGTATTCGATATTGTCCCTTGACTCACCTGCAAACCATAGTTACTAAGAACCCATTCTTGCAATTTGATTTTCAGAGAGACTTGGATTATCCTTGTTGTGCTTGCATAATGCTCTTCGAATATCGTTGGTCATTGTTGTTTTTTTCACACCTTTAAGATGAGAAGCCATGTTGTGTGTATGATTTGTTTGTGTTAGCATATTTTGATCTTGTATTCATAGAAAATATTTTTTAATGTCCATAAAGTGATACATTGAATACAAGAAGCATAATAAGGTGGGATATTGAAGGGTTCTTTCAAATTTGGCCCTTCATTTGATATATGTACGTACATGCATTGTACAATAATTAAGTGGAAGTTTGAAAGGTGTTTGTAAATTGAGTATTTCATTATAAATTAACAAAATATTAATTAATATATAAATTAATAATTATTAATTTATCAATTAATTAATAACTCTTTTAATTAATAAATTTTGGTGGACCCATGAGTATTAATTTATAGAGTTTCTACTGTAGATGTTTTGGCTATGTTTAATAACTTTAACTAAATCTTTTATTATTAAGGTGAAATACTTGTAATTAAGGTGATCTATCCATGTAATTAACACAACAATGTCCTTATTAATTAATACTTTATTTATTTTGGAAAAATAATGTTGAATATTTGTTTTCATTAACTAAAGAGCAATTTATTATTAAACATCAATAACCCATTTATTTTTCTAATGAGTTAGAGGGAGTGGAAGGGAGGAAATAAAAATTTGAAAACTTAAGTAATTCAGAATCGAACTCTAATCATCACATAATCTGCATCTTTATAAAGATGGAATACTACTTAAGCTATGAGACTCGTGATTCAATAACCTATTTATTTAGTAAGTGGTAAAAAAAAAAAGATAAAATAATGACTATATCAATTATCAACATTTTTTAAATTAACTACTAGTTTCAAATTTTACTAGCAATTTTCTTATACATTTATATATTTTTTTATTTTAACTTTATTTTCAAATAATAATTTTTACAAATAAAATTAAAATCAATCCAAATAATTTTTATTAGTAATTATCTATACATCGAAACTTTTTTTTTTTTTTTAACTGATATTTCATGTCACACAAATCATGAATCATGTGACACTAGCCATAATTTCAACAATTTGTAGAAAGTAATACTCGTTCAGTGTATGTATTAGCGTTATATGAAATATCTACTTTACCAAATGTGGATAAAGATCTGCAAATTCAATATTGAATAAACTATATAGTCAGAAGAAAAGGTAAAGGTTCGATCAACTGCTTTATGCACCTCCTTGTTCACTACTTCTAAGAAAACTATCACAAAAGTCATTCAATCCTTGAATCATTTCCAGAACAAATATAATTTTGGAAAAAGGCATTTTCATTTTTCCACTAATGGATTCCGAAGTAATTCTAGATAAACTGCAACCTTCTTCACTGAAGACAGAAATGTAGCATTCATCTTTCATAGAAAATTAACAACTTAAACAAACACAGTTGGACCATAAATGAACAAAAAAGGGTGTGCCAACACTGAATACAAAGCATTCATAAACGGAAATCGGGCCACCAACTTACTGTTGCTGTGATGTTCCAGTTGGTGCTTGCTGCTGATACGGTGCCTTGTCACCAGACGAAGGGGGTGGAGGTGGAGGCATCCTATTCTGATACGGCTGAGGGTAATGCTGATTAGGAGGCGGCACAGGAGGTGGCGGCATAAAGGCCATGGATAGTTGAGAACATTGTATGAAACTAATATTCCTAGTAGTCATCAATTTCTTATAGCTTAGTATCTCTGGATTGGATCCTCTATTACATTTGGTGTTACATCTCATGTTTCATAGCATTTATTATATGACATGTGTTAAATAGTGATGTCATCGAACACACTTGGAGTGTGGTGATTGTTTTAGAATAGGAGATGTAACACCAAGTGTAAGAGAAGATCTCATGTGTAGTATCCCTACATGGAATTTGCCTGAAGCAACCAAATACATAATACCAAAAACTTTGATTTTTCAAAACCACTCGGTCTTTTAAAGTCAGGTATTTAATACATATATTGCCATACATAGATGATCAAATCTTGACAGTTTGACATATTTGTTTCTTTAGGAGATACATTCTCACAGCCCTATGCATCTTCAGAGATAGTGTATCAAGGATACTTTGATATGTGAAACAGTGTAATCCTATTGTCATCTCACAACTTAAGCCTGTTAATTATACAAACCTTTTCCTAGGATATGGTATTTAGTGTGAATATCCTACATTAATCCTAAATGAATATCTCACTGATAGAACTTAACTGTAATTGGGAAATAATTTGTATCAAGATACATAGTGGATTTACCATTTAAAGTATCAAAGATGTATAAAATTAAAAGCTTTGACACTATTCTTCTTTCCCTACCATGAAAAAGAAGAGCAGATAATCTAAAAAATATGTAAAAGTGTTTTTGTTACATGTAATACATGAAGATATTAATTGAATGCACTTTTACGGTATTACATAAATACATTTAAGGTGTTATATACATACCTTTAAGGTATTACATATTTACATAAAAGTTATACTTATTAACTTTTGAGGTATTAATGATAAGATATTACATGTTCACGTTAAAGGTATTACATAAGTCTATCAAATATTTATCTTTGTGGTATTATATACTTTCAAATATAAATATATTAAAATTGGTTAAAAAGATAAGTATTAATAATTATGCACCTTTAAGGTATTATATATTTACCTTTAAGATATTAATGTTTATAGTATAAGGTATTACATATTTACCTTTAAGGTATCAATGCTTATAATATAAGATATTACATATGCACCTTTAAAGTATTACATATTTACCTTTAAGATATTAGTGCTTATAGTATAAGGTACTACACAAATTTAAGGTATTATATATTTACCTTTAAGATATTAATGCTTATAATTTAAGGTATTATATATTTAAAATATTACATAAATATATTTAAAGTATTTTATAAATACGTTTAAGGTATTACATTTTTACTTTCAAGATATTACATAAATACCTTTACGGTATCACATATCTAACTTTGTAACTCATTCACTAAAAGGTACTCCCTCCGTCCCACAAAGATAGGCCTAGTTCTATTTTCACATAGATTAAGAAATTTTTTGAAGTT
Source organism: Scutellaria minor (assembly GCA_954870855.1). Classification (NCBI taxonomy): domain Eukaryota; kingdom Viridiplantae; phylum Streptophyta; class Magnoliopsida; order Lamiales; family Lamiaceae; genus Scutellaria; species Scutellaria minor. The sequence goes on from OX940725.1 coordinate 2,029,389, forward strand.
CCAGTTATACCCTTATCATACATTAATTGTTCAAAGAATTAATTCTACTCCAATTTTGAAGTTTCATTAATTGAAACAAAAATTATTTTCACACTTATAATATTGCATTAATGATATTGTTTGTCCCAAGATACATTTTTCTACTTTCAAGGAAGAGAGGCAACTAAAAAAATTTAGAAGAGAGGAAACTAAAAAATTTAAACAAAAATTACAACTCAAATTTAGAAGAGAGGCAACTAAATTTTTTCAACAAAATTTGAAACTCAAATTCTACCCCAATTTAAATTTTCGCATATTTTGAGCTAAATAATTCAAAGAATCCGCCCAAATTATAAGCATCAGCCAAGCTTCATTATGAAGCTACCAGACTAATCCAGAAATGTCGAACAATGACACCTCTAGACTATATTGACTACCGTACTCCAACTCAGATCAATCGCGAGCCGAACCTAGCAGTCAGATGGACATGACCACGACCCGCTGGTCGGGTCGGGACCCAACGGCTCGGAGCCTGGCCGGCTCATCCCTGGTCGGGTCATTCGTGGTCGGGTCGGCCCCTGATCGGGCCCCTGGGCCATGTTCTGGTTGGGTCGGTCCCTGGCTCCGGCACCCTAGTCGGGTCCTCCTTGGTCGGGTCGAACTCAACATTCTCATCGTCCCGATTCGCTACCATGGTATACTCGATCATCGAGCCTACTCCTGGACTGGGTCGTCTGAGCAGGGGGTCAACATATGAGTTGGGTCAATTCACCACTTACATTCTACAATTCATATATGAATTTGTGAAAGTAAATTTTGTTAGTAGAAAATAAACTGTCTTATGAATACTATCAATAAAATTGTTTTTTATAAATTTTGTGTTCTATAAATGATTCTGGTGGCTAGAAGCCTAGTTTGTTCCATGAAATAACGAAAGTTGAAGTTTTATTCATGACAAAATAGCTCCATATATTTTTTATTTAAGTTTACACTCATAATTATAGTCCTACTTAGCTAACAATAACAGCCCAACCTATTTAAATTTATTGGAGTTATTACTTATCAAAAAATATATAATATATTTATCAAATATATATATATATATATATATATACTAGTAGAGAACACGTGCGTTGCACGTGGAGAGATAAACTCGTGAGAACCATTTTTTGGTTGATATTGTGGGGTTTTTTTTCCATTCACTTGTTTAATATTTTTTTGAAGTGTGTTTATATTTCTTAACATTTGATTATTATAAGTTAATGTGTTTTCAATTTAATATAGGTATCATAACAACAATAATTTTTAAAAAAAATATAATTCAATTAAAAAATTCTAGTTCCACTATTCCTAAAAAAAGAATAATAAATCTAAAATGAAAGATTATAATTCTAATTTGACCACTAACTATATCTTTTCTTGTTTGATCTTCTTTTCCGTCATGGTCTTCTTTCTTCGTGATTCGGTTAATAAATCTTTGATTGTATGATCCTCCTCACCGCTGGATACATGGATGCATTCGTTGTTTTTTTGTCTTCGTAATTCTTCGTTTTTTCTTGTTTTCATCATCTGTTGTGGTGGTTGTCATGGTTGTATTGTTTAATTTATCATCTCTTATCTCCACGATTTTCAACTTTTCTATTGCTACAGCTACTGCACTCAATCTTTCTCATTCAACTTTCGTATTGTAGTTTAGAACAATTAGAAAACGGACCTCACTTGCTCCTTGTAAGATCAACCGTTTGTAGTATTCAGATGTGCTTTGGCCCTGCATATGTTTTTTTGTTAAAAAGAATAAGAAAGATAGATTTTAGCAATGTATATAAAAATTCTTAGACATACATTGATTTATAATTGTACAAGAGATTGTTTTATATTGATATTGAGTTCCATTGTCTCACCAAAATATATATAAATTTGGATGGTATTATAAAATCAAAATGAAAAAATGCATTTCCACCTGCTTTAATAACCAGAAACAAACACCCTCCAATTGCACATACAAACAGTACGAGAGAGATGAGAGAGAGAGCTCTTCTCGACACACTATTTTTTTCAAGTTGAATGGGGTTTTGTTGTTGAAACCAAGAAAATCTAATTATAGGCATGCACATAAGAACAAAAAAGAAGAAGACCATCTTCTACAAACAGAAGACCTTTAATTAAAGAAACTATTTATATCTAATTTAATTAGTCTTCATATAATTTAATTAAAGTTCTAATTAAAGAAAACTCTATATAATTTAATTAGTGGACTATCTCCATTGCTAGGTACTTACACAATGATTTTACCAGTTTTGACTTCTTTTCTTTCCTTTTTGTTGATTGTTATTATTATTATTATTATTTTTTGTCATAAGAAATCATGAATTAGGCAACAATTTGTTGTTGATTACTTGATTTACCATCTTTTTGTGGTTTTTGACAAGTTGCACTTTAGTCAGACACCTATATTAAAGCAAAAAAATAGTCTCATTAACAATTTTTTTCCTAAGCATTATATTAAAAAGGATTTAACCCAAATCTACGAGTCATTCTATTCATCCACCTTTTTTTATAATTTTTTTAAAATCATTTAACTAAAGAAATATTGTTACATTTTCAATGGACTTCAAGTAGTCTTCTACTAAGCATCCAACATAAATTGATGTTGTGTCACCAACATCGTCATTGTTGCTTCAAGATGACCTTGTATCACACTTAGTTTAATTGCGTATCTGCAATCAATGAATTTATATTAGTATAGTTGCATGTCATTGCACGTTTCAATGAATTTATATAAGTATAGTTGCATGTCATTGCACGTTTTAATTTGTGATTTATAATTTTAATATTTTACCTCAGTGTTGTTTGCATTGGGTCATCTTTGCACTTTCTACATATTGTATTTCCATCATCTTTAGGTGCCAATGTTATGCATTTTTTTGCATGCGTTGTACCATATTTTTTGTTTCATTCTCTACCTTGTCCACAACTCTAGTGAAATAATAACATGCATTCTACATTGAGAATGAATACATGATACAAAGTCAAATATAAAAACTACCAAATAATTTAAATATTTATTTATATATTATAATGTACATGTATGGATGAAAAATAGAGTATAAATTGTATGGATGGAAAATAGAGTATAGATTGTATTGAATATTTTAAAAGCTATTAAGACCAATTTTTATATTTTAACTTTAAAGATAAGAGTTGATAAAATCAAAATAAAAAAGAAGGCATCAAGTACGATGGAAAACAATTTTGCTTCTTGATTTCAAGCTTGACTTGATTCAAATTTCACTAATTTAGTGCCTTTTAGTATAACGTATCATAAATTTAGTTAGATATTCATCAACATAGTAACATTAAACAAATAGCTTCTTAAATTGCTCAATTTATTGTATTTCAAATTTTCAAAACCTGAGCAATTAACCAATATATGCATAGAAGCTAATAAGCGTTTAAAACAAAACATCAAGTCAAGGTTGAAGAACAATGAGTTATGAATCCTATTTGAAGACTCCAAAAGGTCTACATAGGGATCTAACATGAAACCATGTCCAAAAATCAGCGACAAATTTTGTGCATCGAAACTAAAATTAACACAGATAAAATAGAAAAGAATGCTTCATAAGTACAATTCTCAACTAATTTTCCGGAACAAAACATTATAGATGTTTGAAAAATATAGTTACATACCTTTGATAGGGATTTTTTTCTCATGATAAGATCGTCAAGAGAAACCTCTCTTGCTCCCTTTATTCTTTGTGTCATTCTCAACTTGCATATTTCCAATGGATCATGAATGGTGCACGACAGTTTTGCAAGTTCTTTAGATATCAGACCTATTTGTATAGTTGAAATCGAAGTGGTTTGCAACTGGATCTCACCTAATCAAAGTTTACAATTTTAAAATTATATTTCATTCTCAAGACATTTACATATATTCGTTGTCTTTATTTTCCTTTCAAAAAAATTAGGTGAGTTTTTAATTTACCTTGAAATTCCTTTGTTGTGACCTTTGTAATGGCAATCGTTGGTTTTTTATCAACAATTTGCTGCAATTCTACTCCTTCATTCAATGTCATGTCTTCCCAAAGAGAAACGTCAATGGAGTGATGTCTACATATGAAATAAAAAAATTAAATTGGAATTTTTATTTAATTATTTTTTTTGCTTGTAATTTAAATTTACATATTATTTTCATACTTTCTTATAAAAGATAGATTATAATTACTCTTCATTTATCAAAGTGATTTCTCTTACGGCCATTTTTTTTGGGGTGTCGACAATTATGTTTTCCTTCACCCTTGTAAGAACTCCACATATATCTACATAAACAAAAAAAATTATTTAATGATTATTTTTATAAATTATTGTAAAGAAATAGAAATAAGAAATATAGGTACCAAATATGTTGCGTTCCGCATGTTTGCTACGTAAGTCATTGTACTTCACGTAGACATTTTTATTGTGGTTTTGGTCAATATTGTTTGCAGTTTCCTTCACGATGATGAATTATTTTAAAACTAATTCTATTTTCGGATGTACCGATACGAAGTTGGCGTTAACATCTTTGACCATCATATTTTCAATCAAATATGTGTTGTTTCTTTTGAATTCATTTCCAAATTATTGGATGTCATCATTAAACATGATCATTCCAATTTGGACTACCTGCAAGAATAAACATTGGTTAATAAATAAATGAAAAAATCAAATCAAATACAATTGAAACAACGATTCAAATAAAACTAAAATAAACTTGACCAGTAATAGTATCGATCGACTTGACAACCTGGCTTTACTTTTAATTTATTTTTCTTTCAAATTAGTTAGTGCACAATTTTTTCTTAAGTATAGAAACAAAAATGTAATTGGAATCTGATTACCTCTTCATCCATTATTTTCATTTTTTGAATTTGTAACCAATTATTTAAAGTAGAGTGTTTGGGATCTCTAATTTGTAACTTATAACAACTGTATTCTCTACAAGAGTTTCTTTTTGTATTTCCTTTTACGACAACTGATTATAAGAAACAATGGTTGGAATGATTAGAATGAACATAAACTTTTTGATCAGATTTTTTAGAAATACGTATGTTGTAGTACATACCTTCTTGTTCTTGAGAGATAATTTCCTCTAAAGTAGACCTTGATGTAAGTCTAGAAGCATTCAGGACATTTGATACATTTGCTACAATTGTATATGTATTAAAAAATTCAATAAATTTAATATTTGAAAAAATTTAATTATTTCTTAAAATATATATGTTCTTGAAATATATTATAACATAAATATGTACCTTTCTCTTTTTCATGTACATGTTCTTGTATATGAACCTTATGAATATTTTGGTGTCATCCTGTTTCACCTCTTGGAAATAGAAGAGGGTATTGTAAAGGGTCATAACATCCAAAATAATGCATTATTCTATATTGGTATCCAAAATGAGTACTAACAATAATATCTCATTCAAACCCGACATTATCATTATTTTCTTCAATCCAAACAACTGCAACTTGATCTGCTGTCGGAGCATTATAAACTCGTTGATCTAATCTCACATCTTTTGTGATACAAAGTTGCACATCATCTAGAGAAGAATACTCTGTTAGTCTTCTAAAGATTTTGGCATATGGATTCTCTTCTAGTATTTCAGTGAGCTTCCATATAATTCCTTCTGACACATGTGAATTAAGGCACATTCTATTCGCAGTTTCATTTTTAGTATCAAAAAAATATAACTGAATTAGCTGGTTTGTTTCCATTAAGACTCAAACTTGGGAGATTGTGATAAATCATTCTTTGTACTCGAAAAGTGAAAACTTCTCGTTGTGCCGAAGCAAGCTCTTTATCCAATTTCACTCCAAATAAAGTGAATGAGAATATGGAATTGTATGAATGTATATTTTTCCGAAAATCAATAGATTCTGCCGATTGAGAAGTGTATAGTTCGTACAATTTCTCTGAAACTTCTGAAGCTGCAAGTTTAACTTTTCCATTATCACAACAAAATGTGGGAAACTCATACTCAAATCTTGTTGCTCCACAATGAATGCAACTTGCATTTTTTTTAATTTATGTTCCCCTGATATTAAAATTCATAATTAGATAAATATATTAATATATAATTTTCAATTTTATATGAAAAATGTACTTCAATACAAAGTTTAAAGAATATTACAAAAATATACCTTCAGAGTTACTTAGATTCGCTTGTGTAAATTACATGTTGCTTGTCTCTTTTCACGACTTTACAAAATATGTTCTACATAGTTTTTTCTCTTAGCATCATTAAGATTTGCATATCTTCTCTTTTGTCTAACAAGTTTCCTTTGACGCCATTTATATTTGGCGTCGACTGTTCAAACATACAATCATTCAAAAAAGATTTAAATATAATTTCGAACAAAGGGATTTAGTTGAGATCTAAAAGGATTTAGTTGAGAATTGAAATATTGAATTGGAAGATATAAGAATGATTAGATCTTACGAATGTCACCAATTTTAGGATCGGTATCAATTCCACTCGTCTCAAAATCACCACTTTTCTTTGACTATATTTCAAAAAAAAAAGGAGTTACTTAAAAAATTTAGAAATAAGTTTTAGTTATGTTTATAAATATTTTATTAAAATTTTTCATCGTACTATAAATTAAAATTACCGGATTTAGTTGAAGATTTTAAGATTTTATAAATCTATTTGTACAATTAATTAAATTCGTAAAAATTATTATTGTCACAAATAAAAGTATTACCAACAATTGAAATTACTTAACTACTTAAAATCGGGTAATTAATACTATATTATTTATTTACTGTCACAGAAAAAAAATATAGCATGATATGTTTGTGAACTATCAATTTTAGGACAAAGTTTTTATTTTAATCTTATTTTCATGCATATCCTATGTTGTTGTATAAGTAATACAAATATACTAATTACAGACTGATATATGTATGTACAACTTGTTTATAGGCGTGCTTATTCCATGCTACATAAATCATATTATACTATCTTGAACAATGATAACAGGAAAAGAAGTTCAGACCTCGAAAATACAAATATACAAACATTATAATATTAATAAAAAATAATCAAGGAATAATGACAGATTTCATCATTTATTTACTAAACAAAATATGAAAAAAACTAATTAAAACCCCCAATATATGAAAATTAGGGAAAAACAGAATCCAATAAAAGATCATGTAAGAAAAAATAACTAACATATATAATCCTCATGAATTTCACATTGATCACAAAAAATATTAAATAAATTTGAAGACAAACCACTATCACCAATGATGAAAACCTTAATGAGATAATCGTAATATGATCGTGCTCTTGCCAATGGTTCTTGTTATGTTGTTGTATAAGTAATACAAATATATCATATATATAATGTATTAAATTAGAATCCTAATAAACTTCTAACGCAATTAGATATAAAGAGTTTTCTTTCATTAGGACTCTAAATTAAAGTTCTAATGAAATTCTAATTAAATTAAATATAGAGATTTTTTTTGTTAAATTTTGAATACAACTTGTTTTTTATAATCAAATAGAAAAATAAAATAAATATTAAATTACGTTATTATCCCTAATAAAGAATTTTCTTTAAAAGAAATAGACAATCCTGAATTGTACACAAAAGACGGCATCAATTGGCATGATGAAGCAGCATCGTTATGGTAATGAATCATACAATTTAAAATTAAAATCTCTTGTTCGAGATGAAGAAATTTCGAGAAATCAATCAAAGAGAGTTCACATTCCTGGGAGTTGACTCTCAAGTTCAATGTTGTGAGGTTCGTGCAGTTCGTAAGTGATGAAGGGATAGTGCCGCTTAGGTTGTTTCTATGAAGCTGCAACTACTCCAACTCGATGCTATAAATAATACAATTTTTAATTACCCGTTGCCAAATATCGATGCCACCTTCATATTAAATCAAATTAAATTAAATTAGTCATTGAATTTTAAAGAATTGGATGTATATTAATTTTCGTATACATTGATATTATTTAAAAATATGCTTATAATAATATATCATTGAAAAACTCTTTAAATATATGTTAATATAAGACTAATTTTAGTTTAAGATTCGAAATGTTCAAGATTACGAAAGAAAAATAATCAAAACATGTAATTTTTTAAGAAGAGTTTGAAATATAAAGGACTCTTGTTTTTTAAAATCAAATAGAAAAATAAAATAAATATTAAATTAGGTTATTATCCCTAATAAAAAGTTTTCTTTTATTAGGACTCTAATTTAATTTGATTTGATTTAATTATGTAGGAGGGTTAAAATAGGCATTATGAAAAATGGACGAAACATTCATACTTATATAGTGTAATATATATATATATATATATAAATGGTATATAAAATAGTTTTGGATCTCTAGAAATTTCTAACTTTTTTAGGCTCAAGTCCATTGATCCTTGGGCCTTATTAAAGGTCTGGCTTTGCAATTGGATGATGACCACCAAGTACATATTTTTCAAGTGTTGTCATTTATATGTATTATGCACAAAATTATTACTTACGTGAAGTTTAAAATTCGAACTATATGGGCATAAAATAAAATAAATGTATAATTCGTTAGTACATAAACAACTTTGATGGAATATAAAGGTTCCAGATAAAATATAATAAAAATCACATAGAAGAGGTCGAATAAGAAATCCTTATTAATAAATAATAGAAGTATGTTTAAAATCTTAGTTTTTAAAAGAGAAGATGATAAAACTTCGATGTTCGTTCAAAAAATATAAGGAAATAAATTCACAAAAAATAATCAAAAACTAAAACCTAGCAATTATTCACAGGTATTACCGATTCAACCCAATATCCTATTTTTTTCCGGTACAACCTCAAATCCAATCAATTTTGAAAATAGGATTATATCCATCTCAAAATAAATGTCATTTTAGCAAAAGAATTTTATTCCAAAATAAGTGTTATTTAGGATTTCAAGATATATTTGTCAATAATCTAACAAAACACTTTCATTTACTTCTACCAAAATTAAAGAGGGTTGTTAAGAGGAAAGAAAAAAACATACTCTCACAGTAATTATACTTAAATAAGGGTAGATCAGTATTTATATCACTTTTCTTAATTTGTATGAAAACACTTGAAACAACATTTATTTTCGGACGAATAGAGAAAATGGTATACCAGAAAGTAGTTTTGCCAAAAAAAACAATAATGATGAAATACATATACTTGATTGGACTTTCTTTGTATTCTAGTCTAAGGCCTTAATCCTCTTGATCCAGCCCTAATATTTGTTTATTTGAAAGTTAGGTGACATTTATTTGTTCGTTGGGCCATTAGCATTAATGCTTGCTCCTAATAATTAATATTGGTAATTTGAAAGTAACAAATCATCAATGGCAGAATCATGTAAACAACATGATGAATATTCTTCAAGTGTGTAACAAATAAAACATTTGCGGCCCATTTGTCATACTTTCATGATTTTGAGTATTTTTTAGCTGAAAATATTCATTTAATTTCTGTATGAGAAAAACATTTGAATTAGTTATGTGGATATAAAATCCAACTAATATATAAACTTCGAAAATGATGAAAAAGCTACGAGCCACGAGTAATCATGATGTAATTATAGTACACCTTATGTACTTAAAATTGCATAATAATGACAATAGCGATGATAATATTGTTAAAAATAGGTGTTAATTATAGGAAAATTTACAACTTTTACTTTAATTGTCATTTTAATCAAATTTTTCATTTTTTGTCAAAATAATATAACTTTATGTTTTTAGTATGTTTTTTTTATCTCGGTGAATTTTGAAAGGAAAAAGAAATCTGCCAAATACACTAGTTTCACAGTGTTCAACCACATGAACTTCAAGAAATTTTTTTTTTTATTTTTTTTTAAATCATGTGCAAATTTATTTTTTTAGATCAAAAACTATATTACATATATAAGTTATGTTATTTTGATTAATAATGAAAAATTTAGTTAAAATGATAATTTGAATAAATGTTGTGATTTTACCTACAATTAACCTCAAAGTAATTATTATTAATATTATTAGGAGAATTAATTTAAATTATATTAACTTTGAAAATCGACATGTTTCACAATATCTTTCAACTAATAATTGATGAGTAGAATTTTCTTGAGACTCTCTCATGCACGAGTCTAGTTATACATGACAAAGTCAACTCATAATCAATAACCCACAAAATATAAATTGACTCATAAAAATAAGTTTGAACAATAGATAATGAGATTTTGTCTAAATTATATTTATGAAACGACACAAAAATTCATGTGTAACCGTCACATTATGCGACGGTCAGTGCAACGGTTACACTTATAGCTAAAAAACACGTACTTATACCTATAAAAGACATACTTGAATCTCATCGCATGTCAAACAGTCTCACAAGAGACCAACTCATGAAACGATCTCATATATATATATATATATATATATATATATAAATGGATACAAAAGTCAAAACTCAAAACCCTTATAATTAATTTACACATTATATAATTGGGGGAAGAGTTTTCTTCAAACTTTGTTATTTTTCATTTAATATATATATATATATATATATATATATATATATATATATATATCATCCTGCCATGGTGAGAAAGTGCTATATATATATCATCCTGCCATGGTGAGAAAATTTAGCACGTACCGTGCATAATTTAGCTCATAGAGTACTCTCTAATTTACTGATTAGTCTATTACATAAAATCTTGTGTTCTTATGTATATTTTATTTGATATTTTAAAATAATTTTCATACAATACATGTATCACATTATCAAATAACATCATCAATTAATATATGATGATGTATATTAAAAATAATGAAATATTAAACAGCAAATGTGAAATGGTTAATTATTTAATAGGTCAATTAATGTGACCCTAGTCAATCAAGCAACATTAAATGAAGTCAATTAAATTATAGGCACACGTTTAGGTTATTAATTTGATAGGATAGGTATGAACTGACAAAGTATAAAAATAATTTCTCTAGGATGATGTTATTTTGGCAGAAATATTGGACAGTTGCAATATTAATTAGTGATGATTGGATGAGAATTTTTATAACATTGTTGAGATGGCATTTGAATGTCTCAATAGAAGATACTAACTTGCAAGAAAGAATATTTGAAATTGGTATATACAAGATTCTGACTCCATGATCCAAAATATTTGTTTGTATCTAATACAAGTTATTGAATAAACTTCAATATATAAATAGTTGTTCAAATAATAATTTTATATATATATATATATGTATTAGGTTTTTCAGTTTTGTTGAACCTACTAGAATGAATATTCTTAATTGAACTAAAATATATTAATAGTTTGGATTTTTTCTACTTTTATATATATATATATATATATATATATATATATATCTTGACAGAGTCAAATAATTATGATGATGTTTGGTATAATGTAAAAATGATTTTATGATCAAATCAATATTGGTTGTTGAAAATAGTTTGGATTATGGGTAGTGGATTTTGTCTCATAAATTATATACATGATATGTTCTCACATTAATCTTGGTGCACACTAATTAAATAAATTTTAGATTTCATAAATCTCAATAAATAAGAGGTAAAAGCTCATGATAAAACTTTAAAAATCAAATTTATCACGTCCTCTCTAAGTCTATATATTTAAATAAATTTATTCATTATATGTATGTAAGTATGTATACAATTTATTTCTTTAACTTTCTCTTAAAAACTTATCAAGGAAAACAGTGGAAGAAAAAGACGGAAAAAATATAAAAGAAAGGACGAATAAAAAAATTTAATGCCATAATAAACAAAAACAAATGTTAGTTCCTTAATTAATTGTTGTGAATCTAGCACCTAACTAGCACTACAATATTTACTTTTATTTTATTTCTTTGTTCTCAATTATTTTTTTCATTTGGGTTTTATAAACTATGTGGAAGCAATTAAAAACTATAAAAATGTATTTTTATAAACTTTTATTACAATAAATGACATTGGCAAACAAGTAAATACAAGAATTTAATGGCAAAATCAATTTGACATTTTGTGAACATTTGATCTTGCATTTTTTTTTTTTTTTATGTTAATTTCTTACAACAGATAACGAGAAAAAAAATTGTATTAATGTATTTTTCTTATGCCAGAATCCACATTATTTTTATTTTCTGTGTTTTCTCTTTTCAAATTCACAAAAAAATTACAAAAAGAAAATAGAGGGGATCCAAATTTGACTGATGTAGTAATACGACAACTTTAATTAACTTAACAGACACTGAGATGGTCTCATCTGCATATTTTGATGCTTGAATTAAAAACTAGGGAGCAACCCAAACTATACAAATAAATATAGAGATACATTTATATATAAAGAAATATAGTTATATATTATTTTCTACAATCCTTATAAAAATAGTCAAAACTACACATTTTGCTAATAAATCCACCTCCCCCTTTGTACTTGATTTGACATTATTGACTCACTCACTTACACGAAAATTCCCAATTTTTGGGTTTACACGAAAATTTTCAAATTTAGGGCTTAGATGAAAATTCTCAATTTTTTGACTTACACGAGAATTCCCAAATTTAGGGCTTACATGAAAATTTCTAACATTTAGACTTATACGAAAATTTTCAGATTTAAGGTTTACACAAAAATTTTCAATTTTTGGGCTTACGAAAATTCCCAAATTTAGGGCTTACACGAGAATTCTCAGATTTAGGGCTTACACGAAAATTTTCAATATTTAAGCTTACAAGAAAATTCCCAATTTTTTGGCATACACGAAAATTCTCCTGCAATCCTTTTCAGCAATTTTTACAGACCATTCATTAAATCAATACTGTTGGCATGTCAAATCAGTGACTTAATCACCAAAATGTGTGGTTTTGGTATATATTATAACAAAATGTGTAGTTTGGGTGTATTATTATAACAAAATGTGTAGTTATTGTATATCATTTTAGGTCTTCCTGACCAAACTACACAAATTGATATAAAAAAGGGTGCGGCTATCCGCACCCCACTAATTACTAAACACACCACATTCCAAGTGTTACTGTTCACAGATGATGTGAACAGTAACACTTGGAATGGGGTGTGTTTAGCATTTTGTGGGGTGCGGATAGCCACACCCTATAAAAAATTCATTTTCTGTCATTAAATATAGTTTTATGTTCAAAATACCACAAATTCTACAAAAAATACTATTATATCCCAACTTTTTACACTTGAATAGACGTTAATTGAAGTCAACATGTCTCATCTGTGACACTGTTCACATGTGATGATCAAAATATTAATGATAGAAAAAAATCAAATATTATCTTTTATGGTACAAAAAGATACAAATTATCAACAAGCCAACAGTGTTGCTCACACTTTAACTAGGGAATCTCGTTATTATGCTAGTTATTTTATTTGGATGAATGTTTCACCTCATTTTGATGTTGCTTTTCAATCCGATTGTACTTCCCTTTCTTTGGATTAATGAAGTTATTTTCAAAAAAAAGAAGATACAAATTATCTTGATAATAGAAATGACTGTCATTTTATTATGAAGTTATATTATATGTTTTATGCTATATATGGTCATTTCCTTTGTCATTTTATTTAATATAAAAAATTCACGTGAGACGGTCTAATGGATAGTTATCGTGAGACGGAGCCTCATCGCCTACAAATAACAAATGAATTGTAGAGTTTAGGTTGTAGGTGATTGGGTTTTGGATCAACCCATCTCACATAATGTAATAAAAATTTGTGAAATGATTTCACACGAAACTTACTCTTTATTTAATCTAATTTTGAGTGTATTATGTCATAATTTGATTTGTGCATCATTATTTTTGTGTGATAGCTTACATCAATCAACTTATCAACCATCTCCATTTTTCTTTTTCTTTTTTTTTTCTTTTTTTTTTTTTGGTAGCAAATCAGATGTGAGCATTTGGAATTTATATGTATTCGAGTTGAAAACATGATATTAAAAAAGAAAAAGAACAGTCAAGATAAATCATATCTATTTATGTAATGTTATTTACGCAAAATCACTTACATTAATCAACCACCTTCATATATATTTTTTATTTGGAAAAATCTTAATTTTCTTCCAATAATTTAAGTTTTCTTCATTTTTAACTCTCAATTATGTATATTTCAATTTTTGGTCTTCAAACTATCATTGTAATTTTTTTTTTCTAATTTTGATTTGATTTTGTTCGAAATGTCTATCCTGTTTATGTGGACACCATTATTGAAAAATCAACATCAACAATTCTCACATTTACATAGGCAAAATTCGAAATCCCAAATAAAATTGAATGAAAACTGAATTAAATGATAGTAAAGGATCATCAAAATTAAAATACGTAAAATTTATGGTAAAAAAAATGTATAATACCTGAATTGTGTGACAAAAATTGCAATTTTTTTAATGGAGGTGGCCATTCAGATCCATGTGTTAGTATTTTATAGTCGTTTTGTGATATGGTATCTAAAAAAATCGACCTAGACAAACCATATCTATTTAATTATTTGTATATCATTAATATTTAAAATATAGTCGTTTTGTGATATGGTATCTATAAAAATCGACCTAGACAAACCATTTTGTGATATGGTATCTATAAAAATCGACCTAGACAAACCATATCTATTTAATTATTTGTATATGATTAATATTTAATGAAGACCACTCACATCAATCAATCTCCATTTTTTTAAAAGTGGCAAATATAGATTCGTGTGGGAATTTATACTCAAATTGGGAAATGATAATTAAAAAAAGAAAAATCCAGCCGAAACAAACCGTACGTATCTATTTAATTATTCATATATATATATATATATATATATATATATATATATATATATATATATATATATATAAATGGACCTAAACCCAAATTATTTATTCATGGTAACACTAACCCAATCTAGCAATGATCATAAATAATAAAGAACGTTTACACAAATTTGTTTAGTCAATCATCTGACCATGGCATTAAATAATCAGTACCATTTCAAGTTTTGAAAAGGTAATATATTTCGTGCTATTTATTTATGACAAATAACAATGACTCGTTCTTCTTCTGCATTTTTAACAAAGACACGTGGAATCGACTCAAAATTGACTCAGTGTCAATGTTGTATAAGGTAGCTAGTATTATAATTACTTTATTTCATGACGCAGTAGTTGATTTAATGATGCACAATTTGAGAAGAAATAAATTATTAAACAAATTTATCCTTTTATTTAGTCGTGCCCACGAGTTTATAATCCCAATTGATGTATTTTTAACTTGAGGAAGTAGTTTTGCGTCCTTCAATATTATAATTCAAATTCCAAATAATAATATATATAATAATAATAATATTTATAATAATAATAATATTTATAATAATAATAATAATAATAATAATAATAATAATATTTATAATAATAATAATAATAATAAATGAATGATATTAAAAAAAAAAAAAAAAGGGTTCCTCTCATTGACCAATTACCAATATGACTAACAAGCTTAATTTTATAGGATATACGCATAAAATGAAGAATGTGAGCAACAATAATGATCAGTTAAGATGATAAACAATGTTATCGGGACAACGACCTAATTAAATCATTTGTATATTCTCAAAACAAGTTAACGATCCTTTCATTTGACTCATGCCCACGAGTTTAGCTTGGTAATTGACGTATTTTTTGTATTTGAGAAAGTAAGATCTCAATCATTCATTTATAACTCAAAATAACAACAATAACACTTATTTTTATACGATACTCGATCAGATAAGCGTAAAATGAAGAATGAGATCAACAATAATGGGCAGTTAAGATAATTAATAAACAATTAGTATAAGTCTCGTGCATCGCACGTACATATAAATTTCACAATTTATATATTTTAATATGAAAATGTTGAACACGAAAAATAATAAATTTTTTTGGAGAATTTCAGTCTGATTTGTTACTTGTGTGACTCACGACCATAAAATCTAAATATTTCGAGTTTGATGTGAAAATTTTAATTTACAAAAAAAAAAATAATAAGTTCTCATAATATTTCAATCTCATTTGGTATACCCGTGTCCGTGTGATGTATGGACAAATAAATTCGAAGTGTTGGTAATTTTTTAATATAAAAATGTTGTTCATGAAAAATAATATAATTCTTCAAAGTGTTTTCAATTTAATCTACTACCCATATAATTTACGAATTTAAATATTTTTTATTTTCATCATACGTTGTCGTCACTATTAGCCTGAAACAAACTTATGCAAATTTATGTTCAATAATTTATTCATAGTGAGTATAAAATGGTGATATTATTGAGCATTATAATCAAGTCTTGATAATATTTCAACCTCATTTGGTATTCGTGTGATGTAATGAATAAATTTCATGTGTTGGTAATTTTTTGATATAAAAATGATGATCATGAAAAATCATATAGTTTTTCAAAGTTATTTCAATTTAATCTACTACTCATGTAATTCATCTTAATATTTATTATTTTCATCATATGTTGTTTAACTATTTTAGTACTTGTTTTTGTCACAATTGGCCTAGAAAATACTTGTGCAAATATATGTTCAGCAACTTATTCATAATGAACTTAAAATATTGATATTATTGTATATTACCCCAAAATAAAATTTCTAAATTTAACATACCATCAAAAAAATTGTATAATTATTTTTTTCAGATGTCTTAAAATCAAAATTTATCTATTAGAAAAATCATATTGGATGGTAAACATTTCAAAATTTGATAAATCTAAAATCATGAAACTATATTACAACATAAACTAAATATATTCTCTCATTGTTCTGTAAACTTCATGCTACCATGATAGTGAAATTTTAGATTTTTATTTACTTTTTAATCAAGGAGGAAACATTATTTATTCCTACAACAAAAAAAATGATAAATTCGCTAATTTTTTCGTAGATATATAAAATGATTTAGATTAAGGTACAAATTTTTATTTACAACTTTTCATGACATGATATTATTACCATATATACACAAATCATACTGACTTTATAACATATCAAATACGATCATATTTTTTTCCTCAATTTTCATATATATACAAAATGATTTTCATACCATGAATATACATAAATTATGAAAAACTAAATATTTACAATTTATAAATTTATAAAATAATAAATATTTGTATTTCTACTTTAAAAAGTAGAAATGAGGTTAGTTGGTTTTTATATAGATGACAATGAAATTTCATAATAAAAAATTCAAAGTATTTAAAATATATATGTAAAAATTCTTCATCTATGTATTATCACTCTTATAAATAGCATCGACTCTATTCTTCATGAGTAATAATGAAAATATATTTATATAATTTATCATTATGAAATAGAACATATATATATATTTTTTTTATAAGTATAAGTATAAATGATATGTTTTTTTTTAATCATTTATTATACTTAATTTATAGTTTTTAATTGAAAGTATATGAATTCATAAATTTTATACTTCCTAAATGTTATTGTGTGCAACAATATATCATATGTATATTTTTTTATTATATTCAAGATATATTACAAATCTTTATGATTTTTAATAAGAATTAATATAGTATAATAAAATAAAATTATATAAACACTATATTATATTATTAACATTGTTACATAGAAGATATATAAAAATTGGAGTATTGTATACGACATATTTGTCAAATAAAATTATGTGATGTTTATAATAATTTTACAATACCTATTTCGAATATAGTAAATAAAAATAGTTAATTTACGTTGTTTTATATATGTTGGTTGACTTGATTAATAACTCACTTCTTGGTCTTCGACCCCCTCAGTCACTACGAACGCCTCCAATCAATGCAATGATATATTTATTGAGGTGGTATATGTGTATGTGGGGTACAACATTAGAGATAAAAAAAAATACTTTAATGATCTATAGTTCTTGAAATCCGATCATTATGTTATTTTAATTTATTCAACAAACATATATTTAATCTTTGATTATATCAACAATTAAAAAAGTTATTAGATGAGATCATATTAACATTCATATATCATATATAGATAATAATTTTCAAGATTTTGTCAATATTATAAATGATATTATTACCATATATATAAATCATGTTTAATACAATAAAATTAATAATTTATAATTTATAAATTATGAAATAATATGTATTTCTATTTTTGGGAGGTGGAAATGAGCGGGAAAATTTTAGTATTTCTATTTTGAAGGGGTAATTGTTATTATATATACTAGTATATAGGTCCCGTGCGATGCACGGACATATAAAATTTATTATTTTTGTATTTTGATATGAAAATGTTGAACACAAAATAATATATTATTTGAGATTAATTTCAATATAATATGATACCCGTGTGATGCATGACCATAAAATTTAAATATTCCGAGTTTAATGTGAAAATGTCAATTTATGGAAAAATCAAGTGATCTTGATAATATTTCAATTTCATTTGGTAACCCGCATGATGCATGGTAAATAAATTTCAAGTGTTGTAATTTTTTGATAAAGATACGTTGACTATATAAAACAAACCTTAATTATTTAGAATATCTTTTAGATATAACAAACTTTTTTTTAAATATTCTTTTTTCAAAAAAAATTCATCACATCGCCATATATAGTAGAATGTCAAATAACATTCATTCTCTAATTACATCCCTCTATCAACCCCTGAATTTTCATATATTTGTCACTATTTCGACATAGTTTAACTTTCTAATATTCTTACTTGAAAACTTGAGTATAATGTTCATAGTCATAATATTGTCATAAATCTTGATGATTTACTGAAGGAACAAACTTATAACAAATTGATGGAGAATATTAAATAACTGTTTCACTATATATTAGAATGGGTTAATTTCATTTTTCAATCTATACTATGCAAGTAATAAACTTTTTTTTTCTCCGATCACAACCCATACTACATATTTTGTTTACTTTTGCAACCTCCGACCAATATTTTCCGGCGAGAAAAAGCACACGTGATTTTATGTGCTAATTGAGGGTTATTTTCATCATTTTCTAGGTTATTAACTAACTCCCCCTCCAAAAGCGAATTTGCCCTAATTTTTCCACTTTTTTTTTTTTGCAAATTGTTTGAGCAAATGAAGATTAACGGTGAGGTTCAAACAAAAAATTAGATCTCTTTACCATTGAAAATAATTGATGAATAAAATTTACCAATGTCTTAAAAGTGCAAATGATGAAAATAACCCTCAATTAGCACATGAAAATCATGTGGGCGCTTTCTCGCCGGAAAATATTGACCGGAGGTTGTAAAAGTAAACAAAATGTATAGTATATGATGTGATCGGAGAAAAAAAAAAGTTAAGATGCAAAATTAAAAAAGGTGCATACTACTGGTTGAAAATTGTAATTAACCCTATCAGAATATATTTGTTGATTTTGTTATTAAAAGTCTAATTAGAACTATACAATTGCATAAATCAAAATATAAAAGGATATCTTAAATTTTAATATTGACTTTTTTTAATTTGTGTATTTTTTGTTTAGATTCCATCAAGTATTATTATTTCTTTTAAAGTTCACAGTTAGTATTTTTATTAGATTCCATCAAATATTAATTTTTTTAAAGTTCATACGTGTACTTAATTATTTTATATTTTTCAAATATTAAGATATTTTCTAAACAACATATTAATTGTTCAAATTTATTTGTTTAATTTATTTATGTTTATATACACATCACAAATTAAAATTAATGTATTAAAATAACAAAATAGGTAAGTTGTTTGTTATGTTATAGTTCTGTTTATTTGTGACATTTAAAAATATTAAATGGACTGAAAAAATTAATTAAAATATTTTTTGATAAAAATTAAATAAAAAAGAAGTTGCTTTTATTCCAAAAATTTGCTGTGAATGACATATACAAATTTATTTAAAATATTTAAAAATAAAAAAAAACATGTATCATTTAATTTGTTATTTAGTGTATCAATCAAACATGTTTCAACTAATTTTATATTAATCTTGAATTTTTTGATCTCTCATATTAAAATGTAGTTATGCAGTCAAAGTTTACCAATTTATGTATTATAAATTATATCATAATCATCAATTTATTGTTATTTTAATATTGTTAATCATGTCTTTTAGTTATTTTTTTATGTATAAAAGTTGAGCTTTTTTATTGAATTTAATTGTAATTATTATTCAATCAATACATATATCTATATATGTGTAGGTGTAAAAAAATTAGAAATTTGAGAATCACAAAATGACGTCTATTTTACTCAATTGGTTAGTAGTAATTAGTTAAATTAACTCATATATATATATAAAAATTAAATCATATATATATATATATATATATATATATATATAAATTTAGGTGATAAATTAGTGGAGAAAAATAATGCTTAAATGTAGATATACTGCCACTAAACAAGGAAAATGGGATTGGTTAATATGAGATAATTAATGATATGTGTAATTTCTATATGTAGAAGATCACACAAAATATATTTTCTATATTTAATAATTATCAATTATTAATCATTAATATATTACATATTTAGTAAGTGAAAATGAGCGGGAAAATTTTTACATATCTATTTGTAGGGGGTAATTGTTATTATATATATATATATATATATAGATATAGATATAGATGTTGTATTGTGTGATAACTGTTTTGAATCATGTATATATTCTATTAACAAGTTAACGATCTTCTCATTGACCAATTAACAACGTGACTAACAAACTTAATTTTATACATTGTTCAACCAAGTACGTATAAAATGAAGAATGAGAACAACAATAATAGACAATTATGATAAAAAAAAAAAAACAATGTCATCGTGGGGCAACAACCTTTTAAAATATATTTAAATGTTTTTAATGAATTTTCTAAATATAAGGATTTGATGGATGTAGGATTGGGCTCCGAGACATAGATTACATTGATTTTATTTTAAAGAAAGAGTAAAATAATATCCTTTATTTTGGAATATAAAACTACAAAATCCAAAAATAAAACTTATAGATTTTTAATGGGGAAGAGGTCTAACTAATAACATTAACTCAACTCATTATGATGACCTTAAAGTTCAATTATAGAGCCTTGCATGATTGCACCTACTTACCACACAAATATATAAGAAGCATATAAGGTTATATATTATAGTCTATAAATATGTATATGTATAAACCCATTAAAAAAGTGTTATACAAATCTTCCTAGGATATCATCAATTTTTATATTTTGTACAAATATTTTAAATCATTGTGACTTTCACATTTTACTATTTGTGTTTTTTCGATGCTAAAAGTAAAATTATCTTTAAATAACTTGTTATTTCTTCATTGGTCTTTTCCAAGAAAGTTTACTTTTCCTTAATAAATGTAGTTTCGTTTCTCCAAGTGTATATACATTAGAATTGTGGTTCTTAATTTATTTATTTTCACTAGGTTTAGATTTATATAATTATGATGTAATACTATGTAGATTGTCTTTGCAAATTGTCTCCGCTTTTCATCTAACCCACTCTGCCTCATAGCAGCCTAGTAGGTGATCCCATGCCACGCTGGCAATCAAATCCAAATATCATTGGTTTAGTTACATTTATATGAATTTATTACAGATATTTATTTGTCTCATTTTAGCTAGCACCCAACAATTTAATTAATAAACTCAACTTGGCCAATCAAAGTGGCAGCATCAGTTTAATATTAAAGGAAAAAAATAATTATGAATGATATTATGAGGCTGGCTACAGCTAGCTACTTCCAATATGTCTTGTCTAAAGCAAATTCTCACATATTAATAATTAATCATTTTATGGCATATGTATAAATGACAATAATATGTAAACGTACATTAAAAATAATAAGATATGAGATGAAATATTAAAACTATATTTTTCCTTTAAAATTAAATATTTTTTGAGTAAATAAATTAATCTGATTTTAGAGTAGGTGAACAATAAATTGTGGCCTGGTTTCCATATGTGAAAGCATGTGCACAAACGTTGTGCATAGCTGATGTCTAGTCAGCAGTGTAGTAAGAGAGAGAAAAGTTTTAAACTCTCTCTCAAGATTTATTCACCTTTTTAAACCTTCAATCTCTAGGCTCCAATAATCTTTCTTAATTGATTGATTAAAAAAAAATTAAATATAAAGAATGACATGTAACAGCTTGCAGATGCTAATGTCATATTTCGTAGTCGAGGATTGAACAAAGAGCAGTAGTAGTTTGTTAGAAATCATAACAAAATCTAAAAACATAATATAAAAACACACTAATTATAATGAAAATATTTTTAGGATGTTATTAATAGTTGTAAAAACAATTGTTGTAGATAGTGTAAGCATTAATAAAGGCCTAGCAGCTAAAGCGATAAAGGGAAGTGAAAAAGTTGTATGCAATAATTGATTGGCCATGGTGGCCTCACACATATTCAAGTGAGATTCTGTGAATTTCATTTAATATTACATGTGATGTATAGGAATGAAATCAATTAATATTATAATATATGACATTCATTATTATTATTGTCAATGTAAAATTAAACATTAAAATGCAACATTTAATCCTGATCATATACCGATGGGGATTTTTATTTTTATTTTTTATTTTTGTGTGTGGCCAATGTTATATAAGTTGTAAATATTAAATTTATAAAACATAGTAATGAAATCCAATATTTTTTCCATTTTTTGAATAAATATCATTTAAGATGTTTAATCTTTTTTCAGCTATAATAATTCAATTTTTATTCCAAGTTTATCCTAATCTCTATTTCAAATAGGCCTCCTTTTTTTTTTTTTTCTTTTGAGGGAAGAGAAACAGAGATCATGTTATATAGGAGAGAGATGGAGAGATTAGGAACGAGTAAAGAGAAATTAATTGATTAATGGTGTTTTTTTTTTCTTCTTCTTCTTTTTTTTTTTTTAACAATAACTCAAGCAAGATGATTTTATTATCCTCAAACCTATTTCATATTCACAAATCAATGTATATTTTGTAGGTTATATATTATGGTTCATTTCAAAGAATTAAATTTATGAAATGATCTCATAAATATCATTATCTTCTTAATTTTGGTGAATGCTTCTAAAAAAATATTTATTTGGAAATGAAGTGAGTATTGTAAACAGATTATATTGGAGGTTAGTAGTTGAATTATTAATGGTAGAGTCGTAGACGTGGTTGGTGGATAAGATATCGCTGTCAACATTTCTTGTAATGAAAAACGTGGAGATATGGTCTCTTATCATCTCCAAATTTTACAATTTTGAATTTCACTTATATCTTCAATGATAGCCACAATTTATACAACACCTGTTAAATATGAAAATAATTCATTCTAGATATTTTTTAAGCCTTATAAATACTGTATCGAGTAATTGATTATATTACTGCAACATCTATATTCATTTTTATTTGTGTATCATGTATGATGTGTGTATTCTAAGTGGATGATAAAATATTGTATTGAATGTATGTATATATCACAACAATGTGAGTTTAGAACAAGATAAGAAGGAAGCATGAAGAAGAATGATATTACATGTATGTCATGATAATATAGTAAAACACACTAGATAAAATACAACTTTACAATAAAAAAATAGATCTGTGTTTTTATTTATACTAGCCATATGAAATGACTAGTCTTGGAAACCTTAGTTTTTGGTTTAAAAAAAAAACCCTTTTTTTTTATTGATTTAAGTTGTATAATCGTATCTAATTTATCTAACGTCACTGAACTTAGTGATACATAAAGAGAAGGAAAGAAAATAAACATTTTCTATTAAATAAAAAAAAGTTACAATATTACTTATCTTTTCTTTAGGGTAAAAACGTAGTATTTATATATAAATAATAAAACAAATATAAATGCAATTTGTATGTAACATTTGCCAAATATAGTTTGCTAGAATAATTTTGTCAAGATTACCATGTCTAATCCCTTTCCACCCCAACCCCAACCCCCACCCCCACCCCACCCCACCCATTGATTTATTTGTGCTTTGCTCTTATATATAGACCTCAGAACATGCATTATAATTCTTGAATTTAGCATTCAATTCATAGGCCATATAGAAGAGATGGGGAGAGAAATTGGTGTTGAAGAAATAGAAGAAGTGATGAGCAAATCATTGTCAACAAGGGAGTTGCCTTTCTTGTCATTAAACCATGTCTCTTTTGTCTGCAAATCTGTCAAGAATTCTGTCCAATTCTATGAGCAAGTTCTCGGATTTGTCCTCATCAAAAGGCCCTCTTCCTTCGACTTTGAAGGCGCTTGGTATGTCCTTTTTTGTCTTTTCATTTACTTTCTTCTTCTTCTTCCTACGACTTATTATTTATTTATTTACTTTTACTAAAGTTTAAGCTCAAATCTAAATGGAAATTAAGTTTGTCATTTGATAGTTTAGACCATGATTGAAGAGTACTTGTTCTTAAGTCTAATGATAAAATGTGTCTGCTATAGAAATTTAAGTTTTTTGGTTCGAGTCATCAGGGATATTACGAATTAAATCATTTAATTATCTTTTAAAAAAATAAAGTTTGAATTAGTAGAATTCTTTATGTATTCCATCTATATGTTTGTTCTAGGTTTACAAAGATGCATTCTGAATATCAAAGGTCCGAAATCATTATTTATTTTAAAACTTAAATTCAAATTTTACATCTATTAAAATCTCAGTGTATGTATAAATTATACATTCATTAATTATTACCAATAACGTCATTTTACGATAAAAATACATTTTCACAATGAAGTAATACAAACATCCTGTTTTTTTCCAAACTTAATTTGACATCTAACTATCATGCTACTATATATAGTCTCATATTGATGTACATTTTTACCATTCGTTTTTATTACACTTTCTAGAATTTCAAAATCGAATTTCCCCATGTCCCTCCAATTAGAAACAATCATCGAGGTTGGGTTCTTTGTTTTTAAACAGAATTTGTTTAATAAAAATGGATTTGTGTCGTGGACAGTGATGTTTCATCTCATAAAATTATATTTATGCAACCATCCCACACAAATTTTTATGTTATATACATCCTCTCAATTTATGCAGTTAATGGAAGTAAAAATATCATAGTGCAGTTTACACTTACAAAATTACGAGGGTATTAATTTCTAAGAATAATATGTGAAACATGGGGTGGTTGTACAACTTGTACTAGTGTTTATAATTTATTGCAAACTTACAAAGGTATTAATTTCTATAAAATATATGTGGAAGCATGGAAGTGGTTGTACATGTAGTACTAGTAGGCCATGCCTGCTTCTTGCCTTGTCATTTCATCTTCATCTCACCTACTCACCATTAACTTGCAAAAAAACAATAATTCTATTACTAAATGTTTTTTTTTATATATTTTATTTGATAATGATGTGTTGCTAATCAAGATCCTATTAGGATAACGTGTTGTACGTTTTCGTACAAAGTTTGGAACATAAGTTACCAATATTTATTTCCTAGTTTTTTTTTTCACAAAATAAATCACTAATAATTTGTGTTTGGATGAATTACCTCTCTCACCGTTGAGATTTGATCAAATTACCAAATAGATTTCAAAGCTTCTGAAAATTACATATAAAAAAAAAACGAGTAATTTGATTTAAATTTACTCAATTTTACCGATAACATAGTTTAAATTTTAAAAGGGTCATACGTTGAAAAATTAATGATCGAAGAGTTTAATTATTTGATTCTGATATTTATTTATTCTTTTGTCGTTTTCTCAGGTTGTTCAATCATGGGATAGGAATCCATTTGCTAGAATCAGTAAATATTAAAAAAGAAAAAGAAAAAATAAACCCAAAAGACAATCACATCTCATTCCAGTGCTCAGATATGGATCTAATTATTCATCAATTGGAGGAAATGAAGATAGAATATGTAAAAGCAGTGGTTAAAGAAGGTGGAATAACTGTGGATCAGATATTCTTCCATGATCCAGATGGCTATATGATTGAAATTTGCAATTGCCAAAATTTGCCTGTTCTTCCTCTCTCTTCTTGCCCTCTTAAGAAGTTCTCTACTCCCCAAATTAAATCACCACCCTCTTTCTATGGTAACTTCTTTATATTCTCTTTGATTTTGTTTAGATTCAATACATGATTTTAATTTGGTGCTTCGTCTCATACTCAAGATGCAGATAATGTCAATCCGAATCTTCTTGTTATGGGTTTGATGACTTTATCGATATATAGTTGTATTGGTGCAATGAGATACGTTCTGGAATATATACCACTATAAGTGGAAATTTGGATTGGTTTAAGGTGTAGTATTATACATTTATCATGAATCTATGATGTGAATAGGTAACCAATGCGAGGTTAGAATGTATTGATGAGTTTGGTGGATTTCCTAACCTTTTACATGTGGTAAATATGTTTCTATCGGAAAAAATATAAAGAAACATGATTTTTAGTTACTTTTTATTTTCTGGACAAAAGTACCCTTCAATTTGACTTAAAACATAAGAAAACATTTTTTACCCACTTTTTAGGGATAATTTATTCTTTTAACATGGAAAGTAGTCTGAATCACCTGTTATATTTTAGATGAAAAATGAGGTAAAAATGTATCTTCTTATGTTAGGAAAAACATAATTTGTTATGTGAGAGTGGCGTTTTGTATTACATTTATTTGTTTATTTTATTATTCAATTAATTTCAAATTTACATCTGATTGATTTGGAGATGATAATTCAATCCCTTCGACTTGTTCTTATTTATTTGTTTATGGGTATGGAATGTGCAGTTGGAAATATACAATGCAGTGGAGAAGTGGAAGCCTTGATGATTGAGAACCTAGCAATGGACATGATGAACATTTCTATTTGATGGATACTATGCAAAGAGTATATTATGTTCACCAAAGGGTATATGTGTCATTTTAATTTGTGAGGAATGGAGAGATGTGAACCATTTGTAATTTGTTTTAGGCACTATTATTAGTATTATATTCATATGTATTATATAATTCAAGCAATTTGAGTGTGTTTTGATTGTGAGGAACATTGATCTATGTTCAAATATGTATTACATTCATTTTAAATAATTTCTATTTGATGGATACTATGCAAAGAGTATATTATGCTCACCACAGGGTATATGTGTCATTTTAATTTGTGAGGAATGGAGAGATGTGCACCATTTGTAAGTTGTTTTAGGCACTATTATTAGTATTATATTCATATGTATTATATAATTCAAGAAATTTGAGTGTGTTTTGATTGTGAGGAACATTGATCTATGTTCAAATATGTAGTACATTCATTTTAAATAAAGAGCTTTTGTGCATCATCATCATGATAACTAAGTGCAAATATTACTTCATTGTCAATGAAAGTTTAATTTTAACAAAATTTATATGAGAACATCTAATGCGTATCATTTTGTAAACAAAATTCCAATATCTACTATTTAAACTCATTTTCATAATTTTTTATATATTATATGGTATGAACTGTAAATTAACTCATTTCATGAAATTAAATTTGTGAAATGATCTCACAAGAGTACATTTATTTATGTTATATTATAAGCTATAAATTTAATTTTGAGTGATATAAATTTTCACTTTAGTTGTTTATGAATTAAACAATTTGAATCAATCCCAAATGACTCACGAGATGTAAATCAACCAAACATGATGAGTCTAGCCACAAAACCAAGATCTAATCCATTATATTAAAATAGAGGCTCAGCTTCATGAAGACTCAACTTAATCAATATAACTTACGTTTTTTAAATTACTAATTCAACGCGAAATTCATCATCAAGAAAATTTAGTTACAAGCAAGGTTGAAAATATTGTATATCAATAAAATATCAATATTAATATCGATTTTGGTACAAATTCAGAAAAAAAAAAAAAAAAAAAAGAATGAAGAAAATTATATTAAAATTATGGAATTTTAACATCTGATTTTAGAGAATTTTATTACATATAGTTTTGTTAATATTTAACTTCAAATATTAATTATTGATACGTTCATGATAAACGAATTATTGAAACTAGCACACTGGAACATCAAGTGACCAAAGTAAATGATACAACCAGTTATTACAATTATAGTGTGTATATTATAATATTATTAAAGTACAAAAATTCTTTTAAATTTTCTTTGAAAAGTGGACGTAAATCATAATAAAATTTCACTATAAAATAAGTCATTTATTATTTTAGAAAGTGATTTCTTCCATATCGATATCAATATTTACCAATATGACCTATATTTATCTATATTTTTTCGATTATTCAAAAATTTGTATTGTGAAGTCGCGGATATTGATATTTGTCTTGCTCATATTTTAGCGATAGTCTAATGAAATTTCATAACAATATTGAAATTTGGTAGACATTTATAGCTCCATAGGAAGCTTCGTGGAAAAATAATATCAATTCTTTGGAAATAAAAATTTGTTTTCTTTAATGTAAAAAGAAAAAGGACAAATGAAGCTACGTGAGAAAAGAAAATCAATTCTTTCCCAAATAACGCAAAAAAATTATTTCTTTTTTCTTTAATTAAAAGAGAAAAGGACAAGTGAAGCTTCGTGGAAAAAAAAAAAAAAAAAGACAAAATATGATGAGTCGTTTGTTAATATTAGTTTAGTTATTCCATTGTAAAAACATGTGTTGAATTGTAGCTTTCAGTTAAATCAGTTGATATTGTTGGGAGTGGAGTGGAATTTACTACTTTTGGTACAACTACACTTTCTTCCCATTATTAGCAAATAATTCTACTTGATATTTTATTCGTTTTTTTTTTTTAAGATAACGTGTTGATATAATAACTTGTCATGTATATAATTTATAATAGTTATATTGGATATTGGAATACTAGATAAAATATTAAATGAAATAAATGATCTTATGTGATACACATATATTTAATCAGCATAACACTAATGATATTTTCTTCATAAAAATTGGGATAACTCAAATTTTGAGGAAGATAAGATTTCAAAGGAAATAAATATTTCGAAATTATAGTGTAAGAAAATCGAGCTCACTCACAAGTTATTTGAGAATGAAGTGAAAAAAAATCCTCAAATTTACCCCTAATGTATTTTGCTATTTACTTAATGTAGTTGAACATTATCAAAAAATATATATATTATATAAAAAAAAAATCATTTTACAACGAAATTAAGGATATCTATAAGTAATTGAGCCAAGCTCAAGCTTGCAGTTGAGTTGAGTCGAAATTAAAAGGAGAATCATTCAGTCAAGTTCCAGACTTCGAGCCGAGCTCGACTTTCGAGTTTTATAGTCGAGTTTGAATCTCAATCATTAGGTGGCCATAATAATTTAGATGGATACAATTTGTAAAATTGTATATTTAATTTTCATTTTCATCAGATATTTTTATTCTGACCATTTACTTTGTAGATAAATAATTAAGACAAGCTGAAGATAAAATAAATAACCAAATGAAAATAAAAATAAAAAAATACAAAGATAGATGACCCCTTTAGGTACAATAATGTAATAGTGAAGGGTTAATTGCACCACTTTTGCACATAAACCAATAATTTTTTTTTTTTTGTGGTATCAATATATATAAATTATACGAGATTGACACATAAACCACTAACCTTTTTTTTGGCCATTTTTCGCCGGATTCCGGCACGTGACATCACACATGACATATTTTAAAGGGGTATTTTTGTCCACACAATCGAGTTGTTGATATTCCCCTACACTTAGAGAATTTTAATAGAGTTGTGTGGACAAAACACCCCTTTAAAATATGTCATGTGTATGTCACAAGTTGGAATCCGATGAAAAATGGCCGGAAAAAAAAAGTGTAATGGTTTATGTGCCAATTTATATATCGATGCCACAAAAAAAAAATTGGTGGTTTATGTGCAAAATCACTGATAGTTTGGTGGTGTCGTGCAATTAACCCTATGGTGGTATCGGTGCAATTAACCCTATGGTGAATTTTCACATCTTAATATCTAATAAAACATTTTGGAAACATGTATATGTGTGTTCATACTAAGGAGAGATCGTGTATTACATTTCATATTATATTTTTTATTTTAAAGTAATCATTGCACAACACGTGTATCAAATAACTTCACTAATTAATACGATATTAAATGATATGTATCGTGAGATGTAACACCAAATGCAATATAAGATTCAAACTTCTTCATACTAATTCTTAATATAGTCAATTATTAGAAATTGATAGTTTATAAAGAGGTTTTCCAGAATTTTAAACTAATATTTGCAAGGGTTTTCAGAAAGCCAAAAAAAAAAAAAAAAAACAAATTAAATTTGTGTTGCCAACAATATCATATCATTATGGAAATAATATAGAAGAATATGTATATGGATGGGTTTCAAGAGATCATCGAAATCGAACAAGAACTTTGAGGTGCCACTATTTATCAGGATTCTTGATAAATATATTACGACATTTTTATATCCATATCATGAAAAATTAGGATTAGCAATCCAATATAACACAAAACATATTGCATATAACAACTTAGTATTCTATTACAATATAAGAAAGAAAGTTTACATTTTCACTCCATTTCAAAGGAGTTGATAAATCTGTTTTTTTAAGTACAATTTTGATAAAAGATAAAAATATTAAGATTTTTATTGGTTTTTTTTTTTTCTCACTAAAGAACTGTGTTTTTTTATAAACTAAACACAAAACACAAGTTTACCTTTTCACCACATTTCAAAAGAATTGATAAATTTGTTTCTAAGTACAGTTTTAATAAACGTATGAAAAAATTCAGATTTTTATTGGTCCTTTTTCACTAATGAACAGTATTTTTAACCTTATATGGATTACAAGATTTGGTGTGTTTCATATTGGTTTACACGATATAATCTATATACGATTACACGATATGGTGTGATTCATATAGCTTATACAACAGTGGTGGATCCAAAAGTTTGAAAATGAGGTACGAGCAAATAAATATAGATTATAAAAAAAATTCACATATAAACATTGTTTAATATTTAAAAATGTATGACCAAAATATGCAAGTACATAAAATGGGCATGAATTAAACTAATAAAAATGTGTTTTTGAAGTATTTTATTTATTTGCACCATATATTTTTCTACTTATCTTATCTTTTAGTGTCAAATGCTCTAATTGTTTTTTTTTTATATTTTTTATTAATTAAGTAAATTTGGAGTACTTTTGATGTTATCTACTTATCTTATCTTTTAGTGTCAAATGCTCTAATTGTTTTTTTTTTTTTAATTAATTAAGTGAATTTGGAGTACTTTTGATGTTATCTGTTCTTATTATTTAGGGTGTGTGAATTCTTAATTTAAATTGATCACCTTATTAAAATTTCTACATGTTACATGTTGAATGCTAGGATGTGATTTGTAATCCATAATTCACGAATTAATATCCATAAATGATATCATAATATCATAATTGATATTATGATACTTCTATTAAATTATCAAAAAAAAAAATTCAGAAAATATGGGATTCTATCAAAAAATTCTATTAGAATCATGAGATTCTATAACTATTGATACTCCATCCAAATTACTACAAACTACTTAAAACATCTACCGTAAATACTTTATTGTCATACATGATACATCAACCAATTAAAAATTTCAAAATACTACATGATTTATTTGAAAATAAATTCTTAATGTCACACTTGATATGTACCAATGAAATAAAATACTGACCAAAACTACTCATCAGGCTTATAACACAACATCGAATAAGCACAAAATGATACCAGAAACGTTGAAGAAATTACTCCGGTTTTGGGAATCACTCTTCGGCATCTTTAGGATCAACGTACCTCCAAAAGAAACCTAGACTGCTACCCATGATGTTCATGATTACTGCTGATATAGCTGAAGGTAATGCAACCATGGACGAGGCGAAATGAGACGTAGCTAAAACCACTCCTAGTGACGAATTTTGCATGCCCACCTGTAAGAAACGAACGAGTAATTACTTTTAGTACAACTTCACTTCAGCCACAAATCAAAAGAAGGGAAAGTCGATGAACTCATTATATGCAAGAGGTTAATGGGTTTAAGGTTAAGGAAAATAGACTTTAGAGAACTAATTTGTTCTTTAGACCAACTTTAGAGGTAAATCTTGAATTTTTGTTGGACATGGAGGTTGGCTATTAGAATGATCTTACTTCGATTGATATTGCACGGCGTTGTGGCTCCTTAAATCCACCAAAAGCTGCAGATAAGTACCTGCACGTAAAGCTCGTTCATCAGTTGTAAGAAATTGAAAGAGATGCAATAAAAATGCGAAAACTAACACATCCCGAATGTAAATCCCGGAGATCTCAATCAGTCAATGTCAACTTTTTTTTAATCTAACCCATGAAGAAAAATTATGCTGTATACATTCATCTCGTTAATAGCTGTGCTCTGAACCGGGAAATTTTATTCTCCGGAAAATAGGAGACCAAATTTGATATTTGCAGATTATCCAGCACTATGACCAATGGTGAAGTGAAATGAGAGTTTGCTGGAAATGAGTGCCAAAGCATAATGAAAGCTCATGTGTTACATAGACGTGTAATGTAGAAGACAAGAACAGGACGACTATGGTGCAAAGGCCATGTTGAGTTAATCCTATAAAAGAAAAGATAAGTAAATCTTTGACCAAGAGAGCTCCTATGCATCATCTTAGTTCGACTATTTCTCTTCTTCCAACTAATTCCAGTAGTGTTGAAAAGTGAGAGAGAGGTATCGATTAAGCAAATACGAGGATAAAAGATAGAGCTAGAATTGCCAAGATACTAAAGTACGTCCAAGAAAAGCATCCTCGAATTTTATAATTGAGCTCGAGCCTAATAATACTCTGGCTCAACTCGACTAATTTACACCCTACTAGTGGCACAACCGAATTATTAAAGACTACTAATTGAAAAGTAATTTCATATAGCGATAAGAACCACCAGAAGAGTGGAAAATCTTACCCCACAAGAAAACCGGCAAAATGAAGCAATATGACTGAAAGTACCACAACACCCAACTCGCTGGAGAGCATTTCTTGAGCACGAAGAATTGGAGACGCATCAGATGATAACGACGCACCAACGAGAGAAGACTTCAAAAGAACGACGTTTTCTGAGAATACACTGAAATAAACGAAGAAGGCAGCAATCTCAGAATAGAGAGAAAGGCAGAAAAGGATGACTCATCGGAGGGAGGGAATGATGAACAAAGTGGGACCCACAAAACTAGGACCTGCAAGCAAGCAATGAGGAAGACAAAACAGCTACCAAAGGTGCAAAAGGAGCCACAAGTTTCACGGCTCTGGGAAATGAGCTCTGCAGGTAAGAACCTACCAGAATTGGAGCCACTACCACCTATACAGATATGAAAAATCCTTATCAAATAAGTATGCATGAGAGAGAGAGAGAGAGAGAGAGAGTAATGTTGAGTTCACCTGCAAGGTGCTAATGGATAAGCTAACAGCGTTGACAGGAACAAAAGTTCCCGCAAGAATCTTAGTCAAGAAAGGAGTAAGAATAACTGCTCCGAGGGTGGTGCATACGGTCACTACGACTGACAATGGGACGTCTCCTTGCGCAATTAAGGTCACCTGTAACACTATTTTCAGAAACGGGAATGAAATGGAAGTTGTTTTTGAATATCGATACGAGCACATAGAAAAGCTCAGTATGAATTGAAGCTATATCATTGGTGCATATGTAATGAAATGTTCTCTTATGTTACAGCTGGCACTAGCACACAGTGATGCATATGTTACCATAGCTTTGCTTCAAAAATACAAATCGATAACTAAAAAGTGTTTCAGTTAGCATACTCAGTGGTCACCTGGGCTGAAACTATAATGAAACAGGCACCATATTATTGCTTGTTTATTATCTTTCTATTATGGTTAACTATTGAACAATACGAATCTTGGCTTATTATGCATCAAGTGGCGGTTCTCAAATTAATTCACATAATGATCATCATCATGATTAGTTGAAGGAAAGAAAAGCTTGAACATAAAGGCCATATTCTGACCCCTTTTGGCCGTTTTCTGATGATGCTCCATTCAGTGATAAGCTCCTATTGTAATGTAGACATTGTACGGAAAAGAATAGTAATAGTTGATCTTACTTACCACGTTTGACGCTGTTCCACCTGGGCAACAAGAGAGCAGTATCAAACCTGCTGAAAGAGAAGGTGAGAGCCCCATCAACTTGCTAACCATAAACCCGAAAGCAGGCATAATTGAGAATTGAGCTGCACAACCGTAAAGAATCTGATACAAAGGGAATCGCAGATATTGTGATGTTACAAGACTGATTTTTCATATAATCTAGACATGTTTATATCATCAACGTTGCTCCTCGAATGTAGTCCAGGTATTATGAAAAATTATGAACAAGAATACTGAATACATTTATCCAAAGTTTTTGGATTCACTACTCTTTGCAAACCTATAAGAGTCAATAGCTATTCGTGATTTTACAATGAAAGTTCCATATTAGCTACAAAAAGAACACAGAAAAACAACAAGCATTTCTCTAACTAGGAACAACTTATACTCCAAAATCACAAAGTCAACAAAATCTAAATCAATTGTACCAATAACTACACCTCATTTTCTTTCCTTTCTTGATCCCAGAAACCAACATTACATATACTTTTCCTAAATAGAAACCAACTCAAATGTATTAATATTGGACAGAAAAATGCCCTTAGGAAATCTTGTAGAATTTCATGTCTTGGAATAAATATCAAAAGGATTAAATACTCTAAAGTCCAAAATTAAGAAAAAAAAAATTGGGTAATAACTGAGGATAAACTTAAAAGAAAAATGGGATTATAGCTAAAAGAACAAATCATTGCAAACAAGATCAAAATCAAGAGAGAGAAAGAGGAAAATCTCACAGAGAATGGCCTTTGGCTGAAGAGATTGGTCAACTCTTTGAGCTCCAAAGTAATCCCCATAACCAACATAATGAATCCAAGAGTGATGCTATATGAAGTTGGACCCAAATTCACAAAAGAAGAGAAAGTGGAGGGTCTTATAAAAGCAATCACCCCTCCAACTGTCACATAAAGAGGGTACAAGCTAGCAGCAATGCCCAGCCAATTCTCCCATTCGACCTTTTCTGGAGCTACAACTCCACCACCATTTTTACTAGTGGAAAAAATGCTTGAATGTTTGAGCTTAATTGGCCTTGCAGAGATTTTGATGGGGTTTAGGGGTTTGTAGAGTGGGATTCTTGGAGGGGTTGGTCTCTGATGGGAGATTTGTGAAGTGAAGCACACAGAAATCGACATTGTTCATCAATCACTTCACTCTCATGCTAAAACTTGATGAGAGAGAGAGGGAGAGAGAGAGAGACTACATGAGTTATCAGATTCATTCAAAGAAATCCAGGACTCCAAGCTTAACCGTGAATCGAGGAATCTCGTGGGACCCACATGCGCTATAGTTCTTCAGAACTTTATTTATTATTTATTTTATTTTATTTTTTTATTTGGCTTGGAAGTTTGTCTTCCAAAATGGAAAAGGGCATCGCATTATTGCGTAATTTTTCTTTCTTGTTTTTATTTTTAAAATTCATAATAACATTTGCATTTTTTAAGTCCTTGCTTCATTATCAAGACAATTTTAAATTTTAATTTGCTTCAAAATTATAAATAATATACATACTATTTATGAAATTTGATTACATTACTTGTAAAATTAATGTGTCTTTTTTTTTTTAAACACAAAAATTAACGTGTTTAAAAACATCTATATGAATCTCACTTGTTTCTGAAATTCTAAGATCATAATTGAATTTGAAAGAATCAATCTATAAGTGGTAAATTTACAACTTATGTTTTCGACAACTTGACCAAATTTTATTTAAAAAATATCATGATTAGTAAGTTGAAAAAGTTATTGACATCAAGTCACAACCGAGTTGTGATGTGAGAACTGAGGAGAAATCATCGGATAATGAGGTCTGTGGTGATGTAAGACTTAGGAGAAATCATTGGATAATATAGACTCAAACCTCACGTGAAAAATATTTTGATTCAAATATTGTAAAAATTAATATCATGATGACTCTTTCTCTATAATTGACCAAAGATGAATTCTTTTTCTGTCCCGAATTAAAACAACATTTGCATTAGTTCGAATTCTCAAACCTAAAACTTCAAGATAACATGTGTAGGCCTTATCTACTTACTTACATAGTTACATTTCATCCAAGCAATTCATAATTATCTTCTTCCTTTGTTTTTTTTATTTTTGTTATTATAAAATATCAATGATGTTATAACAGCTAAAATACTTGAATGGAGAAAGAAAATACTATGGGCTATGCAATTGAAATAGAGTAGCACTCTTGTATCCTCGGGCAGCCCGCCCGCCAGCCAGTCCGCCTTGCAATCCAGCCAACCCGTCCACCAACATCTTTTTTTTTTTTTTTGTCCTAAAATAGTTTCTACACCAATCTTCTCCTCTATTGCTTTTCCCTTCTATTTTCAAGATCTTTTTCGTTTTTTTGTGTGTTCTTCTTTCCATTCTTCTCTTCTTTTTTTATTCTTCTCATCTTTTTCAGAGTATTTTGATGATTTCTTCATACTCTCAATTAATTTGATTGTAATTATTTTGATGATATTTCATATGATTTTAATTTTTGTTTCATTTTGCATGAAAATTGAGTTCTTTAAGATTATTTGTGAAAATTTTGAGGAAGAAAATGATTTGCAGAATATTTGAGGAAGAGGAAGATGAAAATCGTGAATTCGGGATATTATAGTTCACTAATAGTTTGATACCTTAAGAGCATATAACTGATATCTTAAGAATATACAACTAATACCTTAAGAGTATTGTAACTAATATCTTTCACTGAATGAACAATTAATACCTTAAATGTGCATATATAATACCTTATATTATAAACATTAATACCTTAAAGGTAAATATGTAATATCTTATACTACAAGCATTAATACCTTAAAGGTAAATATATAATACTTTAAATGTACATATGTAATGTTTTATACTATAAACATTAATACCTTAAAGGTAAATATGTAATATCTTAAGAGTAACCAACTGATACATTAAGAGTAAGCAACTAATATTTTAAGAGCATACGACTAATACCTTCATTGAAAATCTTAAAATTTCAAATGTTTCATCACATCTTCCTCAAAGTTTCTGCAAATAATGATTTCATATTGTTTGAAATAATTGATTTTCAATATTTAAAAATTATGACAATAAATTGTGATTTGAAATCAATTATCTAAATTTATGAAAATGAGTAAAAGAGAAAGGGAAGAAGAAAAAACCTCATAAATGATTCTATGGTGATTTGAAGAAGAATAAGAACAAGAAGATAGAGAAGAAGAAGAATGTAAAAAAAACAAAAAACTATTTGATAAGAAAAGAGATTAAGAAGAAGGAGAAAGAGAAAAAAAAAAGAGGAAACCGAAGAAAGCAGTGTTGTTTCTACACTAATACCTTAAGAGTAAATGTGTGATATCTGAAAAGTATAAACCTAACATTTTCGCAAAATACACTAAATACAATAAGTTGCGCGCGACCCATACAAATTATGGTGTGGCCGCGTGTGGAAATGCATGGACGCGCATGGAAGCGACCCACACATCGAGTCGGACATGGGCACACAAGTTTTTGCGATTGAAATGAGATGACATTATTGATTAAACTAAGAAAATCACTAAATTTGTAGTATTTATTTATTATTCATTTAAATATTTTCACATTACGTG
Organism: Scutellaria minor; assembly: GCA_954870855.1. Taxonomy (NCBI): domain Eukaryota; kingdom Viridiplantae; phylum Streptophyta; class Magnoliopsida; order Lamiales; family Lamiaceae; genus Scutellaria; species Scutellaria minor. Next base: position 2,067,224 of record OX940725.1, read on the forward strand.
GAATGCACATAGTGCAAAGTTAAAACAATGATATTTATAAAATATTTTAATATGTGCACCTTTGCTCTAAGCCTCTAACATGATATTTATATGCACTTAAAATAATATATTTATAAAATATTTGGAATTTTGATAATTAAATAATAAATAAAAAAAAGGCTTCATAGCAAAGTTGTAATTGGCAATAATAAATAATAATATAAAAATAGAAATATCCAAATTCCAAACGCGGCACTTCATTCAGCCCTGATTGGCAATACGGGATTCTCATTCTCCATATTTCCCCATCTCCACTCCGCCGCCACCGTCATCACCACCGCCTCGCCCCATCTCCGACCGGCCTTTAACCGTCTTAGCTTCGGTCTTGCAGCGCTTGTCTTTTCAGGGCAAACTATTATCAGGTACACCGAGTAACAACATCGATTTACGATTCTAGGGTTTTTTATTGGGAACGGAATTTGGTACTTTTATTCGTCTATGTATTTCTTATTGGTTTAACTGAATTGTAATCTCAGTGTACGATAAATAATTTGAGTTCGAGAGAGAATGGCACATAGGCTGCTGAGGGATGCGGAAGCTGATGGGTGGGAGCGATCTGATTTTCCGATTATATGTGAATCGTGCCTTGGCGACAATCCTTATGTTCGAATGGTATGTTACAATTTTATTTAGTTAACTTTATTTTTCGTGCTTACAATCACCTGTACTCTTTTTTTTTTCTTAATAAATTTGTTCTAATCTTGGGGGAGTTAACTTTATGCTGCATAAGATATAGAACATTAGATAGTTGATACAGATGTATGAATTGATTGATTGAATAGTGGAGAACAGTTTTTATTGTGTAAGTAGGATTTAAGCTCCCAAATGTTTGGAATTTCTTTTGGGCTGTTTAGCTTTTTTTCATGGCTTTCATGTAGAAAAGAAATATATTTTCATCATTTGCAGTAGGATTTCTAGGCGTCTTGCTTTGAATTTTGGTATGTGAAACATGGTTTCTTTAACAACTATCTATGATGGCTTCCTCACTTGATTTACTCTAATGAGGATACTTTTATAACCAATTTAATGATATTTATGCCTTCATTCTTGCTCTTAAGCCTTCCCTTGAGGCCACTCTGAACTCTGTTATTTTTTTCTGAACATTGAATGTTGATAGTAATGCAAATGCAATCATTATTGTCATCAAGAATGCTTATTAACAGCGTGCTTGCTTTTAATTGTTGCAGACAAAAGCTGATTACGATAAGGAGTGCAAGATCTGCACTCGGCCCTTCACAGTTTTCAGGTGGAGGCCTGGCCGTGATGCTAGATATAAGAAATCTGAGATTTGCCAAACTTGCAGTAAGCTGAAAAATGTTTGTCAGGTTTGCCTTTTGGATCTTGAGTATGGGCTTCCCGTTCAGGTTCGAGATACTGCTTTGAGTATTAATTCCAATGATGCCATTCCAAAGAGCGATGTGAATAGGGAATACTTTGCAGAGGAGCATGATCGCAAGGTATGTTTCTTTTCACTGAGTACCATGTTCTGTTCACTCTATTGCTTCAGTCTCCCAGCTTTTAAATCTCTGTTTGTGCATGTATTTTGATTGGAATTTGTTTTTAGCAAATTAGGGGATCTCAAAATAAATTCTCTCTTATTACTGCTCATGTTGATGCTGACTTGGTTGAGGGTTGTTTTTGGAAGTAGACAAGAAGTAATGTGACATGGAACAACTTTTTCTGAGTGGGGACACCAATGTAGCTCATGTTGTATTTTTATTTGATTTATTTGTTGTCAACCATATAATATAATACTTTTGCATGCTTGTTCATGTTGAAATCACAAGTACCATAGTTAATATGAAGTAAAGTTGGTGATATTGGCTTGGAACCATCAATTGGTAGGAGTTTACATTGCTCTGCAGACAAACCCTTGTTTGTTAATTATGGGCCTCTTCCTATTTGCAGCTCTGAAGTGTGTAGTGTGCTTCAGATTTTTAGTTCATTGATGCAGTCAACTTTTCTACTCTATTTGTGTCCATTAACAACTTGTCATCTGCAGGCAAGAGCTGGTATAGATTATGAATCTTCATTTGGAAAGGCGCGGCCAAATGATACTATCTTGAAGCTCCAGAGAACCACACCATACTACAAGAGAAACCGAGCTCATGTTTGTAGTTTCTATGTTCGTGGTCAATGTACCAGAGGGCCGGAGTGCCCTTACAGGCACGAGATGCCAGTTGAAGGGGAATTGTCTCAGCAAAACATTAAAGATCGTTACTATGGGTATGTCAGGAGATCATTTTTTTATATAAAGATTTTTGCTTGTGCATTACATGTCTGGGTGTTTGTCTGATTGTATTGTTTGTTCTTAGCTAAATGCTAGTGATTTCACACTGATTTTACTAATGTTGGGCATGAAGAATAGATGGTGTGTGCTGCACAACTGTGTGTAAATGAATTTTACTTAATACTGAAAATCAGCCAGTTCTTTCCTTATCTGGTTTATACGACAGATGATGATATGATTTGGTTATATTCAGTTTCTTTAGTAATTTCAATTTGAAAATTATTCTCTCATTTTTGCATATCTTATTATATTTCCATCAGTTCTGACTGTTCTGTGATGCTGGTTCATTCCATTTTTTATTTTTATTTTTGCAAGGCACATGCACATTAGTGCTCTCCCTTGGTGTCTTCAAACATTTTACTCAAATTCTCTGTTTATATTACCTAATTCCTTTCTTTCAAAGCTTGGCACACTCAATTAATACGATACTTTTTTGTAGTTGCATTTTGTTTATCTTCTTCTGTTTTACTCGTCTTTTTCTTGCCACGTTGTATGCAATTGCAGAGTCAATGATCCGGTGGCAATGAAGCTACTGAACAAGGCTGGAGAAATGCCATCTTTGGAGCCTCCTGAAGATGAGAGTATAAGAACCCTCTACGTAGGTGGGCTTGATGCTAGGATTAATGAGCAGGACCTAAGAGACAACTTCTACGCCCATGGAGAAATCGAGTCCGTTAAGATGGTCCTCCAGAGAGCTTGTGCTTTTGTAACTTACACAACAAGAGAAGGTGCAGAGAAAGCAGCTGAGGAACTCGCCAACAAACTAGTCGTCAAAGGCTTGAGACTGAAGCTGCTCTGGGGCAGACCACAAGCTCCGAAGCTGGAATCTGAAGGCTCCGATGAAGCAAAGCAGCAAGCAGCAGTGACTCACAGCGGACTGCTCCCAAGGGCAGTCATATCTCAGCAGAACAACCAGCCACCTCAGCACCCTGGTCCTCAGACCCAACCTCCACCAATGCCATATTTCAACATTCCTCCATTGCCTCAGCAAGAGAGGGCGTATTATCCCTCGATGGATCCACAGAGGATGGGTGCCCTTATTCCGTCTCAAGATGGGGCTCCAGGTGGACCTTCAGGATCTAACGAAAGCAAGAGTGGTCCCGAGCAGAAGCAGCAATATGGCTACCCGGGTGGCATGCCACCCCCACCAGGCCAATTCTACCCACCATACTACCCACCACCACCATATGCCTTTATGCCGCCACCTCCTGTGCTGCCTCCTAATCAGCATTACCCTCAGCTGTATCAGAATAGGATGCCTCCACCTCCACCCCCTTCGTCTGGTGACAAGGCACCGTATCAGCAGCAAGCACCAACTGGGACATCACAGCAACAGTAAGTTGGTGGCCCGATTTCCGTTTATGAATGCTTTGTATTCAGTGTTGGCACTCTTTTTTGTTCATTTATGGTCCAACTGTGTTTGTTTAAGTTGTTAATTTTCTATGAAAGATGAATGCTACATTTCTGTCTTCAGTGACAGTGAAGAAGGTTGCAGTTTATCTAGAATTACTTCGGAATCCATTAGTGGAAAAATGAAAATGCCTTCTTCCAAAATTATATTTGTTGTGGAAATGATTCAAGGATTGAGCGACTTTTGTGATAGTTTTCTTAGAAGTAGTGAACAAGGAGGTGCATAGAGCAGTTGATCGAACCTTTACCCTTTCATCTGACTATAGTTTATTCAATATTGAATTTGCAGATCTTTATACACATTTGGTCTTTCTAGACAAAATAAATAGGTTATTGAATCATGAGTCTCGTAGCTTAAGTGGTATTCCACCTTTATAAAGGTGCAGATTGTGTGATGATTGGAGTTCGATTCTGGATTACGTAAGCTTTCACGTTCTTATTTCCTCTCTTTCACTCCCTCTAACTCATTAGAAAAATAAATGGATTATTGAAGTTTAATAATAAATTGCTCTTTAGTTAATGAAAACAAATAATCAACATTATTTTTCCAAAATAAATAAAGTATTAATTAATAAGGACATTGTTGTGTTAATTACATGGATAGATCACCTTAATTACAAGTATTTCCTCTACAAAATAACATTCTCTCTCACTCTCTCTTTCTCTCTCACATTAGATTTTCTACATTTTCTTGTTAAACTTGTTGGATGATCATTGGAAAACTGGGGATGGAATTGATATGCAATGAGAGATTAAGAAGGTTGTCTTTCAAGCAAAGGCAAGATAGTTTGATGAAGAAACTGAATGAACTCATCACTCTGTGTGACGTCAGCAGCTGCATCATCATCAAGATAACCGAGCTGAGATTTGGGCGCAGAATCATCATGTGATCAAAGATTCAGGCAGCACTTATAAGTCTGAATTCTTTGATCAGAGGAAGAAGAAAGCTGAGGAAGAACTCCAAAAACTGCGCAAAAAGAATGTTGATTCTAAGTTTCCAATTTCGAGTGAGTTGTTGAGTTGTTTGAACGAAGACGAGTTGAGAGGATTAGCTGAGTCTTTGATGAGAGAGAAACAAGAACGAAGATGGATTTTGCAGACCCAAATGTGGCACAATGTTTTCAACATCATCAACATAACTTTAGTGTATTGCTCAATTGTGAATTTGAATCATTGTGTAGCAAACTGATTTCATCTTATGCAGCAGCACTTATCCTTTTCTCTTTTATTAAAACCTGAGATGGTTTTGTAGTAATGATTTAATTCTTTAATGGATCATAGCCAATTGTTTCCTTCATTTAGCAATTCCTCAAAGATTCAGAACTTAGTGAGTCTATGGCCTCAATCTTTCAGCTTTCAATGTAGAAATACTAAAAAGACTAAAATTCATACCAAAGAGACAATATAAATGTTCCAACTTCCAAGTGCAGAGCAAATACATCAACACAATGGTCACTACAAATGGCATCAATAGAGAACACTCATCAACCAGAGGACATGGAAACACCTAGATCAGACAATTATTATTTCTTTGGGACAACCTTTTTAACAATACTAAAGAGAAGACTGTCTTGACCTTCTGCTTGCAGTTGATCAAGTAACAACGAAAATGTGGTTGCATCCAGCAAGAAGCCGCGTCTCTCCAATTCATTCAAGATTGGAATTCCATCATGGGAAGCATTTCTGTTGAGTAAACCTTGGATAAAAACATTGTAGGTCACACTATTAGGCAAGCAACCACTTTTTTCCATTTTCACCAGCAATTCCTCAGCCTCTTGTGTTTGACCTTCTTTACAAAGTGCACCAATAAGGATGGTAAAGGTAACAACATTTGGCTGCAAACATTTAGACAGAAGTTCGCCAAAAAGATTCTTAGCCATGTCTAGCTTTTTATCCTTGCAAGCCCCTCAATTAGGGTATTGTATATTACTATATCGGGACTAACACCTTCATCTTCCATCATGTGTAGAAACGACAATGCTTCAGTTGTTTTCTGAGCTCTGCAAAAGCCATCTAACAAGATATTAAAAGTCATTATATTAGGAGATAATTGTCGAGCTTGCATTTCTTTGAAAAGTTTCAAGCCATCAGCACATCTGCCTTCGCGAAACAATCCCTTTAGCATGGTGTTGTAAGTAATCAATGTGTGCTTCAAACCTTTGTGAGGAATTTCAAGAAAAAGACTCCAAGCTTCATTCACATTTCCCTTTGTGCAATACCCATTCATCAAACTATTATAGATTACAACATCAGGCTTAAGTCCTGAATCCACTACTGAATTGAAAACTTTTCTCGCTTCTTTCATTTTTCCCAACAAGCAATATCCATCAATCAAAGCAGTGTAACTAATGATATTTGGTTGAATATTTATTTGGGTCATAATTTTCATGACATCCTCCGCATCTTTCACCTTTCCTTCCTTACAATAAGCATCCACTAATATGCTACAAGTGACAACATTGGGATAAATCTTCTGAGCAATCATCTTTCTTAATAAGTCCCCTGCCTCTTTCCATCTACTTAAACAACACAAGCCATGAATCATTGAGTTATACGTTACAATAGTGGGTGAAATGCCCTTTCCACTCAATTTTGAGAAGAGTTCCATAGCCTCATCAACCATACCACCCTTGAAAAGACTATTGATAATTGTGTTATAAGAAGAGACATTAGGCTTGCATTTTTGTTTCTCCAACAAACTGAGCAAATGACAGGCGGTAACAGTGTGCCCAGCTTTGCACAATCCATTTATCACAACAAGATATGTAATTTCATCAAACTCACATATTTTTTCTCTCAACAACTTCTTAAACAGTTTCTCCGCTTCAGCGACCTTTCGTTCCAAGAATAGCCCTTTCAGCAGATTGGTGAAGGTAACAATACCAGGTGTGTGGCCACGCTTGAAAAAGCTACCTAAGATTGCAAACCCATAGTCAACTCGATTCACATGGCAGAAGCAATCAATCACAATACTCAGGGTGAAGTGATCTAAAGGAGCATTGTGAAGAAGCATTTTGTCGAACAGAAAGAGGGCAACAGAGTATTGTTTCATCTTCACAATAGCAGTTAGCAGTTTACAGAAATCAACAACAGATGGGCGAGGCTTCATTCTCAGCATTTGATGAAACAAAGCAATAGCATCATCCGGATCACGAACGCGGCCGAAATCGAATCTGGGTTTGGCGGAAAAGCATCTACTATGCAGAGAAGAAACAGTACATGTAATTGAATTGAAAGAAGAATTGGAAACAATTCCTCTAAAAATGGTGGTAGCGTGATTGAACCTCATCAGGGAAACAATTCGTTTATTGAGGAGAAAATTTGTGTGAAAGATTAGAATTTCTGAAAAATGTAAAATGAGAGTGAGAGGGACTTTGATACGCCTTCAGATTTGGGAGATAAATGCAACTGATTTTTCCTATTTTTTACTTTTTATTTTTCCTTTTCCTTAATAAATATATACACACAATATATGATAAAATAATATTTCTTGATTTCAATATCATTTATTTTTTAAAGTTTATTAACTTATTATTTTGTCATTTGTGTGGCGATTTTATTACAGTTTTGGCAAAAACTCTTGTGCACAAGGTGCACAAATCCAAATTTATGCAAAACAATACTGTTATATTATAATATAACAGTATCTTATATTATATGAGTGATACTGTTATATTATATGAGTGATACTGTTATAATATAAGATACTCTTATATTATAACAGTATCACTCATATAATATAACAGTATTACTTCATATAATATAACTGTATTGTTTTCCATAAATCTGGATTTGTGCACCTTGTGCACAAGAGTGTCACTCTACAGTTTTTGAGTTCTAGCTAAATAGATTAACAATTTTTTTTTACAAATAGCATTTGTCTTGGTACTAGAGTTGTAAACGAATAGAGCATTCGGTATATTTTTGTGAAGAACTCGATTATTGTTTGTTTATGTTCGTGTGTTAGTTTTAACAAACATAAATGAATAAGAAAACTTATTCAGTTATGTTCGCGACGTATTCCATTAGTATTTGTTTAATATTCATCTATTATTCATTCACACTTATTAATTAAACACTTAATGTACTTATTTATTGAATATTCATTTAGTTTTGTTTTGATGTTAATGTCTTCTAATATAATTTATTTATATTTAAATTTATTATATTATTCATTTATTTTTAATTGAATGTTTATAAACTTGCATTTCAATTATTAAATAAACGAACATATGTTGGAACCGACGGATCGCCGGCTCTATGCAATCGGAATCGGGATCTATAAGAGTATGATAACGCGCAACGGAAAGAAATCATATCTTTCTTGGAGACTGGTCAAGACGATCGAAGATTAGACCTCTCGATCTTCTGTTGTATTCCTAGCCCTTTCTTTGGACGTCGTGTGGGCGACGATCCTCCAAAAACTCAGCAGTCTCGCCTCCAATCACTTTCTCGCGATTCTGTATTTTAACGTACACGTGAGATTGAGTGTGTATATGGAGACATTGACTTTAGGGTTTATTTATAGGCTACAACAGGGACCCAGAGGAGGAATCAGGGTTGGGCCTCCTGATGGGCTTAGGTGTCCTGTGTTCAACCCAAACACTCAGCTTAAGTCCATTAATTATAACTCGGTCCACTAAGGAGTTATAATTGAACTACCGCCCCAATCCCATATTACAATATGGGCTCCTTCTTATTATTTGCACGTTTATTTCCCCGTGTTTAAGATATCGAATGTCCGTAAATTAAATAAGTTACTGACAACTTAATTAATTTACATCTAATTCCAAGAGTAGTATCACTCATCTTTATTATTATGCCGGACTAAATCCACCTGCAGGGTTTACATGATAATCCTTATGAGCTCCTCAAGGGGACATCATCATCCTAAATAATTAAGACACAAATTCCTTCTATAATCAACAACATACCATATAAACAGTACTATCTCCCAATTCACCGAGCTTATTGATTTATAAATAAATCTCACCCATTGACAAATTAAAGAAACAAACACTGAGTACACGTGTCCTTTATTAATTTGGACAATTGCATTAACATATAACAAATATAAAATGCAAACATTTGACCAAAATGATTCTTATATCAAATAGATGTTCATACAAAAACCAGGCTTATAATATACATCCTAACAACATAAACAACACTCGCTCGTTTAAGATCAACTCAATTACACCCTGTAGAGTGTGAACAATTAAAGAGCTTGGGCCCATTATGTTCTTATATACAAAATTAGTGTAAGACCCGTGTAATATACAGGGTATTTTTTATGATAAATAAATTTTTTATGATAATTTGAATGGTACTTATCTTAATTTATGATTTACTATCTATTTATTTCATATGTATGTGCTGATAAATGCATAATTTATTTGTCATTTCACATTAATCATATTTTTTCCTCAATTTTGTAATTTTTTTTATTTAAGTACATTTTTATAATTTTGGATAAAAAAATCTCGAATGCATAAAATAAATAAACCTTTCAATAATGATATATGATGTAATAATTGTAGTAAATTAACCAAAAAAAATATCTCTATAAACTAAAACCATTATCCTTATCAACTCAAGTTTTTGGAAAACTTCTTTGTACATTACATTTGTTGTAGTATTACATATCTTCCCATCATTGTCTAAACACATAATTTTCAGATTACTCCTTGTTTTAACTCTAGATATTTGTAACATATAGTTGACCGTGTGTGAAAATTGGTTTTGGCAAAAATAAACCAACATGAGCTAGTGACCGACCTTGACTTTTGTTTATGGTCATTGCAAAACACACGAGTAGTGGAAACTGTCTTCTTTGAAACTTTATCGACAATCTACTATCAGATGGGCTAAGGTTCATTCGTGGTATATATACCTTATTTCCGATGTTTTTTCCTGATAGAATCTTGGCCTTGATAATATGATTTCCAATTTGTGTAATCACCAATCTCGTACCATTGCATAATCCTGAAGATTGATCTATATTTGAAAGTAACATAACTGGCACACCAATCTTCACTCTTTTAGCATAACGAACAAATTACCCTATCTTTTAGCATGTTTTTGCATCTACTAATTTGACTATGTGCAACAGTAGTCTGAATCCTTGTAAACTGAAAATGAATCATGAGAGGAAAAAAATGTTATAATTAAATAAATTTGAATTGTAAGCATATTATAAGATTTTAAAAAACATAAAAAAAACTCATCATTGAAGAATATATATACCAATTTTAGGTAATAATATGATGTGTTCTTAAAATACCTTATCATCCATCAAAACCATCTCCATGAGGCTATTTTCTAGTGGATAATTTCTTTGAGGTACAAACCATGATTTGATAACTCGAACTCTTATTGCACATATCTCCTTAGATGGATCAATGTCAGCAATTGTAAGGTATTCCATGTCCTCTTAAAAATGCATAAAAATTTGATTAGGTTAGAATATTATGTAAAGAAATTATAATGTTGAATTTTGAAATACAATATCACATGAAATATACAATTCAAAAATTGAGAAGGGTTGAGGTACTGTACGAAATACAGAAGCAAACATGCATGCAAGAATATAATAGTTAGAGGTTGAGATTTATAATGACAAATAAAATTGAAGTTCTCAAATAAGACATATGTAAAAGTAACTGCCATTTGCATGAGAGTTGGTCTTGTGTGCACATGGTGTACATGCAATCCGGGTCGACCCAATTTTGACCCGGATCAGCGTGTTTTTGAATTTAACCTTTTTTTTTTCTGCTTCAGGTTGTTACCTTTATGTTGTATTAGTGTGACCTTTATGTTATAAATGTGTGACCTTTATGTATTATAACTTAGAAAAAAAATGAAGATTTTCAACATAATTTGAACTGTATACCTTTATGTGATATCAATGTGACCTTTATATTATATCATGTTACCTTTATGTACAAATATTATGACCTTTATGCACTTTTATATATTACATAAAGGTCAGAATATTTGTACATAAAGGTGACATAATATAACATAAAAGTCACATTGATATCACATAAAGGTATACAATACAAATTGTGTTGAAAATCTTCATTTTTTTTCTAAGTTATAAACATAAAGGTACGGATGTTTGTACATAAAGGTCAAAACAAAAATTTGAAAAAAAAAAAAAAAATTCGCGGATCCGGGTCGAATCGACCCGGATTGCATGGATCTAAGATCCATGCACCTGGTGCAGGAGTTTTTGTGTTTGAATGATTATAGTTTTTGCATGATTTTATGATCATAGATTTACAAGATTTAAGTGTAAGTGCAATTTGACATTAATTATCAAATCACATTAGTTCTTTTGGCATGACTCATGTTACTAAATGTAGGTTTCATATTTAAATATTAATTGATTTGTTCACAACATATGAGTCGATCATATGAAAATTTAGTATATCAAAATATAAAAAGTATATAATAAAAAAAGTTTATTATGTAAGATTTAAATTTAAAAAGTATATATGTAAACAAAAATATCATGTATAACATTTAAAAAGTATATATGCAAACCAATATATAAATAATAGAATTTATTTATACATGATCTTTTAAAGTTTTATAGATGTTATTTTTTATATTTATACATGATATTTTTAAAGTTTTATAGATAATATTTTTTAGATAATATTATGGTTATTAAAAATGATAATTGTAATTATTAAAAGTATATTCCTTCAATACTATATATTTCTAATAAATAAAAAAACTTACATATATAATAATAGTAGTGGCAAAAAAAAGAAAAAAAAAACACTTAATAAGAAAATTTAAGGAGCAAAATTTGAGAATGAATTATAAATTGAAATTAGATTTTAAAATATAAATTGTAACATTTATTTATACATGATATTTTTGAAATTTTATACATGATATTTTTTAAATAATATTGTGGTTATTAAAAAACATGATCTAATTATTAAAAGTATATTCTTTAAATAATACATATTTATAATAAAAAAAACACTTATATATAATAATAGACTATCTTTAAAAATAACATTTAATAAGAGAAATAAATGTTCAAGCTTTGTATGAATAATATATATTTATAATAAAAAAAAACTTACATATATAGTAATAGATTATCTTTAAAAATAGCATTTAATAAGAGAAATAAATGTTCAAGCTTTGTATGAATGTCATATGACATTCTTGGTCCTTATATATATATAAAGATGACTACAATAAAATACCGAATAGGTCTTATGTGAGACAATCTCACACGGTCTCACGTGAAATATTATATAAAACAAAATTCATATGGATCAACGAGACAGGTCAACTCATTTAATATAATCAATTTCAGTCTCACATAAGACTATAAAAAGCTTCGTATGTCAGACGGTCTTACGTGACTTTTTGCGTAAAATACTAGAGCTAATTTTAATTTTGGTCACGTATGTAGGACATATTTCATTTTTTAACAATCAAGTATTTGTTTTCCATATTTGGTCTTCTATGTTTTAAATTTTTCCAATTTTAGTCTTTTTTGTCAGAATTTTCAATATCACTAACATGGCTATCAAAATCAAGCTGCCACGTCAAATTTTTCGACGGCCATGTCAGAATTTCCAACAAACAGCCATGTCAGAATTTCCAACAAACACGTCAGCAATTTTGAAAATTTCGATCAAAATGAACTAAACTTTTAAAAAATTAAAACATAGAGAATCAAAATTGAAAAATGGATATTTGATTGTCTAAAATTGGAAAGTGTCTTACATACATGACCAAAATTAAAACGTGGCTGTCAGAATCAAGTTGCCACGTCATATTTTTCGACAACCACGTCAGGATTTCCGACAAACACGTCAGCAATTTTGAAAATTTCGATCAAAATGAAATAAAATTGAAAAAATTAAAACATAAAGAAACAAAAATTGAAAAACGGATATTAGATTGTCTAAAAATGAAAAATGTTTTAAATACATAACCATAGTTGAAATTATCCCTACTATATAGATAATTTTTTTGAGTGATCAAATAAAAAAATACGATGAATAATGATAAATACATAGAGGGGGAGGGGATAAATAGCCAAGCAAATTATATCTCTACATTTATAATATCATTTTTTATCAATTATTAAAGTCAATAACTTCATGTAACTAACCTTAATCCCCCAAATTAAAAGGACCTCAAGATATGTATTGAAGAATAGGCATTCGAAGCGGTTGAATTCGATTACCTGCATGCATGTAATACTTGAAATCTTACTCATTCAATTGAAGCAGTAAAGTAAAATTGCGGAAAATAAAATTATCCCAAAAAATTAATAGTTTTTTACTTCTTAACCATGATAATGAAGGGGCCTGGAGAGAAGAATACAGAAGTGATGTTTCAATTGTGCCCACAAATTAGTACTGTTTTTAACCAGTTTCGTAATATTTTTATATTAGTAGGGTCGAATGGCGATAGTTCCTGATGAAAAAGATCAATTCCCGGCCAGACTTAGTTGTGTGGAGAAAATGTAAAGAAATTTAGAAAATGCATTCATGAATGCCAATGACAAAGGCAAAGGGGAAATCGATATGCAGTATGTACATTTAGCTGACAACTTGGATGAGTTCAACAAGTTGATTTTCTTTTCAAGGATTTTCGTAATTCGATGGATGGTAGAGTTGATGCATACTTGGCAAAACACTCCAAAGAGCATATTGATATATATGGATTTCTTTACGCTCTACAAGTGTGGGCTTATGAAGTAATGCTCAATGTTGCCAATTTGTGTGGAAGGAGTACCTTTGTATATAAGTCTATAAGAAATGGAGAGTGATAACATGAATAGGATGTTTCAATTGTGCCCACATATTAGTACTGTTTGTATATAAGATAATCAATCATGTCATAATAAGTGGTTGAGTTGAGAGGATTAACTGCTGCTTTGCAAAATGGTGAATCAGAAACCTTATGTTGCAAACTCATTTCATCTTTTGCAGCAGCACTTGTGTTTTTCTGTTATTGATTAAAAATTTAGATGATTTCTTTGGTTATTGATTAAATTATTATTATTTTCCTCAAAAAGGTTCTGAACTTAGTTAATCTTTCAGCTTTCAATGTAGAAATACTAAAAAGATTTTAAAAAAAGAAAAAAATGGTACTAAAGCAACAATATTAATGTTCCAAGTGTGGTGCCAATTTATCAACACAATGGTCACTATAAAAAGAACACTCATCAACCATAGGACATGGCAACTCCTAAATCAGACTATTAATTCTTCGAGATAAGCTTCTTAACCTTATTAAAAAGAAGACTGCCTTGGCCTTCTGCCTGCAGCTGATCGAGTAACAGAGAAAATGTCGTTGCATGCAGCAAAAAGCCCCTTTTCTCCATTTCATCCAGGACTGGAATTACATCACAAGACGCGTTCCTTTTAAGCAACCGCTGCATATAAACATTGTAGGTCGCACTATCTGCCAAGCAACCACTTTTTTCCATTTTCACCAGCAATTCCTCAGCCTCTTGTGTTTGACCTTCTTTACAAAGTGCACCAATAAGGATGGTGTAGGTAATAACATCAGGCTGCAAACCTTTGGATGGAAGTTCATTGAAAAGACTCTTAGCCATGTCAAGCTTTTTATCCTTGCACAACCCCTCAATGAGGGTACTGTATGTTACTATATCGGGACTAACACCTTCATCTTCCATCATGTTTAGAAATGACAATGCTTCAGTTGTTTTCTGAGCTCTGCACAAGCCATCTAACAAGATATTAAAAGTCATTATATTAGGAGACAATTGTCGAGCTTTCATTTCTTCGAAAAGTTTCAAGCCATCTGCACATCTGCCTTCACGAAATAATCCCTTAAGCATGGTGGTGTAAGTAACCACTGTATGCTTTAAACCTTTGCGAGGAATTTCAAGAAAAAGACTCCAAGCTTCATTCAAATTCCCCTTTGTGCAATACCCGTTTATCAAACTACAATAAGTTACATCATTAGGCTTGAGTCCCGAATCCACTACTGAATTGAAAACTTTTCTCGCTTCCTTCATTTTTCCCAACAAGCAATATCCATCAATCAAAGCAGTGTAACTGATGATATTTGGTTGAATATTTATTTGCGTCATAATTTTCATGATATCCTCCGCATCTTTCACCTTTCCTTCCTTACAATAAGCATCCATTAATATGCTACAAGTGACAACATCGGGATAAATCTTCATAGCAATCATCTTACTTAATAAGTCCTCTGCCTCTTTCCATCTACTTAAACAACATAACCCATGAATCATTGAGTTATATGTCACAACATTGGGCGAAATGCCCTTCTCACTCAATTCCGAGAAGAGTTGGATAGCCTCATCAACCAGACGAACCTTTAAAAGACTATCAATAATTGTGCTGTAAGAGAAGATATTAGGTTTGCATTTTTGTTTCTCCAACAATCTGAGCAAATGATAGGCAGTGAGAGTATGTCCAGCTTTGCACAATCCATTTATCACAATAAGATATGTAATTTCATCAAACTCACATATTTTTTCTCTCAACAACTTCTTGAACAGGTTCTCCGCTTCAGCGACCTTTCCTTCCAAGAACAGCCCTTTGAGCAGATTGGTGAAGGTAACAATATCAGGTGTGTGGCCACGCTTGAAAAAGCTACCTAAGATTGCGAACCCGTAATCAACTCGATTCACATAGCAAAAGCAATCAATCACAATATTCAGGGTGATAATATCTAAAGGAGCATTGTGAAGAAGCATTTTGTCGAACAGAAAGAGGGCAACAGAGTATTGTTTCATCTTCACAACAGCAGTTAGCAGTTTACAGAAATCAACAACAGATGGACGAGGCCTCATTCTCACCATTTGATGAAACAAAGCAATAGCATCATCCGGATCACGAACGCGGCCGAAATCGAATCTGGGTTTGGCGGAAAAGCATCTACTGTTCTGGTGATAATGTAGAAAATAAACAGTACATGTAATCGAATTGAATGAAGAATTGGAAACAATTCCTCTAAAAATGGTGGTAGCGTGATTCAACCTCATCAAGGAAAGAATTTGTGAATTGAAGAGAAAAATGGTGTGAAAGAGTAGAATTTCTGATAAGTGTAAAATGAGAGTGAGAGGGACTTAGGCTTAGACCTGTTTGAAGAGCCTTCAGATTTGGGAGTTAAATGCAACTAATGTTGCCTATTTTTAAATAATATATCTCTATCAAATATTATTATGTAACGTCATAATAATAATTTAAGTTTTTATATTTAAATAATTTTATATTAGAATCTTAATTAATTTAAAATCTTATAAAATCATATTATAATTCGAACTTCAATGTAAAAGTGTTATATATTAGAATCCTGACTAATTCAAAATTTTATAATATCTTATTATAATTAGAACTCTAATATAAATATGTTATATATAAGCTATTTATATTATTATTTTTTTCCATAATTTGAATAGTGTTACATAAGGTATTTGCATTATTCTTTCTTTCCATAATTTGATTTGATCTCCACGTGCAACACATGTTAACTCGTGTATATATATGGATACAAATAGAGGCTATTTGAATCTATATTTATGCGAAAAACTGTTATTTCTATGCAAAATGAGAATTTAAGAATCTCTATAATATAATTGAAATGAAAATTTAAGGATCTCTATAATTTTTAATATTAATTTTTTTTTAAACATAGTAAAAAAAAGCTAGAATATTGGTTGGAGAGTTGAATAATATAACAATATATAATAAATAGAATTTTTTTTATTCGCAACATATATAATCAAATGATGTATTAATCAAATTATATCATGTTTGATACTAAAATTGATGATAGATATAACACAATCATTATATTTTTAATATAAAGAATAATTAATTATCTAATTTAACTATATATTTTTAAATAATTTTTTAAATAAGCCCACCTTTATTTTACTTTTTTTACATTTTATATAAAAATAAATTAAAGTATATATAAAATTTTGAGGATTATAGTGCTTATGTCACATGTGCCCCAACAATCATGTATAAATTTTATCATAATCTAATTTTTGTATAGTTAAAAGCTTATCATCATCATCATCTAGTTATACATGTTTATTCATTTATAAATTTAGGTTATTTTAAAATTTAATATTTTAATTAAATTTGTCAATTTTAAAGTTTTTTTTTATATTTTAATTATGTGAGCTTATTATTATTAGGATAATGCCGCACAGTACTAAAAGTGTTTTAGATAAGATAATTTTTTAAGTACTTATAAATTAATATAAATATTAAAAGTGTTATATACTTCCCATTAAGATTATAATATACTATTATATTATGTTATCAAAATTTTGAAAATATTAGATCGATGAGATGTGCAATGTACGAAGACACTACTAGTATTATGCAATATTACAACAAAAATTTTAAAATACTCAATAAAAAATATTATAACAAGACTTTTATATGTTAAATGTACCTAATATATTCTATTTGTATAAAATTATAATTTTAATTATAGTATATATATATATATATATATATATATAATTGTCCTAGTCTTGATTTATCCTTGTAAAGCAAAGTGAGCAATGGTTTCATATGTACATCTCAAGATATCCTCAATCCTCAGAGGACAAAATGGTAGATTTGCCATAAATTTTGTGCTTTGTTGTATTACTTGATTTTTCATTTTCTGTAGTTTATCTAACTAATGGTCATAATTGTTTTTCATTTTATCTTTCTCAAAGGAACTGATGGTCGATCCTAGCTAATCACTTTTTGTGTTTGGACGAGAGATTTAAAGAATAATTGGAAATTCATAATAATTCACTTATGGTATTTATATAGATATGAATTTGAAATTCATCACTTTTGTTTTAATTTTTTTTTTTTTTAAATTCATTCATTTTAAATTATTAATTCAAACATTAGATTTGAACTAATTGTGCCAATTGGTGACTCAATCATTTTTCTTTCCAAAAGCGAGAATCGTGTTGGATATTAAAAGCAAGAATCAACCATTTAACATATAAGATCATTTCCAAGTCTATAGAACACTTCCATTATTCATCAATATAATATGACATTATCTCACATTCATGGATATATATAATCTAGATTTATGTATTCATGGTTTTATTTGCAAAGAAAAGAAGTTAAATGTTTGTACATTTTTATTTCAATTCTAATTAGAGTAGTTGTTTTAACATTATATTTTAAGTCATAAGCTAATACTTATACATACATTACTAATATTTTTATGAAGTTGCGGAACTAGTATGTTGACTTGTGTTGATCGACATTAACTCACGTTGATTAGTGTTGAATTGATTGAGCCACGTTTATCGGACTTTAACTGACATATATGAGGCTCTGTTTCACATAAAGTAATCTGCGAAACGATCTCGTACAAAACTTACTTGATGATGTGTTTGTTGTTTTATTACATGTTGGAAATTATAACACACATAACAAATATGTATATTTAGAATGGTAATAATGAAAAAATAATACAACAATGTCAAAACATGAATAAATAAAATACAATAAATGTTCGGATATAATTATTTTGGATTAAATATATTTTAGTTTAAAGAATAATAATCCGTGTCATAAATTTGTAGATAACATACAATATGTGTCATACTATTTCAAAGATACCAATAATAATTGTTGCATATTATTTTATTTATTTAGAAGTTTAATATATATATATATATATATATATATATATATATATATATATATAGAGTGATGATAAGGAACCAAACATTGGATTTCTTATGGAAACAGATCTGCTGATATGACAATAGACGTATATGTTAAATTTTTTCTTAGCCATATTGTTAAATCTTTTCTTAATCTTTTTCCTCAAAAAGGTTCTGAACTTGGTTAATCTTTCAGCTTTCAATGTAGAAATACTAAAAAGATTTAAAAAAAAGAAAAAAATGGTACTAAAGCAACAATATTAATGTTCCAAGTGTTGTGCCAATTTAACAACACAATGGTCACTATAAAAAGAACACTCATCAACCATAGGACATGGCAACTCCTAAATCAGACTATTAATTCTTCGGGATAAGCTTCTTAACCTTATTAAAAAGAAGACTGCCTTGACCTTCCACTTGCAGCTGATCAAGTATCAATGAAAATGTCGTTGCATGCAGCAAAAAGCCCCTTTTCTCCATTTCATCCAGGACTGGAATTACATCACAAGACGCGTTCCATTCAAGTAACCATTGCATATAAACATTGTAGGTCGCACTATCTGCCAAGCAACCACTTTTTTCCATTTTCACCAGCAATTCCTCAGCCTCTTGTGTTTGACCTTCTTTACAAAGTGCACCAATAAGGATGGTGTAGGTAATAACATCAGGCTGCAAACCTTTGGATGGAAGTTCATTGAAAAGACTCTTAGCCATGTCAAGCCTTTTATCCTTGCACAAACCCTCAATGAGGGTACTGTATGTTACTATATAGGGACTAACACCTTCATCTTCCATCATGTTTAGAAATGACAATGCTTCAGTTGTTTTCTGAGCTCTGCACAAGCCATCTAACAAGATATAAAAGTCATTATATTAGGAGACAATTGTCGAGCTTTCATTTCTTCGAAAAGTTTCAAGCCATCTGCACATCTGCCTTCACGAAATAATCCCTTAAGCATGGTGGTGTAAGTAACCACTGTATGCTTTAAACCTTTGCGAGGAATTTCAAGAAAAAGACTCCAAGCTTCATTCAAATTCCCCTTTGTGCAGTACCCATTTATCAAACTACAATAAGTTACATCATTAGGCTTGAGTCCCGAATCCACTACTGAATTGAAAACTTTTCTCGCTTCCTTCATTTTACCCAACAAGCAATATCCATCAATCAAAGCAGTGTAACTGATGATATCTGGTTGAATATTTATTTGCGTCATAATTTTCATGACATCCTCCGCATCTTTCACCTTTCCTTCCTTACAATAAGCATCCACTAATATGCTACAAGTGACAACATTGGAATAAATCTTCTGAGCAATCATCTTTCTTAATAAGTCCCCTGCCTCTTTCCATCTACTTAAACAACACAAGCCATGAATCATTGAGCTATACGTAACAATAGTGGGTGCAATGCCCTTTTCACTCAATTCCGAGAAGAGTTGGATAGCCTCATCAACCAGACGAACCTTTAAAAGACTATCAATAATTGTGCTGTAAGAGAAGATATTAGGTTTGCAACATTGTTTTTCGAACAATCTGAGCAAACGACAGGCGGTGAGGGTATGCCCAGCTTTGCACAATCCATTTATCACAATAAGATATGTAATTTCATCAAACTCACATATTTTTTCTGTCAACAACTTCTTGAACAGTTTCTCCGCTTCAGCCACCTTTCCTTCCAAGAAAAGCCCTTTCAGCAGAGTGTTGAAGGTAACAATGTCAGGTGTGCGGCCACGCTTAAAAAAGCTACCTAAGATTGCAAACCCGTAATCAACTCGACCCACAAGGCAGAAGCAATCAATTACAATACTCAGGGTGAAGTCATTTAAAGGAGCATTGTGAAGAAGCATTTTGTCGAACAGAAAGAGGGCAACAGAGTATTGTTTCATCTTCACAACAGCAGTTAGCAGTTTACAGAAATCAACAACAGATGGGCGAGGCTTCATTCTCAGCATTTGATGAAACAAAGCAATAGCATCATCCGGATCACGAACGCGGCCGAAATCGAATCTGGGTTTGGCGGAAAAGCATCTACTGTTCTGGTGATAATGTAGAAAATAAACAGTACATGTAATCGAATTGAATGAAGAATTGGAAACAATTCCTCTAAAAATGGTGGTAGCGTGATTCAACCTCATCAAGGAAAGAATTTGTGAATTGAAGAGAAAAATGGTGTGAAAGAGTAGAATTTCTGATAAGTGTAAAATGAGAGTGAGAGGGACTTAGGCTTAGACCTGGTTGAAGCGGCTTCAGATTTGGGAGTTAAATGCAACTGATTTTGCCTATTTTTTAATTTTTCTTTTTCCTTTTCCTTAAATATATACACACATATATGATAAAATAATATTTTTTGATTTCAATATCATTTATTTTTTAAAGTTTATGAACTT
Organism: Scutellaria minor; assembly: GCA_954870855.1. NCBI lineage: Eukaryota > Viridiplantae > Streptophyta > Magnoliopsida > Lamiales > Lamiaceae > Scutellaria > Scutellaria minor. Next base: position 2,088,036 of record OX940725.1, read on the forward strand.
CTTATTATGTCATTTGAGTACTAATTTTATTACAACTAGTATAGATCTCATGTATGGGCATACATTTTTTTAATTTAATGTTTTAATAAGACAATATTGAACACAAAAAATATAATAAGTTTATTGACATCAATAAGTCCAATCTAATTTGTTACCCATGAAACACTCCATAATTATAAGTATTTTGAGTTTGATGCTTAAATGTTAATTTACTGAAATATCAAGTTCTTGAGCATATTTTAATCTCATTTGGTGTAAATATATATATATATATATATATATATAGAGGAATGATCAGGCACGCACCTGAAGAATGCGCACCGTGCGCACTTCTTTAAGATTTTTTTTTAATTTTTAATATCTCATATTATTTCTTTTCTCACGCTACCATTCCACATACCAAATTTTCATCTCACATATAAATCTAACTCATCATCAACATATACAATTTGCATCCCACATATCAACATAGATCTTCTTCATAATTCTCATAATCAATGTACTTTTTAATATTTTATATTATTATACACATAATTTTCTAAATCATAATCAATATAATTTTTAATATTTTATATTATTATACACATATTTGTTTCTCACTCTACTACCACTTCTCAATTCTCATCCCAAAGAAAATAATAAAAATATCCAATTAATCAACTAAATGAAATAATGAATAATATTCAAGTAATCAATTCTCAAAAAATTCTAAATCATAATCAATGAATTTTTTTATATTTTATATTATTATACACATAATTTTCTAAATCATAATCTATGTAATTTTTAATATTTTATATTATTATACATATAATTTTTTTCTCAGTCTACCACTTCACATACGGAATTCTCATCTCACATAGACATAATTCCTCATCAATATCTTCATGTACTTTCTTGTATAAATCATCAAAGGAAAAAATAATTTCAAAAAATAAGAGTTTGTCGTGGTTGTGGCATTAGTGAACACATACTTTCTTGTATAAATCATCAAAGAAAAAAAAAACAAATTCAAAAAGTAAAAGTTCGTCGTGGTTGTGACATTAGTGGACACATACTTTCTTGAAAAAATCATCAAATGAAAAAATAATTTCAAAAGCAAGAGTTTGTCGTGATTGTAGCATTAATGTACATGACAGGAGAAATTGTAATATCCTTGGGATAGTATAATATTTTCTTATCTTTTTAGAAAGTTTTTACATTTAAAAAATTATGTTACTGATTTGTTTTAATTTTTTTCACATGTGTAGATCCATTATATTTGAAGACACAAAATACAAGTAAATAAAGAGACTTGGGGATTTTGAGAATTAATTGAAGACTTCTTGAAAATTGAGTTGGAGGACATGATTTGTTGATTTTTGAGGATTTCTTAAAAATTGAGTTGGAGGATATGATTTGTTGATTTTTTGAGGATTTGTTGAGTTTGATTGAGTTTGAGGATATGATTTGTCGATTTTAAAGATTTATTGAGAATTTATTCTCTTTGTTTTACTTAATTCATATTTCAATTTTTATTAATCATTTTGAGAATTTTATTCAATTTTTATTATTCATAATTAAATATTTTTCATTCTTTTCTTTAATATATTTTTCATTCTTTTCTTTAATTATGGGCTACAATAGGATTGATCTTTAGGATTTATTGAAGATTGATTGAGAATTTATCATATTTGTTAACTAATTCATATTTTGTACAATCAACATCCTCACATATTGTATAAATTAATTTGGGTGAGAATTGATAAGAAAATATGTGAAGATGATGAGGGGTTATGTGTTCCGTATGTAAAGTGGTAGGATGAGAAAAAATTATGTGAATAATAATATAAATTATTAAAAATTACATTGATTATGAGAATTGGGAAAAAGATCTATCTTGATATGTGAGATGCAAATTGTATATGTTGATAATTTGGGAAAAAGATCTATGTTGATATGTAGGATGCAAATTGTATATGTTGATGATGGGATAGATCCATGTATGAGATGAGAATTTCGTATGTGGGGTTGGCAGCGTGAGAAAAGAAATAATATGAGATATTAAAAAAAAAAAAAAATCTTAAAAAAGTGCGCACGGTGCGCATTATTCAGGTGCGTTCTTGATCAATTCTATATATATATATATATATATATATATTTGAGGTCTAATAAAATTGATTAACAATTTGTTATAAATATAATCAAAATCAACTTACAAAATAATAACTTATAAACTAAGTTTATTATCTTTTTTATATATAAAGGATAAAGGATTGGCATTTACGACACTTGATAACCTAACAATTCCCTCACATATTTAGTAAAAGAAAATATAAAAAGTACAAGGGAAGGTCTCTTGTATCCCAAAGGCCAGATCCGTGCGTCCAACCTGACCCGATCCGCCCAAACCCATGTCCTAATATCTGATTTTTATATTTCCGCTTCTTTTTTTTTTTTTTCCCTGTACGTAGCGCACCACTCTCCTCTCATCTACTTTCACCATAACTCATCTTGTTTTCTCTCACCATCGCTCTTCTCTTCTCTTCATTGTGCCATATTTCCTCTTCACCCTCGCCTATTCTCTTCATCTCCACTACTATTCAACTCTTCTTCGATCATTGTCGTATTTTTTTTCCTTCTTCTCCATTCTTCTTCTTCTAGATTCAAATGTTAGATCGCAAATTATTTGTTTCAATCAATTTCTTCCTCTTATTCGTATATTATGTTTAATTTCAAATCTCAAAATCATAACTCCAAGGAATTGATGATTATTTTGTTTTAATTATCTAGACATTTAAGAATCAATTATTTCAAATATATGAAATATTTTGCAATGGAATGTTCAAAAATGATATAAGGAAAGAAGATGATGGAAATCGTGTAATTGAAATTTTAAGATTTTAAACTTGCAGTACACTGATACCTTAAGAGTATATAATTAATATTTTAAGAGTACACAACTAATATCTTTTACTGAATGAGTTACAAAGTTAAATATGTGATACTTTAGAGGTATTAATGTAATACCTTAAAAATAAATTTGTAATACCTTAAAGATGCATATATAATATCTTATATTATAAGCATTGATACCTTAAAGGTAAATATGTAATACTTTATACTATAAATATTAATATCTTAAAGGTAAATATATAATACCTTAAAGGTGCATAATCATTAATACTTATTTTTTTAACCAATTTTAATATATTATATAATACCACAAAGATAAATATTTGACAGAAACTTATGTAATACCTTTAACATGAACATGTAATATCTTATCATTAATACCTCAAAAATTAATATGTATACCTTATATATATATGTGTGTGTGTGTAATACCTTAAAGGTATGTATATAACACCTTAAAGGTATTTATGTGATACCGTAAAGGCATTCAATTAATATCTTCATGTATTACATGTAACAAAAACATTTTTGCATATTTAATTATCTGACTGATCATCTCAATTATAATACATTTATAGTAAGTATATAATATCTTGTATCATAATCATTAATATTTATGCCAATAAAATGTTATTAAAAATATATGATACCTTAATTCTATCTATGTAATACTTTGAAGGTAAAAATATAATATTTTGTAGGTATTTACCTAATACCTCAAAAATTAATTAATATATATACTTTTTATGTATATATATAATACCTTAAAGGTATATAATGTAACACCTTAAGAGATATGATGATGACAGTATAATTGTATCTTTTTAAGAGCATTTGATAGGTGACTATATATCTATTAATATTTCAGCTCAATACTCTCTCAGAGCAATCAATGAAAAACAATTCAAACCTAACCATTCAATTATAGAATTTAAACATAGTACAAAACAAATAAATGCTCCAATATAGCTTCCAAATCAATTATACATCCTCAAACACAAATTTTTCAAAGACTAGAGAATGGATTTTCAAATCGATAACTATTAAAAGAGTTAAAAATTTATCGTCTCTCTGCAAATCTGTCTCTTCTCCGCATAAATTCCCAGCCCTTAAACCCCCCAAAACACACGACTCTAGGCACCGCGCGTCCTCTTCAAGAAGAGACAATATAAATGTTCCAACTTCCAAGTGCAGAGCAAATACATCAACACAATGGTCACTACAAATGGCATCATTAGAGAACACTCTTAAACCAGAGGACATGGAAACACCTAGATCAGACAATTATTATTTCTTTGGGACAACCTTTTTAACAATACTAAAGAGAAGACGGTCTTGACCTTCTGCTTGCAGTTGATCAAGTAACAACGAAAATGTGGTTGCATTCAGCAAGAAGCCACGTCTCTCCAATTCGTTCAAGATTGGAATTACATCATGGGAAGCATTTATGTTGAGTAACCCTTGGATAAAAACATTGTAGGTCACACTATTAGGCAAGCAACCACTTTTTTCCATTTCCATAAGCAATTCCTCAGCCTCTTGTGTTTTACCTTCTTTACAAAGTGCACCAATAAGGATGGTATATGTAATAACATCAGGCTGCAAACCTATGGATGGAAGTTCATTGAAAAGACTCTTAGCCATGTCAAGCTTTTTATCCTTGCACAACCCCTCAATGAGGGTACTGTATGTTACTATATTGGGACTGACACCTTCATCTTCCATCGTGTTTAGAAATCTAAATGCTTCAGTCGTATTCTGAGCTCTGCACAAGCCATCTAACAAGATATTATAAGTCATTACATCAGGAGATAATTGCCGAGCTTGCATTTCTTTGAAAAGTTTCAGGCCATCAGCACATTTGCCTTCACGAAACAACCCCTTTAGCATGGTTTTGTAAGTAATCACTGTGTGCTTCAAACCTTTGTGAGGAATTTCAAGAAAAAGACTCCAAGCTTCATTCACATTTCCCTTCATGCAATACCCATTCATCAAACTACAATAGGTTACAACATTAGGCTTGAGTCCTGAATTGACTGCTGAATTGAAAACTTGTCTCGCTTCCTTCATTTTACCCAACAAACAATATCCATCAACCAAGGCATTGTAAGTGATGATATTAGGTTGAACATCTATTTTTATCATAGTTTTCAAGACATCCTCGGCTTCTTTCACCTTTCCTTCCTTGCGATACACATCCACTAATATGCTACAAGTGACAACATTGGGATAAATCTTCTGAGCAATCATCTTACTTAATAAGTCTTCAACCTCTTTCCATCTACTTAAACTACACAAGCCATGAATCATTGAGCTATACGTTACAACATTGGGCGAAATACCCTTTTCACTCAATTTCGAGAAGAGTTCCATAGCCTCATCAACCATACCACCCTTGAAAAGACTATTTATAATTGTGTTATAAGAAAAGACATTAGGTTTGCATTTTTGTTTCTCCAACAAAGTTAGCAAATGACAGGCGGTGACAGTATGCCCAGCTTTGCACGATCCATTTATCACAACAAGATATGTAATTTCATCGAACTCACATATTTTTTCTGTCAACAACTTCTTGAACAGTTTCTCTGCCTCAGCGACCTTTCCTTCCAAGAAAAGCCCTTTCAGCAGAGTGGTGAAGGTAACAATAGTAGGTGCGTGGCCATGCTTGAAAAAGCTACCTAAAATTGCAAACCCGTAATCAACTCGACCCACAAGGCAGAAGCAATCAATTACAATACTCAGGGTGAAGTGATTTAAAGGAGCATTGTGAAGAAGCATTTTGTCGAACAGAAAGAGGGCAACAGAGTATTGTTTCATCTTCACAACAGCAGTTAGCAGTTTACAGAAATCAACAACAGATGGGCTGGGCCTCATTCTCACCATTTGATGAAACAAAGCAATAGCATCATCCGGCTCACGAACGCTGCCGAAATCGAATCTGGGTTTGGCGGAAAAGCATCTACTATTCTGGTGGTAATGCAGAGAAGTACGTGTAACAGAATTAAATGAAGAATTGGAAACTATTCCTCTACAAATGGTGGTAGCGTGATTCAACCTCATAATCTTCGTATAGTGAAGAGAAAAATGCAGAGAAAGAGTAGAAATTCTGAAAAATGTAAAACGAGAGTGTCAGAGTGAGAGCTTGACCTGTTGAAGCGGCTTCAGATTTGGGAGATAAATGCAACTGATTTTGCCTATTTTTAACTTTTTTTTTTTTTTCTTTTCCTTTAACATATATACTGTACACACATATGTTAAAATAATATTTCTTGATTTCATACATACACATATGTATGTGTTTCAGTGGGCTACCTGTATGTGTTTTAGTGGCCTACCCGATATCCATATCTATTATTTATATAAAAATATGAATGCTTATTATAAAATATGGATTTTCTAATATATCTCTATCAAATATTATTATGTAAGGTTATAATAGTAATTTAAGTTTTCATATTTAAATAATTTTATAATAAAATTCTAACTAATTCAAAATCTTATAGAATCCTATTATAATTAAAACTCTAATATAAAGTGTTATATATTAGAATCCTAATTAATTCAAAATGTTATAAAATCCTATTATAATTAGAACTCTAATATAAAAGTGTTACATATAAATTATTTGTATTATTATTTCTTCCCATAATTTGAATAGTGTTACATATAAGGTATTTGTATGATTATTTATTTCCATAATTTGAATAGTGTTACATATAAGGTATTTGTATTATTCTTTCTTTTCATAATTTGAATTGATCTCCACGTGCAACACACATTAACTCGTTCTATTATATATATGGATACAAATAGAGGCTATCTGAATCTATATTTATTCGGAAAAAACTGTTATTTCTATGCAAAATGAGAATTTAAGAATCACTATAATATAATTGAAATGAAAATTTAAGGATTTCTATAATTTTTAATATTTAAAATTAAAAAAAAATAGTAAAAAAAGTTAGAATATTGGTCGAAGAGTTGAATAATATAACAATATATAATAAATATAATTTTTTTTGTATTCTCTTACGAATGCAACATATATAATCAAATAATGTATAAATCAAATTATATTATGTTTGATACTAAAATTGATGATAAATATAGCACAGTCATTATATATTTAATATAAAGAATAATTAATTATTTAATTTAACTATATATTCTTAAAAATCCGTACATTAAACGGGCCCATGCTAGTTAATAATGTATATATATATGTATATATATTTTAGAAGAATTAATAATGTATTTTTCACATGCAAGCCATATAGAAATCGGTGGGTCCCGCATTGGCCATATCAACTCAATCTAACACACAGTCGATGGGTCCCGCGTCGGCCATATCAACCACCTCTATTTTCTGGTTTCCGTTGCCCCTTTCTTTTCCACCCAAATTTAATATCTCTATCAAAATCACAAACCATCATCACCATTCTCTCTCTCTCTCTCTCTCTCTCTCTCTCTCTCTCTCTCTCTCAATTGATATTTGATTGATGAAGCTAATTGGAGCCATGGCAATCGCCCCAAGTCTGTTCTTGCAAGAGCCAACCCTTAAATGGAAATACCATTCGCATCACGCTCCTCAATTCCCTCCACGAACTTCCTTTCCCCGTTTCAAAATTCATAAAAATTCGAAAACCCACGCCTTCAAATGCTTTTGCATCAACAATAGCAGCAGCAGGAATGACGGAAAAATGGAAATTAAACAAACTCCTGTTGAGATTGTGGCAGAAACCATTAGAAATGCCCTCAAGGTGTTGCAGAAACCCGCGGCAGCTGCTGTGCTTGTCGGGTTTCTATTGATGTACGATCCTAATTCTGCATTGGCAGCTTCCGGTGGACGGATGGGCGGAAGCTCCTTCTCGTCGCGCTCGTCAATGTCGTCATCATCCTCGTCGAGGAGTTACAGTGCGCCGAGGATGGGGGCTGGGTCGGGGTTAACATATTCGGCGCCGTATTATGCGCCCTCTCCTATTGGTGGGTTTTACCCTGCAGTTGGTATTGGGTCCAGTTTTTCGCTTATTATGATTGCCTTTGTTGGGTTTATTATGGTCTCTGGTTTCTTATCTGAGGGTTCTGAGGGGAGTGTGCTCACAGCTACTGGGAAAACTAGTGTGCTCAAGCTGCAGGTATGGTTTTATGGAAAATTCAGCTATGTTTTATGATCACGAATGTAGTTTTCGTTTACTTTGTATCTACTGTTAAGTCTTGGTGATGCATTTTCTAATTGTTGTAAGGATATTGGAAGTATTGATGCGAAAATTGCTTTTGTGTGTGTGTGTGTGTGTGTGAATTTGAGGGGTATGGGATGATTAGATAGTGTGAAACATGATTATCAACCTAGTGGGATTATATGGTTGAAACAGAAATGGATATATTTGGTGGAGTTGAAGCAAACATCTCACAGATTAATGTCCTGTCATATGTGCGGAACTTGGTGACCCAACAGCAACCCATATGGATGAGCAAGTCCGATGAGATAATAGATGCATCTTTTTGATGCAGTTGGAAGAATGAGAAAGACTTCTGATAATTTGGTCAATCTTGGAAACTTGGATTTTAAATGATAGTAATTGCGTTCTGGCATATGCTTAGCTTCCAACTTATTTGCTAGATACTTTAGATGAGTGGCAGATCTTATCAGGGTTATTTTATGTTCGATGTATGAGTAGTAATGTTCAATTACACCATGTCGTCCCTTAGAATCACTGAAACACTGTGGTAAAGCTTTTCAATAAGTCTGGTTACTTAATCGTTTCACCATGCACTTTCCTTTGGTAAACCTTTATAAGAAAATCTCTGTGATCTCTTGTTCTTTGTTTTCCATCTTCTAGTTCTTTTAGTTTCATTACAGCTTTGCATCTTCTTTTGTTTGTTGAAGGTTGGATTATTGGGCTTGGGGAGGTCACTCCAAAAAGATCTGAACCGGATTGCTGAAACTGCAGATACATCCACCCCCGAAGGTCTTCACTATGTATTGACAGGTAAAATGCCTCATCAGATTATTTCTCGTCCCATTTCTTGCACCTCACTTTTGGTTTTGGATGGAGGCGATAATACTGCTTTATGTAGAGTAGGATGTAACTGTCATCAGAAGGTGATGTCAGTGCTAAGAAATAAAACTTTAGTTGCTAAAATTTAAGTAATATCAGATTGACTTGGGGTATAAAGGGTTTTGTGGATTTTTAGTGCATAATTAAACTAGACTTCTATTAGGGTACATACCTCATACAGGTTATGCTTCTGAGGTTATTATATTGATTTAGGATAAAGAAAGGCTTATGCATGCACAACTACATGAATCTGACTCTTGGTTGGGTGGTATACAAAGATCTTATGCTTCTAAAGTATAGCTCTGATCGCAAAACTCAAGAATGAGATTATGTGGAAGCTTTTCCATATCCATAGAACTTCAGGAAAGCCTCCTGCCTTTTCTGCTTAGCACTCTAGGGCGTCTTCCTTGAATGGATTAGATGAATAACATCATTTTCATGCGGAACGTACTAAATCATCTGGTGGATATACACTTACGCGAGCAAAAAGATGCAATGATGTGTATAATTCTTTAACTTACATTTATTCTCCTCTGATACCCACTTCAATTTTTCATTAATGTATTCTTTGAGGTTGCAAATTAGCTTGAGCAACATATGTACTGATAAAGAATAATAGTGGTCTCTGCAAAAAAATCAAGAGGTTGTAGCTTACATGAATGCCCTGGGGAAAGGAATATCACTTGTAACCATGGCATTGTTGGAACCGACGGATCGCCGGCCCTATGCTATCGGAATCGGGATCCAAAGATAAATCGCAGCGGAAAGAAATCATACCCTTGTAGACCTCTTGATCTTCTGATGTATTCCTCTGAGCCCTTCTCGAACGTTGCGTGGCCAACGATCCTTCGAGAAAAATCAGTTCCGCTCTCTCTCACTTATCACGTGTTTTCTGTGATCTGAGTTCTGTGTTATGAGAGGCGCTGATGAAAAGAGCTATATATAGGCTACACCAGGGACCTAGAGGAGGAATTGGGTTGGGCCTCCTGATGGGCTTTAGTATCCTGCGTTCGGCCCGAACACATAACTGAAGCCCATCAATAATAATTCAGTCCACTAGAGAATTATTATTGAACTACCATCCCAATCCCATATTTAATATGGGCTCCTTATTATGTGTACATTTATTTCCCCGTGTTTAAGATATCGAATGTCCGTAAATTAAATAAGTTACTGACAACTTAAATAATTTACATCTAATTCCAAGAGTAGTACCACTCATCCTTATTATCATGTCGGATTAAATCCACCTGCAGGGTTTACATGATAATCCTTATGAGCTCCTCAAGGGGACATTATCATCCTAAATAATTAGGACACGGATTCCTTCTATAATCAACAGAACACCATATAAACAATGCTATCTCCCAACTCACCGAGTTTATTGATTTATGAATAAATCTCACCCATTGGCAAATTAAAGAAATAAACATTGAGCATACGTGCCCGTTATTATATAGGGATTAAGAAGATGTACATCCATAATAACAGAGGTCTTGTTCTATTATATAGTCAGTATAAAACGAACAACCTCAAATGGTCCTGCTCAATACACACAAAGTGTACTAGTGTAGTTTTATAGTCAAGACAGACTAATACCAAACTACACTACAACCATTCCGATGATTTGTCCAAATCCATCTTGGTTGTGAGCTACTATTTATAATTTATAAGAAACTGATAACATGATCTTCTGTGTGGCACCACACACCAAGTTATCTATAATATAAATTAATTGGACATTGCATAAACATATATAACAAATATAAAATGCAAACATATGACCAATGTGATTCTCATTCCATAAACGATGTTCATACAAAAAACAAGGCTTATAGTATACATCCTAACAGGCATAATGGAAGATAATATAGTTTATCACTATTACTGAGAATTGGATACATCAAGATGGCTGTACCCAAAGCTTTGTGGCATCTTGAAGAGGGGTATGTTAAGTTGCTAAGAGGGAAAATCTGACGGAATTGCGTAATACCTAGTTTCGAGATTTTCGTGCAAAGCAAATCAGTTTGTCAAATGGCAACTCTACGCATAAGACCAAATTTGAGGATGAGCATTAATGGTATAAATATGGAGCTTCAAAACTATTTGGGTGATTGTCAATAGTGCACATGTCAAAGCATCTGTAGTGTAGGCATTCTGTTGCAGAAAATGGAACATGTACATGCATAATTCTCAGACTCCACAAGTACAAGCATTATTCTTAATGTTCAAAAATCAAATTATATATCCTTGACAAGATAAGGCGATGTCATGAAAGTAGAATCTCATGACAAACTAAAGATATCTCATGAAAGTACGATCTCCTCACAAACTAAAGGCCTCATGAAAGTAAGATCTTTTTAATTGACTTTGGGTACTGTGCTCCCTAAATATTGTGAATTTGGAACTCCCATGTAGAAAAATTCATTCAAGTTTCTTTGAGATGAAGGAATATCGAATGGGCTTAGAATGACCATGAATGTCCGCCAAGTAATGTTGGCCAGAAAAAGATTCTGAACGCATATATCATTACACTATCAGAGAGTTCCATGTAATGTCTTGGTTTTATTCAAATTCTGTTTCGATAGAAGCTATTTGGTCTATTTAACTGGGGGCTCCATGAATATTTCGGTAACAATACAGTATAGGGAGAGCTTTCCACAGATAAATGTCGAGCTCTTAATGACATGGGAGTTACCACATACCACACTAGTTGATTATTCAATGGTATAGTACTCTAGCTGGCCATTGTTTCACAACTGATCATGATTTTCGATGAGATGGTGTCACTCTTAACTTCTCGTTTCTTTTTCATATCTTTAATCTCTTTTTCCCGCTTTTTGCAACAATTGACATGACAAACAATTTAATTTTGGTTGCAGAGACGGTGCTAGCTTTGCTTCGGCATCCTGATTATTGCATCTCCGGTTATTCATCTGTAAGTTACAAAATGCTAATTATTTTCTTTATTAGATTTTACTTGGTCTGTGTGGACAGAGCTAAAGCTGAAACTAAAATTTTTGGCTTTAGTTCGCACGTGTTAAATGTACTTTTCTTGTTTCTTTAACATCTTAAAAGCTCTTAGTAGCCTGAGGCCCTTAATAAATATGAAATATGATTTCTGGGTATTCTCGTAAAAAAAAAAAAAGGACTTCGGGGTATCACAAGTCAATATTGTAGAATAAGATCTTACTATGCTGAGTGGATGTCTTTTGTAAGAAGATATATCCCAAATTTAATGTGGGTAGCATATGCAAATACCTTGCATTTCTTGTACTTTCTTTTACTCATTTCACTTCTTCCTTATAATGCCAATGTTTGATACTGGACTTGTACTCAGTATCTGAGTACTTTAATCTCAACTATTTCTACTTATCTTCATAAGCATTTGGGACTTCCACCATTAGTAGCCTGGATCTGGTCCTACCCAGTAATAAAGTCTTAAACGAATCAACTACTAAGTTTAGGTATTATGGATCCACAACTTGACCCTGTTGGAATTAATCATATCAGTTATATTAGCTATATGTACTCTTACGACATTTACACTAAATCTATTTAATTAAGTTTGCCAATTCGATTCTGGAGTCAAAATTCTTGGTATTTCATTTAGTTTCTCATATCAAAATCATTGAGATCCTATTTCCTTGAAATGCCTACCAAGAGTATATAGATATCATATTCTTATGGAGGTAATCTTTTCGTTGTGACTTAGAGTTTTGTTCAATTGTCTGTTAATTCAAATATACAGAAGTTCATAGCCCCCTGGAAGACTTGATTTTATCCATAGATCTGATTTATTCTCAGAAATAGTTAATTGTACATACCAATAGGAAGCATTGTCATAAATACAATTTCATTAGATGCTTATAAGTTGGCCCCATAAAAATGCAGGTTGATGTAAAGAAGAGCATGGAAGGAGGGGAAAAAAAATTCAATCAACTATCCATTGAAGAACGCGGTAAGTTTGACGAGGAGACACTTGTCAACGTCAACAACATAAAAAAGCAAAGCTCAACAATGCTGAGATCTGGTGGATTTAGCAATGAATACATAGTGGTAAAGACTCTGCATGCTTGTTGTTCAATCATATATGCCTATCTTTTCTGAGTACATAGTTGAATACATCATTTAGGTTTCCAGAATTTTCTGACTCTCTTCTTTTGCAAACATTTATAAAATATAAAACAAAACACAGATCACAATTTTGGTGGCTGCTGGAGGAGAACACAAGCTTCCAACAATCAACAACAGTAGAGATTTGAAAGAAGCTTTGCAAAAGCTTGCATCAATCCCATCAAGTAGAACAATGGTAAGAAAACAATGTCCTCACTCGGATTTGCAAGATTTTTGTCCTTTCGATTTTCTCACTTTGCAGCTCATGTCGTGATCCAGGCCGTTGAGGTGCTGTGGACCCCTCAAAACGAAGACGACACTCTATCTGAACGAGAACTACTGGAAGATTACCCTTTATTGAGGCCTCTCTAGGAGAAAGAGAGAGATGCATGGAAAACTTAGAGCAAGCAACAGCCTATTATATTGCAGAAAAGCAAACATGTATATATTGTATCAGAGAAAATTGGATCCTCTTCATTTCTCTGCTGTAAATTTCTTGTGAATTTTGGAGAGTGACACAGTCACACAATGGTAGAAAGCACGTATATGTGGCTTACCTGTCCTATTTTCACCCACTTTTCTTTAGTAATGAGATGAGAAATTTCATACGTAGTTAAAAAATTCAAGCATTGATTACCCCATCATCTATAAGTTTTTTCCTAATCGAAAATTACTTTGGATTTTCTAATCTGAAATCTCTCTTTTTCTAGGTTTTATAATACTACTTCATATGTATGCAATAATTATTACCAACCTTATAATGGAATATTACACACCAACCTTTTTATAATCATCTAATTGTATCACTATTCATATTTATTACAAAATTAAGGATCATCATGGATATTTAGAGCTTTCAAAGTATGTTTGATCCTTTTCTAATCAGGTTAAATCCCAAAACTAGTATAGACCCGGTATAATACATGAGATTTAAAAAAAAAAATTATAATGAATAAAATAAATAAAAATAGTTAGTAAAAAAGTAGTTCAATCTCATTTAAAGTTTCAATATATATTAGTAAAGTTCGTAATCGTGTAGTTCATGAAATTTGCCAAAGAATAATTTTATGAAATGGATATAAAAAAACTAAAATGTATATAGAATAAGTTAGGGTTAATTTTCGAAAAAATCATATTTATTCGGATTGTCATTTTCACCAGTCTTTTTACTATTGATTAAAATATTTTTTTACTATTGATCAAAATAACAAAATTCTGTACATGTAGTAGTATGTTTTCTGACTAAGACCTTGAATTTTTTTTTTATTATTTATCAATACACTAATATATATTCACACAAGTTTTCTAATTTTTTTTCTCCTACAATCTACTCCTTCCAAGCTTAAAAAATAAAAATAAAAAAAGATATTATGTAACACCGTCTCACAGATCTAATTAGCCCAACCCACAATCCACTATTTATATATAAAATTATGAAAATAAATTTTGTTTGTGGATAATAAGAATTAGTCTTACAATAATCATTCATGAGACAGCGGTATAAGGTGGGATGCCTTGATATGAGAATGGTATTTACCATCACTATGGAGGAGGTTAGAAACATTATATAATCACAAGAGAAAACTAGAAAATGAAGGAAAATCCATAACAGAAAGCAAAGTAACTATTTGATGTTGAATTCGGAGGTGATGATCAAGTTTTGTATGAAAATGGTGTTGGCTTCTTGATATGAAGAAATCGATTTGAGAAAGTGATAAATATTTGCAGATCTTCTTCTTCACCTCTGTTCGGCCTTTCTCACTCCAAGTGTAAGTTTAGAATAAAAAACAATGAAAGAACAATCAACATGGTTCGGTCTACGTTCACGGGAGCAAACCACCAATCCACTAAGAATCAAACGTAAAGATAAAATCTTAAGATTTTTGCAAAATTAGGGTTTTATAATGAACCCTAATTCCAGATCTCTCTCAATCCTTATCGATACAACTTGTAATCTATCAGATTAGATACGCCTCACACTCAGGAATAAAAGCCGTACAATCTCCACCACTCACAATCACAATCACAATCACAATCACATTCACATTCACGTCGCGCTCTTCAATTGCCTCCACAGACTTCCTTTCCTCGCATCAAAATCCGTAATGATTCGATAAAATTCAGCTTGGAATGCTTGTAGAAAAATATAAATGTATGTTTTTTTTATTTCATATTATTTATAATTTAATTAAATTTAATTTAGTATTTTATTTTTTAAACCTCATGTGTTGCTATGTCATATTTTTTTAATATAATTTTATAAAATTCTTCAAGTATGGGGATGGAATGCCTGCGGGAATGAGAGTGGGGAAAACTTTCTTCCCAATACAATAGCGGTGGATGGGGACATGGATTGTCCCACTCCACTATTTTGATTCATTGCCATCTCTATTTTATACTATCGTAATTTAAGGGAAAAATTCAGTTTTAATCATGACCTACAGGGACCATTCGATTTTAGTCCTATTAATTTATAATTATCAATTTTAGTCCTGCAATTGGAAATCTTGATTAATTTTAATCCTTTTTTCATCGAAATTTCAATTTTCCAATCAATTTTTTGCTCCAACAGCGGCGCCCATCCATGGACAATCAGTCTCCGATTCTTCCTCGCCATTCTCTCTTCGAATCCGTCCCACCACCGCATGCATCTTCGTCGGACCTTCTTTTAGGATTTGGGCAAAAGTTTATTTTGCCATTAATATGAAATCTTCATGAGGGGGATTCCAAAAGTTTATTCAACAGATGTTATAATTTGTAAGATTCTTTTTATGAAAATTGGGGGATTTACTTTCTTAATCCCATTTGGAATTTGTATTGTGTTTTTTTTGCTTTTTTTTTAAAATTTAATTTTATTCATTTTTTATACCTTTTTCATTTTTCATATTTTTAATGCATTTAGATGACGTGGCAGGTGATATGGAATTTTAGTGAGGAAAATAATATAAAAATAAATGTCACATGCCAAATAAACTGCTATGTAGGCGCAAGTCATCGGAAATCTCAAAATTCGGATGAGTGTACGTCACTCGTAAAAAATTGACTGGAAAATTGAAATTCCGACTAAAAAAAGATTAAAATTGATTAAAATTTTCAATTGCAAAACTAAAGTTGAAAATCGAAAATTAACAGGATTAAAATTGGGGTAGGACTAAAAATGAATTTTTGTCTTTAATTTAATCTTAATTCCTTATGTGGTAGTTATCTATTTATGATTTTTCATAATTATAATAATTTAGCTCTTTCTTAAAAAAAAATTAATAATTTAGCTCTTAATTATAAATCAAAACTCCTCTTTCTTAAACACTTAATCTTATTTATTACATTTAATAATGATAATTATTGAAAATTAGATCTATAAATACATTCATCAATATAATATTATACATTTATTCATGAATGAATTCTGTGTATCAACTACTCCATACACAAGTGTTTATTCTTCCATAAATATATTATATTTACTTATTATTTTATATTATTGAAATCAATCATGAAAATTAATTTTTTTATTTTACATACATGTTAGTTTATTTATATTCATTTTGTAAATTTATTCTTTTAGCAAATTTCATGAAACACACAGATACAAATTTTACTAATATAAATCAAATTATATTATATTTAAATATTACATCAGATTACACTATTTTTTTACTAACAACTATCTTTCTTATTTATTAATTTATTTACAAAATTTATTTCAATTTCTTTTTTTATTTTATAAATTCCGTGTGTAAGGACAAGATTATCTGGCTTTGTACATCATACCCATTTGGGTAACCATAATTCACTAGAAGTGTGAAGTGTGACGCAATTTGAATAAATCCTAAAACACTAATCATTGAGTTTTTCACACTTTACCATATGTATATTCTGTGGTGTGGATAATACCCAAAATTAGTTAGATTTTCTATTCGATTGATATTCTAAAATAACTACCTACGAAATATAAAAATGACATCACAAATTTTCATATTACATGAATTAAAAATAATAATTAATTAATAAATTAAAAATAATAAAATAATTAATAAATAAGGGCTAAACTGGTGGCACATTTCTTGATAGACAAGTAAGAGTATTGTCATACCAATATTCAAATAATGCAGCCACGTACAAGTGGTGTCCTTACTAATTTATTCTTTTAAGGATGAAGGTGATAATTAAAGGTTTTAGTTAATTAAGTTGTAAGATATACATGCCACTACCGGCACATTTCTTTAGAGACATATAAAAGAGTGGTTATGCCAATGTTAGACCCATTCAAATAATAGTAAGAATTGTTGCAGATTTACACAACCAAATTAGGAAAAAAATTCAACAGCTAAGCCATCAAAATATTAGTGCAATCACATGAAAGAGACGAGATTCATCATGGCAGTGGGGTTTTAATGATGGTCCAGAATAAATTTCAAAACTCAATGATATCCACAAAAACAAAAATAAAACACTCTTCCATGCGGATCCAAGATTTGCAACTTAAAACAAGGTAAAATCAACAAAATTCCGAAGGAAATGAGTTGAGGAACCAGCCAGTTCTCATCTATCATCATATATATAAAGCTAAACAATTTTCCTTCAAGCCTTGAGTTTGCCATAATACTTGGCTTTCTCCTCCGTTGTCTGGAAACGACCATGACCAAATTTAGAGGATGTATCAATGAACTTCAGTTTGATCTCCTCCAATGCAACCCTAGACGTCTGGTTCAACAATGACTGCCTCAAAGTAACGACGCGCTTCTTTGGCCCCACACAGCAGCCCTTTATCAAGAGGTAGTCATCCTTCACCACCCCATAGTGAGGGAACCCTCCCATCGGTGTGATGTCCTTCTCGGTCCTGCAATGCATTATAAGTTAAACGTATATTACAACACCACAGATATGAATGACCCAAAATGCGCAACTCACCCCAGTTGTCTTTTTTTTACATGGACTATAATGACTGTTCAAAAATACTAAAATAAAACCATACAAATTGTGTCATCTAACATAATGTTTCACTGACCTGTCAAACTCAGTCATGGCAGAATGAGTTTCCTGACCAGCTTTCCCCAATTTATAGACTTTCTTGTTCACCTCAGTTCTGTGATGGTATCCGTTTTGCCCAGCCCTAGCAACAGTGAATGAAACCCTTGCAGGGTGCCAGGCACCAATACAGGCGACCTTGCGGAGCCCACGGTGAGTCTTGCGTGGAAGGCGGGTGACACCCCAACGGGTAACTACACCCTCATATCCCTTCCCCTTTGTCACTCCAATAATGTCGATCATCTCATCCTTCTGGAAAACAGCATCAACAGGAACTTGCTTTTCGAACAAGCTATATGCATAGTCAACCTTCTTCGCAACATCACCACCATTGACTTGAATCTCCATCAGATGGGCTTTCTTCTGCTCAAGTCCTTTCATCTTTCGAATCTGAAATGGCATTCATACCAATAGCTAAACTAAATGAGTATGAACTGCAACTGTCTGTCAACAATCAACATATATAAACACTACAAATGTACAAAATATAAGCACTCTCCAAAGTTGCAATGAATTGGAAGAAAGAAAGGACCTGTGTATGAGCCAGAACACGAATGACAGAGCAGTACTTCTTCATTTTCTCCAACTGAGCTAGGATGTCCTTCTTCCCTTCTTCACTTTCAAACTTCTTTGAATACTTTGAGAAAGCCTTCTTTTTTGACTTGCACCAGTTTTTATAGAACCTCCTCTTAACATCCTCACTGAGATGTTGAGCCCAAACAGTATGGAGGCATCGAAGACCACGTGGTGTTTTGACGTACCCAACAACACCAACAACAACAATTGGTGGTGTTTCTATAATAGTCACAGCTTCACATGTCTCCTTCTTGTGAAGTTCTGGACAAGACAACCATAAGCATATATCTCAAAATCAAAACAAATATAAATAAATAATAAATAATCACTAGTTCAACAAGCAAAATGAAATGAGACCATAAAAGTCTGCACCAACATACATAAAAACGAAACAGGATAACTCATGCCAATTATTCATTGAACCACATGCATCCAGAAATACATTTTAGAAGGTCATATTAATTGGCACAGGGCTAGTGGATAACTTAACTTTCACAAGCAAATATTAATTGTAAAAGATGCAAATATTTAAGTTATTTCAAAACTTTCCGATTTAAGCACTCTAATGATATACAATAAAGCAAAGCAAAGCAAATAAAGATAACTCACTTGACCCAGGTTTTTCAACTTCACGAACAATATGTGTCATCCCAGCCTTGTATCCAAGGAAGGCAGTCAGTGAACAAGGTTTTGTTGGATCATCTTTACAGAAGGCTTTCACTGTATAAATACAGATGATAATAACATCACAAAGAATGAAGAAGACAAGCACAACTGATAATAAAACAACATTACTAAGTAAGATATAACATAAAATCAAAAACATCCACCATAAAGCAAAGACTTGCAGACCTTTTCCTCTGTGACGAGCGGCACGCTTTCTTGGTAGAAAGCCCAAAGAGCCATGCCTTGGGTGCTCGAACTTACGGTGAGACATAGTTAATTGGATGTAGTTACTCTGCAAAACTCATGCACTTTAATCCAATTATATTATACTAAGTTAACATCAACATGTTCATTTTACAGCAATGGGAATCAAATATTCACAAGAAAATATATTTCACATCATTCAATAATTTATTTTATTTAGGAAAATAAAAGGTATCACATCACACCAAAAAATTCAAAAACACCATACAGTGAAAGTCTGATCCACAACAGGTGTTTACCTTAAAATTGTGCAGCAATATTCTAATATCCTGCTTTATACACGACTTTTGATGATTTAAAAAAAAAAAAAAAAAACCAGGAATCATTCAAATATTTGTATTCATCACATTTTCCAAAATAGATCCGTTAAACTTAAACCCATAAAAATAGAACAGTAAAATCATAAGCAAGTGGCCAAGGAAAACTGGACTACACAACATTCCTTGATGATGATATGAAATGCTAAATGCTCCCAAACCAAAGGCCTATGGCAATGATTTACATGCCAAATCTCTAG
Organism: Scutellaria minor; assembly: GCA_954870855.1. Lineage (NCBI taxonomy): Eukaryota > Viridiplantae > Streptophyta > Magnoliopsida > Lamiales > Lamiaceae > Scutellaria > Scutellaria minor. Next base: position 2,108,157 of record OX940725.1, read on the forward strand.
CTCGTTCGTATTTCTTCGCAAACACCCAGAATTTAGGATATTAGCAAAAAGAGCTTTTCTGAGACTCCGGCCTTGATTAAGATGTTTCAGGGAGTAGATCTCAATCATCACAATGAAATGTAGCAATCACAGCATTTCCTTCAGAACCACAACATATTTTCAATATCATTGCCGCAATTTAATATCTTAAATATATCCATAAATTCCACTCTAAAAGACCATAAATTCAGTATGAAAGTTTAAAAACCCTGAACACCAAATCAACCGTGTTAAATCTAAAGTTTACGAAATTCGACACTTTCATCCATTCGATAAATAATACTGAAAAAGTATGTATTTATCTACTCAAACAGAAGACCTAAACCCAATAATATTTACGTCATTTTCCACAGAGAAGATCAAAATTGGAAAAATAATTCACTGCAATTTCAAAAATACATAGATCCATACATAGAAATTTCACCATTACGCGACTGAAAACTAAAAGGATAATACCTGAGAGCCGCAAAGGAGGCCGCGGTTGAAGAAAGGTACAAACCCTAATGCGCGACTGCTGCAGCTTCAAGTTCGTTATATAAGACTGTTATGATAAATGAACGGCTGAGATCAAGTGAGGCGTATGATCAGAAAATTGTTGAATTAGGGTTTCTGTCTCCGTTGTTTTGCGGTCTGTTGGGCCATAAGGCCCTTGTACCTTCTGGGCTGGACGTTCATATTGGGCCTGTTGGACATTTTTTGCACACGTGTAGTCCGAATTACTATTTCGTTTATAATAATATTTAGAGTGAAATTACATGGTCATCATCAAATTCACACATAGATTTTGGTCATTTTTGTTCTAGATTAGGCACAATCAAATTTTGGATTGACTTCGTCTAATTATATTAGAATTGAAATTATTTTTTCAATAGCTTTTTTTTTTAATTTTTTTACAATTTCCAACAAAAAGAATATTATATTTTCTACAATTCTCTATAAAAATGATATAGTATTTTTTATCCTATAAAATCTCAAAGCAACCACAAAATAGTTTAAAAAAAAAAAAACTCAACTCCAAACTTAACAATATTCACCTTTTATGTTTAGAACAAACTTACCCATATGATTTGTAAAAATTACTATATTTCCAATTCGCTTGTGAAAAATAAAAAATATGTATGAAAAGTTGTCATAAAGTTTCGTTGTTTGTTCTATTGTTAACCCTAAATGCTTCTTTCTTTCAAAGTCTCGACTCGACTTTTCACATCTCATGTAATATTTCAACAAACTAATTAAAGTAAAGTAAGTGTTCTAACACTAAAATTTATATAAAAAAAAAAAACGTATTTACATTCATCAAATGAAAAGGTTGTGAAGGTTACTTTTCCAAAAGTTGAAGGAAGTCCCATGGGTTAACTAGCCCAAATGGCATACTATTCGATATCTTTTAATTTTAAATGTTAAGGGTAAAAAGAACAAAATAAATTAACCAGTAACTTGTACTTTCAGTGGTATTTATTATCTTTATAAGAGTTTCTCCAAGGCTAACTCAAACTAGAACTCAAACTCAAATGAAGGAGAAAAAAAAAACGTCTCCAAGGCTAACTCAAATCATGTAGCAAATGAATAGAAATTGCCACCAATAAATATTATGTGCCACATACTATTCACAAACTCAAATCACACTCTTTTTTTTTTATTCAATTTTAAGTCTTTTTTTTTTTCTTTTTTGTTTTAATTTCATTTGATTGTCTCAAGTATTTTTAATATAGTTATCAACTTATTTTAAATATTAGTGTATTATTATTTGATATTAGATTTATGAAAATTTTAAAAATTCAAAACATATAATTTAGTTGTATTTTAATATTTTATTAATACGAATACAAATTTGTAACTATAGAAATATAATAAGATATCATTAAAAATTAAAATTACATAATGCAATGAAATTCAATACAATACATAAACATTACTACATGTTAAATTAAACTAAATAAGAAAACACAAGAAGCATGCTAATTTACTAAAATACATAAACATAAATGAATTACAATTAAGACAACAATATATAAATGAATTTTTTTTATATAATTGAAATCAATATTTCTAATTTTTTTATTAATTTAGAAAACAAACATTTGATAAAATAAAAAATTCAAAAGATACAAATTATTGCATTAAAAAATCAATGATTGAGTTAAAATTTGAGTTTAATGATTGCAGATGATTTTATTATTTGGTGATAAATTTGGTAGCAAATTTGATGACAAATTGATTTTTTGGTCTCAAATTTACCACCAGGGTTGGAAATGCTCTAAGAGTACCCAAAATTATGGGAGTTGAAGAGATATATATGTAGGAAGTTCAGAATTCTCTTGTTTAATTGGTAATTCAATCGAACCTCGAGCTAAATGTAACTCACCATGATATTTATAAAATTAACTTTTTAAATGTTTATTTTTATGCATCGTGCTTATATAGATGATAAACCCTCTCGAAGACAAATTATGGTATAGACTTGACTAGTTGTTTAGACTTTTACTTGTATTTTGATGTAGTAAACACGTAGCTGATTGGCCTTATGTCCAATCTATAAAAATAGGATTCGAATTCTAAAAGATATTAATGGTATAAATAAAATGTGTTATTTCATTAACTAAAACTTATTACTTCATTTATGGGATTTTTTCTTTTCTTTTTTCTTTCCAACAACCCTTTTTTCTTTCTATTTTCGTGTAAACAATAATATTTTTCACTTATACAAATAATACATTTTTGATAAAACAAGAAGAAAGATTTTTCAATTATTCGAGTAATATCTTTAATATATTACAAGTAATACATTTTGAGTTTACAAGTAACAGTAAAATAAATAATACATTTCAATCATACTAGTAATGCATTTGAATAAAGCAAGTAATATTCTAATTGATTAAAATGTATTAATTGTATAACTAAAATATATATTACTATATATCAGAAATGATATCACTTGTTTCATTTAAATGTAATTCATATAATTCATATACTTGACATTTACCACTTATCATATATATTATCTGATGATTTCGCTGCTAAAACTGAGTTGTTAATTTTGAATTTTTTAATAAATGTATGAATTGGTGTGTATCAATTGCAAGGATTTTAGGATCTGTGTCTCAATCCCTCCACCCAACTTGTCCTATAAGTGCACCGTGTACAGTCTATTTGAACCAACACCTAAACCTTGAATATTACTATATTAGTATTATAAATGAAAGTAATCGGCTGTATAATTTAGATGTACTACTTCATTGACTTTGTTAGTGTTGATTTTCAACACTAATTAATTTTTCCTTTTTCTATTTTAACCCAAATTCAATTTATTTTGATACATGATTCTATTGGTGAGATATTTTAGGGATTTGTTGAAGAGTGTCAAACAAGTTTTCCACGTTGGTGAATTCTACAAGGACTCTGTTTATTTATCCCTAAGAATTAGGGATTATTGTTTCTTTATGTTTAAATATTTTATGCAAAATAAAACATGGAGAAGTGGAAGTGGTGAAGAGGAGGCAGAACAAAACATGGAGAAGCAGAAGTGGTGAAGAGGAGAGATGATGGAGATCATGGGTTTATTCATCAAGATCATGAATCTGCAGAGGTCTATAAATACAAGGATGAAGACTGCAAATTGAGATAGGCAAGCCGAAAGAGAGAAGAGCGAGAATAAGTTTTCAAAGCAATTCCTTGTTGGAACATTTGTGACAACATTTTCTACATAAAGTTCTTGTTTTTTGGATTTTATAGTTTCTATGATTGCTTTGTACTCTTTAGGGAGTTTTGTCACATTCATAGAGTGTCGAGAGATAATATGTTAGAATGTGTTTTTTCAAAGAGAGTTTATTGTGATCTCTTTGTACTTTTTGTAATTACTCTTTGTAGTAATATATTTTTGTCTTGTTGGCTTCCCACGAGTATTTTATACTCGTGGATAAATTCTATGTTCTTTTCTTCTTTCTTCAAAGTTCAATTTCGTTGTGTGTTTTGGTTGATGTTGTGACATTCGACACAATATTAAGCACTCTGTTTAGATTTGCAGAAGATTCTAACCACCAAAATTTTCAGACTTAATTAAATTTGAGCTCTTGTATCTTGTTCAGTAGATAGAAGAAATTAGGTAGACATAAATTTTAAACTCAACACTATAATTCATGGAAAATGTTGTAGTTTAATTTCATCGTTTTATACTACAGATAAATCTAATCCAACGGCTAAACCTAATGATAAAAAAACATACAACTATATAAATATGGAGTAGAGTTCTTATGAGACCATCTTACGAATTTAATCATATGAGACAAGTCAATCCACAATAATAATGCCCTGTCTCACAGTGAATATTCATAAAACCGTCTCATATAAGTTCTTGTATTAATATGTATGTTTAGTAAATTTCGTTCATCTACAATAATCCTAATCAATGGCGGACACAAATATTCATAAAACCATCTTATATAAGTTCTAGTATTAATATGTATATTTAGTAAATTTCATTCCTCTACAATAATCCTAATCAATGACGGACACACCTATGGGCATGGGTGGCACGTGTCACACCTTTTTTTTTTCCTATAAATTACCTAAAATGTTCTTAAGATATTTTAAAATTAAAATAAATATATCTTAATTATATATAATGTGTCTTTTTCCCATTTTCAAATTAATTCTTTTCAACTTTCATTCTCATCTTCTCATTATATACACCCATGGAATTATTGATTTGTGTTATTTGTTTGAATCTATCTCACTTTTTTAAAACTTTTGACGTACAAAAGTTATTTCAATTAGCAAAATTTTATCAAAGTGATTTTGATGATGTCGCTCTTTTGGAAACGGAAGACCCACTCGAAAATTTTGTGTTGGATATGATATCGAACATTGATACTTCAAATGTAAATGGAATTGGTATTCTAACTCAAAGAATGGTTGAAAGTGGAAAAAATAAATATATCCATTGATTTACAAGTTGATATCATTAGTCTTGGTTTTTTTATCGGTTGCAACAGCTTTGGTAGAAAGAGCATTCTCTACAATGAGTACCGTGAAAACGCAGCTTTGCAACCAAATAGGTGATGAATAATAATAATTTTACGAGCATGTCACTAATGAAACTATCATTCACAAGTTACAAAATATGACGAACCTTCGCGGTCAATTGTAAACGAGATTTTTTTTTTGGTTCAAACATGATATATAAACTCAATCTTCAAAATCATTTGTAAATTACATTTTATATGAAAATTAAAATTTTTATATCTTACTTTTAATCGTGTCTATCTCTTTAAAAAAATTCTGCGTCCGCAACGGGCCCTTATAAAGAAACCTACAGCTCCTATTTATATATGTATGTTTAGTAGATTTTTAAACTTTGTTCAATTTTGAGAGCTATAAAACTAAGTTGAAGAGCAAAATGGAGCTAGGGTTAGGGGGTGAGCGTGGGCAATGAAGGAAAATGATGATGTTGGCAACGACAATAAGCGACAAAAACATTGGACTATGACTTGGAATTCCACCTGTTTGGACCCCACACGTGACCATAACTCCATTCAATCATTTTAATTATTAATTACTATTAGTAATGCATATAGGATTATTACACCTACCTAAGACTAGATTTTCTCTATTGAGCCACACATTCTTGCCCTTCCTTTTTTGGTAAAGAGTTCTAATAATTTGACCAACCTCCATATTTAAGAATCTTTAATTCCATTCATTTTCAATCATGTTACCAAAGTGTCAAATTCATATGTAAGAAATTTTGATTACATCTTTATTACAATTGTCTATATAATAAGTTGTAATTACTATAATCAATCATAAATGGTTCGGTTTTGATTCAAAAGGTATAATTTTTCCACAAAACTTATATAAATCCATATTATAATATAATTTGGTGTAATGAATACATACTGTCCACAAATCAAACTCAATACACAATACTCAATCTTATTTTATGCATTATGGAATCATAACCGATCTCGTGAAATTAAATTTGTGAGCTAATAAATCTTAACCCTACCTAAATGGCTAAATGAAAATCAAATTCAAAAGTAAATCAAGATTTATTTTGATCGCAAAAACTCATGTGAAACGGTCTTATGGATAGTTTTCGTGAGACGAATCCTTATTACTCATGAATTGAATCCATTTACACAAATTCTTATATGAATTGTGAAGTGTGGGTTATGGGTTGACCTGTCTCACACAACAAGATTCGTGATACGGTCTCATATAAAACCTACTCTATTTTGATTAGGTTCTGATATTTCTTTTTCACACAATTATATGTGAATTGTGAATGATGGGTTGTGAGTTGACTCATCTTATGTAATATGATCCGTGAGACGGTCTCATATAAGACTCTGTAGTGCCCCGGACCAAATATAAAGCATAAATGGTTAATTAAATAATTAAACCCGTAATAAAAATATGCGTTAATTATTAATTGTTTATGTGCGTTTCAAGTATACGCTAGGGTACGATTTAGACCGATGAAAATTTTAGGTGTGGAACGTAAAATATTTTATTTCCATGAGATGCGCAACGGAAAAACAAGAAAGTAAAAACAAACTAGAGGTCAATCGGAGACCCGTAGCTCAAATGGCAAAGAAAAGAGCCGAATACGAAGGTTCGGTAAAACGAAAGGGGTAGAATCCGAATGAACGGTAAAACGGAAATTAATATTTTAATGAATGGTAAATTAATTTTACTAGGTAAATAGTAATTTTGAAACTCTATAAATAGGGGCTCAGTCAATTCAAAAAATTTCATTTTCTGCCGACGACGAAAGTGACGCGAACAAGTAAGTTTCTTTTTCTTTTCTCTTTCTTTACTTTTTTTTAGTCGCCGGAAAAGTCACCGGAGTGTCGCCGAAAAAGTCGCCGGAGCCGCCGCTGCCGGCAGTGGTGCTGGTGGTGGTGGTACGCCGGGTGCCGAGTGTGCGATGGTGTACGAGCGCCGTGTGCATCGGGGACGGAACGTGCATGTCGGGGCGAGCGTCGGGGGGGTCAGGTGCGCACGGGGGCTGGGCGCCGAGAGCGCGCGCGGGTGCGCGTCGGGCGACCGGAGGCTGGCTGCCGAGTTTTCTCGGCTGGGCGTCGGGTATCGGGTGCGCGCCGGGCGCTGGGAGCGAGTTGCCGAGTTTTCTCGGCCGGGTGCCGAGCGCCGGGGCGCACTGCTGAGTTTTCTCGACTAGCTGCCGAGTGTCGGGAGGGGCTGCCGAGTTTTCTCGGCCAGGTGCCTAGGGCTGCCGGGTTTTTTCACCCAATGTCGGGTGTCCGCATGCCCCGACGCACGCGACGCCGTATTTTCGACCCGAACCCCATTTTTTTCCATCGTACGTCAACATCGAGTCATTTTTGACGAGATGTCGTTGACCGAGGGTCGCGGGCCCGGTCAAAGTCAACCCTTTGACCAAAATTACTGAAATACCCCTAAACTTAAAATGCCCCGTACGAGCTCATTTCAACTCCGATTGAGCTCATTCTTTTTGCATTGCGATCCTTATCTCATTCTCTACCATCTCAACCTAAGAAACTAAACTTTCACCTTTATTTCTTCAACCTCAATTTTTTAGATTCCTCGATCCGGCGCGCGTTAAACGATCGTTTCTTTTTCGAAATTAATTATAGCTTTAAATATGTTTATTAGGAATCTGAGGAATACTGTAACTTGTGTAGGTTATCAGTTGGGCCGAGTTTGTGATACCTAGTACTAGCTACTCGACAAGGTGGGGGTAACTTCTAAATCTTAATCTGTTTACTGTTTTCTAGTATATGCATGCGTTGCGAGATACTACGTGTTGTGGATTTATTTGTTGTGTCATACTTATACTATTCTGGGCATGCATTCTTCCCTACTCCTCTTCTACTACTCTCGAGGTTTGGTGGTCCTCATGAAATACACTAGCGGTATTGAGCCCGCTTAATTGGGTGGCGGGCAGATCCCGTACCCATCTTTCCCCTTTCTAATATCTGCTATGCATTTTACTTGCTGTGGCAACATGCTGGTAGATTTTTACTTTTTGTTGATTATCTGTTAAGTGTCATAAGATGAGGATGTTATTTCCCACGGGTGTATTCCACGCACTCACCCCTTAATCTGTACTCACACTACAGGAGATGAGGAAACTAATGAACCCTAGTCGGAGAATGGTGGTGCTGTCTTGGGAGTTTATGATTTCAGGCTGATGTTCCCCAAACACTTTCAAACTATGTTTTAAACAATTTATGCTTTGCGATGTCTGAATACGTATGTTGAATGTGGGATCCTGATGAAATATTCCGTTGTGTATATTGTAAATATCGGTAATGAGACCGATGGATTATCGGCAGGGGCCGATTGATGTGTGAATGGTATATGTTTTGTTCCTTATCCCCTTTCTTCTGTCGTCTTTAACCTCCTTCTTTCTGATGTGATATGTGTCCCTCTCTATTTTCTATCTTTACGCCCGTATGAAAACTCTGATATTTACTAAAAGAAAACGGGGCGTGACAGATTCACTCTTTATTTTTTCAGTTTTGTTCAACCTTAGTTTCTTTCTTCATTTATCCAATTAAATATTTCTGTTCTCTTGTATTTGTTCAATAAATACGTGATTTTTTTAGTTTTTGTTTTTTCAAGACCTTTTTCTTCTAATATTTGTCTCCAGAATTTATATCATTTGTCTTAGTAGTTAATTTTGTGTGCATGAGTTTTTTTTATCCATGTGAATTTCTTTAAGCATGGATATCTGTTGTTTTTAGAGAGAATTTGATCAAAGATTGAAGAGGAAGCTGTGGTTTAATAAAAAGAGAAGAAAATGTTATATATTGGTTTTTTCGATTTGGTTTCAAATCGATTTTTCATCCCAATTCGATCAGTTCGGTATCTTCATATACTCAATTCGGTTAATTCGATTTTGGTAACTTGATTCGATAGCCAAACCGATCGATGCACATCCCTATATACGAGTGAATCAGTTCAACTAGTCTACTGATGCCTTTAATCTAAAATGAAACTAAAGATAACATTTTCCCCACAGGGAACCCTCTTCATTGGGTAACATGTTAACGGGATTGTGATTTCTCAATCGAATCGAGGAATGAGATGGAATAGTGATTTCCCATTTAGGAATTACGTGGATGGTATGATGATGATATTTATGCCCTCATCCAATCCTCAACTCCAAAACCGAAATTGGTCCCGTTTATATAAAACAAGGATTTCATGTTCCCCTTTCTTTAATATTATATATATATATATAATAAATTAATAAATTTAGTAATTTATCCAAAGTTTTCCAAGTAATAATGCAACTCTTTTTACTCCTCACAGCTCAAATTTAATTAATCATCTAAAATTAAAATTAAAACTTTTGAAAACTCTCAAATCATACTTCTTTCATTCTCGTTAAACTTTTATGAGTTGTTTTTATTGTTTTGATATTTATTTATTGAGAATTGTTAAAAAAAAAAAAGATAAATTTTTGCTTATAGAAAAATAAATTTGGGAAACTTGAATCCTTTGTGGGGAATCTGTTTCTCAAGCGGTGAATCCCAACTTCTTACCAGGATTTCAAAATGGGGATGGTATTAATATAATGATGTGGTATATGAATGATAGTCAAAGTGGAGATGAGAATGGTTAGTAGGAATAATATTTGATATGATGAAATAAACAAATTAAGACAAAAATAAAAATAAAAGTAGGCGACTTGTTTACATCTAAGAAAAGGGAAATTAGTTACATAATGCTCAAGACATTTTTTTAGAGACGAATTAATTTTTTTTTGTTTTGGAAATGACATCGGATTGGAGGGGAATTAAACAGGTAATGTGAAGGAAATTAATTACAAGGAAATATTAATTACAAGTAATATTTCTATCTGGATAGATTCTATCCATCAAGATTTATTGTAAAAAAAAAAAGGGGAATATATATATATATATATATATATATATATATATATATATATAGACACACACATTAACTCCCTCTCTTTTTTTGCTTTATTTGAAATTAGAGGCTTTTTCCTAGCAAAGTTGCAGAAATTGAGGCCACCACCCAAAGATGCAACTTTGAGAGAGAAAGCTTTGGTTCATCAGACAAAGGCTTTCTAAACGTGAATTCTTGATTCTTTGCTTTTGGCCATATGTCCTTTTTCTTTTCTTTTCTTTATTTAATTTTCCCTTTTCTTTTCTCTTTTGCAGGCCCATCTCATTCTTAACCCAAATTTTCTATTACACTTGATGTTTCAACTGTATTTAATTTTCTTGGATACCGTCAAAATTGTTGTATTTAATTTTCTTGGATCCTGTCAAAATTGCAATTAATGTAGTGTACATCTTGTAATTCATGAGTGCAATATTGATCATTCATTTAACAAATGAAGGTTGAAACACACATTCAATAAATATCTAAACAATTGCATTTATATAGTTATTGTTACTTAAATTAGAACCCTATCTTCTTAAAAAAAATAGAACCCTATTCTGTTGGAGTATGCATAAGTTTATATATACATTGCTTTTCTAAAGGATAAAATGCTCTCCTTAAATTAGTCCTGCATAATATAATATGATATAATATAATATATGTGTGTGTATATATATATCTCCTTAAATTGTAAAATTGCCCTTTAGATCATGAAAAGTGTGGCAATTGATGCTTTAGTGATAATGTACTCTTTGAAAAACAATAAAGATGAAGCAATGATGTAAGGTAGAATAGAATCAACAAATTAATAAGTGGAAATTTTGTTATAATACAAGTTTCTTTATTACATACTTCATTGGCAACCTTTTACTTGCTACAATTTTGTTAATAATCACGAGCATTTGATCTGATAATGACAGAATGAATGAAAAAAATGTGAAAATTAATTAATTAAATTTTAGAGTTTGCAGCAGAAAAAAAGGACAGATTGAGAAATGTACTATCTCTATCAAATCCATAGGACAAACATAAGCTCCATAACAAAACTACAATAGTGGAATTTGGCCTTTCTGAAGTTCATGGCAGCACCTTAGTTGCTCTTTCCCGAGTCACATTGTCTGATCTACGCAATGATGCGCGCAATTATTGACGCGACTTTTTCACTGTTTTGTAGGGGTCTATAGATCACTCCTGCAAGCTACAACTCAACAAAGCATTTGTTGGTTCTATTTATCCACCATGTACAAATGAAATGGTGGTTTATTACTTGCTCACATTTTACTTCTTTTAGTGCTTCATTATGTGTTGTGGGCTTTGCCATGAAAGATTTAAACATGAGTGGAGCCACTATACTTCTCTTCACATGTCTTTGTGATTTCTTTGGAACTTAATACAAAGCACTCTTTTCCATGCATGGGGGGTGGGGTGGGGGGTGATGGATTTTCATGTTAATACAAGAGCACTCTTTTCCATGTGAAAGATAATGGATTTTTCTTTTCTTTTCAAGTGGAAGATCAAAAGCAAAGATCTCTCTCTCATCCATGCTTTTGCTTTTTTGAGCTCTCCCTTTAGGACTATTCCATCTTCTAATAAAGCTCAAATAGACATTACAATAGTGAGGATTTGGTCCCATTATGAAGGACAAGGCAAGGAGAAAGGAATAAAGCAAGAAAATTTAAAGAAGAAAAGAGAAATAAAGCTTCTCTTGGTTGCTTCTCCCATGCAGCCTATTCTTGCTACATAGTTATATTATTTGAACATTCTTAAAAACATTGTAATGATATAATAATTATCATCATCTTTTACTTCTCTTACACCTCCTGTTCTTGCAGGCACATGTCCCCAACTCTTCTTTTTTTGTTCGGGGAATTGCAATTCATATTTTTTTACCCTATAATATTGTACTATGTATACATCAAAGTACACAACTCTTGTGTCTTAACTTCTAATTCTTGCTACTCTAATATTCTTCACAATCTTGTGGGATTTTCTATCTGCATCAAATCTTCTCAACATTTCCCAAAAACCATCTTCTTAAATTAATCAAATTTTTTTTATCTCAACATGTTTTGATTAAATAAATATATTTATTTGCAACCAAATATCGATCAGTAAATTATATATAGCAATTTCTAACTCAAAGTACAAATAGAAAGACAAATTCAACAAAAACACGAGTAACTCAATTTTAATTATTAAACCGTCATGAAAAGTAGGTTAATTTCAAATTTGGTACTTTATGTTTTACTTTTTTTTCAATTTCAGTTCAACTTTGGTCGAAATTTTCAAAATCGCTGATGTGGCAGCCGGAAATTCTGATGGGGAGCCAAATTCAGACGGCCACATTAGCGATTTTGAAAATTCCGATTGAAATTTGATTAAAACATAGAGGACCAAATTGAAAAAAGGATAATTGATTGTCAAAAGATGAAAAGTATCTTACGTAAAAGATAAAAAATGAAATTACCACTAAAATGTAGGTAGTTATGTTTCACATTTGTAAACTACCCAAAAGAGACAATATCACACTAATTTTGAGATTTGAAATATCCAAGAGAGAGAGAGAGGTGGTTGGATACCAAAGTAAATCAACTAGATTTAACAGTGCTGGTGGTAAGGGCACAGGTAGCCTTACATGCAGAATCAGGTTTGAAAACAGAAATGGTCCCAAAAATTCTGATATAGTATACAATTGTTTTCATGGATTGCTAAAATACACAACACATTAATTATACTGAAAACTACAATGCCAATCCACTCCTCTTTCACCTGTCATTATCAATCCATGGGGGGTCAATGATACTACAATATCACTATCTTTATAATAGTGCCATGAATTGATTACACAACCCCACTTTAACTTAAAAATATACATTTCTATTCAAAAATTAAAGATAAAAATTTGTGAAAGCCAGCTCAGCCATTCTTGATTGCCCAAAGTGCAATTTCATCACCTCTCACTCAAAGTGCAAAAAACTAGCCATCTCTTTGCATTAAAGCTGAAGGGGCAATATTGGTCTTGTGAATAAAGAGAAGTGAGCATCATATATCAACTTTTGCTTTTTGTTTTTTCATTCATAATAAATAATAATAATAATCTTCACTTTACCTTCTTCCTCTTCTCCATCTCTTTAACCTCTGCTTAACTTCATCTTAAACCTCTGCAAAACAAAAAACAAATCTTTACTACATAACTTGATCATGTTCATAGGTGATGGAGGTAGTGAGAGAAAGGAGGAGAGAGAAAGGAAGAGGGAGAAAAGGGAAAGCTCAACTTCATTCTTGAAGTTGCTGACTCTCTTTTAAGCAAAAGTCTATTATGAACCACCCTCTTGAACTCTTTTCCATGAGCCATAATCTCCAAGAAAAAATGAAGCCCTTCATTGTTTTAGCTCTCACACTCTTGTCACTAGCCACCACTTGCATTTCCTCGTCTCTCATATCCGATTTCCATGCTTTGATCTCGTTGAAACGGGGCTTTGAGTACTCGAACGCAGCCATAGCCTCTTGGAATTCATCCAATCCTGTTTGTTCATGGAGTGGCATCAGATGCTTCCATGACAGAGTGGTCTCTCTCAACCTATCCAACATGGCTCTATACGGCTCTGTTTCACGCGACATTTCAAGGCTCGACAAGCTCGTGGACCTCTCCATTGATGGCAACAACTTCACCGGTGAAATCAAGATTGATGACATCACCTCTCTTAGCTTCCTCAACATATCCAACAACCAGTTTTCTGGGAGCTTGGATTGGAACTACTCAACTCTTCCTAATTTGCAAGTCTTTGATGCTTACAACAACAACTTCTCTGCTCCACTTCCACTTGGAGTTGCCTCTTTGAAGAATCTCAAGCACTTGGAATTGGGAGGCAACTATTTCTATGGAAACATACCTAAGAGCTATGGGGGCTTGCTTGGATTGGAGTACTTGTCATTGACAGGGAATGATCTTCAAGGGAGGATTCCGAACGAGCTAGGTAATCTCATCAACCTGAAAGAGATGTACTTAGGGTACTACAACGCTTATGAAGGTGGGATTCCAGTTGAGCTAGGCAACTTGGTCAACTTGGTTCTCTTGGATCTTTCGATCTGTGATTTGGATGGTACGATCCCTCCAGAGCTAGGGAACTTGAGGTCACTCAAGACGTTGTTTCTTGACAGGAATCGACTCTCTGGGACGATCCCGAAGGAGCTTGGCAACTTGACAGGGCTAGTGAATCTTGACCTCTCTGTGAATTCACTAAGTGGAGAAATCCCTTATGAGCTGATAAGTCTCAAGAAAATCAAGCTTTTCAATGTGTTTATCAACAGATTACATGGCTCAATTCCTGATTTCGTTGCCGATTATCCTGAGCTGGAAACTCTTGCTCTCTGGATGAACAACTTCACTGGAACAATCCCAACCAGTCTTGGCCAGAATCAGAGGCTTCAGATTCTCGACTTGTCCTCTAACAAGCTCACTGGTACACTTCCTCAATACTTGTGTGGCTCTAAGCAGCTTAGAGTAGTCATTCTTAGGAAAAACTTTCTATTTGGTCCAATTCCAGAGGATCTAGGCTCATGTTCATCTCTTGTTAGAGTGAGACTAGGAGAGAATTTCTTCAATGGAAGCATACCTAGTACCTTCATCTATCTTCCCAATCTCAACTTTCTTGAATTGCAAAACAACATGTTATCCGGTTCTCTCTCCGAAAACACTGATTCTTCTTCGAATCGAACTCAACTAGGCCAAATCAACCTCTCAAACAACCACCTTTCTGGGCCTTTGCCATTTTCCCTCTCAAACTTCTCCTCACTCCAAATTCTCCTCCTCGGTGGAAACCGTTTTACGGGCCCCATTCCGTCCTCCATTGGAGAGCTTCACCAAGCAGTGAAGATTGACTTCAATGGAAACTCACTAACAGGCGAAATCCCACATCAGATAGGCACCTGTCTTCACCTCAACTACCTGGATTTGAGCAAGAACAACCTTTCCGGTCCAATCCCACAAGAAATTTCCAACATTCGAATACTCAACTACTTAAACCTTTCAAGAAACCACTTCACAGACTCCATACCCCAATCCCTAGCCTCCATGAAAAGCCTCACCACAGCAGATTTCTCCTTCAACAACCTCTCTGGCAAGCTCCCAGAAACAGGCCAGTTCTCAGTGTTCAACACCTCATCCTTCATAGGCAACCCTCTTCTCTGCTCACCACTGCTCCACAATCCCTGCAACCAAACACCACCCACAGCCAGACCATCCAAAACCCACAACGCGTTCAAGCTCATCTTCGCCCTCGGCTTGCTACTCTGCTCACTCGTCTTCGCCACAGCCGCCATTGTCAAAGCCAAGACATTCAAGAAATCCACCACCAACACATGGAAAATGACAGCCTTCCAGAAGCTGGACTTCTCTGTCTCTGACATACTCGAATGCGTTAAAGACGGGAACATAATCGGACGTGGAGGAGCAGGGATTGTCTACCATGGGAGAATGCCAAACGGGGTCGAGATCGCGGTGAAGAAGCTGCTGGGGTTCAACAGCTTCAGCAGCCATGATCATGGCTTCAAGGCTGAGATTCGGACACTTGGCAATATCCGGCACAGGAACATCGTACGGTTGGTGGCGTTTTGCTCGAACAAGGACACGAATTTCCTCGTGTATGAGTACATGAGAAATGGGAGCTTGGGAGAGGCTTTGCATGGGAAAAAGGGAGGGGTTTTGAGCTGGGGTTTGAGGTACAAGATAGCTGTGGATTCTGCGAAAGGGCTGTGTTATCTGCACCATGATTGCTCGCCATTGATCCTGCACCGAGATGTGAAGAGTAATAATATATTGTTGGACTCCAGCTTTGAAGCCCACGTGGCGGATTTTGGATTGGCAAAGTTCTTGGTCGATGCTGGGGCTTCGCAGTGCATGTCCGCCATTGCTGGTTCTTATGGTTATATTGCACCAGGTATGAATATCATATCTCCTTTCTCTCTCCTCTTCTTCTTCTTCTTCTCTCTATCTTCTCTTTCTCCCATTGTTTCATTTTCATTCTACTTTTTCTAATTTTGACTAAACTCATTAATGGGATATCAAACTAAATTAGAGGAAATATGTATGAATTAGTAGAATTTCATAATCTGAAATTCAAATTTGTTTTCAAATAGTTATACATTAATCATTACCAACAATAAATTTTTTACTATAAAATATTATAATTATCAACTTTTTTTCAATATCGATTGGACATATATGAAAAAAACAAATATATATAAGTATATATCCTTATTTAATGATTTAAAGTCATAATTTCCTCCAACACCACTTCGACAAAGATATCTATTGCCCTGCTTTTTTCTATTTATTTATGAGATTTTGAAATCTTGAAAATACATTTCATTTGTATATGTTTTCATAATTACACTTTAATTTCAATTTTTTCGTGGACTTACTGATTTATTTTGCAAACTCAATAATATAAAGAAAAAATCATGTAACCGAATTTTTTTTTTTTTTTTTGGTATTTCAAAATTCAAATCCATAACTTAAAAAATATGAGAGGAAGAGAATGTAACACAGAAAGCGAGCAGATGGGGTTGAAAGAATTTTATTGGTAAACGCACTGAATTAGTATGAGTCGTGCTGTACTGAATCTGAGCCGACATAACACCTCGTTCTCGTGAAAGCCAAAATGACATCTTTGCCCCTCCGACAGTCCTACGTGTTAATTACCTTTATTAACTCATCCCCAAACTTTTTTTTTTCTTTAATTTTGTTTAAAGAGATTCACTTTGTCACCCCACATATCTTCTCATATAAAATAGTTTTTTTTATTTTTTGGAACTATTTCTCTTCTTGAATCCTGAACGTTTTATTAATCTTTCGTTGAAATCAATCTTCAATCGTTTCAATAAATAAAATAAAAAGGATAAAATTATCCAAATTTAACTAAAATATAATGAATATTAAATTTTAGCTATAAATTTTTTTCCTTAACAACAAGTGCCTACAAGTGCAATTTGTCCTATTAGATATGAAGTTTAAAATACGTAAGAACATTTATAATTTTATTTTCATTTCATGTATTCATATTTTCATCATAGAGATTTTGTGGTTATTAGTTTAGTTGTATTTTTAGCATGGGTATAATAATCATCCGAAAATCAAATAAAATTAATTTTTTTATTATTTTAAATAATTTTGTCATTTTTTTAATAAAGTTAAGTGACATTATGAGAGTTTGTTATTTATAGTTTATCAAAAAATAACATATATATATATATATATATTAGTTTAGTTGTATTTTTAGCATGGGTATAATAATCATCCAGAACGAAAATCAAATAAAATTAGTTTTTTTATTATTTTAAATAATTTTGTCATTTTTTTAATAAATTTAAGTGAAATTATGAGAGTTTGTTATTTATAGTTTATCAAAAAATAACATATATATATATATAATTTACTGTGGTAGAAAAAGTAATTTACCAGTGACATTCAAAATGTATTAAAATCAAAAACAGAAAATGTTGAAAATTGTATTATACTATTATCGATGGTTAATGGTGGGTACATGATCGAACACTGCAGAATACGCGTACACACTGAAAGTGAACGAGAAGAGCGACGTGTACAGCTTCGGCGTTGTCCTCCTCGAGCTGATCACCGGCCGCCGTCCGGTGGGCGGCGAGTTTGGAGAAGGGGTGGATATCGTGCAGTGGACAAAGTGTTCGACGAATTGCCGCAGAGAAGAATTCACGCGGGTTCTCGATCCACGGCTCACAGTGGTGCCCAAGGATGAAGCGATGCACTTGTTCTTCGTTGCCATGCTTTGCATCCAAGAGAACAGCGTCGAGCGGCCCACCATGAGAGAGGTCGTGCAGATGCTGTCGGAGTTCCCCCGCCGCTCGCCAGAGTTTCAGTCCTCCTCCTCCTCCGCCGCCGCTCACACCAAGAAGAGCCCTGATGAGAAGATTAGACAGGATGGATTGTTGGTATGAGTTCTCTAAGCTAGAACCTTTTTTTTTTTTTTAGTTTTATCCTCTTTTTTTGTGTTTTTTTATTTTTGTGAAAATAGGAGATTTGGTGGCCAAATATTAGTTGGAAAATAACTGCTTATATATGTAGGGAGATGGTAATCGCCTGTCTTTTTGCTACTTGTACTATAGTGTATACAAAAATTATCTATAATTTTTTTGTTTTGTTGGGTCTATTTTGAACATAAACACTATTTTACACCAAAACTCATAGAAATGTGATTGTCTACAAGTTGACTCATCTCACAAAATTAAATTAACAATAAGTACATTATATAACATGAAATATGAAATGTAACATCAAATGTAATAAAAGATTCAAACCGTTGATTGAGGAAGCTGATAATGGAAGTAATAATACAAATTGAAAATATGCAATTAAAAAAGAATATCAAATATGTAGGAGATTTTATTGTTTTTGCTAATTTTTTTAAGTGGTCAATTATTACTCATGATTTTGCCAATAAAGTGTTGTTTTGGTTGATTTGAAAGGTGAGCACAAGAATTGCTGACCATAAATTTGATTTGAAAAAATCCTAATTGCACATAATCTAGAAAAAAAAAAAAAACAACAATTTGATCATGTATGTTGCATGTTATTACACGTCTCATAATTTTATATTCATTTTACAAATGATTAAAATTACATGTCTCATAATTTTAAATTCGTTTTAATATTACATGCGTTCTAATCAAATTGTGGTTAAATTAACAATTTTTAATGATCGAAATAACGAAATCTACCTAAAGTTTGAAATTTTTTAAACGATTAAGTTTATTAAAAATATAATAAGAAAAGTAATTGGGGTGGTCGGTGTTATTATTAATATGAATCGAATGAGTATGTCATAGTTGTAATTCTGGCCCATTATTAATTGGGCTGGACTCCTGTGGATATCTACCTTCAGCCCAAATTAAAAAACCGTGATAATCTGGCCCAACTGCTTTCTAGCTGAATAACCTTTTTAAAAAGAGGGATAATAACGGGCCGGTATACGGTAGAGATCTTTTAACCCCATAAAACCAATAAAAAAATAGTATTCTCTCCACTACACTGTATAAAAACGGTTGTTTTATATAACTCACATATTATCCAATCAAAATAATAAATGTCTATATTATAATGTTAGGATGTATACTATAAGCCTAACTTTTGTATGAACATCTTTATGATATGAGATTCATTATGATCAAATGTTTGCATTTTATATTTGTTATATATGTGTTAATGCATTTGCCCAATTTAATCTATATTGTAGATAACATGGTGTGTGGTGCCACACAGAAGATCATGCTATCAGTTCCTTATAGATTATAAATAGTAGCTCACAACCAAGATGAATTTGGACAAACCATTGGAACGGTTGTAGTGTAATTTGGTATTAGTCTATCTTGACTATAAAGTTACACTAGTACATTTTGTATGTATTGAGCAGGACCATTTGAGGTTGTTCGATTTGTACTGACTATATAAAAGAACAAGACCTCTGTTATTATGGATGTGCGTCTTCTTAATTCCTATATAATAACGGACACATGTAATCAATGTTTGTCTCTTTAATTTGCCAATGGGTGAGATTTATTAATAAATCAATAGGCTCGGTGAATTGGGAAACAACATTGCTTATATGGTGTGTTGTTGATTATAGAAGGAATCCGTGTCCTAATTATTTAGGATGATGATGTCCCCTTGAGGAGCTCATAAGTATTATCATGTAAACCCTGCAGGTGGATTTAATCCGACATGATAATAAAGATGAGTGGTACTACTCTTGGAATTAGATGTAAGTTAATTAAGTTGTCAGTAACTTATTTAATTTACGGACATTCGATATCTTAAACGCGGGGAAATAAACGTACACATAATAAAGGAGCCCATATTGTAATATGGGATTAGGACGGTAGTTCAATTATAATTCTTTAGTGGACCGAGTTATAATTGATGGGCTTAAGTTGGGTGTTCGGGCTGAACACAGGACACCTAAGCCCATCAGGAGGCCCAACCCTAATTCCTCCTCTAGGTCCCTGTTGTAGCCTATAAATAATCCCTAACTCACGCCTCCTAGAATCACTAGAAACTCACGTCTACATCAAATACACAGAATCACGAGAGAGAGTGATAGGAGGCGAGACAGTTGAGACTTTGGAAGATCGTCGCCCACACGACGTCCAAGGGAAAGGGATAGGAATACGACAGAAGATCGAGGGGTTCAAGCTCTATCGATTGTTCGACAGTTCTGACCTTAGAACTGGTTCGTCTTCACCTATTACGGTGAAAGTAATGATTCATTTTCCGCTGCGTGTTAATCATTTCTTGTCTGGATCCCGAATTAGATAATTGCATAGAGTCGGCGATCTGGTGGTTCCAACATATAAACCCAAAAAAAGGAAACAAAAATCTCTCTAATTTCATTCTCCAGAAAATTCGTGATCTTATGTTGATTCTATGAATCGTTTACTCCAATGGTGACTACTGCACCATCATCTCTCTAATTCTATGAATCCCACTTCTCCCAAAAAATCACATTGAACCGTACGCTCCAAAAATTTCTCTAAATTCAGCCACACATGCGATTTCGACGCCACAGATTATCAGGCCGGTAACGATGGCACCGAAATCAGTAAAGCCTAGAGCCGGAAAGGGAAAAGCTACACGAGAAGATGAAATCCAACAACCGGAGAAACAAAAAAAAAGTAATTAAGTACTCGAATTTTGTTAATTTCTTAGGATATAGCATTTTGATGAATTGTCGATTTTGTAAAGAAACAACAGGGTTTCAGTTTTTGCAATTAAATTTCCAAAAAAATTTCAAAACTCCAAAATGGGTTTAGTGTTAATTTGTAGTTGTGGCATAATAGTCATTGCGGTACACTAAGAATCCGTAGCCGGTTTAGAAATGGGTTTGGTGTTCATTTGCTTTTTTAGAATTTGTTGTTTTGAATTTTGAATGATTACATGATGATTAGATATGGGAAAATTTGTGGGCCTTATAATCTGAATGTGGTGTTGTTGGTGAAAGACGAGTAATTTGCTTAAATGATGCATATTAATTCGCCGTGTAATGTAAATGTAGTTTCTGGTAATTTTGTGGAATAGTTGACCATGTAATTGTACCGGCTCGTTAATTATTTACTTCAGGTTCATTGTGTAAATCATGCTTTGAACATAAAAAAAATTGGTTTTCCCGGTTCAATATATATGTATTCACGGCTCATCACCTATTTAAATCCGGTTCATTGTATAAATCATGCTTTGGGGTTATTTGTTAATGTAATTACTAGAACAATTTTATAATTTGCAAAAAGTAGTCGACACATCAATCGTTTACTGCTGGTGCAGTGCGTACTTCATATTTGTTTACTGCTGGTGCAGTGCGCACTTCATATTTTTTTTGAACAAAATATAGTGTGCTTGGACTGAATCCATATATCTGTGTTGCTAGTTCTCTAATTATTTACCGGCTCATTATTTATTTACTTCCGGTTCATTGTGCAAATCATGCTTTGAACAGAAAAAATATTGTGCTTCCCACGGTTCCATAAATGTGTATTTACGGTTCATGAAAATTTTGTAAAAAAAAGTAAAGATGCAATTTTCATGTTTTCAGGTGGGGGGCACAAACTAAAATACCCTACAGATGTAATATACAATTGGTGGAGATGGATATCACATCATTATAGCTCCGAGAGGATCACAAACTTGAGCTCCAAAAAACACCCTTTTTGGTTGTTCTTACAAACAATCTTCAATGGAAAAATAGTCCCGGATAATTGCAAAAAGAGCGATGATGAAATAAGAGAGATTGTCAAGTGCTACAACAAGACACACAAGGATTTCATATTTGGTAGAGCACTAATAAAGCCTAATAAGGATGATGTCCGACTGATTTTTGGTGTTAGGGGAGACGACAAAGAAATTGTGATTGAAAAAATTAATTTTCAAGAGACAGAATTTCTGCGCCAGTGTTTTTCAGATAGAGCAACCGCAGAAGTGAGAAAGGATTTTCGGTTGGGAAGACAATATATATATACCAAGCTTCTCGAAAAGGTAAAAAGCACAAGAGTTGAGGATGTGAGAAACGTAGCTAAGATGGTGACATTGCATCTGTTGTCAGGAATTTTCATTACAACCAAAAACACATATATTCCATGGGCATATACATCCCTTGTTGATGACTTTGAAAATATTTGCTCATACGACTGGTGTGGGCATATATTGAATCTTTTGTTGGACAGCTTGGACACATCAAAGGATGGAAATGCTAATAGATGCTTACTACTGCTCCCGGTACGTATCTCTTCAGTCCATTACATTGGCATGGCTTTTATATTATAAACGCAACTAAATAAATATTGAATTTTTTAAAATTGTAGTATATTTTATGTGAAAGGACCAACTTGGTCAATCCATCTACCAACCACACCTTCCCTCGATTTCTAAAGTGGAATTTGCGGCAACTATATACAAAAATTCAAGGTGGTGACTTGAAGGAAATGGATATTAGAAATGTGAGTATATTATTCCAGTGTTTTGACATTCATAACTTTTGGTTCCCTTTTGTTGTAATAACACTTATATATCAGGAAAAATGATGAGAGTTTGTTTTGCTGTATAATCTAGTTTGGTTGATATATCTTTGTTTTTCGGTTTATAGAAATTGAGCAGCCGGTACAGGGGAAAATAGTGAAGTGTTAATAGTTAACATGCTTTGAAATAATTGGTGCAGGACGTCGTGAAATTTCTTAATGCCACCGAAGAAGAAAAGAGATTGTTAATAGATCATGGACCTGGACAATCATTGCAACCTCCACTCCTTGCAAACCAGCAAACGGAAGCCATATCGAGTGATAGTTCACAAGCAGCCAACAACATTATACTAATGAGCACTGCGGATGAACAAGTTATGGGCATGCAAACATCGGGGGACATTTGTGAGAACCAGTCTGATAATGAAGAGGCATGGGGCTTGGATACTGTTTTACAGTTCATGAAATCCAATGATTTTATCAAATAGCCAGGACCACGTAGATTGAATCCAAATGAAAAATTTGATCCAGAATCAAGCCCCCTTGTTGATGTGAGCATCGACCTAGACGATGAAACGTGCAACAATCTGACTCAAGGGTTCCATGATCCAATGGAAGTGTTGGCGATAACAGTAATGCTTATAGTATTGGAATCAACCTTAATTGGCATAGGGGAAGAGCAGGAACTTCGAATAACTGTGTTTGTAATTATCCTTTCATTTTGTGTTTATAAAATCAATTTCAACTGCGGTTCATGATAAATAGTGATCCGGTTCAATACTATATTGAATCCGGTTCATGAAAATAATTGATGCGGTGCATTTTGTGTTTATAAAATCAATTTCAACTGCGGTTCATGATAAATAGTGATCCGGTTCAATACTATATTGAATCCGGTTCATGAAAATAATTGGTCCGATTCATTACAATAACTTTTTGCTAAAAAGAATTTATTCTTTGCAACAACAGCACACCAATATGGAAATGCATGGATACCTACAAGAGGCTAATTTTAAGCGATGCAAAGATTATTTTAGAAAATTATGGATTGGAATGCCAGGTACGTTTGATTTGTGTTTTTTCAATATTTTGCAAAAATCACGGGTGTGTTGTCAATTATAATGATAAAGCTATATCCACTTGCAGCATATTAATGCATGGGTAGAAGTAGTTCAGAGGAAGGCTGAAGCACAAAAGAAAAAACAAAAAGCAACCGTGTTTCATAGCGAGAGCTGGGTAAAACATTGATTTATCTATTTTTGGTTTAAGATTACAGTACAAATAACAAATATATTTTAGATAACCAGCAGTTTATAACATGAAATAGAGTTATGTTGCACGACATACTATTGTCCCTGAATTTGTAACATTACAAGTAATAGAGATCAAGGAAAAGTTGGAGGAAGCATTGCATTTCGAATTCTTATTATTTCCAATAAACACAAGTGGTGAAGAAGACACCTTGAAAGGGGAACTTGATCATTGGACGCTACTCGTATACGAGCAAAAGGATAGAAAGTGGACTTTTTTCAACTCCACGAGACCTCCAAAAAGAAATAAGGATATGTACCTTGAACGTGCCAAAAATCTGGTACAATACTACAATACTTCAATATATATATTTGCATATATAATTATACTGAATACATGTATCGTAAAATATATTCACTGAATTGTAACAGGTGGAATTTGTGGAGCACGAAATAAAGAAGAACCTCGAAGCTAACTTATGGAATTTTGGCACACCAGTTAGTCAGATGGATTTTAAATGTGAAATTACACCATATGAAACTCCACCGCAACAGAAAAAGGGGACAAGAGATTGTGGCATCATCGTTTGCTAGCTTATTGAGACATTCATTATGAGCAAGTTAATACCGTGCGTCATAGCAAATAAAGAGACACATGCGTATAGGGCCAAGATGATAAAGTGGATACTCCAAGATAGATTAGCAGTATAGATGGATACTTTCATATGATAATTATCTTACAAATAGTATTTTGAAAACACTTGTGGTCATTGGGATTGAATAGTATTATGAAAACACTTGTGTTCTGTGAATTGCTTTCATTTAGATTTAGATATGTGAATTGCTTTTATTTAAATTAGATTAAATGTGATTTTGGTTGATGATTTTTCCTTTTTGCTTAAATATTTTTACCTAGTAATTTGTTGATATTGGATGGGTTGTGTGAGAAAAATTTAATTACTCTTTTAGATCATCCGACTCATGGAAAATGTTGTGTCGGTTCCCAAATTTGGATGTAATAGTAAATTAAGGGGTACTCCGATTCATTATAGAATAATAACGGGCCGGTACATTATAGAATATCCGGTTCATTGTAGAATAATATTCGGTACACTACAAATTTAGAGAGAATTTTTCTAACCAAGCTCAAGGGGATTATCTGAGGCCATACAAAGATTTCTAAAGTCTGCAAACCTTGTTTGCACCAATGTAATTTTGTGATATCGATATTGATATTTATGCTGATATTTTCGTAAAATTAAAGTATCGATATTCTCAAGAAAACCTGAAATGAAGTGAATTTTTTGTCCTTGGTTGGAAGTGCAAAGGCATTCCTGAGTCTATTAACTATTCCCTAATCCTGCATTCAGTATAGTTCAAATTAGAAAGAGCTACAGTTGAAATTTCTAGGAACATTCATTCCCTTATATATTCTTAATTAGTTGCTGCCCTCATTCTTTAAATTTGTAGACTTATCCAAGTAGTACTTAAACTGTTCGCTTCCTTGATTAGTTTTATATTTGTTTGTTTTGATGCTAATTGTTAACGATCTTCATTTCAATATTAACATACTTTTTATAGACTTTTCCAGCAATATTGTTCTGCTCTTCTGAGCATACCAACCAACTTGGTGATTCTATTAACGATTTTGTACTTGTTTACTACTTATTAGTTTGTAATTTTTTAATATTGTAGGATTACGTAGGCAACAAAATACTGGAACTATCTGGGCAAATGCTATCACTTCTTTTTGAGGTAATTCTGTTGTTACACTTCCGAAAAATTGAGTCTGCAACCACACCGCAAAAAGTGTAAAAAATATATAATAAACATGGTACATAAAGTAGATATCAACGGTTCATTGCATCAACTAAATTTTGAAGAGAAAAATTCATAACAAAATAAAAATACAATGTAAAACAACAGACACAATTAAACTAAAAGATGGTTGCAACATGTGATAGAAAAACAAAGTATGTAAACAAATAGTACTTAAACCTTGAAAACAAATATCTAAGAAATATGAAACAACAATAAAAAATCTAATCAATGAATATCTCTGCCGCTAACAGCTCCCTGCAACTCTTCCTGTTGTGATGGCCTAACTTGTGACAATGACCACACATAATCAAGCGTGATTCTTCTCCGTTCGATTTGATTCTCTGCTTCTTCGGTCTCCCAGGCAACCTCTTCATTGTTAGTGGCACAATACGCTGATTGTTGCCCATTGCCAAAACCTCAAATCTTTCAGTGATCGGAATAGGTAATATTGCACCATCATAACAGCGACGGTAGGTGCTAACATGGAAATATGATTCAACGACATTATCAACACCGAGATTGGGAGACCTCCGAAGAACAGCGACAACATGAGCACATGGAAACTCATCCACCTGCCACTGATGACAAGAGCATATCCGCCTCCCCAAATCAACTTGAACAGATGACTCAGAAAACACTTCAACAAACATCCCACCCGTCACGCAACTCTTCACATCCCAGCGAGCACCAACTGCCAAATGTTTCTCCCATATATCTACATACTCCTAAGTCAAAAGGGAATTCCACTTCTCTGCTTTACTCCTAAACCAATAAGATTTGATTCACGATCAGCGTGCTGACTTAATGTAGTCAAATGATCATTATTATGATTAGTTAAATCAGAGATGAACAAATCTTCTATCCGAAGCTCATGAACAACTCCCGTTTCACGTGTTATAGATTGTGAACCGTTGCAAGTATTTATATGAACCTCTGCTACATTCACATTTATCATCCTCAAACCGAGCATCTCACCCACCAACAACATATTTCTCAAATCTAAGTCATTTTTTAAACAACATTTATGGTGACCTTCAATAGAATATTGAAAGGCAACGTCACCACAATTAACATTACTCCAATTATTACAAAAAGCTTCAATTAAATTGGTAAAAGAAAAACCTGGAACAACATTCAGAACAAGAGTCTCTTCTTTGAAATTCACCATTAAAATGCAGTTGCGTTCCATTACACCAGTCTGAATTTGTAATTCGTGAATATGATCGGGAAAAAACTGGAAATTGAAGGGGGGAAATGAATTATTTCATTGAGATGTAAAAAAGGGGAAAACTATTTAAGAAGGATATTTTGAAGACTGATATTTTATGTGATCATCGGATGATCACGTAAATGACGAGAAAAAAGGGAATATAACAGACATGGTGATATATATGGAATGTAAATTATAATAAAAATATAATTTGACCGTCTATGTACTTAAGAGAAACAAAGATTTTTGGGGTGATTTAAGGGGTTAAAAGTTATGTAAAGTGTACTTGGGCATAATAATCTAAAAAAAAGAAAGTCCTACTTATAACTAGTTTCAAACGATTTTTTTCTAAAAATAAGAACAAATCTAAGTTTTTAAAGGAATTGCTGATGAGAAAAAAGAAAATGGAAAACTCTTTTGGAGTTAAAAAATAAAATAAAGTAACAGAATCACATACTAATATTATGTGCCCTGACAAATTACAAAGTTTAATATTACTCATTTATGGCATTTGTCATCCTTATATTCATTTGAAGGTGTATGGTTCTGATACAATTAGCAATTATAATGAGTTACAATGGGCTGGGGTGTTCACTTGCAAATTCGTACGAACGAATTTAGTGAAACAACATATAGATAATAAATCGAATGAAAAGCAAGTGAAAATAAGAGGAATGGGGCATAGAAGCCTGCCCGATTGATCGTAGTTGGGCAATTCTGGTCGAATTGGAATTTTTTATTACTACGAATCAAGAAATAATAGTATATTACTCCAATACAATGATTTCAAATATGTTTTTTTTTTTTTTTTAAGATTAAGGGTCAAGCTAAAGAGTACAATATTATTGAAAGTACATCAATTTGCCTGATTTTAAGGATCCGATATGATCAAATTGGATTTCATTTTATTCGGATTAGTTACATTTTCTAGATATTGTGGATTTGAGTAAGTCTTCTTGAGATAGATTTTTTGATGCCTCGAATCTGATGAGGAGCCGTGCGTGTAGACCTAAGACCTGATTGGCTAAGTCAATCCTGGCTAGCCCTGGATCTGACTCGGCTGCCAAATTCGAGTCATGGTGAGTCGGCCTTTGGCCGACTCCAACAATTTGACCTCGTCTCTCAGCTCTGGCCAGCTTGGGTCAAAGCAAGTCAAACCAAAGTTCTATCACCTCACAAGTTTTCATCTTGGTCGGCTCGTCCACTTTGGGCAGGCTCGACACTTCCTGATTGTCACTCGAATTGATGGCCAATCCTAGTTAGGGGTGAACAAAACCAAACAGGAACCAAAAAATCGAACTAATCCGATAAATCAGTTCGGTTCTGTTGAAAATTTAAGAACAAAATAAAAGTTGGTTTGGTTTTGTTTTGAAAATAATTGGTTAATTGAATTGAAATTTTATTTTTGTATAGGATTTTTTTATTTTATATATATATATATATATATTTTTTTTTTCTTGTTTGTTTGTCAATTATGTAAAGTACTTGATTTTGCTTAACAAATAATTGCAGGGTTTAATATATATTTTCTTCAAATATGATTTTTAATTAATAAAATGTTATTGTTAAAAAAATAATAATGAAATGCTCAAATTTAAACATTCCAATTAAATTCGGTTCGGTTTTCAACCGAACTGACCGATTGCTCACCCTTAGTCGTGGTTCTGTCGTGTTGGACACCCTTGGTCGGCCCTGTTCTGCTCTCTTGGGATGAGAACTCCATTTGAATCATATCAGTTTAGTTTGTGAATTTCCTAACTTACCCCTGATCGTTTCACTTGGACAGGAGATGAAAATTTGAAACCTTACTCAAAATGAGAGATGTATGTACTGCTAACTACACCTATATGTACATGATCAAGATTGTTAAACTCATTTTTTTATCGTAAGATTTTACAAACCTCAACATCATGAGTTTTTTTGCTCGCTTGAATAGTCTATCAAGTTTTTTTAACTTTTAAATTTTGATAATTAGGTTTTTATACATTTATTTTTATATTATGAAAATTCATGCAGGCAGTTTCACACAATAGGAAGAGATGAACTTAGTTGAAAAATAATAATCTTAGAATATATTTCATTTCATTCAAGGATTTTATAAAGAACAATAAAACATATCTTCGTTCTGACTCATTATATTTGACTGACCACATAACAAACAATCAAAAACCGAAGCTAACCGACCATAGAACAATCAACCAGAACAACCGTAGCTATTGACCACAAAACAAACTAGAACTCGATCTTGTTTTCAGTTTTATTTGTTGATTTGGTGACTAAACAACCAAAGCTAGATTTTGTTTTCGGTACCATTTATTTATCTTGTTTACGATACCATTTTCTTTGGTTGTATGAGTAAATTTGTCCATCCAAATTTACAAGTTTTCGGTATAATCTTTTTTATCTTGTTTTTAATATTATTTTCCTTGATTGTTTGACTAAATATGTCTATCCAAATTTACACGCCAATTATCTTTTTATTTTGTTTTTATATTATTATTTTTGATTGTTCGACTAAATCAGTCTATCCAAAGCTACACACCAAGAATGAAGATTCAAAACACTCATTTATGCTGTGACTCTTATGAATTCTTCGTTTTATTATGTGAAATAAACCCAAAAAAAACATACATTTCCATAAGACAATCCAATATATGTTTTTTTATTAATTAATAATCATAATTCATATAGAAAAACTTCTTGATGGAATTTCTTTTACACCATTGTACAGTCAGATACCATTTTGACTCTGACATGATTAAATATCTTTCAAATTGAAAATCTCTTGAACTTTAGATCTGACGGACGAGATCATTTCTCCTGCAATTAAGAAAGCGACGAGAGCCGTTGGATCTCTTCAAGGGTTTAGTCACAGTCCCCTCAGTACCCACGCCTCCCTTGAGCTTCCTTTTGCTCTCTTCTTCTTATTCTCGCGCACTCTCTCTCTTGCGAAGAAAAAACGCTTATATTTCTCATATTAAGCGGTTTTTCGATATTGAAAGAGAGAGAAATCCGTTTGAAAGGTGGGTTTTCTCCTATCTTGTTGGAAACTTAAAAACATTTGTGTTTTCTTCGTGGGTTTTTCATTTTCTTGTATTTAATAGCCTTTTTTGGGGTTGCTTGTTCTCAAGATTCGAAAGCCGAAATGGATCTGAACAGTGACTTGAATCTGTTTGTTCTTCTGGAAATTTCATGTGTTTTTTGAAACTTTCTTCACACGCTTCAGGAATCATCACACACTAAGTGTGTCTGTGTTTGTTTGGTCATGCATATTTGGAGGTAAACTAGTATATTTCTTCGTGCATATTGAAAATGGTGGAGAAATCGAACTGAAGAATAAGTGTTTTCTTTCATTGGTGGGTTTTTCAAATTTCAATTCGTCTTTTTGGGTTTTGTTTTCGAGTACAGCTTTAATACCTTTTTTATTTCTAGACTGTTTGTATTCATGAAAGTGGGATCTGAGTGAAATCTTCGGTTTTTTATTATCCTTGAAATAAAATACACAATTTACTTGTAGGTTTCAAGAAATAAATCAACCACAAATTCATGGGATTTTTTTCCCTTTTTTTAATTTTTTTTAAATTTCTGGGGTGGGGTTTCTCGCGATCTGGGCTCCATGGATAACTATTTTTTATTGTCGATATTCTGTAGATGTGTGTGTATGTTTGTTCATTTATTTTTTAATGCATAGATTATTTTCCATTTGTTTATTTGGACCTGTGCTTATTTGTTTGGTTGAGATAAATATGTGGTTGTGCAAAGAAGGCAAAAACTTCTTCTCTTGAGGGAAAAATATAAGTCAAATATCTCTCCTTGATTGGCTGTATTTTCAATGAAGACCGATTTTTCGGAATTCTTTTCTCAAGATATTTTAATTTTCTAGGGATTTGTTCTCCTCCATACTCTCTCAGTAAAGTTAAAAGAAAATATCTTTTTCTTGTTATATTTGAGCCACGTGGATCTCTCTTTCTCTCTCTGGTTTTCATGGTAACAAAAGTATCTTGAGATTTATGAAGGAATAAGAATCTTGATCTTCTATCTCATGGGGGAAGAATAGAATCTCCTTTTTTTTTTAAGGGGTATGGGCATGGCAATTTGAAACTCTTATTTTATTTTATTTTTATTTTTCCCTAATGTTGTGGTTTTGTATAATAAACTCTTGTTGTGGTTATGAAATGGTTTACTGAATTAATGGATTAAATGTGTTAGTTACTGTGTATGTGCTTGCTTCTTACTTTTTCTTTGTATGTGTTTTCATTTGTTGTAGGTTGAACTGTTAATATTGAAGGCTAAAATGTCCGGAAACAAGAATATAGAGACATGTATGTCCTTTTGATTCTTTTGTCAAATTATATTTTATTTTGGAATGTTATATATAACTTAGTTTGTATGATTGCTGATGCTGATATTGCTGGTTTGTGAGGTGTATACGTTTGATCCTTTTGTTGTCTGTGTTTTTTTTTACAAACTGCCACCATATTGTTGCTTAGATGCTTGCAACTAATCATTCAACATTTGATTTTTGGTCATTGCATGTAATGATTTCTAGATTGTGTCAATTGTCTGATTTCTTGACTGTATACATCTAATAGGTTTGTTGGATGTCTGATATTGTAAATCATAAGTAAATTTATGTTTTCATGTATATGAATTTTTCTGAAGTGAAAATGACTTATCTGTTTTTGGACACATGTCAATTCTTTATGTGTATATGGTTTCTAATGAAGCTTATGTTTAATGACATTATCTTTCCTGCAGCTGAGCTAAGCCCTTCTGTCATGAAGTCTGATTCATCTATCAAACACCCCGATAATGATATCGTACGTGCTTGCTGACATGGTTTTTTTTTTTTGGGTTTGATAAAATTTAGCAGTTCTAATTCTCATTAGTTTTTTATGTACATTTTATAATTTGTTGTTTTCATGATATTCTTACAATGTATTATTCTCCTAATATACATTACCTTTTTTCCCTGGATAAAGCTCTTATTCTATGTGCTTTCCCTTTCTTTTGCCTAACTTGTTTGTATACTCTTGTAATTAATTGTTAAACTGTCCTCGAGTCCTTTTTACTTCGTGATTTCTTGTATTTCAAACCAATAAACTTGCCAAGAAACGTTCTCCCCTCTTGTCCTTCAATTCATTATTTTCTATTCTCTTCGTTTCTTGCACATCTTACTGTTAGCTTGTTTGAATATAGTTTTTTGCATATAACGTGGTTACAATTGATATGTTAATAAAACTGAGATCTCCCTTTTTTCAGGGCAGAGATGGACTACAATCCGAACCCGTTTCCTTTGCATCTGCTGCTGGCAATGGTGTATCTGCACCCAAAAGCTCAACTGATCAACAGTTGGCTTCAGAGCAAGGTGTTTATTATCCACCTACCAGCTGTTATGATTATTATTATCCAGGTTGATATTCAATTGCATCTATCATTACTATTGAGGATGTTTTTTCAATGGCTAAATGTCATCTTTTTCTCATGTTCCATAGGATATAATGGCAGCTTTTCACAGCCAGATGAAAAGGGTTATTTCAGCACGCCTGGCGGTTCATACACGGTATGTTTCACCTTCTTTGATTTCTTGATATTCCCATTCCCATTTCGTTTTATGAAATAAATTGTAATCTGGAAATTTATGATTATCCAGGGTATGCAACAGGACAATGGTTCACTCCTATATTACCTTCCTAGCTATGGTCCATATTCAACTGGTGGATATATGGGGGTCGATGGAAAACAAGCTTACACTTCGTCATATGGATCAGAAGCCTTTCCTTGTTACACATACGACCTGGCCTATGCCGGAAATGGCTCGACTGGATCTGCCTCTAAATCTGGTTCAGTGAGGTCTTCAGTGACTCCAAGCGGCAATGGCAAGTCCAACGGATATAATTTCCAAAAAACAAACAATCTCTCAAGCAGAACTTCATCTTCTCATTTCAATTTGAAAAACCAACAGCCCCATTCCTCGAGGTCCTATCAGAATCAGTCTCTTAATCCATTGAATAAGGTACTTGTCCTTGGATCAATTTCAACTCGTTTTCATGTAGGTTAGTCTGTTAAATAAGGTTCCATTTGTTTTATGTTCTTGCAGTTAGGTTCTGGCCTTATGAGCGGATATCATGGCGGTGGTATCTCGTCATACTCCAATCGAAATCCTCGTTCTTTTTCACAGTATGGTCCCGTAAATTACCAATCAAATGTATGGAACAACAATTACAAGTACAAGTCGAGAGAGAGTTCTGGGAGAGGTGGTGGCGGTACAGAGTTAACTCGTGGCCCTAGAGCAGACAATAAGAACAACTCCAATGCGTCACAGCTGGAGGTTGTTGAACAACTCTCCTTTGCCATTCAAAGGGATAAGTATAACTTGCAAGATTTCCAGACGGTCTATGATCATGCAAAGTTCTTTGTTATCAAGTCATACAGTGAAGACGATGTTCACAAATGCATCAAGTATGATGTTTGGTCGAGTACTCCAAATGGCAACAAGAAATTAGATGCTGCTTTCCATGAAGCAGAAGCTAAAAAGACTGAAACAGGTTTACCGTGTCCTGTCTACCTTTTCTTCTCGGTAAGCTTATGCTCGTTTTTCTAAGTCCTACGCTTTTTTCTTGTATTCTTTAATCACATGATGTTTACCTTGTTTACTTAAAGGTGAATACGAGCGGGCAGTTTGTGGGCATTGCTGAGATGGTTGGGCCCATTGATTTCACCAAAAACATGGACTTTTGGCAGCTCGATAAGTGGAACGGCTTCTTCCCCGTAAAGTGGCATATAATTAAAGATGTTCCCAACACGCTCTTGCGACACATAATCCTTGAGAACAATGAAAATCGTGCTGTCACTTATAGCAGGGACACTCAGGAGGTACAATGAAAACTTTTGATTTAATAATCGATAGCTAAATGTGGTTTGATGACCTGAAATTCACGATGTGTATGTTAAAGATGTCGTAAACTTGTTTCATAATATGGAGTATTTGGTTCTCTCAGATTGAACTGAAACAAGGGTTAGAAATGCTTGAGATTTTCAAGAATCACACGGCAAAGTCATCGTTGTTGGATGACTTCAACTTCTATGAAAACCGTGAGAAGATGCTCAAAGCTAAGAGGAACGTCAAGAATGGTACCGATTATGAGGTCAGTTTCGTATTATATATCCTCTGCATGCATATGATTATTAATGACAGTATTCGTTTTTACCATTCGACATTTGATACAATTGTAGGCCGGAGAAGGTGCAAAGAGCGATCTGCAGGCCGACGCTTCGTCTCTCATCTCTCTTACCAAAAACCTGTCTCTTGATTCCCAACCACTGCAGAGTAGTATTTGAGCACAGATATCAGATAGAAATAGAGGAGAATAGGGTTTTTGCTTTTCATCAGTTTTGTCTAGGTAGAGAGATAGCTACTGCCATTGTTTTCAAGATTCTCTTATCATTCTTATCATTTCATCTTTATTACAAAGCTGTTGCTTCTTTCTGTTTTTGCTTGGCCAAATAAATATGATGATGCTACCTGTGTTTGGATGAACTTTGGATTTTAATGAGAGATGTTACGTTTCTTGATTTGCTTTTGACTGATTTTTATTGTATTTTAGCCTTGATATATTCATCAGAAAAATATCTGATGTATTGACTTTTTTTTTCCCCTAAATTTGCAAATGGGGTCTTCTTGTTAACTGGTATTTCTAATTTAATAGCTTTTATTGGAAAGTGATGAGCTTTGACGATTGTTTTGTAATTAGTTTTATAATACATCACTGAATTATTACACCTGTTGATTTTAGTTGCAATAAATAGTTGATAATATATTTTCTTGTCTTTTTGTGTTGCTTGGACATTTTAATTTTTTTAGTTATAATAACTACGCCTATTTTTAAATTACGTTGAGCAACAAAACTAGAAAAATACAATATGTTGGAAAATGATTTTGGCCTATCTCTATATGCATATGTATTATCATTATTCATCGTATTTTTTTATTTGTTCAATCAAAAAAATTATCTATATAGTACAGATAATTTTAATTATGGTTATGTATGTAAGACACTTTCCATTTTTAGATAATCTAATATCCGTTTTTCAATTTTAGTTCTTTATATTTTAGTTTTTTTAAATTTTATTTCATTTTAATTGAAATTTTCAAAATTCCTGACATGTTTGTCAGAAATTCTGACGTGGTGGTTGAAAAATATGACGTGACAGTTTGATTTTGATAGCCACGTTTCAATTTTTTTCATGTATGTAAGACACTTTTCATCTTTAGACAATCAAATATCAGTTTTTCAATTTTAATTCTCTATGTTCCAAATTTTTACAATTTTAGTTCATTTTGATCGAAATTTTCATAATTGCTGACGTGTTTGTTTGAAATTCTGACATGGTCACCGAAAAATCTGACGTGACAACATGATTCTGATAGCCAGGTTAGTGATATTGAAAATTCTGACAAAAAAAGATTGAAATTGGAAAAAATTAAAACATAGAGGATCAAATATGAAACACAGATATTTAATTGTTGAAAAATGAAAAATGTTTTACATATGTGACCAAAATTAAAATTAGCCCTAGTATTTTACGCAAAAACTCGCGGAAGACCGTCTCACATACGAAGTTTTTTATAGCCTTATGTAAGACCGAAATTGATTATATTAAATGAGTTGACCTGTATCGTTGATCTATATGAATTTCATCTTACATAAGATTTCATGTGAGACCGTGTGAGATCGTCTCAAATAAGACCTGCTCGGTATTTTATTGTAGTCATTTGTATATAAGAACATAATGGGCCCAATCTCTTTAATTGTTCACACTCTTCAGGGTGTAAATGAGTTGATTTTAAACGAGCAAGTGTTGTTTATGTTCGTTTATTTAATAACTGAAATGCAAGTTTATAAACATTCAATTAAAAATAAATGAATAATATAATCAATTTAAATATAAATAAATTATATTAGAAGACATTAACATCAAAACAAAACTAAATGAATATTAAATGAATAAGTACATTAAGTGTTTAATTAATAAATGTGAATGAATAATAGACGAGTATTAAACAAATACTAATCGAATACGTTTGCAAACATGTTCGCGAACATAACTGAATAAGTTTTCTTATCCGTTTATGTTCGTTAAAATTAACACACGAACATAAACAAACACTAATCGAGTTTTTCACAAAAATATACCGAATGCTTTATTCATTAACAATTCTAGTACCGAGACAAAAACTATTTGTAAAAAATAAAATTGTTAATCTATTTAGCTAGAACTCAAAAACTGTTAATAACATCGTCACACAAATGACAAAATAATAAGTTCATAAACTTTAAAAAATAAATGATATTGAAATCAAGAAATATTATTTTATCATATATGTGTATATATTTATTAAGGAAAAGGAAAAAGTAAAAAATAGGCAATATCAGTTGCATTTATCTCCCAAATCTGAAGGCGTATCAAAGTCCCCCTCACTCTCATTTTACATTTTTCAGAAATTCTAATCTTTCACACAAATTTTGTCCTCAATAAACGAATTGTTTCCTTGATGAGGTTCAATCACGCTACCACCATTTTTAGAGGAATTGTTTCCAATTCTTCTTTTAATTCAATTACATGTACTGTTTCTTCTCTGCAATACCACCAGAATAGTAGATGCTTTTCCGCCAAACCCAGATTCGATTTTGGCCGCGTTCGTGATCCGGATGATGCTATTACTTTGTTCCATCAAATGCTGAGAATGAAGCCTCGCCCATCTGTTGTTGATTTCTGTAAACTGCTAACTGCTATTGTGAAAATGAAACAATACTCTGTTGCCCTCTTTCTGTTCGACAAAATGCTTCTTCACAATGCTCCTTCAGATATTATCACCCTGAATATTGTGATTGATTGCTATTGCCATGTGAATCGAGTTGACTATGGGTTTGCAATCTTAGGTAGCTTTTTCAAGCGTGGCCACACACCTACTATTGTTACCTTCAACACTCTGCTGAAAGGGCTATTCTTGGAAGGAAAGGTGGCTGAAGCGGAGAAACTGTTCAAGAAGTTGTTGAGAGAAAAAATATGTGAGTTTGATGAAATTACATATCTTGTTGTGATAAATGGATTGTGCAAAGCTGGGCATACTCTCACCGCCTGTCATTTGCTCAGATTGTTGGAGAAACAAAAATGCAAACCTGCTGTCAAGTCTTATAACACTATTATTGATAGTCTTTTCAAGGTTCGTATGGTTGATGAGGCTATCCAACTCTTCTCGGAATTGAGTGAGAAGAGTATTTCGCCCAATGTAGTAACATATAGCTCAATGATTCATGGCTTGTGTAGTTTAAGTAGATGGAAAGAGGTTGAAGACTTATTAAGTAAGATGATTGCTCAGAAGATCTATCCCAATGTTGTCACTTGTAACATATTAATGGATGCTTATTGCAAGGAAGGAAAGATGAAAGATGCTGAGGATGTCTTGAAAATTATGATGCAAATAA
This sequence comes from Scutellaria minor, assembly GCA_954870855.1. Lineage (NCBI taxonomy): Eukaryota > Viridiplantae > Streptophyta > Magnoliopsida > Lamiales > Lamiaceae > Scutellaria > Scutellaria minor. Next base: position 2,145,401 of record OX940725.1, read on the forward strand.
ATGTTCAACCGAATATCATCACTTACAATACCTTGATTGATGGATATTGTTTGTTGGGGAAAATGAAGGAAGCGAGAAAAGTTTTCAATTCAGCAGTGGATTCAGGACTCAAGCCTAATGTTGTAACCTATAATAGTTTGATGAATGGGTATTGCACAAAGGGAAATGTGATTGAAGCTTGGAGTCTTTTTCTTGAAATTCCTTGCAGAGGTCTAAAGCATACAGTGGTTACTTACGCCACCATGCTAAAGGGATTGTTTCGCGAAGGCAGATGTGCTGATGGCTTGAAACTTTTCAAAGAAATGCAAGCTCGGCAATTATCTCCTGATGTAATGACTTATAATATCTTGTTAGATGGCTTGTGCAGAGCTCAGAAAACAACTGAAGCATTTTCTTTTCTAAACATGATGAAAGATCAAGGTGTTAGTCCGGATATAATAACATACAGTACCCTGATTGAGGGGCTGTGCAAGGATAAAAAGCTTGGCATGGCCAAGAATCTTTTCGACCAACTTCCATCCAAAGGTTTGCAGCCTGATGTTGTTACCTTTACCATCCTTATTGGTGCACTTTGTAAAGAAGGTCAAACACAAGAGGCTGAGGAATTGCTGGTGAAAATGGAAAAAAGTGGTTGCTTGGCAGATAGTGCGACCTACAATGTTTATATGCAAGGGTTGCTTAAAAGGAATGCGTCTTGTAATGTAATTCCAGTCCTGGACGAAATGGAGAGACGGGGATTTTTGCTGCATGCAACGACATTTTCGTTGTTACTTGATCAGCTGAAAGCAGAAGGTCAAGGCAGTCTTCTTTTTAATAAGGTTAAGAGGCTTATCCCGACGAATTAATAGTCTGATTTAGGTGTTGCCATGTCCTTTGGTTGATGAGTGTACTTTTTATAGTGACCATTGTGTTGATAAATTGGCACCACACTTGGAACATTAATATTGTTGCTTTAGTACGATTTATTAATTTATTTATTTTTTAAAATCTTTTTAGTATTTCTACATTGAAAGCTGAAAGATTAACTAAGTTCAAAACCTTTTTGAGGGGATTTTTTTTTTTAATCAATAACCAAAGAAATCATCTGAATTTTTAATTAATAACAGAAAAACACAAATGCTGCTGCAAAAGATGAAATCGGTTTGCAACATAAGGTTTCTGATTCAGCATTTTGCAAAGCAGCAGTTAATCATCTCAACTCGTTGTTATTCAAACAACTCAACCACTTATTGTAGTTATTTTTTTATATAAAAACACTGGTATTATACTTGTGTAATACACAAGCTTTAAAAGTGTAAATTGAATATACAAGATAAAAAAAGTTAAATATTATTTATGGTTTTATGTTATATCTATAATCTAGTTTTGTATTAAAGATAACAGAGTTTGATTAAATATATTATTGAATTGTGTATGTTGCATTTTTAAATGAACATAAGTAATGTTTATCTATCACTATCTCAAATTTTAAATAAAAGGTCTTGAGAAGAAAATAATCTTATTTGCTAGCTGTACATTGCTAACATCAGGAAATAAAATAATCGAGAATCTAGAAAAATAACCGACCAAGCCATTAAAGTAGTTAAGTGTTATTTTGAGGTTTTTTTTAAATTATAAATAATGAATATAAATATTAAATAAATATACGTGATAATATCAATGTTTCTCAAAAAAAATAAACTCAAAAAATAAACGAGCAATCAGACCTAATTTATCGGGAAATGTCATGAGTATAGAATTGCCAGCTATCTTTTGAAATTTCTCAGAGTTCTGATTCACCATTTTGCAAAGTAGTAAAGTGTTATTTTGAGGTTTTTTTTTTCTCATAAATAATGAATATAAAAATTAGATAAATATATGTGATAATATCAATGTTTCTCCACGCAGATATTTAACATTATTCTTTATTTCCCTTATCCTAAATTATTTAATTATTTTTCTCCACCCTGTCCATAACAAATTGTTAATCTTTTACTTTCACCTCAACTTTACTCAAATGACAAAATAGCAAGTTCATAAACTCAAAAAATAAACGAGCAATCAGACCTAATTTATGGGGAAATGTCATGAGTATAGAATTGCCAGCTATTTTTTGAACTTTCTCAGAGTTCTGAATTGTAAGCCAAAATTATTGACAATATGACATATGATTGATTAAGCTTTACTATCTTATTTATTCGAAGTCAGATGAGAATTATGAATTATAAAAGAATCCCAGTGTGACAATCCACATGTTAGAATATAAAAAAAAAACAAGAGAAAACATACACGTCAGCAAGCAGCTGAATTTTAACATTTACATAGGGCTAAAACATTCAAACAATTTATTATATTAAAGATGAAGAAGATGATTCCCATGAGGGGCAAAACAGTGGACATATAAACGTATATAAAAAAAACAATTCTAGATATGAGAAATCATATGTTCAAGAAATACAATATCTGTACAAAATCCATGTCTTCGATCCATTTCCTACTGAATATTTTACAAAGCAACCGGTTATCAAGCACTCAAGACACATGGTTCCACTATCATCATTGAAGAGAGAATCGTACACCATAATGCATTGATCATTGATTTGTAACTCGAATAGTATCCAATGGTTAGTATTCACATGTGCCACCCCATATACCTTTTTAGCATCCGTCCAAGAACCGATCAGGCCACTTCCTTGCTTTGTATGCTACAATAGAACAATATTAGAGACACATTAAACTGTCCTCGAGTATTTCAAACCAATAAACTTGCCAAGAAACGTTCTCCACTGTTGTCCTTCAATTCATTATTTTCTATTCTCTTCGTTTCTTGCACATCTTACTGTTAGCTTGTTTGAATATAATTTTCTGCATATAACGTGGTTACAATTGATATGTTAATAAAACTGAGATCTCCCTTTTTTCAGGGCAGAGATGGACTACAATCCGAACCCGTTTCCTTTGTATCTGCTGCTGGCAATAGTGTATCTGCACCCAAAAGCTCAACTGATCAACAGTTGGCTTCAGAGCAAGGTGTTTATTATCCACCTACCAGCTGTTATGATTATTATTATCCAGGTAGATATTCAATTGCATCTATCATTACAATTGAGGATGTTTTTTCAGTGGCTAAATGTCATCTTTTTCTCATGTTCCATAGGATATAATGGCAGCTTTTCACAGCCAGATGAAAAGGGCTATTTCAGCACGCCTGGCGGTTCATACACGGTGTGTTTCACCTTCTTTGATTTCTTGATATTCCCATTTCGTTTTATGAAATACATTGTAATCTGGATATTTATGATTATCCAGGGTATGCAACATGACAATGGTTCACTCCTATATTACCTTCCTAGCTATGGTCCATATTCAACTGGTGGATATATGGGGGTTGATGGAAAACAAGCTTACACCTCGTCATATGGATCAGAAGCCTTTCCTTGTTACACATACGACCTGGCCTATGCCGGAAATGGCTCGACTGGATCTGCCTCTAAATCTGGTTCAGTGAGGTCTTCAGTGACTCCAAGCGGTAATGGCAAGTCCAACGGATATAATTTCCAAAAAAACAAACAATCTCTCAAGCAGAACTTCATCTTCTCATTTCAATTTGAAAAACCAACAGCCCCATTCCTCGAGGTCCTATCAGAATCAGTCTCTTAATCCGTTGAATAAGGTACTTGTCCTTGCATCAATTTCAACTCGTTTTCATGTAGGTTAGTCTGTTGAGTAAGGTTCCATTTGTTTTATGTTCTTGCAGTTAGGTTCTGGCCTTATGAGCGGATATCATGGCGGTGGTATCTCGTCATACGCCAACCGAAATCCTCGTTCTTTTTCACAGTATGGTCCCGTAAATTACCAATCAAATGTATGGAACAACAATTACAAGTACAAGTCGAGAGAGAGTTTGGGGAGAGGTGGTGGCGGTACAGAGTTAACTCGTGGCCCTAGAGCAGACAATAAGAACAACTCCAATGCGTCACAGCCTGAGGTTGTTGAACAACTCTCCTTTGCCATTCAAAGGGATAAGTATAACTTGCAAGATTTCCAGACGGTCTACGATCATGCAAAGTTCATTGTTATCAAGTCATACAGTGAAGACGATGTTCACAAATGCATCAAGTATGATGTTTGGTCGAGTACTCCAAATGGCAACAAGAAATTAGATGCTGCTTTCCGCGAAGCAGAAGCTAAAAGGACTGAAACAGGTTTACCGTGTCCTGTCTACCTTTTCTTCTCGGTAAGCTTATGCTCGTTTTTCTAAGTCCTACGCTTTTTTCTTGTATTCTTTAATCACACGATGTTTACCTTGTTTACTTAAAGGTGAATACGAGCGGGCAGTTTGTGGGCATTGCTGAGATGGTTGGGCCCATTGATTTCACCAAAAACATGGACTTTTGGCAGCTCGATAAGTGGAACGGCTTCTTCCCCGTAAAGTGGCATATAATTAAAGATGCTCCCAACACGCTCTTGCGACACATAATGATAAACTCGAACTCCGACAGCCAAAGAACACACACACGCGAACACTTCCTCAATGCGAGGACCACAGAGATTGACTCTGCCACAACCAAACTCGGTTGCCGCTAAACTTAATTACTGAATGAATAATCCCAAATTAGGGTAACAATACTATAAGTACTCCTGAACCAGCCCATAACTAAGGCCTAAGCCCAACAGTAATAACTAGTCCAAATAAAGAACTAAACAATTAAATAAGACCCAGTTATGTAAATAACAAATAAAAACACAATCACTTCTTCTGCAAATCCTTTCGGCGCCTATAGACGATGATTGGCGCCGGCTGTGCACTATCAACTGCCTCCCCCGTCGAAGCAGCCTTGACCTCAAGGCTGAATTCAGGAAATTGACCCCGCATGTCAGCCACATCCATCCAAGTAGACTCCTCCTCACCGAAGTTGAGCCATTGCACCAAAACTTGATTAACCTGCACACCATCCCGAGTTACCGAACGCCGATCCAGGATGCAGTCCGGTAAGATGGGAGGATCAGACTGCTGAAGAGTAGGTGGAAGAGTTGGAGAGACAGCAGCACCACCGATGACTTTCTTCAACAAAGAAACATGGAACACAGGGTGGATGCGAGAGTCAGGTGGTAACTCCAATCTGTACGCCACTTTGCCAATGCGCTCCACCATTGTAAAAGGCCCGAAATAACGGGGGACAAGCTTCGAATTACCCGCTGGAAAGAGAGAGAGCTGCCTGTATGGTTGGAATTTGAGATAAACCCGATCACCAGGCAAGAATTCCATCGGCCTGCGATGTTTGTTTGCTTCCGTAACCATGCGTTGCTGGGCGCGTTGGAGATGATCTCGCAAAGACACCAGAATAGTGTTGCGGTCCCGCAAATCATTGGCTAACAACTGGACTCGGACTTCCCCCGGCAGAAACGGAGCAATAATGGGTAGGGGCCTGCCGTAGACCACTTCGAAGGGAGTTGTACCGGCCGCGGAATGATAACCAGTGTTATAGCAAAATTCTGCCCAAGCGAGCCACTTACCCCACTGCCGCGGACTCTCCGACGTAAAACATCGCAAATAAGTCTCCACACATCTGTTAAGAACCTCGGACTGCCCATCCGTTTCGGGGTGGTACGCTGAACTCATCTTCAATTTAGTGCCCATCGAACGAAATAGCTCCCGCAAAAAAGAGCTCAGAAAAATAGGATCCCTATCCGAGACAATGGAAACCGGCACCCCATGCAAACGGACCACCTCCTTAACAAAGAGGTCAGCCACCGTCCGCGCTGTAAATGGCCGTTTGAGCCCCAAGAAATGTCCATATTTTGAATATCGATCAATAACCACCAATATGCAGTCGAGGCCAGCCGAACGGGGGAGACCCGTAATAAAATCCATGCTTATATCCTCCCAAACCCGCGTCGGCAGAGGCAGCGGATTGAGGAGTCCCGCCGGTGTCTTGGTTTCATATTTGTGGCGCTGACAAACATCACATTCTACCACAAAAGAGATGACTGACTTCATCATACCTGGCCAATAGACAACTGCCGCGAGACGACGGTAAGTCTTCAAAGCCCCCATATGGCCACCCGTTGGGGTGGAATGAAATTCCTCCAAAAACTTAGTGACCCAGTGTGAGGAACGAGGAAGCACTAAACGACCCTTATACAACAAGTACCCTGAGCCCAAGAGTAATGTTTCAGAGCTGGTCGGCCCGCAATCAAATCATCGACAATCCTCCCCAACTCAGCATCCGTGCGAACGGCCGACTGAAGGCCTGTCTAATCCAGCCACACGGGAACAGATAAAGCAGCCATTGTAACATCCTCATCACGGCGGGACAATGCATCGACGGTGAGATTATTGACACTCTCTTTGTACACAATGGAAAAATCGAACCCCAACAACTTAGCGGCCCAATTTTGTTGAGCTGGTGTAGTAAGTGGTTGTGTCAACAGATGCCGCAGACTTCTTTGATCAGTGCGGACGATGAAACGGCGACCAAGCAAGTAAGGGCGCCAGTGATGTACGGCCAAAACCAAAGCCATAAGCTCCCTTTCATAAGCTGAGCGAGAAAGAGAACGTCTTGATAGGGCCTTGCTGAAATATGCCACTGGTTGTTTACTTTGCATAAGAACCGCCCCCAGACCTCTCCCCGAAGCGTCGCATTCAATCACAAAGTCCTGTGTAAAATCTGGCATGCGAAGAACTGGAGCCGAAGAAAGAGCCAATTTTAGAGATTGAAATGCCCTGTCTGCCGCGGCCGACCATTTCCAAGCAATCAACTTTTCTTTCGTCAACAATGCTGTAAGTGGGGCTGCTATTTTACCATAATCCCGAATGAACCGGCGGTAATATCCAGTGAGGCCAAGAAAACCTCGCAATGCCTTGGGTGTGGCGGGCGTCGGCCATTTTACCACAGCAGCTACTTTTTCCGGATCCATCTTCACACCCTCAAAAGAGACGACATGTCCCAAATAATCAACCTGCAATTCTCCGAAAACACATTTTTTTGGGTTAATGACCAAGGAGTGTTGTTGGAGGATGGTAAAAACCTGGCGGAGATGAACCAGGTGTTGTTTCCAGGAGGTGCTGTAGACCAAGATATCGTCAAAAAATACTAAAAACAAATTTCCGGAGCCACGGGCGAAATATATCATTCATGAGACTCTGAAAAGTAGCGGGGGCGTTAGTCAAGCCAAAAGGCATGACTAAGAATTCATAATGGCCGGAGTGCGTCCGGAAAGCTGTTTTATGGATGTCCTCCGGAGCCACCCGAATTTGATGATAACCGGCTCGGAGGTCCAGCTTACTGTAATATCTCGTGCCATGCAGTTCGTCTAATAGTTCCTGTATAACCGGAATGGGAAACTTATCCGGAACTATCACTGAATTGAGAGCTCTATAATCCACACAAAACCGCCATGAACCATCCTTCTTGCGAACCAATAAAACCGGACTGGAGTAAGGGCTGCAACTGGGCTGAATGATCCCAGCCGAGAGCATCTCGGCGACGAGACGTTCCATCTCATCCTTCTGCATATGGTTATATCTGTACGGCCTGACAGAAATGGGGGTAGTACTTGGCAACAAGGGAATTTTGTGGTCCGAAGGGCGACTAGGTGGCAGTCCCGGCAGAGGCTCCGTGAGTGCCGGGAAGGCCGACAATAAATTATCAACTTCAGTCTTAGTGCGGAGGACGGAACCAGAAGATGCTGCTGTAATAGGTGACGAAGATGACCCTGCAATATTCCATAACAGAAATTTATCATCCTCCAAGAGAACGGATGCCAATTCTGCCGGTGCACATAGTTTCCGAGTCAAGGTAGGATCCCCTTGCAACCAGACCACGGAGCCGCGGAAGAGAATTCCATGGATAAAGAAGCCCAATTGGCTGTAATATCCCCCAAAGTGGACAACCACGAAACACCCAAAATCATATCTATGCCACACAAAGGAAATACATAGCAATCAATAGAGAAAAAATGAGAATTAAGGATGAGTGGAACTGCCTTGCAGCGGCCGTGCATAGCCACTCTGGTACCATCGCCTAACATCACTGTAAAAGTCACATTCGGCTCAATGTGCAATCCTAAGGTCCGGGCTGTGCTTTCAGCCAGAAAACAATGACTTGCGCCACTGTCAATCATAACCAGTAAGGTGTGGTTACCAACATCTCCATGTAGCTTCATAGTTTTGGCGTCATCAAACCCATTTGAAGATAAATGGGAAAGCTCCACATTGTTACATTCCCCGGAATCTGCGGGGTCCTCTGGAGAGTCCTCGGCGGGCTCCGAATCCGGAACAATATCGTTGGCCTCCGCCTCGGTTGCATCAATCAATACTTTCAAGGATTTCACTGGGCAATCATGCAGAGGCCCGAACTTCCCGCCACACTTGAAACACTTCCCCTTCTGTCGATATTCCGTCGCTTCAGCATCCGATAAATGGCGGACATTGCGATTGGGGCGTTGCCCCTGAAACTGTCCCACAGGTTTGGGCTGTCCGGTTGAAAAAGTCCCGCCCCCAAAAGGCTGCGAATTAATCTGAGGGCTGCTTCGAGTCACTGGTAAAAGCCGAGAAAAAGATCCTGAGATGTGTGGGGGACGCGAGGGCCCGATGGGGGGCCCAAAAGAGCGACTCAGACGTCGTGCTACCCTAATTGCAGTATGCAGGTCTGCGGATTCCGGTTCCGTAATTCTGTCCCGAATCGAGGGTTTCAAGCCGCCAAGAAACATGCCCAAGTATTGATCCTGGGGAAGAGTGGGTAGCAAGACAATGCGTTCCTCAAATAGGGCTAAATAGTCATCAAGAGAACCTGTCTGCCTGGTGATGTGCATGGCTTCGTAAACATTCCTGGCGGAGGTGTCCCCAAAACGCTCCACAACCTCGCGCGAAAAACGCTCCCAACCAATGTGAGGGTCATGACGAACAACCCCTTACGCCCAGAACATGGCGCGCCCCGTCATGCCAATCAATGCCAGGTTCACCCAGTCCGCGGGGGGTGTTTGATGAACCAGAAAATATTGCTCCGCCTGGCCGAGCCAGGCCATAGGATCAGAGCCATCGAATGATGGTAAATCCAGTTTTGGAGGCTGGAATACCACGGTTGGCAAGGGTGGGGAAATAACGGACACAGGGCCCGTCGGAGGAGAGGTAACGGATGATGATTCTGTTGCACCAGCAGGGAACGGTGCAACAGGCAGAGGACCCACAGGTAGGGGCGGCTGAGTACGGGAACCCGCGCCGTCCAACTTGCCAAGCATCGTCTCCATCATAGATTCCAGTTTCGAGAAACGTGTCTCAGAAGAAACCATAGCCGATTGAATCTCTGCCAGAGATTTCTCCACTGATTCGAGGCGCTCTTTCTCGGTTGTTGCACGAGTAGTCGTCATGGAGAAAGAGGGCAGGTCGGACCAATTGATAAACTCGAACTCCGACAGCCAAAGAACACACACACGCGAACACTTCCTCAATGCGAGGACCACAGAGATTGACTCTGCCACAACCAAACTCGGTTGCCGCTAAACTTAATTACTGAATGAATAATCCCAAATTAGGGTAACAATACTATAAGTACTCCTAAACCAGCCCATAACTAAGGCCTAAGCCCAACAGTAATAACTAGTCCAAATAAAGAACTAAACAATTAAATAAGACCCAGTTACGTAAATAACAAATAAAAACACAATCACTTCTTCTGCAAATCCTTTCGGCGCCTATAGACAATGATTGGCGCCGGCTGTGCGCTATCACATAATCCTTGAGAACAGTGAAAATCGGGCCGTCACTTATAGCAGGGACACTCAGGAGGTACAATGAAAACTTTTGATTTAATAATCCATAGCTAAATGTGGTTTGATGACCTGAAATTCACGATATGTATGTAAAGATGTCGTAAACTTGTTCCATAATGGAGTATTTGGTTCTCTCAGATTGAACTGAAACAAGGGTTAGAAATGTTCGAGATTTTCAAGAATCACACGGCAAAGTCATCGTTGCTGGATGACTTCAACTTCTATGAAAACCGTGAGAAGATGCTCAAAGCTAAGAGGAACGTCAAGAATGGTACCGATTATGAGGTCAGTTTCGTATTATATATCCTCTGCATGCATATGATTATTAATGACAGTATTCGTTTTTACCATTCGACATTTGATACAATTGTAGGCCGGAGAAGGTGCAAAGAGCGATCTGCAGGCCGACGCTTCGTCTCTCGTCTCTCTTACCAAAAACCTGTCTCTTGATTCCCAACCACTGCAGAGTAGTATTTGAGCACAGATATCAGATAGAAATAGAGGAGAATAGGGTTTTTGCTTTTCATCAGTTTTGTCTAGGTAGAGAGATAGCTACTGCCATTGTTTTCAAGATTCTCTTATCATTCTTATCATTTCATCTTTATTACAAAGCTGTTGCTTCTTTCTGTTTTTGCTTGGCCTAAAAAATATGTTGATGCTACTTCTGTGTTTGGATGAACTTTGGATTTTAATTAGAGATGTTACGTTTCTTGATTTGCTTTTGACTGATTTTTATTGTATTTTAGCCTTGATATATTCATCAGAAAATTATCTGATGTATTGACTTTTTCTTTTTTTTTCCCCTAAATTTGCAAATGGGGTCTTCTAGTTAACTGGTATTTCTAATTTAATTGCTTTTATTGGAAAGTGATGAGCTTTGACGATTGTTTTGTAATTAGTTTTATAATAATACATCACTGTATAACACCTGTTGATTTTAGTTGCAATAAATAGTTGATAATATATTTTCTTGTCTTTTTGGGTTGCTTGGACATTTTAAATTTTTTTAGTTATAATAACTGAGCCTATTTTTAAATTACGTTGAGCAACAAAACTAGAAAAATTCAATATGTTGGAAAATGATTTTGGCCTATCTCTATATGCATATGTATTATCATTATTCATCGTATTTTTTTATTTGTTCAATCAAAAACATTATCTATATAGTAGAGATAATTTCTAGTTATGTATGTAAGACACTTTCCATTTTTACATAATCTAATATCCGTTTTTCAATTTTGGTTCACTATATTTTAATTTTTTTAAAATTTTATTTCATTTTAATCGAAATTTTCAAAATTCCTGACATGTTTGTCGGAAATTCTGACGTGGTGGTCGAAAAATATGACGTGACAGTTTGATTCTGACAGCCACGTTTCAATTTTTGTCATGTATGTAAGACACTTTTCATTTTTAGACAATCAAATATCAGTTTTTTCAATTTTAATTATCTATGTTCCAAATTTTTTCAATTTTAGTTCATTTTGATCGAAATTTTCAAAATTGCTTACGTGTTTGTCTGAAATTCTGACATGGTCACCGAAAAATTTGACGTGGCAGCATGATTCTGATAGCCAGGTTAGTGATATTGAAAATTCTAACAAAAAAAGATTGAAATTGAAAAAAAATTAAAACATAGAGGACCACATATGAAAAACAGATACTTGATTGTTGAAAAATGGAAAATGTCTTACATATGTGACAAAAATTAAAATTAGCCCTAGTATTTTACGCAAAAACTCGCGTAAGACCGTCTCACGTACGAAGTTTTTTATAGCCTTATGTGAGACAGAAATCAATCATATTAAATGAGTTGACCTGTATCGTTGATTCATATGGATTTCGTCTTACATAAGGTTTCATGTGAGACCGTGTGAGATCGTCTCAAATAAGACCTGCTCGGTATTTTATTGTAGTCATTTGTATATAAGAACATAATGGGCCCAATCTCTTTAATTGTTCACACTCTGCAGGGTGTAAATGAGATGATTTTAAGCGAACAAGTGTTGTTTATGTTCGTTTATTTAATAACTGAAATGCAAGTTTATAAACATTCAATTAAAAATAAATGAATAATATAATCAATTTAAATATAAATAAATTATATTAGAAGACATTAACATCAAAACAAAACTAAATGAATATTAAATGAATAAGTACATTAAGTGTTTAATTAATAAATGTGAATGAATAATAGACGAGTATTAAACAAATACTAATCGAATACGTTTGCAAACATGTTCGCGAACATAACTGAATAAGTTTTCTTATCCGTTTATGTTCGTTAAAATTAACACACGAACATAAACAAACACTAATCGAGTTTTTCACAAAAATATACCGAATGCTTTATTCATTAACAATTCTAGTACCGAGACAAAAACTATTTGTAAAAAATAAAATTGTTAATCTATTTAGCTAGAACTCAAAAACTGTTAATAACATCGTCACACAAATGACAAAATAATAAGTTCATAAACTTTAAAAAATAAATGATATTGAAATCAAGAAATATTATTTTATCATATATGTATGTATTTATTTATTAAGGAAAAGAATTTTTTTTTTTGGCAAAATCAGTTGCATTTATCTCCCAAATCTGAAGGCGTATCAAAGTCCCCCTCACTCTCATTTTACATTTTTCAGAAATTCTAATCTTTCACACAAATTTTCTCCTCAATAAACGAATTGTTTCCTTGATGAGGCTCAATCACGCTACCACCATTTTTAGAGGAATTGTTTCCAATTCTTCTTTTAATTCAATTACATGTACTGTTTCTTCTCTGCATTACCAGCAGAACAGTAGATGCTTTTCCGCCCAACCCAGATTCGATTTCGGCCGCGTTCGTGATCCGGATGATGCTATTGCTTTGTTTCATCAAATGGTGAGAATGAGGCCTCGCCCATCTGTTGTTGATTTCTGTAAACTGCTAACTGCTGTTGTGAAAATGAAACAATACTCTGTTGCCCTCTTTCTGTTCGACAAAATGCTTCTTCACAATGCTCCTTTAAATCACTTCACCCTTAATATTGCAATTGATTGCTTTTGCCTTGTGGGTCGAGTTGATTATGGGATTGCAATTTTAGGTAGCTTTTTTAAGCGTGGCCACACACCTACTATTGTTACCTTCACCAATCTGCTCAAAGGGCTATTCTTGGAAGGAAAGGTGGCTGAAGCGGAGAAACTGTTCAAGAAGTTGTTGAGAGAAAAAATATGTGAGTTTGATGAAATTACATATCTTGTTGTGATAAATGGATTGTGCAAAGCTGGGCATACTCTCACTGCCTATCATTTGCTCAGATTGTTGGAGAAACAAAAATGCAAACCTAATATCTTCTCTTACAGCACAATTATTGATAGTCTTTTCAAGGTTCGTATGGTTGATGAGGCTATCCAACTCTTCTCGGAATTCAGTGAGAAGGGCATTTCGCCCGATGTTGTGACATATAACTCAATGATTCATGGCTTGTGTTGTTTAAGTAGATGGAAAGAGGCAGAGGACTTGTTAAGTAAGATGATTGCTCAGAAGATCTATCCCGACGTGGTCACTTGTAACATATTAGTAGATGCTTATTGCAAGGAAGGAAATGTGAAAGAAGCTGAGAATGTCTTGCAAACTATGATAAAAATAGATGTTCAACCTGATATCATCACTTACAATGCCTTGATTGATGGGTATTGTTTGTTGGGGAAAATGAAGGAATCGAGAAAAGTTTTTGATTCAGCAGTCAATTCAGGACTCAAGCCTAATGTTGTAACCTATAATAGTTTGATGAATGGGTATTGTACAAAGGGAAATGTGAATGAAGCTTGGAGTCTTTTTCTTGAAATTCCTCGCAGAGGTTTAAAGCATACAGTGGTTACTTACACCACCATGCTTAAGGGATTCTTTCGTGAAGGCCAATGTGCAGATGGCTTGAAACTTTTCAAGGAAATGCAAGCTCGACAATTTTCACCTGATATAATAACATACAGTACCCTGATTGAGGGGCTGTGCAAGGATAAAAAGCTTGACATGGCTAAGAAACTTTTTGCCCAACTTCCGTCCAAAGGTTTGCAGCCTGATGTCATTATCTTTAACATCCTTATTGGTGAACTTTGTAAAGAAGGTCAAACACAGGAGGCTAAGGAATTGCTGATGAAAATGGAAGAAAGTGGTTGCTTGCCTGATAGTGCAACCTACAATGTTTATATGCAGGGGTTGCTTAAAAGGAACTCGTCTTGTGATGTAATTCCAGTCCTGGATGAAATGGAGAAAAGGGGCTTCTTGCTGCATGCAATGACATTTTCATTGTTACTCGATCAGCTGCAGGCAGAAGGCCAAGTCAGTCTTCTTTTTAATAAGGTTAAGAAGCTTATCCCGAAGAATTAATAGTCTGATTTAGGTGTTGCCATGTCCTATGGTTGATGAGTGTTCTTTTTATAGTGACCATTGTGTTGATAAATTGGCACCACACTTGGAACATTAATATTGTTGCTTTAGTACGCTTTTTTTTCTTTTTTTAATCTTTTCAGTATTTCTACGTTGAAAGCTGAAAGATTAACCAAGTTCAGAACCTTTTTGAGGAAAAAAAATAATTTAATCAATAACCAAAGAAATCATTTGAATTTTTAATCAATCACAGAAAAACACAAATGCTGCTGCAAAAGATGAAATCAGTTTGCAACATAAGGTTTCTGATTCACCATTTTGCAAAGCAGCAGTTAATCCTCTCAACTCGTTGTTATTCAAACAACTCAACCACTTATTGTAGTTATTTTTTATATAAAAACGCTAGTATTATACTTGTGTAATACACAATCTTTAAAAATTTAAATTGAATGTACAAGATTAAAAAAGTTAAATATTATTTATGATTTTATGTTATATCTATAACCTAGTTTTGTATTAAAGATAACAGAGTTTGATTAAATATATTATTGAATTGTGTATGTTGCATTTTTAAATGAACATAAGTAATGTTTATCTATTACTATCTCCAATTTTAAATAAAAGGTCTCAAGAAGAAAATAATCTTATTTGCCAGTTGTACATTGCTAACATCAGGAAATAAAATAATCGAGAATCTCAAATAACCGACCAAGCCGCTAAAGTAGTTAAATGTTATTTTGAGATTTTTTTAATCATAAATAATGAATATAAAATTAGATAAATATACGTGATAATGTCAATGTTTCTCCACGCAGAAATTAAACATTATTCTTTATTTCCCTTCTCCTTAATTATTTAATTATTTCTCTCCACCCTGTCCATAACAAATTGTTAATCTTTTACTTTGACCTCAACTTTACTCAAATGACAAAATAGCAAGTTCATAATCCTATTCAGACTCTGATTATTTCAATCTTAAATCATATAATCCTGTTCATAATTCTTTCATATTAAAACTATAAGTATCTCAATTTTATTCCTGGTTCCTCCACATCGTAATTAATTACAAAATTTTTACTTCTATAAAAAAGGGATTAACAATAGATTGTGAAAATCCTATGGAGATGGAGAATATAAGCATTTATTTATTTTGTTGGATTTCTATCAAAATCAGACATGGCGAACGGTTCGACAAAATCAGGAAGAACATACAACTAATGTTCGACAAATATAAAAGAACAACCATAACATGTTCGACAACGCTGCGAAGAATATTTGTACAACGTTCCACCACATATTGTTGAGTATGTAGACAATTTGCCACCTCTCCATGTTGAACGTTTAAAAAAACATATTGAGATTGAGATCACACACGACCCATTCAACAACTCAACGTGGAACAATGCTACAAATGTTCTTTCTTAAATGGTCGAACTTTTCGAAGACGTTCCATCACTTGTGGTAGAACATCTTGCAAAAATTCTTTTTGATTTGGTCGAACCTTTAGGGCATGTTTGGATCATGGGTTTAGGTTGATTTTTATTAACCAACCTAAACCCATGTTAGGTTTAGGGGTGTCGGACCCAGTTTTCTAATTGGGCCCGGATAAATGGGTTAGTTTATGTTAGATTAGAGCTTAGTTTATAAACCCACCAATATTAGAGCTTAGTTTATAAACCCACCATTCTTGGTGGGCTTAATTCTAGCCCAACAGTAATGAGGGAGAAATTACCACATTGTCCTCACTTTTTGTATCCAAATGACTGATATGTCCTTAGATTTAAATTAAACTACATGTGTGCCATTAAATATAAGGACAAAGATCCCCCAATCAACCAAACCCTAACTAGAATCTTTCCAACTTCTTCGTGGTGATTCATTGGCTGAAATGCAGAACACCCTTTGAATCCCATAGCTCCACCACATCGGCAATTGTTGTTTTAATGTGTTCGATTTTGTGTAATACTCCCTCCGTCCCGCTCAGATTTGCACACTTTCCATTTTCGTCCGTCCCAATCAAATTTGCACACTTCCAAAAATGGCAAATAAAATTTACAAAATTGTCCTTTACTATTCAACATTAACACTACAAAAACAACTTTTTCTTAACTTCCGTGCCCCAAAAGCAGTTTTTTCTTAACCTCCGTGCCCGTCCCTACTTGCAAATCTGAGCGGGACGGAGGGAGTATTAAATGTTCACCAAGAAACAAACAATCACATGAAGATCCTCTATTACATTGAAATTCTTTTTGGGTAGACAAAGTTCCTAATTTTGGTGATTTTTCTCAGAAAATAGAAGAAATCATATGTAGATCCTCAATTATTGAAGATGATTTTTTAAGAAAAAAGTGGTATGAGGTGATTTTTTAGCTTCCCCTGTCAATTCTGCTAAACTCGATCAGAGAAGCTGCAAATGAAGATGGTAAGGGTTTTTTTTTTTTAAATATTTTATTGAATTGAGCTATAAAGATAATTCAGAATAGAAACAATATATATATATATATATATATATATATATTGAAATGAAGGGTAATTTAGTCTTATCATCTTTTTTATCATCCTTAACCAACAAAGCAAACAAAAAATGTAAATTAACCCACATTCAAAAATCCATAATCATTCAAACTAAACACATAATTTAACTTAAATCCAATACAAAATTTACATACCAACACTCAAATAACATCATTTTTGTTTTTGGTGAACAGTAAAAGCCCATCATTCTTAATAATATTAACAAACCCATCACTCAAACCAAACGAGCCCTTAGAGGTCTGTAGGGGGTGGACGGCTTTTGAGTAAAAGAGAAGAAGAAACTAAGAGCAGCAGACTTAGAGCCCGTTTAAAAGAGAAATTTATTTTCCCTCTTTTAAAATTTTATGAGATTTTTTTTTAATATTAAAGATCATTTAAGGGGGTGTATTAGTAAAAGGAGAAATTAAAAATATATTATAAGGGTGTATTCATAAAGAAATGAGGTGTCAATTGCCGCGACCTAAAAATTATCATTATTTGTTTACACAAATTTGAAGAAATAAAAAACAAAACAACCAAAACACCTAATAAATGAAAATTGAAGTACAATAAATTTAACACTATCACTACACACAACAAAATAATGCATACCAACAATACACCATCATAAATGGCAAGGAGGAGTAGGGTTTTAGATTTGAAATTGGAAAATAGGTGTTGCTAAATTTGAGATAAATCATAAATAAGTTTATTATATATATATATATATATATATATATATATATATATATATATATATAATAGGATCCACCATTAATAAAAATGGAGTCGTTTTCGAGGGTCCGAAATTGAGTGTAGATACTTACCATATACCATCCCTGTTAATGTCTAAATGGGGAATCCAAGTTGATTGGAAATTTTCATCTCATTAGTTTCGATGGGTATCCAATGGGGTTGGTTCCCATAGAAAATTTGTTACCTCTATTTAAATTAAATAATGAATTTTATAATGTTTCAAACCGTAAATAAAATCGACAACTTAACAAATAAAATACATATTATTATAACATTTATGCATAAAATAATAAAAAGTTGATTCTCTAATTGATCATACGTATACATACCTAAACTTATTTATTAACATTTAACTATATGAAATGCACGTGTGTTTTTAGGAAGAGTAAAAAGAAAAATTCTACTCTTTCACACCATTTTTCTCTTCAATAAACGAATTGTTTCCTTGATGAGGTTAATTCAATTACATGTACTGTTTCTTCTCTGCATTACCAGCAGAATAGTAGATGCTTTTCCGCCAAACCCAGATTCAATTTCGGCCGCGTTCGTGATCCGGATGATGCTATTGCTTTGTTTCATCAAATGGTGAGAATGAGGCCTCGCCCATCTGTTGTTGATTTCTGTTAATTGCTAACTACGATAAACAATACTCTGTTGCCCTCTTTCTGTTCGACAAAATGCTTCTTCACAATGCTCCTTTAAATCTCTTCACCCTCAATAATGTTATTAATTGTTTTTGCCTTGTGGGTCGAGTTGATTATGTTTCTAAACATGATGAAAGATCAAGGTGTTGGTCCGGATATAATAACATACAGTACCCTGATTGAGGGGCTGTGCAAGGATAAAAAGCTTGACATGGCTAAGAATCTTTTCAATGAACTTCCATCCAAAGGTTTGCAGCCTGATGTTATTACCTTTAACATCCTTATTGGTGCACTTTGTAAAGAAGGTCAAACACAGGAGGCTAAGGAATTGCTGATGAAAATGGAAGAAAGTGGTTGCTTGCCTAATAGTGCAACCTACAATGTTTATATGCAGGGGTTGCTTAAAAGGAACGCGTCTTGTGATGTAATTCCAGTCCTGGACGAAATGGAGAGAAGAGGTTTTTTTCTGCATGCAACGACATTTTCATTGTTAATTGATCAGCTGCAAGCGGAAGGTCAAGGCAGTCTTCTTTTTAATAAGGTTAAGAAACTTATCCCGAAGAATTTATAGTCTGATTTATAGTGACCTTTGTGTTGATGAGTGTTCTTTTTATAGTGACCGTTGTGTTTATAAATTGGCACCACACTTGGAACATTAATATTGTTATTATTCAACAACTCAACCACTTATTGTAGTTATTTTTTTTTATATAAAAACACTGGTATTATACTTGTGTAATACACAAGCTTAAGAAATTTAAATTGAATATACTAGATTAAAAAGGTAAATATTATTTATGGTTTTATGTTATATCTATAACCTAGTTTTGTATTAAAGATAACAAAGTTTGATTAAATATATTATTGAAGGTAAAAACTCATGTGCTTGGAGCGACGGTTGCATAAATAGCACAAAAAGACATATTTATAGCCGTAAAAACCATAGTTGAAAAACACATACTAAATATACCTGCAAAAGACATTCTTGAATAATGGTGCATGTGACACAGTCTCACAAGTGACCAACTCATTATTGAATTGTGTATGTTGCATTTTTAAATGAATATAAGTAATGTTTATCTATTACTATCTCCAATTTTAAATAAAAGGTCTCGAGAAGAAAATAACCTTATTTGCCAGTTGTACATTGCTAACATCAGAAAATAAAATAATCAAGAAATTCGAATAACCGACCAAGCCGCTAAAGTAGTTAAGTGTTATTTTGTAGTTTTTTTTAATCATAAATAATGAATTTAAAAATTAGATAAATATACGTGATAATATCAATGTTTCATCACGTCAGAAATTAAACATTATTCTTTATTTCCCTTCTCCTTAATTATTTAATTATTTCTCTCCACTCTGTCCATAACAAATTGTTAATCTTTTACTTTGACCTCAACTTTACTCAAATGACAAAATAGCAAGTTGATAATCCTATTCAAACTCTGATTATTTCAATCTTAAATCATATAATCTTGTTCATAATTCTTTCATATTGAAACTATAAGTATCTCAATTTTATTCTTGGTTCCTCCACATCGTAATTAATTACAAAACTTTTACTTCTATTAAAAAGGGATTAACAATGGATTGTGAAAATCCTATGGAGATGGAGAATATAAGTTTTTATTTTTTTTGTTGCGTTTCTATCAAAATCAGACGTAGCGAACGGTTCAACAAAATCAGGAAGAACATACAACTAATGTTCAACAAATATAAAAGAACAATCATAACATGTTCAACAACGTTGCGAAGAATATTTGTACAACGTTCCACCACATATTGTCGAATATGTAGACAATTTGCCACCTCTCCATGTTGATCGTTTAAAAAACATATTGAGATTGAGATCACACACGACCCATTCGACAACTCAACGTGGAACATTGCTACAAATGTTCTTTCTTGAATGGTTGAACTTACTGAAGACGTTCCATCACTTGTGGTAGAACATCTTGCAAAAATTCTTTCTAATTTGGTCAAACCTTTAGGGCATGTTAGAATCATGAGTTTAGGTTGGTTTGGGATTATTAACCAACCTAAATCCATGTTAGGTTTAGGGGTTTCAGGCCCGGTTTTCTAGTTGGGCCCGGATAAATGGGTGAGTTTATGTTAGATTAGAGCTTGATTTATAACCCCCACCATTTTTGGTGGGTTTAATTCCGGCCCAACAGTAATGAGGGAGAAATTACCACATTGTCCTCACTTTTTGTGTCCAAATGACTAATATGTCCTTAGATTTAATTAAACTACATGTGTGCCATTAGATACAAGGACAAAGATTCCCCCATCAACCAAACCCTAGCTAGAATCTTTCCTCATTCTTCATGGCGATTCATCTGCTGAAATGTAGAACACCCTTCGAATCCCATAGCTCCACCACATCGACAATTATTGTTTTAATGTGTTCGATTTTGTGTAATGCTAAATGTTCACCAAGAAACGAATAATCACGTGAAGATCCTCTATTACATTGAAATTCTTTTTGGGTAGACAAAGTTCCTAATTTTGATGATTTTTCTCAGAAAATAGAAGAAACCATATGAGATCCTCAATTATTGAAGATGATTTTTTGAGAAAAAAGTGGTATGAGATGATTTCTTAGCTTCCCCTGTCAATTCTACTAAACTCGATCAGAGAAGCTGCAAATGAAGATGGTAAGGGTTTTTTTTTTAATATTTTATTGAATTGAGCTATAAAGATAATTCAGAATACAAACAATTTTTTTTTCCTGAAATGAAGGGTAATTTAGTCTTATCATCTTTTTTATCATCCTTAACCAACAAAGCAAACATAAAATGTAAATTAACTCACATTCACAAACTCATAATCATTCAAACCAAACACATAATTTAACTCAAACCTAATAGAAAACCTACATACCAAACACCCAAATAACATCATTTTTGTCTTTGATGAATAGTAAAAACCCATCATTTTTAACAATATTAACAAACCCATCATTCAAACCAAATGAGTCCTTAGAGGTCTAGTGGTGGGGGATTGCAGGGGTGGACGGCTTTTGAGTAAAAGAGAAGAAGAAACTAAGAGCAGCACACTTAGAGCCCGTTTAAAAGAGAATTTTATTTTCCCTCTTTTAAAAATTTTATGAGATTTTTTTAAATATTAAAGACCATTTAAGGGGGTGTATTAGGAAAAGGAGAAATTAAAAATATAACATAAGGATGTATTCATAAAGAAAGGAGGTGTCAATAGCCGCGACCTAAAATTTATCATTATTTGTTTACACAAATTTAAAGAAATAAAAAACAAAACAACCAAAACACCTAATAAATGAAAATTGAAGTACAATAAATTTAACACTACCACTACACACAACAAAATAAAATATAACAACAATACAACATCAAAAATGATAAGGAGTAGGGTTTTAGATTTGAAATTGAAAAATAGGTGTTGCAAAAGTTGAGATAAATCATAAATAAGTTTATTATATATATATATATATATATATATATATATATATATTTGTAAATTGGGAATGGGATCCCCCATTAATAAGAATGGAGTCGTTTTCAAGGGTCCGAAATTGAGTATAGAGACAGAGATACTTGAGATACTTACCACATACCATCCCTGTTAATGTCTAAACGGGGAATCCACGTTGATTGGAAATTTTCATCTCATTAGTTTCGATGGGTATCCAATGAGGTTGGTTCCCATAGAAAAATTGTTACCTCTGTTGAAATTAAATAATGAATTTTATAATGTTTTAAACCGTAAATAAAGTCGACAACTTGACAAACAAAATAAATATTATTATAACATTTATACATAAAATAATGTAAAGTTGATTCTCTAATTGATCATACATATACATACACATACTTATTTATTAAGTTCAAATTTTACTATATGAAATACACGTGTGTGTATATAATAGATTTTATTAAAAAGAAAAATAAAAAAATATACAAAATCATGTGAAGTACAATATATACATAAACTTATTCAAGAAATATAATATTACTGATTTTTTTTTCAAAATGTTAAGATAAATAACTTAATAATTTGATTTGATATCATTAAGATAAAAACTATGCATTTAATAAATAAAAAAAATCACTAGATCATTATAAAGAGAGATTAAAAAAAAAAGAAGGAATTGTAAATAATATTTAATATTCTTGAAAAATATGTGACAAAACTAATAGAGACATAATGTGGATGAAAAAAAAAGAATCAAAACAACTTATATAAAAGTTCTGAATGAGTTGTGTAAGGACATATGTGAGAATGTTGAGTTGCAAAAAAACCTAGAAAAAAATCATTACCAAATGCTTCAAATAATATGATTTTAATTATGTAATGGTAAATGCCAAATATTAAATTTAAAGTTTTGGAAAAAAATTGTAGAATAATTTTTTTTCTTTCTAGTAAACATTGATAAATCAGAATATAATATTTGAGATGTCATTTTAGTAATTATTAATCATAAAAATAATTATGAGATAAATGTGAAAATCAATAATAATGAACAAGATATATGTAATTATGATTTTTTTAAAAATGTGGAGATTATTGAAGATGTTAGACATTAATTTAAGTAGACATAAATACGGAGTGTGTTTTCTTTTACTTTAAGGGCAAAATCAGTTGCATTTATCTTCCAAATCTGAAGCCGCTTCAACAGGTCCAAGACTGAGTCTCTCTCACTCACATTTTACATTTTGCAGAAATTCTACTCTTTCACACCATTTTTCTCTTCAACACACGAATTGTTTCCTTGATGAGGTTGAATCACGCTACCACCATTTTTAGAGGAATTGTTTCCAATTCTTCATTCAATTCGATTACATGTACTGTTTCTTCTCTACATTATCACCACAATAGATACTTTTCCGCCAAACCCAGATTCGATTTCGGTCGTGTTGGTGAGCCGGATGATGCTATTGCTTTGTTTCATCAAATGGTGAGAATGAAGCCTCGCCCATCTGTTGTTGATTTCTGTAAACTGTTAGCTGCTGTTGTTAAGATGAAACAATACTCTGTTGCCCTCTATCTGTTTGATAAAATGCTTATAAAGAATGCTCCTTTAGATAACATCACCCTCAATAATGTGATTAATTGTTTATGCCTTGTGGGTCGGGTTGATTATGGGTTTGCAATCTTAGGTGGCTTTTTTAAGCGTGGCCACACACCTGACATTGTTGCCTTCAACACTCTGCTGAAAGGGCTATTCTTGGAAGGAAAGGTCGCTGAGGCTGAGAAACTGTTCAAGAAGTTGTTGAGAGAAAAACCATGTGAGTTTAATGAAGTTACATATCTTGTTGTGATAAATGGGTTGTGCGAAGCTGGGCGTACCCTCACCGCCTGTCGTTTGCTCAGATTGTTCGAAAAAAAACAATGTTAGATGGCTTGTGCAGAGCTCAGAATACAACAGAAACGTTTCCATTGCTATAATAACTTACAATACTCTCATTGAGGGGTTGCGCAAGGAGAAAAAGCTTGACATGGCCAAGAATCTTTTCGACCAACTTCCATCCAAAGGTTTGCAGCCTGATGTCATTACCTTTAACATCCATATTGGTGCACGTCCAAATTTTCAGGTGGCTGTGCTTGCGGTGGAAAGTACTATCACCAAACACCAGTGATTTGGACGATTACTTGCGCGAGGAAGATTGAGCGTGAGGAGGAAGCCTCTGCTTCACGAGATGATATAGGTTAATTTGTTGGGATCTTTTTGTTAGTGATGCTTTTGAGTAACTAGTGAAGTTTGCTTTTCCTGTCAGATTTGAGTGCGCTTGTTTTTCATGGTTGTTTTTGATGGTGCAGATTGTGGGTTGTTTTGGTTGTATTGAAAGTGGTTCACATTTCAATCACGATAAATATATTTTTATTGTGTTGTGTGTCTACATTGTTGTTAACAGACACTTGATTGTATTGAATGTTAAAATGGAGAAAACTGATTATTCTTCTCTTTTGCTGATAGAATGCATTTTGAAAAAGATACAAATATAATTGATACCAAATGGGAAGACCAAGGAATTATGCATGTACAAGTGTGTTGATTACCTTTGCTTGCATTCGTTTATTGTGCATCACTTATAGCACTACGAGTGTGGTTTTTCTTGAAGTGTTATTGTCCATCCTTATAGTAAATTGAAAATTCAATCAATTGTTAATTATCACTGAGGCTTTATATTAGTAAAAGTGTGTATTCTGAATATGGTACATGCTGATGTATTGCTGATAATTGAAGCTGATCACCAATTATTGCAGCAAGGAAAACATCTAGACTTCAGTCACCCAACTGCATTGATGACGATGGGAGCTCATGCGATGAGGACGACTTCATTGCCCCTTCTGTAGAGACTACTTCAAAAACTGCAGATTATGGTTCTTTCCTCAGAACTGTAGGCTTATGTGTGTGTATTTTCTGACCTTCAATGTAGTAAATCTTTGATGTAGGTGTTCTCGGCTATAGCATTTCGTGTTGGTTTGGGATTCAAAGATGGAGTTGGGAAGGCATCTGAGTTTTTCGCTGGGTATGAGAATTGACCTTCAACTAGCACATTGGTTTCTGATCCTATTTCATTTTGATCGAAATTTTCAAAATTGTTGACGTGTTTGTCAGAAATTCTGACGTGGTCGTCGAAAAATATGACGTGGGAGTTTGATTCCGACAACCACGTTTCAATTTTGGTCATGTATGTGAGACACTTACCATTTTTAGACAATCAAATATCCGTTTTTCAATTTTGATTCTCTATATTTTAATTTTTTTCAATTTTAGTACATTTTGATCGAAATTTTCAAAATTCCTGACGTGATTGTTGGAAATTCTGATATGGTCGCCGAAAAAACTGACGTGGCAGCTTGATTCTGATAGCCATGTTAGTGATATTGAAAATTCTAACAAAAAACGACTGAAATTGGAAAAAATTAAAACATAGAGGACCAAATATGAAAAACAGATACTTGATTGTTAAGAAATGGAAAATGTCCTACATACGTGATCAAAATTAAAATTAGTCCTAGTATTTTACGTAAAAACTCACGTAAAACCGTCTCACGTACGAAACTTTCTATAGCCTTATGAGACCGAAATTGATCATATTAAATGAGTTGACTTATCTCGTTGATCCATATGAATTTCATTTTACATAATGTTTCACATGAGACCGTGTGAGATCGTCTCACATAAGACCTACTCGATATTTCATTGCAGTCATTTTGTATATAAGAATATAATGGGCCCAAGCTCTTTAATTGTTCGCACTCAACAGGGTGTAAATGAGTTGATCTAAAACAAGCGAGTGTTGTTTATGTTCGTTTATTTAATAATTGAAATGCAAGTTTATAAACATTCAATTAAAAATAAATGAATAATATAATAAATTTAATTATAAATAAATTATATTAGAAAACATTAACATCAAAACAAAACAAAATGAATATTGACTAAATAAGTACATTAAGTGTTTAATTAATAAGTGTGAATGAATAATAGACGAATAAACAAATACTAATGGAATACATTTGCGAACATGAATATTAAAAAAATTGTTAATCTATTTAACTAAAAGTCAAAAACTGTAATAAAATCGCCACACAAATGACAAAATAATAAGTTCATAAACATTAAAAAATAAATGATAGTGAAATCAAGAAATAGTATTTTATCATATTTGTGTGTATATATTTATTAAGGAAAAGGAAAAAGAAAAGGTAAAAAATAGGCAAAATCAGTTGCATTTATCTCCCAAATCTGAAGGCGTATCAAAGTCCCTCTCACTCTCATTTTACATTTTTCAGAAATTCTACTCTTTCACACCATTTTTCTCCTCAATAAACGAATTGTTTCCTTGATGAAGTTGAATCACGCTACCACCATTTTTAGAGGAATTGTTTCCAATTCTTCTTTCAATTCAATTACAAGTACTGTTTCTTCTCTGCATTACCAGCAGAATAGATGCTTTTCCGCCAAACCCAGATTCGATTTCGGCCGCGTTCGTGATCCGGATGATGCTATTGCTTTGTTTCATCAAATGGTGAGAATGAGGCCTCGTCCATCTGTTGTTGATTTCTGTAAACTGCTAACTGCTTTTGTGAAGATGAGACAATACTCTGTTGCCCTCTTTCTGTTCGACAAAATGCTTCTTCATAATGCTCCTTTAAATCACTTCACCCTTAATATTGCAATTAATTGTTTTTGCCTTGTGGGTCGAGTTGATTATGGGTTTGCAATCTAAGGTAGCTTTTTCAAGCGTGGCCACAAACCTGATATCTTTACTTTCAACACTCTGCTCAAAGGGCTTTTCTTGGAAAGAAAGGTCGCTGAGGCAGAGAAACTGTTTAAGAAGTTGTTGAGAGAAAAAATATGTGAGTTTGATGAAA
The DNA here is from genome assembly GCA_954870855.1 of Scutellaria minor. Lineage (NCBI taxonomy): Eukaryota > Viridiplantae > Streptophyta > Magnoliopsida > Lamiales > Lamiaceae > Scutellaria > Scutellaria minor. The sequence continues at coordinate 2,171,805 of OX940725.1, forward strand.
TTACATATCTTGTTGTGATAAATGGATTGTGCAAAGCTGGGCACACTGTTACCGCCTGTCATTTGCTCAGTTTGTTGGAGAAACAAAAATGCAAACCTAATGTCTTTTCTTATAACACAATTATCAATAGTCTTTTCAAGGGTGGTATGGTTGATGAGGCTATCCAACTCTTCTCGGAATTGAGTGAAAAGGGTATTTCGCCCGATATTGTAACGTATAGCTCAATGATTCATGGCTTGTGTTGTTTAAGTAGATGGAAAGAGGTAGAGAATTTATTAAGTCAAATGATTGCTCAGAAGATATATCCCGATGTGGTCACTTGTAGCATATTAGTGGATGCGTATTGCAAGGAAGGAAAGGTGAAAGAAGCCGAGGATGTCTTGAAAACTATGATAAAAATAGATGTTCAACCTAATATCATCACCTACAATGCCTTGGTTGATGGATATTGTTTATTAGGAAAAATGAAGGAAGCGAGAAAAGCTTTCAATTCAGCAGTCAATTCAGGACTCAAGCCTGATGTTATAACCTATTGTAGTTTGATGAATGGGTATTGCATGAAGGGAAATGTGAATGAAGCTTGGAGTCTTTTTCTTGAAATTCCTCACAAAGGTTTGAAGCACACAGTGATTACTTACAACACCATGCTAAAGGGATTGTTTCGCGAAGGCAGATGTGCTGATGGCTTGAAACTTTTCAAAGAAATGCAAGCTCGGCAATTATCTCCTGATATAATGACTTATAATATCTTGTTAGATGGCTTATGCAAAGTTCAGAAAACAACAGAAGCGTTTTCTTTTTTAAACAAGATGAAAGATCAAGGTGTCAGTCCGGATATAATATCATACAATACCCTGATTGAGGGGCTGTGCAAGGATAAAAAGCTTGACATGGCTAAGAATCTTTTCACCCAACTTCCGTCCAAAGGTTTGCAGCCAAATGTTGTTACCTTTAACATCCTTATTGGTGCACTTTGTAAAGAAGGTGAATCACAGGAGGCTAAGGAATTGCTGATGAAAATGGAAACAATTGGTTGCTTGCCTGATAGTGCAACCTACAATGTTTATAAGCAGAGGTTGCTTAAAAGGAACGCATCTTGTGTTGTAATTCCAGTCCTGGACGAAATGGAGAGAAGGGGCTTCTTGCTGCATGCAACCACATTTTCATTGTTAGTTGATCAGCTGCAAGTGGAAGGTCAAGGCAGTCTTGTTTTTAATAAGGTTAAGAAGCTTGTCCCAAAAAAGTTGATTTAGGTGTTGTCATGTTCATTGGTTATGAATGTTCTTATTTGTTGCCATTTATAGTGACCATTGTGTTGATAAATTGGCACCACACTTGGAACATTAATATTGTTGCTTTAGTACGATTTTTTTTTCTTTAAATCTTTTTAGTATTTCTTCATTGAAAGCTGAAAGATTAACTAAGTTCAGAACCTTTTTGAGGAATAGCAAAATTAAGGAAACAATAGGCAATGATTCATTAAAGAAACCATCTGAATTTCTAATCAATAACCAAAGAAACCATCTCAATTTTTAATCAATAATAGAAAATCACAAGTGCTGCTGCAAAAGATGAAATCAGTTTGCAACATAAGGTTTCCGATTCACCATTTTCCAAAGCAGCAGCTAATCCTCTCAATTCGTTGTTATTCAAACAACTCAACCATTTATTATAGTTATTTTCTTTATAAAAACACTAGTATTATAGTTGTGTAATACACAAGCTTTAAAAATTTAAATTGAATATAGTACAAGATTTAAAAAGTTAAATATTATTTATGGTTTTATGTTATATCTATAATCTAGTTTTGTATTTAGAAAAAACTTACGTGATTCAAAGTTTGAACTTTGATCATCACACAATCTACATATTTATAAAAGGTGGAATACCACTGAGTTACAAGGTTCGTAGTTTTGATTAAATATATTATTGAATTGTGTATGTTGCATTTTTAAATGAACATAAGTAATGTTTATCTATTACTATCACCAATTTTAAAGAAAAGATCTCGAGAAGAAAATAATTTTATTTGACCATTGTACATTGTACATTGTTAATATCAGGAAGTAAAATAATCAAGAATCTCGAGTAATCGACCAAGCCACAAAAGTAGCTAAGTGTTATTTTGAGTTTTTTTTTTCATAAATATCGAATCTAAAAATTGCCAAATTGGATAAATAAACGTGATAATATCAATGTTTCTCCACACAGAAATTAAACATTATTCTTTATTTCCCTTCTCTTTAATTATTTAATTATTCCTCGGATAAATTTCTTAACAAGACTCAATTTATAGTTTATCTCTCAATTTTAGACCCAATTTTTAAAGTTTCTCAATAAGGGGCTCAATTTAATCTTTTTTCTCAATTTAAGGCTTGAAATTTAGATTAATTTTCTTTTTATTTTTAATTATATTTATAAATTTATTTGTATTTTAATATGTATTTATATTTTAGATAAATTAAGACAAGTTAGTGCAATTTTGGAACGATCTTCATTCGACTTGTATTAATTTTGTTTACAAAAAGAAAGAAAGAAAGAAAAATATAATTAATTCAATTCATAAAATATAATTTATATTAAATTGATTAATATTAAAATTGGGTTTTTTGTACTTTTATTCATAAAATTAAGAAAATAAAAGGAATCTTAATTTTATGAATTACATTAATAATATATATATATATAAATTAATAAAAGTCGGATGAAAATCGTTTCAAAATTGTAATAAAAGTCGGATAAAAATCGTTTCAAAATTGTAATAACTTGTTATAATTTATTTTAAATATAGATACATATTGAAATATTAATAAATCTATGAATATAAATAAAAGAAAAAGAAAATAGAATTTTGTCTTGAATTGAGAACTTAATCTAAATTTCAAGCCTTAAATTAAGAAAAAAATGTTAAATTGAACCTCTTATTGAGAAACTTTAAAAATTGAATTTAGAATTAAGAACTAATGTATAGATTGGATCTTGTTATGAAATTTAACCTAAATAAATACTCATGCCTGAAATTGTTCTCAATTTTTTTTCAAGTATATGAAACACTTCTGCGAATCAGACATGATACCTCAAAATACAATGACTTGAGTACAACACACCAAACCGCAAAGCCCCGACAAGTTAATTTAATTTTAACTCATCTTATTCAATTTAAATCGTCCATTAATTATATTTTTTCTTTTCAATTTAACTCATCTTTTCTTTTTTCAAGTAAATTTCTAAATACAAATACCTGAAACAATTCTCTTAATACGACTTAAATACCAACACGCCAAACCACAAAGGACCGACGAATCAGAAAGCATCAAAATTGCACCATGAAATAGAAAGTATCAATATTGGATTTTGCAAAATGCAATGACTCAATGCACTTTCATTTTAAATTAATTTGTAAGTAATATAAGTGGATTTTGAAAATACTTTAATTTGAGTAGATTTAAATTTCATTTATTTCATATCGTTTATTTCAAATGTCTTTATCCAAATTGAGCCTTAGATTTCTCATGTTGAAACATGTAGGGTTACACACAAAATTTTATGAGATTTTGATTATTGCTCCATTTAGAGGCAAACAAGAAAAAAACTTCAACGACTGTCAACGTGGTTTTTTAGCATATTGCAAATGTGACAGCTGCCCATAACATCAATGGTCATGCCAATGAAACTCAAGTCCAATACTTGGTCGAAACTCAAATCCCAGAAACAGAAAATGCCAAATACAACTAGGGATGATAATTGTCGATTCAGAATAGTATTAAGAATACCATTTACATACTAATTTATCATCTAAAATCCCATTCCCATTTAGGAAATGGGGATTTGGGTTCCCGTTTCCTAATTTTTTTGGTATCCCAAATATACAACCCATTTTCTTTATATAGTAATATTTATTTGATTCATTTACTAATATACTCAAATTCAATTTAATATTTTTAAATTACAAATATTAAAAAGATTAAAATGAATATAACAAGAATTTGACTAGTTTATTTGGCTTTTCCAGTTACTTCTTAATCCATGTAAAAAGTTCAACAAATTTTTATATATGGAATGATGGAGTTTTTTTCCATTCTAATTTTTCTATTAGGGGAATGGTGCAAATGAGTGTAATTTTAGGATGTAGGTCTCATATAAGAGTAGCATTCTTGTGTACCTAATGTATACATACATATTGGTTGGGTTCAGGTGTGGGTTGACCTGGATCAATGCATTTTTACTTGTTTTTTTTTTTTTTTGTCTGACCTTAATGTTAAGTTAGTCATATCTTTATATTATATTAGTCATATATTTATATTATATTAGTTATACTTTTATGTTCAGCTATCATATATACTTTTATTTAATATTTTTAACTCTAAAAAAACCCTAATTTTATCATAATTTGTACATGTTTAACTTTATGTGATATTGCTTATACCTTTATATCAACATAGTCATACATTTATATAATATATAAATGTACAACTAACATAACTAAAGGTATATATAACATAAAATGTATGACTGTTATAAATAAAATGTATGAAAGTTTAATATATCTATCTAAAAAAAATACTAAAGTATAACTAACCTTAGAAAATATATGACTAACATAACTAAAAGATATCACTAAAACTTCTGTGCCCCTGGGGCATACTGTGCCCCCTGTGTATTTTTTTGGGTATCACATGTTACTCTTCAGGGTATCACACATATGCTTTATTGTGTGATACCCTGAAGAGTAACATGTGATACCCCAAAAAAATACACGGGGGGCACAGTATGCCCCTGGGGCACACAAGACTTACTCAAAAGATATAACTAAAACTACTAAAAAATATAGTTAATATAACATAAAGGTCTGACACTTGGGAGCATGTTTTGGCGAATTTTTTCTGAGACCTAGTGGCGCGTGAGGGCGTGTGACTGCGCGTGGTGGGCCGGGTCAACCCAAGTACACGAATTTATTAATATTTTCCTGATATTCCACCGATTTTCCTATAATTTGTACCATGAAATCAATATTGATATTTATCGATATTTCACCGATATTTTCCTGATATTTTACATATTTTCCTATAATTTGTATCATGAAGCCACTGATATCAAAATCAAGATATTTTGACCAATTGTCTAATTTCATTACCGATTATATGAAAATATAAAAATATCGAAAAGATAACGCTGACACTCCGGTTGGATATTTTCATCCTTGAGTAAGTCACATCAAGTGGACACAAAAAAAAATGTCAATTTAAAGTTGAACAGTAAACATACCTTTTATTTTTTCTTCCGTTTTGTTAGTAGTCGGGTGTGCATTTGTATTGTTTACAATGTTTGATTTTTTTTAAAGACAATGTGTTTGAGAGTGGAACACATGACAACATAAGAATCTCTGAAAAGGCTAATATGGTGACGTTGTAGAGCTCCACATGGCAGCGAACGAACTATTCTTTATATATATAGATGAGTAAGTCTCTTGTGAGACCGTTTCATGAAATTTTAATACATTGTGTGAGATGGATTAACCCACAACCCAATTACCTATCACCCAAACCCTACAATTCACTTGTTGTTCGTCGATGATGAGGTCCGTCTCACGGAAAATTTTCCGTAAGACCATCTCACATAAATTTTTGTGTATATAGATTTGTATTATGATAACATATTATCTAATTATCATAAAACCAATTAATGTTATTATGATACACACATTGACTAATTATGTTGTTACTTTTAACAAATTTAAGAAAACAATCAAAATACAATGCTCATATTTTAAGGATATAAATATTACTCCTTCCCTCCCGGCTAACTTTGCACACTTTCCTTTTCGGGATGTCCCGGGTAAATTTGCACACCCCCGAAAAGGAAAGTAATTTTTACTTTTGACATGATTTTATTGACTTTTCAACTCAAAAAGCAAAAAACACACTTACTTTTGGCATGATTTTGTTGACTTTTCAACTCAAAAGGCAAAAAAAAAACATTTTCTTATTCCACGTGCCGGGAAGGGTGTGCAAAGTTAGCCGAGACGGAGGGAGTATATTTTAAGGATAGTAAAATAATTAAATATTTATTTTGTATTATATTGATTATAATAGATAAAGTCCTTTTATAAAAGGATAGTAAAGTAATTTTGAAGGATAGTCCTTTTATATTACAAACTCTTTCTTAAAAAAATTTACATATTTTGATTATTCTTCTTTTAAAATCTTGAATATTTTTAATCTTGAAATAAAATTAGTTTTATGATAATATATATTTAAAGAGTTTTCCAATAATATATTATAATTAAACACATATATATATATATATATAATTATACTAGATAATTTTAATTTTTTTAAAGTATGTGTTATAAAAAAATGTGTTTTATGTTTTTTTTAGAAAAATATTATCTACAATCTTTTTTTTTATATACTCTTTAATGCAATTATTATTATTATTATTATTATTATTACTATTATTATTATTATTACTATTATTATTATTATTATTATTATTATTATTATTATTATTATTATTATTATTATTATTTATCTTGCATAATGTATTATATTTACTCACCATTTTAATTTTTTTATTCAACAATTCTCATCTTTACTATCAATCACTTTATTGTATACAATATAATTGTATTATGATTGTCTTATAAAATTTTCCTTTTAATTTCGAGAGATATTTTCAAATACCATAAATGCTACCATGCCTATTTGGAGAATCAGTTTATGGGGACGAGGATTCGCCCTAGGGATTCGGGTTCCCCAATTTATATATTTTTATAAAATTTATCATACGTAATTATTTTACTACAATTCTGAAGAAACAATAAATGAAAACACCTAATAAATGAAAATTGAAGTACAATAGATTTAACACTAGCACAAGACACAACAAAATAATGCATACCAACAATACACCATCATAAATGGTAAGGAGGAGGAGGGTTTTAGATTTGAAATTGGAAAATTGGTGTTGCAAAATTTGAGATAATTAATATAGAGCCTATTTTAGGGGGTCAAGAATTGAGTGTAGAGACATAGATACTTTCCACGTACCATCTCTGTTAATGTCTAAAATAGGGAATCCATGTTGATCGGAATTGTCATCCCATTAGTTTTGATTGGTATCCAGTGGGGTTGGCTCCCCATACGAAAATTGCTACCAACGTCTAAAATCAATTATGAATTTTAAAATTATTCAAAGCATAAATAAAGTCGACAACTTGTCAAACAAAATAAATATTATTATAACATTTATATATAAAATAATATAAAGTTGATTCTCTAATTGATCATACATATACATACATAAACTTATTTATTAAGTTAAAATTTTACTATGTGAAATGCACGTGTGTGTAAATAGTAGATTTTTTATTAAAAATAAAAATAAAAAATATACAAAATCGTGTGAAGTACAATATATACAATAAATACAATATAATCAATAATTTAGTTTGATGTCATAAACGTATCCAATAAAATTAGGCATTTAATATAAAAAAACATTAGATCATTATAAAGAGAGATTAAAGAAAAAGGAATTGTGAATAATATTTAATATTCTTGAAAAATATATGACGAAACTAATCAAGATGTAAGGTGTTGAGATTGGAAAAAAAATCAAAACAACTTATATAAAAGTTCTGAAAGAGATGCATGTTTGGGAAAAAACTGTAGAGTTTTTTTATTTTTTATTTCTCGTAAACACAAATAAACCTGAATATAACATTTGAAATTCACTTTAGTAATTAATCATAAAAGTAACAATGAGATAAATATGAAAACCAAAAGTAATAAATTAGATGTATCTAATTATGATTTTTTTAATTATTAATGATTTATAGTTAAAGAAAATGTGGGGATTAATTAAAATGTACAACATATATTTAAGTAGACGTAAACAAGGAGTGTGTCTTCTATACTTTATTGGAAAAATCAGTTGCATTTGTCTCCCAAATCTAACAAGACCAAGTCCCTCTCTCTTTCTCTCTCTACATTTTTTTTTTCAGACATTCCACTCTCACTCCATTTTCCCAAAATTCTACTCTAACAGCATTTTCTCCTCAACAAACGAATTGTTTCCTTGATGAGGTTGAATCACGCTACCACCATTTTTAGAGGAATTGTTTCCAATTCTTCATTCAATTCGATTACATGAACTGTTTCTTCTCTACATTATCACCACAATAGATACTTTTCCGCCAAACCCAAATTCGATTTCGGCCGCGTTTGTGATCCGTCTAGTTGATGAATTGTGTATGTTGCATTTTTAAATGATCATAAGTAATGTTTATCTATTACATCTCCAAATTTAAATAATCTTATTTGCCAGTTGTACATTGCTAACATTAGGAAATAAAATAATCGAGAATCTCGAATAACCGACCAAGCCGCTAAAGTAGTTAAGTGTTATTTCGAGGTTTTTTTTTTAATCATAAATAATGAATATAAAAATTAGATAAATATACGTGATAATATCAATGTTTCTCCACACATAAATTAAACATTATTCTTTATTTCCCTTCTCCTTAATTATTCAATTATTTCCATCCACCCTGTCCATAACAAATTGTCCTTAATTATTCAATTATTTCTCTCTACCCTGTCCATAAAAAATTGTTAATCTTTTACTTTGACCTCAACTTTACTCGAATGACAAAATAGCAAGTTCATAAACTCAAAAAATAAACGAGCAATCAGACCTAATTTATGGGGAAATGTCATGAGTATAGAATTGCCAGCTATTTTTTGAACTTTCTCAGAGTTCTGAATTGTAGGCCAAAATTATTGACAATATGGCATATGATTGATTAAACTTTACCATCTTATTTATTCGAAGTCAGATGAGAATTATGAATTATAAAAGAATCCCAGTGTGACAATCCACATGTTAGAATATAAAAAACAAGAGAAAACATACACAAGTCAGCAAGCAGGAAACAATTTATTACATTAAAGATGAAGAAGATATGCAAGTAGTGAATGAACCAGATACAAAAAGTCTCCTCTAACCTCAAGTTAATGAGAGTTAGAAAAATACTTGAAAGGATTGGTGGGTCAGAATTACCTGCAAGACTTAAAATCAAATGAACAGAATGATAATGTTGTTCCAAATGTTACAATATTTACCAACACATTCAAATACTTAGTAAAAATCAGAATATGCAGCGGAATATAAAATCGAACAAGGATAGGAGATTTATCCACGAGTATATAAAGATACTCGTGGAACGCCAATAGGACAAAACACTTTATTACTACAAGGGTAATTACAAAACAATCACAAAGAGATCTTTTGAGAGAATCTCTTTGAAAGACTCAAACACTCTAAGATAATCTCCCGACTCTCAAAGAATGTTAAAACCCTCTATAGGGTTTACAAAACAACAAACCTAGAATCTATCAAAGGAAAGACTCTATTAAACAGAATGTTGTCACTGATGTTCCAACAATCTGTTGCTTTGAAACTGTCCTTAACTCTCACTCAATATGCTCTATGCTATGCTCTTGGATCTCTCTCGATGCACACTGATCTGCAGTCTGGATTGTGCTATTTATAGACTCCAGCAGATCGTGTTTGATGATCCATGATATCCATGTCTTCCATGATCCATGATCTTCATCATCCATCTTCCATCTTCTCCACCTTTCCACTTTCTTCATCTTCCATCTTCTCCATGATGTTCCTTTCTTCCACTCCATCTCTTTCACCACTTCTTGTTTCAGCACGTTTCCGTTCTCCAGCTTCTCTCCACGTTTCTGTTTTGCACATCCTAATCTGTAGAGCACGTTCCTTTCTTTGTTGTACTTCCACGTTATAAATTTCTACACAAGAAAGTAACCAAGCAAGAAACAAACTCCTAGATTGTAGGAACTAAACTTAATTATAAAGACTTCTTCAAGTCTTTAAAATTCTTGGATAAACTTTCCTACAAAATCTCAACAACCAAATCAAGCAAATATATTAAGTATCTTAAAGTATATAAAATATACTATTAAATACATCAATATATTAAAATTAAATATGGTAATAAAATACCAAAGAAAAGACAAAATTCATTAGTGTCAAAATAACACTAACAATCTCTCCTTTTTTGGCTTTTCTGCTCAAAACCATATTTAATTTTCTCCCCCTAAATACCTGCGAGAAAACATCGTTAGAGAAAAATCAAATCTCTTAAAATCACTCCAAACAAATCAATTGAAATATAATTTGTTTTGGATAAAATACCAAATAATATGTTTTGTGAGAAATGCAAAATAAAATAAAAGTTTACAAAAATAAACTCTAACAATACTTTTTTCAGGAAATCCTACGACAGGCTGAACAACATGATGATTCCCATGAGGGGAAAAACAGTGGACAATTCTAGGTATGAGAGTTCATATGTTCAAGAAATACAATATCTGTACAAAATCCATGTCTTCGATCCATTTCCTACTGAATATTTTACAAAGCAACCGGTTATCAAGCACTCAAGACACATGATTCCACTACCATCATTGAAGAGAGAATCGTACACCATAATGCATTGATCATTGATATGTAACTCGAATAGTATCCAATGGTTAGTATTCACATGTGCCACCCCATATACCTTTTTAGCATCCGCCCAAGAAACGATCAGGCCACTTCCTTGCTTTGTATGTCACCAAAAAACAGCGCATCAATAAGCTACAATAGAACAATATTAGAGACACATTAAATTGACATATGCCATCGGATCGTACTTCTTGTCAATGGCTATCCCTTATGTTGGCCCTAACCTCTTATCAACTATTATCCATTTATGGTACTTTGATCAATATATATGAGTATTACCTTGTCATGTTTGATCTCCTAGGCCTTCATCATCAGCAGCAATGTATTTACAATCTCCATCTCGTCATCACCTATTTGGGCAGTAGAGTAGGCATGAGGTTGTGTTGAGATCCTGAAAAAAGAAGAGAAATTTAACCATTTTAGATTTTAGATTTCAACCAAATGAGGATAAGGACCTTAGAAGATCAAACCTTTTCTTTGCATTGTGTGTCATTATTGTAGATGGGCAGTTGGGCTCGGTTTTCATCGGGCTCTGTGCATCCCAATCTCTCCATGATGCACATCAACATCCCCTCGAGCCTGTCATGTTTTTTCTGAAATGAAGCTTCAATCCTTTCAAACTCTTTCACTACAAACAGGATGTATGATTGTGAAGAGCCTTGGATCTCAATTCAAGTTTTTGTGTATCATTTCTTGATTGTGACTCTACATATGCAGTTGTCCTTTTGCGCTTGAGTTTTATCTCTTGTGTCTCCTCTGTTCTCATTAGCCCAGCCTCTTCCTCTCCCAATGAACAACACTTTGAAAAATCAAATGCCACACGACCCCAAGAAAACTTGTTGAACTCATCCAAGTTGTCAGCTAAATGTACATACTGCATTTCGATTTTCTTCCCAGTCTTATCCCTAACAAGTAAGAGAATCCATAACAATACCAACTTCAAACTGATTTCCCCTTTGCCTTTGTCATTGGCATTCATGAATGCATCTTCTATTACGAAACTGGTTAAAAACAGTACTAATTTGTGGGCACAATTGAAACATCCCATTCATGTTATCTTATCTCTCTCCATTTCTTATAGACTTATATACAAAGGTACTCCTTCCAATTCATGATTCTATAGTGCTCCCTAAGTTTCAAAATTATGCACAGTGTCTGAATTGTATCCTCTGCTACCTTAGAAACAGCCTAATAACAGAAATTGATTACTGAATACAAAACACAATTGTAAACTGAAACTGGTAATGAAGATGAGCAAAAATAGAACCATAAAGTTTAGCAGAGTTTCAACTATATAATGGAATGCGATACCCACAACTCTGTTCAACCATTGTGCCATGAAGCAGCTGTGCAAAAAAAATTAATATACTGAGAGTAATAATTCAATAATTCAATAAACTGCATGAACCCATACAATTTTCATCAGAGGAATTCTACACTGATTTAATCAATCATATCAATTATTTGATCAACTCCAAGTGGAATTCAAATTACCAATAAAATTTAACTAACCTATGAATCAGCAGAAGTGACGACAATAGAGAAAGAACCAAAGAGACAGAAGCGCTGCAATCAACAGCAACAACCACATTTCCCTTTTCCAACTTCTTCTTCCCAACAAGTTCTTTTTGCAAAGTTACCAAAATTTCATTCCAACAACATTCCTTGTATCCATTATTCTAACACAGACAAAATAAAATTACATAACATGATTATGAATTCATTAGAAGAAAAACATAAACATGAAGACCAAACATATAACAATATATACAATACACAAACTCTTCAATAAATAAAATATACAGTAAACAGAAAAACTCTAAGAATTGAAACAGTAACACAAAGCACACTAAAACAGAGAACCATATATTCAAAAATTAATTTGTACATTCAGCAACTTCCAATTTCTTCAATAAAATTACAAAATACAAAAACTAATCTAGTTTGTTTCACATAAACTTCCAACTCTAAACACAACTACAAACACAACTACAAACACAAATTATATAATAAAATTCAGTTTAATATAACTATCACAAAAAAACATGAAAAACCCTCGAATTTGACAAAAACAAACATTCAAACTAACAAACTCAGAAGAAACAAATAAACATGAAAATAAACGGAAAAAAAATTATGCAAACTTAAAAAACCTTAGAAATTCGAATATTCACATACAACCACACTAAAATCAGTAGACAAGGAAAAATACATTAGCCACTTACCACTAACAAATTGAAGTGAAAATCTCCAAATATCCTTCAAATATATAGATAATCTTCCACACAATAGCAAGAAATTCACAAAGCACCGAAGAAACGAATCAGAAATTGAGAAAAACAGAGAAAAAATCGAGCCAAAGAAAGAGACGTAGAAAAGAAGAGAAAAGCACCGAAGAAACCAACCAGAAATTGAGAAAAACAGAGAAGAAATCGAGCCGAAGAAAGAGACGTAGAAAAGAAGAGAAAGAAAAGCAGTTTCAGAGCGTAAAAACTAAGAGAAAAATAAAGAAAAAATCAATTAAACATATATATAATAACCCATTTCCTAACCGGGTTGGGGTGGGGCGGGTTGGGGGCATACAATTTTTTGTCTTAAAACTAACACTAATCGAGTTCATTATGGGTTTGCAATATAACAAATAAGTTTTCTTATTCATTTATGTTCATTAAAACTAATATACGAACATAAACAAACACTAACTGAGTTCTTCACAAAAATATCCCCAATGCTCTATTCGTCTATAATTCTAATACCGAGATAAAAGTTATTTGTAAAAAAAAAATTCTTAATCTATTTAGCTAGAACTCAAAAATTGTAATAAAATCGCCACACAAATGACAAAATAATAAGTTCATAAACTTTAAAAAATAAATGATATTGAAATCAAGAAATATTATTTTATCATATATGTGTATATATTTATTAAGGAAAGGGAAAAAGAGAAAGTAAAAAATAGGCAAAATCAGTTGCATTTATCTCCCAAATCTGAAGCCGCTTCAACAGGTCCAAGACTAAGTCCCACAAATGACAAAATAATAAGTTCTTAAACTTTAAAAAATAAATGATACTGAAATCAAGAAATATTATTTTATCATATATGTGTGTATATATTTATTAAGGAAAAGGAAAAAGAAAAAGTAAAAAATAGGCAAAATCAGTTGCATTTATCTCCCAAATCTGAAGGCGTATCAAAGTTTCTGAATTGTTTCCTTGATGAGGTTGAATCACGCTACCACCATTTTTAGAGGAACTGTTTCCAATTCTTCTTTTAATTCAATTACATGTATTGTTTCTTCTCTGCATTACCACCAGAATAGTAGATGCTTTTCCGCCAAACCCAGATTCGATTTCGGCAGCGTTCGTGATCCGGATGATGCAATTGCTTTGTTTCATCAAATGGTGAGAATGAGGCCTCACCCATCTGTTATTGATTTCAATAAATTGTTTACTGCGGTTGTGAAGATGAAACAATACTCTGTTGCCCTCTTTCTGTTCGACAAAATGCTTCTTCACAATGCTCCTTTAAACATTATCACCCTGAATATTGTGATTAATTGTTTATGCCTTGTGGGTCGGGTTGATTATGGTTTTGCAATCTTAGGTAGCTTTTTTAAGCGTGGCCACACACACCTGACATTGTTACCTTCACCACTCTGATCAAAGGGCTTCTCTCGGAAGGAAAGGTCGCTGAGGCGGAGAAACTGTTCAAGAAGTTGTTGAGAGAAAAACCATGTGAGTTTAATGAAGTTACATATCTTGTTATCATAAATGGGTTGTGCCAAGCTGGGTGTACCCTCACCGCCTATCGTTTGCTCAGATTGTTCGAAAAACAACAATGCAAACCTGATGTCACTTCTTATAACACAATAATTGATAGTCTTTGCAAGGGTTGTATGGTTGATGAGGCTATCCAACTCTTCTCGGAATTGAGTGAGAAGGGTATTTCGCCGGATGTTGTAACTTATAGCTCAATGATTCATGGCTTGTGTTGTTTAAGTAGATGGAAAGAGGCAGAGGACTTATTAAGTAAGATGATTGCTCAGAAGATTTATCCCGATGTTGACTTGTAGCATATTAGTGGCCAAGAATCTTTTCGACCAACTTCCATCCAAAGGTTTGCAGCCTGATGTTGTTTCCTTTACCATCCTTATTGGTGCACTTTGTAAAGAAGGTCAAACACAAGAGGCTGAGGAATTGCTGGTGAAAATGGAAAAAAGTGGTTGCTTGGCAGATAGTGCGACCTACAATGTTTATATGCAAGGGTTACTTAAATGGAACACGTCTTATGATGTAATTCCAGTCCTGGATGAAATGGAGAGAAGGGGCTTTTTGCTGCACGCAACGACATTTTCGCTGTTACTCGATCAGCTGCAGGCAGAAGGCCAAGGCAGTCTTCTTTTTAATAAGGTTAAGAAGCTTATCCCGAAGAATTAATAGTCTGATTTAGGTGTTGCCATGTCCTATGGTTGATGAGTGTTCTTATTATATAGTGACCATTGTGTTGATAAATTGGCACCACACTTGGAACATTAATATTGTTGCTTTAGTACGATTATTATTATTTTTTTAAATCTTTTTAGTATTTCTTCATTGAAAGCTGAAAGATTAACTAACTTCAGAAGCTTTTTGAGGAATAGCAAAATTAAGGAAACAATAGGCAATGATTCATTAAAGAAACCATCTGAATTTCTAATCAATAACCAAAGAAACCATCTCAATTTTTAATCAATAACAGAAAAACATAAGTGTTGCTGCAAAAGATGAAATCAGTTTGCAACATAAGGTTTCTGATTCACCATTTTCCAAAGGAGCAGCTAATCCTCTCAACTCGTTGTTATTCAAACAACTCAACCATTTATTGTAGTTATTTTCTATATAAAAACACTAGTATTATACTTGTGTAATACACAAGCTTTAAAAATTTAAATTGAATATGGTACAAGATTTAAAAAGTTAAATATTATTTATGGTTTTATGTTATATCTGTAATCTAGTTTTGTATTTAGAAAAACTTACGTGATCCAGAGTTCGAATTTTGATCATCACACAATCTACACATTTATAAAAGGTGGGATGCCACTGAGTTGGGTTTGATTAAATATATTATTAAATTGTGTATGTTGCATTTTTAAATGAACATATTACTATCTCCAATTTTAAATAAAAGATCTCGAGAAGAAAATAATTTTATTTGCCCATTGTACATTGTTAATATCAGGAAATAAAATAATCAAGAATATCGAGTAATCGACCAAGCCGCTAAAGTAGCTAAGTGTTATTTTGAGGTTTTTTTTTAAATTATAAATAACGAATATAAAAATTGCCAAATTGGATAAATATACGTGATAATATCAAAATGTTTCTCCACGTAGAAATTAAACATTATTATTTATTTCCCTTCTCTTTAATTATTTAATTATTCCTCTGATAAATTTCGTAACAAGACTCAATTTATAGTTTATCTCTCAATTTTAGACTCAATTTTAAAAATTTCTCAATAAAGGGCTCAATTTAATCTTTTTTCTCAATTTAAGGCTTGAAATTTTGATTAAGTTCTCAATTCGTTTCAAAAAAATTTATATATATATATATATAAATTAATAAAAGTCGGATAAAAAAATTGTTTCAAAATTGTACTAACTTGTTATAATTTATTTTAGATATAGATACATATTGAAATATTAATAAATTTATGAATATAAATAAAAGAAAAAAAAATGTAATTTTGTTTTGAATTGAGAACTCAATCTAAATTTCAAGTCTTAAATTAAGAAAAAAAAATTAAATTAAACCCCTTATTGAAAAACTTTAAAAATTGGATTTAAAATTGAGAACTAATGTATAAATTGAGTCTTATTATAAAATTTATCCTAAATAAATACTCATTGCCTGAAATTGTTCTCAATTTTTTTTTTCAAGTATATGAAACACTTCTGCGAATCAGACATGATACCTCAAAATACAATGACTTGAGTACAACACACCAAACCACAAAGCCCCGACAAGTTAATTTAATTTTAACTCATCTTATTCAATTTAAATTGTCCATTATATTTTTTCTTTTCAATGTAACTCATCTTTTTTTTTTTTCAAGTAAATTTCTAAATACAAATACCTGAAACAATTCTCTTAATACGACTTAAATACCAACACACCAAACCACAAAGCACCGACGAATCAGAAAGTATCAAAATTGCATCATGAAATAGAAAGTATCAATATTGGATTTTGCAAAATGCAATGACTCAATGCACTTTTATTTTAAATTAATTTTTGAGTAATATAGGTGGATTTTGAAAATACTTTAATTTGAGTACATTTAAATTTCATTTATTTCATATCGTATATTTCAACTGTCTTTATCCAAATTGAGCCTTAAAATTTTCATATTGGAACATGTAGGGTCACACACAAAATTTTATGAGATTTTGATTATTGCTCCATTTAGTGGCAAAGTAGATAAAAACTCCAACGACTATCAGCGTGGTTTTTTAGCATATTGCAAATGTGACAGAAACGCAATGGCCATGCCAATGAAACGCAAGTCCAATACTTGGTCGAAACTCAAAACCCAGAAACAGAAAATGCCAAATACAACTCAGAAAATGCCAAATACAATTGGGGATGATAAATGTCGATTCAGAATAGTATTAAGAATACCATTTCCATACTAATTTATCATCTAAAATACCATTCCCATTTAGGAAATGGGGATTTGGGTGTTGGAAAAATCCAATATTGGGCTTCCACGTGTCAAATTAAATGTGTATAGCTGTTTTAAAGAGGCCAAATTAAAGTGATCCACTTAAGTATAAGTTATGGGCTTACATTGATATCATAATAATCATGGGCTTTTATGTGTAGATACTGTTAAGTGATTTTCAATTTGTTGAGGGACCAAATTGAAAATAAAGAAAACTTATTATTATAAGTTAGGGTTATAGTCCCCAAACATCATATTCTAATCCCACGCTCTGTATTCTCTCTACGGAAAAGTGAAAAGGGTGATCTGATAGTTTGGTAAACCATATCAGTTAAAGCACAAATCTTTTAATAACCGATCTATGGATTCAGGTACGCCTCCACTTTATGGTTATCGACTATTCTCTATTTCAGTTTATCATTGTAGAACTTAGATTTGGGGCTTATAACCGATCTATGGATTCAGGTACGCTTCCACTTTATGGTTATCGACTCTTCTCTATTTCAGTTTATCATCGTAGAACTTAGATTTGGGGCTTATGTGTTGAAGCATGTTTATGTGTGATTTAATATATGCTAATTACGTGATTTATATCTAACATTGGGTTCCTTGTTTCCTAATTTTTTTTTGGTATCCCAAATATACAACCCATTTTCTTTATAATAGTAATATTTATTTGATTCATTTACTAATATATTCAAATTCAATTTAATATTTTTAAATTACATATATAAAAAGATTCAAATGAATATAACAAGAAATTGACTAGTTTAATTGGCTTTTCCAATTACCTCTTAATCCATGTAAAAAGTTCAACAAAGTTTTATATATGGAATGATGGAGTTTTTTTCCATTCTAATTTTTATATTAGGGGAATGGTGCAAATGAGTGTAATTTTAGGATGTAGGTCTTGTATAAGAGTAGCATTCCTGTACACCTAATGCACACATGCACGTTGGTCGGGTTCAGACAATAAGAACAACTCCAATGCGTCACAGCTGGAGATTGTTGAACAACTCTCCTTTGCCATTCAAAGGGATAAGTATAACTTGCAAGATTTCCATACGGTCTACGATCATGCAAAGTTCTTTGTTATCAAGTCATACAGTGAAGACGATGTTCACAAATGCATCAAGTATGATGTTTGGTCGAGTACTCCAAATGGAAACAAGAAATTAGATACTGCTTTCCATGAAGCAGAAGCTAAAAAGACTGAAACAGGTTTACCGTGTCCTGTCTACCTTTTCTTCTCGGTAAGCTTATGCTCGTTTTTCTAAGTCCTACGTTTTTTTCTTGTATTCATTAATTACATGATGTTTACCTTGTTTACTTAAAGGTGAATACGAGCGGACAGTTTGTGGGCATTGCTGAGATGGTTGGGCCCATTGATTTTGTTGGATTTCAGACCAAGAACACAACCATGCAAGCAATAGCTCACATAAAATCATAAACAACCAAGAACAAGAACTAGAGAAATTGATGAACAAAACGAAGAAGAAAAGATCAACACACGATGTAAAGTGGTTCGGGTTAAAAATCCCTACATCCACTGTATGAATCAATCCACTATAACACTCAAGAATCCAGAATTACAAAGCAAAATAAGAAAACGGGCAAAATTCATTTTTGGCCCTATAGGAATTTTCGATTCTCAATTGTGGCCCCTATATTCAAAAGTGGCCCAAAAATTCTCGAATTGAACCCTCTCCGTTAGTCAGTTAACAGAAAACGTTAGCTACAATTGAAAATGGGCCACAATTGAGAATCGAAAATTTCTACAGGGCCAAAAATGATTTTTGCCCCAAAAGCCACTTAACGACCACGTGCCCCGCACGTGGTATCCCCGTTAAAAATTAGATGGACTCATCGTCTGGGCCAAAAAAGCCTGAAAATGGGCCACAATTGAGAATCGAAAATTCCTATAGGGCCAAAAATGATTTTTGCCCACAAGAAAACTAAGAACCCTAATCTCTCTATACAACTTTGCAGTGATAGAACTCTCTCTCTAGAACTCTGATGGCTTCGATGTCTTCTAATGAAATGAACTCCTCTTTATATAGAGCATGTGAGAAAAAACCGTTCGCCAATCCGTTAAGTATTGACTGAGATAAGGGCCCCGCAAAATTGCCTGCAAAACAGATTCAAGAAAATGAGTTGTGCATAGTGTAAAAACATAACCGTTTTTACCAGATTGAAGTCGCATTTGCCAAATGCGACTCTATTAGTGGAAACGTGTTTTTTCCTTTCCTTAGCGAAATTTTGGCTGAGCTATTTTTTTCCTTCTTTTTTTTTTTCTTTTTTTTTTCATTTCTTTCCTTTTCTTATGACTGATTGCATGCTATATATATAACAATCTCCACCTTATAGTATGAATCACTGATGATCTTATCTTTATCTTCATGTTACATGAACTCCAGACTTTCCTTTCAACCCCATGAGCTCTAAACATAGCTGAAACTTAGCTATAGGAAGAGCCTTTGTTAATGATCCGAGGGATTCTCTTCACTTGGTATTTTGCACACTTTGATCACCTCTTTGTCTGTAATATCCCTCACAAAATAGAGTTTAACATCCATATGCTTTGTTCTCTCATGGAATCCCTGATGTTTTGACAAGTGAATGACATTATTATTATCACAATAAATAGAAACACACTCTTGAATTATGCCAAACTCAGCTAGGATCCCTTTGAGCCAAAGTGCTTCTTTGATTGCCTCTGTCAAGGCAATAAATTCTGACTCTGTGGTAGACAAGGCTACCACTGATTGTAGAGTAGATTTCCAACTAATGGATGTTCCAAACAATGTGAAAACATAGCTAGTTAAACTCTTTCTATTGTCCAAATTAGCTTCATAATCAGCATCCACAAAACCCTTACTTGGTGTACTTGAATCCACTGCTCTTTTGAATTTTAATCCCATACAAAATGAGCCATTTATGTACCTTAACATATACTTCACTGCCTCCCAGTGTTCTATCCCAGGCTCAGCCATATATCTACTGATCAAGCTCATTCCATAAGCCAAATCAGGTCTGCAACAAACCATAGCATACATGATGCTACCTACTGCACTAGAGTATGGAATCTTGCTCATTTTATGCTCCTCTTTTCTTGACTTTGGACACTGATCTTTAGATAGCTTGATATGTTGTCCAATTGGTATAGAGGTACTCTTGCTTTGATTCATTTGAAACCTTAACAACACTTTCTTCAAATATGTACTTAAATCTAGAAACACTTCACTGAGCAACCTGTTTCTTGTGATGTTCATGCCCAAAATCCTCTTAGCTTCACCTAAATCCTTCATTTCAAACTCAGATTTAAGTAAGCATTTGATCTTGTTCATATTAGCAATAGAATCACTAGCAATTAACATATCATCCACATACAATAATAGAAATATGAATGACTTATCAGAATTATGCTTGAAATAAACACAACTATCATGCATGCTTTTAACAAAATTAATCTTCCTCATATACTCATCAAACCTGAGATACCATTGCCTTGGAGATTGCTTCAATCCATATAATGATTTCCTGAGCAAACAAGTCTTCTTATCACTGTTGGAAACATCCAATCTTCTGGAATTTGCATGTAGATCTGCTCCTTCAATTCACCATGGAGAAAGGCTGTGGTTACATCCATTTGATGTAATTCCAAATCAAACTGAGCTACTATTGCAAGAAGAATCCTGATTGAGCAATGCTTCACAACCGGTGAGAAGATCTCAGTGTAGTCCACTCCTTCTTTCTGAGTAAATCCCCTAGCAACCAACCTTGTTTTGAACCTTATTCTGTCATTTTGAGAAGCTTCAATCTCTTTCTTGAAAATCCATTTGCATCCAACCAACTTTTGATTCTTTGGTTTATCAACAACTATCTATGTAGCATTCTTTTTTAGTGAGTCAAGTTCTGCATGAATGGCTGCTTTCCACCTTTCTTTTTCTTTGCAAGACACAACTTTATTATAATCCTTTGGCTCTTGATATTCAATATCTTCAGCTGCAAGGAAAGCAAATGAAACTGAGTTAGATTGATCATATCTAATTGGTGGTTTGATTAACCTCCTTGGTTTATCTCTGACAAGTTGGTAATTGGATAGAGTTTGCTCTTCTTGATTGGTTTCTCCTTGATCTTCATCATCAGTATTATCATGATGAACCTGATCTTGTGGACTGACTTGTTGTTGCTCCACCTCAAACTGAGCTTTCCTTTGATCATGGCTTGCTTGATCCTTAGAATCTCCTTTCTTTAGAGGCATACATGTCTCATCAAAAGTCATATCCCTTGAGATTATACATTTCTGATTATTCTTTTCCAAGCACCATAGTTTATACCCCTTAATACCAGTTGGATAGCCAAGAAACAAACATTTTAATGCTCTTGATTCCAGTTTATCTTGTTTAACATGAGCATAGACTAAGCATCCAAAAACTCTGAGCTTAGAATAATCAGTAATCCTTCCACTCCATACTTCTTCAGGTGTTTTGAAATTAATGGCAGTAGAAGGTGACCTGTTGATCAGATAGGCTGCAGTTGTTACTGCTTCTCCCCAAAAACTCTTGTCCATTCCAACACTTAATAACATGCAACTGACTCTCTCCAATAAGGTTTTGTTCATCCTTTCAGCAAGCCCATTTTGCTGTGGAGTATAAGGTGTTGTTTTATGCCTTGCTATTCCCTTTTCCTTGCAAAATGAGTTAAACTCATTTGAGACAAATTCTAATCTATTGTCTGTTCTAAGATACTTCAGCCTTTTTCCTGTCAAGTTCTCCACCTCAGTGAGCCATTCTTTAAACCTTTGGAAAGCCTCATCCTTGCTTTTAAGAATAAACACTCACAGCTTCCTAGAGTAGTCATCAATTATAGACAAGAAGTACCTTCCACCATTCTTTGTTGATGACTGTGTTGGCCCCCATAAATTAGAGTGAGCATACTCTAATATCCCTTTGGTAGTGTGTGAGCCTGTAGGGAACTTTGATCTTCTAGCCTTCCCTTGAACACAATGATCACAGAAGCTTAGTTCACTGATTTTGTCTCTTCCAAACACCTGATGTTTATGTAACTCTTGAAGCCCTTTCAAACTGATATGTGCTAATCTATTGTGCCAAAGCTGAGTCTTATCCATATCCTTTACTGAGTAGGATCCACCAATATCAGTTCCACCTTTTAGATAGTGTAGATCATGCTTCTTGAAACCTTCCATTACCACTCTTGAACCCTTCATCACTTGCATGACTCCACCTTCAACTGAGAGCTTGAAGCCTTGTGAATCCAGTATTCCAAGTGATATAAGATTCCTCTTTAGCTCTGGTAAAAACCTGACATTGGATAAAATCTTGATAGAACCATCATCCATCTTCAAAGGAATTGAACCTATTCCTTTTATCCTGCAGGTTTTATTATTTCCAAGCATCACTGCTCCATCTTCCTTCATGGTCAGTTCCTTAAACCAAGCTTTGTGAGGACTCATATGGAAGGAACATCCTGAATCCAAGATCCAATCTGAACTGGTATCATTAGAGGTAATGGCCAGTACCTCTGCAGATTCATAATTTGAGTTTGAGCTTAAAGCTTCTGTGGTCTGATTTGCTTGCTTTCCAGGTGGATTTGGCTTGCCTTTATTGTTTCCTTTTAGCTTGAAGCACTCCTTTTTGTGGTGACTAGGTTTGCGACAATGAAAGCATCTATTTCCTTCAATGTCATCCTTGGATTCCTGATTTGGGGTTTTCTTTGATCCTTGCTTGAATGGTTTCTTCTTTCCTCTAAATTTCTTGGCCATCAGACTTTCTCCTCCACCTTGAGCCTTTGGATCAGATTCCCTTAATAACTCTTTGGTCTTCAAAGCAATTATAACCTCTTCCACTGTAATGGATTTTTCCCTTCCATACAAGATGGAATCACAGAAGTTTTCATACTTCTTTGGAAGTGAACTGAGTAACATTAGAGCCTTATCTTCTTCTTCTAATTTGACATCAACGTTCTCAAAATCATCTATGATCTTGTTAAACTCTTATATTTGATTCAACAGTGGCTGATCCTCCAAGATCTTGAAGGCATACAATTTTTTTTTCAAGAATAATCGATTGGCAAGTGACTTTTCTTCCAAGATCTTGAAGGCATACATTTTTTTTTTCAAGAATAATTGATTGGCAAGTGATTTTACCATATACAAGCCTTCAAGCTTCTCCCAAACACCTTGGGCTGTTTCAATCTTGGCAACTTAACGAAGAACCTTATTCCCTAAACTGAGAATGATCATGATGTGAGCCTTCTCCATAAGAGTAGCCTTCTGATCGGCTCTCATTGTCTCTGGAAACGCTCCAATTCTTTGCAATGCAGCTGCAGCACCATGTTGAACCAACATTGCCTTCATCTTGATTCTCCATAAGCCAAAATCACCCGAGCCATCAAACTTCTCTACGTCGAACTTGATTGAACCCATGTCTTGATCAGATGACTTCCCACAGACGGCGCCACTTGTTGGATTTCAGACCAAGAACATAACCATGCAAGCAATAGCTCACATAAAATCATAAACAACCAAGAACAAGAACTAGAGAAATTGATGAACAAAACAAAGAAGAAAAGATCAACACACGATGTAAAGTGGTTCGAGTTAAAAATCCCTACATCCACTGTATGAATCAATCCACTATAACACTCAAGAATCCAGAATTACAAAGCAAAACAAGAAAACTAAGAATCCTAATCTCTCTATACAACTTTGCAATGATAGAAATCTCTCTCTAGAACTCTGATGGCTTCGATGTCTTCTAATGAAATGAACTCCTCTTTATATAGAGCATGTGAGAAAAAACCGTTCGCCAATCCGTTAAGTATTGACTGAGATAAGGGCCCCGCAAAATTGCCTGCAAAACAGATTCAAGAAAATGAGTTGTGCATAGTGTATGAACATAACCGTTTTTACCAGATTGAAGTCGCATTTGCCAAATGCGACTCTATTAGTGGAAACACGCTTTTTCCTTTCCTTAGCGAAATTTTGGCTCAGCTATTTTTTCCTTCCCTTTTTTTTTCTTTCTTTTTTTTTCATTTCCTTCCTTTTCTTATGACTGATTGCATGCTATATATATAACAGATTTCACCAAAAACATGGACTTTTGGCAGCTCGATAAGTGGAACGGCTTCTTCCCCATAAAGTGGCATATAATTAAAGATGTTCCCAACACGCTCTTGCGACACATAATCCTTGAGAACAATGAAAATCGGGCCGTCACTTATAGCAGGGACACTCAGGAGGTACAATGAAAACTTTTGATTTAATAATCCATAGCTAACTGTGGTTTGATGACCTGAAATTCACAATATGTATGTAAAGATGTCGTAAACTTGTTCCATAATGGCGTATTTGGTTCTCTCAGATTGAACTGAAACAAGGGTTAGAAATGCTCGAGATTTTCAAGAATCACACGGCGAAGTCATCGTTGCTGGATGACTTCAACTTCTATGAAAACCGTGAGAAGATGCTCAAAGCTAAGAGGAACGTCAAGAATGGTACCAATTATGAGGTCAGTTTCGTATTATATATCCTCTGCATGCATATGATTATTAATGACAGTATTCGTTTTTACCATTCGACATTTGATACAATTGTAGGCCGGAGAAGGTGCAAAGAGCGATCTGCAGGCCGACGCTTCGTCTCTCGTCTCTCTTACCAAAAACCTGTCTCTTGATTCCCAACCACTGCAGAGTAGTATTTGAGCACAGATATCAGATAGAAATAGAGGAGAATAGGGTTTTTGCTTTTCATCAATTTTGTCTAGGTAGAGAGATAGCTACTGCCATTGTTTTCAAGATTCTCTTATCATTCTTATCATTTCATCTTTATTACAAAGCTGTTGCTTCTTTCTGTTTTTTCTTGGCCAAATAAATATGATGATGCTACTTCTGTGTTTGGATGAACTTTGGATTTTAATTAGAGATGTTACGTTTCGTGATTTGCTTTTGACTGATTTTTATTGTATTTTAGCCTTGATATATTCATCAGAAAATTATCTGATGTATTGACTTTTTTTCCTTCCCTAAATTTGCAAATGGGGTCTTCTTGTTAACTGGTATTTCTAATTTAATAGCTTTTATTGGAAAGTGATGAGCTTTGACGATTGTTTTGTAATTAGTTTTATAATACATCACTGAATTATTACACCTGTTGATTTTAGTTGCAATAAATAGTTGATAATATATTTTCTTGTCTTTTTGGGTTGCTTGGACATTTTAAATTTTTTTAGTTATAATAACTACGCCTATTTTTAAATTACGTTGAGCAACAAAACTAGAAAAATACAATATGTTGGAAAATGATTTTGGCCTATCTCTATATGCATATGTATTATCATTATTCATCGTATTTTTTTATTTGTTCAATCAAAAAAATTATCTATATAGTAGAGATAATTTTAATTATGATTATGTATGTAAGACACTTTCCATTTTTAGATAATCTAATATCCGTTTTTCAATTTTAGTTCTCTATATTTTAATTTTTTTAAATTTTATTTCATTTTAATCGAAATTTTCAAAATTCCTGACGTGTTTGTCAGAAATTCTGACGTGGTGGTCGAAAAATATGACGTGGCAGTTTGATTCTGACAGCCACGTTTCAATTTTTGTCATGTATGTAAGACACTTTTCATTTTTAGACAATCAAATATCAGTTTTTCAATTTTAATTCTCTATGTTCCAAATTTTTTCAATTTTAGTTCATTTTGATCAAAATTTTCAAAATTGTTGACGTGTTTGTCTGAAATTCTGACATGGTCACCGAAAAATCTGACGTGGCAACTTGATTTTGATAGCCATGTTAGTGATATTGAAAATTCTTACAAAAAAAGATTGAAATTGGAAAAAATTAAAACATAGAGTACCAAATATGGAAAACAGATACTTGATTGTTAAAAATGGAAAATGTCCTACATACGTGACCAAAATTAGAATTAGCCCAAGTATTTTACGTAAAAACTCACGTAAGACCATCTCACGTAGGTAGCTTTTTATAGTCTTATGTGAGACCGAAATTGATCATATTAAATGAGTTGACCTGTCTCGTTGATCCATATGAATTTCGTCTTATATAAGGTTTCATGTGAGACCATGTGAGATCGTCTCATATAAGACCTACTCGGAATTTTATTGTAATCATTTTGTATATAAGAACATAATGGGCTCAAGCTCTTTAATTGTTTGCACTCTGCATGATGTAAATGAGTTGATCTTAAACGAGCGAATGCCGTTTATGTTCGCTTATTTAATAATAGAAATACAAATTTATAAACATTCAATTAAAAATAAATGAATAATATAATATAAATAAATTATATTAGAAGACATTAACATCAAAACAATATTGAATATATAAGTACATTAAGTGTTTCATTAATAAATGTGAATGAATAGTGGACGAATATTAAACAAATACTAATCGAATACGTTTGCGAACATGTTTGCGAACATAACCGAATAAATTTTCTTATTTATTTATATTCGTTAAAACTAACACACGAACATAAACAAACACTAATCGAATTCTTCACAAAAATATGCTGAATACTCTATTCGTTTACAACTCTAGTACCGAAACAAAAGTTATTTGTAAAAAAAAAATGTTGATCTATTTAGCTAGAACTCAAAAACTGTAATAAATTCGCCACACAAATGACAAAATAATAAGTTCATAAACTTTAAAAAATAAATGATATTGAAAGCAAGAAATATTATTTTATCATATATTGTGTGTATATATTTATTAAGGAAAAGGAAAAAGAAAAAGTAAAAAAATCGGCAAAATCAGTTGCATTTATCTCCCAAATCTGAAGGCTTATCAAAGTCCCTCTCACTCTCATTTTACATTTTTCAGAAATTCTAATCTTTCACACAATTTTTCTCCTCAATAAACGAATTGTTTCCTTGATGAGGTTGAATCACGCTACCACCATTTTTAGAGGAATTGTTTCCAATTCTTCTTTTAATTCAATTACATGTACTGTTTCTTCTCTGCAATACCACCAGAATAGTAGATGCTTTTCCGCCAAACCCAGATTCGATTTCGGCCGCGTTCGTGAGCCGGATGATGCTATTGCTTTGTTTCATCAAATGGTGAGAATGAAGCCCAGCCCATCTGTTGTTGATTTCTGTAAACTATTAGTTGCTGTTGTTAAGATGAAACAATACTCTGTTGCCCTCTATCTGTTTGATAAAATGCTTATAAAGAATGCTCCTTTAGATAACATCACCCTCAATAATGTGATTAATTGTTTATGCCTTATGGGTCGGGTTGATTATGGGTTTGCAATCTTAGGTAGCTTTTTCAAGCGTGGCCACACACCTACTATTGTTACCTTCACCAATCTGCTCAAAGGACTTTTCTTGGAAGGAAAGGTCGCTGAGGCAGAGAAACTGTTTAAGAAGTTGTTGAGAGAAAAAATATGTGAGTTGGATGAAATTACATATCTTATAGTGATAGATGGGTTGTGCAAAGCTGGGCATACTCTCACTGCCTTTCATTTGCTCAGATTGTTGGAGAAACAAAAATGCAAACCTGATGTATTTTCTTATAACACAATAATTGATAGTCTTTTCAAGGTTCATATGGTCGATGAGGCTATCCAACTCTTCTCGGAATTGAGTGAGAAGGGTATTTCGCCCGATGTTGTAACGTATAGCTCAATGATTCATGGCTTGAGTAGTTTAAGTAGATGGAAAGAGGTTGAAGACTTATTAAGTAAGATGATTGCTCAGAAGATCTATCCCGATGTTGTCACTTGTAACATATTAATGGATGGTTATTGCAAGGAAGGAAAGATGAAAGATGCTGAGGATGTCTTGAAAATTATGATGCAAATAAATGTTCAACCAAATATCATCACTTACAATACCTTGATTGATGGATATTGTTTGTTGGGGAAAATGAAGGAAGCGAGAAAAGTTTTCAATTCAGCAGTCAATTCAGGACTGAAGCCTGATGTTGTAACCTATAATAGTTTGATGAATGGGTATCGCACAAAGGGAAATGTGATTGAAGCTTGGAGTCTTTTTCTTGAAATTCCTTGCAGAAGTTTAAAGCATACAGTGGTTACTTACAACACCATGCTAAAGGGATTATTTCGTGAAGGCAGATGTTCAGATGGCTTGAAACTTTTCAAGGAAATGCAAGCTCGACAATTATCTCCTAATATAATGACTTTTAATATCTTGTTAGATGGCTTATGCAAAGCTCAGAATACAACTAAAGCATTGTCGTTTCTACACATGATGAAGATCAAGGTGTTGATCCCAATATAATAACATACAATACTCTCATTGAGGGGCTGTGCAAGGATAAAAAGCTTGGCATGGCCAAGAATCTTTTCGACCAACTTCCATCCAAAGGTTTGCAGCCTGATGTCATTACCTTTAACATCCTTATTGGTGCACTTTGTAAAGAAGGTCAATCACAGGAGGCTAAGGAATTGCTGATGAAAATGGAAACAAGTGGTTGCTTGCCTAGTAGTGTGACCTATAATGTTTATATGCAAGGGTTACTTAAAAGGAATGCGTATTGTGTTGTAATTCCCGTCCTGGACGAAATGGAGAGAAGGGGTTTTTCGCTGCATGCAACGACATTTTCGCTGTTACTTGATCAGCTGCAAGCAGAAGGTCAAGGCAGTCTTCTTTTTAATAAGGTTAAGAGGCTTCTCCCAAACAAATAATAACTGTTTGTTTTACGTGTTTCCATGTCCTGTAGTTGATGCCATTCATAATGACTATTGTGTTGATAAATTGGCACTGCACTTGGGAAATTTATATTGTTTCTTTATTTATTTGTAAAAAAAAAAAAGCATCACTTTTACTGCATTTCACAATTTAATAATATTAAATCTCAACAATCTTATTACAACCTTCTACAAAAGCTGATATGACAACACCGTCGAACGAACTCTTATTTTATATATATATAGATTTGTATAATGATAACTTCATCTAACATAAAATGGAATTATCACGAAGCCAATTTATGTTACTTTGATAAACAACACATTGACTAATTATGTTGTTACTTGTACAAATAAAAGCATGTGAACAAATTCTAGAAAACAAATAAAACATTTAACACTCATATTAACCATATAAATAATAATCTGATAAACACACGTTGACTAATTATGTTGTTACCTTTACAAATAAAAGCATGCAGCAAATTTGAGAAAACAATCAAAATACAATGCTCATATTAACCCTATAAATATTAATTTTTAAGTTCAGTAAAATAATTTAATATTTAGTTTGTTTTATATTTGATTATAAAAGATATAGTCCTTTTACAAAAGGATAGTAAAGTAATTTTTAAGGATAGTACTTTTATTAATATTTCAAACTCTCCTTAAAAAAATTACATATTTTCATTATTTTTCTAAAATCTTGAATATTTTTAATCTTAAACTAAAATTAGTTTTATATTAATATTGAACATTAATTTTGATTCATGGGGACAGGGATTCTCCATGGGGATTCCGATTCCCCAACTTTATTTTTTGACAAGTTAAAATTTAGGCAACATTTATTGACACTCACTTTATTTATGAGTACACCCCCTTAAGTTTTGAACACAAAAACACCTTTTAAAATTTGACTAAAATACCCTTTTATATTTATATTAGTTTATAAAATTAAAATATATGAACTATTACATAAATCAAATTTCGATTGGAACCCTAATTAAATCTTAATTTTATTCAAACTAGAATTCCATGTTTCTCAAATCATATAATTCTATTCAAACTCCAATTCTTTCAATCTTAAATCATATAATCCTGTTCATAATTCTTTCATATTGAAACTATAAGTATCTCAATTTTATTTTTGGTTCCACCACATCGTAATTAATTACAAAATTTTTACTTCTATAAAAAAGGGATTAACAATGGATTGTGAAAATCCTATGGAGATGGAGAATATAAGTTTTTTTTTTTTATTGTGTTTCTATCAAAATCAGACATAGCGAACGGTTCGACAAAATCAGGAAAAACATACAACTAATGTTCGACAAATATAAAAGAACAACCATAACATGTTCAACAACGTTTTGAAGAATATTTGTACAACGTTCCACCACATATTGTCGAATATGTAGACAATTTTCCACCTCTCCATATTGAACGTTTAAAAAAATATATTGAGATTGAGATCACACACGACCCATTCGACAACTCAACGTGGAACAATGCTACAAATGTTCTTTTTTGAATGGTCGAACTTTCCGAAGACGTTCCATCACTTGTAGTAGAACATCTTGCAAAAATTCTTTCTAATTTGGTCGAACCTTTAGAGGTCTGGTGGTGTGGGGCTGCAGGGGTGGACGGCTTTTGAGTGAAAGAGAATAAGAAACTAAGAGCAGCGGACTCTAAGCCCGTTTAAAAGAGAATTTTATTTTCCCTCTTTTTAAAATTTTATGAGATTTTTTTTAATATTAAAGACAATTTAAGGGTGTGTATTAGTAAAAGGAGAAATTAAAAATATAACATAAAGGTGTATTCATAAAGAAAGGAGGTGTCAATAGCCGCCACCTAAAATTTATCATTATTTGTTTACACAATTTTGAAGAAATAAAAAACAAAACAACCAAAACACCTAATAAAAGAAAATTGAAGTACAATAAATTTAGGGGCGGAGGCTATTTCTACCCAATATACAACATATAAAATGAAAAATACCCACTCAATATTAAAACAAGTTTTCTATCCAAAATAAAGGTAAAATGACTCAACTGCCATTAAATTAAAATACTTCCTAAAAATAGATCACGAAGCTAAACATCCTCGTGATCTATATTTAACTTCGTGATCTTGATCGAAATCATCCTTTGATGTTTATAAAATATGAAATATCTTAATTATACCCCATTTATTTAATTAGATTCGGATAAAACGTAAACTGATCAATATCAGGCCCAACATGCTTCCGTAAAATTAATAAATCCCTTAGAATTCATACCTTTCTTTGATCGAAATAACATCGGATGAGATGGTTCGCAAAGCCACCAGCTGAAAAATGACTTCCCCTAGACCGTTTTACGAACAGCTCTTCACTGTTCAACTTCAACCCTCAGGGAAGATGATCTACAAGTTATCCAACTCCTTCAGCAACTGTTCAGCACAACCTTAGTTCGTTTCCTACTCCAGGTGTATAAAGTATTTGTTCTAAGGGATGAATTAACAACACTAAGAACACATATTGAAGCAAAAACCTCTCTTTTATTAAGAACTTGAAAGAAATATTTATTACATTAGTAATCTCCTTTTGGGAGGAGAATACTTGTTTAGCCTCTCATATGAGATGAGGCCTGCACTCGTAAAACCATAAACTAAAAACACTCAAAATATTACAAAGATATTATTCTTAAGAAAACAGAGGAAAATGTTCGATGTCCCCAACTTCCTTCAACTCTCGCAATTTATAGACTTGAATCCGGACTTGAAAGACGGATTCCAAAACTTGTTGATAAACTAGTTGGCTCTCTTTTATCATCTTGCCAGTTAGTGCTCTTTTCTTTTTCTTCCCCGTGACTCAGCCCATGTGATAGTAGTTGGGGTTGTCGGGGAATCATTCACTCTCTCACATGACTCAACCCATGTGATGTTTGTCGGGGAATCTCTAAAAGTTTGGTCTGCGTGGTCCCCGAGGATAACATCTCTTGTGAATGGGGCCTTTGTCCTTTTCAGACCCATATTCTTGTCGGTCGGGTTTGGGTCGAAATCCTTTCCCAAACTCAGGCTCTTTCTGTTCAGGACAACAGATCTGATTGATCCAACGGCCAACATGCGTCATATTACAGAATTTTCGTTAAATTTCTTTGCTAACCAGAATCTTGTTCTCCTAGAGGTTCCTTCTTTTTGTTTCAAAAAGCTCATCTGCAAATCCTGTTGTCGTTCCTGTCATCGAATTCAGAAGGAATGATCTGCTTGCTGAATTCTGAAAGAACTTGAATGGATACTTGACTTTGTCCATTTCTGTTAGACAAACCCAAAGTCCTCATGCTCATCTTGTAAAAGCTTCATCTTCTGAAATTGCTCCTACCAGTATTGGTACTTCTTCCGGTGAAACTACCTTTATATTTTTCAAGACGTTTCCATCCGGTCTTCTCAGCTTGATAAAATGAAAAGCTTCATTAAAGTCTTTCTTTGTTGGTTCTGGAGCTGTACTAATGAAATATAGCTCCAAGATATTACCTCTAGACAAATGTGGATTATTTGCCCAGGTCTCGTGAACCGCTTCCCCAATCCATTTCGGTAACTTCGAAATTTCTGGAAATCCAGGTGATACGGTGTGAATTGAAGCTAATGCTCTAAAATTATACCATTCTTGTACTTCATTTGGATGACTTCCTGGTTTTATCCAAACTCTCAGGTACTGTTTTTTCTGGGTTGATACCATTTCTTGTAATCAGTTTCTCTCATTGTCGTTGATAAACCTACATAGGAGAAATCTTAATCTCGTTAGTTTGAACCATTGTCTTGCTTGTCTGTGGCCTAAAATTCAATTCTCCCTCTTTAACCCCAGAGGTGCTGGGTTGACTTGAAGACTCGGGTTGTGACACCGGAGCTTCAACATTCGTTACAGTTTATACATCCTCAAGGAATGCATCACCTGCAATACTTGTGATTATGGTATTTGAATCCATAACCTCTAGGTTAGAGTCCCGTTCTCTAATTGCTCCCTTCTGCACCGTAGAAGATCTGGCCTGGAGGAGAGGCCCTTGTAATGCTGAGAACAAATGTCCTTGAGCGTTTTGGCATGCTCATATTAGATCAGAAACAGATTTTTAATCAACTCGTTGAAGTCGTCTAGTGACTTCAGCATTGAGACATAACATCCCAAATTCTCGTTCTAGACTCTCCAGGTTTTTCCTAAGATGTCTAACTCATTTGAGGACCTCGTCAGCAACGCGTCCTTCCATCTCGTGTTAAAAAATCTGCAAGAATATTTTCATGAGATTTTACAATGACAATATCATATTCATAATATTGACATTCAGTTTGTCATTTAAGTAATCTAGTCTTTTCTGGTTTAGATTCAATTTTGTTTTTCAGAAAAGCCTTGACACTTGAATTATCAATTTTTAAAGTAAACTTCTTAGCCAGTAGGAAAAAATGCCATTTTTAAATGCCTTTCTAACTACGAAGAATTCTTTCTCGTTGATATGTCATCGACTTGCTTCTCCGTCTGTAAATAGACCGCTATAATATATGCATGACACTTCTTCATTTGGTGTAGCTTTCATCAGAACTGCTGCCACCAATAGTCGTTGGCATCTGTATATAATATCAGTTCATCCTCGTCTTGAGGTATATCAAGTTTTGGAAGTCTTTTGCAAACTTCCTTGAGTTGTTTTATCTCTTCTTGATGTTCATCTTCCCATTTGAATATTACATCTTTTTTTAGTAATGGGCTGAACACTTTCCTGTGATGAGCCAGATTGTTAATAAACATTCCAGCGAAATTGACAACTCCAAGAAAACTTTGAAGTTGTTTCTTATCTTTGAGATCATCTGGGAATCCATATATCTTTTCTACAATATGGCTTTGTAGAATGATTCCAGATTCATCGATTTCAATTCCAAAGAATTCAATCTGTCTCGTAGCAATTATTGTCTTCTTTTCTGAAAGAACTAATCATTCTTTATGGCAAACATCTGAAAAAATATCCAAATGTTTGATATGCTCATTCACATTCTTTGATGCGATGAGAATATCATCAATGTATACGAACATAAAGTTGAAATAATCCTTGAAGAGATTATCCATCTTCCTTTGATATATCTGGAGTGCATTTGCCAATCTCATAGGCATAACATTCCAGACATAGTGTCCTTATGGTGTGGAGAAAGATGTGAATTTCTTACTCTCTTCCTCCATTTTGATCTGGTAAAATCCAGACTTGGAATCGAATTTTGAGAATATTTTGGCACCTTTGATACAGTTAACCAAGTGTTCTTTACTCGGGATGTAATATTCGTCGAACTCTAGAATGTTATTAATCTTTTTGTAATTAATAACAAGTCTAGGCTTGCCTCTTTTGATTTTTTCATGATTCCTTACTAGGAACCCCGGACTGTTGTATGGAGAAACTCCTGGTGAGAATAACTTAAGGTCCAAATGTTCCTTAAGTGTTTTTTGCATATCCTCACGATCTTTCTGATTCATAAGGATTGGTTTGAGTCTCACGAACTCATGTTCCTTTCCAGGTTTAACCTTTAAGGATGCTTTGAGCTCGTTTCTATCCCATCATGCCAAAGGATTTTCGTCACAATTCATTTGGATCTTTTTCTTGATTATCTTCGAGTGATATTTGTTCCTCAATGGTAACATCACTCTGTGGATTCTCCAATAGACCCATAAGCAATTTTGCAATAGCCTTTGGAGGAACTCGTTCTTCTTCTTGTATTCTAAATGAATACAAAGTATTATCCCATCTCTTTGTATTTTTATGTTTTGATCCAAATTGTCGAAATGATAATAATGCATCACCAAATCTTCTTTTATCCAGCATTTTTGGATATCGAAGGTTGGCTTCATCACCACGCTTGCTGCGAAAATTAATTGACATTCTTCTATAGAATGCTTCCCACAGTCTCTGGACAATAATCTTATAATCACATAATATTGTGAAAATAAGCCTTCTTGTCTCATTTTCTAGTGTGAATCACTTGAATGTTTGCAGAAAATTGTTTCCTAGCAAAACATCATTTGCTCCTGTATCATGGAAATAGATTGGTGGCATCTTTACTTTGTACCATGGGGTACCGCTTGCTCCTCCGATCATGATTTTTGCTTGTTTGATTCCTCGATTAAGGATAAAAATCCTTTTATAGAAATCTTGTTCTGCAATGACCGGTAGATCTTCTCCAAATTCATTTGGGAAAACCCCTTGCTTTGCAGTACAAATCCCAGTTCCTGAATCAACATAGACTGCAAAATACTCAGCCTTGTACTCAACATATATCATTCCGATAGAAATGTATATGGAGAATGGACTAGTGGTCATCGAATTCTGTATCTTTTATCAGCCACTGTAAACTCCATTTCATCTTGTAATCTTTCCCAAGGCTTATAATCCTCAAGAAAATCAATACCCAGTACTAATTGTTATGGGATTCTTCCTGTTATTCCCGTGATAGTCAGTTCAATTTCACCCATCTTTAGACTTTCTTGAATCTTTCGACTATCGATTGTTGGAGATAATATAGAACATCACAAGGAAAGATATTATCTTTTTAGGTGATGTCGAATATTACTTCAACTTCTCCATCCTTCTGGACATTTCAGTTCTCCTTGTGTTTTGAACACATTAGGGATCAGCCTCTTTCTTCCCAACGATTGTTGTTTATCATTCTATCTTATTGGAAATACATTCTCCTTGTCTCCATTCTAAGGCTTTGACTCTTGTTAAAGACAGGTTGATCTTGAATTTTCATATTGATCTCCTTTATAGTTGGAGATTCGATAAGTTCTGGTAAAACCACCCTAGCGAAGTCCTAAAAGATTCTTGGAACTTCAATGAATTCCTTTCTCAAGAATACATTTGAATGATGTGTATTCGAGAGAGCATAGGAAATCTTGTAGGTTATTGAGTAAGGTCTATTTCCCTCTTTCATCAAATCATCTCTTTTGAAATCTTGATGAAGGGTTAAGACTCTGTTAAAGTCTCAATCTCCCAGATTGTACGCAATTTTAGGATAGACATTAAATGTTAAATTTCCTGTATACAAATTTCCTGTGACCGCTCCAAGGTATGAATCCTTCAGATTCGAGATTCGCTTGTCGAATATCGTAAGATTGAGTGGCGAATCAATTCATTCCTTGAATGTTGCTTTAATAATAACTCTTATGGCTCCGATGTGAATCCATAAAAGTGTATTTGCAACTTCTCTTTTAACTTTGCCTTTGATCTCCTAAACTTCTTGGTAAGGGATCAACTGCATCTTGATCAGGTTACCAGTGTATTCCATTGGGATGACAAATTCTCCAGTGGTAACTCTATGGATAATTTGGTGTTTTCTGTTACGAAACTCAAACTTATCCAAAGCCTTTTTCATAGCTCTGATGGTGAAATCATCATACATTTGAAGTTTTGGATCTTCTTTCATAATTCTCATCAGAGTTCTATGAGAGACCGTTGTGTGAGAGAGGAATCCTGACATATCTTCTCTTGTTGTTTAAAGAATTTCTTCTTCACTCCGATTCTGAAGTGGATTCACTTCCATTATCAGAATAAATCTCTTCTTCATAGATGCTTTCATCTGAGGATAAATCCTCAAATTGATACACCTATATAAGGTCTTGATAATAGACAGCTTTTTCGAATTCTGGTGTCGCTTCGAAATGCCTTAGACCTCTCTTCTGGTTTTCTGGGCAGTCTGTTGATATATGTCCTCTTGCTCCGCATGTCCAGCAATTCTGAATGCAATTCTGAGATACTTTTGTTTTTCGTGAAAATCTCAGGTTTGCAGAATCTTGGCTTTCAAGACAATCCTATAACGAATTTTCATGTGAATATTTGCATTTTGATATAATTTTTTATTTTTTTTCCATTGGTGCATTTATAATGCAATTTCGAGACACTTTAGTTTTTCGTGAAAATCTCATGACAGCAGAATCTTGGCTTTTGGGATGATCCGAGGGATAGATTTTCTGATCAGTTTTTGCATTTCGTGATAATTTTTTTATTTTCTTTTTCATGGGTGCTTTCAGATCCCAATTCCAATACACTTTTTTTCGTGAAAATCTAAGGGCAACAGAATCTTGGCTTTCGAGACGATCTTGAGGACAGATTTTCAGGTGAATTTTTGCATTTTGAAATAATTTTTGATTTCCTTTCCATTGGTACTTTCAGACTGCAATTCCGAGACACTTTAGTTTTTCATGAAAATTTCAAGTGTGTAGAATCTAGGCTTTCGGGATGATCTTTTGGACGGATTTCAGGTGAATTTTTGCATTTTGAAATAATTTTTTATTTTCTTTCCATTGGTGCTTTCAGACTGCAATTCCGAGACACTTTAATTTTTCGTGAAAATTTCAAGTCTACAGAATCTAGATTTTCGGGACGATCTTTTGGCCGGATTTTAAGTGAATTTTTACATTTTGAGATAATTTTTTTTTCCTTTCCACTGGTGCTTTCAGAATGCAATTCTGAGACACTTTAGTTTTTCGTGAAAATCTTTGAGCTGCAGAATCTTGGCTTTCGGGATGATCTTGTGGACAGATTTCAAGTGAATTTTTGCATTCTGATATAATTTTTGATTTTCTTTCCATTGGTGATTCAGAATACAATTACGAGACAATTTTTTTTTTTTGAAAATCTTAGGACAACAGAATCGGCTTTTGGGATGATCCGTGGGACGAATTTTCTGGTCAATTTTTGCATTTCATGATAATTTTTTATTTCCTTTTTATTGATGCTTTCAGGACGCAATTTCAAGACACTTTCGTGTATATGAAGATGAGTTTAAGATTTTTCAAATCCTCTTCTAACTGGAATTATTTTCTTCCGTGTATATGCCTATGGGCTTTCCTTCTATAGGCTTTTCTTTTTAAGGTATTTGTTTTCGATATGCCTCGACCATGAAAGGAAACGTGTTTGTTATGACTAAATTTATTTATTGTCTAGTTGGATATTTAATTAACACGTTAATGGTTCTACTTTTTTTTTTAGTATTTAATTATTGTTTTATTGTTTGTATTTTAGTTTCCTTTTTTAAATACCGCGAGGCCTCGTGCCCTATAGATCCTACTAATATAAAAATATTACGAAACTGGTTAAAAACAGTACTAATTAATTTGTGGGCGCAATTGAAACATCCTATTCATGTTATCTTATCTCTCTCCATTTCTTATAGACTTATATACAAAGGTACTCCTTCCAATTCATGATTCTATACTGCTCCCTAAGTTTCAAAATTATGCATAGTGCTCCCTAAGTTTCAAAATTACAGCCTAATAACAGAAATTGATTACTGAATACAAAACACAATTGTAAACTGAAACTGGTAATGAAGATGAACAAAATAGAACCATAAAGTTTAGCAGAGTTTTAACTATATAATGTAATGCGATACCCACAACTCTCTTCAACCATTGTGCCATGAAGCAGCAGTGCAGAAAAAATTAACATACTGAAAGTAATAAATCAATAAACTGCATGAACCCATACAATTTTCATCAGAGGAATTCCACACTGATTTAATCAATCATATCAATTATTTGATCAACTCCAAGTGGAATTCAAATTACCAATAAAATTCAACTAACCTATGAATCAGCAGAAGCGCTGCGATAGAGGGTTAACAGAGAAGAGAAGATTGAAAAAAAAAAAGCGAACAGAATATTTTTTTTTTATATATGTTTTTCAAATGTATAAATATCAATAAAATGTGTGATGTGAAGATTTTCAACATGTATTACGTAAAAATAATTGATCAATTATTAATTTTTTGGGATAATTTTATTTTCCGCAATTTTACTTTACTGCTTCAATTGAATGAGTAAGATTTCAAGTATTACATGCATGCAGGTAATCGAATTCAACCGCTTCGAATGCCTATTCTTCAATACATATCTTGAAGTCCTTTTAATTTGGGGGATTAAGGTTAGTTACATGAAGTTATTGACTTTAAAAATTGATAAAAAAATGATATTATAAATGTAGAGATATAATTTGCTTGGCTATTTATCCCCTCCCCCTCTTATGTATTTATCATTATTCATCGTATTTTTTTTATTTGTTCAATCAAAAAATTTATCTATATAGTAGAGATAATTTCAATTATGGTTATGTATGTAAAACATTTTCCATTTTTAGACAATCTAATATCCGTTTTTTTATTTTAGTTCTTTATGTTTTAATTTGTTTCAATTTTATTTCATTTTGATCAAAATTTTCAAAATTGCTGACGTGGTTGTCGAAAAAATGATGTGGCAACTTGATTCTGACAGCCACGTTTCAATTTTGGTCATGTATGTAAGACACTTTCCATTTTTAGACAATGAAGTATCCGTTTTTCAATTTTGATTCTCTATGTTTTAATTTTTTAAAATTTTAGTTCATTTTGATAGAAATTTTCAAAATTGCAATTCTGATATGGTCGCAGAAAAATTTGACGTGGCAACTTGATTCTGATAGCCATGTTAGTGATATTGAAAATTCTGACAAAAAAAAAGACTGAAATTGGAAAAAATTAAAACATAGAGGACCAAATATAAAAAACAGATACTTGATTGTTAAAAAATGGAAAATGTCCTACATACGTGACCAAAATTAAAATTAGTCCTAGTATTTTACGCAAAAACTCACGTAAGACCGTCTCACGTACAAAACTTTTTATGATCGTCTCACGTACAAAACTTTTTATAGCCTTAAAAACTCACGTAAGACCGTCTCACGTACAAAACTTTTTATGATCGTCTCACGTACAAAACTTTTTATGATCGTCTCACGTACAAAACTTTTTATAGCCTTATATTAAATGAGTTGACCTGTCTCGTTGATCCATATGAATTTCATTTTACATAATGTTTCACGTGAGACCATGTGAGATCGTCTCACAAAAGACCTACTCGGTATTTCATTGCAGTCATTTTGTATATAAGAACATAAAGCCCATTAATTGTTCGCACTCAGCAGGGTGTAAATGAGTTGATCTTAAACGAGCGAGTGTTGTTTATGTTCGTTTATTTAATAATTGAAATGCAAGTTTATAAACATTCAATTAAAAATAAATGAATAATATAATAAATTTAAATATAAATAAATTATATTAGAAGACATTAACATCAAAACAAAACTAAATGAATATTGAATAAATAAGTACATTAAGTGTTTAATTAATAAGCGTGAATGGATAATAGACGAATATTAAATAAATACTAATCGAATACGTTTGCGAACATGTTCGCGAACATAACTGAATAAGTTTTCTTATTCATTTATGTTTGTTAATACTAACACACGAACATAAACAAACACTAATCAAGTTCTTCACAAAAATATGCCGAATGTTCTATTAGTTTACAACTCTAGTACCGAGACAAAAACTATTTTAAAAAAAAATTGTTCATCTATTTAGCTAGAACTCAAAAACTGTAATAAATTCGCCACACAAATGACAAAATAATAAGTTCATAAACTTTAAAAAATAAATGATATTGAAAGCAAGAAATATTATTTTATCATATATTGTGTGTATATATTTATTAAGGAAAATG
Source organism: Scutellaria minor (assembly GCA_954870855.1). Taxonomy (NCBI): domain Eukaryota; kingdom Viridiplantae; phylum Streptophyta; class Magnoliopsida; order Lamiales; family Lamiaceae; genus Scutellaria; species Scutellaria minor. Next base: position 2,212,306 of record OX940725.1, read on the forward strand.
AAAAAGAAAAAGTAAAAAAATAGGCAAAATCAGTTGCATTTATCTCCCAAATCTGAAGGCGTATCAAAGTCCCTCTCACTCCCATTTTACATTTTTCAGAAATTCTAATCTTTCACACAAATTTTGTCCTCAATAAACGAATTGTTTCCTTGATGAGGTTGAATCACGCTACCACCATTTTTAGAGGAATTGTTTCCAATTCTTCTTTTAATTCAATTACATGTACTGTTTCTTCTCTGCAATAGCACCAGAATAGTAGATGCTTTTCAGCCAAACCCAGATTCTATTGCTATTGCTTTGTTCCATCTGTTGTTGATTTCTGTAAACTGCTCACTGCTGTTGTGAAGATGAAACAATACTCTGTTGCCCTCTTTCTGTTTGACAAAATGCTTCTTCACAATGCTCCTTTAAATCACTTCACCCTCAATAATGTTATTAATTGTTTTTGCCTTGTGGGTCGAGTTGACTATGGATTTGCAATCTTTGGTAGCTTTTTCAAGCGTGGCCACACACCTGATGTTGTTGCCTTCATTGAAAGCTGAAAGATTAACCAAGTTCAGAACCTTTTTGAGGAATAGCAAAATTAAGGAAACAATAGGCAATGTTTCATTAAAGAAACCATCTGAATTTCTAATCAATAATCAAAGAAACCATCTCAATTTTTAATCGATAACAGAAAAACATAAGTGCTGCTGCAAAAGATGAAATCAGTTTGAAACATAAGGTTTCTGATTCACCATTTTCCAAAGCAGCAGCTAATCCTCTCAACTCGTTGTTATTCAAACAACTCAACCATTTATTGTAGTTATTTTCTATATAAAAACACCAGTAAATTGAATATAGTACAAGATTTAAAAAGTTAAATATTATTTATGGTTTTATGTTATATCTATAATCTAGTTTTGTATTTAGAAAAACTTACGTGATCCAGAGTTCGAACCTTGATCATCACATAATCTACACCTAGTTCGAACCTTGATCATCACATAATCTACACATTTATAAAATGTGGGAAAGATTGTCATCCGACTTGTATTAATTTATATACAAAAAGAAAGAAAGAAAAATATAATTAATTCAATTCATAAAATATAATTTATATTAAATTGATTAATATTAAAATTGAGTTTCTGTACTTTTATTCATAAAATTAAGAAAAAATAATATATATATATATATATAAATTAATAAAAGTCGGATGAAAATCGTTTCAAGATTATAATAAAAGTCGGATAAAAATCATTTCAAAATTGTACTAACTTGCTATAATTTATTTTAAATATAGATACATATTGATATATTAATAAATTTACGAATATAAATAAAAGAAAAAATAAAAAGTAAATGTAATTTTGTCTTGAATTGAGAACTCAATCTAAATTTCAAGTCTTAAATTGAAAAAAAATGTAAAATTAAACCCCTTATTGAAAAACTTTAAAATTTGAATTTAGAATTGAAAACTAATGTATAAATTGGGTCTTGTTATGAAATTTATCCTAAATAAATACTCATGCCTGAAATGGTTCTCAATTTTGTTTTCAACTATATGAAACACTTCTGCGAACCAGACATGATACCTCAAAATACAATGACTTGAGTACAACACACCAAACCGCAAAGCCCCGACAAGTTAATTTAATTTTCACTCATCTTATTCAATTTAAATGGTCCATTATTATTTTTCTTTTCAATTTAACTCATCTTTTCTTTTTTCAAGTAAATTTCTAAATACTAATACCTGAAACAATTCTCTTAATACGACTTAAATACCAACACACCAAACCACAAAGCACCGACGAATCAGAAAGCATCAAAATTGCACCATGAAATAGAAAGTATCAATATTGGATTTTGCAAAATGCAATGACTCAATGCACTTTCATTTTAAATTAATTTTTGAGTTATATAAGTGGATTTTGAAAATACTCTAATTTGAGTAGATTTAAATTTCATATCATATATTTCAAATGTCTTTATCCAAATTGAGCCTTAGATTTCTCATATTGAAACATGTAGGGTTACACACAAAATTTTATGAGATTTTGATTATTGCTCCATTTAGTGGCAAAGAAGAAAAAAACTCCAACGACTATCAACGTGGTTTTTTGGCATATTGCAAATGTGACGGCTGCCCATAACATCAATGGCCATGCCAATGAAACGCAAGTCCAATATTTGGTATCCCTGTTGATCTCTCTGTTCAGAAACTACAATCCTCTTAGATGAAGAAGCATGATATGTGATTCTGTTTGATGTTCCACCCATTTCTTTTTCCGTAGATCAATAGATGAAAAATTTCATCTCAGAAGATGGTGCATCTGAGAGTTGGATGGAAGAAGGATAGTATCAGGGGATGCAAGAAATGATTTTAATACTTTTATTTAGAATGAGGTGCATGATACTTGATGTTAATCATTTTGTTTGATCCAGTGAGTGCTTGGTTGGATCTCATGGGAGCTCCTAGAACACTGAGTGGAAAGGATGCTATAATCCAGAAACTTTCAGACAACCACAGATATCAAAGTTCCTTTGCCACATCCTGCTCAGACTTTGGTTGGAAGCCAGAGACACTGCTTTCATCGTTGGAACTTCTGGACCACATGACACTCTACATATCCATTTTTTTGGTTATATACAATTCATTTTTATAGTAAACAAGTTTGTTTAAAAATAAACTTAACATATTTGATTTGTTATGCAATAATCTCCAAATTTAGAATGAATTTCATTAAGTTATGAATTTGGAATAATTTATAAATGATAATCAACAGCTTATTAGTTAATGTCATTTACCATATAATTTTTATTTAGAATTTAGCCAACTCATATTTTACTACATACATATATTTATAATAAAAAATTACAACCTCAAATTAGTATATAACCTAATTATTTCCCAGTTCATTTACATTTTGTAAATATGTAAATTTGATCTATTTATTTATTTATTCATTACAATCTTGATACTTTTAAGAAAATATAAAAAAATATGGATATATCAAATCATAACTATGCATATATTTGCATAATTTTTTCTAGGTCAAGTGACAAATACAATTAGTTAAACAAGCAACAACGTATGATGGATTTAACAAATATTAAAAAATTCATGAATTATATGGGTATATTAAATTGAAATAACTCTAAAGATCTATATCGTTTTTCATGTCAACATGTTTGTATCAAAATATTATAACACTTGCAATTTACACCAAATGAGATTAAAATATGCTCAAGACCTTGATATTTCAGTAAATTAACATTTAAGCATCAAACTCAAAATACTTAAAATTATGGAGTGTTTCACGGGTAACAAATTAGATTGGACTTATTGATGTTAATAAACTTATTATATTTTTCGTGTTCAATATTATCTTATTAAAACATTAAATTAAAAAAAATTATGATCATACATCGCATGAGACCTATACTAGTTGTAATAAAATTAGTACTCAAATGACATAATAAGAAGTTCATAAACCTTAAAAAATAAATGATATTGAAATCAATAAATATTATTTTATCATAAATGTGTGTATATACTTAAGGAAAAGGAAAAAGAAAAATTAAAAGAGTGACACTCATGTGCACAACAATATTGTTATATTATATGAAGTAATACTGTTATATTATATGAGTAATATTGTTAAAACTATATATAATATAACAGTATCACTCATATAATATAACAGTATTATTTCATATAATATAATAATATTGTTGTGCATAAATTTGGATCCGTGCACCTTGTGTACAAAAGTTTTTGCCAAATTAAAAAATAGGCAAAATCAATTGCATTTAACTCCCAAATCCGAAGGCGCTTCAAACAGGTCTAACCCTAAGTCCCTCTCACCCTCATTTTACACTTATCAGAAATTCTACTCTTTCACACCATTTTTCTCTTCAATTCACAAATTCTTTCCTTGATGAGGTTGAATCACGCTACCACCATTTTTAGAGGAATTGTTTCCAATTCTTCATTCAATTCGATTACATGTACTGTTTCTTCTCTACATTATCACCACAATAGATACTTTTCCGCCAAACCCAGATTCGATTTCGGTCGTGTTGGTGAGCCAGATTATGCTATTGCTTTGTTTCATCAAATGGTGAGAATGAAGCCTCGCCCATCTGTTGTTGATTTCTGTAAACTGTTAGCTGCTGTTGTTAAGATGAAACAATACTCTGTTGCCCTCTTTCTGTTCGACAAAATGCTTCTTCACAATGCTCCGTTAGATCACTTCACCCTGAGTACTGTGATTGATTGCTTTTGCCATGTGAATCGAGTTGACTATGGGTTTGCTTTTTCAAGCGTGGCCACACACCTGATATTGTTACCTTCACCAATCTGCTCAAAGGGCTATTCTTGGAAGGAAAGGTGGCTGAAGCGGAGAAACTGTTCAAGAAGTTGTTGACGGAAAAAATATGTGAGTTTGATGAAATTACATATCTTATTGTGATAAATGGATTGTGCAAAGCTGGGCATACTCTCACTGCCTATCATTTGCTCAGATTGTTGGAGAAACAAAAATGCAAACCTGATATATTCTCTTACAGCACAATTATTGATAGTCTTTTCAAGGTTCGTCTGGTTGATGAGGCTATCCAACTCTTCTCGGAATTGAGTGAGAAGAGTATTTCGCCCAATGTTGTAACGTATAGCTCAATGATTCATGGCTTGTGTAGTTTAAGTAGATGGAAAGAGGTTGAAGACTTATTAAGTAAGATGATTGCTCAGAAGATCTATCCCGACGTGGTCACTTGTAACATATTAGTAGATGCTTATTGCAAGGAAGGAAATGTGAAAGAAGCTGAGAATGTCTTGCAAACTATGATAAAAATAGATGTTCAACCTGATATCATCACTTACAATGCCTTGATTGATGGGTATTGTTTACTTGGAAAAATGAAGGAAGCGAGAAAAGCTTTCAATTCAGCAGTCAATTCAGGACTCAAGCCTCATGTTGTAACCTATAATAGTTTGATAAACGGGTATTGCACAAAGGGGGATTTGAATGAAGCTTGGAGTCTTTTTCTTGAAATTCCTCACAAAGGTTTGAAGCATACAGTGGTTACTTACAACACCATGCTAAAGGGTTTATTTCGTGAAGGCAGATGTGCAGAAGGCTTGAAACTTTTTGAAGAAATGCAAGCTCAACAAGTATCTCCTGAGGCTTATAGTACCTTGTTAGATGGCTTGTGCAGAGCTCAGAAAACAACTGAAGCGTTTTCTTTTCTAAACATGATGAAAGATCAAGGTGTCAGTCCCAATATAGTAACTTACAATACCCTGATTGAGGGGCTGTGCAAGGATAAAAAGCTTGGCATGGCCAAGAATCTTTTCAACCAACTTCCATCCAAAGGTTTGCAGCCTGATGTCATTACATTTAACATCCTTATTGGTGCACTTTGTAAAGAAGGTCAAACACAGGAGGCTGAGGAATTGCTGATGAAAATGGAAGAAAGTGGTTGCTTGCCTGATAGTACGACTTGCAATGTTATTATCCAGGGATTACTCTACAGGAATGCGTCGCATAATGTTATTTCAATCTTGGACGAAATGGAGAGAATGGGTTTCTTGCTGCATGCAACCACATTTTCATTGTTACTTGATCAGCTGCAAGTGGAAGGCCAAGGCAGTCTTCTTTTTAATAAGGTTAAGAAGCTTATCCCGAAGAATTAATAGTCTGATTTAGGTGTTGCCATGTTCATTGGTTATGAGTGTTCTTATTTGTTGCCATTTATAGTGACCATTGTGTTGATAAATTGGCACCACATTTGGAACATTAATATTGTTGCTTTAGTACTTTTTTTTTTTTTTTTTTAAATCTTTTTAGTATTTCTTCATTGAAAGCTGAAAGATTAACTAAGTTCAGAACCTTTTTGAGGAATAGCAAAATTAAGGAAACAATAGGCAATGATTCATTAAAGAAACCATCTGAATTTCTAATCAATAACCAAAGAAACCATCTCAATTTTTAATCGATAACAGAAAAACATATGTGCTGCTTCCAACCTTTAAATTACAAACGAAAACATGAATAGCGCCGATAACTTAGAGATTCAAATATTATCTTCAATTATCAATGTGAAAAGGTTAACTGATGTTGTGTTCGTAATATTCTATCATAGGTGAAATTATACCCAACCTTCAAATTGTTGAATTATCTAGTGGAGAAGATGAATTTGTCGATGCAATTGATACAATTTCTGAATCTAAAGGTCATCTTAATAATACATAAATGTAATGTTATTGAGACAGAAGATATAAGTAACTTAACATAAAGGTCTTGGAATTTATATATAATGTGTCTTAAATGGTTGACTTATAAAGGTATACTTAAAAATACATAATGGTTATCTTATGAACACATAAATGTATATTTAATTACAAATAGATAACATATGTGTTCATGAAAAAAAAAATTAAATCTTTATATATATAAAAGTAAGACCATTAGGGACACTTGGCAATCTCACATTATTTTTATATTAAATGTGGTTAATTAATAATTTCAAATTTTATATTGCTAATAAACATTACTAAATAATATATAAATATTAATAGATTTATCTAAATAACATATGATAGGCTTCAATAATAGAAATTATTTATATATTTGAAATTCGTTAAATTTAAAATTTTAGAGAAAAAACTATAAATAAATATGATGGGTGGGTTGAATTATAATTTATAATATAATAGACATATCAATATATATTCTTTTCAAAATAATAAATTAAAGATTTATTTATGATATTATACAAATGCAACATGTATTATTTCACCAATTAAATAATTATTTAATGACATTATGTTATATTTAATGTTAAATTAAGCAATATGTATTAAGCAAACCATAAATTTAATTTTACCATATAAATAATATTAATTTTTTTTATTTTATTAAGTTTAATTTATTTTTTTATGAAATCCCGTGTATTATACAGGGGACATGTACTAGTACAATATTATAAAAGAAACCATTTCAGAACATATCAAATCAAGTAAGGTAAACTTAATCCGACATTCCATGTCATTAAAATCAAATGTTAAAAAATCGTTATTATTGAAAGCAAATATTGAAGTAATTAAATGAAAAATAACTAATTCATTAAAATATCAATTTAATTGTGAATATGGTTTACTATTCAATCTATTTATATCTCATCCTTGTCGATGAAGTCTAGTCATGAAACAGTCCATTGATAGTAAAAACATTTTATATTCACCAAATTCAAAGAGGAGAGAGAGAAAGTAGGCTCTGCGCGTAGAGAGAGAAAGCGAAGCCGAGGAGAAGAAGACGAGAGATGAAACACATTTTCAAGAAGCTTCATCACCATCCCAACCGTTCTAATGAAACCCCTCAACAATCACCACCACCACCTCAATCTCCGCCGTGTTCCGATAATCGCACCACCTCTTCTTCTCCCGCCACCGCTTCAACCACCAGCGCCACCACCCCCTCTCATAATAGTATCAGTAGTGAAGGAAATAATAGCCTGCAGCATCATCCGCAGCAGGATTATTACGCCTTTGAGGAAGAACACCAAGTTCAATTGGCCCTAGCTCTTAGCGTATCGTCGTCGGGTCAGGACTCCGCGTTAATTGACCCGGACAAGGCTCCGATCCGCAGCGCTGATAACGCCGACGCAGCCGCCGATTTGTTGTCCCGCCGCTATTGGGTCAGTTCAGTTTTCTTATTCTCGATCCTAATCAGTTGTTTGCTGGAATATAACCTATATATAGAACTTAAAATGATTTGTGTAGAGAATATTTTGTGCCTGAAGCTGTTGGACGGTCCTATGATTGACCACTTTTTTTTTTAGTTTGGTCTTTTTATCTTTCTAAAAATAGAATAGTGGTTAATCTAAACCTTTGAATGATTCTTGATTGTGCTAGATTATATGCGGAGTTATGGTAGTATCTGTGTTCATATATAGTTAGGGTGGTTCTTTTGATTGCTCTTACATTTTGATGAAACGGGGATGGGAAGAGAGCTAAATTGAAGTGTATGGTATAGTTTGTAGAGCTATTTAGTTTCTGATTATACTAGGACCGAATTAAGATGTGAAACAAACTGTGTGATAAGTAAATCAAAGTTGACCTGCACAAGTTATATCGATATATCAAATAATTGTAGTTTCCTGTGTTTTTCTTTTCCATTTATGAATAATATTTCATTCTGATATAAAATCGAATATGACATTTTGCAAAGAAGAATTTTGATAAAATAACAGGTGTGAGCAAAAGCTTCATCAGAAGATTTATTTTTCATAACTATTAGATTGTCAATCCATTGGCATGCTTTATGTGATTGCATCTGTTTCATCAGACATTTCCTGTCACAATTAGGATTAAGAACTGTTCCTCGAGTGTGCTAATCAATACACATGAAACCCGTTGAACTAGTACACTTCTATTTGAGCCTTGAGGCCTCTCATCAATGCTGATAAACCTTTGGTAACAAAAGATATCAGGAGAAATCATTTGCTGGCAAAGTGCTGCATAAGTCCTAATCGCTGCTATCTATGGGTTCGGTTGAAAAATGCTTTATCTGCATTCATATCAAAGTCAATATGGATTTCCTTGTTTCATCTAGAACGAATATAGACGAAAATCTGTTGCTGAAAGTAAATCTCACCTTGAGCAGCTAGTGATATTAATCATAACATAAAGGCTCACGGGTAGTTTATTGTATTTCCATTAGGCTAGAGAACATGCTCTTTAACCTTGAAGATTTCTTCTAGAAGCAAGTGATCTTAGTGATCCAGGAAATTATGCAACTTGAGATGAGAAACTTTTCTTTTTTTTTTTTTTTTGGTCAATGTGATATTATTATAAATTAACTAGTTTTTAAGTAGTTAGAGGAACCTTTACCTTCATGTCGGATCTTTTAAGACCAAAACCAAACTACTTGTAAGTAATATTGGGTTGCAATGAACATATCTTTCTCACTTAAAACTCTGTGATTTTGAGGAAAAAAAAATTCAGATAATATATAGGGAATTTCAACTGTGTCAATGATAGCCAAAAAAAGCTGACATAAAAGTTTAGGGAAGATAGAATATGAGCCTCATCGCCTGGTATTACGTGTTCCATGTCTACAAGCTGTTACCACCAACTTTTCGAGGATATTAATGAATCTTTAGAGGACATTTGGTGTAGGGTTAAGTTTAGAGTTGGTAAATGGGCATCTAGTCATAGCGTTTTTAAAGGTTTTTGTATTTCAGACTTTTTGAAGGATTGGGGATTAGTTTTCTAAGGGCTTGGTCCTAGTTGGGTGATGTCATTGTTGGGCTGACTGGTGTTGGGTCTTTTGAATGTAACATTTTTGAGGGATCTCTCATTCCTCCACGTTTTTCTTTTATAGTAATACAATTTCATTTCTTTCTCAAAGAAAAAAAAAATCTTGTCTTCCCTTTGGAGGCTTTGTTAGTTGAGAGTGTTAACTTTCTTTTTCTAATTGGAGGGGGGGGGGGGGTGAATGGATGGATTCAAGGTACTGGCTGTTTCTATGATCACATAGAGTAATTTGTCACTTGTCAGTTTTTTTCTTTTTTATGAAAAGATTTTCTGCTTCAAGTTGCCACAGTACTAGTTAAGCTCTGGATACCAGTGTTAACGAAGAATTATCATACATTCATTCAGTACGTCATAAGTTTAGTTACTCTAGGTGATTATTGATTTGGGGATAATATTTGATAAAGTCTGCCGTGGACAGGAAAGTAAAAACATCTTGATATATATTGATGATGATGTATCTGGATGAGTTTCAAAGTTTAATTGGCTGCATTTGTAAATGTCTAGAGGAAAAAAGAGATTAACATCCCTGGCCAAAACTAGTTATTAGTTTTTAAACCTGTGGTCAGTGAATATCTGAAGAAAGCAACTTATATAATACTTCACCAGACTGGGATTAGGAAGATGGTATTACATATTTAAAAGGTTAAAAAGATGAAAAAAATTTGAGCCTTCTGTCCTAGGTCACAAGAGTCTTTACTCCATGTTTTGGCATGCCTACATTAAGCATAAATATGACATAGAAGCAAAAAAACTGAATTACAGGGTTCGATTTGAATAAAATAAAAATGCAAGTAAACCCATTAATGAAATAATTCCCTGAAAGAATGTGTAATATTATTATTGTCAAGTCAAGTGAGAGCTTATGTTTTCAATGAGGAGTCCTCATTGACTTTAACTCAAGGTCAAGGTCTTTCGTCTATAATGGTGTTAGTCTATATGGTGCCTTGATCTTTTGTATATTTATGTTCCTGTTGAAACTATCATTGATGAGAAAATATTGCTCTCTGTTTATCAAGACCCCTGTCTTTTTCAGAATTTCGGTGTCCTTGACTTCGAGGAGAAAATGGTGGATGGTTTCTATGATATATATACTCTATCTGCAGATCCAGCTGCTCGAGGAAACATGCCTTCTCCTACAGATCTTGAAAGCAACATTGGGACCTCCAACTATGAGGTAGTCATAGTTAACAGAAAAATAGACCCTGCTTTGGAGGAGTTGATGCAGATAGCACATTGCATAGTTTTAGACTGCCCTACATCTGAAACCACTCTGCTGATACAAAGACTAGCTGAACTGGTCACAGAGCATTTAGGTGGTTCTGTACGTGATGCAAATATCATATTGGCTAAATGGATGGAAAGAAGTATGGAGTTAAGGACATTACTTCATACCACTGTGCTGCCTATTGGATCCCTAAGAGTTGGCCTCTTACGTCATCGTGCATTGCTTTTTAAGGCAAGATAAAGTCCTAAATATTAAATTTACGCTTTTATCATCAATACCTTGTCAATTGCTGGTATGCTGAAGCTCCTTGCTGGTGGTTCATAGGTGACATATGGTGCATTTCTTAGATAAATTTATTTTAGCAGGATCCTCTATTTACTCTCTCAAATGATTCCTAACCTTATGTTTAGAGGGTTCTCGTTTTCCTTTAATTAGTTTACTCCTGATTCATGGTTTGAACTCTAATGTTAGATGGAAGGAAAAATATGTCTTGTAACCAAGAACCTGTTGAATGACTTAAAGTAGCCACATATGTCGCACAAGATGCAGATGCTAGAAACAGCTGGTTCCTAGCACAACTAACTGAAAGTTGTATTTGGTTTTCATTTTTCTTTTTCTTGAATGCAGGCATTAGCTGATAGTGTTGGAATACCTTGCAGATTAGTGAAGGGTAGTCATTACACTGGTGTTGAGGACGATGCTGTTAACATTGTAAAGTTACAGGACGACAGGTAAATTGGAAACCGCTTCCATTGTTTATTATCTTTAGATAAAATGATATTTTGTTTGAATTCAGATTGAATGTGATAAATCCTCAAAAATTCATGCTTGGATGTGTGTAAACTTATAAAACCATTAATTGGGGGTTGAAATTTTCTTTTACAATAGTGATATTATATTGAAGTCCTATAATGGACAGATGAAGAATTCAATATGTTATATTAAGCATTGAAAAATTCCACTCCTCCCTCCATACTGTGTCTTATGCAGCAAAAGCATATTTAGATGTCATTTCATGTTCTCAATTAAGAAAAATCTTGAATGACATGGTGTTTTAGTTTTCTTTATTTGGGTTAGTGTTAACTAGGATGAGGTAGGATAGGTATATTGTGGAAAAAGGTGATGTTTATTTTGTGTATGTACTATGTGCTGATTATCTGCCTGGATTGGGTGGATAGGAAAGCTGATGATCTGCTATTTTTTCAGTTAAAGATTCATGGAGATTTTGCATAGCCTCAGTTGAGGCCAGGTTCTTATGTAATGCTCGAGTACCTAGAATTCAGGTGTCTGTAGTTGCTGTTACCATAGCAGGTGTTCACTTTGGTATCCCTGTTGATCTCTCTGTTCACAAACTACAATCCTCTTAGATGAAGAAGCATGATATGTGATTCTGTTTGATGTTCCACCCATTTCTTTTTCCATAGATCAATAGATGAAAATTTTCATCTCAGAAGATGGTGCATCTGAGAGTTGGATGGAAGAAGGATAGTATCAGGAGATGCAAGAAATGATTTTAATACTTTTATTTAGAATGAGGTGCATGATTACTTACCCAATGTAAAGAAGAAGGCTAATGTGAATATGTTTCCAAGTTTAGATTATTGGAGTTAATAAGTATTAAATGATTATTCTCTCTAACGGATTAAACTTTTGGATGAGGTCGTCATTCAACATGTTACCTAGGTGAAGCCAAACAAAAGGTTTTTGAGTTCAAATCTCACCATCACCCATTTAGAAGTTGCACTTGCAAGACTTCAGTTAGCGACTTAAGGTTTTTAAATGTCATATTATTCTCTACTTTAACAACTAAGCTTTTAGAGGATTTGTCACTCAACAAAATTATGTGCTAAATAAATTACATGGAAATTTTGGAAGTATGAATATGTAAAGGTCATTGCGTCGGTAGGTGGAGAAAGACCATTACCTGTGTGTTCTTGTACCCAGCAAGACAGAAAGCTAAGGGTATGAGCAAATAATTTTCTTCCTAAAAAATTTGGTTGTGCAGATATGAGAAAAATAGTGTCCCTTTCATACCTGCAGCCTCAGTAGGTGGACAAAGATCAAGAGTTTGTGTCTTCTTGTGGTCAGCATGATGGAAATAGTATGGATTGAAGCAAAACATGTTCTTCCTGAAACACTTGGCACTGCAGATATGAGCAGAGGGTTATTCCTTGCCTCCCTTGACAAATAGCTATCTATAGAATTACATCCACATTCTATGGGATTGTAATATAATATCCTGTAGGAATTATAATGGTTTCATCCTCGCTCTATGTTTGGGTTTTCTATATCGAATTAGTTGATGAGGCTGCTATTGCTTTATTTGGGTGTTTTTCTGTGAGGCAATCATGGAGCTGCCATAGTTGAATAGATTCACTAGAAAGGGGAAGAAGCCATTTTCTCCTCCTAATGTGGAAATATTTGTTTATTTGTTAAAAAATAAGTTTTTAATTTCCCTTTAAACGACACAACTATATCATAATGAAATGGAATGATAACTCAATTTTCTGTGGGTAAGGCTTCTGATGTCCTCATATATATATTTGCTTGAGTTGTTGTTGCGAAGGCATGGAACTATGCATGCTCATGTCAAGAGATATTCATCATGACATTTGTTAGTTTTTCAGGGATTTGGTTAAGCTTAAAAAGTTTCTTAGTTACGTTTCATGCTGGCATAAGATAACTGTGATATTTATTCTAATTTGTGTTAACTAGAGAACCATGGTCATTGTTATATATCCAGCTTCAAGGTGGACTAGGATAGCTCTTACCATCTTATCCTCAAATTTGTTTTTGCAACTCACTGTATTCCTTGGTGTATATACTCAATCTATTGATTATTTTATACTTATCTATTCTGTATTACTTAATCAGTTGATTGGTTTTACTTATCTTTTCTGCATTACTTGATGTTAATCATTTTCTTTGATCCAGTGAGTGTTTGGTTGATCTCATGGGAGCTCCTGGGACACTAATCCCAGCTGATGCTCTGAGTGGAAAGGATGCTCCTCTGAAGTCGTATAATCCAGAACCAAGTAGGCTTCCCAACTTTCAGACAACCACAGATATCAAAGTTCCTTTGGCACATCCTGCTCAGACTTTGGTTGCTACATCTTGGAAGCCAGAGACACTGCTTTCATCGTCGGATGCTAGTGCTAATGATGGAGTTGGAACTTCTGGACTACATGACAGTGTGCATTCGGCTAATCAGTTAGATCAGAGTTCATCACAAGCCATTGGGAGTTCATTATATAAAGGGGGGCGTGGACCCAATTTAGTGGGTGATAGTGTCAGGATGAATGTAAATGTCGTTCCATACAGCCCCAAAAGTGCTCAAGACCCAAAAGATCCCTTTTCTGATCTTAATCCCTTCCAAATAAAAGGATCTGGCAAAACAGTGGTACAGAATGATTTTCCAAATGAAGTTGGTAAACTGCAATTTCCAAAAAATAACATTGTCAGCGGCCGGCCTCCTGCACCCTTGATGTGGAAAAATCGTCATGCGTGGAATGAGGTCTCTAAGGAAAATGAACAAGGTTCTGTGGAAGGTTTGCTTGTGAACAACAATCAAGGATCTAACAAAGGCAGTGCAATACCAGTCGTTTCTAAAAGTTCAAAACCTCCATCCAAAGCTTCCAAATTTCCTGAAAAATCCTTTAATAATCCTGCAGAAAAACGTGACGGCATGCGGGTTAACAATTATAAGTTAGCATCTGGTGTAAACGGATCAAGTCGATTGCCTTCTGGGCAAGATTTTGGGTTTAATGATAATGAAACATATCTCAGGGAGAATGGGGGCATCACTAAGAGTGAAACACCTAATCGGGAAGACCATGGGATTGCCACAATCACACTGCATGAGGATAAGCGAAATATGCAAGGTAAATTAGTTTCAACTAGTATGAAAATGATGGAAACTGAAGGTGTCAGCTCCTCACTTGATTTAATAATGTTGATACAGAGATTGATGATGTTGGTGAATGTGAAATCGTCTGGGAAGATCTTGTCCTAGGTGAAAGGATTGGACTAGGTAATTAAGCTCCTGCTACTTTTATCATTATCTTCTGTTTAAACTTTTCTTATGTTTTGCATGTCCTGCTGGCTTGTGTATTTAGTTTATGCATGTCTTCTCTGAGTGAGCTTCTTCCGTAGTCATGAAAAGCTCTTTATGCTTAATAGATGACCTCCGACTGCAGTTCGTAGTCAGAATGTTAATTATTGAGAAACCTGGCTGCATCTTTTCTGTTTCTGTTTGCATAAATAAATTCTATCATCTATGATATTTCTAGGTGTACATTGTCATTTCTCTCTCCTATGTGAGGCTTAATTTGTTGTCACTATACTCTTTCTTTTCAGGTTCTTATGGAGAGGTTTATCATGCTGACTGGAATGGCACAGTAAGTTGTCTTCTTTATGTTTCAATTTTTTCACCGATCAAGGTTCTTTATATTGTGAGCATGTCTCCTTCCTGGTCTACTAATGACCTGAAGAGTTTTTTTACCAGCCATGCCAAAAGTCTTTACTTTAACACAGGATAACTAGTGCTGGCCACTTTATGGAAACTGTTGTGAACCGACTAAGCATTTTAAAATTCATAGGCCGTTGTATCGTGGACGTAGTTGAGATTAATAATTTGTTCCCCTTTTTTCTCATTTCAGAATTAGACTATTTTGAATGTGCAAGTACTGTTGAATACTGTTATTCTTTTGTAGGAGTTGTTATCTAATGCCTTGATGAAGAGATTCTAAACATTAAGTGTTAAGACGTAACTGGATCTGTTTACCCTCCTTCCTTGCCATCCCCTGAGTGTGTAAATTATGACTCATACAAACTTATTTGCTAAGTTCTTGACTGTAGAATTTAAGTGACAAGCTAGAGCATTAGAGCATGCGATTTTTAAACTGATTGACTTGGTCTAGTTTGTTAGCTTGTTCAAAAACACTTGACATATTTTTTTGCTGTACAGGCTTAGGGGAGTGTTTGCCAAAAAAAAAAAAAAAAACAAATCACGCTTGAAAAGAAGTGATTTAATTTAGTGATTGTGGTGGAATTGCTTATTAGTAAAAGTGGCATTTAAAAATTTCCTACGTGTTAGATGACCTACTGGTTTCATCAAAGCAAAAACTGACCTCTTTTATTGTTCATTGGAGCAAATGGCATGGCCCTGCTATGTATAAATTAAACCCTTCTAACTGTGGATTGTTTGGACAACAGGAAGTTGCTGTGAAGAAGTTTCTTGACCAAGATTTCTCTGGTGCTGCTTTGGATGAATTCAAGAGAGAAGTAAGGATTCCTCTTTGTTTTTTGTAAATGATTCCCTTCTTTGGCTTACCTGTGAATTAAACTTTTGATACAATCCAGATATCTCGTGGTAAATTTTTGGCATGTGAGAAAATAGATTTGTAAAGTAACATGTTGATATCCTAAATGAATATTAAATGGAAGTTGTCTTCTAAGTTCTACCAAAGGATGACCACAAAATTGTTTTCATTTTTGGTCTGTTCTTGAAAAAAATGAGGAGAGGAAAAATCCAAATGAAAGGTCAGATGAGCTCAAGATGATCCGTGTGTAATTAACTACTAATATCATCAATGGGATACTTATTATAACTGTTGACAGTGATTCCAAAATTATATTCAGCAATTGGCATGGATGTTGCTTCCATGAGTTGCCTTTTTTATTTCTTTTGAGGGTTTGACATTGATGGACATGGAAATTGAGACTCACTGTTCTGTTGTCTGCACCCAGAACTTTTTCAGAACTTTTTCTGAACTTTTTATAAAAGCAATTTCTTGTATGCAGTATAGTTCAGTTAAGTGTGCTTAATAGTTCTTTGTTTAAAATTTATAATTTCCTTAGAGAAAGTAGTCTCTCTTTTCTTATTGCAGGTGAGGATAATGCGTAGGTTACGCCATCCAAATGTAGTTCTTTTTATGGGTGCCGTAACTCGTCCACCAAACCTTTCCATCATCACTGAATTTCTGCCTCGGTAAGTTGCTGATCCTTAATTGTGCTTGTTCTCTTGGTCCATACTATTAATCTTTCAAGAAAGCATGTGAACTTGATTTCTTGATGATTGAATCAATCAAGTGTCCATGCTATTCGTCTTTTGATGATGGTATTTACTCATTAACGTCACAATGAAGTAGCTAGTGTTGTATTTGATTTCTTTTTTTTTTTTTTAATTACTTTTGGTCATATTTGGCATCAAATGGGGAAAAAGTGACACTTGCAAACATATAGATTTTCATAATCTATGTGGAGTGTCAGTATTGAGGTGATATCTCCTGTGCATATGTGTTTATTATATGATCAAGTGTTAAAATCAAAAGACAACTTGAAGTATGACCCTTTTTGCATTTTATAGCCTAAACTTTTTTTATTCTCTGTTTGCACCCCCGAAGTCCACTAGTTTTACACTTTGCAACCTGAACCCATTTTATGATCACTTTACTGGCCAAAATAGAAATCTTCGTTTGATGTGTGCTCGTATTGAGCTTGAACAGAAGGTAAATCAAAAAATTGATTTGGGGCTTTCGTTTGATATGAGATGAATAGTGTTTTGGTATAGTTGGTTAGAAAAATCGAGGTAACAAATTTGAATTTGTCCGGAAAGTGATAAAAATCAGACTTAGGTTGCCAAGTGGAAAACTCATAGACTTTAGGAGTGCTTCTTGAGAGAAAAAAAAAAAGGTTTGGGTTGCGAAGTGCAAAAAAAGATCATATTTCATGTTGTTTTTTTATTTTAACCCTATGATCTTTGAAGGTTCTACTTTGTGTCATTTAATATAATAGGAGAAGGATCGCTCCATGCTTTTTTCTATGTAATTACTCATGTTGTTACATAGGAGTAAAGTGGTTATCTATCGGCAGATATAATTTCTGTCATTTGTATGATTGTATTTTTATTAGTTATGATGAAGTACTTACCTTGTTCCACAGATTGAAATGATCTCATGGTGAGTTGTATCTTACACCAGACCAGATAGCATCTGGGACTAATAAATCTGTCTTCTTTTGCTCTATATTTAAAGCAATAAATATACTTACTCATATTAACGAAATCTTTATGCTTTCGTACTAACCCTATACCAATCTCAAAATTGTGTACCCTCTTAATTCATGCTTTCTTTTAATCCTATTTGGGAACCTCATTTCATCATATTGTTGGTTTCCCAGTGGAAGCTTATATCGGATAATTCATCGCCCTCACTGTCAAATTGATGAAAAAAGGAGAATTAGAATGGCTCTTGATGTGGTATGAAGTTGACCTTGGGTGAGTTCCTTACACTATTTACCTTCTAGTTGTTAATGCAAGGTTTTGGGATTATATTTGCAGGCAAAAGGGATGAACTGCTTGCACACAAGCATACCAACAATTGTCCACCGTGATCTAAAATCACCCAATCTCTTGGTGGATAACAATTGGAATGTCAAGGTATACAGATATTGGATTTTTGAAAACATAGTCTACTGCCTGAAATTTTCTTTTCTGAATTTTTTAAATTCAGTTCAAGGCCATGAATAGGGCTTTTTGATAGCTAAAGTTTTTTTGTTCCAAACCTTAAAATTGCATGGATATCCAACAGTCTAGTCAAGGTATAAAACCCATAGGTGAATCTCTCTTTTTATCAGTTAATTTTAGTGTTATCTGAGCTTTTTAGTTTTGTATCTAAATGTGATGCAGGTGGGTGATTTCGGATTGTCACGCTTGAAACATAATACATTTTTGTCATCCAAATCGACTGCAGGAACGGTGAGCCTCTATTATCTTAGCTGCTGGAGAGTTGGTGGTACATTTTAGCACATGATCTTATTTAGGGGATTCATTGTGCTACATCTAATATTTTACTGTTAACTTATTTACTTTTTTGTTTTTTTTCTTTTGCTGGATGTGCTTGGAAATAGCCTGAGTGGATGGCTCCAGAAGTTCTCCGAAATGAGCCTTCAAATGAAAAGTAAGTCAACTTGTTTATATCCTTTCTGCTATTGCAGCCATATGCAATATGTTTAATCAAGTTCTACCTTTCATGCTTCTTCTTTTGGCCATACTGCTTCAGACATTTAAGTTATCTTTGTTTGGTCTAAGTAGTTTGATAAAATCACAACACAAATATCTTCTTTTCCCATTTCTTGGATTGCTATTAATGTTTTCACGAGGAGCCAAGATGAGCCAATATTAGTGAACCATACTATTGTGAAGATAAAACCAAGTGAAGTATATGTGTACTATACTGTGTGCCTATCAATAAGAATGTGCTTGTGCTTTGAATAAATTCTGATGTATAGAGCCAGTGTTTAACAAGATGTTGCATTAAGTGGTAGGATTCATCTCATAAAAAAAAAAAAAGAACATGAAAGGAATGCCTAAGTTTGATCTTAACATATGCTAAACTCACCAGAAAATGATCGCAAGTTCCAACTTTGACAATACAGACAAACTTCAGGAAAAATTTATGCTACTTTGTTGTTGGATGCGTTAATCCAAACTCATTTGTTTAGGCCAATTGTGGCTTTATTTCAGCTTCGTACAGACCACCAATGATGAAAATTTTTGGATTATTTTGTGAACTTTACAGGTGTGATGTATATAGCTTTGGTATTATTCTATGGGAACTTGCAACACTCAAATTGCCTTGGAGCGGAATGAATCCAATGCAAGTTGTGGGTGCCGTAGGTTTCCAAAACCGACGTCTTGACATCCCAAAGGAAGTCGATCCTCTTGTTGCAAGGATAATATGGGAATGCTGGCAATCGTAAGTCATCTACATATATGTGAATCTTCCAACACCCAATTCTCTTCCATCTTGGAAACGTCTGACTAATTGCCACCTGATTTCATACCAGGGATCCAAATTTACGACCCTCTTTCGCACAGCTGTGTGTGGCTTTGAAGCCCTTGCAACGACTCGCCGTTTCTTCACATGTAGAGCAACCAACTGCATCTTTGCCACAAGAGATCCAAGTAAATTCTACACCCTAACTGTTCCTCAAGTGTGAATACTATTATTGTATAGAAAAGTGATGTAGCGAATGGAATTTTGTTGTGCAAGTTCTTTGGAAAATGCTTGAGAAAACAAAAAAAAAATCCTCACTGAAAAGTCATTTCGTTCACCTTTATAGTCCACGTATCTCAGCTGCTTTTTGTATAGTTGAACCTAGCTTTTACCCCAGCTTCCCTTATAATGTGTGTATATATATCATATATGTTCATACTTTAGTGTTCACTTGAAGGTTTTTGTCAATTTTTTTGATTCAAAATCTTAGTAGGTGTACAAAAACTTATATGAGGTTGTTTCACGTATCTGCTACCCACAACCCAAACCTATTTTCATAAATCAATCCATGTTTTGCGGGTTATGGGTTGATTCATTCGATAAAATTAGATTCGTGAAACGGTTTTACAAGTATTTTCGTCTCATAGATATAATGATGTCGCTCATCTCATGAAATGAGATTTGCGAAATGGTGTATCAAAAGTCCTACTATAAATTAATATCAATATATATGCATAATGCTATACATAATTCTTTAACTCAAACCTCGTTATATTCCTTAATGCATAACAAACAAAACATTTATTAATTAGCTTATTTTGAAATCATGCTACTGATTTAGTGTATGAAATAAACCTTGGTTCTTAATTCAATTATTTGAGAGAATTTTTTATTTGAATAAAAAATTTAATCCCAACCCAGTAGGGTTGTGTCATCTTGTACCAAGATTTAATCTTCAAGATTCAATTCCATAAATGTGTTTCGGATTGAACGATTTAAAATATATGATGTGAAATGAATGTATTTCAAATTATCTTATATTGCAATGCATTCAGTTCACTTAAATTGTTCAAGAATTAGTTCAGAATGAAAATGTTGGATTTTGAATTCATATCATTTAAAACATCACCAATAAATTTGATATAATGAATTTCAATTAAATTGTTCAAGAATTAGTTCAGAATGAGGGAAACATGGATGAGGGAAAAAATGGTTTCTTATTCAACTATACATTTAACTTTTTGAGCACACAATTACTCAGCAAAAGAGTGTGAATTTTACAAGCATATAAACTTCATTCAATTTTAAAAAAGAAAAGAAGAATCTCTCTTCAAAGTAATAATAGCTAGCCAAACTCTTTGATGCATTTGCCACCACTTAATCAGTTTTGCAAATGACCTGAAAAGTCGCTTTTATTTTATGTTAAGTGTTGACAAATGATCGAAATTTAAGAAAAATAAAATTCCGTTATTAGTTAACTTTGTTTTGAGAGTTAAGAAGGGCATTTGTCTGGTTGAGCCGGGCCGCTGCAGCCACGGAGGCGGCTACGCCACCCGGGCGGGTGCAGAGGTTCGGATCGTTTCTTAGCTCAGCTCCGATCACTCCCTCAGCGTCTCTACGAGTCACCGGTTTGTCCGATGGTAACTTTGAACTTGCATCCTACAATGTTATCATCAAAAGAAGTATCATCAAAATAGATCTTGTTGTTTCTTATGCTTAACAATATAATTTAAGTAAGCTCATGAGTCATGAAAATATATGTTCAATAAATCAATTTTGGTAGGGAGAGATGAAGAACTCTCCCCGCCCCTCAGTGCCCCTCAGTCAGATGAGATGTAAATCGAGGGATAATAAATAAAATAAAGAGCAAATTAGAGTGATTTTTTTTTTATTAAAAAAAAGGGGGGAGAGAAGACAAACCGAAAGAATTTCTCCAAGTTTAGTCTTATCCTCATCTCTAGGCAATCTGGCATTGCGAGTGGCTGCTGATTGAGCTGCTGCTGCAACACCGCCGGGGACTATGTTTGTCCGGCCGGTTGCTCTCACCTCCGCCGCCTGTATGGCGGCGGCGTCGCTGTAGTCGACAGGCCTGTGCCCCGCTGTCAGCGCCGTCGCTTCGAGGGCTTCTCCGATGGTGATCTCCCCTCGCTGCGATCCTATTCCTCCACTTGCTTGGATCTCTTTTGTAGCCTTCATTCATGCATACATAATTTATCCATTATTTATACTTTCATTTCCACAATAACATATATATCTTATATTCCATCAAATTTGATCCTATAACTTTGAGTGTTTTTTTTTTTTTTTTTTTTTCATTTTGGGAAAAATACGATTTTCAACTGATTTTGCAATGTTGATCTGATTTTGATCGAAATATATTGCGTGGATGTTAGAATTGGAAAGTCCACACCAACAATTTCGATGTCCATGTAAATAAGAATTGAAAAGAGTGATACGTAGATGATCAAATTTGGAATAAGTAAAATTGATGGTAAAAAAATTGACAAAAATTAGATGAAAAATATTGCAATTTTTCCCTTTCTATTTTTGCATCTGATTTTTACGGTTGTCTATAATGATACATCCTTTAGGTTTTATTTCTTTTATTTAGTCCGGTTTTAATTGAAATTTTTTGAAGCACATAGCTCAATTTTCCCTCAATTTAGTACCATATGGATTAATTCCCACTTCACACAACCAAAATCTCTAATTTGAACTGTCACATCAATATCATTGATATTCATGTCAATAACTGCTTCCAGAAATCAAATTTTCATTAAAATCGAATTAAAATTGCAACATATTAAAAGTTAAAAGACCATTATAGAAACCCTTGAAATTAGTGGTTCAAAAATGTATAAAGCCAAAAATTATTGGACTAAAATTGAAATCATTCATGTGTGTATTATGCATTTTACATATAACTCTGTTTATTTGAGTGTATATGCGAATGAGCGCGGTAAGTGATGTACTTAATTGGCAAACTTCACCAATATAATATTACATAAAAACACACGTATAAAGAAAATTCATCGAAAAATTATAAGTCCATATTTATCGAGTGCAATTACTTACGCGCACAATATATGTATCATAAGATGTAGTATCTCCAAAAACTATATGGAGAGAAAGAGAGATTCCAACCTGGACACCAATGGGATCAATCTGGTTGGCCATGGCATTGGTAGAATTATTTTGGAGAAAAGCAGCTATACCAGTCTTGGTTTCCTTAACATGATCTGAACTAATATTGCTGCTTTCTTGAACATGCTTGATGGGCTGTTCTTGGCTCATATTTTCAACAATTGCTTCTTCTTTTAATAGGTATTGTATAATATAACTGAAGAGATGAAATAATTAAATGTATATTTTGGAGAGTTTATATATAGGAGATGGTGTGGAAATATTGCTATGTATAGTCATTTTAGTAAACTTGGTTTTTGGTGGCAATTGAAGGAGAGACCATTGCCAAAAAAATCTGTGGAAATTAATGAACATAGACTTGGTCTTGGGAGGAATGGCTCTACCTAGGATCTACCTCCTCTTTCAATGCCTAAATCACCTCCTTATTTTTATTTTATTTAATATTCTTATTATTTTCAATAGCACACTTCTATATGTGAAAACGTCTTTTATTCTGTATCATGTTTAATTTAATCTTATATTTTATTTTATTATTATACATAAGACATATTTAGTGATAACAGTGTTGTACTTGTACATATACACGCAACATATATTAATGAAGAAGACTAGATGGTGAATGAAATATCGTATAAACACTACTGAGTTGTTAATGCCATGATACACTCCTAGAAGATTGTAGTATTGATTTTGTAAACTTTAATGTTATAATTTCTAACAATAACAGACCCCATGTTTTTGTTATTATTTATTTTCTTGGGAAAATTAGGGTTCACAATGGGTTCAACTAGTGGTAGTAGAGTCATGATTTATATGAACTAGTTCGAGAATGAAACCAAACCGATTGTTTGTTTATTATAACAAATACAAAATAATCCATTAAAACAATCAAAGGTAAAGGTAATTATGTCTTTTTTTAAATACAATTTTCTTAATTTATATATTAATTAGAAGAATATTTTTTTAATTATCCGTGTATGTTGGAGTATTACTTTCGGAAAGTGCAATAATTTGGCATTCTCAAATGCGTAGTGGTGGACTGGCGGTAGTGATTCTGGAGAGTGGAGACAATTTTTTTTTTTTTTTTTATGTTTGATATAATTAGGTTAGGAGTGGGTCTCTTGTGAGACCGTTTGAAGAATTTTTATTGCATTGTATGAGACGGATCGACCTACAATTCAATCACCTACAAACCAAACCCTACAATTCATATGTTGTTTGTAGGTGATGGGTTCCGTCTCACAATAAATATCCATGAAACCGTCTCACATGAGTTTTTGTGATTAGGATTATATA
Source organism: Scutellaria minor (assembly GCA_954870855.1). NCBI lineage: Eukaryota > Viridiplantae > Streptophyta > Magnoliopsida > Lamiales > Lamiaceae > Scutellaria > Scutellaria minor. Next base: position 2,236,055 of record OX940725.1, read on the forward strand.
AACAACACATTTCATTACAATAAAATAAATAATAGCTTTTCTCAATATACTGATAATACTTTTTAATTATACAATAAACATAAAGCTGACTGACTTACGAAAATGAACATATATAACGTACAATAAATTCCGTGTCATAAAATTACATCAATAAAAGAATTTTATATTAAGTTATTTTTGTTTAAAAGTATTAGGAGAAAGATACAAGCCACGATTTGCAATAAATAAACCCAACAGCAAATAAACGACCGTTTCACTAACCGGGAAAGAGTTGGGTGAGGGAAGGGGTCACAATGCAAAAAATCCAAATTTGAGGGACTTGAAAGCAAATACAATTTCCGACCTTACAAAAATAGAAAAAAATCGAGAACAAACAGAGGCTCACGCGCGTGGGCACGCGCCATCCAACAGCTACTCAGAATTCGGTTTGGCGTCGAGACAATTTTCACTATCAGCATCTTCTTCTCTTCAGATACCCAACCGGCCTACTTCCATTGCCTAATCCACCCTTCTCTCTCTCTCTCTCTCACTCTTCTTTATCTCTCTTGATTCTCTCTCGATTCTTCTGCGTGAGTAGAGAGAGGGTGCATGGCTGCTACTGCTGCTTCTGCTTCTCTTTGCTTTCCGGCCAATGGAAACCGCCCAACTTTCCGAATTGGGTCTTCTGTTAAACTGTTGAAGAGGCCTCGTAGGCTCACGCTTCGCTCTGATTTGGACTCTAATGTCTCTGACATGAGAACTAATGGTAATGGAATTTGAGGGCGGATTTTGTTGGGTTAATCTCTGTTTTACTTGATTGCTTTTTAATTTATTTATGATTTCTGATAACTCTTGATCGCTTTGGTTGTTGAATTTTAGTTTTAAGTTATGGGGGTTGAACCGATTTTACTATGGGGGACTTGCTGTTTCTCTAGTTTTTTGAATGATTATTTTTCCCATCATAGTTCAATTGTGGTGTTGTTATTCTTGTTTTCTCTGTTTTTTCTATGTTTGGGAGACTTGAAAATAGATTGTGTTTCTTGTGATGATTTAGATGCTTTGCCTTGCAGCGCCGAAAGGTTTATTTCCGCCGGAGCCGGAACATTATCGGGGCCCCAAGCTCAAGGTGGCAATTATCGGAGCTGGGCTTGCGGGGATGTCGACTGCGGTGGAGCTTTTGGACCAAGGCCATGAGGTTGTAATTCAAACACACACACACAATAACAAAAATTAAGAAAATTATAATTGGTTTGATAGTTGTCGAATAGGTTGATTCTTTGAACAAATTTAACTCACAATTTAGCTCTTCATGTTATTGGTTAGGATATTGGATTTTATTGTCTTGTTTGATATGCACAAGCGTATGACATGGAGTACGTGGTTATTTGCAGGTGGATATATATGACCTAAGGTCTTTCATTGGTGGAAAAGTGGGTTCTTTTGTAGACAAGAAGGGGAACCACATTGAGATGGGACTGCACGTTTTCTTTGGTTGCTACAACAATCTCTTCCGTTTGATGAAAAAGGTAAAATCAACTATTCATTGGCACACACGAGTACTCAATTTGTGGGCCAAACAAGGCTGATACTAATAAAGATTGGTCATTGAACGCTAAGCTGTTAAACATGGTTCATTTAACTCCAAGGGAGCTTCAAAACAGCGAAACTTTTTGTTACTAGTTTCTATAGTGGTCACAAATACAATATTGTTCGGTTATGGTTTTGTAAGGGAGATGTTTAAAAGCTTTATACCCAGTTCTAGTGGTCTGGTGATGCCCAGATTTGATAAGTTATACCAGTGTCAATAATTAGTACATTCAAGTTTTATCTCAGGGATTGTGCAGATTAATGAGTCTTGTCACTATTGACTACAAATGGTCTAATTAATATCCCAATTTTGATGCAGGTTGGTGCTGAAAAAAATCTTCTTGTAAAGGATCATACTCACACTTTCGTCAACAAAGGGGGTGAAATAGGCGGTATGATCGATACATAAAAAAAAAGCAATCTGTCTATTTTTGCAGTGTAAAACATGATTGTAGTATTTTAGTTTGTGCAATCATCTCAAACATTGTATGTCTAGTTGATGTGCATATCTAATTGCAGAACTTGATTTTCGTTTCCCCGTTGGAGCACCATTACATGGAATTCGCGCATTTTTGACAACAAATCAGCTCGAGGTACTCGATATTCTGTGCATGCGTGTTTGCAATCTCTCTGTATGCTCCTGCTGTTTCCTGATTAAAATCTTTGCTGAAGGGCTTATTCGTTTAACTAATCCTTTTTGGGCATAATGGAGATATGATCTTGGTTGTCTTTCCCATGAATCATACTGTTGAGTCTTACTTATTTTGGTATAGATAATGTCCCACTTAGACCTTAAATTACATGTCCCAATCTTAGAAACATGAAAAGAGATCACATGCTTACTGGCTTCATTTTTGCTGTCTCGTACAACCTTTACACAAATGAATGGTCTATGTTGAGTTTTCTACTGAGCTTAGCCACAAATTAGGACATACTACTCCATTATCCTTATTTCCACCTCCTACTGGTTTGGAGAAATAGTTATTGATTTGCCTACTCCAATCTTGATTCTCAACCAGGAACAAGTGCATGGCCAGACAAAAATTTTCTGTTATTTGAAGAAAACTACCTAAGGCTCTTTTATTCTATAAGATTATTTAAATATGTTTTCCCTCTGTTTTGCAGCCTTATGATAAAGCAAGAAATGCCGTGGCTCTTGCCCTTAGTCCAGTTGTAAGGGCTCTTGTTGATCCAGATGGGGCAATGCAGACTATAAGAGATCTGGATAATGTTTGTATTCTCTCTTGAAGCCCTTCTCTTTTTTTTTAATTAAGTGTGTAAGTTGCTTATCAAGTTTGAGGAGAATAAGAGTAGAACAACTTTATGAAGAGAGAATAAGAGTTGGGCAAGAGAGGCATGAAATAAAATGTTCAAAATTGGGTAATCAGATGCTATTGCACTCTCAACTCTATGGACCAGGATTCAAAAGGGATATTTTTATCCTTTTTCATTGTCCAGTAGGGGTTTCTTAAATATATGCTCTACCTAATAAAATGGGATTTCTACTGGGTATTACATCTGTTAGAAGCCCTTCAACCTTTTATTTTCTCCCTAATTTGGTGTTTCATTTCCCTTTTGTTTCTTCCTGCAGTTCTCTGCCACTTTCTACTATTACCTTCTTTCTATATTGAACTCGCCATTCATGTTTCTTGAATAGAATGATCACAAGGCTCTTCTTTAATTAGTTCACTGCCTCCCACTGAAATTCATCTCAGCCACTGACCTTTTGCTTAGTTATCATCCCTTGAAGTAGGATTAATGGAGTACTACTGGAAACAGATTTGAGGGACTTTTCCTTGGCCTTTCCACTCTAAGATTGCTGGATCTTGTACAGCTATTGAAATGCCTCATGATTGTAAAAGATGTGATACATGGAACAAGTCGGTACCATGCATTTTCATGCTACAGCATGTGTGTTTTTCTTTTAAAGACTGTCTTTCTGGTTATCACTTAACTATTGTTTACAACAGGTAAGCTTCTCTGACTGGTTTATGTCCAGAGGGGGAACTCGCAAGAGTATCCAGAGGATGTGGGATCCTGTTGCTTATGCCCTAGGATTCATTGACTGCGATAATATTAGTGCGCGCTGTATGCTCACTATATTTTCACTTTTTGCTACTAAAACTGAGGCTTCCCTACTTCGCATGCTTAAAGGTTCTCCAGATGTCTATTTGAGTGGTCCTATCAGAAAGTATATCATGGATAAGGGAGGCAGGTGATCTCACATTTACATTTGGAACTCATATGAACTATTGTTTTTTGGTTTGTTCTGTCAGTTAAATTTCTCATATCTGTTTGCTATCCCAGGTTCCACTTGAGGTGGGGTTGCAGAGAAATTCTTTATGATAAATCTTCTGATGGAGGTGTATATGTAACGGGGCTTGCCATGTCGAAGGTACATGCATTTTGTTCAGATAATTCTCTTCCTTTGCCTTGTCCTAAGTGATCCTTTAAGCATTATAGTTGGGAATTGCACCTCATTGTTGACTTCACAATTGTGGATGTTTGAGTTTGTGTCTAGTATGCTCCACTTATGCTGTAAATGGTTTTAAAAAAAAAAAAACTTGAATTTTAATACGATTATTCAATTCCCAAAAGCATATTCATCTTTTTTTTATTTTTTATATTACCACAGTTACTTGGCGATTATAGGGATTAATGTTAATGTATTTTAATTGAATTTAAAGATATATATCTCTTCCAAATTGAATCACGCCAAGAGCAGTGGGCTAATGCTAATCAGTTTAAGGCTGTTAAGCTAATTCTGTTTTCCTTGCATGATACTGAAATATTTGTATATATGATGGTGCTTGGCCAGCCATGAGTACTGATGAATGGTTATTCCTTTGTTTAGGCTACTCAAAAGCAAGTCATAAAAGCTGATGCTTATGTAGCAGGTTTGTGGTTTAACCTTGCCTCTGTTTTCTCTTTTACTCTTGCTGGTCTAACTCTAGAAATTGTTTTCGTGATTGTAGCATGTGATGTTCCCGGAATTAAAAGATTACTTCCAAAAGATTGGAGGGAGTCACAATTCTTTGACAACATCTATAAACTGGTTGGAGTACCTGTTGTCACAGTGCAGCTGCGGTACAATGGCTGGGTTACAGAGTTAAGGGACTTGGAACGTGCACGGTGAGCACTAGTCATAGTTTGCTTTCATTTTTAGATCAGAGAATTCTGTTTTTCCGTCAAAGCCTAATACTCTAAGATGGTCAGGCAATTGAGGCAAGCTGCGGGTCTGGACAATCTACTCTACACTCCAGATGCAGATTTCTCTTGTTTTGCTGACCTTGCACTTTCATCCCCAGAGGATTATTACATTGAGGGCCAAGGATCGTTGCTTCAGTAAGGATCCATTTTTTTTATGTTTTATTATTGTTCATACTGGCAGAGACCAACTCAACTAGCTAGCATTCTGTCCATAACAGCAGAGGACAAAAAAAAGGCAAATTATATCTGTTATGATGGTTTTCTGCTCAACCTTTACTCTGTTGTGGTTTTTTACAGATGTGTACTTACACCTGGGGACCCTTACATGCCTCTACCAAATGACGAAATCATAAAGAGAGTTACGAAGCAGGTTGGTGTTACTTGCATTACTTGGTGCTTTTGGGAAACTCTGCTGTTCTAGAAGATAATATCTCCAGTTATTGTGAAAGAAAAGTTAGATAATTTTGTTGACAAGTAAATATCAATCTTTCCTGGAAATAACTGCAACTTCCCCAAAGACAAAAAGGAAACAAAAAAAGAGTGACAAAGGTGTCGAAATCTAGTGATAGGCAAAGATGAAACAAGAACAGGTTGTGACATGTTCTAGCTGAATGCTGGAAATGTGAGGTTCTAAATTTATAATATATATATATATATATATGAGGCTAAAAAGCGTCTTATTCATGTAGGTAAGATTTGTCAGATCATCAGGTAATAACTTTTAGTTATTTATTAAAATAATGTATTCTCGAAAAAGTATGTCGTGTCACCTTTTTACACTTGTAGGTTTGTATATATGAGAGAAAAAAAGTTATCTAGTCCTCTAAATTTGCCTCATTGGATTTTTTGATCTGCTAATCTGTTGGGAGTCAGTGCAGGTCTTTCAATTTTTCTCATTCTTGAATCCCAATCAACATATTTCCAATCATGCTCGTTCTGTTAATATTGACTTCATTGAGATAGGTTTTGGAGCTCTTTCCATCTTCCCAAGGCTTGGAGGTGACCTGGTCATCGGTTGTCAAAATTGCACAATCCTTATATCGAGAAGGACCCGGTAAAGATCCATTCAGACCCGACCAAAAGACCCCAATCAAGAACTTCTTCCTTGCTGGCTCTTACACTAAACAGGTCACTCTTCCTTCATTCTGTACCAAATGTTTTATGTTTTAAATGATTGCATTTCGTGGTTCGTTTAACGCTCGTTTGATATAAACAGGATTACATAGACAGCATGGAAGGAGCAACACTGTCCGGGAGGCAAGCGTCTGCCTACGTGTGCGGTGCAGGAGAAGAATTGGTGGAATTGCGGAAGGCACTAGCTCTCGATGAAGTGAAAGACGCAGAAACATCTGATGAGCTGACCCTCGTCTGATCCTAGACACACCCCACAAATTCAGGTATCGATTACATATACTGGTTGAGGATTACAGTACCATGAAGTTTGCTTATTTATAGAGCAGCCCAGATGGGTATTCTGATGTCAGTGAGTTAGAGAAGTAAATAAAAATGTGATATCAGATTAGAAACTGAGCTTGTAGATTCATAGGCTCAGAGTCTGCCTTTAGCAACTCATGGTCTAATGTAATTCAAAAATTTATTGGTGTTCTTTGCAATTTATTTCTCTGGAAAAATATTGCTTAAAACCCCCTTGAAGTTGGCTCATTTGTATTTTCTAGAAATGAATATGGCGAATTTGAGTTTGAATTCACAATATTGAATTAAAGTGGAATTAATGAAGCAAATATAAGGCTGTGTTTGGATGGAAGAATTTGAGGATGAATTTAATATCCATAGCAGCAAAATATTGGATAATTGTTTGGATTAATCTCCCTCTTTTTCCAGCTTCTAAAGTTGAATTTATAATACTACTTCAACCATATATAATGATTATTGCCTATCCTAGGATATAATATTACATATTATCCAATTATTACCAACGCTTGTTTTTCATAATAAAATATAGCCCCTATCTACATTTTTCAATATTTATTTGATATTTGTTGTACAAGTCTATTATATTTTTCTCGAACAACTAATTAAGATTTTTATTTTTCCCAATCCACCTAAATCCCAAACAAGCATTCTTGAATCTCTTGTTATTTTATCATTCTTTTTCATATGCAGTATATACAATTTTGTTCTCCTGTCTTGATTTGCCCAAAATTGGCATGTATGTATAATTTCACATTTATTGTAAGTTTGAAATGATAAGAGTGTAAAGGTTTGTATGTCTCAAAATAATAGTGCAAAAGTTAATACATTTCAAATAACAAATGTACTTGAAAAAAATAATAATAATAAAGTGTAATCAATGGATTAAAAAATACAAAAACTTGTATAAGACAACAATTCAAAAATAAAGTATAATCATCTGTTTGAAAATAAAAAAAATTATATAAGACAGTTTCATGAATAAAAATCTATGACATGAATCAACAAATCAAATTCATTTTCACCTAACTCATTTAGGAATTATTCATTTCATATAATTAAATCCATAAAACATAATTTGAAATCGAGACACAAGTTGGTTGGTTGCTAACTTCTTGTGGGAATGTGTGGCTTTTGCTTTGCAAAATATATTATGTAGGATAAATATATTGTTATTTTCATTTAAAAAATAAAAAAATAAATTTCGTAAAAGAAAGAAAAGGTGAAAATCTCGGCTCTCTGAGTCCATTTCACGTTAGTCAACATACAAAAGAAAAGCACCTCTCTCTCTCTCTCTCTCTCTCTTCCCCGCCACTGCGGTCTGCAGCACAACCAATTACAGGCGGCTCCGCCACAGCCTCAACGGAAGCCCTACGATGGCTTGGGCATTTATTCTCGCCATTCTTTCCTTCGCCATCGCCGTCGCAGCTTCGATCTCTTCGCATCACAATTCGTTGAATAATATTAACAACAGTAATAACAGTACCACCATGTTTCTACCTCTGTTTTTCAACAAACACAACCACTTCCTCGGCCACAAAGAGGACATTTTATCCCGCCGACGTCTCCAGAAACGCAGCACTCACAACGCGCGAGTGCCCCTCGACGACGACCTCGAACTCAACGGGTCTTCGTCTTCTTCTCTGTTCATTATTCACTTATCCATTCTTATGTAGTGGCGAGATCTGATCTCATAATCTATGGTGTTTCGTATAATGACAGGTATTATACGACTCGTCTGTGGATCGGAACGCCTCCGCAGCGGTTTGCTCTCATTGTTGATACCGGAAGTACTATTACTTATGTTCCTTGCTCCACATGCGTAGAATGTGGCAATCATCAGGTTCTCTCTCTCTCTCTCTCTCTCTCTCTCTCTCTCTGTGTCGGTCGGTGATGATTGTCTTGCTTACAATTCTAAATTTCATCTTATCTTTTATGTGTTTTCATCTATTGTTATTAATTCAAGTCCTTAATTTGTATATTATTTTAAATATAGTTACTGCAAAAAAAAAAAAAAAAAAAGCTTAAAAATATGGCTTATGATCACAAGGTTTAGAGCTGAATTTGTGATCAAGTTTAGTTTACATTTGTTTTTAATATTTTTAGATTTTAAAGGAAACCAACTATCTAAGCTGATCATATAACAGGTATTTGATTTGTGTGAATTTACAGGATAAGGAATACTTAAAAAAACACTGTTACCATAATTTGTTTTGTTCTGTCATGATTTAATCTGTTCAGACTATGTAAACAGAACAATATCTTTAACTCCAAAAAAAGGCCAATATCTTTTGTTGCTTACTACAGTCCATATACAATTTACATTGCTGGAATAGATTACAGAAGTAAAAATGGAAGAAGGGAGTGGATAACGAAGTTACTATTGATAATATACTATGTACTAGAGTAGTCATTTGGAAAGAGAAAGGAGAAACATTTATCATATGATATGCTTTCTTAAATTACGGAGCAATTGATTTGTTTGTTAGATATTCTTTGTTTGATCTACAAAGTATCTATGCTTCTGTTGTTTCTTTAAAGTTTGTTGAGCATTTTTTTCCTATTATGTCTTTGTGGGTAAGATCTAGCATCTGTTTTATTGATACTGTTATGAAGACTGTATTTGTGCTAGTGATAGTATTTCTGATACTTTAGTTACTTCTTCCACATTGTGTTCGCTTGGATGGTCCATATTTATGTTAACTTGCATTGCATTTTTCAGGGTTTCTCTTGATTTAATCTGTTCTTCCCTCTTTCAATAGGATCCAAAATTCAAACCAGAAATGTCAAGCACTTACCAACCTGTAAAGTGTAATAAGGATTGCACTTGTGATAACAAAAAAGAACAATGTACTTATGAAAGAGAATATGCTGAACTGAGTTCTAGCAGTGGGGTTTTGGGTAAAGATATTGTGTCCTTTGGTAATCAGAGTGATCTTAAACCCCAACAAGCTGTTTTTGGTTGTGAAAATATGGAAACAGGGTCTCTCTACAGTCAGCGTGCTGACGGGATAATGGGTTTGGGTCGCGGAGATTTTAGCATTGTAGATCAACTTGTTGGGAAAGGTGTAATTAATGATTCGTTTTCGTTGTGCTATGGTGGAATGGATGTGGGTGGTGGTGCAATGGCTCTTGGAGGAATTTCACCCCCCTCTGATATGGTTTTCACCCATTCTGACCCTTCACGCAGGTACGTTTTCAAGACAATTTTGGTATAACAGCAAAGTGTTGGGATTTTTCCGAACAAGTACACTTGATACATCTCACACATTACTCTAGTTTCGGGATGGCAACAGTTCATATTACAATGTTGAGCTGAATGAAATTCATGTTGCTGGGAAGAAGCTGCCCCTTAATCCCACAGTTTTCAATGGTAAATTTGGAACTATTCTTGATAGTGGCACAACTTATGCTTATTTCCCAGAAGCAGCATTTGAAGCATTTAAAGAAGCTGTAAGATATTTAATGTGTGGACTATATAAGATATACAATTTGTGGACTATACGACCTAATCTGCGTGCTCTGTTCTAAGTTTCCCATTTTTGAATGTAGATCTTCAAGGAAACCCCTTCCCTCAAAAGAATTCAAGGTCCCGACCCTAATTACAATGACATCTGCTTCTCGGGTGCTGGGAGGTAATAGATTATCATCATAGAATTAGCTAGCTTAGAAGTTTTACATCACTTATGAATGTGTAGCAAGTGATATTGAGTGGTGATGTTGCTTCAGTGATGCGGCAAAACTCTCAAAAACCTTTCCACCAGTTGAAATTGTGTTTTCCAATGGACAGAAGCTATTATTGTCCCCTGAAAATTATCTGTTCAGAGTATGTAGCCATCTTTGTATATATGATATGTATATATAGCTACACATGTATTCTATATTTTTCTTGTGGGTCACTGATTCTTTATCTTCTAACGTACAGCATATGAAGGTGCATGGTGCATACTGCCTTGGGATTTTCCAAAATGGAATGGATCCAACTACTCTTTTGGGAGGTACTATTTGCTCTATCATGTGCTTTGAGCTAAATAATTGGGGACTAATGCTTTACTATCTCTCCTTGTGACAGGCATTATAGTTCGAAATACACTTGTAACATATGATCGTGAACATGAGAAGATTGGTTTCTGGAAAACCAATTGCTCTGAGCTATGGGAGAGGCTTCACTTATCCCCTACCTCCACACCACTTCCTTCAGCCTTCGATGAGGTGAACTCCACCATGGATATAGCTCCTATGCTTGCACCTACTGAACCCCCGTTAGCCAAAGCTCCAGGTATAATAAGTTATTGTTTTCTCTCTTCGACTCTCTTTTTACTCAACATGTTCTTGTGATATCCTACTCTGGCTATTTCAAATTAGAATGGTTTACAAGGTAGCACAATGGGAGAGTCCAGAATATTTGTTTAGACAAAAATACCCTTCAATCTGACTTAAAAATACAAGAAAACATCTTTTTATGCCACATTGGCTTATTTTAGATAAAAAGTGTGTAAAAAGATCTCTTACTTGAAAGTGACATTAACTAATATTTCTCCCACAATATGGCTCCTTTAACAACTTGGGATAGTTGCCATTAAAGATTTTCAATGGCAGGTTCGAGATTGCCTCGATCGTCTTCTACAGGCGTTGCCACCCGGCCTCAAATTGCTTTCGTTTGGATGCTGATCGTGTCTCTATGGGGTATTGTTGTATCTTGATAGAGTTGTAAAAAAATGTCCATTATGAATGTTGTGTATACCTCGTGGATTAGCAAATTGATCAGAAGAAAGGTCGTTTACTCCCTAATTAACAGAGAGAGATGTATCTTCAATATATGGATTATTAAAAGGAAAACCTCTTCCTGCTTGCATTATCAGTCTACCTTCTTGTAATCAATTGTCATTTTATAGCTTTGTACTCTTACTTTTGTATCATTCTACCTCATTTGAATTGGTGTTGTATCGCTTCACTCCCTTGCATTATTTATGGATTGGTTGAATTGTCTTTATTTATTATTTCCGTAAGATTAATTATATTAATCTTCAAGTATCTATTAATTTAAGTGTTCTTAATTAATTTAAATTTAATAGAATGTAAATACTAGTTAGTAAGTTTTTTTTTTCCGAGCAACATTACTAAGATTAGTTGCCCAATGTGGAAAAGTGTTGATTCGCGTGTACTGATTTGTTCGTGTTGATAACGTGTTCGCGATCCTTCATTTATTTCATCATGAATTCTCTTTATATTATGTAGAGTTTTCATAGATATACAAATATTAATGAATATCTAAATTGTCCTCGTAAAATATTTTGGTGATGACGTTAATTTTATTTTTTTTTAACAAAAACACTATTATTTAAAACTTTAATGATAGGTTATGTTGTAATAAAATATAAATTTGTTATTGGAATATCATAATTAAAATTTTATAAGAAAAAAATCATGTGATTTCTTAATGAGTCTTAAATAATTTTAATCGTTTTGTACATCAAATCCTCATTTGTGTTAAACATGACATACCTTTCCATCAAATTCTAGGAGGTATTTAACAGAATCAGAGATGCAATGAGATGAATTTTTTTATTTTTTTATCAAAGACTAAAATGAATTATTTAAGAAATATGAAAAAAATAAAAAAGAGGTAATAAGCTAAGATGAAACAATTGATAAAAGGGTTTTGATATGCTCCTCACGTAGATTCAATCAACCTCGACAATGTTTGACTCGATTAAATAAGCACCTCGATTAAATAAACAATTGTATGATTATTAAAACGAGTATTTGAAGTTTATACTTTATTGCGAGATCTCATCATAGATCATTTTAAAATATACTATTTTTTTATAATTTATTGGGGAAATAAGACAACAAATGGAATTAATTGCAATCCAAATATAGAATTAGCAACGATATGGTATAACATTAAATAAGGACAAAATCTCCTACGTCAATGACATCGTTTTATTGGTTAGAATGAAATGTTATTCTTTATGTGTTGATATTTTTATGTTAAATTGACGTTTTAGATAAGAAGTATTTATCTTGTTATTAGAATTTCAGATTTTGGATAAGTTATTTCTTCCTTATACTTCTTCATTTACTATTGGTTTAATTTATTGAATCACACAGCCCTTTAAGAAAACTTTTTTTATAAGAACATCAAATTAACTTAAACTTTTAAAAAAGACATTTTTGGGGAACGAAAAAGTTTTAGAAATAAGCTGTTTAGACGAATGGAGTATCATTAATCATCTTGGACTTTGTTTGTTCAGGATCTAAAAAAGTCTTATGATTAGAATTTTGAAAATTTTGCATTTGTTTTGAAATTTCATAAGATATAATCATAATTTATTTTTTTAAAATAAATATCGTTTTAGGTATTTTCACACAAGTTAATAAAGATGATGTAAAAAATTGATCGACCACTATTCAAATATAGTTATTGTGAGAGTTTTTTTCTCTTTCCCCGTAACAATCTTTTATAATTTGATAAGAGTATATGAGAGTATTTTTGGTAAATAAGTGGTAAATGTCTTAAAATCCTAAAATGACACTTATTTTTAGACAAATTTCTTTTGCTAAAACACATTTATTTTGGGATGAATTGAGTAATTAAAATGTCATTTTCATACAGTGATTGTAGAAAAAGTAGATAATATTGTTTATTGGGATTTATAGAAAAATTGGAAAAAATCTATGTTTTTATTGAGAATTGTAATAAAAGTAAGAAAAATTAGGTAGAATTTATAGGGTTTTGTACATTCTTTTCATAAAGGAGTGACTCAACCGTAGGTCACTCGATTAATCGGATGAGATGTAAATCAAAGAATGTGCACGAGCAGTAGATAACTATGGGAGAGGGTCATTATGTTACAAACCCTATGACACATTTCTACAATATTTCAGTGGAGATATGATCCACCCGAATAAATTGGATTGAACTCATCCAAAATGCGAATGGATCAAGCGTAGTATCAAGCCAAAATATCATCTTATATTTAATGTGCAAATCCATCCAGAATCAATATATAAACCTTATGAAAAGTTTAATAATAATTTAACAGAAAAAAAGATATTTAAAGAGGCCTATTAAGAAAAAAGAAAAAGGAAAAAAAAAACTCAAATCTTAATAAGTTTACAAAAACTTATGTGAGACGGTCTCACGAATAGTTTTCGTGAGACGGAGCCCCATTACCCACAAATAACATGTGAATTGTAGGGTTTGGGTGGTAGGTAATTGGGTTGTGGATTGACCCGTCTCACGCAATATATTAAAATTCCGTGAGACGGTCTTACAAGAGACTTACTCTAATAAGTTTGCACTATTTCCATTTTGTAATTGTCAATTTAATTATATTTAGTCAATAATGTGCTATTTTGGTATATGTGTGAATTTAGTACACAACTATGTGATATACGTACTTCATCAACGATGCGTAAAACATATAGATTGAAATCTAAATTAATTTTGAGTTCTTTTTAATCACAAATAATTACAACCCATTAAAGTTATCATAGTCAAGTTTTGAACCTATCCCCAAGTTTGGCTAAACTAATTGCAATTTAAACGAGACCATTTGATAAAACTAAAAGTACTTAGTTGGGATCCAAAATTTGCATGCTTATTTATCATTAAGAATTAAGATAGGTATCACTAAATTAATTTTATTTCTCAAAGTTAATTTCAAGTTCTTCATTCAATGTATTTATTTAAATAAATTAGCTAGTGCTATAACATAATTCTTTAGTTACATAAAACACAATTATTAATAAATTAAAGATTTTGTTTCAAAAAAAAAAATTAATTGATTAAATTGATGAAATGCTAATTGAATTAGTTGTAATGCTAATTGAATTCACATAGCGACCAAGTCCTATTTCAATTATTATTATTTTTTTGGTCAGAAGTCATATTTCAGATTTCAATGTTTTTAGAGAGCAATTTATAGGGGAAAGTCTTCTTCTCCTGTAGTTTTATGACTAGTTGGGGGAAGTATTAATATCTGGATTTTTAAGTAACATCTATTAGTATAGATCCCATGTATTATATTTATTTTATCAAAATAAGTATTTTTAAGATATTAATATAAAAATGTAATACATTTTGAGTAAGAAATATCATAATTTCAAGAATAATTTTGATTTGTATAAAAGAAGTTTCATTTATGGTAATCAAAATGTTTTTTAATAAATAATATTTTAACATTTTATTAAAGAATTTTAGATCTTTTTGTGGAGTTTGTAATATTATAATATTTTTTTAAAAATATATATGTGTGTAATAAATTTATACTCCATCAAATGTTTGTTCTAAATGTAAATGCATTTAGATTAGTTCATATCCAAAAATGGTTTAATTGATAAATGTGATAATGTTTTATGAAGTACTACATAAATAATTAACTGATTACTTAATATCCACTGCTACTATAATTATAAAATTTTATAGTCATATTATAGAGTTATTAGTGAAATAATAATAATAATAATAATAATAATAATAATAATAATAATAAAAATAAAAAATTAAAATAAACAAGAAAATTAAACTGGAAATAGAAAGAAAAAAAAAAAAAAAAGGCTCTCAGAGTCTTTTCCACGTTAATCATTCAACCCATAGGCCACAGTACTCTCATATCTCTCTCCTTCACTCTCTCTCTCTCTCTCTCTCTCTGCCTCCATTAACAGACCAGCAGTGCAGAGCAACCAATCACTGGCGGCTCCGCCCAGCCTCAGAACAAAACCTATGATGGCTTGGGCTATTAGTCTCGCCATCATCTTCTCCGCCGTCGCCGTCACCGTCTCCGCCGTCTCACCTCATTCGATTTATTCGCATCAGGATTCGTTGACTTTCGTTAACAATAGTAATACCGCCATGTTTCTACCTCTTTTTTTCAACAAACACAACCACCACCACCGCCACAAAGAGGGCATTTTCGGCCGCCGTCACCTCCAGAAACGCAGCACTCCCAACGCTCGCATGCCTCTCCACGACGATCTCCTCCTCAACGGGTCTTCGTCTTCTCTCTGTTCAAATTTTTTTTTTTTTTTTGCGAGATCCGATCTCAAATATGTGACTTTTTGTTTTTAATGGCAGGTATTATACGACTCAACTGTTGATCGGAACGCCGGCGCAGCGATTTGCGCTTATAGTTGATACTGGAAGTACTGTTACTTATGTTCCTTGCTCGACTTGCGAACAGTGTGGCAGGCATCAGGTTCTCTCTCTCGATTTATTTTTGTAATAATTTCTGTGATTGAACAATGCCGAGGTCTGTTAATTTGTACATTGCTTTTGATTGGCGGTGAATCATTGCTTTGCTTCCGGTAGTGCTGGGAATTGTATTGATTGTGTTATGGAACAGTCCATCTATCAATTGAATTTTTCCATGGTCACATGAGCAATTGATTTGCATCTATTTAAACTTAAGATGTTCATATAATAGATACTTGATTTGTGCCAATTTTCAGATTAATGCATAGTTGAAGGGAAGAAGGAAAAAAAATAAAAAAATAAAAACTGTTACAAATTTCACATAATGTCATTCTTTTCAAACATTAGTCCTTATGATCCACCTTTTGAAAGAGACTAAGTTGAATATGTTAGACAAAGTTATGGATGTTTCTGTCATCTATGAATGCTGTACAATCAGCATTTCTGGAAAAGAATGTCAAAAAAAAAAAAAAAAAAAAAGAGAAAATGGAAGATGGGAGTGGACAGCCTATTTATTTATATTGATATCCTGTTTCATGGTGTAACCATTTGGAAAGAGAAAGGAGGCATTTATCATATACTTTCTCCCCTTAATTAGGAGCAATTATATGTATCCGTGAGATAAGTATATTTTTTTTTTCCTTATCTACAAAAAGTTATGTACCTTGCTTGTTCCTTTTGAGTTTTATTGAGCATATATATATTTTTTTCTGTTTCATCCTAATGATTTAGGACTACCATCTGTGAGGCTTAATTGTGTTATAGCTGTTTGGTCCATACTACTACAAAGAACCTCACTTGTGCTACTAATAGTAATTATATTGTAGTTGCTTCTTCTAATGCAATAGATTCATGTAAGCCGCAAATGTCGCATTGTATTTTTAGTTTTTTGTGCATGATTTAACCTAAACCTTTATCTTTGAATAGGATCCAAAATTTCAACCAGACATGTCAAGCACTTACCAACCAGTTAAATGCAACATTGATTGCACCTGTGATAATGACAGAGAACAATGTATTTATGAAAGACAATATGCTGAAATGAGTTCGAGCAGTGGGGTTTTGGGTGAAGACATCGTGTCCTTTGGCAATATAAGTGATCTGGAACCACAACGAGCTGTTTTTGGTTGTGAAAATATGGAAACAGGGGATCTTTACAGTCAGCATGCTGATGGGATAATGGGTTTGGGCCGAGGAGATCTTAGTATTGTAGATCAGCTTGTTGAAAAAGGTGTAATTAGTGATTCATTTTCGTTATGCTATGGTGGAATGGACGTGGGTGGTGGAGCAATGGTTCTTGGTGGAATTTCACCTCCTGCTGATATGGTATTTACCCATTCCGACCCAGTACGCAGGTATGTTTAGGAACATCTTTGCGATCTAGCAACAGATTGTTAGGCTCTTTCCTAACTAGTACACTTGATACATCTCACACATTTACTCTAGTTTCGGGATGGCAACAGTCCATATTACAATATCGAGCTGAGTGAGATTCATGTTGCTGGGAAGAAGCTGCTCCTTAATCCCAGGGTTTTTGATGGTAAACATGGAACTGTTCTGGATAGTGGCACAACTTATGCTTATCTTCCAGAAGTGGCATTTGGAGCATTTAAAGAAGCTGTAAGATATTAATTTTGTGGATTATGCATTTATGCTACTTTATATGCTTGAAAATTTTGGCACATTGATTTGTGCTACTGTTCTAAGTTCTCCATTTTTTCATTTAGATCTTCAAAGAACTCACCTCCCTCAAAAGAATACAAGGTCCTGACCCTAATTACAATGATATCTGCTTCGCAGGTGCTGGAAGGTAATATAATCTTAAAACTGGCTTGATAGTAATCGTTTTCCATACTTTTTTTGTCTAGCAAGTGATATTAAGTGCTGATGTTGCTTCAGTGATGCTGCACAACTCTCGAAAGCCTTTCCGTCAGTTGAAATGGTTTTTGCCAATGGACAGAAGATACTGTTGTCCCCTGAAAATTATTTGTTCAGAGTATGTAGCCATCTTTGTTCTATGTTGAAAGCCTTGTCTCAAATCATATAGTACTATATTGCACTATGACCAATATGACTCATATAAATAGTTCTACGTGTTTTGTATCTTCTTGCTTCTAACGTCGAATTATGTTTTCTTTAATTGGTCGCTAATTATTGATCTTCTAACAATACAGCACTCAAAGGTGCATGGTGCATACTGCCTGGGGATTTTCCAAAATGGGAAGGATCCAACCACTCTATTGGGGGGTATTGTCTGATATATCATGTGCTTTAAGCTATATAGTTGGAGACTGCATTGTCATATTTTCTCTCCTTGTGGCAGGTATTATTGTTCGGAATACACTTGTAACTTATGACCGTGAACATGAAAAGATTGGATTCTGGAAAACTAATTGTTCTGAGCTATGGGAGAGACTTCACTTATCCCCTTCCGCCCCACCACTTCCTTCAGGCACAGAAGGCGTGAACTCAACCACAGATGTGGCTCCTACTCCAGCACCTATGGAGCCCCCCTTACCCAAATCTCCAGGTCTAATATGTTACTGCATTTCTCTCTTTGACCTTTCTTACCTGAATCTAGTCTATTGATATCCTACATTGGTTATTTGAATCAAATCAGAATGGTTCTATAAGCTAGTGGTGTTGTTTCTAGTGGAGTTGTTTTCTGGTCCCCGCCTATAGCCCTAGGGTTTGGGGTAATAGAGTCTATAAGAGTTGAAATCATATTGGCAGAATCCTTTCCTGTGAAGAAGGATAGTAAGTCATGAACAGTGAGATATATTGCAAGGAGAAATATGTTAGGGAATAAAGAATTTAATAACAGAGAAAAGATATTTCTCACCAACTAAAATAGCGAGTTACAGTTCAGAATGACACCTCAGTAAACTTCAGGCGTAATTTTATTAATTGTTGAGGTATCTTGGATCTATAGGGTAATATGCTTCCCTAATTTATGAAAGTATGTTTTATTGCATTTCCTAATGATGTTCATTACTAGATTTTCATTTTCCTTTAAATGGCTGAGAATGTAATACTTTTCGTGAGAAGTATTTTGCCCATCTTACTCTGAGTTTAAACTCAATGTCAGTCACAAGAGAAGAGGTAGTGAACATTCACCTGCTGCTGATTCTTTTATAAAGTCTTTATTGAACCCCCACAAATCTTTTCAGTGTTCTTAGCTTTTTTGCTACAAATTGTGATGAACTATCCATTTTCAGAATTTAATTTTGGGTGTAATTTGGAAAATCTCAAGATGTGTATGTTCTTTTCTTTTAGCAAAAAAGAAGGCACTGCAGGATTTCTTAATTCGGCCTTGGCAATGTTTGTTGAATCAGCATATGATGCCTTCTGTTCTTATACATGTCCAAGTTTTCTTCCATTTGTTTTCTTTTAGAAAGCAAAGGAAAAATGTGTCTGCACATGAATGATTTATGAAGCACAATAATCTTTCAGGATTACCTTAGGCAACCATGATGTGGTGGGTAATGAGTACAGTGCGATTTCTTTGAGGAGAGGAATGCTCTATATCCCTTTTTTTATCTATCTTAGATGTTGGAAATTGTTAATTCAGTGAATGAGACATTCCTGCTTTTAGTATTATGGCTTTGTTTGTTGTGAAGCAACAAGACGATGCATTTGTTTCTTATTTGCCTTTTGGTTTAATGGTTTATTGTCTGTTTGTTTGTTGAGTTGACATAGGGCTTATTGAAAAAGGAAGGATCTGCTGAAACCCAAATCCATTAGTTCTTTTTAATCGAGAGAGACGTATTGTTAGTGATAGCATGCCCTATTAACGTCATCCATTCAGAACATTGCTGGCTCATTCTGAACAGAAGCTAAACCAATTACATGTTTCATTGTAGGATAGTGTAAATTCGATAACTTTCAAATGTCATTGGAAGACATGTTTGCGATGATTTTAATTTTGCGTGGGATGGCATTCGGTGATCTTTAACTGCAAGTCTTCAGATATTCTTTATAAGCATTTAAAGAGATTGCTGGATAAAATATTAGCTAATAGCATGTCATTGTATACATTAGATAGTAATTAAAAGATACTAACTGCAGCTATATGTTCTGGCTTATCAATTCTGTTGTATCACTAGTTTCTCACTGTTTGTGCTGTGAATAACTTTGATAATAACTCAATGTGTGACAACCAATTTAAACTTATGGAATTTCGATAATGTATGTAATAGACTGTTTTTTTGAGCAAGATGTGTCTTTAATTTGCAGGGGAAATTAAAATTGGTCTCATAACATTCTCTATGCTGCTGACTGTGAAGTACGAGGAGTTGAAGCCTCAAATCCCAGAACTTGCACAGTTCATCGCAAAGGAGTTAAATCTTAATGCTTCTCAGGTAGATCCATATAAATAGTTCATTTATTGGGATTGAGGTGGAATATAATTGCTACATTTGATTTTGGAATTGGATGATGTGATTGTACTGTAATTCTTGCATGTCAACTAAGCAACTTGCACGTTGCAACTTACTTTGGAGATACACCATTGCAGGTTCAATTGATGAATTTCACTTCCACAGAGAATGATACCCTCGTAAGATGGGCCATTTATCCTGCGAAATCTGATGATTATATTTCTAATGCTACTGCAATGGTAAAAAGTTGTTTTGAGTTACAGGACATCTTTACCTTTTTGGTTCTTCGGGGTTAACAACTTGTTGGTTTAACATTTGATTATTTATTTTTCAATAGGATATTTTATCCAAGTTGAATGAAACTCGTCTGCATCTGCCTGATAGCTTTGGAAACTACAAATTGTTTGAATGGAACATTGAGTCGCCACCAGAGCGGTAATATAAAATATTTTGTTTTTTGTACTCCACTTCATGTCTTGCATTTATCTCCTCCCTGAAGAAAATTAGGCTCAAGCAATTTGTTTTTTTTAATTGTAAATAAATGATAAATTAAATTTTTATCTGCTGCGGAAGGGTCTGCAATAGCCTTATCATTTTGCATGTGTGCAGAAATATTGAAATCTTCATTATATTTATAATTTATAATGTAAATTCTTTGTTAAAAAAAAAAAGAACTAAGTGAGAAACACTAAATATGTTAATCAAGTTTTGTTTTTCTACAAAATATTCTTTCTTCATGATCTATTGATTGCAAGTAGATTTCTATTGAGTTGAGATCTAATATCAAAATAATTTATGTAAGTGTAGTCTGATATAGATGTATAGGCGCAAGTGGCAAGGAAACATTGTTTGCAATAATTTAAATCTGTTCTTAACTTGAGCATTTGGAAGTTGGTGTGCTCCTTTCTTTCTTGCATGCGCTATACTATTTATCACACTTGATATCATTCACATGATACCCCTCTGTAGAAGTTAAAGCTTTAAGATGTTGTAGTCCTTTAATACTGTATCAGAGCCTAGGCCAAGTGAGAAATCTTGTTTTTAATCCTCACCACCACCCATCTTGATACATGATAATTAAGTTTTTTTAAGTGGCTGTCTGCACATAATTCCACTTAAGGCATTAGCTTTTAGATGGGGTGGTCTTTTAATCGATACCTTTGATATTTTGGCTTGAGATCAACACCATATTTGTGTTTGGATTCTGGGATTTGAAATGCAAGAATTAAAATCAATGGATTTCAAGTTCATTGTAATTAGAGTGGATTTTGAACAAACCCTAATCCCTCAAAAATCAGTTAAAATAAAAGTGTGATGTATTCCAATTTCATGTCAATCTAAACAACCACCAAGGGATTCGCAACTACAGTTTTCAATTCTCTAACACAACTTAATTTACTTTTCTCATTATTACTTCTCGCATCTTTGTATGCAAGAAACATATTGTATTCATCACTTAATGTTTGTCGGAGATAATATTTGCAGTATAACACTCCCTCTCATTTCTCTGTGGTATCCTTTTATGGTTTTCATATATTTTAGTCTTGCAGATCAAGACATTCTATGTACATGAGTAAATATTTCTTTATTATATACTGAGTTTGCTTGTAATGGTCCAGGACATGGTGGCAGCAAAACTACTTGGCGATAGTTGTGGCATTCGCTGTCATGGTCGTAGTCGGACTAGTGGCATCAGGGACATGGATTATTTGGAGGAGAAACAGATCATCACTGAATTCATACAAGCCCGTTGATTCGGTTGTGGCAGAACAAGAACTCCAACCCTTACAGAACTGATAAAAGTTGGTTCGGTTTTAAACCTAAACTCGCCACTGACATGTATGCTTGATCTAGATTCGTTTTACAGTGGAACAGTAGTTTAGAAAGGGGAGGTGAGATGATGATGATCTTAATGTGTAGATGTCTGTGTGAATAGCAGAATGCCATCTCAGCCTTGAAGGTGATTTCTTATTTTATAATTTTACAATTAATCTTGACTCATATTTGCACTTGAGAAAGGAAATCATTTTATAGAGAATGTTGAGATACATAGACGAATAAGTAATGTGTTGGGAATCTTTTCTTTTAATTGCTTCTTTATTTGATATATCGACTGTCGTTTCTTTAGATAAACACAATCCACGCTCTGATTTCTTTCTTCAACTTTTGTTAATGTACAAATCTTCAACTCCGAGTCTCCAATCGGATTGCAAAATTGAATTGGATGAGACTATTCACAAACATTTTTGTAAGAAGGTTGAATGACATTGAAATCAAGAAAAATTATTTAACCATAATATAGTTTTTTAGGGAAATTTTATCTTATATGTTATTTTCAGTTAATGATAGTTGATTACCAAATTTTTTTATTTTTGAAAGAAGATTACTAACTTTTTAGTACAATAAAATAAAGGTGAATTTTCAGCAAAAATATTTGGAAAAGAAAATGGAAAAAAACCAGAAGCAAAATTCGTTTGCATTTATCTCCCAAATAAGCCCCTCTTTCACTATACTTCCACTTTTATCCTTCCAAAATTCTACTCTTTCTCAGCAATCAGCATTTTCTGTTCAATAAATGAAAATTATGAGGTTGAATCACGCTGCGATGATTTTTCGAGCTATTGTTTCCAATTCTTTATCAAATTCAACTACTTTTACAATTTCTTCTCTTCACTGTCACCAGAATAATAGATACTTTTCGGCCAAACCCAGATTCGATTTCGGCCGCGTTCGTGATCCGGATGATGCTATTGCTTTGTTTCATCAAATGGTGAGAATGAGGTCCCACACATCTGTTGTTGATTTTAATAAATTGATATCTGCTGTTGTGAAGATGAAACAATACTCTGTTGCCCTCTTTCTGTTCGACAAAATGCTTCTTCACAATGCCCCTTTAGATATTATCACCCTGAATATTGTGCTTAATTGCTTTTGCCTTGTGAATCGAGTTGATTATGGGTTTGCAATCTTAGGTAGCTTTTTTAAGCGTGGCCACACACCTGACATTGTTACCTTCAACACTCTGCTCAAAGGGCTTTTCTTGGAAGGAAAGGTCGCCGAGGCGGAGAAACTATTCAAGAAGTTGTTGAGAGAAAAAATATGTGAGTTTGATGAAATTACATATCTTATTGTGATAAATGGATTGTGCAAAGCTGGGCATACTCTCACTGCCTATCATTTGCTCAGATTGTTGGAGAAACAAAAATGCAAACCTGATATCTTCTCTTACAGCACAATTATTGATAGTCTTTTCAAGGTTTGTCTGGTTGATGAGGCTATCCAACTCTTCTCGGAATTCAGTGAGAAGGGTATTTCGCCCGATGTTGTAACGTATAGCTCAATGATTCATGGCTTGTGTAGTTTAAGTAGATGGAAAGAGGTTGAAGACTTGTTAAGTTAGATGATTGCTCAGAAGATCTATCCCAATATTGTCACTTGTAACATATTAATGGATGGTTATTGCGAGGAAGGAAAGGTGAGAGATGCTGAGGATGTCTTGAAAATTATGATGCAAATAAATGTTCAACCAAATATCATCACTTACAATACCTTGATTGATGGATATTGTTTGTTGGGGAAAATGAAGGAAGCAAGAAAAGTTTTCAATTCAGCAGTCAATTCAGGACTCAAGCCTGATGTTGTAACCTATAATAGTTTGATGAATGGGTATTGCACGAAGGGAAATGTGAATGAAGCTTGGAGTCTTTTTCTTGAAATTCCTCGCAAAGGTTTAAAGCATACAGTGGTTACTTACACCACCATGCTTAAGGGATTCTTTCGTGAAGGCAGATGTGCTGATGGCTTGAAACTTTTCAAGGAAATGCAAGCTCGACAATTATCTCCTAATGTAATGACTTTTAATATCTTGTTAAATGGCTTATGCAAAGTTCAGATTACAACAGAAGCGTTTTCTTTTCTAAACATGATGAAAGATCAAGGTGTCAGTCCCAATATAGTAACTTACAATACCCTGATTGAGGGGCTGTGCAAGGATAAAAAGCTTGACATGGCTAAGAATCTTTTCGCCCAACTTCCGTCCAAAGGTTTGCAGCCTGATGTCATTACCTTTAACATCCTTATTGGTGCACTTTGTAAAGAAGGTCAAACACAGGAGGCTGAGGAATTGCTGATGAAAATGGAAGAGAGTGGTTGCTTGCCTGATAGTGCAACCTACAATGTTTATATGCAGGGGTTGCTTAAAAGGAACGCGTCTTGTGATGTAATTCCAGTCCTGGACGAAATGGAGAGAGGGGCTTCTTGCTGCATGCAACGACGTTTTCATTGTTATTTGATCAGCTGCAAGCGGAAGGTCAAGGCAGTCTTCTTTTTAATAAGGTTAAGAAGCTTATCCCGAAGAATTAATAGTCTGATTTAGGTGTTGCCATGTCCTATGGTTGATGAGTGTTCTCTATTTATGCCATTTATAGCGACCATGTGTTGATAAATTGGCACTGCACTTGGAACACTTGTCTTTTTAGTATGATGTTTTGTCTTGTTTATTTCATTTTTTGTATTTCAAGCAAACCCTTATTCCAATTGTGATATCTCACGTTTTGGGATATTCAATACCTACTTTCAACTTTCCGTTCAAATCTAACAGAAAGTTGTACTCAGTTTTGGTACTAATGTTTTCAATTATACTCAAAGTTTTATTCTTAATGAAACAGAGTATGTTCGTCGATGCAACTGCTTCTTTTGCCCGTTCGAGCATTTTTGTTTAATTATGAGTTTTGCCCTTTAGTAGTCTTATTACCTAACACTAATTAATATATAATCTTACGATCATTCAATCAATTATACTCTCTCAATTATTTATAGCTGCTAATGTAGTATATCAAATGTAGAATGCAATGCATTTCTCAAACACGTATATAGATACTAGTTGAGAACACGTGCGTTGCATGTGGAGGGACAAACTTTTGAGACTTATTTTTTGGTTGATTTCGTGGTTTTTTTTTCCTTCACTTATTATTTAATATTTTGTTGAAGTGTATTTAAATTACTTAACATTTGATTATTATAAGTTATTGTTTTTTTCAATTTAATATAGTTGTCATAACAACAATAATTTATTAAGAAAAATATGGAAATTATGTGTAGTTAAGTATGACTATAATTCAATGTGAATCCAAATATACCGAAAATATTATTTGAGAGTCATCAAAAAAAATGTAAAAAAAATATTATTGTATTTGATTTAAAAAATTGTAGTTCCTCTATTCCTAAAAATTAAAATATTACAAAAAAAAAAAAAAAGAATAGTAAATATTGAAATTCTGAAACGAAAGATTATAATTCTAATTTGGCCACTAACTATATCTTTTCTTGTTTGATGTTCTTTTCTGTTTTAGTCTTCTTTTTTCGTGATTTAATTAATAAATCTTTGACTGTATTATTGTCCTCATGGATGGATATGTGAATGCATTCCTTGTTTTTTGTCTTCTTAATTCTTCTATTCATCATCTGTTGTGGTGGTTACTATTGGTGTCGTTGCTGTGGTTGTATTGTTTAATTTATCGCCTTTTATCTCCACGATTCCATCTTTTCTATGGCTTCAGCTACTGTGCCCAATCTTCCTCCAACTTTCGTATTGTAGTTTAGAACAATTAGAAAACGAACCTCAATCTTGTAAGATCAATCGTTTGTAGTATTCAGATGTGCTTTGACCCTACATATGGTTTTTTGTTAAAAAAACAACGAAGATAGATTTTAGCAAATGTATATAAATATTTTTAGACATACATTGTTTTATAATTCTACAGAGGATTAATTTATATTGATATTGAGTTACATTCTCTCACCAAATAGAGATGAAAATTAATATTATATTGATATTAAATATTGATCCTCAATTCCATATTAGAGATTAAAATTCAGTCGATAGAGATAACAAATCTCTACAAATTAGAGACTGGACTAATGATTTCTTAGAATCCGTTACTAATATAGTTTGATACAAATATTTTAATGAGTTTCTAATTATTATTTTTTAGATAATGACATTTCCACTTACCTTTTACCATACATGAATTTTTCGAATTTTTTACGCCACACAGTCCATGTAATATGTGTTTCTCCACCAATTCATATATCTGAGGATTATTTTTTTCATTAGGAATTTCAGGACATACAAACTTATTAAACTGGTTAGCTGCATGAATTTTATATTCGCCCTTTTTAATTATAAGAAGATGAGCATATGGTAGTCCCCTTTTCTGAAATTTGACCACATGAAAATGTGCAACAACTTATCCGAATATTTGTTTCTTAAATAATTGATCTTTCAAGTCCTGCAATTTTCCTCGGAAAACTCTCACAACTTAATGTGGACGATCTTGAGCTTTTTGACCTTTATATAGATTTTCTTGTATTTCTATCCAATCATGATTGCAAGTCATGGTGATATCACCAATTCTTTGATTGATATCAATTCCACTCGTCTCCAATCCAATTGACATCGCCACTTTTTTTTAACTATATTTCAAAAAAAAAAAAAAAAAGAGTTAGTAATTTTTTTTGGAAATAATTTGCAATGAGTATGCAACATATATAAACATACATTGATCATGTAGTAGTATTTTTATATCTTGGTGAACTATAGGATTCAGACCAAACTCCATAATAGTATAATATAACATATTCAGGATAATTCAAACGTAGGGTTTATTTATTAACTATGTTAATTGAGAGGAAAAAAGACTATTCTGAGACACAAATATATTCTCAATTTTCTTTCAAAGCTTCAACTTTGTTTTTATAAATGGGAAGAAGTACTTGTAGTCAACACTCAAACCCTTTAATGACAGAGTTTTCATTTTTTTTATCAAATAATAAAAAAGTAAGCAGAGTTAGTAAGGTAAAATTTATCCAGTGATGTTCTAAAACACTTATTAATTAAATGTTCTCAGGCACGCCCACGCACCCACGTGTGCTACTATGGTGTGGCCGCGCACAAACCTGATTATATACTCTTCTTCAGGTATCATACATTTATTCTTCAAGTATCACATATCTACCCTTAAGATATTATGTAGAAACATTGTTGTTTTCTTATTTTTCCTCTTTTTTTTTTCTTCTTCTTAATCTCTTTCTTCTTATTTGTTCTATCTTCATATTCTTCGACTACAGTTTTCAATTCTCTACCACAACTTATTTTACTTTTCTCATTATTACTTCTACCATCTTTGTATGCAAGAAACATATTGTATTCATCACTAAATGTTTGTCGGAGATAATATTTGCAGTATAACACTCCCTCTCATTTCTATGTGGTATCCTCTTATGGTTTTCATATATTTTAGTCTTGCAGATCAAGCATCCTATATCTATTATCTATATAAAAGTGTGGATGTTTCTTACAAAATATGGATTGCCGAATATATCCCTATCAAAGATTATTTTTTAAGGTTATAATAGTAATTTAAGTTTTCATATTTAAATAATTTTATATTAGAATCCTAGCTAATTCAAAATCTTATAGAATTCTATTATAATTAAAACTCTAATATAAAAGTGTTATATATAAAGTAATTGTATTATTATTTTTTTTCCTTAATTTGAATTGATCTACATGTAATACTAATTGATTTATAGATACAAAACTATATTTTATTTGTCATATAAAATTAACAAATAAGTTTCAACTAATTTTAATAAGTGTTTAATAATATTATTTTTTGTTTGACGCCTAAATTATCGATTTAATGAAAAAAGAATCAATATATGTCAGCTTAACTGCCTAGAGCCGTTTTCGCATCACTAAAGCATAATATTATTCATAGCAGTCATACTCATTCTTTTCTTCAAATCCATATCCATTTTTTTACTAAAATTTTGATGCTTCTTGCATTCACCAAAGTAATCAAAACCTAATACATATAATCTGATTATCTAATAAGTCATCACCAAACTAAAATTGTGATGTAATAATTGAAGCCTATATTTTAAGACATTTCATTCTTGATTTTAATAAGTGTTTAATAATAGTATTTTTCAATTTTTATTATGTCAATAAAACAGAAGCATATGATCATCATCAATACTACAAGACTTTTATTGCTTTTTTGTTAAATTTTTTTTACTACATTCTAATTAATGTTTTCGTTTGACAGTTTAGTTAAATTAAATCAACTTATAAACATTGGTATAGGAGTACTTGCGCACAACATTCCTCACATGATAAGGAAAAGTATAATATTCCTCAAAGGATAAGGAATATTAATTCATTTCCTGTCCATAATCAAATTATATTAATTTGTTTATGAGTAAGTGTTTGTGTGCACCAAGTGCATGGATCATGATCCATGCAACTGAGCACATGGGTCGGATCGGGTCGGGTCTGGTCCAGATCCGCGTCCAGGTTTTTTATTTTTATTTTTAAATTTATGACATAACATTTATGTTTATCGAATATAACCTTTATTTTTAGCGAGTATAACCTTTATGTACAAATATCATAACTTTTAAGTAAAATTACGTAAACTTTTTTCAGTATAAAAAACATAACTAAAAGTTATGTAACCTTTATCTTAACCGAGTATAACATTTATGTTATATTAGTATCAGAGGCGGAGGTAGGATTTTTACTCATGGGGGCCCGACTAACAATAATGTAGAATGTAAATAATAAAAAAATTCTTGATTACAAGTAAACATAATTAATATAAACATTGACAAAGTAAAATATATTAACTTAATTATAATAACACTCAAAATGAGAAACTAATACAAGTCCATCATAACATCACTCTTCTATTTTTCATATTCTGGTACCACCGTTGCATGATAGCTTCATTGCTAACTTTAATAAATACATCCTTTTCAATGTATGCTACCAAACAATCATTCAACAACTGGTCTTCCATTCGGTTGCGTAGTGAACTTTTGATGATTTTCATTGCAGAAGAATGTCAAATTCCCAATTGAATTTGAAGTAGGCTGCTTACTTTCTGCATATATATAATTTTTTTTAAAATTAAAGGGTATAAGTGAAAAGACTATTATACCCCTGTTTTTTTACAAAATCTCAGGGGGCACTGACCCCATGTCCCTCCGCCCCTGATTAGTATAACCTTTGCATACATATATCATAACCTTTAAGTAATATTACTTAGACTTTTTTCACTATAAAAATTCATACAGTATGGTTTAACCTTTATGTTATAATAATTTAACATTTATGTTATATTAGTATAACTTTTATGTACAAATATCATAGCCTTTATGTACTTAAAAAATAACATAAGGTTATATTATTATAACAAAAAAAGTTAAATTATTATGCATAAAGGTTATATATTATTACAATATAAAGGTTTTGAAAGGTTTTCAAAGGTTTTGAAAGATATTATAAGTTTTTCGTACAATGCAAAATATTATGTGAATATAACTAAAAGGTTAGGTTCAGCAAACTAAAATGTTAGGTTCGTCAAATCAAAATGTTAGACCAAATAACTGCGAAACTAGGGTTTGAGCTAACAGGTTTTAAATTTATTCAAATAAATACATGCATTATGAATTATTTAAAATAACTTTTTTTTTTTTGGTTTTAGGACAACAAAATGAGACAACCAACTGATGTAAAATAACAGAATGCCGAAGAAAATTGATGGGAAGATGGAAATGTAATTGAATCATGAAAGTTTTTTCTAGATAATCAACAAAACGTTTAGATTATCATATTGTTTTGTCAAGTTTCAGACTTTGAGAGAAACATATTTTACCAATTTTATTTGTAACAATTTTTGTAGTACTTTCTCCTATCCTATAATAATAGGATGGAAGGTAACAATTTTTTTCCCACCAGTTTCAATTTTTGACTTTGCTATTTCTACATTTTTCAATTTATTTTTGTTTTTCTCAGACATTTACTTTTATCTGACAATTAATATTTAGTTATCAAGTGAAATTCAAATCATCAAAATTATGTGGATGTATAATGACAGAAGTATATTAACAGCTCTAAGAAACATTTCATCGAATAGCTGGTGACCCATTTCATTAGAAACATCAAATATCATATAATTAGTAATAATATGATCAGTTTAATTCGTAACATGATCATTAGCTATTCAAAGGCCGAAGAACTAATAAAGAAAAAAAAAGTTACGGGATATAAACAAAATTATGGGGACGTATAATCACAGAAGTTCATTAAAAACTCTAAGAAGCATTTCATCGAACAACTGGTGACCTATTTCGTTAGAAGCATGAAATACCATTTAATTCTTTGTAACATGATCTGTTTAGTTCATAATAACATGACCATTAGCTTCTCAAATACCCAGCAACCAATAAACAAAAAAAATGGATGGATAATTGATAATTATCCAAATTAAACCATTGAACTACAAACTAAATTCAACACATGCTTCTTTATTATTTTTTTCAGAGACTTTATTTTATGTATTTTATTTTTCAAATACAATTTTTTTTAGTGAGATCTATTGGTCATGTGGCAATATTAAGAAAACGAAATCTAATTCATTGGTGTTGTACCTAAATTCTATTAATTTCAATAATATCTTGTGTTAGTATGAGTTTCATGTATTGTTCAATCATCTTATCACCAAATAAAAGATAAAGTTGGCGAATGAA
The DNA here is from genome assembly GCA_954870855.1 of Scutellaria minor. Classification (NCBI taxonomy): domain Eukaryota; kingdom Viridiplantae; phylum Streptophyta; class Magnoliopsida; order Lamiales; family Lamiaceae; genus Scutellaria; species Scutellaria minor. The sequence goes on from OX940725.1 coordinate 2,266,436, forward strand.
GCATCTATGCCCAAAAATTGATAATGATGGATGAGGAGGTAAGATAATATAAATACATATATATATTATAGGTTTTTTTAAATAAATTTTTTATTCATAGCATGTTTAGCCTGAAACTCGATGGAATTAGAGTTAATTGGTTAATTAAAAATATATGATAGGTCTTTTAAAATGAAGTTAATCTTTAAAATTATGAGTTAAAGTTGAGATATTTATTTGCAGGGGGTTCAAATTGTAGTGATCATCTTCAACGAAGACATCCAAAATATCGGAAAGGAGTTCATAAGAAACAAGACCTATTTATTAAAGAATGCAATGGTCAAAAACATCAATACAAACTATGCATCCGCACATGCTGAAAAGGAATTGGTCTTAAAAAATTTCACCAATGTGGAGGAAGTGGTGAACACCATTGACGATAACAACAATATCAATGACTATGTGGATTACAAAGACTTACATAGTAAACATGAGGACCGCAAATCATTTGGTACGTACAATTATTATTATTATTTGTGCACTATGATTTATAAAAAAAATTCCATTCATTTAAAATTATATTTTGCAGATATTTGGGTACAATGATTTATAAAAAAATTCCATTAAATTGAAATTATATTTTGCAGATATATGTGGAATACTAATAAGGGTCAAGGAAAGCATAAACATTACCAATTCAAAAGGAGAATCAAAATCTATAAGGGAAATTACGATCACAAATGAAGAGTAAGTCATTTATGTTATATAAAATATAATGGAAAAAAATATAATTACCAAAGTTGTGTACTAATTACCAAAGAATCGAGAAACTATTACTTGAACCAACAGGTCAATACCTAATTGGCCTTCAAATAGATTGTGCTCCACATTTGGGTTGGACATGGATATCAAGTACTCACCTTTATGGTATGGAAACGACTCTCACTTGGGAAGGGAACACTAGGGCTACTATTCTTGTTTATCTTTTTTTTTTTCTTCATTTTTAATAATTATCTTGGCCTTGGAGAGTTCATTAAGAAACCTTTTTTTTTCATTAGAAAATAATAATAATATACAGTAATTTATAAAATATCAACATGTATGAATATTTTCTTTCATGACATAATAACTTAATAATAAGGATCTGAAAGAAGTTGAAGTTGTATGTCAAAGTATCTGAAATCCAGCAGTCAGGTTTCAAATTTACTTTATTTTATTTTGATGCTCAGAGTTGTATTTTTTTTTTCCTTTAATGTATTTGTTTATTTATATTTTATTAATTTGCTTCTGAAATGAAGGAAGATATCATTTCTTTAAGAAAGAGAACCAAAAGTTGGAAAGAGCTGCTCCTATCTGATTTATGTTTTTAATTTGCGGACATCATTCTATAGAAGTTTCTCTTTGGGAAGACATGACACTGAACGAAGGAAGAGAATTGCAGCAAATTGTTGATAAAAACCAGTGATTATTATCACAAAGGTCACAACAAAAGAATTCAAAGGTAAAATAAAAACACAACTATAAAGTTTAAAAAGAACATACATGCAATTCACATATATAGTGTTCTGAAATAAATCTTGATTTTATTATTATAAATTTGGCTTAGGTGAGATCCAGCTGCAAACCACATCAATTTCAACTGTATAAATAAGCTCAAGGTCGACGTTTGAAGAACTTGCAAAACTCAATAAATTGTATGAAAAAAAATTAATTTATGAGTTCAACTATAAAATCTTAATAAATAAACAATAACAAAATACAATATTTACATAGGTCACATACCATTCATGATCCACTGGAAATATGCAAACAAAGAATGACACAAAGAATGAGAGTAGGAAGAGAAGTAACTCTTGAAGATCTCATTATGAGAAAAAATAATTTGTTGAAGGTATGCTAAATTTGAAACATATATATACGCATAATATTAATTGATAATTAAATAAGAGTAAGTAAAAATGATAGAAAAATATGGGATTTAGGTGTCTCAATTTAGGGAGGCTTTAGTTAGTGGTCTTTCATTTTCAATCCACTACTGCTCTGTGGAACTTGCTTATCAATCTTGTCCCTTTGATTTTCATCGCATCTGTTTTTTTTTCTTTTTTTTTAATATTAATATTTACAAAAAGTTTTCTTACTATAGATTTTGTGATCTCTGTATTGATGGGTTCGTGATTTCTTATCTGTAATTATTAATCTCTATTATTTCAATTAATTACCTCATTAGAATAAGTCGGTGGATAAAGCAATCAAAATACAACTTGATTAGGCATTTTGGTCTGCACAAATTTCTCTCTTAATTTCCAGCCCATGACTAGCTGTAGCACAACTAGAGCCCCTAGGTCTTCTTCCGATCGAGCCCTGGTATATGTCACAAAATATATTGTCTTTATTGGCTGATCAATTTAATAAGTTTCCTCAATATCTCTTACAAATGCAAGATGCATATTATTATTTCACCGGAATTGTGTATAAGGTGGAGAACAAAACAAAGATATGGTATAATGCGTGCAAAAATGCACAACATCAGCACCTAAACATGATGGAAATACAACATGTAAAAAGTTTCAATATGATCCAATGCAAACAATGCCAAGGTAAAACTTCCAAATAATAAATCACAAAAAATGATTAATTACATGCAACAAAACTTATATAAGTTTATTGATTGCAGATATAAAATTAAACTAAGGGTGAAACAAGGACATCTTGTAGAAACAATACCAATGTTTGGTGACACGACGTTAGTTTATGTCGGATATTCAGTACAAGACTACATGAACTCTATTGAGAAGGTATCAAAATTTCTTTAATGCAAATGATTTAAAAAAAAAATGTTACAAAAAAAAAAAAATGGAGGGTCAACCCATTAGTTCATTCAGCTTACAAGGAACAAGTGAGATCCGTTTTCTAATTGCGTTGAACTACAGTACAAAAGTAGAAGATGGAATATTGAATGTAATAGTTGTGGCCATAGAACCCGTGAAGATAAAAGAAGAGAAAATAAATAATACCACAACAACACTAACATAGACTACAACAATCGAAGAACAACCAAAGAAAAAATGAAGGATTAAAAGTAAGAAAAATGAAGAATACATTCACATATCTAGCAATGAGGAGGGTGAATAGAACACTAAAAGCTTTATTAGACAAATCTAGAAAAAAGAAGAGTAAGAGTATGACACAAAGGAAGATCAAAAAAGAAAAGATATAATTACAAGTTAATGTTTTATTATCTTTCATTTCCAATTTTTATGTTTTTTTAGATTAGTTTTTTTTTTCTAATTTATATAATATTAAACTTTTTTTTATAAATTGTAGGATCAATATCATATTTCTATATTTTATTACATTTTTTTAATGTCTCTAGATAAACAAGATTATAACATATTATGTAACTATATTCTATTCATTTTCTTAAACAATAACAACAACAAAATTCGTCCTTCACGTGCAACGCATGTGCTCTTTACTAGTATATATATATTAATATATATATATTTTTTCCTTATCTACAAAAAGTTATGTACCTTGCTTGTTCCTTTTGAGTTTTATTGAGCAGTTTTTTTTTTTTTTCTGTTTCATCGTAATGATTTAGGACTACCATCTGTGTTGCTTAATTGTGTTATAGCTGTTTGATCCACACTACTACAAAAGTCGCATTGCATTTTTAGTTTTTTTGTGCATGATTTAACCTAAATTAAACCTTTATCTTTGAATAGGATCCAAAATTTCAACCAGACATGTCAAGCACTTACCAACCAGTTAAATGCAACATTGATTGCACCTGTGATAATGACAGAGAACAATGTATTTATGAAAGACAATATGCTGAAATGAGTTCGAGCAGTGGGGTTTTGGGTGAAGACATCGTGTCCTTTGGCAATATAAGTGATCTGGAACCACAACGAGCTGTTTTTGGTTGTGAAAATATGGAAACAGGGGATCTTTACAGTCAGCATGCTGATGGGATAATGGGTTTGGGCCGAGGAGATCTTAGTATTGTAGATCAGCTTGTTGAAAAAGGTGTAATTAGTGATTCATTTTCGTTATGCTATGGTGGAATGGACGTGGGTGGTGGAGCAATGGTTCTTGGTGGAATTTCACCTCCTGCTGATATGGTATTTACCCATTCCGACCCAGTACGCAGGTATGTTTAGGAACATCTTTGCGATCTAGCAACAGATTGTTAGGCTCTTTCCTAACTAGTACACTTGATACATCTCACACATTTACTCTAGTTTCGGGATGGCAACAGTCCATATTACAATATCGAGCTGAGTGAGATTCATGTTGCTGGGAAGAAGCTGCTCCTTAATCCCAGGGTTTTTGATGGTAAACATGGAACTGTTCTGGATAGTGGCACAACTTATGCTTATCTTCCAGAAGTGGCATTTGGATCATTTAAAGAAGCTGTAAGAATTAATTTTGTGGATTATGCATTTATGCTACTTTATATGCTTGAAAATTTTGGCACATTGATCTATGCTACTGTTCTAAGTTCTCCATTATTTCATTTAGATCTTCAAAGAACTCACCTCCCTCAAAAGAATACAAGGTCCTGACCCTAATTACAATGACATCTGCTTCGCAGGTGCTGGAAGGTAATATAATCTTAAAACTGGCTTGATAGTAATAGTTTTCCATACTTTTTTTTTGTCTAGCAAGTGATATTAAGTGCTGATGTTGCTTCAGTGATGCTGCACAACTCTCGAAAGCCTTTCCATCAGTTGAAATGGTTTTTGCCAATGGACAGAAGATACTGTTGTCCCCTGAAAATTATTTGTTCAGAGTATGTAGCCATCTTTGTTCTATGTTGTTGAAAGCCTTGTCTCAAATCATATAGTACTATATTGCACTATGACCAATATGACTCATATAAATAGTCATACGTGTTTTGTATCTTCTTGCTTCTAACATCAAATTATGTTTTCTTTAATTGGTCACTGATTATTTATCTTCTTACAATACAGCACTCAAAGGTGCATGGTGCATACTGCCTGGGGATTTTCCAAAATGGGAAGGATCCAACCACTCTATTGGGGGGTATTGTCTGATATATCATGTGCTTTAAGCTATATAGTTGGAGACTGCATTGTCATATTTTCTCTCCTTGTGGCAGGTATTATTGTTCGGAATACACTTGTAACTTATGACCGTGAACATGAAAAGATTGGATTCTGGAAAACTAATTGTTCTGAGCTATGGGAGAGACTTCACTTATCCCCTTCCGCCCCACCACTTCCTTCAGGCACAGAAGGCGTGAACTCAACCACAGATGTGGCTCCTACTCCTGCACCTATGGAGCCCCCCTTACCCAAATCTCCAGGTCTAATATGTTACTGCATTTCTCTCTTTGACCTTTCTTACCTGAATCTAGTCTATTGATATCCTACATTGGTTATTTGAATCAAATCAGAATGGTTCTATAAGCTAGTGGAGTTGTTTTCTGTCCCCGCCTATAGCCCTAGGGTTTGGGGTAATAGAGTCTATAAGAGTTGAAATCATATTGGCAGAATCCTTTCCTGTGAAGAAGGATAGTAAGTCATGAACAGTGAGAAATCTACTTGCAATCAATAGATCATGAAGAAAGAATATTTTGTAGAAAAACAAAACTTGATTAACATATTTTGTGTTTCTCACTTGGTTCTTTTTTTTTTTTTAACAAATAATTTACATTATAAATTATAAATATAATGAAGATTTCAATATTTCTGCACATATGCGAAATGATAAGGCTATTGCAGACCCTTCCACAGCAGATAACAATTTAATTTATCATTTATTTACAATTAAAAAAAAACAAATTGCTTGAGCCTAATTTTCTTCAGGGTGGAGATAAATGCAAGAAATGAAGTGGAGTACAAAAAACAAACTATTTTATATTACCGCTCTGGTGGCGACTCAATGTTCCATTCAAACAATTTGTAGTTTCCAAAGCTATCAGGCAGATGCAGACGAGTTTCATTCAACTTGGATAAAATATCCTATTGAAAAATAAATAATCAAATGTTAAACCAACAAGTTGTTAACCCCGAAGAACCAAACAGGTAAAGATGTCCTGTAACTCAAAACAACTTTTTACCATTGCAGTAGCATTAGAAATATAATCATCAGATTTCGCAGGATAAATGGCCCATCTTACGAGGGTATCATTCTCTGTGGAAGTGAAATTCATCAATTGAACCTGCAATGGTGTATCTCCAAAGTAAGTTGCAACGTGCAAGTTGCTTAGTTGACATGCAAGAATTACAGTACAATCACATCATCCAATTCCAAAATCAAATGTAGCAATTATATTCCACCTCAATCCCAATAAATGAACTATTTATATGGATCTACCTGAGAAGCATTAAGATTTAACTCCTTTGCGATGAACTGTGCAAGTTCTGGGATTTGAGGCTTCAACTCCTCGTACTTCACAGTCAGCAGCATAGAGAATGTTATGAGACCAATTTTAATTTCCCCTGCAAATTAAAGACACATCTTGCTCAAAAAAACAGTCTATTACATACATTATCGAAATTCCATAAGTTTAAATTGGTTGTCACACATTGAGTTATTATCAAAGTTATTCACAGCACAAACAGTGAGAAACTAGTGATACAACAGAATTGATAAGCCAGAACATATAGCTGCAGTTAGTATCTTTTAATTACTATCTAATGTATACAATGACATGCTATTAGCTAATATTTTATCCAGCAATCTCTTTAAATGCTTATAAAGAATATCTGAAGACTTGCAGTTAAAGATCACCGAATGCCATCCCACGCAAAATTAAAATCATCGCAAACATGTCTTCCAATGACATTTGAAAGTTATCGAATTTACACTATCCTACAATGAAACATGTAATTGGTTTAGCTTCTGTTCAGAATGAGCCAGCAATGTTCTGAATGGATGACGTTAATAGGGCATGCTATCACTAACAATACGTCTCTCTCGATTAAAAAGAACTAATGGATTTGGGTTTCAGCAGATCCTTCCTTTTTCAATAAGCCCTATGTCAACTCAACAAACAAACAGACAATAAACCATTAAACCAAAAGGCAAATAAGAAACAAATGCATCGTCTTGTTGCTTCACAACAAACAAAGCCATAATACTAAAAGCAGGAATGTCTCATTCACTGAATTAACAATTTCCAACATCTAAGATAGATAAAAAAAGGGATATAGAGCATTCCTCTCCTCAAAGAAATCGCACTGTACTCATTACCCACCACATCATGGTTGCCTAAGGTAATCCTGAAAGATTATTGTGCTTCATAAATCATTCATGTGCAGACACATTTTTCCTTTGCTTTCTAAAAGAAAACAAATGGAAGAAAACTTGGACATGTATAAGAACAGAAGGCATCATATGCTGATTCAACAAACATTGCCAAGGCCGAATTAAGAAATCCTGCAGTGCCTTCTTTTTTGCTAAAAGAAAAGAACATACACATCTTGAGATTTTCCAAATTACACCCAAAATTAAATTCTGAAAATGGATAGTTCATCACAATTTGTAGCAAAAAAGCTAAGAACACTGAAAAGATTTGTGGGGGTTCAATAAAGACTTTATAAAAGAATCAGCAGCAGGTGAATGTTCACTACCTCTTCTCTTGTGACTGACATTGAGTTTAAACTCAGAGTAAGATGGGCAAAATACTTCTCACGAAAAGTATTACATTCTCAGCCATTTAAAGGAAAATGAAAATCTAGTAATGAACATCATTAGGAAATGCAATAAAATGGAAGTTGGTGTGCTCTTTTCTTTCTTGCATGCGCTATACTATTTATCACACTTGATATCGTTTACATGATACCCCTCTGTTGAAGTTAAAGCTTTAAGATGGTGTAGTCCTTTAAGTTTTTAATTCTCACCACCACCCATCTTGATACATGATAATTGAGTTTTTTTAAGTGGCTGTCTGCACATAATTCCACTTAAGGCATTTGCTTTTAGATGGGGTGGTCTTTTAATTGATACCTTTGATATTTTGGCTTGAGAGAACAACACCATATTTGTGTTTGGATTCTGGGGATTTGAAATGCAAGAATTAAAATCAATGGATTTCAAGTTCATTGTAATTAGAGTGGATTTTGAATAAACCCTAATCCCTCAAAAATTAGTTAAAATAAAAGTGTGATTTTGAACAAACATATTTATGTTTGTCGGAGATAATATTTGCAGTATAACACTCCCTCTCATTTCTATGTGGCATCCTTTTATGGTTTTCATATATTTTAGTCTTGCAGATCAAGAGATCCTATATACATGAGTAAATATTTCTTTATTATATACTGAGTTTGCTTGTAATGGCCCAGGACATGGTGGCAGCAAAACTACTTGGCGATAGTTGTGGCATTCGCTGTCATGGTCGTAGTCGGACTAATGGCGTCAGGGACATGGATTATTTGGAGGAGAAACAGATCATCACTGAATTCATACAAACCCGTTGATTCGGTTGTGGCAGAACAAGAACTCCAACCCTTACAGAACTGAAAAAAGTTGGTTCGGTTTTAAACCTAAACTCGCCACTGTCATGTATGCTTGATCTAGATTCGTTTTACAGTGGAACAGTAGTTTAGAAAAGGGAGGTGAGATGATGATGATGATCATAATGTGCAGATGTCTGTGTGAATAGCAGAATGCCATCTCAGCCTTGAAGGTGATTTCTTATTTTATAATTTTACAATTAATCTTGACTCATATTTGCACTTGAGAAAGGAAATCATTTTATAGAGAATGTTGAGATACATAATGTGTTGGGAATCTTTTCTTTAATTGCTTCTTTATTTGATATATCGACTGTCGTTTCTTTAGATAAACACAATCCACGCTCTGATTTCTTTCTTCAACTTTTGTTAATGTACAAATCTTCAACTTAGAAGTAGACCAACTCCGAGACTCCAATCGGATTGCAAAATTGAATTGGATGAGACTATTCATAAACATTTTTGTAAGAAGGTTGAATGACATTGAAATCAAGAAAAATTATTTAATCATAATAATAGTTTTTGACGGAAATTTTATCTTATATGTTATTTTCAGTTAATGATAGTTGATTACCAATTTTTTTTTTTTTTGAAAGAAGATTACTAACTTTTTAGTACAATAAAAAAAGGTGAATTTACTTGATCAGCTGCAAGCGGAAGGTCAAGGCAGTCTTCTTTTTAATAAGGTTAAGAAGCTTATCCTGAAGAATTAATAGTCTGATTTAGGTGTTGCCATGTACTTTGGTTGATGAGTGTTCTCTATTTATGCCATTTATAGTGACCATGTGTTGATAAATTAGCTTGAATTTGTAAGGGGATAACTATTGAAAAATCATTATATGAGTTAACAAAATATATAATAATCGTATGAAATCGTGTAAAAAGAGTTAACAAAATATATAATAATCGTATGAAATCGTGTAAAAAGAATGAAAAAAATGAATCAAATCTGATGATTCGTTCGACCCTGGGTGGTCGAACACAAAGACAAAGAGGTGTGTTCGACCACCAGACATCGAATATACTAAAGTATGTTCGACCAATTAGGGTAGAACGGGGTCTCAAATTTGATCAATTTTTTTCCTTCTTTTATACGATTTCTACATGATTTTCACATTTTTTACATATTTAGTTAACCAAATAAATGATTTTCATTATATTATGATGTTATTTCTCAAAACTTAAAGAAAAAAAAATATTTGACCCGTTCGATCCTGGTTGGTCGAACACACTATAGCATGTTTGATGTCTTGTAGCCGAACACACATCTGTGTGTTCGACCAACTAGGATCGAATGGGGTTCATATTTGATTAATTTTTTTCATTCTCTTTACATGATTTCTATATGATTTTCATATAATTTTTTATATATTTAGTTTACCAAATAAATGATTTTCATTATATTATAATGTTATTTTTCAAAATTTAAATGTAAAAAAAATTAGAAAAATGAAAGGAGAAAAAAGAGAGATAGGAGGACGGGAGGAAGAGGAGGGATGGAAAGGATTTTGAAGTTTTTTATTTTAAGGATATAATTAGAATATAATTAAATTTTCATTTTTTTAATTAAAATATAAAAAGATGGGGTGTGTGTAGAAAAATCCTGGGCTGTGTATAGCGGGCCCTAGGCAAAATCAGTTGCATTTATCTCCCAAATCTGAAGGCGTATCAAATCTCACTCTCATTTTACATTTTTCAGAAATTCTAATCTTTCACACAATTTTTCTCCTCAATAAACGAATTGTTTCCTTGATGAGGTTCAATCACGCTACCACCATTTTTAGAGGAATTGTTTCCAATTCTTCTTTTAATTCAATTACATGTACTGTTTCTTCTCTGCATTACCACCAGAATAGTAGATGCTTTTCCGCCAAACCCAGATTCGATTTCGGCCGCGTTCGTGATCCGGATGATGCTATTGCTTTGTTTCATCAAATGGTGAGAATGAGGCCTCGCCCATCTGTTGTTGATTTCTGTAAACTGTTAGCTGCTGTTGTTAAGATGAAACAATACTCTGTTGCCCTCTTTCTGTTCGACAAAATGCTTCTTCACAATGCTCCTTTAAATCACTTCACCCTGAGTATTGTGATTGATTGCTATTGCCATGTGAATCGAGTTGACTATGGGTTTGCAATCTTAGGTAGCTTTTTCAAGCATGGCCACACACCTACTATTGTTACCTTCAATACTCTGCTCAAAGGACTTTTCTTGGAAGGAAAGGTCGCCGAGGCGGAGAAACTGTTCAAGAAGTTGTTGACAGAAAAACATATGTAAGTTTGACGAAATTACATATCTTATTGTGATAAATGGATTGTGCAAAGCTGGGCATACTCTCACTGCCTATCATTTGCTCAGATTGTTGGAGAAACAAAAATGCAAACCTGCTGTCAAGTCTTATACAGCAATAATTGATAGTCTTTTAAAGGTTCGTCTGGTTGATGAGGCTATCCAACTCTTCTCGGAATTGAGTGAGAAGGGTATTTCGCCCGATGTTGTAACGTATAGCTCAATGATTCATGGCTTGTGTAGTTTAAGTAGATGGAAAGAGGCAGAGGACTTATTAAGTAAGATGATTGGTCAGAAGATTTATCCCGATGTTGTCACTTGTAGCATATTAGTGGATGCTTATTGTAAGGAAGGAAAGATGAAAGATGCTGAGGATGTCTTGAAAATTATGATGCAAATAAATGCTCAACCAAATATCATCAGTTACACTGCCTTAATTGATGGATATTGTTTACTTGGAAAAATGAAGGAAGCGAGAAAAGTTTTCAATTCAGGAGTGGATTCGGGACTCAAGCCTAATGTTGTAACTTATTGTAGTTTGATAAACGGGTATTGCACAAAGGGGAATTTGAATGAAGCTTGGAGTCTTTTTCTTGAAATTCCTCGCAGAGGTTTAAAGCATACAGTGGTTACTTACACCACCATGCTTAAGGGATTATTTCGTGAAGGCAGATGTGCAGAAGGCTTGAAACTTTTCAAGGAAATGCAAGCTCGACAATTATCTCCTAATATAATGACTTTTAATATCTTGTTAGATGGCTTATGCAAAGTTCAGAATACAATAGAAGCGTTTTCTTTTCTAAACATGATGAAAGATCAAGGTGTCAGTCCGGATATAATAACATACAGTATCCTGATTGAGGGGCTGTGCAAGGATAAAAAGCTTGGCATGGCCAAGAATCTTTTCGACCAACTTGTATCCAAAGGTTTGCAGCCTGATGTCATTACATTTACCATCCTTATTGGTGCACTTTGTAAAGAAGGTCAAACACAGGAGGCTGAGGAATTGCTGATGAAAATGGAAGAAAGTGGTTGCTTGCCTAATAGTACGACTTACAATGTTATTATCCAGGGATTACTCTACAGGAATGCGTCGCATAATGTTATTTCAATCTTGGACGAAATGGAGAGAATGGGTTTCTTGCTGCATGCAACCACATTTTCATTGTTACTTGATCAGCTGCAAGTGGAAGGTCAAGGCAGTCTTCTTTTTAATAAGGTTAAGAAGCTTATCCCGAAGAATTAATAGTCTGATTTAGGTGTTGCCATGTCCTTTGGTTGATGAGTGCTCTCTATTTTTGCCATTTATAGTGACCATGTGTTGATAAATTGGCACTGCACTTGGAACACTTATCTTGTCTTTTTAGTATGATGTTTTGTCTTGATTATTTCATTTTTTGTATTTCAAGTGAACCCTTATTCCAATTGTGATATCTCACGTTTTGGGATATTCAATACCTACTTTCAACTTTCCGTTCAAATCTAACAGAAAGTTGTACTCAGTTTTGGTACTAATGTTTACAATTATACTCAAAGCTTTATTCTTAACGAAACCAGCCAATTTTATTTTTAAAAAAAAATCTGAAGTTAGCATATATTTCGCATTAAACATGGCTATTACAAAATAGCGATTTATTGTCTGAAATTAGCTGCAAAATCATTATTAAGCTTTTGAAAGAAAAAAAAGTATGTCATTGGGTTGTCACGAATGTATTTGAATTTTTTCATACTTTTTACAATAAAATCAAACACTCAGTTTTATTATACTGAGAAAGTTGTTGAGCGTATGTTCGTCGATGCAACTGCTTCTTTTGCCCGTTCGAGCATTTTTGTTTAATTATGAGTTTCGCCCTTTAGTAGTCTTATTACCTATACACTAATTAATATATAATCTTATGATCATTCAATCAATTATACTCTCTCAATTACTTATAGCTGCTAATGTACTATATCAAATGTAGCACAATGCATTTCTCAAACACATATATAAATACTAGTTGAGAACATGCGGATAAACTTTTGAGACTTATTTTTTGGTTGATTTCGTGGTTTTTTTTTTCCCTTCACTTGTTGTTCTTTAATATTTTGTTGAAGTGTGTTTAAATTACTTAACATTTAATTATTATAAGTTAATTTTTTTTCAATTTAATATAGCTATCATAATAATAATTTATTAAGAAAAATATCATGAGATCCTGGAAATTATGTTTAGTTAAGTATGAGTATAATTCAATGTGAATCCAAATATACCGAAAATATTATTATTTTGGGAGTCATCAAAAAAATATTATTGTATTTTATTTAAAAAATTGTAGTTCCTCTATTCCTAAAAATTACAATATAAAAAAAAAAAGAATAGTAAGAATTGAAATTCTGAAACGAAAAATTATAATTCTAATTTGACCACTAACTATATCTTTTCTTGTTTGATGTTCTTTTTAGTCTTAGTCTTCTTTCTTCGTGATTTGGTTAATAAATCTTTGACTGTATTATCCTTCTCATGGATGGATATGTGAATGCATTCCTTATTTTTTATCTTCTTAATTCTTCTTTTTTCTTCTTTTCATCATCTGTTGTGGTGGCCACTGTTGGTGTTGTTGTTGTGGTTGTATTGTTTAATTTATCGTCTCTTATCTCCACAGTTCCATGTTTTCTATGGCTTCAGCTACTGCGCTCAATCTTCTTCCAACTTTTGTATTGTAATTTAGAACAATTAGAAAACGAACCTCACTCTTGTAAGATCAATCGTCTGTAGTATTCAGATGTGCTTTGACCCTACATATGGTTTTTGTTAAGAAAAAACAACGAAGATAGATTTTAGCAATGTATATAAAAATTCTTAGACACACATTGTTTTATAATTCTACAGAGGATTGTTTTATATTGATATTGAGTTACATTCTCTCACCAAATAGAGATGAAAATTAATATTATATTAATATTAAATATTGATCTTCAATTCCGTATTAGAGATGAAATTTAGTTAATAGAGATAACAAATCTCTGCAAATTAGAGACTGGACTAATGATTTCTTAGAATCCGTCACTAATATAGTTTGATACAAATATTTTAATGAGTTTCTAATTTTTTTCTTTTTTTGGATAATGACATTTCCACTTACCTTTCACCATACATGAATTTTTTAGATTTTTTTCGCTACAAGGTCCATGTAATATGTGTTTCTCCACCAATTTATATATTTGATGATTATTTTCTATCCAATCATGATTGCAAGTCATGGTGATAAAAGTAAGCCATAAATTCTTGATAATCCAAGAAGGTTAAATAATAATAAATGGAGATAAAATAAAAAGTTAAACAAATTCAATTCAAACAAAAAATTAAAATAGGTCTTACGGTTGTCACCAATTCTTGTATTGATATCAATTCCACTCGTCTCAACAATTGACCTCGCCACTTTTCTTTGACTATATTTCAGAAAAAAAAAAAAGAGTTAGTAATTTTTTTTTGAAATAATTTGCAATTATTATGCAACATACATAAATATACATTGATCATGTAGTAAGATTTTTATATCTTTGTGAACTATAGGATTCGGACCAAACTCCATAATAATATAATATAGCATATTCAGAAATAATTCAAACGTAGGTTTACTTATTAACTATGTTAATTGAGAGGGAAAAAGACTATTTTGAGATACAAATATATTCTCAATTTTCTTTCAAAGCTTTAACTTTTGTTTTATAAATGAGAAGAAGTACTCGTAGTCAACACTCAAACCCCTTAATGACAGAGTTTTAAATTTTTTTTATTAAATAATAAAAATGTTAACAGAGTCAGTAAAGTAAAATCTATCAAGTGATGTTCTAAAACACTTATTAATTAAATATTCACAAAAATAAGATTTTGTTTCATATCTTGAATTTTAAAATATTTTAAAATATTTTTACAATGGAAAGAGATAAATTAGCAGACACACGATATTGCACTTAAAAAAGTCAAGAGAATCGTCTGATAATGGAGTGCGGGACAACTAAAAACTTCTCCAAGAACAACAAAGACATATTAAAATAAAATCCTTGCTACAAAGAGAAAAGTTTCGTGAAGCATGCAATATGATTATAATTGTACGAAAAAGATTAGAATTAGTTTAGAAATGTCAAATTTGAAAGAGAGCATTAATAAGGGAAAAACCTTGTTACTCTTCAATGCTAAGTCAGTCTACGTAGCCGACTCATAACGTGCCGCCAATCCTTTCTTTTTTTGTTGAATTTTATCACACAATGCATTCATACAATTTAATGACACTAATTGATTTTTAACTATTTTGGACAATATATTTAATCACGAAAGAAAAAAAAACAGTAAAAGAGAACAAAAGAATCATAATACCTGTTACCACAACCCACAATTTAAAACTTCAATATTTAGTTACTCGTCGTAATCACCTGTACTCTTGCCGATGATACTTGTTAAAACATTGTGATTTGTATGGACTCTAAGAAGGTCATAAGAAGGTCACTATATTATATTTAAAGAAACAAATAAGATTTAAAAAAAAATTATAAGAACATAATTTCTAATAATAACATACTTTATAAAAATATTTTATTTTATTTTCTATTTGATTATAAAAGAAAATTAACCAAAACATGTATTTTCAAGAAGAGTTTGAAATAATATATTATTGAAAAGCTCTTTAAATACCTGTTGTAATCTAATTAACTTCTAATTAAATTAGATATAGAAAGTTTTTTTAATTAGGATTTTAATTAATTAAATGAAGACTAATTAAATTAGATATAGAGAGTTTTCTTTAATTATTTAATTAAATTATATGAAGACAAATTAAATTAGATATAGAGAGTTTTGTTTAATTAGGACTTTAATCAAATTATATGAAGAACCCACAATTTAATACTCCAATCTTTACAATTTAAAACACCAATCTAATCTTTACGATTTAAGACTCCAATCTTTAGTTACTCGTCATAATCTGCTTGTACTCTTGACGATGGTACTTGTTAAAACTCCAATCTTTAATATAGTTGGTATAAATAATACAATCTTTAATTACCTTTTGTAATCTAATTAACTTCTAATTAAATTAGATATAGAGAATTTTCTTTAATTATGACTTTAATTAAATTATATGAAAACTAATTAATTAGATTTAAGAATTTTCTTTAATTAGAACTTTAATTAAATTATATGCAGAATTGTGATTTGTATGGACTCTAAGAAGGTTAAATTTTGCATTATGAAAAATGGACGAAACATATTGTAAAAACTCCAATCTTTAAAAACTTGTTAGCACGCATATATTGGTATATCTAGTTGTATAAATAATACAATCTTTAATTACCTGTTGTAATCTAATTAACTTTTAATTAAATTAGATATTGAGAGGTTTTTTTTTTTAATTATGACTTTAATCAAATTATATGAAGAATCAACAATTTAAAACTTTAATCTAATCTTTACAATTTAAAACTCCAATCTTTAGTTACTTGAGTTCCATCATGGACATGTATTTGTGCAGAGAAAGTTGATACTGACGAAGACTATGTATAAACCTTTTCTCCTGAATTTCAAATCACATATATACATAAGGTTAAAGACATGTAAATCACAAAAACAGGGAATAAATTGGTAGAATGAATATAGTGAATTGATTAACCTGAAGCTCTAGGGAAACAACAATAGTATCTAGGCAGAAGGCCACACAAGTAATGAGCATCTTTCTCTTTCTCAGTAAATGCAAGCCCCTTGTATTATACTCATCAAATAGGAGGTTTTCTTCATAATTTTTGAAAATTTGGGGATTTCTGAATTGCCCTCAATCTACCCGTTAATTACCGATATATGAAACTTTAAAAATTATGTTAAATTTGTTAATACTAAAAAATGAAATTAAATTTACAATTTTAGAAAAGTTTATGATTTATCTCCTTTTCATTAATGGTACTATTTTATTTTATTTTTTATGCCTATTTTTCATCTCAAGATCGAGGGCCGAAAACATTTCGTAAACCTTGTGAGGATGAGGCAAAGAGTCTGAAACTTTCTCAATCTCCATGCAACGCTTTCCCCACGCCATTAATTTGGGACAATGCTCTTCAATGCTAAAGTTTCCGAAAATCTCATGATAGGTATAAAAACCAGGCATAGAAAGTAATCAAAGCAATATCCACAAATCCAAAATTGTCACCACCAAGATCCCAACTCTTGTTCCATTAACTTGAGTGCATCTATGAATTCTTTCTTGCACACTTGTTGTTCTTCTCCTTTTAAAAACGGTATCCTTCTTGAAGACAAAGAGATCTGGTTCCACATTTGAACATCACCTCTGTTGACGTCAGATTTTGTAGAACACCTCTAGTCAAACACCAAAAATCTCAATCCGGCTTTAATGAATCGGTCCGAACAAATGATATGAAAAATCGAATAAAATAATAAAAAGAATGGCCCAGTGCCTACTCGGGCAAATTTGCTAGGCTTATTCTGGTCGGTCAGTTTTGGCCGCACAGTTAGTCTTTTTTATATGAATCGAGAAAATAACATTAGCCCCTCGGGTCGTGATGAGATATCTCTAATCGGGAGCCAAAATATCCAGCAGCCTACTCATCTAAGTAAGTACTCAGTAACACGTCATCCTACCAACTTAGAATCGCCGCGTGTCGCCGTCTGCGCGTCTTGGAAGTCGAAGGGGCGCCAGGTTTCTTATAAATAGGCACAAAATGAACTCATTTCTCCACTCCCTCTTTTGCGAACTCGAAACTCTTGCGAATTCCTCTTAAATCCTAGCAGTTGTAACCGAGCACCTTCTGTCGTTCCATTTCCGCCGTTCCCAAATAACCAGCATCATTCCTTAAGAGGTATTTCTCTTCTCTTGTCATGGATTCTCGAAGTGTGTCTTCCGACAGTGGTTCGGTCCGGGATTATGACCACGATGTCGCCCCGGACTTCACCCCTTCCAATTCTCCCCCTTCGGGAGACTCGCAATTCCGATCCGCCGAGCCTCTCCGTAGGCTCGAACCCACTCCCAGCGCTGCTCGACTGGAAAATGAATGGAGGTCTGGTCGGGCCCTAGAAATCTGTCCTACTGACCATGCTGAGGACCGAGCAGAATCCTCCGAGCAGAACTCGGACGAAGCAGACCGAGCTCCGGGAACAGTCACCCTTGGGGTCCTTCCAACTGGCTCCGGTTATGCGTCTAGGGGGTCAGGTGAAACCGGGACTTCGGGTCAGAGCCCCATTCCTGAGGAGGTCCCGATCCGTTACCGCTATGGGCGAACTAGGCAACCTTCTCCAACCTCCGAGGCGTTTTCTTGCCAATCGGTGACGACCCAGGCGGAGCTGGATAGGTGGCACGCCCAATTTCACATCCCCAGCTCTGTTTCATTTTTACTTTCCCGACCAGAGGAACGAATGGATCAGCCTCCTCACAATTGCGTGGCCATCAGTGTCCGAGCATTGGAGGCTGGGCTGTGATTCCCCCTTGCCCCGATCCTAACATACTACCTTTGGCATTGGGGAATTGCACCTGGTCAGCTTTATCCGAACAGCTGGGCGTCGATCCTTGGTCTGCTCGTGCTCTTTTGGAAGTTCAGTTTTGGAACTCCCACACCTCCCGAGCTGGCATGGGTATATAGCGTCAAGCTTGCACCCGGTCTTCGAAATCACTTCTACTACATCTCTGCTTGGAAATTCCGTCCTCAGCTGGTTAGGGGGCTTCCTTCTTCCGTAAAGGATTGAAAGACGAAGTGGTTTTGGATCGGGGGTGACTGGATGAGTCCCGGGCCGAATTCGTGTGACCCGACCCAACGGATTTCCTGCCCCACGATTTTTGGGGACGTTAATGGTATTTCTTTTTATTGTTGTTTTTCAATCACCTTTCTGATCGTTAATGTCCTTTATTTTTGCAGAGATTCCGACTCGGAAGCTTCTGATCAGAGATACTTTTTCTCGGAAAATATTGTTTTTGAGAGACAATACTGTTCCCGAGGAGAACTTTTTTAAAGAGTTGGTCACTGAGGATAAGCTCTCCCAGGCCGGCTTGATATCTCCTTTCTCTCCAACCCCTACCAATTTTCGAGGTATGGCTTGATCCTTTCTCGTTGGTCTATTTATTTTTGGACGGTTATTCTGACCTTAGCCTGTTTGTTGCAGTTCCTCTTCCCTCTCAGGGTCTGCCGACGAAGATGGATCCCAATGAGCGTCTTCTTCAACGCCAGCGGAAGGCCCAGGCTGCTCGGGGCCGTGGGCGCGGCAAAGACAGGGGTATTGATCAACCCACCTCTGCCATGGTTACTGCCGAGCAGGTCGCGGCCGCTCCTCGCCCGGCCCCGAGCAAACGCTCTAGGGAGGTGGAGGTGACTCCGCCCAGATCTGCCCGAGCAGCAGCATTCTCGGGATCGGATGCTGACGATCCCCAGGTCGGATCGGTGAGCATCTGCGGGTGGGACCCCAAAAGGATCGAAGGGTCCCGTGAGTATGTCGGGAAGAGGCCCCCTTTCCAGATCTCTTTCACCCGAGCCCCGACCCCGAGTGCCGACCTGATGAAGAACCTCCCCCTGGGAGTGGAGCCGGCGATGGAGACCCCTGTGAAGGCCTGGACAAAGGAGCTAGAGAATTATTCTCAGCAAATGTCGGGGCTCGACATGGATGTCTGCTCTGCTGTCTTGACGGCCCAGGCATCCGTCTTTGCTTGGAAGGCTCACCTCTCTCACCTCGACCAACGCGAGAAGTACGAGGCTAAGAAGGTCGAGCTGAGGGAGAAGAAGGAGGAGCTGGCCGCCGCCGTCACCAAGTTCGAGGCCCTCGCCAAGGAGCTTTCCGCCACCAAAGAGCTCTTAGCCGAGGCGAAGAAGGCTGGCGAGCTTGACCGGCGTCGGGTGACTGACCTGACGGTTGAGGTCGCGCACCTGACGGCAGAGCTGGAGTCCGCTAGGGCTGCCCGGGTGGATGAGGCGGGCGTTGTCCAGAAGTACTTGGGGTCGGCCGAATGCAAGTATCGGAACATTGTGGGCTATCTCTTCTGCTTTACAGATAATATTACCTTTGTTCGGGAGGCCGGGTTGGATGACTCGCCTCTTCGGGCTGCCCTTGCTGCTTACTTGGAGAAACAACCCCTCCCAGCATACTTCCTCGAGCTTCTGGATGAGCTCGCAGATTTCCTGCCTTCGGGCTCGGAGCATCTGCTCGTTCCGGATCCACCGGTTGAGTTCATGTCCCTGCCTGCCTCTCAGGTCGGCGAGGCTTTCGGAGCCGGGGGTGGTGATGGGGCCGAGGCGGAGGAGATGGCGGGGGCAGAGGCAGCGGAGCTGGGGGCGGCTGATGTGGCCGGGACGGCGGAGATGGAAGATGAGGTGATTGAAGTTGCCGACCCGTAGCTTCTATCCCTCGTTACACCTTGGTCTTTTGCTCATCGGCTCTTTATCTGAGGTATCAACCCTTGTTCTCGGTTTTTGTTTAGTTCAGGTCTTTCGTATTTCTGTTCTTCTTTTGTAAGAGGTTCCGGCCTCCAAACCAGATTCATTTGTAAATGAGAGAACATATTTCTGCTCGCAGCTTCTTGTATCTTTTCTGATCGGCTTCTCTGGACATATTTTCTGAACACTTTTCTGATCGGCTTTCTTGACAAATAACTTTCTGCTTGGTTTATTCTTTTATGCTCGGTTTTTGTATACAAAATTTTACAATTTCTAGTTGAAGTGTTTTTACTCCATTTCTGAGGTTCAGAACTCTTCTCGGCTAGAGACCGTAGCCCTGGATCAGGTTGGAGCCTTTAGTCAGAACCCGAGCTCATATGTCGAGCCCGGATCAGGCTGGAGCCTTTGGTCAGAACCCGAGCTCATATGTCGAGCTCGGATCAGGTCGGAGTCTTTGGTCAGAACCCGAGCTCATATGTCGAGCTCGAATCAGGCCGGAGCCTTTCGTCAGAACCCGAGCTCATATGTCGAGCTCGGATCAGGCCGGAGCCTTTCATCAGAACCCGAGCTCTTTTGTCGAGCTCGGATCAGGCCGGAGCCTTTCGCCAGAACCCGAGCTCATGTGTTGAGCTCGGATCAGGCCGGAGCCTTTAGTTAGAACCCGAACTCATATGTCGAGCCCGGATCAGGCCGGAGCCTTTAGTCAGAACCCAAGCTCATAAGTCGAGCTCGGATCAGGTCGGAGCCTTTAGTCTATAAACAATAACTATTTTTTGGGTAAAAATAAATGAAATTTTATTGATTGAAGGCGAGTGAGAAACAAATTGGAAACCAAGATTTACAGATCATCCTAACCTTTCTACTGATAGTACTTCTTCAAATGTTCTGCGTTCCAAGGTTTAGTTAAAGCCTTTCCGCTTAGGTCGGCAATTTCGTAGGCGCCTCTGGTCAGTACTCGGATTACCTTATATGGTCCTTCCCAGTTTGAGTTGAGTGGCCCGGCGTTGAGCTCTTTAGTGTGTTGCAACACCTTTTTAAGAACCAAGTCTCCGACCTCAAATCTTCTAGCTCGAACTTTGGAATTATAGTATCTTGCACTTCTCTGCTTGTATATTGCATTTATGAGGTCAGCATCATCTCTCTTTTCTTCTATCAAGTCCAGGCTGGTCAATAGTGCCACATCGTTGTTCTGCTCTTCCAAGTTTTGGGTCCTCCAAGTCGGGATTCCGACTTCGACTAGTATGAATGACGGTTTCCGACCCGAAGGCTAAACTGAATGGGGTTTCTCCAATTGATGTTCTAGTCGTCGTTCTATACGACCAAAGGACTCCTGGTAGCTCGTCCGCCCAGGATCCCTTTAAGTTTTCGAGTTTTACCCTCAATGTGTGTTTGATGATCTTGTATATAGCTTCCACCTGGCCATTTCCCTGAGGGTAGTATGGAGTGGAGAACAACTTCTTGATGCCTAAGTTTGTGTAGAACTCTTTGAACCCTTGGGAATCGAATTGACGACCATTATCGGAGACCACGGAATGTGGAATGCCAAAGCGACATATGATGGACTTCCAGATGAAATCCGTTATTTTGGGCTCAGTTAGCTTGACGAGCGGCTCGACCTCTGCCCATTTCGTAAAATAATAGTCAGATTTTGTAGAGCACAAAATCCTAGTCAAACACCAAAAATCTCGATCCGACTTTAATGAATCGGTCCGAACAAATGATATGAAAAATTGAATAAAATAATAAAAAGAATGGCCCGGTGCCTACTCGGGCAAATTTGCTAGGCTTATTCTGGTCGGTCAGTTTTGGCCGGACAGAACGTCTTTTTTATATGAATCGAGAAAATAACTCTCTAATTGCTTGAATACAATAATTTCGGAATCCAAAATTCCCCTCCCTTTGAATGATAATTGAGGCCCTATTTATAGGCTAGACCCGAGATATGAAACTTGGAAAGTAAGAAATAAATCCCTTGATTTTAGTGTACAAATAAGGAAAAAATGGATTAAATCCTATCTAAATCGGATATGATTTGTTCTTGATTTGTTTCCTTCCTTGAAGACTCTTTCTTGAAATAAACTAACTCTTTTCTGCTCGTCCAATACGAATTTTCCTCAACTTTTGGTCTTTTTATCACTTAGTCTCCAACGGCTCAGCTTGTCGGATCGATCTGGTCGACCATCGTCTGGTCGGCTCGGGGGTCTTGAACTGGCACTTGGATTTATCTCTCTGGTCGGGTCTCCATATCTTCTGGCCGGCCCGGCCAAACCGAGCTTGGTGATGCCGGCTTAGTTCCACGCCCGTCTTTTCTTCTCCCTGATCCGCCTGGCTTCGGTCTGATGAGCAGGTGACCAACATTACCTCTGTTCGGGTCAAAATACAACTTATAAATTAAAACGATTATAATGATCAAGATAGAACCTTTTGGTCAAAAAAGTCAACCCAGAATCTAGCTTGAGCTCTCTGGTAAGGATCAGAAGGCAGCAATGGAGGCTTATGGATTTCCGAGACAACTTTTTTTGACGCGAAAAACTCATGTTATAATGTTCTTCGGTGGGGGGAACGTAATCTTTGATTTCAGGAGTTTCCGTGGGTGAATTTTCAGAAAATTTGTTGCCGTTGTTCATATTTTATGATTTCCTATCCAACGGAGCTGTCAGAATGGATTTCCGAGACAACTTTTTTTGACGCGAAAATCTCATGCTATAATGTTCTTCGGTGGGGGAACGTAATCTTGGATTTCGGGAGTTTCCGTGGGTGAATTTTCATAAAATTTGCTGCCGTTGTTCATATTTTATGATTTCCTATCCAATGGAGCTGTCAGAATGGATTTTCGAGACAACTTTTTTTGACACAAATATCTCATGTTATAATGTTCTTCGGTGGGGGAACGTAATCTTTGATTTCGGGAGTTTTCGTTGGTGAATTTTCATAAAATTTGCTGCCGTTGTTCATATTTTATGATATCCTATCCAACGGAGCTGTCAGAATGGATTTTCGAGACAACTTTTTTTGACGCGAAAATCTCATGTTATAATGTTCTTTGGTGGGGGAACGTAATCTTGGATTTCGGGAGTTTCCGTGGGTGAATTTTCATAAAATTTGCTGCCGTTGTTCATATTTTATGATTTCCTATCCAACGGAGCTGTCAGAATGAATTTCCGAGACAACTTTTTTGGACGCAAAAATCACATGTTATAATGTTCTCCGGTGGGAGAACGTAATCTTCTATTTCGGGAGTTTCCGTGGGTGAATTTTCAGAAAATTTGCTGCCGTTGTTCATATTTTATGATTTCCTATCCAACGGAGCTATCAGAATGGATTTCCGAGACAACTTTTTTTGACGCGAAAATCTCATGTTATAATGTTCTTCGGTGGGGGAACATAATCTTTGATTTCGGGAGTTTTCGTTGGTGAATTTTCATAAAATTTGCTGCCGTAGTTCATATTTTATTATTTCCTATCCAACGGAGCTGTCAGAATGGATTTCCGAGACAACTTTTTTTGACGCAAAAATCTCATGTTATAATGTACTTTCGTGGGGGAACGTAATCTTGGATTTCAGGAGTTTCCGTGGGTGAATTTTCATAAAATTTGCTGCCGTTGTTCATATTTTTTAATTTCCTATCCAACGGAGCTGTCAGATTTGATTTCCGAGACAACTTTTTTTGACGCGAAAATCTCATGCTATAATGTTCTTCGGTGAGGGAACGGATTCTTCGATTTCGGGAGTTTCCGTGGGTGAATTTTCATGAAATTTGCTGCCATTGTTCATATTTTATGATTTCCTATCCAACGGAGCTGTCAGAATGGATATCCGAGACAACTTTTTTTGATGCGAAAATATCATGCTATAATGTTCTTCGGTGGGGGAACGTAATCTTGGATTTCGGGAGTTTCCGTGGGTGAATTTTCATAAACATTGCTGCTGTTGTTCATATTTTTTGATTTCCTATCCAACGGAGCTGTCAGATTGGATTTCCGAGACAACTTTTTTTGACGCGAAAATCTCATGCTATAATGTTCTTCGGTGGGGGAACGGATTCTTCGATTTTGGGAGTTTCCGTGGGTGAATTTTCATGAAATTTGCTACCGTTGTTCATATTTTATGTTTTCCTATCCAACGGAGCTTTCTGAATGGATTTCCGAGACAACTTTTTTTGACGCGAAAATCTCATGTTATAATGTTATTCGGTGGGGGAACGTAATTTTCGATTTCGGGAGTTTCTGTGGGTGAATTTTCATAAAATTTGCTGCCGTTGTTCATATTTTATGATTTCCTATCCAACAGAGCTGTCAGAATGGATTTCCGAGAAAACTTTTTTGGACGCGAAAATCACATGTTATAATGTTCTTCGGTGGGGGAACGTAATCCTCGATTTCGGGAGTTTCCGTGGGTGCATTTTCAGAAAATTTTCTGCCGTTGTTCATATTTTATGATTTCCTTTCCAACGGAGCTGTCAGAATGGATTTCCGAGACAACTTTTTTTGACGCGAAAATCTCATGCTATAATGTTCTTCGGTGGGGGAACGTAATCTTGGATTTCGGGAGTTTCCGTGGGTGAATTTTCATAAAATTTGCTACCGTTGTTCATATTTTATGATTTCCTATCCAACGGAGCTGTCAGAATGGATTTCCGAGACTACTTTTTTGACGCGAAAATCTCATGCTATAATGTTCTTCGGTGGGGGAAAGTAATCTTGGATTTCGGGAGTTTCCGTGGGTGAGTTTTCATAAAATTTGCTGCCGTTGTTCATATTTAATGATTTCCTATCCAACGGAGATGTCAGAATGGATTTCCGAGACAACTTTTTTTGACGTGAAAATCTCATGCTATAATGTTCTTCGGTTGGGGAACGGATTCTTCGATTTCGGGAGTTTCCGTGGGTGAATTTTCATGAAATTTACTGCCGTTGTTCATATTTTATGATTTCCTATCCAACGGAGCTGTCAGAATGGATTTCCGAGACAATTTTTTTTGACGCGAAAATCTTATGTTATAATGTTCTTCGGAGGGGGAATGTATTCTTCGATTTCGGGAGTTTCCGTGGGTGAATTTTCAGAAAATTTGCTGCCGTTGTTCATATTTTTTGATTTCCTATCCAACGGAGCTGTCAGAATGGATTTCCGAGGCAACTTTTTTTTACGCGAAAATCTCATGTTATAATGTTCTTCGGTGGGGGAATGTAATCTTGGATTTCGGGAGTTTCCGTGGGTGAATTTTCATAAAATTTGTTGTCGTTGTTCATATTTTATGATTTCCTATCCAACGGAGCTGTCAGAATTGATTTCCGAGACAACTTTTTTTGACGCGAAAATCAAATGTTGTAATGTTCTTTGGTGGGGGAACGTAATCTTCGATTTCGGGAGTTTCCGTGGGTGAATTTTCAGAAAATTTGCTGCCGTTGTTCATATTTTATGATTTCCTATCCAACGGAGCTGTCAGAATGGATTACCGAGACTACTTTTTTTGACGCGAAAATCTCATGCTATAATGTTCTTCGGTGGGGGAACGTAATCTTGGATTTCGGGAGTTTCCGTGGGTGAATTTTCATAAAATTTGCTGCCGTTGTTCATATTTTTTGATTTCCTATCCAACGGAGCTGTCAGAATGGATTTCCGAGACAACTTTTTTTGACGCCAAAATCTCATGTTATAATGTTCTTCGGTGGGGGAATGTAATCTTGGATATCGGGAGTTTTCGTGGGTGAATTTTTATAAAATTTGCTGTCGTTGTTCATATTTTATGATTTCCTATCCAATGGAGCTGTCAGAATGGATTTCCGAGACAACTTTTTTTGACGCGAAAATCTCATGTTATAATGTTCTTCGGTGGGGAAACGTAATCTTCGATTTCGGGAGTTTCTGTGGGTGAATTTTAATAAAATTTGCTGCCGTTGTTCATATTTTATGATTTCCTATCCAACGGAGCTGTCAGAATGGATTTTCGAGACAACTTTTTTTGACGCGAAAATCTCATGTTATAATGTTCTTCGGTGGGGGAACGCAATCTTGGATTTCGGGAGTTTCCGTGGGTGAATTTTCATAAAATTTGTTGCCGTTGTTCATATTTTATGATTTTCTATCCAACGGAGCTGTCAGAATGGATTTCCGAGATAACTTTTTTTGACGCGAAAATCTCATGTTATAATGTTCTTCGGTGGGGAAACGTAATCTTCGATTTCGTGAGTTTCTGTGGGTGAATTTTCATAAAATTTGTTGCCGTTGTTCATATTTTATGATTTCCTATCCAACGGAGCTGTCAGACTGAATTTTCGAAACAACTTTTTTTGACGCGAAAATCACATGTTATAATGTTCTTCGGTGGGGGAACGTAAGTTTCGATTTCGAGAGTTTCTGTGGGTGAATTTTTCATAAAATTTGCTGCTGTTGTTCATAATTTATGATTTCCTATCCAACGGAGCTGTCAGAATGGATTTCCGAGACAACTTTTTTTGACGCGAAAATCTCATTCTATAATGTTCTTCGGTGGGGGAACGTAATCTTGGATTTTGGAAGTTTCTGTGGGTGAATTTTCATAAAATTTGCTGCCGTTGTTTATATTTTTTGATTTCCTATCCAACGGAGCTGTCAGAATGGATTTCCGAGACAACTTTTTTGGACGCGAAAATCTCATGTTATAATGTTCTTCGGCGGGAGAATGTAATCTTCGATTTCGGGAGTTTCCATGTGTGAATTTTCAGAAAATTTGCTGCCGTTGTTCATATTTTATGATTTCCTATCCAACGGAGTTGTCAGAAAGGATTTCCGAGACAACTTTTTTGGATGCGAAAATCAAATGTTATAATGTTCTTCTGTGGGGTAACGTAATCTTCGATTTCGGGAGTTTCCGTATGTGAATTTTCAAAAAATTTGCTGCCATTGTTCATATTTTATGATTTCCTATCCAACGGAGCTGTCAGAATGGATTTCCGAGACAACTTTTTTTGACGCGAAAATCTCATGCTATAATGTTCTTCGGTGGGGGAACGTAATCTTGGATTTCGGGAGTTTCCGTGTGTGAATTTTCATAAAATTTGCTACCGTTGTTCATATTTTATGATTTCCTATCCAACGGAGCTGTCAGAATGGATTTCCGAGACTACTTTTTTTGACGCGAAAATCTCATGTTATAATGTTCTTCGGTAGGGGAAAGTAATCTTGGATTTCGGGAGTTTCCGTGGGTGAGTTTTCATAAAATTTGCTGCCGTTGTTCATATTTAATGATTTCCTATCCAACGGAGATGTCAGAATGGATTTCCGAGACAACTTTTTTTGACGTGAAAATCTCATGCTATAATGTTCTTTGGTTGGGGAACGGATTCTTCGATTTCGGGAGTTTCCGTGGGTGAATTTTCATGAAATTTACTGCCGTTGTTCATATTTTATGATTTCCTATCCAACGGAGCTGTCAGAATGGATTTCCAAGACAACTTTTTTTGACGCGAAAATCTCATGTTATAATATTCTTCGGCGGGGGAATGTATTCTTCGATTTCGGGAGTTTCCGTGGGTGAATTTTCATAAAATTTGCTGCCGTTGTTCATATTTTTTGATTTCCTATCTAACGGAGCTGTCAGAATGGATTTCCGAGACAACTTTTTTTGACGCCAAAATCTCATGTTATAATGTTCTTCGGTGGGGGAATGTAATCTTGGATTTCGGGAGTTTTCGTGGGTGAATTTTCATAAAATTTGTTGTCGTTGTTCATATTTTATGATTTCCTATCCAACGGAGCTGTCAGAATTGATTTCCGAGACAACTTTTTTTGACCCGAAAATCAAATGTTATAATGTTCTTTGGTGGGCGAACGTAATCTTCGATTTCGGGAGTTTCCGTGGGTGAATTTTCAGAAAATTTGCTGCCGTTGTTATATTTTATGATTTCCTATCCAACGGAGCTGTCAGAATGGATTACCGAGACTACTTTTTTTGACGCGAAAATCTCATGCTATAATGTTCTTCGGTGGGGGAACGTAATCTTGGATTTCGGGAGTTTCCGTGGGTGAATTTTCATAAAATTTGCTGCCGTTGTTCATATTTTTTGATTTCCTATCCAACGGAGCTGTCAGAATGGATTTCCGAGACAACTTTTTTTGACGCCAAAATCTCATGCTATAATGTTCTTCGGTGGGGGAACGTAATCTTGGATTTCGGGAGTTTCCGTGGGTGAATTTTCATAAAATTTGCTGCCGTTGTTCATATTTTTTAATTTCCTATCCAACGGAGCTGTCAGATTTGATTTCCGAGACAACTTTTTTTGACGCGAAAATCTCATGCTATAATGTTCTTCGGTGAGGGAACGGATTCTTCGATTTCGGGAGTTTCCGTGGGTGAATTTTCATGAAATTTGCTGCCATTGTTCATATTTTATGATTTCCTATCCAACGGAGCTGTCAGAATGGATATCCGAGACAACTTTTTTTGATGCGAAAATATCATGCTATAATGTTCTTCGGTGGGGGAACGTAATCTTGGATTTCGGGAGTTTCCGTGGTTGAATTTTCATAAACATTGCTGCTGTTGTTCATATTTTTTGATTTCCTATCCAACGGAGCTGTCAGATTGGATTTCCGAGACAACTTTTTTTGACGCGAAAATCTCATGCTATAATGTTCTTCGGTGGGGGAACGGATTCTTCGATTTTGGGAGTTTCCGTGGGTGAATTTTCATGAAATTTGCTACCGTTGTTCATATTTTATGTTTTCCTATCCAACGGAGCTTTCTGAATGGATTTCCGAGACAACTTTTTTTGACGCGAAAATCTCATGTTATAATGTTATTCGGTGGGGGAACGTAATTTTCGATTTCGGGAGTTTCTGTGGGTGAATTTTCATAAAATTTGCTGCCGTTGTTCATATTTTATGATTTCCTATCCAACAGAGCTGTCAGAATGGATTTCCGAGAAAACTTTTTTGGACGCGAAAATCACATGTTATAATGTTCTTCGGTGGGGGAACGTAATCCTCGATTTCGGGAGTTTCCGTGGGTGCATTTTCAGAAAATTTTCTGCCGTTGTTCATATTTTATGATTTCCTTTCCAACGGAGCTGTCAGAATGGATTTCCGAGACAACTTTTTTTGACGCGAAAATCTCATGCTATAATGTTCTTCGGTGGGGGAACGTAATCTTGGATTTCGGGAGTTTCCGTGGGTGAATTTTCATAAAATTTGCTACCGTTGTTCATATTTTATGATTTCCTATCCAACGGAGCTGTCAGAATGGATTTCCGAGACTACTTTTTTGACGCGAAAATCTCATGCTATAATGTTCTTCGGTGGGGGAAAGTAATCTTGGATTTCGGGAGTTTCCGTGGGTGAATTTTCATGAAATTTACTGCCGTTGTTCATATTTTATGATTTCCTATCCAACGGAGCTGTCAGAATGGATTTCCGAGACAACTTTTTTTGACGCGAAAATCTCATGTTATAATATTCTTCGGCGGGGGAATGTATTCTTCGATTTCGGGAGTTTCCGTGGGTGAATTTTCATAAAATTTGCTGCCGTTGTTCATATTTTTTGATTTCCTATCTAACGGAGCTGTCAGAATGGATTTCCGAGACAACTTTTTTTGACGCCAAAATCTCATGTTATAATGTTCTTCGGTGGGGGAATGTAATCTTGGATTTCGGGAGTTTTCGTGGGTGAATTTTCATAAAATTTGTTGTCGTTGTTCATATTTTATGATTTCCTATCCAACGGAGCTGTCAGAATTGATTTCCGAGACAACTTTTTTTGACCCGAAAATCAAATGTTATAATGTTCTTTGGTGGGCGAACGTAATCTTCGATTTCGGGAGTTTCCGTGGGTGAATTTTCAGAAAATTTGCTGCCGTTGTTATATTTTTTGATTTCCTATCCAACGGAGCTGTCAGAATGGATTACCGAGACTACTTTTTTTGACGCGAAAATCTCATGCTATAATGTTCTTCGGTGGGGGAACGTAATCTTGGATTTCGGGAGTTTCCGTGGGTGAATTTTCATAAAATTTGCTGCCGTTGTTCATATTTTATGATTTCCTATCCAACGGAGCTGTCAGAATGGATTACCGAGACTACTTTTTTTGACGCGAAAATCTCATGCTATAATGTTCTTCGGTGGGGGAACGTAATCTTGGATTTCGGGAGTTTCCGTGGGTGAATTTTCATAAAATTTGCTGCCGTTGTTCATATTTTTTGATTTCCTATCCAACGGAGCTGTCAGAATGGATTTCCGAGACAACTTTTTTTGACGCCAAAATCTCATGTTATAATGTTCTTCGGTGGGGGAATGTAATCTTGGATTTCGGGAGTTTTCGTGGGTGAATTTTCATAAAATTTGCTGTCGTTGTTCATATTTTATGATTTCCTATCCAATGGAGCTGTCAGAATGGATTTCCGAGACAACTTTTTTTGACGCGAAAATCTCATGTTATAATGTTCTTCGGTGGGGAAACGTAATCTTCGATTTCGGGAGTTTCTGTGGGTGAATTTTAATAAAATTTGCTGCCGTTGTTCATATTTTATGATTTCCTATCCAACGGAGCTGTCAGAATGGATTTTCGAGACAACTTTTTTTGACGCGAAAATCTCATGTTATAATGTTCTTCGGTGGGGGAACGCAATCTTGGATTTCGGGAGTTTCCGTGGGTGAATTTTCATAAAATTTGTTGCCGTTGTTCATATTTTATGATTTTCTATCCAACGGAGCTGTCAGAATGGATTTCCGAGATAACTTTTTTTGACGCGAAAATCTCATGTTATAATGTTCTTCGGTGGGGAAACGTAATCTTCGATTTCGTGAGTTTCTGTGGGTGAATTTTCATAAAATTTGTTGCCGTTGTTCATATTTTATGATTTCCTATCCAACGGAGCTGTCAGACTGAATTTTCGAAACAACTTTTTTTGACGCGAAAATCACATGTTATAATGTTCTTCGGTGGGGGAACGTAAGTTTCGATTTCGAGAGTTTCTGTGGGTGAATTTTTCATAAAATTTGCTGCTGTTGTTCATAATTTATGATTTCCTATCCAACGGAGCTGTCAGAATGGATTTCCGAGACAACTTTTTTTGACGCGAAAATCTCATTCTATAATGTTCTTCGGTGGGGGAACGTAATCTTGGATTTTGGAAGTTTCTGTGGGTGAATTTTCATAAAATTTGCTGCCGTTGTTTATATTTTTTGATTTCCTATCCAACGGAGCTGTCAGAATGGATTTCCGAGACAACTTTTTTGGACGCGAAAATCTCATGTTATAATGTTCTTCGGCGGGAGAATGTAATCTTCGATTTCGGGAGTTTCCATGTGTGAATTTTCAGAAAATTTGCTGCCGTTGTTCATATTTTATGATTTCCTATCCAACGGAGTTGTCAGAAAGGATTTCCGAGACAACTTTTTTGGATGCGAAAATCAAATGTTATAATGTTCTTCTGTGGGGTAACGTAATCTTCGATTTCGGGAGTTTCCGTAGGTGAATTTTCAAAAAATTTGCTGCCATTGTTCATATTTTATGATTTCCTATCCAACGGAGCTGTCAGAATGGATTTCCGAGACAACTTTTTTTGACGCGAAAATCTCATGCTATAATGTTCTTCGGTGGGGGAACGTAATCTTGGATTTCGGGAGTTTCCGTGTGTGAATTTTCATAAAATTTGCTACCGTTGTTCATATTTTATGATTTCCTATCCAACGGAGCTGTCAGAATGGATTTCCGAGACTACTTTTTTTGACGCGAAAATCTCATGTTATAATGTTCTTCGGTAGGGGAAAGTAATCTTGGATTTCGGGAGTTTCCGTGGGTGAGTTTTCATAAAATTTGCTGCCGTTGTTCATATTTAATGATTTCCTATCCAACGGAGATGTCAGAATGGATTTCCGAGACAACTTTTTTTGACGTGAAAATCTCATGCTATAATGTTCTTTGGTTGGGGAACGGATTCTTCGATTTCGGGAGTTTCCGTGGGTGAATTTTCATGAAATTTACTGCCGTTGTTCATATTTTATGATTTCCTATCCAACGGAGCTGTCAGAATGGATTTCCGAGACAACTTTTTTTGACGCGAAAATCTCATGTTATAATATTCTTCGGCGGGGGAATGTATTCTTCGATTTCGGGAGTTTCCGTGGGTGAATTTTCATAAAATTTGCTGCCGTTGTTCATATTTTTTGATTTCCTATCTAACGGAGCTGTCAGAATGGATTTCCGAGACAACTTTTTTTGACGCCAAAATCTCATGTTATAATGTTCTTCGGTGGGGGAATGTAATCTTGGATTTCGGGAGTTTTCGTGGGTGAATTTTCATAAAATTTGTTGTCGTTGTTCATATTTTATGATTTCCTATCCAACGGAGCTGTCAGAATTGATTTCCGAGACAACTTTTTTTGACCCGAAAATCAAATGTTATAATGTTCTTTGGTGGGCGAACGTAATCTTCGATTTCGGGAGTTTCCGTGGGTGAATTTTCAGAAAATTTGCTGCCGTTGTTATATTTTTTGATTTCCTATCCAACGGAGCTGTCAGAATGGATTACCGAGACTACTTTTTTTGACGCGAAAATCTCATGCTATAATGTTCTTCGGTGGGGGAACGTAATCTTGGATTTCGGGAGTTTCCGTGGGTGAATTTTCATAAAATTTGCTGCCGTTGTTCATATTTTTTGATTTCCTATCCAACGGAGCTGTCAGAATGGATTTCCGAGACAACTTTTTTTGACGCCAAAATCTCATGCTATAATGTTCTTCGGTGGGGGAACGTAATCTTGGATTTCGGGAGTTTTCGTGGGTGAATTTTCATAAAATTTGCTGTCGTTGTTCATATTTTATGATTTCCTATCCAATGGAGCTGTCAGAATGGATTTTCGAGACAACTTTTTTTGACGCGAAAATCTCATGTTATAATGTTCTTCGGTGGGGAAACGTAATCTTCGATTTCGGGAGTTTCTGTGGGTGAATTTTAATAAAATTTGCTGCCGTTGTTCATATTTTATGATTTCCTATCCAACGGAGCTGTCAGAATGGATTTTCGAGACAACTTTTTTTGACGCGAATATCACATGTTATAATGTTCTTCGGTGGGGGAACGTAAGTTTCGATTTCGGGAGTTTCTGTGGGTGAATTTTCATAAAATTTGCTGCCGTTGTTCATATTTTATGATTTTCTATCCAACGGAGCTGTCAGAATGGATTTCCGAGATAACTTTTTTTGACGCGAAAATCTCATGTTATAATGTTCTTCGGTGGGGAAACGTAATCTTCGATTTCGTGAGTTTCTGTGGGTGAATTTTCATAAAATTTGCTGCCGTTGTTCATATTTTATGATTTCCTATCCAACGGAGCTGTCAGAATGGATTACCGAGACTACTTTTTTTGACGCGAAAATCTCATGCTATAATGTTCTTCGGTGGGGGAACGTAATCTTGGATTTCGGGAGTTTCCGTGGGTGCATTTTCATAAAATTTGCTGTCGTTGTTCATATTTTATGATTTCCTATCCAATGGAGCTGTCAGAATGGATTTCCGAGACAACTTTTTTTGACGCGAAAATCTCATGTTATAATGTTCTTCGGTGGGGAAACGTAATCTTCGATTTCGGGAGTTTCTGTGGGTGAATTTTAATAAAATTTGCTGCCGTTGTTCATATTTTATGATTTCCTATCCAACGGAGCTGTCAGAATGGATTTTCGAGACAACTTTTTTTGACGCGAAAATCTCATGTTATAATGTTCTTCGGTGGGGGAACGCAATCTTGGATTTCGGGAGTTTCCGTGGGTGAATTTTCATAAAATTTGTTGCCGTTGTTCATATTTTATGATTTTCTATCCAACGGAGCTGTCAGAATGGATTTCCGAGATAACTTTTTTTGACGCGAAAATCTCATGTTATAATGTTCTTCGGTGGGGAAACGTAATCTTCGATTTCGTGAGTTTCTGTGGGTGAATTTTCATAAAATTTGTTGCCGTTGTTCATATTTTATGATTTCCTATCCAACGGAGCTGTCAGACTGAATTTTCGAAACAACTTTTTTTGACGCGAAAATCACATGTTATAATGTTCTTCGGTGGGGGAACGTAAGTTTCGATTTCGAGAGTTTCTGTGGGTGAATTTTTCATAAAATTTGCTGCTGTTGTTCATAATTTATGATTTCCTATCCAACGGAGCTGTCAGAATGGATTTCCGAGACAACTTTTTTTGACGCGAAAATCTCATTCTATAATGTTCTTCGGTGGGGGAACGTAATCTTGGATTTTGGAAGTTTCTGTGGGTGAATTTTCATAAAATTTGCTGCCGTTGTTTATATTTTTTGATTTCCTATCCAACGGAGCTGTCAGAATGGATTTCCGAGACAACTTTTTTGGACGCGAAAATCTCATGTTATAATGTTCTTCGGCGGGAGAATGTAATCTTCGATTTCGGGAGTTTCCATGTGTGAATTTTCAGAAAATTTGCTGCCGTTGTTCATATTTTATGATTTCCTATCCAACGGAGTTGTCAGAAAGGATTTCCGAGACAACTTTTTTGGATGCGAAAATCAAATGTTATAATGTTCTTCTGTGGGGTAACGTAATCTTCGATTTCGGGAGTTTCCGTAGGTGAATTTTCAAAAAATTTGCTGCCATTGTTCATATTTTATGATTTCCTATCCAACGGAGCTGTCAGAATGGATTTCCGAGACAACTTTTTTTGACGCGAAAATCTCATGCTATAATGTTCTTCGGTGGGGGAACGTAATCTTGGATTTCGGGAGTTTCCGTGTGTGAATTTTCATAAAATTTGCTACCGTTGTTCATATTTTATGATTTCCTATCCAACGGAGCTGTCAGAATGGATTTCCGAGACTACTTTTTTTGACGCGAAAATCTCATGTTATAATGTTCTTCGGTAGGGGAAAGTAATCTTGGATTTCGGGAGTTTCCGTGGGTGAGTTTTCATAAAATTTGCTGCCGTTGTTCATATTTAATGATTTCCTATCCAACGGAGATGTCAGAATGGATTTCCGAGACAACTTTTTTTGACGTGAAAATCTCATGCTATAATGTTCTTTGGTTGGGGAACGGATTCTTCGATTTCGGGAGTTTCCGTGGGTGAATTTTCATGAAATTTACTGCCGTTGTTCATATTTTATGATTTCCTATCCAACGGAGCTGTCAGAATGGATTTCCGAGACAACTTTTTTTGACGCGAAAATCTCATGTTATAATATTCTTCGGCGGGGGAATGTATTCTTCGATTTCGGGAGTTTCCGTGGGTGAATTTTCATAAAATTTGCTGCCGTTGTTCATATTTTTTGATTTCCTATCTAACGGAGCTGTCAGAATGGATTTCCGAGACAACTTTTTTTGACGCCAAAATCTCATGTTATAATGTTCTTCGGTGGGGGAATGTAATCTTGGATTTCGGGAGTTTTCGTGGGTGAATTTTCATAAAATTTGTTGTCGTTGTTCATATTTTATGATTTCCTATCCAACGGAGCTGTCAGAATTGATTTCCGAGACAACTTTTTTTGACCCGAAAATCAAATGTTATAATGTTCTTTGGTGGGCGAACGTAATCTTCGATTTCGGGAGTTTCCGTGGGTGAATTTTCAGAAAATTTGCTGCCGTTGTTATATTTTTTGATTTCCTATCCAACGGAGCTGTCAGAATGGATTACCGAGACTACTTTTTTTGACGCGAAAATCTCATGCTATAATGTTCTTCGGTGGGGGAACGTAATCTTGGATTTCGGGAGTTTCCGTGGGTGAATTTTCATAAAATTTGCTGCCGTTGTTCATATTTTTTGATTTCCTATCCAACGGAGCTGTCAGAATGGATTTCCGAGACAACTTTTTTTGACGCCAAAATCTCATGCTATAATGTTCTTCGGTGGGGGAACGTAATCTTGGATTTCGGGAGTTTTCGTGGGTGAATTTTCATAAAATTTGCTGTCGTTGTTCATATTTTATGATTTCCTATCCAATGGAGCTGTCAGAATGGATTTTCGAGACAACTTTTTTTGACGCGAAAATCTCATGTTATAATGTTCTTCGGTGGGGAAACGTAATCTTCGATTTCGGGAGTTTCTGTGGGTGAATTTTAATAAAATTTGCTGCCGTTGTTCATATTTTATGATTTCCTATCCAACGGAGCTGTCAGAATGGATTTTCGAGACAACTTTTTTTGACGCGAATATCACATGTTATAATGTTCTTCGGTGGGGGAACGTAAGTTTCGATTTCGGGAGTTTCTGTGGGTGAATTTTCATAAAATTTGCTGCCGTTGTTCATATTTTATGATTTTCTATCCAACGGAGCTGTCAGAATGGATTTCCGAGATAACTTTTTTTGACGCGAAAATCTCATGTTATAATGTTCTTCGGTGGGGAAACGTAATCTTCGATTTCGTGAGTTTCTGTGGGTGAATTTTCATAAAATTTGCTGCCGTTGTTCATATTTTATGATTTCCTATCCAACGGAGCTGTCAGAATGGATTACCGAGACTACTTTTTTTGACGCGAAAATCTCATGCTATAATGTTCTTCGGTGGGGGAACGTAATCTTGGATTTCGGGAGTTTCCGTGGGTGCATTTTCATAAAATTTGCTGTCGTTGTTCATATTTTATGATTTCCTATCCAATGGAGCTGTCAGAATGGATTTCCGAGACAACTTTTTTTGACGCGAAAATCTCATGTTATAATGTTCTTCGGTGGGGAAACGTAATCTTCGATTTCGGGAGTTTCTGTGGGTGAATTTTAATAAAATTTGCTGCCGTTGTTCATATTTTATGATTTCCTATCCAACGGAGCTGTCAGAATGGATTTTCGAGACAACTTTTTTTGACGCGAAAATCTCATGTTATAATGTTCTTCGGTGGGGGAACGCAATCTTGGATTTCGGGAGTTTCCGTGGGTGAATTTTCATAAAATTTGTTGCCGTTGTTCATATTTTATGATTTTCTATCCAACGGAGCTGTCAGAATGGATTTCCGAGATAACTTTTTTTGACGCGAAAATCTCATGTTATAATGTTCTTCGGTGGG
Organism: Scutellaria minor; assembly: GCA_954870855.1. NCBI lineage: Eukaryota > Viridiplantae > Streptophyta > Magnoliopsida > Lamiales > Lamiaceae > Scutellaria > Scutellaria minor. Next base: position 2,303,577 of record OX940725.1, read on the forward strand.
GAAACGTAATCTTCGATTTCGTGAGTTTCTGTGGGTGAATTTTCATAAAATTTGTTGCCGTTGTTCATATTTTATGATTTCCTATCCAACGGAGCTGTCAGACTGAATTTTCGAAACAACTTTTTTTGACGCGAAAATCACATGTTATAATGTTCTTCGGTGGGGGAACGTAAGTTTCGATTTCGAGAGTTTCTGTGGGTGAATTTTTCATAAAATTTGCTGCTGTTGTTCATAATTTATGATTTCCTATCCAACGGAGCTGTCAGAATGGATTTCCGAGACAACTTTTTTTGACGCGAAAATCTCATTCTATAATGTTCTTCGGTGGGGGAACGTAATCTTGGATTTTGGAAGTTTCTGTGGGTGAATTTTCATAAAATTTGCTGCCGTTGTTTATATTTTTTGATTTCCTATCCAACGGAGCTGTCAGAATGGATTTCCGAGACAACTTTTTTGGACGCGAAAATCTCATGTTATAATGTTCTTCGGCGGGAGAATGTAATCTTCGATTTCGGGAGTTTCCATGTGTGAATTTTCAGAAAATTTGCTGCCGTTGTTCATATTTTATGATTTCCTATCCAACGGAGTTGTCAGAAAGGATTTCCGAGACAACTTTTTTGGATGCGAAAATCAAATGTTATAATGTTCTTCTGTGGGGTAACGTAATCTTCGATTTCGGGAGTTTCCGTAGGTGAATTTTCAAAAAATTTGCTGCCATTGTTCATATTTTATGATTTCCTATCCAACGGAGCTGTCAGAATGGATTTCCGAGACAACTTTTTTTGACGCGAAAATCTCATGCTATAATGTTCTTCGGTGGGGGAACGTAATCTTGGATTTCGGGAGTTTCCGTGTGTGAATTTTCATAAAATTTGCTACCGTTGTTCATATTTTATGATTTCCTATCCAACGGAGCTGTCAGAATGGATTTCCGAGACTACTTTTTTTGACGCGAAAATCTCATGTTATAATGTTCTTCGGTAGGGGAAAGTAATCTTGGATTTCGGGAGTTTCCGTGGGTGAGTTTTCATAAAATTTGCTGCCGTTGTTCATATTTAATGATTTCCTATCCAACGGAGATGTCAGAATGGATTTCCGAGACAACTTTTTTTGACGTGAAAATCTCATGCTATAATGTTCTTTGGTTGGGGAACGGATTCTTCGATTTCGGGAGTTTCCGTGGGTGAATTTTCATGAAATTTACTGCCGTTGTTCATATTTTATGATTTCCTATCCAACGGAGCTGTCAGAATGGATTTCCGAGACAACTTTTTTTGACGCGAAAATCTCATGTTATAATATTCTTCGGCGGGGGAATGTATTCTTCGATTTCGGGAGTTTCCGTGGGTGAATTTTCATAAAATTTGCTGCCGTTGTTCATATTTTTTGATTTCCTATCTAACGGAGCTGTCAGAATGGATTTCCGAGACAACTTTTTTTGACGCCAAAATCTCATGTTATAATGTTCTTCGGTGGGGGAATGTAATCTTGGATTTCGGGAGTTTTCGTGGGTGAATTTTCATAAAATTTGTTGTCGTTGTTCATATTTTATGATTTCCTATCCAACGGAGCTGTCAGAATTGATTTCCGAGACAACTTTTTTTGACCCGAAAATCAAATGTTATAATGTTCTTTGGTGGGCGAACGTAATCTTCGATTTCGGGAGTTTCCGTGGGTGAATTTTCAGAAAATTTGCTGCCGTTGTTATATTTTATGATTTCCTATCCAACGGAGCTGTCAGAATGGATTACCGAGACTACTTTTTTTGACGCGAAAATCTCATGCTATAATGTTCTTCGGTGGGGGAACGTAATCTTGGATTTCGGGAGTTTCCGTGGGTGAATTTTCATAAAATTTGCTGCCGTTGTTCATATTTTTTGATTTCCTATCCAACGGAGCTGTCAGAATGGATTTCCGAGACAACTTTTTTTGACGCCAAAATCTCATGCTATAATGTTCTTCGGTGGGGGAACGTAATCTTGGATTTCGGGAGTTTCCGTGGGTGAATTTTCATAAAATTTGCTGCCGTTGTTCATATTTTTTAATTTCCTATCCAACGGAGCTGTCAGATTTGATTTCCGAGACAACTTTTTTTGACGCGAAAATCTCATGCTATAATGTTCTTCGGTGAGGGAACGGATTCTTCGATTTCGGGAGTTTCCGTGGGTGAATTTTCATGAAATTTGCTGCCATTGTTCATATTTTATGATTTCCTATCCAACGGAGCTGTCAGAATGGATATCCGAGACAACTTTTTTTGATGCGAAAATATCATGCTATAATGTTCTTCGGTGGGGGAACGTAATCTTGGATTTCGGGAGTTTCCGTGGGTGAATTTTCATAAACATTGCTGCTGTTGTTCATATTTTTTGATTTCCTATCCAACGGAGCTGTCAGATTGGATTTCCGAGATAACTTTTTTTGACGCGAAAATCTCATGCTATAATGTTCTTCGGTGGGGGAACGGATTCTTCGATTTTGGGAGTTTCCGTGGGTGAATTTTCATGAAATTTGCTACCGTTGTTCATATTTTATGTTTTCCTATCCAACGGAGCTTTCTGAATGGATTTCCGAGACAACTTTTTTTGACGCGAAAATCTCATGTTATAATGTTATTCGGTGGGGGAACGTAATTTTCGATTTCGGGAGTTTCTGTGGGTGAATTTTCATAAAATTTGCTGCCGTTGTTCATATTTTATGATTTCCTATCCAACAGAGCTGTCAGAATGGATTTCCGAGAAAACTTTTTTGGACGCGAAAATCACATGTTATAATGTTCTTCGGTGGGGGAACGTAATCCTCGATTTCGGGAGTTTCCGTGGGTGCATTTTCAGAAAATTTTCTGCCGTTGTTCATATTTTATGATTTCCTTTCCAACGGAGCTGTCAGAATGGATTTCCGAGACAACTTTTTTTGACGCGAAAATCTCATGCTATAATGTTCTTCGGTGGGGGAACGTAATCTTGGATTTCGGGAGTTTCCGTGGGTGAATTTTCATAAAATTTGCTACCGTTGTTCATATTTTATGATTTCCTATCCAACGGAGCTGTCAGAATGGATTTCCGAGACTACTTTTTTGACGCGAAAATCTCATGCTATAATGTTCTTCGGTGGGGGAAAGTAATCTTGGATTTCGGGAGTTTCCGTGGGTGAGTTTTCATAAAATTTGCTGCCGTTGTTCATATTTAATGATTTCCTATCCAACGGAGATGTCAGAATGGATTTCCGAGACAACTTTTTTTGACGTGAAAATCTCATGCTATAATGTTCTTCGGTTGGGGAACGGATTCTTCGATTTCGGGAGTTTCCGTGGGTGAATTTTCATGAAATTTACTGCCGTTGTTCATATTTTATGATTTCCTATCCAACGGAGCTGTCAGAATGGATTTCCGAGACAATTTTTTTTGACGCGAAAATCTTATGTTATAATGTTCTTCGGAGGGGGAATGTATTCTTCGATTTCGGGAGTTTCCGTGGGTGAATTTTCAGAAAATTTGCTGCCGTTGTTCATATTTTTTGATTTCCTATCCAACGGAGCTGTCAGAATGGATTTCCGAGGCAACTTTTTTTTACGCGAAAATCTCATGTTATAATGTTCTTCGGTGGGGGAATGTAATCTTGGATTTCGGGAGTTTCCGTGGGTGAATTTTCATAAAATTTGTTGTCGTTGTTCATATTTTATGATTTCCTGTCCAACGGAGCTGTCAGAATTGATTTCCGAGACAACTTTTTTTGACGCGAAAATCAAATGTTGTAATGTTCTTTGGTGGGGGAACGTAATCTTCGATTTCGGGAGTTTCCGTGGGTGAATTTTCAGAAAATTTGCTGCCGTTGTTCATATTTTATGATTTCCTATCCAACGGAGCTGTCAGAATGGATTACCGAGACTACTTTTTTTGACGCGAAAATCTCATGCTATAATGTTCTTCGGTGGGGGAACGTAATCTTGGATTTCGGGAGTTTCCGTGGGTGAATTTTCATAAAATTTGCTGCCGTTGTTCATATTTTTTGATTTCCTATCCAACGGAGCTGTCAGAATGGATTTCCGAGACAACTTTTTTTGACGCCAAAATCTCATGTTATAATGTTCTTCGGTGGGGGAATGTAATCTTGGATTTCGGGAGTTTTCGTGGGTGAATTTTCATAAAATTTGCTGTCGTTGTTCATATTTTATGATTTCCTATCCAATGGAGCTGTCAGAATGGATTTCCGAGACAACTTTTTTTGACGCGAAAATCTCATGTTATAATGTTCTTCGGTGGGGAAACGTAATCTTCGATTTCGGGAGTTTCTGTGGGTGAATTTTAATAAAATTTGCTGCCGTTGTTCATATTTTATGATTTCCTATCCAACGGAGCTGTCAGAATGGATTTTCGAGACAACTTTTTTTGACGCGAAAATCACATGTTATAATGTTCTTCGGTGGGGGAACGCAATCTTGGATTTCGGGAGTTTCCGTGGGTGAATTTTCATAAAATTTGTTGCCGTTGTTCATATTTTATGATTTTCTATCCAACGGAGCTGTCAGAATGGATTTCCGAGATAACTTTTTTTGACGCGAAAATCTCATGTTATAATGTTCTTCGGTGGGGAAACGTAATCTTCGATTTCGTGAGTTTCTGTGGGTGAATTTTCATAAAATTTGTTGCCGTTGTTCATATTTTATGATTTCCTATCCAACGGAGCTGTCAGACTGAATTTTCGAAACAACTTTTTTTGACGCGAAAATCACATGTTATAATGTTCTTCGGTGGGGGAACGTAAGTTTCGATTTCGAGAGTTTCTGTGGGTGAATTTTTCATAAAATTTGCTGCTGTTGTTCATAATTTATGATTTCCTATCCAACGGAGCTGTCAGAATGGATTTCCGAGACAACTTTTTTTGACGCGAAAATCTCATTCTATAATGTTCTTCGGTGGGGGAACGTAATCTTGGATTTTGGAAGTTTCTGTGGGTGAATTTTCATAAAATTTGCTGCCGTTGTTTATATTTTTTGATTTCCTATCCAACGGAGCTGTCAGAATGGATTTCCGAGACAACTTTTTTGGACGCGAAAATCTCATGTTATAATGTTCTTCGGCGGGAGAATGTAATCTTCGATTTCGGGAGTTTCCATGTGTGAATTTTCAGAAAATTTGCTGCCGTTGTTCATATTTTATGATTTCCTATCCAACGGAGTTGTCAGAAAGGATTTCCGAGACAACTTTTTTGGATGCGAAAATCAAATGTTATAATGTTCTTCTGTGGGGTAACGTAATCTTCGATTTCGGGAGTTTCCGTAGGTGAATTTTCAAAAAATTTGCTGCCATTGTTCATATTTTATGATTTCCTATCCAACGGAGCTGTCAGAATGGATTTCCGAGACAACTTTTTTTGACGCGAAAATCTCATGCTATAATGTTCTTCGGTGGGGGAACGTAATCTTGGATTTCGGGAGTTTCCGTGTGTGAATTTTCATAAAATTTGCTACCGTTGTTCATATTTTATGATTTCCTATCCAACGGAGCTGTCAGAATGGATTTCCGAGACTACTTTTTTTGACGCGAAAATCTCATGTTATAATGTTCTTCGGTAGGGGAAAGTAATCTTGGATTTCGGGAGTTTCCGTGGGTGAGTTTTCATAAAATTTGCTGCCGTTGTTCATATTTAATGATTTCCTATCCAACGGAGATGTCAGAATGGATTTCCGAGACAACTTTTTTTGACGTGAAAATCTCATGCTATAATGTTCTTTGGTTGGGGAACGGATTCTTCGATTTCGGGAGTTTCCGTGGGTGAATTTTCATGAAATTTACTGCCGTTGTTCATATTTTATGATTTCCTATCCAACGGAGCTGTCAGAATGGATTTCCGAGACAACTTTTTTTGACGCGAAAATCTCATGTTATAATATTCTTCGGCGGGGGAATGTATTCTTCGATTTCGGGAGTTTCCGTGGGTGAATTTTCATAAAATTTGCTGTCGTTGTTCATATTTTTTGATTTCCTATCTAACGGAGCTGTCAGAATGGATTTCCGAGACAACTTTTTTTGACGCCAAAATCTCATGTTATAATGTTCTTCGGTGGGGGAATGTAATCTTGGATTTCGGGAGTTTTCGTGGGTGAATTTTCATAAAATTTGTTGTCGTTGTTCATATTTTATGATTTCCTATCCAACGGAGCTGTCAGAATTGATTTCCGAGACAACTTTTTTTGACCCGAAAATCAAATGTTATAATGTTCTTTGGTGGGCGAACGTAATCTTCGATTTCGGGAGTTTCCGTGGGTGAATTTTCAGAAAATTTGCTGCCGTTGTTATATTTTTTGATTTCCTATCCAACGGAGCTGTCAGAATGGATTACCGAGACTACTTTTTTTGACGCGAAAATCTCATGCTATAATGTTCTTCGGTGGGGGAACGTAATCTTGGATTTCGGGAGTTTCCGTGGGTGAATTTTCATAAAATTTGCTGCCGTTGTTCATATTTTTTGATTTCCTATCCAACGGAGCTGTCAGAATGGATTTCCGAGACAACTTTTTTTGACGCCAAAATCTCATGCTATAATGTTCTTCGGTGGGGGAATGTAATCTTGGATTTCGGGAGTTTTCGTGGGTGAATTTTCATAAAATTTGCTGTCGTTGTTCATATTTTATGATTTCCTATCCAATGGAGCTGTCAGAATGGATTTTCGAGACAACTTTTTTTGACGCGAAAATCTCATGTTATAATGTTCTTCGGTGGGGAAACGTAATCTTCGATTTCGGGAGTTTCTGTGGGTGAATTTTAATAAAATTTGCTGCCGTTGTTCATATTTTATGATTTCCTATCCAACGGAGCTGTCAGAATGGATTTTCGAGACAACTTTTTTTGACGCGAATATCACATGTTATAATGTTCTTCGGTGGGGGAACGTAAGTTTCGATTTCGGGAGTTTCTGTGGGTGAATTTTCATAAAATTTGCTGCCGTTGTTCATATTTTATGATTTTCTATCCAACGGAGCTGTCAGAATGGATTTCCGAGATAACTTTTTTTGACGCGAAAATCTCATGTTATAATGTTCTTCGGTGGGGAAACGTAATCTTCGATTTCGTGAGTTTCTGTGGGTGAATTTTCATAAAATTTGCTGCCGTTGTTCATATTTTATGATTTCCTATCCAACGGAGCTGTCAGAATGGATTACCGAGACTACTTTTTTTGACGCGAAAATCTCATGCTATAATGTTCTTCGGTGGGGGAACGTAATCTTGGATTTCGGGAGTTTCCGTGGGTGCATTTTCATAAAATTTGCTGTCGTTGTTCATATTTTATGATTTCCTATCCAATGGAGCTGTCAGAATGGATTTCCGAGACAACTTTTTTTGACGCGAAAATCTCATGTTATAATGTTCTTCGGTGGGGAAACGTAATCTTCGATTTCGGGAGTTTCTGTGGGTGAATTTTAATAAAATTTGCTGCCGTTGTTCATATTTTATGATTTCCTATCCAACGGAGCTGTCAGAATGGATTTTCGAGACAACTTTTTTTGACGCGAAAATCTCATGTTATAATGTTCTTCGGTGGGGGAACGCAATCTTGGATTTCGGGAGTTTCCGTGGGTGAATTTTCATAAAATTTGTTGCCGTTGTTCATATTTTATGATTTTCTATCCAACGGAGCTGTCAGAATGGATTTCCGAGATAACTTTTTTTGACGCGAAAATCTCATGTTATAATGTTCTTCGGTGGGGAAACGTAATCTTCGATTTCGTGAGTTTCTGTGGGTGAATTTTCATAAAATTTGTTGCCGTTGTTCATATTTTATGATTTCCTATCCAACGGAGCTGTCAGAATGGATTTCCGAGGCAACTTTTTGTCACGCGAAAATCTCATGTTATAATGTTCTTCGGTGGGGGAAAGTAATCTTGGATTTCGGGAGTTTCCGTGGGTGAGTTTTCATAAAATTTGCTGCCGTTGTTCATATTTAATGATTTCCTATCCAACGGAGATGTCAGAATGGATTTCCGAGACAACTTTTTTTGACGTGAAAATCTCATGCTATAATGTCTTCGGTTGGGGAACGGATTCTTCGATTTCGGGAGTTTCCGTGGGTTAGTTTTCATGAAATTTACTGCCGTTGTTCATATTTTATGATTTCCTATCCAACGGAGCTGTCAGAATGGATTTCCGAGACAACTTTTTTTGACGCGAAAATCTCATATTATAATGTTCTTCGGCGGGGGAATGTATTCTTCGATTTCGGGAGTTTCCGTGGGTGAATTTTCAGAAAATTTGCTGCCGTTGTTCATATTTTTTGATTTCCTATCCAACGGAGCTGTCAGAATGGATTTCCGAGGCAACTTTTTTTTACACGAAAATCTCATGTTATAATGTTCTTCGGCGGGAGAATGTAATCTTCGATTTCGGGAGTTTCCATGTGTGAATTTTCAGAAAATTTGCTGCCGTTGTTCATATTTTATGATTTCCTATCCAACGGAGTTGTCAGAAAGGATTTCCGAGACAACTTTTTTGGATGCGAAAATCAAATGTTATAATGTTCTTCTGTGGGGTAACGTAATCTTCGATTTCGGGAGTTTTCGTAGGTGAATTTTCAAAAAATTTGCTGCCATTGTTCATATTTTATGATTTCCTATCCAACGGAGCTGTCAGAATGGATTTCCGAGACAACTTTTTTTGACGCGAAAATCTCATGCTATAATGTTCTTCGGTGGGGGAACGTAATCTTGGATTTCGGGAGTTTCCGTGTGTGAATTTTCATAAAATTTGCTACCGTTGTTCATATTTTATGATTTCCTATCCAACGGAGCTGTCAGAATGGATTTCCGAGACTACTTTTTTTGACGCGAAAATCTCATGTTATAATGTTCTTCGGTAGGGGAAAGTAATCTTGGATTTCGGGAGTTTCCGTGGGTGAGTTTTCATAAAATTTGCTGCCGTTGTTCATATTTAATGATTTCCTATCCAACGGAGATGTCAGAATGGATTTCCGAGACAACTTTTTTTGACGTGAAAATCTCATGCTATAATGTTCTTTGGTTGGGGAACGGATTCTTCGATTTCGGGAGTTTCCGTGGGTGAATTTTCATGAAATTTACTGCCGTTGTTCATATTTTATGATTTCCTATCCAACGGAGCTGTCAGAATGGATTTCCGAGACAACTTTTTTTGACGCGAAAATCTCATGTTATAATATTCTTCGGCGGGGGAATGTATTCTTCGATTTCGGGAGTTTCCGTGGGTGAATTTTCATAAAATTTGCTGCCGTTGTTCATATTTTTTGATTTCCTATCTAACGGAGCTGTCAGAATGGATTTCCGAGACAACTTTTTTTGACGCCAAAATCTCAAGTTATAATGTTCTTCGGTGGGGGAATGTAATCTTGGATTTCGGGAGTTTCCGTGGGTGAATTTTCATAAAATTTGTTGTCGTTGTTCATATTTTATGATTTCCTATCCAACGGAGCTGTCAGAATTGATTTCCGAGACAACTTTTTTTGACCCGAAAATCAAATGTTATAATGTTCTTTGGTGGGGGAACGTAATCTTCGATTTCGGGAGTTTCCGTGGGTGAATTTTCAGAAAATTTGCTGCCGTTGTTATATTTTATGATTTCCTATCCAACGGAGCTGTCAGAATGGATTACCGAGACTACTTTTTTTGACGCGAAAATCTCATGCTATAATGTTCTTCGGTGGGGGAACGTAATCTTGGATTTCGGGAGTTTCCGTGGGTGAATTTTCATAAAATTTGCTGCCGTTGTTCATATTTTTTGATTTCCTATCCAACGGAGCTGTCAGAATGGATTTCCGAGACAACTTTTTTTGACGCCAAAATCTCATGTTATAATGTTCTTCGGTGGGGGAATGTAATCTTGGATTTCCGGAGTTTTCGTGGGTGAATTTTCATAAAATTTGCTGTCGTTGTTCATATTTTATGATTTCCTATCCAATGGAGCTGTCAGAATGGATTTCCGAGACAACTTTTTTTGACGCGAAAATCTCATGTTATAATGTTCTTCGGTGGGGAAACGTAATCTTCGATTTCGGGAGTTTCTGTGGGTGAATTTTAATAAAATTTGCTGCCGTTGATCATATTTTATGATTTCCTATCCAACGGAGCTGTCAGAATGGATTTTCGAGACAACTTTTTTTGACGCGAATATCACATGTTATAATGTTCTTCGGTGGGGGAATGTAAGTTTCGATTTCGGGAGTTTCTGTGGGTGAATTTTCATAAAATTTGCTGCCGTTGTTCATATTTTATGATTTTCTATCCAACGGAGCTGTCAGAATGGATTTCCGAGATAACTTTTTTTGACGCGAAAATCTCATGTTATAATGTTCTTCGGTGGGGAAACGTAATCTTCGATTTCGTGAGTTTCTGTGGGTGAATTTTCATAAAATTTGCTGCCGTTGTTCATATTTTATGATTTCCTATCCAACGGAGCTGTCAGAATGGATTACCGAGACTACTTTTTTTGACGCGAAAATCTCATGCTATAATGTTCTTCGGTGGGGGAACGTAATCTTGGATTTCGGGAGTTTCCGTGGGTGCATTTTCATAAAATTTGCTGTCGTTGTTCATATTTTATGATTTCCTATCCAATGGAGCTGTCAGAATGGATTTCCGAGACAACTTTTTTTGACGCGAAAATCTCATGTTATAATGTTCTTCGGTGGGGAAACGTAATCTTCGATTTCGGGAGTTTCTGTGGGTGAATTTTAATAAAATTTGCTGCCGTTGTTCATATTTTATGATTTCCTATCCAACGGAGCTGTCAGAATGGATTTTCGAGACAACTTTTTTTGACGCGAATATCACATGTTATAATGTTCTTCGGTGGGGGAACGTAAGTTTCGATTTCGGGAGTTTCTGTGGGTGAATTTTCATAAAATTTGCTGCCGTTGTTCATATTTTATGATTTTCTATCCAACGGAGCTGTCAGAATGGATTTCCGAGATAACTTTTTTTGACGCGAAAATCTCATGTTATAATGTTCTTCTGTGGGGAAACGTAATCTTCGATTTCGTGAGTTTCTGTGGGTGAATTTTCATAAAATTTGCTGCCGTTGTTCATATTTTATGATTTCCTATCCAACGGAGCTGTCAGAATGGATTTTCGAGACAACTTTTTTTGACGCGAATATCACATGTTATAATGTTCTTCGGTGGGGGAACGTAAGTTTCGATTTCGGGAGTTTCTGTGGGTGAATTTTCATAAAATTCGCTGCCGTTGTTCTTATTTTATGATTTTCTATCCAACGGAGCTGTCAGAATGGATTTCCGAGATAACTTTTTTTGACGCGAAAATCTCATGTTATAATGTTCTTCGGTGGGGGAACATAATCTTTGATTTCGGGAGTTTCCGTGGGTGAATTTTCATAAAATTTGCTGCCGTTGTTCATATTTTATGATTTCCTATCTAACGGAGCTGTCAGAATGGATTTCCGAGACTACTTTTTTTGACGCGAAAATCTCATGCTATAATGTTCTTCGGTGGGGGAACGTAATCTTTCATTTCGGGAGTTTCCGTTGGTGAATTTTCATAAAATTTGCTGCCGTTGTTCATAATTTATGATTTCCTATCCAACGGAGCTGTCAGAATGGATTTCCAAGACAACTTTTTTTGACGTGAAAATCTCATGCTATAATGTTCTTCGGTTGGGGAACGGATTCTTCGATTTCGGGAGTTTCCGTGGGTGAATTTTCATGAAATTTACTGCCGTTCATATTTTATGATTTCCTATCCAACGGAGCTGTCAAAATGGATTTCCGAGACAATTTTTTTGACGCGAAAATCTCATGTTATAATGTTCTTCGGCGGGGGAATGTATTCTTCGATTTCGGGAGTTTCCGTGGGTGAATTTTCATAAAATTTACTGCCGTTGTTCATATTTTTTGATTTCCTATCCAACGGAGCTGTCAGAATGGATTTCCGAGGCAACTTTTTTTCACGCGAAAATCTCATGTTATAATGTTCTTCGGTGGGGGAAAGTAATCTTGGATTTCGGGAGTTTCCGTGGGTGAGTTTTCATAAAATTTGCTGCCGTTGTTCATATTTAATGATTTCCTATCCAACGGAGATGTCAGAATGGATTTCCGAGACAACTTTTTTTGACGTGAAAATCTCATGCTATAATGTCTTCGGTTGGGGAACGGATTCTTCGATTTCGGGAGTTTCCGTGGGTTAGTTTTCATGAAATTTACTGCCGTTGTTCATATTTTATGATTTCCTATCCAACGGAGCTGTCAGAATGGATTTCCGAGACAACTTTTTTTGACGCGAAAATCTCATATTATAATGTTCTTCGGCGGGGGAATGTATTCTTCGATTTCGGGAGTTTCCGTGGGTGAATTTTCAGAAAATTTGCTGCCGTTGTTCATATTTTTTGATTTCCTATCCAACGGAGCTGTCAGAATGGATTTCCGAGGCAACTTTTTTTTACACGAAAATCTCATGTTATAATGTTCTTCGGCGGGACAATGTAATCTTCGATTTCGGGAGTTTCCATGTGTGAATTTTCAGAAAATTTGCTGCCGTTGTTCATATTTTATGATTTCCTATCCAACGGAGTTGTCAGAAAGGATTTCCGAGACAACTTTTTTGGATGCGAAAATCAAATGTTATAATGTTCTTCTGTGGGGTAACGTAATCTTCGATTTCGGGAGTTTTCGTAGGTGAATTTTCAAAAAATTTGCTGCCGTTGTTCATATTTTATGATTTCCTATCCAACGGAGCTGTCAGAATGGATTACCGAGACTACTTTTTTTGACGCGAAAATCTCATGCTATAATGTTCTTCGGTGGGGGAACGAAATCTTGGATTTCGGGAGTTTCCGTGGGTGAATTTTCATAAAATTTGCTGCCGTTGTTCATATTTTTTGATTTCCTATCCAACGGAGCTGTCAGAATGGATTTCCGAGACAACTTTTTTGACGCCAAAATCTCATGTTATAATGTTCTTCGATGGGGGAATGTAATCTTGGATTTCGGGAGTTTTCGTGTGTGAATTTTCATAAAATTTGCTGTCGTTGTTCATATTTTATGATTTCCTATACAATGGAGCTGTCAGAATGGATTTCCGAGACAACTTTTTTTGACGCGAAAATCTCATGTTATAATGTTCTTCGGTGGGGAAACGTAATCTTCGATTTCGGGAGTTTCTGTGGGTGAATTTTAATAAAATTTGCTGCCGTTGTTCATATTTTATGATTTCCTATCCAACGGAGCTGTCAGAATAGATTTTCGAGACAACTTTTTTTGACGCGAATATCATATGTTATAATGTTCTTCGGTGGGGGAACGTAAGTTTCGATTTCGAGAGTTTCTATGGGTGAATTTTCATAAAATTCGCTGCCGTTGTTCATATTTTATGATTTTCTATCCAACGGAGCTGTCAGAATGGATTTCCGAGATAACTTTTTTTGACGCGAAAATCTCATGTTATAATGTTCTTCGGTAGGGAAACGTAATCTTCGATTTCGTGAGTTTCTGTGGGTGAATTTTCATAAAATTTGCTGCCGTTGTTCATATTTTATGATTTCCTATCCAACGGAGCTGTCAGACTGAATTTTCGAGACAACTTTTTTTGACGCGAAAATCACATGTTATAATGTTCTTCGGTGGGGGAACGTAAGTTTCGATTTCGAGAGTTTCTGTGGGTGAATTTTCATAAAATTTGCTGCCGTTGTTCATATTTTTTGATTTCCTATCCAACGGAGTAGTCAGAATGGATTTTCGAGACAACTTTTTTTGACGCAAAAATCTAATGCCATAAAGTTCTTCGGTTGGGGAACGGATTCTTCGATTTCGGGAGTTTCCGTGGGTGAATTTTCATGAAATTTGCTGTTGTTGTTCATATTTTATGATTTCCTATCCAACGGAGCTGTCAGAATGGATTTTCGAGACAACTTTTTTTGACGCGAAAATCTCATGCTATAATGTTCTTAGGTCGGAGAACGTAATCTTGGATTTCGGGAGTTTCCGTGGGTGAATTTTCATAAAATTTGCTGCCGTTGTTCATATTTTTTGATTTCCTATCCAACGGAGCTGTCAGAATGGTTTACCGAGGTAACTTTTTTTTACGCGAAAATCTCATGTTATAATGTTCTTCGGTTGGGGAATGTAATCTTGGATTTCGGTAGTTTCCGTGGGTGAATTTTCCTAAAATTTGTTGTCGTTGTTCATATTTTATGATTTCCTATCCAACGGAGCTGTCAGAATGGATTTCCGAGACAACTTTTTTTGACGCGAAAATCAAATGTTATAATGTTCTTTGGTGGGGAAACGTAAACTTCGATTTCGGGAGTTTCCGTGGGTGAATTTTCAGAAAATTTGCTGCCGTTGTTCATATTTTATGATTTCCTATCCAACGAAGCTGTCATAATGGATTTCCGAGACTACTTTTTTTGACGCGAAAATCTCATGCTATAATGTTCTTCGGTGGGGGAACGGAATCTTGGATTTCGGGAGTTTCCGTGGGTGAATTTTCATAAAATTTACAGCCGTTGTTCATGTTTTTTTATTTCCTATCCAACGGAGCTGTCAAAATGGATTTCCCAGACAACTTTTTTTGACGCCAAAATCTCATGTTATAATGTTCTTCGGTGGGGGAATGTAATCTTGGATTTCGGGAGTTTTCGTGGGTGAATTTTCATAAAATTTGCTGTCGTTGTTCATATTTTACGATTTCCTATCCAACGGAGCTGTCAGAATGGATTTCCGAGACAACTTTTTTTGACGCGAAAATCTCATGTTATAATGTTCTTCGGTGGGGAAACGTAATCTTCGATTTTGGGAGTTTCTTTGGGTGAATTTTAATAAAATTTGCTGCCGTAGTTCATATTTTATGATTTCCTATCCAACAGAGCTGTCAATGGATTTTCGAGACAACTTTTTTTGACGCGAATGTCACATGTTATAATGTTCTTCGGTGGGGGAATGTAAGTTTCGATTTCGGGAGTTTCTGTGGGTGAATTTTCATAAAATTTGCTGCCGTTGTTCATATTTTATGATTTTCTATCCAACGGAGCTGTCAGAATGGATTTCCGAGACAACTTTTTTTGACGCGAAAATCTCATGTTATAATGTTCTTCGGTGGGGAAACGTAATCTTCGATTTCGTGAGTTTCCGTGGGTGAATTTTCATAAAATTTGCTGCCGTTGTTCATATTTTTTGATTTCCTATCCAACGGAGCTGTCAGAATGGTTTACCGAGGTAACTTTTTTTTACGCGAAAATCTCATGTTATAATGTTCTTCGGTTGGGGAATGTAATCTTGGATTTCGGTAGTTTCCGTGGGTGAATTTTCCTAAAATTTGTTGTCGTTGTTCATATTTTATGATTTCCTATCCAACGGAGCTGTCAGAATGGATTTCCGAGACAACTTTTTTTGACGCGAAAATCAAATGTTATAATGTTCTTTGGTGGGGAAACGTAAACTTCGATTTCGGGAGTTTCCGTGGGTGAATTTTCAAAAAATTTGCTGCCGTTGTTCATATTTTATGATTTCCTATCCAACGAAGCTGTCATAATGGATTTCCGAGACTACTTTTTTTGACGCGAAAATCTCATGCTATAATGTTCTTCGGTGGGGGAACGGAATCTTGGATTTCGGGAGTTTCCGTGGGTGAATTTTCATAAAATTTACAGCCGTTGTTCATGTTTTTTTATTTCCTATCCAACGGAGCTGTCAAAATGGATTTCCCAGACAACTTTTTTTGACGCCAAAATCTCATGTTATAATGTTCTTCGGTGGGGGAATGTAATCTTGGATTTCGGGAGTTTTCGTGGGTGAATTTTCATAAAATTTGCTGTCGTTGTTCATATTTTACGATTTCCTATCCAACGGAGCTGTCAGAATGGATTTCCGAGACAACTTTTTTTGACGCAAAAATCTCATGTTATAATGTTCTTCGGTGGGGAAACGTAATCTTCGATTTTGGGAGTTTCTTTGGGTGAATTTTAATAAAATTTGCTGCCGTAGTTCATATTTTATGATTTCCTATCCAACAGAGCTGTCAATGGATTTTCGAGACAACTTTTTTTGACGCGAATGTCACATGTTATAATGTTCTTCGGTGGGGGAATGTAAGTTTCGATTTCGGGAGTTTCTGTGGGTGAATTTTCATAAAATTTGCTGCCGTTGTTCATATTTTATGATTTTCTATCCAACGGAGCTGTCAGAATGGATTTCCGAGACAACTTTTTTTGACGCGAAAATCTCATGTTATAATGTTCTTCGGTGGGGAAACGTAATCTTCGATTTCGTGAGTTTCTGTGGGTGAATTTTCATAAAATTTGCTGCCGTTGTTCATATTTTATGATTTCCTATCCAACGGAGCTGTCAGACTGGATTTTCGAGACAACTTTTTTTGACGCGAAAATCACATGTTATAATGTTCTTCGGTGGGGGAACGTAAGTTTCGATTTCGAGAGTTTCTGTGGGTTAATTTTCTTAAAATTTGCTGCCGTTGATCATATTTTATGATTTTCTATCCAATGGAGCTGTCAGAATGGATTTTCGAGACAACTTTTTTTGACGCGAAAATCTCATGTTATAATGTTCTTCGGTGGGGAAACGTAATCTTCAATTTCGGGAGTTTCTGTGGGTGAATTTTCATAAAATTTGCTGCCGTTGTTCATAATTTATGATTTCCTATCCAACGGAGCTGTCAGAATGGATTTCCGAGACTACTTTTTTTGACGCGAAAATCTCATGTTATAATGTTCTTATGTGGGAGAACGTAATCTTGGATTTCGGGAGTTTCCGTGGGTGAATTTTCATAAAATTTGCTACCGTTGTTCATATTTTATGATTTCCTATCCAACGGAGCTGTCAGAATGGATTTCCGAGACTACTTTTTTTGACGCGAAAATCTCATGCTATAATGTTCTTCGGTGGGGGAAAGTAATCTTGGATTTCGGGAGTTTCCGTGGGTGAATTTTCATAAAATTTGCTGCCGTTGTTCATATTTAATGATTTCCTATCCAACGGAGATGTCAGAATGGATTTCCGAGACAACTTTTTTTGACGTGAAAATCTCATGCTATAATGTTCTTCGGTTGGGGAACGGATTCTTCGATTTCGGGAGTTTCCGTGGGTGAATTTTCATAAAATTTACTGCCGTTGTTCATATTTTATGATTTCCTATCCAACGGAGCTGTCAGAATGGATTTTCGAGACAACTTTTTTTGACGTGAAAATCTCATGTTATAATGTTCTTCGGCGGGGGAATGTATTCTTCGATTTCGGGAGTTTCCGTGGGTGAATTTTCATAAAATTTACTGCCGTTGTTCATATTTTTTGATTTCCTATCCAACGGAGCTGTCAGAATGGATTTCCGAGGCAACTTTTTTTTACGCGAAAATCTCATGTTATAATGTTCTTCGGTGGGGGAATGTAATCTTGGATTTCGGGAGTTTCCGTGGGTGAATTTTCATAAAATTTGTTGTCGTTGTTCATATTTTATGATTTCCTATCCAACGGAGTTGTCAGAATGGATTTCTGAGACAACTTTTTTTGACGCGAAAATCAAATGTTATAATGTTCTTTGGTGGGGGAACGTAATCTTCGATTTCGGGAGTTTCCGTGGGTGAATTTTCAGAAAATTTGCTGCCGTTGTTCATATTTTATGATTTCCTATCCAACGGAGCTGTCAGAATGGATTACCGAGACTACATTTTTTGACGCGAAAATCTCATGCTATAATGTTCTTCGGTGGGGGAACGTAATCTTGGATTTCGGGAGTTTCCGTAGGTGAATTTTCATAAAATTTGCTGCCGTTGTTCATATTTTTTGATTTCCTATCCAACGGAGCTGTCAGAATGGATTTCGGAGATAACTTTTTTTGACGCCAAAATCTCATGTTATAATATTCTTCTGTGGG
Source organism: Scutellaria minor (assembly GCA_954870855.1). Lineage (NCBI taxonomy): Eukaryota > Viridiplantae > Streptophyta > Magnoliopsida > Lamiales > Lamiaceae > Scutellaria > Scutellaria minor. The sequence continues at coordinate 2,321,440 of OX940725.1, forward strand.
GGAATGTAATCTTGGATTTCGGGAGTTTTCGTGGGTGAATTTTCATAAAATTTGCTGTCGTTGTTCATATTTTATGATTTCCTATCCAATGGAGCTGTCAGAATGGATTTCCGAGACAACTTTTTTTGACGCGAAAATCTCATGTTATAATGTTCTTCGGTGGGGAAACGTAATCTTCGATTTCGGGAGTTTCTGTGTGTGAAATTTAATAAAATTTGCTGCCGTTGTTCATATTTTATGATTTCCTATCCAACGGAGCTGTCAGAATGGATTTTCGAGACAACTTTTTTTGACGCGAATATCACATGTTATAATGTTCTTCGGTGGGGGAACGTAAGTTTCGATTTCGGGAGTTTCTGTGGGTGAATTTTCATAAATTTCGCTGCCGTTGTTCATATTTTATGATTTTCTATCCAACGGAGCTGTCAGAATGGATTTCCGAGATAACTTTTTTTGACGCGAAAATCTCATGTTATAATGTTCTTCGGTGGGGAAACGTAATCTTCGATTTCGTGAGTTTCTGTGGGTGAATTTTCATTAAATTTGCTGCCGTTGTTCATATTTTATGATTTCCTATCCAACGGAGCTGTCAGACTGAATTTTTGAGACAACTTTTTTTGACGCGAAAATCACATGTTATAATGTTCTTCGGTGGGGGAACGTAAGTTTCGATTTCGAGAGTTTCTGTGTGTGAATTTTCATAAAATTTGCTGCCGTTGTTCATAATTTATGATTTTCTATCCAACGGAGCTGTCAAAATGGATTTCCGAGATAACTTTTTTTGACGCGAAAATCTCATGCTATAATGTTCTTCGGTGGGGGAACGTAATCTTGGATTTTGGAAGTTTCTGTGGGTGAATTTTCATAAAATTTGCTGCCGTTGCTCATATTTTTTGATTTCCTATGCAACGGAGCTGTCAGAATGGATTTCCGAGACAACTTTTTTGGACGCGAAAATCTCTTGTTATAATGTTCTTCGGCGGGAGAATGTAATCTTCGATTTCGGGAGTTTCCATGTGTGAATTTTCAGAAAATTTGCTGCCGTTGTTCATATTTTATGATTTCGTATCCAACGGAGCTGTCAGAAAGGATTTCCGAGACAACTTTTTTGGACGCGAAAATCAAATGTTATAATGTTCTTCTGTGGGGTAACGTAATCTTCGATTTCGGGAGTTTTCGTAGGTGAATTTTCAAAAACTTTGCTGCCATTGTTCATATTTTATGATTTTCTATCCAACGGAGCTGTCAGAATGGATTTCCGAGATAACTTTTTTTGACGCGAAAATCTCATGTTATAATGTTCTTCGGTAGGGAAACGTAATCTTCGATTTCGTGAGTTTCTGTGGGTGAATTTTCATAAAATTTGCTGCCGTTGTTCATATTTTATGATTTCCTATCCAACGGAGCTGTCAGACTGGATTTTCGAGACAACTTTTTTTGACGCGAAAATCACATGTTATAATGTTCTTCGGTGGGGGAACGTAAGTTTCGATTTCGAGAGTTTCTGTGGGTTAATTTTCTTAAAATTTGCTGCCGTTGATCATATTTTATGATTTTCTATCCAACGGAGCTGTCAGAATGGATTTTCGAGACAACTTTTTTGGACGCGAAAATCAAATGTTATAATGTTCTTCTGTGGGGTAACGTAATCTTCGATTTCGGGAGTTTTCGTAGGTGAATTTTCAAAAACTTTGCTGCCATTGTTCATATTTTATGATTTTCTATCCAACGGAGCTGTCAGAATGGATTTCCGAGATAACTTTTTTTGACGCGAAAATCTCATGTTATAATGTTCTTCGGTAGGGAAACGTAATCTTCGATTTCGTGAGTTTTTGTGGGTGAATTTTCATAAAATTTGCTGCCGTTGTTCATATTTTATGATTTCCTATCCAACGGAGCTGTCAGACTGAATTTTCGAGACAACTTTTTTTGACGCGAAAATCACATGTTATAATGTTCTTCGGTGGGGGAACGTAAGTTTCGATTTCGAGAGTTTCTGTGGGTGAATTTTCATAAAATTTGCTGCCGTTGTTCATATTTTTTGATTTCCTATCCAACGGAGTAGTCAGAATGGATTTCCGAGACAACTTTTTTTGACGCAAAAATTTAATGCTATAAAGTTCTTCGGTTGGGGAACGGATTCTTCGATTTCGGGAGTTTCCGTGGGTGAATTTTCATGAAATTTGCTGCTGTTGTTCATATTTTATGATTTCCTATCCAACGGAGCTGTCCGAATGGATTTTCGAGACAACTTTTTTTGACGCGAAAATCTCATGCTATAATGTTCTTAGGTCGGAGAACGTAATCTTGGATTTCGGGAGTTTCCGTGGGTGAATTTTCATAAAATTTGCTGCCGTTGTTCATATTTTTTGATTTCCTATCCAACGGAGCTATCAGAATGGTTTACTGAGGTAACTTTTTTTTACGCGAAAATCTCATGTTATAATGTTCTTCGGTTGGGGAATGTAATCTTGGATTTCGGTAGTTTCCGTGGGTGAATTTTCCTAAAATTTGTTGTCGTTGTTCATATTTTATGATTTCCTATCCAACGGAGCTGTCAGAATGGATTTCCGAGACAACTTTTTTTGACGCGAAAATCAAATGTTATAATGTTCTTTGGTGGGGAAACGTAAACTTCGATTTCGGGAGTTTTCGTGGGTGAATTTTCAGAAAATTTGCTGCCGTTGTTCATATTTTATGATTTCCTATCCAACGGAGCTGTCAGAATGGATTTCCGAGACTACTTTTTTTGACGCAAAAATCTCATGCTATAATGTTCTTCGGTGGGGGAACGGAATCTTGGATTTCGGGAGTTTCCGTGGTTGAATTTTCATAAAATTTACTGCCGTTGTTCATGTTTTTTTATTTCCTATCCAACGGAGCTGTCAGAATGGATTTCCCAGACAACTTTTTTTGACGCCAAAATCTCATGTTATAATGTTCTTCGGTGGGGGAATGTAATCTTGGATTTCGGGAGTTTTCGTGGGTGAATTTTCATAAAATTTGCTGTCGTTGTTCATATTTTACGATTTCCTATCCAACGGAGCTGTCAGAATGGATTTCCGAGACAACTTTTTTTGATGCGAAAATCTCATGTTATAATGTTCTTCGGTGGGGAAACGTAATCTTCGATTTTGGGAGTTTCTTTGGGTGAATTTTAATAAAATTTGCTGCCGTAGTTCATATTTTATGATTTCCTATCCCACAGAGCTGTCAATGGATTTTCGAGACAACTTTTTTTGACGCGAATGTCACATGTTATAATGTTCTTCGGTGGGGGAACGTAAGTTTCGATTTCGGGAGTTTCTGTGAGTGAATTTTCATAAAATTTGCTGCCGTTGTTCATATTTTATGATTTTCTATCCAACGGAGCTGTCAGAATGGATTTCCGAGACAACTTTTTTTGACGCGAAAATCTCATGTTATAATGTTATTCGGTGGGGAAACGTAATCTTCGATTTCGTGAGTTTCTGTGGGTGAATTTTCATAAAATTTGCTGCCGTTGTTCATATTTTATGATTTCCTATCCAACGGAGCTGTCAGACTGGATTTTCGAGACAACTTTTTTTGACGCGAAAATCACATGTTATAATGTTCTTCGGTGGGGGAACGTAAGTTTCGATTTCGAGAGTTTCTGTGGGTTAATTTTCTTAAAATTTGCTGCCGTTGATCATATTTTATGATTTTCTATCCAACGGAGCTGTCAGAATGGATTTTCGAGACAACTTTTTTTGACGCGAAAATCTCATGTTATAATGTTCTTCGGTGGGAAAACGTAATCTTCGATTTCGGGAGTTTCTGTGGGTGAATTTTCATAAAATTTGCTGCCGTTGTTCATAATTTATGATTTCCTATCCAACGGAGCTGTCAGAATGGATTACCGAGACTACTTTTTTTGACGCGAAAATCTCATGCTATAATGTTCTTATGTGGGAGAACGTAATCTTGGATTTCGGGAGTTTCCGTGGGTGAATTTTCATAAAATTTGCTACCGTTGTTCATATTTTATGATTTCCTATCCAACGGAGCTGTCAGAATCGATTTCCGAGACTACTTTTTTTGACGCGAAAATCTCATGCTATAATGTTCTTCGGTGGGGGAAAGTAATCTTGGATTTCGGGAGTTTCCGTGGGTGAATTTTCATAAAATTTGCTGCCGTTGTTCATATTTAATGATTTCCTATCCAACGGAGATGTCAGAATGGATTTCCGAGACAACTTTTTTTGACGTGAAAATCTCATGCTATAATGTTCTTCGGTTGGGGAACGGATTCTTCGATTTCGGGAGTTTCCGTGGGTGAATTTTCATGAAATTTACTGCCGTTGTTCATATTTTATGATTTCCTATCCAACGGAGCTGTCAGAATGGATTTCCGAGACAATTTTTTTGACGCGAAAATCTCATGTTATAATGTTCTTCGGCGGGGGAATGTATTCTTCGATTTCGGAAGTTTCCGTGGGTGAATTTTCATAAAATTTACTGCCGTTGTTCATATTTTTTGATTTCCTATCCAACGGAGCTGTCAGAATGGATTTCCGAGGCAACTTTTTTTTACGCGAAAATCTCATGTTATAATGTTCTTCGGTGGGGGAATGTAATCTTGGATTTCGGGAGTTTCCGTGGGTGAATTTTCATAAAATTTGTTGTCGTTGTTCATATTTTATGATTTCCTATCCAACGGAGTTGTCAGAATGTATTTCTGAGACAACTTTTTTTGACGCGAAAATCAAATGTTATAATGTTCTTTGGTGGGGGAACGTAATCTTCGATTTCGGGAGTTTCCGTGGGTGAATTTTCAGAAAATTTGCTGCCGTTGTTCATATTTTATGATTTCCTATCCAACGGAGCTGTCAGAATGGATTACCGAGACTACATTTTTTGACGCGAAAATCTCATGCTATAATGTTCTTCGGTGGGGGAACGTAATCTTGGATTTCGGGAGTTTCCGTGGGTGAATTTTCATAAAATTTGCTGCCGTTGTTCATATTTTTTGATTTCCTATCCAACGGAGCTGTCAGAATGGATTTCGGAGACAACTTTTTTTGACGCCAAAATCTCATGTTATAATATTCTTCGGTGGGGGAATGTAATCTTGGATTTCGGGAGTTTTCGTGGGTGAATTTTCATAAAATTTGCTGTCGTTGTTCATATTTTATGATTTCCTATCCAATGGAGCTGTCAGAATGGATTTCCGAGACAACTTTTTTTGACGCGAAAATCTCATGTTATAATGTTCTTCGGTGGGGAAACGTAATCTTCGATTTCGGGAGTTTCTGTGGGTGAATTTTAATAAAATTTGCTGCCGTTGTTCATATTTTATGATTTCCTATCCAACGGAGCTGTCAGAATGGATTTTCAAGACAACTTTTTTTGACGCGAATATCACATGTTATAATGTTCTTCGGTGGGGGAACGTAAGTTTCGATTTCGGGATTTTCTGTGGGTGAATTTTCATAAAATTCGCTGCCGTTGTTCATATTTTATGATTTTCTATCCAACGGAGCTGTCAGAATGGATTTCCGAGATAACTTTTTTTGACGCGAAAATCTCATGTTATAATGTTCTTCGGTGGGGAAACGTAATCTTCGATTTCGTGAGTTTCTGTGGGTGAATTTTCATAAAATTTGCTGCCGTTGTTCATATTTTATGATTTCCTATCCAACGGAGCTGTCAGACTGAATTTTTGAGACAACTTTTTTTGACGCGAAAATCACATGTTATAATGTTCTTCGATGGGGGAACGTAAGTTTCGATTTCGAGAGTTTCTGTGGGTGAATTTTCATAAAATTTGTTGCCGTTGTTCATAATTTATGATTTTCTATCCAACGGAGCTGTCAGAATGGATTTTCGAGACAACTTTTTTTGACGCGAAAATCTCATGTTATAATGTTCTTCGGTGGGGAAACGTAATCTTCGATTTCGGGAGTTTCTGTGGGTGAATTTTCATAAAATTTGCTGCCGTTGTTCATATTTTTTGATTTCCTATGCAACGGAGCTGTCAGAATGGATTTCCGAGACAACTTTTTTGGACGCGAAAATCTCTTGTTATAATGTTCTTCGGCGGGAGAATGTAATCTTCGATTTCGGGAGTTTCCATGTGTGAATTTTCAGAAAATTTGCTGCCGTTGTTCATATTTTATGATTTCCTATCCAACGGAGCTGTCAGAAAGGATTTCCGAGACAACTTTTTTGGACACGAAAATCAAATGTTATAATGTTCTTCTGTGGGGTAACGTAATCTTCGATTTCGGGAGTTTTCGTAGGTAAATTTTCAAAAACTTTGCTGCCATTGTTCATATTTTATGATTTCCTATCCAACGGAGCTGTCAGAATGGATTTCCGAGACAACTTTTTTGGACGCGAATATCAAATGTTCTAATGTTCTTCGGTGGGGGAACGTAATCTTCGATTTCGGGAGTTTCCGTGGGTGAATTTTCAAAAAATTTGCTGCCATTGTTCATATTTTATGATTTCCTATCCAACGGAGCAGTCAGAATGGATTTCTGAGACAACTTTTTTTGACTCGAAAATCTCATGCTATAATGTTCTTCGGTTGGGGAACGGATTCTTCGATTTCGGGAGTTTCCGTGGGTGAATTTTCATGAAATTTGCTGCCGTTGTTCATATTTTATGATTTCCTATCCAACGGAGCTGTCATAATGGATTTTCGAGATAACTTTTTTTGACGCGAAAATCTCATGCTATAATGTTCTTATGTGGGAAAACGTAATCTTGGATTTCGGGAGTTTCCGTGGGTGAATTTTCATAAAATTTGCTACCGTTGTTCATATTTTATGATTTCCTATCCAACGGAGCTGTCAGAATGGATTTCCGAGACTACTTTTTTTGACGCGAAAATCACATGCTATAATGTTCTTCGGTGGGGGAAAGTAATCTTGGATTTCGGGAGTTTCCGTGGGTGAGTTTTCATAAAATTTGCTGCCGTCGTTCATATTTAATGATTTCCTATCCAACGGAGATGTCAGAATGGATTTCCGAGACAACTTTTTTTGACGTGAAAATCTCATGCTATAATGTCTTCGATTGGGGAACGGATTCTTCGATATCGGGAGTTTCCGTTGGTGAGTTTTCATGAAATTTACTGCCGTTGTTCATATTTTATGATTTCCTATCCAACGGAGCTGTCAGAATGGATTTCCGAGACAACTTTTTTTGACGCGAAATTCTCATATTATAATGTTCTTCGGCGGGGGAATGTATTCTTCGATTTCGGGAGTTTCCGTGGGTGAATTTTCAGAAAATTTGCTGCCGTTGTTCATATTTTTTGATTTCCTATCCAACGGAGCTGTCAGAATGGATTTCCGAGGCAACTTTTTTTTACGCGAAAATCTCATTTTATAATGTTCTTCGGTGGGGGAATGTAATCTTGGATTTCGGGAGTTTTCGTGGGTGAATTTTCATAAAATTTGTTGTCGTTGTTCATATTTTATGATTTCCTATCCAACGGAGCTGTCAGAATGGATTTCCGAGACAACTTTTTTTGACGCGAAAATCAGATGTTATAATGTTCTTTGGTGGGGGAACGTAATCTTCGATTTCGGGAGTTTCCGTGGGTGAATTTTCAAAAAATTTGCTGTCGTTGTTCATATTTTATGATTTCCTATCCAACGGAGCTGTCAGAATGGATTACCGAGACTACTTTTTTTGACGCGAAAATCTCATGCTATAATGTTCTTCGGTGGGGGAACGTAATCTTGGATTTCGGGAGTTTCCGTGGGTGAATTTTCATAAAATTTGCTGCCGTTGTTCATATTTTTTGATTTCCTATCCAACGGAGCTGTCAGAATGGATTTCCGAGACAACTTTTTTTGACGCCAAAATCTCATGTTATAATGTTCTTCGGTGGGGGAATGTAATCTTGGATTTCGGGAGTTTTCGTGTGTGAATTTTCATAAAATTTGCTGCCGTTGTTCATATTTTATGATTTCCTATCCAATGGAGCTGTCAGAATGGATTTCCGAGACAACTTTTTTTGACGCGAAAATCTCATGTTATAATGTTCTTCGGTGGGGAAACGTAATCTTCGATTTCGGGAGTTTCTGTGGGTGAATTTTAATAAAATTTGCTGCCGTTGTTCATATTTTATGATTTCCTATCCAACGGAGCTGTCAGAATAGATTTTCGAGACAACTTTTTTTGACGCGAATATCACATGTTATAATGTTCTTCGGTGGGGGAACGTAAGTTTCGATTTCGAGAGTTTCTGTGGGTGAATTTTCATAAAATTCGCTGCCGTTGTTCATATTTTATGATTTTCTATCCAACGGAGCTGTTAGAATGGATTTCCGAGATAACTTTTTTTGACGCGAAAATCTCATGTTATAATGTTCTTCGGTAGGGAAACGTAATCTTCGATTTCGTGAGTTTCTGTGGGTAAATTTTCATAAAATTTGCTGCCGTTGTTCATATTTTATGATTTCTTATCCAACGTAGCTGTCAGACTGAATTTTCGAGACAACTTTTTTTGACGCGAAAATCACATGTTATAATGTTCTTCGGTGGGGGAACGTAAGTTTCGATTTCGAGAGTTTCTGTGGGTGAATTTTCATAAAATTTGCTGCCGTTGTTCATATTTTTTGATTTCCTATCCAACGGAGTAGTCAGAATGGATTTCCGAGACAACTTTTTTTGACGCAAAAATCTAATGCTATAAAGTTCTTCGGTTGGGGAACGGATTCTTCGATTTCGGGAGTTTCCGTGGGTGAATTTTCATGAAATTTGCTGCTGTTGTTCATATTTTATGATTTCCTATCCAACGGAGCTGTCAGAATGGATTTTCGAGACAACTTTTTTTGACGCGAAAATCTCATGCTATAATGTTCTTAGGTCGGAGAACGTAATCTTGGATTTCGGGAGTTTCCGTGGGTGAATTTTCATAAAATTTGCTGCCGTTGTTCATATTTTTTGATTTCCTATCCAACGGAGCTATCAGAATGGATTACCGAGGTAACTTTTTTTTACGCGAAAATCTCATGTTATAATGTTCTTCGGTTGGGGAATGTAATCTTGGATTTCGGTAGTTTCCGTGGGTGAATTTTCCTAAAATTTGTTGTCGTTGTTCATATTTTATGATTTCCTATCCAACGGAGCTGTCAGAATGGATTTCCGAGACAACTTTTTTTGACGCGAAAATCAAATGTTATAATGTTCTTTGGTGGGGAAACGTAAACTTCGATTTCGGGAGTTTCCGTGGGTGAATTTTCAGAAAATTTGCTGCCGTTGTTCATATTTTATGATTTCCTATCCAACGGAGCTGTCAGAATGGATTTCCGAGACTACTTTTTTTGACGCGAAAATCTCATGCTATAATGTTCTTCGGTGGGGGAACGGAATCTTGGATTTCGGGAGTTTCCGTGGGTGAATTTTCATAAAATTTACTGCCGTTGTTCATGTTTTTTTATTTCCTATCCAACGGAGCTGTCAGAATGGATTTCCCAGACAACTTTTTTTGACGCCAAAATCTCATGTAATAATGTTCTTCGGTGGGGGAATGTAATCTTGGATTTCGGGAGTTTTCGTGGGTGAATTTTCATAAAATTTGCTGTCGTTGTTCATATTTTACGATTTCATATCCAACGGAGCTGTCAGAATGGATTTCCGAGACAACTTTTTTTGACACGAAAATCTCATGTTATAATGTTCTTCGGTGGGGAAACGTAATCTTCGATTTTGGGAGTTTCTTTGGGTGAATTTTAATAAAATTTGCTGCCGTAGTTCATATTTTATGATTTCCTATCCAACAGAGCTGTCAATGGATTTTCGAGACAACTTTTTTTGACGCGAATGTCACATGTTATAATGTTCTTCGGTAGGGGAACGTAAGTTTCGATTTCGAGAGTTTCTGTGTGTGAATTTTCATAAAATTTGCTGCCGTTGTTCATAATTTATGATTTTCTATCCAACGGAGCTGTCAAAATGGATTTCCGAGACAACTTTTTTTGACGCGAAAATCTCATGCTATAATGTTCTTCGGTGGGGGAACGTAATCTTGGATTTTGGAAGTTTCTGTGGGTGAATTTTCATAAAATTTGCTGCCGTTGCTCATATTTTTTGATTTCCTATGCAACGGAGCTGTCAGAATGGATTTCCGAGACAACTTTTTTGGACGCGAAAATCTCTTGTTATAATGTTCTTCGGCGGGAGAATGTAATCTTCGATTTCGGGAGTTTCCATGTGTGAATTTTCAGAAAATTTGCTGCCGTTGTTCATATTTTATGATTTCCTATCCAACGGAGCTGTCAGAAAGGATTTCCGAGACAACTTTTTTGGACGCGAAAATCAAATGTTATAATGTTCTTCTGTGGGGTAACGTAATCTTCGATTTCGGGAGTTTTCGTAGGTGAATTTTCAAAAACTTTGCTGCCATTGTTCATATTTTATGATTTTCTATCCAACGGAGCTGTCAGAATGGATTTCCGAGATAACTTTTTTTGACGCGAAAATCTCATGTTATAATGTTCTTCGGTAGGGAAACGTAATCTTCGATTTCGTGAGTTTCTGTGGGTGAATTTTCATAAAATTTGCTGCCGTTATTCATATTTTATGATTTCCTATCCAACGGAGCTGTCAGACTGGATTTTCGAGACAACTTTTTTTGACGCAAAAATCACATGTTATAATGTTCTTCGGTGGGGGAACGTAAGTTTCGATTTCGAGAGTTTCTGTGGGTTAATTTTATTAAAATTTGCTGCCGTTGATCATATTTTATGATTTTCTATCCAACGTAGCTGTCAGAATGGATTTTCGAGACAACTTTTTTGGACGCGAAAATCAAATGTTATAATGTTCTTCTGTGGGGTAACGTAATCTTCGATTTCGGGAGTTTTCGTAGGTGAATTTTCAAAAACTTTGCTGCCATTGTTCATATTTTATGATTTTCTATCCAACGGAGCTGTCAGAATGGATTTCCGAGATAACTTTTTTTAACGCGAAAATCTCATGTTATAATGTTCTTCGGTAGGGAAACGTAATCTTCGATTTCGTGAGTTTCTGTGGGTGAATTTTCATAAAATTTGCTGCCGTTGTTCATATTTTATGATTTCCTATCCAACGGAGCTGTCAGAATGGATTTTCGAGACAACTTTTTTTGACGCGAAAATCTCATGTTATAATGTTCTCGGTGGGAAAACGTAATCTTCGATTTCGGGAGTTTCTGTGGGTGAATTTTCATAAAATTTGCTGCCGTTGTTCATAATTTATGATTTCCTATCCAACGGAGCTGTCAGAATGGATTTCCGAGACAACTTTTTTTGACGCAAAAATCTAATGCTATAAAGTTCTTCGGTTGGGGAACGGATTCTTCGATTTCGGGAGTTTCCGTGGGTGAATTTTCATGAAATTTGCTGCTGTTGTTCATATTTTATGATTTCCTATCCAACGGAGCTGTCCGAATGGATTTTCGAGACAACTTTTTTTGACGCGAAAATCTCATGCTATAATGTTCTTAGGTCGGAGAACGTAATCTTGGATTTCGGGAGTTTCCGTGGGTGAATTTTCATAAAATTTGCTGCCGTTGTTCATATTTTTTGATTTCCTATCCAACGGAGCTATCAGAATGGTTTACTGAGGTAACTTTTTTTTACGCGAAAATCTCATGTTATAATGTTCTTCGGTTGGGGAATGTAATCTTGGATTTCGGTAGTTTCCGTGGGTGAATTTTCCTAAAATTTGTTGTCGTTGTTCATATTTTATGATTTCCTATCCAACGGAGCTGTCAGAATGGATTTCCGAGACAACTTTTTTTGACGCGAAAATCAAATGTTATAATGTTCTTTGGTGGGGAAACGTAAACTTCGATTTCGGGAGTTTTCGTGGGTGAATTTTCAGAAAATTTGCTGCCGTTGTTCATATTTTATGATTTCCTATCCAACGGAGCTGTCAGAATGGATTTCCGAGACTACTTTTTTTGACGCGAAAATCTCATGCTATAATGTTCTTCGGTGGGGGAACGGAATCTTGGATTTCGGGAGTTTCCGTGGTTGAATTTTCATAAAATTTACTGTCGTTGTTCATGTTTTTTTATTTCCTATCCAACGCAGCTGTCAGAATGGATTTCCCAGACAACTTTTTTTGACGCCAAAATCTCATGTTGTAATGTTCTTCGGTGGGGGAATGTAATCTTGGATTTCGGGAGTTTTCGTGGGTGAATTTTCATAAAATTTGCTGTCGTTGTTCATATTTTACGATTTCCTATCCAACGGAGCTGTCAGAATGGATTTCCGAGACAACTTTTTTTGATGCGAAAATCTCATGTTATAATGTTCTTCGGTGGGGAAACGTAATCTTCGATTTTGGGAGTTTCTTTGGGTGAATTTTAATAAAATTTGCTGCCGTAGTTCATATTTTATGATTTCCTATCCAACAGAGCTGTCAATGGATTTTCGAGACAACTTTTTTTGACGCGAATGTCACATGTTATAATGTTCTTCAGTGGGGGAACGTAAGTTTCGATTTCGGGAGTTTCTGTGAGTGAATTTTCATAAAATTTGCTGCCGTTGTTCATATTTTATGATTTTCTATCCAACGGAGCTGTCAGAATGGATTTCCGAGACAACTTTTTTTGACGCGAAAATCTCATGTTATAATGTTCTTCGGTGGGGAAACGTAATCTTCGATTTCGTGAGTTTCTGTGGGTGAATTTTCATAAAATTTGCTGCCGTTGTTCATATTTTATGATTTCCTATCCAACGGAGCTGTCAGACTGGATTTTCGAGACAACTTTTTTTGACGCGAAAATCACATGTTATAATGTTCTTCGGTGGGGGAACGTAAGTTTCGATTTCGAGAGTTTCTGTGGGTTAATTTTCTTAAAATTTGCTGCCGTTGATCATATTTTATGATTTTCTATCCAACGGAGCTGTCAGAATGGATTTTCGAGACAACTTTTTTTGACGCGAAAATCTCATGTTATAATGTTCTCGGTGGGAAAACGTAATCTTCGATTTCGGGAGTTTCTATGGGTGAATTTTCATAAAATTTGCTGCCGTTGTTCATAATTTATGATTTCCTATCCAACGGAGCTGTCAGAATGGATTTCCGAGACTACTTTTTTTGACGCGAAAATCTCATGCTATAATGTTCTTATGTGGGAGAACGTAATCTTGGATTTCGGGAGTTTCCGTGGGTGAATTTTCATAAAATTTGCTACCGTTGTTCATATTTTATGATTTCCTATCCAACGGAGCTGTCAGAATGGATTTCCGAGACTACTTTTTTTGACGCGAAAATCTCATGCTATAATGTTCTTCGGTGGGGGAAAGTAATCTTGGATTTCGGGAGTTTCCGTGGGTGAATTTTCATAAAATTTGCTGCCGTTGTTCATATTTAATTATTTCCTATCCAACGGAGATGTCAGAATGGATTTCCGAGACAACTTTTTTTGACGTGAAAATCTCATGCTATAATGTTCTTCGGTTGGGGAACGGATTCTTCGATTTCGGGAGTTTCCGTGGGTGAATTTTCATGAAATTTACTGCCGTTGTTCATATTTTATGATTTCCTATCCAACGGAGCTGTCAGAATGGATTTCCGAGACAATTTTTTTGACGCGAAAATCTCATGTTATAATGTTCTTCGGCGGGGGAATGTATTCTTCGATTTCGGAAGTTTCCGTGGGTGAATTTTCATAAAATTTACTGCCGTTGTTCATATTTTTTGATTTCCTATCCAACGGAGCTGTCAGAATGGATTTCCGAGGCAACTTTTTTTTACGCGAAAATCTCATGTTATAATGTTCTTCGGTGGGGGAATGTAATCTTGGATTTCGAGAGTTTCCGTGGGTGAATTTTCATAAAATTTGTTGTCGTTGTTCATATTTTATGATTTCCTATCCAACGGAGTTGTCAGAATGTATTTCTGAGACAACTTTTTTTGACGCGAAAATCAAATGTTATAATGTTCTTTGGTGGGGGAACGTAATCTTCGATTTCGGGAGTTTCCGTGGGTGAATTTTCAGAAAATTTGCTGCCGTTGTTCATATTTTATGATTTCCTATCCAACGGAGCTGTCAGAATGGATTACCGAGACTACATTTTTTGACGCGAAAATCTCATGCTATAATGTTCTTCGGTGGGGGAACGTAATCTTGGATTTCGGGAGTTTCCGTGGGTGAATTTTCATAAAATTTGCTGCCGTTGTTCATATTTTTTGATTTCCTATCCAACGGAGCTGTCAGAATGGATTTCGGAGACAACTTTTTTTGACGCCAAAATCTCATGTTATAATATTCTTCGGTGGGGGAATGTAATCTTGGATTTCAGGAGTTTTCGTGGGTGAATTTTCATAAAATTTGTTGTCGTTGTTCATATTTTATGATTTCCTATCCAATGGAGCTGTCAGAATGGATTTCCGAGACAACTTTTTTTGACGCGAAAATCTCATGTTATAATGTTCTTCGGTGGGGAAACGTAATCTTCGATTTCGGGAGTTTCTGTGGGTGAATTTTAATAAAATTTGCTGCCGTTGTTCATATTTTATGATTTCCTATCCAACGGAGCTGTCATAATGGATTTTCGAGACAACTTTTTTTGACGCGAATATCACATGTTATAATGTTCTTCGGTGGGGGAACGTAAGTTTCGATTTCGGGAGTTTCTGTGGGTGAATTTTCATAAAATTCGCTGCCATTGTTCATATTTTATGATTTTCTATCCAACGGAGCTGTCAGAATGGATTTCCGAGATAACTTTTTTTGACGCGAAAATCTCATGTTATAATGTTCTTCGTTGGGGAAACGTAATCTTCGATTTCGTGAGTTTCTGTGGGTGAATTTTCATAAAATTTGCTGCCGTTGTTCATATTTTATGATTTCCTATCCAACGGAGCTGTCAGACTGAATTTTTGAGACAACTTTTTTTGACGCGAAAATCACATGTTATAATGTTCTTCGGTGGGGGAACGTAAGTTTCGATTTCGAGAGTTTCTGTGGGTGAATTTTCATAAAATTTGCTGCCGTTGTTCATAATTTATGATTTTCTATCCAACGGAGCTGTCAGAATGGATTTTCGAGACAACTTTTTTTGACGCGAAAATCTCATGTTATAATGTTCTTCGGTGGGGAAACGTAATCTTCGATTTCGGGAGTTTCTGTGGGTGAATTTTCATAAAATTTGCTGCCGTTGTTCATATTTTTTGATTTCCTATGCAACGGAGCTGTCAGAATGGATTTCCGAGACAACTTTTTTGGACGCGAAAATCTCTTGTTATAATGTTCTTCGGCGGGAGAATGTAATCTTCGATTTCGGGAGTTTCCATGTGTGAATTTTCAGAAAATTTGCTGCCGTTGTTCATATTTTATGATTTCCTATCCAACGGAGCTGTCAGAAAGGATTTCTGAGACAACTTTTTTGGACACGAAAATCAAATGTTATAATGTTCTTCTGTGGGGTAACGTAATCTTCGATTTCGGGAGTTTTCGTAGGTGAGTTTTCATGAAATTTACTGCCGTTGTTCATATTTTATGATTTCCTATCCAACGGAGCTGTCAGAATGGATTTCCGAGACAACTTTTTTTGACGCGAAATTCTCATATTATAATGTTCTTCGGCGGGGGAATGTATTCTTCGATATCGGGAGTTTCCGTTGGTGAGTTTTCATGAAATTTACTGCCGTTGTTCATATTTTATGATTTCCTATCCAACGGAGCTGTCAGAATGGATTTCCGAGACAACTTTTTTTGACGCGAAATTCTCATATTATAATGTTCTTCGGCGGGGGAATGTATTCTTCGATTTCGGGAGTTTTCGTGGGTGAATTTTCAGAAAATTTGCTGCCGTTGTTCATATTTTTTGATTTCCTATCCAACGGAGCTGTCAGAATGGATTTCCGAGGCAACTTTTTTTTACGCGAAAATCTCATGTTATAATGTTCTTCGGTGGGGGAATGTAATCTTGGATTTCGGGAGTTTTCGTGGGTGAATTTTCATAAAATTTGTTGTCGTTGTTCATATTTTATGATTTCCTATCCAACGGAGCTGTCAGAATGGATTTCCGAGACAACTTTTTTTGACGCGAAAATCAGATGTTATAATGTTCTTTGGTGGGGGAACGTAATCTTCGATTTCGGGAGTTTCCGTGGGTGAATTTTCAGAAAATTTGCTGCCGTTGTTCATATTTTATGATTTCCTATCCAACGGAGCTGTCAGAATGGATTACCGAGACTACTTTTTTTGACGCGAAAATCTCATGCTATAATGTTCTTCGGTGGGGGAACGTAATCTTGGATTTCGGGAGTTTCCGTGGGTGAATTTTCATAAAATTTGCTGCCGTTGTTCATATTTTTTGATTTCCTATCCAACGGAGCTGTCAGAATGGATTTCCGAGACAACTTTTTTTGACGCCAAAATCTCATGTTATAATGTTCTTCGGTGGGGGAATGTAATCTTGGATTTCGGGAGTTTTCGTTTGTGAATTTTCATAAAATTTGCTGCCGTTGTTCATATTTTATGATTTCCTATCCAATGGAGCTGTCAGAATGGATTTCCGAGACAACTTTTTTTGACGCGAAAATCTCATGTTATAATGTTCTTCGGTGGGGAAACGTAATCTTCGATTTCGGGAGTTTCTGTGGGTGAATTTTAATAAAATTTGCTGCCGTTGTTCATATTTTATGATTTCCTATCCAACGGAGCTGTCAGAATAGATTTTCGAGACAACTTTTTTTGACGCGAATATCACATGTTATAATGTTCTTCGGTGGGGGAACGTAAGTTTCGATTTCGAGAGTTTCTGTGGGTGAATTTTCATAAAATTCGCTGCCGTTGTTCATATTTTATGATTTTCTATCCAACGGAGCTGTTAGAATGGATTTCCGAGATAACTTTTTTTGACGCGAAAATCTCATGTTATAATGTTCTTCGGTAGGGAAACGTAATCTTCGATTTCGTGAGTTTCTGTGGGTGAATTTTCATAAAATTTGCTGCCGTTGTTCATATTTTATGATTTCTTATCCAACGTAGCTGTCAGACTGAATTTTCGAGACAACTTTTTTTGACGCGAAAATCACATGTTATAATGTTCTTCGGTGGGGGAACGTAAGTTTCGATTTCGAGAGTTTCTGTGGGTGAATTTTCATAAAATTTGCTGCCGTTGTTCATATTTTTTGATTTCCTATCCAACGGAGCTGTCAGAATGGATTTTCGAGACAACTTTTTTTGACGCGAAAATCTCATGCTATAATGTTCTTAGGTCGGAGAACGTAATCTTGGATTTCGGGAGTTTCCGTGGGTGAATTTTCATAAAATTTGCTGCCGTTGTTCATATTTTTTGATTTCCTATCCAACGGAGCTATCAGAATGGATTACCGAGGTAACTTTTTTTTACGCGAAAATCTCATGTTATAATGTTCTTCGGTTGGGGAATGTAATATTGGATTTCGGTAGTTTCCGTGGGTGAATTTTCCTAAAATTTGTTGTCGTTGTTCATATTTTATGATTTCCTATCCAACGGAGCTGTCAGAATGGATTTCCGAGACAACTTTTTTTGACGCGAAAATCAAATGTTATAATGTTCTTTGGTGGGGAAACGTAAACTTCGATTTCGGGAGTTTCCGTGGGTGAATTTTCAGAAAATTTGCTGCCGTTGTTCATATTTTATGATTTCCTATCCAACGGAGCTGTCAGAATGGATTTCCGAGACTACTTTTTTTGACGCGAAAATCTCATGCTATAATGTTCTTCGGTGGGGGAACGGAATCTTGGATTTCGGGAGTTTCCGTGGGTGAATTTTAATAAAATTTACTGCCGTTGTTCATGTTTTTTTATTTCCTATCCAACGGAGCTGTCAGAATGGATTTCCCAGACAACTTTTTTTGACGCCAAAATCTCATGTAATAATGTTCTTCGGTGGGGGAATGTAATCTTGGATTTCGGGAGTTTTCGTGGGTGAATTTTCATAAAATTTGCTGTCGTTGTTCATATTTTACGATTTCCTATCCAACGGAGCTGTCAGAATGGATTTCCGAGATAACTTTTTTTGACACGAAAATCTCATGTTATAATGTTCTTCGGTGGGGAAACGTAATCTTCGATTTTGGGAGTTTCTTTGGGTGAATTTTAATAAAATTTGCTGCCGTAGTTCATATTTTATGATTTCCTATCCAACAGAGCTGTCAATGGATTTTCGAGACAACTTTTTTTGACGCGAATGTCACATGTTATAATGTTCTTCGGTGGGGGAACGTAAGTTTCGATTTCGGGAGTTTCTGTGGGTGAATTTTCATAAAATTTGCTGCCGTTGTTCATATTTTATGATTTTCTATCCAACGGAGCTGTCAGAATGGATTTCCGAGACAACTTTTTTTGACGCGAAAATCTCATGTTATAATGTTCTTCGGTGGGGAAACGTAATCTTCGATTTCGTGAGTTTCTTGGGTGAATTTTCATAAAATTTGCTGCCGTTGTTCATATTTTATGATTTCCTATCCAACGGAGCTGTCAGACTGGATTTTCGAGACAACTTTTTTTGACGCGAAAATCACATGTTATAATGTTCTTCGGTGGGGGAACGTAAGTTTCGATTTCGAGAGTTTCTGTGGGTTAATTTTCTTAAAATTTGCTGCCGTTGATCATATTTTATGATTTTCTATCCAACGGAGCTGTCAGAATGGATTTTCGAGACAACTTTTTTTGACGCGAAAATCTCATGTTATAATGTTCTTTGGTGGGAAAACGTAATCTTCGATTTCGGGAGTTTCTGTGGGTGAATTTTCATAAAATTTGCTGCCGTTGTTCATAATTTATGATTTCCTATCCAACGGAGCTGTCAGAATGGATTTCCGAGACTACTTTTTTTGACGCGAAAATCTCATGCTATAATGTTCTTATGTGGGAGAACGTAATCTTGGATTTCGGGAGTTTCCGTGGGTGAATTTTCATAAAATTTGCTACCGTTGTTCATATTTTATGATTTCCTATCCAACGGAGCTGTCAGAATGGATTTCCGAGACTACTTTTTTTGACGCGAAAATCTCATGCTATAATGTTCTTCGGTGGGGGAACGTAATCTTGGATTTCGGTAGTTTCCGTGGGTGAATTTTCATAATATTTGCTGCCGTTGTTCATATTTAATGAGTTCCTATCCAACGGAGCTGTAAGAATGGATTTCCGAGACAACTTTTTTTGACGTGAAAATCTCATGCTATAATGTTCTTCGGTTTGGGAACGGATTCTTCTATTTCGGGAGTTTCCGTGGGTAAATTTTTACGAAATTTGCTGCCGTTGTTCATATTTTATGATTTCCTATCCAACGGAGCTGTCAGAATGGATTTTAGAGACAACTTTTTTTGACGCGAAAATCTTATGTTATAATGTTCTTCGGTGGGGGAACGTAATCTTGGATTTCGGGAGTTTCCGTTGGTGAATTTTCTTAAAATTTGCTGTCGTTCATATTTTATGATTTTCTATCCAACGGAGCTGTCAGAATGGATTTCCGAGACAACTTTTTTTGACGCGAAAATCTCATGTTATAATGTTCTTCGGTGGGGGAACGTAATCTTCGATTTCAGGAGTTTCTGTGGGTGAATTTTCATAAAATTTGCTACCGTTGTTCATATTTTATGATTTTCTATGCAACGGTGCTGTCAGAATGGATTTCCAAGACAACTTTTTTGACGCGAAAATCTCATGTTATAATGTTCTTCGGTGGGGAAACGTAATCTTCGATTTCGGGAGTTTCTGTGGGTGAATTTTCATAAAATTTGCTGCCGTTGTTCATATTTTATGATTTCCTATCCAACGGAGCTGTCAGAATGGATTTCCGAGACAACTTTTTTTGACGTGAAAATCACATGTTATAATGTTCTTCGGTGGGGGAACGTAATCTTGGATTTCGGAAGTTTCTGTGGGTGAATTTTCATAAAATTTACTGCCGTTGTTCATATTTTTTGATTGCCTATCCAACGGAGCTGTCAGAATGGATTTCTTAGACAACTTTTTTGGACGCGATAATCAAATGTTATAATGTTCTTCGGTGGGGGAACGTAATCTTCGATTTCGGGAGTTTCCGTAGGTGAATTTTCAGAAAATTTGCTGCCATCGTTCATATTTTATGATTTCCTACCCAACGGAGCTGTCAGCATGGATTTTCGAGATAATTTTTTTTGACGCGAAAATCTCATGCTATAATGTTCTTCGGTGGGGGAACGTAATCTTTGATTTCGGGAGTTTCCGTGGGTGAATTTTTATAAAATTTTGCAGCCGTTGTTCATATTTAATGATTTCCTATCCAACGGAGCTGTCAGAATGGATTTCCGAGACAACTTTTTTTGACGCGAAAATCTTATGCTATAATGTTTTTCGGTGGGGGAACGGATTCTTCGATTTCGAGAGTTTCCGTGGGTGAATTTTCATGAAATTTGATGCCGTTGTTCATATTTTTTGATTTCCTATCCAACGGAGCTGTCAGAATGGATTTTAGAGACAACTTTTTTTGACGCGAAAACCTCATGTCATAATGTTCTTCGGTGGGGGAACGTAATCTTGGATTTCGGAAGTTTCCGTGGGTGAATTTTCTTAAAATTTGCTGCCGTTGTTCATATTTTTTGATTTCCTATCCAACGGAGCTGTCAGAATGGATTTCTGAGAAAACTTTTTGGGACGCGAAAATCAAATGTTATAATGTTTTTCGGTTGGGGAACGTAATCTTCGATTTCGGGAGTTTCCGTAGGTGAATTTTCAGAAAATTTGCTGCCATCGTTCATATTTTATGATTTCCTATCCAACGGAGCTGTCAGAATTGATTTCCGAGACAAC
This sequence comes from Scutellaria minor, assembly GCA_954870855.1. Classification (NCBI taxonomy): domain Eukaryota; kingdom Viridiplantae; phylum Streptophyta; class Magnoliopsida; order Lamiales; family Lamiaceae; genus Scutellaria; species Scutellaria minor. Next base: position 2,342,207 of record OX940725.1, read on the forward strand.
TATTTTTGACGAGAAAATCTCATGCTATAATGTTCTTCGGTGGGGGAACGTAATCTTGGATTTCGGGAGTTTCCGTGGGTGAATTTTTATAAAATTTTGCTGCCGTTGTTCATATTTTATGATTTCCTATCCAACGGAGCTGTCAGAATGGATTTACGAGACAACTTTTTTTGACGCCAAAATCTCATGTTATAATATTCTTCGGTGGGGGAATGTAATCTTGGATTTCGGGAGTTTTCGTGGGTGAATTTTCATAAAATTTGCTGTCGTTGTTCATATTTTATGATTTCCTATCCAATGGAGCTGTCAGAATGGATTTCCGAGACAACTTTTTTTGACGCGAAAATCTCAAGTTATAATGTTCTTCGGTGGGGAAACGTAATCTTCGATTTCGGGAGTTTCTGTGGGTGAATTTTTATAAAATTTGCTGCCGTTGTTCATATTTTATGATTTCTATCCAACGGAGCTGTCAGAATGGATTTACGAGACAACTTTTTTTGACGCCAAAATATCATGTTATAATATTCTTCGGTGGGGGAATGTAATCTTGGATTTCGGGAGTTTTCGTGGGTGAATTTTCATAAAATTTGCTGCCGTTGTTCATATTTTTTGATTTCCTATCCAACGGAGCTGTCAGAATGGATTTTAGAGACAACTTTTTTAGACGCAAAAACCTCATGTTATAATGTTCTTCGGTGGGGGAACGTAATCTTGGATTTCGGAAGTTTCCGTGGGTGAATTTTCTTAAAATTTGCTGCCGTTGTTCATATTTTTTGATTTCCTATCCAACGGAGCTGTCAGAATGGATTTCTGAGAAAACTTTTTGGGACGCGAAAATCTCAAGTTATAATGTTCTTCGGTGGGGAAACGTAATCTTCGATTTCGGGAGTTTCTGTGGGTGAATTTTTATAAAATTTGCTGCCGTTGTTCATATTTTATGATTTCTATCCAACGGAGCTGTCAGAATGGATTTACGAGACAACTTTTTTTGACGCCAAAATATCATGTTATAATATTCTTCGGTGGGGGAATGTAATCTTGGATTTCGGGAGTTTTCGTGGGTGAATTTTCATAAAATTTGCTGCCGTTGTTCATATTTTTTGATTTCCTATCCAACGGAGCTGTCAGAATGGATTTTAGAGACAACTTTTTTAGACGCAAAAACCTCATGTTATAATGTTCTTCGGTGGGGGAACGTAATCTTGGATTTCGGAAGTTTCCGTGGGTGAATTTTCTTAAAATTTGCTGCCGTTGTTCATATTTTTTGATTTCCTATCCAACGGAGCTGTCAGAATGGATTTCTGAGAAAACTTTTTGGGACGCGAAAATCTCAAGTTATAATGTTCTTCGGTGGGGAAACGTAATCTTCGATTTCGGGAGTTTCTGTGGGTGAATTTTTATAAAATTTGCTGCCGTTGTTCATATTTTATGATTTCTATCCAACGGAGCTGTCAGAATGGATTTACGAGACAACTTTTTTTGACGCCAAAATATCATGTTATAATATTCTTCGGTGGGGGAATGTAATCTTGGATTTCGGGAGTTTTCGTGGGTGAATTTTCATAAAATTTGCTGCCGTTGTTCATATTTTTTGATTTCCTATCCAACGGAGCTGTCAGAATGGATTTTAGAGACAACTTTTTTTGACGCAAAAACCTCATGTTATAATGTTCTTCGGTGGGGGAACGTAATCTTGGATTTCGGAAGTTTCCGTGGGTGAATTTTCTTAAAATTTGCTGCCGTTGTTCATATTTTTTGATTTCCTATCCAACGGAGCTGTCAGAATGGATTTCTGAGAAAACTTTTTGGGACGCGAAAATCAAATGTTATAATGTTTTTCGGTTGGGGAACGTAATCTTCGATTTCGGGAGTTTCCGTAGGTGAATTTTCAGAAAATTTGCTGCCATCGTTCATATTTTATGATTTCCTATCCAACGGAGCTGTCAGAATTGATTTCCGAGACAACTATTTTTGACGAGAAAATCTCATGCTATAATGTTCTTCGGTGGGGGAACGTAATCTTGGATTTCGGGAGTTTCCGTGGGTGAATTTTTATAAAATTTTGCTGCCGTTGTTCATATTTTATGATTTCCTATCCAACGGAGCTGTCAGAATGGATTTACGAGACAACTTTTTTTGACGCCAAAATCTCATGTTATAATATTCTTCGGTGGGGGAATGTAATCTTGGATTTCGGGAGTTTTCGTGGGTGAATTTTCATAAAATTTGCTGTCGTTGTTCATATTTTATGATTTCCTATCCAATGGAGCTGTCAGAATGGATTTCCGAGACAACTTTTTTTGACGCGAAAATCTCATGTTATAATGTTCTTCGGTGGGGAAACGTAATCTTCGATTTCGGGAGTTTCTGTGGGTGAATTTTAATAAAATTTGCTGCCGTTGTTCATATTTTATGATTTCTATCCAACGGAGCTGTCAGAATGGATTTCCGAGACAACTTTTTTTGACGCGAAAATCTCATGTTATAATGTTCTTCGGTGGGGGAACGTAATCTTCGATTTCAGGAGTTTCTGTGGGTGAATTTTCATAAAATTTGCTACCGTTGTTCATATTTTATGATTTTCTATCCAACGGTGCTGTCAGAATGGATTTCCAAGACACTTTTTTGACGCAAAAATCTCATGTTATAATGTTCTTCGGTGGGGAAACGTAATCTTCGATTTCGGGAGTTTCTGTGGGTGAATTTTCATAAAATTTGCTGGCGTTGTTCATATTTTATGATTTCCTATCCAACGGAGCTGTCAGAATGGATTTCCGAGACAACTTTTTTTGACGTGAAAATCACATGTTATAATGTTCTTCGATGGGGGAACGTAATCTTGGATTTCGGAAGTTTCTGTGGGTGAATTTTCATAAAATTTACTGCCGTTGTTCATATTTTTTGATTTCCTATCCAACGGAGCTGTCAGAATGGATTTCCGAGATAACTTTTTTTGACGCGAAAATCTCATGTTATAATATTCTTCGGTGGGGAAACGTAATCTTCGATTTCGTGAGTTTCTGTGGGTGAATTTTCATAAAATTTGCTGCCGTTGTTCATATTTTATGATTTCCTATCCAACGGAGCTGTCAGACTGAATTTTCGAGATAACTTTTTTTGACGCGAAAATCACATGTTATAATGTTCTTCGGTGGGGGAACGTAAGTTTCGATTTCGGGAGTTTCTGTGGGTGAATTTTCATAAAATTTGCTGCCGTTGTTCATATTTTATGATTTTCTATCCAACGGAGCTATCAGAATGTATTTGCGAGACAACTTTTTTGGACGTGAAAATCAAATGCTATAATGTTCTTCGGTTGGGAAACGGATTCTTCGATTTCGGGAGTTTCCGTGGGTTAATTTTCATGAAATTTGCTGCCGTTGTTCATATTTTATGATTTCCTATCCAACGGAGCTGTCAGAATGGATTTCCGAGACAACTTTTTTTGACGCGAAAATGTCATGTTATAATGTTCTTCGGTGGGGGAACGTAATCTTGGATTTCGAGAGTTTCCGTTGGTGAATTTTCTTAAAATTTGCTGTTGTTGTTCATATTTTATGATTTTCTATCCAACGGAGCTGTCAGAATGGATTTCCGAGACAACTTTTCTTGACGTGAAAATCTCATGTTATAATGTTCTTCGGTGGGGGAACGTAAGTTTCGATTTCGGGAGTTTCTGTGGTTGAATTTTCATTAAATTTGCTGCCGTTGTTTATATTATATGATTTCCTATCCAACGGAGCAGTCAGAATGGATTTCCGAGACAACTTTTTTTCACGCGAAAATCACATGTTATAATGTTCTTCGGTGGGGGAACGTAAGTTTCGATTTCGGGAGTTTCTGTGGGTGAATTTTCATAAAATTTGCTGCCGTTGTTCATATTTTATGATTTAATATCCAACGGAGCTGTCAGAATGGATTTCCGAGACTACTTTTTTTGACGCGAAAATCTCATGCTATAATGTTCTTCGGTTGGGGAACGGATTCTTCGATTTCGGGAGTTTCCGTGGGTGAATTTTCATGAAATTTGCTACCGTTGTTCATATTTTATGATTTCCTATCCAACGGAGCTGTCAGAATGGATTTTCGAGACAACTTTTTTAACGCGAAAATCTCATGTTATAATGTTCTTCGGCGGGGGAATGTAATCTTGGATTTCGGGAGTTTCTGTGGGTGAATTTTCATAAAATTTGCTGCCGTTGTTCATATTTTTTGATTTCCTATCCAACGGAGCCGTCAGAATGGATTTTCGAGACAACATTTTTTGACGCGAAAATCTCATGTTATAATGTTCTTCGGTGGGGGAACGGATTCTTCGATTTCGGGAGTTTCCGTGGGTGAATTTTCATGAAATTTGCTGCCGTTGTTCATATTTTATGATTTCCTATCCAACGGAGCTGTTAGAATGGATTTCCGAGACAACTTTTTTTGACGCGAAAATCTCATGTTATAATGTTCTTCGGCGGGGGAATGTAATATTGGATTTCGGGAGTTTCTGTGGGTGAATTTTCAGAAAATTTGCTGCCGTTGTTCATATTTTTTGATTTCCTATCCAACGGAGCTATCAGAATGGATTTCCGAGGCAACTTTTTTTTACGCGAAAATCTCATGTTATAATGTTCTTCGGTGGGGGAATGTAATCTTGGATTTCGGGAGTTTCCGTGCGTGAATTTTCATAAAATTTGTTGTCGTTGTTCATATTTTATGATTACCTATCCAACGGAGCTGTCAGAATGGATTTCCGAGACAACTTTTTTTGACGCGAAAATCAAATGTTATAATGTTCTTTGGTGGGGAACGTAATCTTCGATTTCGAGAGTTTCCGTGGGTGAATTTTCAGAAAATTTGCTGCCGTTGTTCATATTTTATGATTTCCTATCCAACGAAGCTGTCAGAATGGATTACCGAGACTACTTTTTTTGACGCGAAAATCTCATGCTATAATGTTCTTCGGTGGGGGAACATAATCTTGGATTTCGGGAGTTTCCGTGGGTGAATTTTCATAAAATTTGCTGCCGTTGTTCATATTTTTTGATTTCCTATCCAACGGAGCTGTCAGAATGGATTTCCGAGACAACTTTTTTTGACGCCAAAATATCATGTTATAATGTTCTTCGGTGGGGGAATGTAATCTTGGATTTCGGGAGTTTTCGTGGGTGAATTTTCATAAAATTTGCTGTCGTTGTTCATATTTTATGATTTCCTATCCAACGGAGCTGTCAGAATGGATTTCCGAGACAACTTTTTTTGACGCGAAAATCTCATGTTATAATGTTCTTCGGTGGGGAAACGTAATCTTCGATTTCGGGAGTTTCTGTGGGTGAATTTTAATAAAATTTGTTGCCGTTCATATTTTATGATTTCCTATCCAACGGAGCTGTCAGAATGGATTTTCGAGACAACTTTTTTTGACGCGAATATCACATGTTATAATGTTCTTCGGTGGGGGAACGTAAGTTTCGATTTCGGGAGTTTCTGTGGGTGAATTTTCATAAAATTTGCTGCCGTTGTTCATATTTTATGATTTTCTATCCAACGGAGCTGTCAGAATGGATTTGCGAGACAACTTTTTTGGACGCGAAAATCAAATGCTATAATGTTCTTCGGTTGGGAACGGATTCTTCGTTTCGGGAGTTTCCGTGGGTGAATTTTCATGAAATTTGCTGCCGTTGTTCATATTTTATGATTTCCTATCCAACGGAGCTGTCAGAATGGATTTCAGAGACAACTTTTTTTGACGCGAAAATCTCATGTTATAATGTTCTTCGGTGGGGGAACGTAAGTTTCGATTTCGGGAGTATCTGTGGGTGAATTTTCATAAAATTTGCTGCCGTTGTTCATATTTTATGATTTTCTATCCAACGGAGCTGTCAGAATGGATTTCCGAGACAACTTTTTTTGACGCGAAAATCTCATGCTATAATGTTCTTCGGTTGGGGAACGGATTCTTCGATTTCGGGAGTTTCCATGGGTGAATTTTCATTACATTTGCTGTCGTTGTTCATATTTCATGATTTCCTATCCAACGGAGCTGTCAGAATGGATTTTCGAGACAACTTTTTTTGACGCGAAAATCTCATGTTATAATGTTCTTCGGCGGGGGAATATAATCTTGGATTTCGGGAGTTTCCGTGGGTGAATTTTCATAAAATTTGCTGCTGTTGTTCATAATTTATGATTTCCTATCCAACGGAGCTGTCACAATGGATTTCCGAGACAACTTTTTTTGACGCGAAAATCACATGTTATAATGTTCTTCGTTGGGGAACGTAAGTTTCGATTTCGGGAGTTTCTGTGGGTGAATTTTCATAAAATTTACTGCCGTTGTTCATATTTTATGATTTTCTATCCAACGGAGCTGTCAGAATGGATTTCCGAGACAACTTTTTTTGACGCGAAAATCTAATGCTATAATGTTCTTCGGTGGGGGAACGTAATCTTGGATTTCGAGAGTTTCCGTGGGTGAATTTTCATAAAATTTGTTGTCATTGTTCATATTTAATGATTTCCTATCCAACGGAGCTGTCAGAATGGATTTCCGAGACAACTTTTTTTGACGCGAAAATCTCATGCTATAATGTTTTTCGGTTGGGGAACAGATTCTTCGATTTCGGGAGTTTCCGAGGGTGAATTTTCATTAAATTTGCTGCCGTTGTTCATATTTTATGACTTCCTATCCAACGGAGCTGTCAGAATGGATTTCCGAGACAATTTTTTTTGACGAGAAAATCTCATGTTATAATTTTCTTCGGCGGGGGAATGTAATCTTGGATTTCGGGAGTTTCCGTGGGTGAATTTTCATAAAATTTGCTGCCGTTGTTCATATTTTATGATTTCCTATCCAACGGAGCTGTCAGAATGGATTTCCGAGACAACTTTTTTTGACGCGAAAATCACATGTTATAATGTTCTTCGGTGTGGGAACGTAAGTTTCGATTTCGGGAGTTTCTGTGGGTGAATTTTCATAAAATTTGCTGCCGTTGTTCATATTTCATGATTTCCTATCCAACGGAGCTGTCAGAATGGATTTTCGAGACAACTTTTTTTGACGCCAAAATCTCATGTTATAATGTTCTTCGGCGGGGGAATATAATCTTGGATTTCGGGAGTTTCCGTGGGTGAATTTTCATAAAATTTGCTGCTGTTGTTCATAATTAATGATTTCCTATCCAACGGAGCTGTCAGAATGGATTTCCGAGACAACTTTTTTTGACGCGAAAATCTTATGCTATAATGTTTTTCGGTTGGGGAACGGATTCTTCGATTTCGGGAGTTTCCGTGGGTGAATTTTCATTAAATTTTCTGCCGTTGTTCATATTTTATGATTTCCTATCCAACGGAGCTGTCAGAATGGATTTTCGAGACAACTTTTTTTGACGCGAAAATCGCATTTTATAATGTTCTTCGGCGGGAGAATGTAATCTTGGATTTCGGGAGTTTCCGTGGGTGAATTTTCATAAAATTTGCTGCCGTTGTTCATATTTTATGATTTCCTATCCAACGGAGCTGTCAAAATGGATTTCCGAGACAACTTTTTTTGACGCGAAAATCACATGTTATAATGTTGTTTGGTGGGGGAACGTAAGTTTCGATTTCGGGAGTTTCTGTGGGTGAATTTTCATAAAATTTACTACCGTTGTTCATATTTTATGATTTTCTATCCAACGGAGCTGTCAGAATGGATTTCCGAGAGAACTTTTTTTGACGCGAAAATCTAATGTTATAATGTTCTTCGGTGGGGAAACGTAATCTTCGATTTCGGGAGTTTCCGTGTGTGAATTTTCATAAAATTTGCTGCCGTTGTTCATATTTAATGATTTCCTATCCAACGGAGCTGTCAGAATGGATTTCCGAGACAACTTTTTTTGACGCGAAAATCTCATGCTATAATGTTCTTCGGTGGGGGAACGTAATCTTGGATTTCGGAAGTTTCCGTGGGTGAATTTTCTTAAAATTTGCTGCCGTTGTTCATATTTTTTGATTTCCTATCCAACGGAGCTGTCAGAATGGATTTCTGAGAAAACTTTTTGGGACGCGAAAATCAAATGTTATAATGTTTTTCGGTTGGGGAACGTAATCTTCGATTTCGGGAGTTTCCGTAGGTGAATTTTCAGAAAATTTGCTGCCATCGTTCATATTTTATGATTTCCTATCCAACGGAGCTGTCAGAATTGATTTCCGAGACAACTATTTTTGACGAGAAAATCTCATGCTATAATGTTCTTCGGTGGGGGAACGTAATCTTGGATTTCGGGAGTTTCCGTGGGTGAATTTTTATAAAATTTTGCTGCCGTTGTTCATATTTTATGATTTCCTATCCAACGGAGCTGTCAGAATGGATTTACGAGACAACTTTTTTTGACGCGAAAATCTCATGCTATAATGTTTTTCGGTGGGGGAACGGATTCTTCGATTACGAGAGTTTCCGTGGGTGAATTTTCATAAAATTTGCTGTCGTTGTTCATATTTTTTGATTTCCTATCCAACGGAGCTGTCAGAATGGATTTTCGAGACAACTTTTTTTGACGCGAAAATCTCATGTTATAATGTTCTTCGGCGGGGGAATGTAATCTTGGATTTCGGGAGTTTCCGTGGGTGAATTTTCATAAAATTTGCTGCCGTTGTTCATATTTTATAATTTCCTATCCAACGGAGCTGTCAGAATGGATTTCCGAGACAACTTTTTTTGACACGAAAATCACATGTTATAATGTTCTTCGGTGGGGGAACGTAAGTTTCGATTTCGGGAGTTTCTGTGGGTAAATTTTCATAAAATTTGTTGCCGTTGTTTATATTTTATGATTTTCTATCCAACGGAGCTGTCAGAATGGATTTCCGAGACAACTTTTTTTGATGCGAAAATCTCATGTTATAATGTTCTTCGGTGGGGAAACGTAATCTTCGATTTCGGGAGTTTCCGTGGGTGAATTTTCATAAAATTTGCTGCCGTTGTTCAAAATTTATGATTTCCTATCCAACGGAGCTGTCAGAATGGATTTCCGAGACAACTTTTTTTGATGCGAAATCTCATGCTATAATGTTCTTCGGTGGGGGAACGTAATCTTGGATTTCGGAAGTTTCCGTGGGTGAATTTTCTTAAAATTTACTGTCGTTGTTCATATTTTTTGATTTCCTATCCAACGGAACTGTCAGAATGGATTTCAGAGACAAATTTTTTGGACGCGAAAATCAAATGTTATAATGTTCTTCGGTGGGGGAACGTAATCTTCGATTTCGGGAGTTTCCGTAGGTGAATTTTCAGAAAATTTGCTGCCATCGTTCATATTTTATGATTTCCTATCCAACGGAGCTGTCAGAATGGATTTCCGAGACAATTTTTTTTGACGCGAAAATCTCATGTTATAATTTTCTTCGGCGGGGGAATGTAATCTTGGATTTCGGGAGTTTCCGTGGGTGAATTTTCATAAAATTTGCTGCCGTTGTTCATATTTTATGATTTCCTATCCAACGGAGCTGTAAGAATGGATTTCCGAGACAACTTTTTTTGACGCGAAAATCACATGTTATAATGTTGTTTGGTGGGGGAACGTAAGTTTCGATTTCGGGAGTTTCTGTGGGTGAATTTTCATAAAATTTACTACCGTTGTTCATATTTTATGATTTTCTATCCAACGGAGCTGTCAGAATGGATTTGCGAGACAACTTTTTTTGACGCGAAAATCTCATGTTATAATGTTCTTCGGTGGGGAAACGTAATCTTCGATTTCGGGAGTTTCTGTGGGTGAATTTTCATAAAATTTGCTGCCTTGTTCATAATTAATGATTTCCTATCCAACGGAGCTGTCAGAATGGATTTCCGAGACAACTTTTTTTGACGCGAAAATCTTACGCTATAATGTTTTTCGGTTGGGGAACGGATTCTTCGATTTCGGGAGTTTCCGTGGGTGAATTTTCATTAAATTTTCTGCCGTTGTTCATATTTTATGATTTCCTATCCAACGGAGCTGTTAGAATGGATTTTCGAGACAACTTTTTTTGACGCGAAAATCGCATGTTATAATGTTCTTCGGCGGGAGAATGTAATCTTGGATTTCGGGAGTTTCCGTGGGTGAATTTTCATAAAATTTGCTGCCGTTGTTCATATTTTATGATTTCCTATCCAACGGAGCTGTCAGAATGGATTTCCGAGACAACTTTTTTTGACGCGAAAATCACATGTTATAATGTTGTTTGGTGGGGGAACGTAAGTTTCGATTTCGGGAGTTTCTGTGGGTGAATTTTCATAAAATTTACTACCGTTGTTCATATTTTATGATTTTCTATCCAACGGAGCTGTCAGAATGGATTTCCGAGACAACTTTTTTTGACGCAAAAATCTAATGTTATAATGTTCTTCGGTGGGGAAACGTAATCTTCGATTTCGGGAGTTTCCGTGTGTGAATTTTCATAAAATTTGCTGTCGTTGTTCATATTTAATGATTTCCTATCCAACGGAGCTGTCAGAATGGATTTCCGAGACAACTTTTTTTGACGCGAAAATCTCATGCTATAATGTTCTTCGGTGGGGTAACGTAATCTTGGATTTCGGAAGTTTCTGTGGGTGAATTTTCATAAAATTTACTGCCGTTGTTCATATTTTTTGATTTCCTATCCAACGGAGCTGTCAGAATGGATTTCTTAGACAACTTTTTTGGACGCGATAATCAAATGTTATAATGTTCTTCGGTGGGGGAACGTAATCTTCGATTTCGGGAGTTTTCGTAGGTGAATTTTCAGAAAATTTGCTGCCATCGTTCATATTTTATGATATCCTATCCAACGGAGCTGTCAGCATGGATTTTCGAGACAATTTTTTTTGACGCGAAAATCTCATGCTATAATGTTCTTCGGTGGGGGAACGTAATCTTTGATTTCGGGAGTTTCCGTGGGTGAATTTTTATAAAATTTTGCAGCCGTTGTTCATATTTAATGATTTCCTATCCAACGGAGCTGTCAGAATGGATTTCCGAGACAACTTTTTTTGACGCGAAAATCTTATGCTATAATGTTTTTCGGTGGGGGAACGCATTCTTCGATTTCGAGAGTTTCCGTGGGTGAATTTTCATGAAATTTGATGCCGTTGTTCATATTTTTTGATTTCCTATCCAACGGAGCTGTCAGAATGGATTTTCGAGACAACTTTTTTTGACGGGAAAATCTCATGTTATAATGTTCTTCGGTGGGGGAACGTAATCTTGGATTTCGGAAGTTTCCGTGGGTGAATTTTCTTAAAATTTGCTGCCGTTGTTCATATTTTTTGATTTCCTATCCAACGGAGCTGTCAGAATGGATTTCGGGAGTTTCCGAGGGTGAATTTTCATTAAATTTGCTGCCGTTGTTCATATTTTATGACTTCCTATCCAACGGAGCTGTCAGAATGGATTTCCGAGACAATTTTTTTTGACGAGAAAATCTCATGTTACAATTTTCTTCGGCGGGGGAATGTAATCTTGGATTTCGGGAGTTTCCGTGGGTGAATTTTCATAAAATTTGCTGCCGTTGTTCATATTTTATGATTTCCTATCCAACGGAGCTGTCAGAATGGATTTCCGAGACAACTTTTTTTGACGCGAAAATCACATGTTATAATGTTCTTCGGTGTGGGAACGTAAGTTTCGATTTCGGGAGTTTCTGTGGGTGAATTTTCATAAAATTTGCTGCCGTTGTTCATATTTCATGATTTCCTATCCAACGGAGCTGTCAGAATGGATTTCCGAGACAACTTTTTTTGACGCCAAAATCTCATGTTATAATGTTCTTCGGCGGGGGAATATAATCTTGGATTTCGGGAGTTTCCGTGGGTGAATTTTCATAAAATTTGCTGCTGTTGTTCATAATTAATGATTTCCTATCCAACGGAGCTGTCAGAATGGATTTCCGAGACAACTTTTTTTGACGCGAAAATCTTATGCTATAATGTTTTTCGGTTGGGGAACAGATTCTTCGATTTCGGGAGTTTCCGTGGGTGAATTTTCATTAAATTTTCTGCCGTTGTTCATATTTTATGATTTCCTATCCAACGGAGCTGTCAGAATGGATTTTCGAGACAACTTTTTTTGACGCGAAAATCGGATGTTATAATGTTCTTCGGCGGGAGAATGTAATCTTGGATTTCGGGAGTTTCCGTGGGTGAATTTTCATAAAATTTGCTGCCGTTGTTCATATTTTATGATTTCCTATCCAACGGAGCTGTCAGAATGGATTTCCGAGACAACTTTTTTTGACGCGAAAATCACATGTTATAATGTTGTTTGGTGGGGGAACGTAAGTTTCGATTTCGGGAGTTTCTGTGGGTGAATTTTCATAAAATTTACTACCGTTGTTCATATTTTATGATTTTCTATCCAACGGAGCTGTCAGAATGGATTTCCGAGATAACTTTTTTTGACGCGAAAATCTAATGTTATAATGTTCTTCGGTGGGGAAACGTAATCTTCGATTTCGGGAGTTTCCGTGTGTGAATTTTCATAAAATTTGCTGCCGTTGTTCATATTTAATGATTTCCTATCTAACGGAGCTGTCAGAATGGATTTCCGAGACAACTTTTTTTGACGCGAAAATCTCATGCTATAATGTTCTTCGGTGGGGGAACGTAATCTTGGATTTCGGAAGTTTCTGTGGGTGAATTTTCATAAAATTTACTGCCGTTGTTCATATTTTTTGATTTCCTATCCAACGGAGCTGTCAGAATGGATTTCTGAGAAAACTTTTTGGGACGCGAAAATCAAATGTTATAATGTTTTTCGGTTGGGGAACGTAATCTTCGATTTCGGGAGTTTCCGTAGGTGAATTTTCAGAAAATTTGCTGCCATCGTTCATATTTTATGATTTCCTATCCAACGGAGCTGTCAGAATTGATTTCCGAGACAACTATTTTTGACGAGAAAATCTCATGCTATAATGTTCTTCGGTGGGGGAACGTAATCTTGGATTTCGGGAGTTTCCGTGGGTGAATTTTTATAAAATTTTGCTGCCGTTGTTCATATTTTATGATTTCCTATCCAACGGAGCTGTCAGAATGGATTTACGAGACAACTTTTTTTGACGCGAAAATCTCATGCTATAATGTTTTTCGGTGGGGGAACGGATTCTTCGATTACGAGAGTTTCCGTGGGTGAATTTTCATAAAATTTGCTGCCGTTGTTCATATTTTTTGATTTCCTATCCAACGGAGATGTCAGAATGGATTTTCGAGACAACTTTTTTTGACGCGAAAATCTCATGTTATAATGTTCTTCGGTGGGGAAACGTAATCTTCGATTTCGGGAGTTTCTGTGGGTGAATTTTAATAAAATTTGTTGCCGTTCATATTTTATGATTTCCTATCCAACGGAGCTGTCAGAATGGATTTTCGAGACAACTTTTTTTGACGCGAATATCACATGTTATAATGTTCTTCGGTGGGGGAACGTAAGTTTCGATTTCGGGAGTTTCTGTGGGTGAATTTTCATAAAATTTGCTGCCGTTGTTCATATTTTATGATTTTCTATCCAACGGAGCTGTCAGAATGGATTTGCGAGACAACATTTTTGGACGCGAAAATCAAATGCTATAATGTTCTTCGGTTGGGGAACGGATTCTTCGTTTCGGGAGTTTCCGTGGGTGAATTTTCATGAAATTTGCTGCCGTTGTTCATATTTTATGATTTCCTATCCAACGGAGCTGTCAGAATGGATTTCAGAGACAACTTTTTTTGACGCGAAAATCTCAAGTTATAATGTTCTTCGGTGGGGGAACGTAAGTTTCGATTTCGGGAGTATCTGTGGGTGAATTTTCATAAAATTTGCTGCCGTTGTTCATATTTTATGATTTTCTATCCAACGGAGCTGTCAGAATGGATTTCCGAGACAACTTTTTTTGACGCGAAAATCTCATGCTATAATGTTCTTCGGTTGGGGAACGGATTCTTCGATTTCGGGAGTTTCCGTGGGTGAATTTTCATTACATTTGCTGCCGTTGTTCATATTTCATGATTTCCTATCCAACGGAGCTGTCAGAATGGATTTTCGAGACAACTTTTTTTGACGCGAAAATCTCATGTTATAATGTTCTTCGGCGGGGGAATATAATCTTGGATTTCGGGAGTTTCCGTGGGTGAATTTTCATAAAATTTGCTGCTGTTGTTCATAATTTATGATTTCCTATCCAACGGAGCTGTCACAATGGATTTCCGAGACAACTTTTTTTGACGCGAAAATCACATGTTATAATGTTCTTCGTTGGGGAACGTAAGTTTCGATTTCGGGAGTTTCTGTGGGTGAATTTTCATAAAATTTACTGCCGTTGTTCATATTTTATGATTTTCTATCCAACGGAGCTGTCAGAATGGATTTCCGAGACAACTTTTTTGACGCGAAAATCTAATGCTATAATGTTCTTCGGTGGGGGAACGTAATCTTGGATTTCGAGAGTTTTCGTGGGTGAATTTTCATAAAATTTGTTGTCATTGTTCATATTTAATGATTTCCTATCCAACGGAGCTGTCAGAATGGATTTCCGAGACAACTTTTTTTGACGCGAAAATCTCATGCTATAATGTTTTTCGGTTGGGGAACGGATTCTTCGATTTCGGGAGTTTCCGAGGGTGAATTTTCATTAAATTTGCTGCCGTTGTTCATATTTTATGACTTCCTATCCAACGGAGCTGTCAGAATGGATTTCCGAGACAATTTTTTTTGACGCGAAAATCTCATGTTATAATTTTCTTCGGCGGGGGAATGTAATCTTGGATTTCGGGAGTTTCCGTGGGTGAATTTTCATAAAATTTGCTGCCGTTGTTCATATTTTATGATTTCCTATCCAACGGAGCTGTCAGAATGGATTTCCGAGACAACTTTTTTTGACGCGAAAATCACATGTTATAATGTTCTTCGGTGTGGGAACGTAAGTTTCGATTTCGGGAGTTTCTGTGGGTGAATTTTCATAAAATTTGCTGCCGTTGTTCATATTTTATGATTTTCTATCCAACGGAACTGTCAGAATGGATTTCCGAGACAACTTTTTTTGACGCGAAAATCTCATGTTATAATGTTCTTCGGTGGGGAAACGTAATCTTCGATTTCGGGAGTTTCCGTGGGTGAATTTTCATGAAATTTGCTGCCGTTGTTCATATTTTATGATTTCCTATCCAACGGAGCTGTCAGAATGGATTTCCGAGACAACTTTTTTTGACGCGAAAATCTTATGCTATAATGTTTTTCGGTTGGGGAACGGATTCTTCGATTTCGGGAGTTTCCGTGGGTGAATTTTCATTAAATTTTCTGCCGTTGTTCATATTTTATGATTTCCTATCCAACGGAGCTGTCAGAATGGATTTTCGAGACAACTTTTTTTGACGCGAAAATCGCATGTTGTAATGTTCTTCGGCGGGAGAATGTAATCTTGGATTTCGGGAGTTTCCGTGGGTGAATTTTCATAAAATTTGCTGCCGTTGTTCATATTTTATGATTTCCTATCCAACGGAGCTGTCAGAATGGATTTCCGAGACAACTTTTTTTGACGCGAAAATCACATGTTATAATGTTGTTTGGTGGGGGAACGTAAGTTTCGATTTCGGGAGTTTCTGTGGGTGAATTTTCATAAAATTTACTACCGTTGTTCATATTTTATGATTTTCTATCCAACGGAGCTGTCAGAATGGATTTCCGAGATAACTTTTTTTGACGCGAAAATCTAATGTTATAATGTTCTTCGGTGGGGAAACGTAATCTTCGATTTCGGGAGTTTCCGTGTGTGAATTTTCATAAAATTTGCTGCCGTTGTTCATATTTAATGATTTCCTATCCAACGGAGCTGTCAGAATGGATTTCCGAGACAACTTTTTTTGACGCGAAAATCTCATGCTATAATGTTCTTCGGTGGGGGAACGTAATCTTGGATTTCGGAAGTTTCTGTGGGTGAATTTTCATAAAATTTACTGCCGTTGTTCATATTTTTTGATTTCCTATCCAACGGAGCTGTCAGAATGGATTTCTTAGACAACTTTTTTGGACGCGATAATCAAATGTTATAATGTTCTTCGGTGGGGGAACGTAATCTTCGATTTCGGGAGTTTCCGTAGGTGAATTTTCAGAAAATTTGCTGCCATCGTTCATATTTTATGATTTCCTATCCAACGGAGCTGTCAGCATGGATTTTCGAGACAATTTTTTTTGACGCGAAAATCTCATGCTATAATGTTCTTCGGTGGGGGAACGTAATCTTTGATTTCGGGAGTTTCCGTGGGTGAATTTTTATAAAATTTTGCAGCCGTTGTTCATATTTAATGATTTCCTATCCAACGGAGCTGTCAGAATGGATTTCCGAGACAACTTTTTTTGACGCGAAAATCTTATGCTATAATGTTTTTCGGTGGGGGAACGGATTCTTCGATTTCGAGAGTTTCCGTGGGTGAATTTTCATGAAATTTGATGCCGTTGTTCATATTTTTTGATTTCCTATCCAACGGAGCTGTCAGAATGGATTTTCGAGACAACTTTTTTTGACGCGAAAATCTCATGTTATAATGTTCTTCGGTGGGGGAACGTAATCTTGGATTTCGGAAGTTTCCGTGGGTGAATTTTCTTAAAATTTGCTGCCGTTGTTCATATTTTTTGATTTCCTATCCAACGGAGCTGTCAGAATGGATTTCTGAGAAAACTTTTTGGGACGCGAAAATCAAATGTTATACTGTTTTTCGGTTGGGGAACGTAATCTTCGATTTCGGGAGTTTCCGTAGGTGAATTTTCAGAAAATTTGCTGCCATCGTTCATATTTTATGATTTCCTATCCAACGGAGCTGTCAGAATTGATTTCCGAGACAACTATTTTTGACGAGAAAATCTCATGCTATAATGTTCTTCGGTGGGGGAACGTAATCTTGGATTTCGGGAGTTTCCGTGGGTGAATTTTTATAAAATTTTGCTGCCGTTGTTCATATTTTATGATTTCCTATCCAACGGAGCTGTCAGAATGGATTTACGAGACAACTTTTTTTGACGCGAAAATCTCATGCTATAATGTTTTTCGGTGGGGGAACGGATTCTTCGATTACGAGAGTTTCCGTGGGTGAATTTTCATAAAATTTGCTGTCGTTGTTCATATTTTTTGATTTCCTATCCAACGGAGCTGTCAGAATGGATTTTCGAGACAACTTTTTTTGACGCGAAAATCTCATGTTATAATGTTCTTCGGCGGGGGAATGTAATCTTGGATTTCGGGAGTTTCCGTGGGTGAATTTTCATAAAATTTGCTGCCGTTGTTCATATTTTATAATTTCCTATCCAACGGAGCTGTCAGAATGGATTTCCAAGACAACTTTTTTTGACACGAAAATCACATGTTATAATGTTCTTCGGTGGGGGAACGTAAGTTTCGATTTCGGGAGTTTCTATGGGTAAATTTTCATAAAATTTGTTGCCGTTGTTTATATTTTATGATTTTCTATCCAACGGAGCTGTCAGAATGGATTTCCGAGACAACTTTTTTTGATGCGAAAATCTCATGTTATAATGTTCTTCGGTGGGGAAACGTAATCTTCGATTTCGGGAGTTTCCGTGGGTGAATTTTCATAAAATTTGCTGCCGTTGTTCAAAATTTATGATTTCCTATCCAACGGAGCTGTCAGAATGGATTTCCGAGACAACTTTTTTTGACGCGAAATCTCATGCTATAATGTTCTTCGGTGGGGGAACGTAATCTTGGATTTCGGAAGTTTCCGTGGGTGAATTTTCTTAAAATTTACTGTCGTTGTTCATATTTTTTGATTTCCTATCCAACGGAACTGTCAGAATGGATTTCAGAGACAAATTTTTTGGACGCGAAAATCAAATGTTATAATGTTCTTCGGTGGGGGAACGTAATCTTCGATTTCGGGAGTTTGCGTAGGTGAATTTTCAGAAAATTTGCTGCCATCGTTCATATTTTATGATTTCCTATCCAACGGAGCTGTCAGAATGGATTTCCGAGACAACTTTTTTTGACGCGAAAATCTCATGCTATAATGTTCTTCGGTGGGGGAACGGATTCTTCGATTTCGTGAGTTTCCATGGGTGAATTTTCATAAAATTTGCTGCCGTTGTTCATATTTTATGATTTCCTATCCAACGGAGCTGTCAGAATGGAATTCCGAGACAACTTTTTTTGACGCGAAAATCTAATGTTATAATGTTCTTCGGTTGGGTAACGGATTCTTCGATTTCGGGAGTTTCCGTGGGTGAATTTTCATGAAATTTGCTGTCGTTGTTCATATTTTATGATTTCCTATCCAACGGAGCTGTCAGAATGGATTTTTGAGAGAACTTTATTTGACGCGAAAATCTCATGTTATAATGTTCTTCGGCGGGGGAATGTAATCTTGGATTTCGGGAGTTTCCGTGGGTGAATTTTCATAAAATTTGCTGCCGTTGTTCATATTTTATGATTTTCTATCCAACGGAGCTGTCAGAATGGATTTCCGAGACAACTTTTTTTGACGCGAAAATCTCATGTTATAATGTTCTTCGGCGGGGGAATGTAATCTTGGATTTCGAGAGTTTCCGTGGGTGAATTTTCATAAAATTTGCTGCCGTTGTACATAGTTTTTGATTTCCTATCCAACGGAGCTGTCAGAATGGATTTCCGAGACAACTTTTTTTGACGCGAAAATCTCATGCTATAATGTTCTTCGGTGGGGAAACGTAATCTTTGATTTCGCGAGTTTCTGTGGGTGAATTTTAATAAAATTTGTTGCCGTTGTTCATATTATATGATTTCCTATCCTACGGAGCTGTCAGAATGGATTTCCGAGACAACTTTTTTTGACGCGAAAATCTCATGCTATAATGTTCTTTGGTGGGGGAACGGATTCTTCGATTTCGGGAGTTTCCGTGGGTGAATTTTCATAAAATTTGCTGCCGTTGTTCATATTTTATGATTTCCTATCCAACGGAGCTGTCAGAATGGAATTTCGAGACAACTTTTTTTGACGCGAAAATCTAATGTTATAATGTTCTTCGGTTGGGGAACGGATTCTTCGATTTCGGGAGTTTCCGTGGGTGAATTTTCATGAAATTTGCTGCCGTTGTTCATATTTTATGATTTCCTATCCAACGGAGCTGTCAGAATGGATTTCCGAGACAACTTTTTTTGACACGAAAATCTTATGCTATAATGTTTTTCGGTTGGGGAACGGATTCTTCGATTTCGGGAGTTTCCGTGGGTGAATTTTCATTAAATTTTCTGCCGTTGTTCATATTTTATGATTTCCTATCCAACGGAGCTGTCAGAATGGATTTTCGAGACAACTTTTTTTGACGCGAAAATCGCATGTTATAATGTTCTTCGGCGGGAGAATGTAATCTTGGATTTCGGGAGTTTCCGTGGGTGAATTTTCATAAAATTTGCTGCCGTTGTTCATATTTTATGATTTCCTATCCAACGGAGCTGTCAGAATGGATTTCCGAGACAACTTTTTTTGACGCGAAAATCACATGTTATAATGTTGTTTGGTGGGGGAACGTAAGTTTCGATTTCGGGAGTTTCTGTGGGTGAATTTTCATAAAATTTACTACCGTTGTTCATATTTTATGATTTTCTATCCAACGGAGCTGTCAGAATGGATTTCCGAGACAACTTTTTTTGACGCGAAAATCTCATGTTATAATGTTCTTCGGTGGGGAAACGTAATCTTTGATTTCGCGAGTTTCTGTGGGTGAATTTTAATAAAATTTGCTGCCGTTGTTCATATTTTATGATTTCCTATCCAACGGAGCTGTCAGAATGGATTTCCGAGACAACTTTTTTTGACGCGAAAATCTCATGCTATAATGTTCTTCGGTGGGGGAACGGATTCTTCGATTTCGTGAGTTTCCATGGGTGAATTTTCATAAAATTTGCTGCCGTTGTTCATATTTTATGATTTCCTATCCAACGGAGCTGTCAGAATGGAATTCCGAGACAACTTTTTTTGACGCGAAAATCTAATGTAATAATGTTCTTCGGTTGGGTAACGGATTCTTCGATTTCGGGAGTTTCCGTGGGTGAATTTTCATGAAATTTGTTGTCGTTGTTCATATTTTATGATTTCCTATCCAACGGAGCTGTCAGAATGGAATTTCGAGACAACTTTTTTTGACGCGAAAATCTCATGTTATAATGTTCTTCGGCGGGGAAATGTAATCTTGGATTTCGGGAGTTTCCGTGGGTGAATTTTCAAAAAATTTGCTGCCATTGTTCATATTTTATGATTTTCTATCCAACGGAGCTGTCAGAATGGATTTCGGAGACAACTTTTTTTGACGCGAAAATCTCATGCTATAATGTTCTTCGGTGGGGGAACGTAATCTTGGATTTCGGAAGTTTCTGTGGGTGAATTTTCATAAAATTTACTGCCGTTGTTCATATTTTTTGATTTCCTATCCAACGGAGCTGTCAGAATGGATTTCTGAGAAAACTTTTTGGGACGCGAAAATCAAATGTTATAATGTTTTTCGGTTGGGGAACGTAATCTTCGATTTCGGGAGTTTCCGTAGGTGAATTTTCAGAAAATTTGCTGCCATCGTTCATATTTTATGATTTCCTATCCAACGGAGCTGTCAGAATTGATTTCCGAGACAACTATTTTTGACGAGAAAATCTCATGCTATAATGTTCTTCGGTGGGGGAACGTAATCTTGGATTTCGGGAGTTTCCGTGGGTGAATTTTTATAAAATTTTGCTGCCGTTGTTCATATTTTATGATTTCCTATCCAACGGAGCTGTCAGAATGGATTTACGAGACAACTTTTTTTGACGCGAAAATCTCATGCTATAATGTTTTTCGGTGGGGGAACGGATTCTTCGATTACGAGAGTTTCCGTGGGTGAATTTTCATAAAATTTGCTGCCGTTGTTCATATTTTTTGATTTCCTATCCAACGGAGATGTCAGAATGGATTTTCGAGACAACTTTTTTTGACGCGAAAATCTCATGTTATAATGTTCTTCGGTGGGGAAACGTAATCTTCGATTTCGGGAGTTTCTGTGGGTGAATTTTAATAAAATTTGTTGCCGTTCATATTTTATGATTTCCTATCCAACGGAGCTGTCAGAATGGATTTTCGAGACAACTTTTTTTGACGCGAATATCACATGTTATAATGTTCTTCGGTGGGGGAACGTAAGTTTCGATTTCGGGAGTTTCTGTGGGTGAATTTTCATAAAATTTGCTGCCGTTGTTCATATTTTATGATTTTCTATCCAACGGAGCTGTCAGAATGGATTTGCGAGACAACATTTTTGGACGCGAAAATCAAATGCTATAATGTTCTTCGGTTGGGGAACGGATTCTTCGTTTCGGGAGTTTCCGTGGGTGAATTTTCATGAAATTTGCTGCCGTTGTTCATATTTTATGATTTCCTATCCAACGGAGCTGTCAGAATGGATTTCAGAGACAACTTTTTTTGACGCGAAAATCTCAAGTTATAATGTTCTTCGGTGGGGGAACGTAAGTTTCGATTTCGGGAGTATCTGTGGGTGAATTTTCATAAAATTTGCTGCCGTTGTTCATATTTTATGATTTTCTATCCAACGGAGCTGTCAGAATGGATTTCCGAGACAACTTTTTTTGACGCGAAAATCTCATGCTATAATGTTCTTCGGTTGGGGAACGGATTCTTCGATTTCGGGAGTTTCCGTGGGTGAATTTTCATTACATTTGCTGCCGTTGTTCATATTTCATGATTTCCTATCCAACGGAGCTGTCAGAATGGATTTTCGAGACAACTTTTTTTGACGCGAAAATCTCATGTTATAATGTTCTTCGGCGGGGGAATATAATCTTGGATTTCGGGAGTTTCCGTGGGTGAATTTTCATAAAATTTGCTGCTGTTGTTCATAATTTATGATTTCCTATCCAACGGAGCTGTCACAATGGATTTCCGAGACAACTTTTTTTGACGCGAAAATCACATGTTATAATGTTCTTCGTTGGGGAACGTAAGTTTCGATTTCGGGAGTTTCTGTGGGTGAATTTTCATAAAATTTACTGCCGTTGTTCATATTTTATGATTTTCTATCCAACGGAGCTGTCAGAATGGATTTCCGAGACAACTTTTTTGACGCGAAAATCTAATGCTATAATGTTCTTCGGTGGGGGAACGTAATCTTGGATTTCGAGAGTTTTCGTGGGTGAATTTTCATAAAATTTGTTGTCATTGTTCATATTTAATGATTTCCTATCCAACGGAGCTGTCAGAATGGATTTCCGAGACAACTTTTTTTGACGCGAAAATCTCATGCTATAATGTTTTTCGGTTGGGGAACGGATTCTTCGATTTCGGGAGTTTCCGAGGGTGAATTTTCATTAAATTTGCTGCCGTTGTTCATATTTTATGACTTCCTATCCAACGGAGCTGTCAGAATGGATTTCCGAGACAATTTTTTTTGACGCGAAAATCTCATGTTATAATTTTCTTCGGCGGGGGAATGTAATCTTGGATTTCGGGAGTTTCCGTGGGTGAATTTTCATAAAATTTGCTGCCGTTGTTCATATTTTATGATTTCCTATCCAACGGAGCTGTCAGAATGGATTTCCGAGACAACTTTTTTTGACGCGAAAATCACATGTTATAATGTTCTTCGGTGTGGGAACGTAAGTTTCGATTTCGGGAGTTTCTGTGGGTGAATTTTCATAAAATTTGCTGCCGTTGTTCATATTTTATGATTTTCTATCCAACGGAACTGTCAGAATGGATTTCCGAGACAACTTTTTTTGACGCGAAAATCTCATGTTATAATGTTCTTCGGTGGGGAAACGTAATCTTCGATTTCGGGAGTTTCCGTGGGTGAATTTTCATGAAATTTGCTGCCGTTGTTCATATTTTATGATTTCCTATCCAACGGAGCTGTCAGAATGGATTTCCGAGACAACTTTTTTTGACGCGAAAATCTTATGCTATAATGTTTTTCGGTTGGGGAACGGATTCTTCGATTTCGGGAGTTTCCGTGGGTGAATTTTCATTAAATTTTCTGCCGTTGTTCATATTTTATGATTTCCTATCCAACGGAGCTGTCAGAATGGATTTTCGAGACAACTTTTTTTGACGCGAAAATCGCATGTTGTAATGTTCTTCGGCGGGAGAATGTAATCTTGGATTTCGGGAGTTTCCGTGGGTGAATTTTCATAAAATTTGCTGCCGTTGTTCATATTTTATGATTTCCTATCCAACGGAGCTGTCAGAATGGATTTCCGAGACAACTTTTTTTGACGCGAAAATCACATGTTATAATGTTGTTTGGTGGGGGAACGTAAGTTTCGATTTCGGGAGTTTCTGTGGGTGAATTTTCATAAAATTTACTACCGTTGTTCATATTTTATGATTTTCTATCCAACGGAGCTGTCAGAATGGATTTCCGAGATAACTTTTTTTGACGCGAAAATCTAATGTTATAATGTTCTTCGGTGGGGAAACGTAATCTTCGATTTCGGGAGTTTCCGTGTGTGAATTTTCATAAAATTTGCTGCCGTTGTTCATATTTAATGATTTCCTATCCAACGGAGCTGTCAGAATGGATTTCCGAGACAACTTTTTTTGACGCGAAAATCTCATGCTATAATGTTCTTCGGTGGGGGAACGTAATCTTGGATTTCGGAAGTTTCTGTGGGTGAATTTTCATAAAATTTACTGCCGTTGTTCATATTTTTTGATTTCCTATCCAACGGAGCTGTCAGAATGGATTTCTTAGACAACTTTTTTGGACGCGATAATCAAATGTTATAATGTTCTTCGGTGGGGGAACGTAATCTTCGATTTCGGGAGTTTCCGTAGGTGAATTTTCAGAAAATTTGCTGCCATCGTTCATATTTTATGATTTCCTATCCAACGGAGCTGTCAGCATGGATTTTCGAGACAATTTTTTTTGACGCGAAAATCTCATGCTATAATGTTCTTCGGTGGGGGAACGTAATCTTTGATTTCGGGAGTTTCCGTGGGTGAATTTTTATAAAATTTTGCAGCCGTTGTTCATATTTAATGATTTCCTATCCAACGGAGCTGTCAGAATGGATTTCCGAGACAACTTTTTTTGACGCGAAAATCTTATGCTATAATGTTTTTCGGTGGGGGAACGGATTCTTCGATTTCGAGAGTTTCCGTGGGTGAATTTTCATGAAATTTGATGCCGTTGTTCATATTTTTTGATTTCCTATCCAACGGAGCTGTCAGAATGGATTTTCGAGACAACTTTTTTTGACGCGAAAATCTCATGTTATAATGTTCTTCGGTGGGGGAACGTAATCTTGGATTTCGGAAGTTTCCGTGGGTGAATTTTCTTAAAATTTGCTGCCGTTGTTCATATTTTTTGATTTCCTATCCAACGGAGCTGTCAGAATGGATTTCTGAGAAAACTTTTTGGGACGCGAAAATCAAATGTTATACTGTTTTTCGGTTGGGGAACGTAATCTTCGATTTCGGGAGTTTCCGTAGGTGAATTTTCAGAAAATTTGCTGCCATCGTTCATATTTTATGATTTCCTATCCAACGGAGCTGTCAGAATTGATTTCCGAGACAACTATTTTTGACGAGAAAATCTCATGCTATAATGTTCTTCGGTGGGGGAACGTAATCTTGGATTTCGGGAGTTTCCGTGGGTGAATTTTTATAAAATTTTGCTGCCGTTGTTCATATTTTATGATTTCCTATCCAACGGAGCTGTCAGAATGGATTTACGAGACAACTTTTTTTGACGCGAAAATCTCATGCTATAATGTTTTTCGGTGGGGGAACGGATTCTTCGATTACGAGAGTTTCCGTGGGTGAATTTTCATAAAATTTGCTGTCGTTGTTCATATTTTTTGATTTCCTATCCAACGGAGCTGTCAGAATGGATTTTCGAGACAACTTTTTTTGACGCGAAAATCTCATGTTATAATGTTCTTCGGCGGGGGAATGTAATCTTGGATTTCGGGAGTTTCCGTGGGTGAATTTTCATAAAATTTGCTGCCGTTGTTCATATTTTATAATTTCCTATCCAACGGAGCTGTCAGAATGGATTTCCGAGACAACTTTTTTTGACACGAAAATCACATGTTATAATGTTCTTCGGTGGGGGAACGTAAGTTTCGATTTCGGGAGTTTCTGTGGGTAAATTTTCATAAAATTTGTTGCCGTTGTTTATATTTTATGATTTTCTATCCAACGGAGCTGTCAGAATGGATTTCCGAGATAACTTTTTTTGATGCGAAAATCTCATGTTATAATGTTCTTCGGTGGGGAAACGTAATCTTCGATTTCGGGAGTTTCCGTGGGTGAATTTTCATAAAATTTGCTGCCGTTGTTCAAAATTTATGATTTCCTATCCAACGGAGCTGTCAGAATGGATTTCCGAGACAACTTTTTTTGACGCGAAATCTCATGCTATAATGTTCTTCGGTGGGGGAACGTAATCTTGGATTTCGGAAGTTTCCGTGGGTGAATTTTCTTAAAATTTACTGTCGTTGTTCATATTTTTTGATTTCCTATCCAACGGAACTGTCAGAATGGATTTCAGAGACAAATTTTTTGGACGCGAAAATCAAATGTTATAATGTTCTTCGGTGGGGGAACGTAATCTTCGATTTCGGGAGTTTGCGTAGGTGAATTTTCAGAAAATTTGCTGCCATCGTTTATATTTTATGATTTCCTATCCAACGGAGCTGTCAGAATGGATTTCCGAGACAACTTTTTTTGACGCGAAAATCTCATGCTATAATGTTCTTCGGTGGGGGAACGGATTCTTCGATTTCGTGAGTTTCCATGGGTGAATTTTCATAAAATTTGCTGCCGTTGTTCATATTTTATGATTTCCTATCCAACGGAGCTGTCAGAATGGAATTCCGAGACAACTTTTTTTGACGCGAAAATCTAATGTTATAATGTTCTTCGGTTGGGTAACGGATTCTTCGATTTCGGGAGTTTCCGTGGGTGAATTTTCATGAAATTTGCTGTCGTTGTTCATATTTTATGATTTCCTATCCAACGGAGCTGTCAGAATGGATTTTTGAGAGAACTTTATTTGACGCGAAAATCTCATGTTATAATGTTCTTCGGCGGGGGAATGTAATCTTGGATTTCGGGAGTTTCCGTGGGTGAATTTTCATAAAATTTGCTGCCGTTGTTCATATTTTATGATTTTCTATCCAACGGAGCTGTCAGAATGGATTTCCGAGACAACTTTTTTTGACGCGAAAATCTCATGTTATAATGTTCTTCGGCGGGGGAATGTAATCTTGGATTTCGAGAGTTTCCGTGGGTGAATTTTCATAAAATTTGCTGCCGTTGTACATAGTTTTTGATTTCCTATCCAACGGAGCTGTCAGAATGGATTTCCGAGACAACTTTTTTTGACGCGAAAATCTCATGCTATAATGTTCTTCGGTGGGGAAACGTAATCTTTGATTTCGCGAGTTTCTGTGGGTGAATTTTAATAAAATTTGTTGCCGTTGTTCATATTATATGATTTCCTATCCTACGGAGCTGTCAGAATGGATTTCCGAGACAACTTTTTTTGACGCGAAAATCTCATGCTATAATGTTCTTTGGTGGGGGAACGGATTCTTCGATTTCGGGAGTTTCCGTGGGTGAATTTTCATAAAATTTGCTGCCGTTGTTCATATTTTATGATTTCCTATCCAACGGAGCTGTCAGAATGGAATTTCGAGACAACTTTTTTTGACGCGAAAATCTAATGTTATAATGTTCTTCGGTTGGGGAACGGATTCTTCGATTTCGGGAGTTTCCGTGGGTGAATTTTCATGAAATTTGCTGCCGTTGTTCATATTTTATGATTTCCTATCCAACGGAGCTGTCAGAATGGATTTCCGAGACAACTTTTTTTGACACGAAAATCTTATGCTATAATGTTTTTCGGTTGGGGAACGGATTCTTCGATTTCGGGAGTTTCCGTGGGTGAATTTTCATTAAATTTTCTGCCGTTGTTCATATTTTATGATTTCCTATCCAACGGAGCTGTCAGAATGGATTTTCGAGACAACTTTTTTTGACGCGAAAATCGCATGTTATAATGTTCTTCGGCGGGAGAATGTAATCTTGGATTTCGGGAGTTTCCGTGGGTGAATTTTCATAAAATTTGCTGCCGTTGTTCATATTTTATGATTTCCTATCCAACGGAGCTGTCAGAATGGATTTCCGAGACAACTTTTTTTGACGCGAAAATCACATGTTATAATGTTGTTTGGTGGGGGAACGTAAGTTTCGATTTCGGGAGTTTCTGTGGGTGAATTTTCATAAAATTTACTACCGTTGTTCATATTTTATGATTTTCTATCCAACGGAGCTGTCAGAATGGATTTCCGAGACAACTTTTTTTGACGCGAAAATCTCATGTTATAATGTTCTTCGGTGGGGAAACGTAATCTTTGATTTCGCGAGTTTCTGTGGGTGAATTTTAATAAAATTTGCTGCCGTTGTTCATATTTTATGATTTCCTATCCAACGGAGCTGTCAGAATGGATTTCCGAGACAACTTTTTTTGACGCGAAAATCTCATGCTATAATGTTCTTCGGTGGGGGAACGGATTCTTCGATTTCGTGAGTTTCCATGGGTGAATTTTCATAAAATTTGCTGCCGTTGTTCATATTTTATGATTTCCTATCCAACGGAGCTGTCAGAATGGAATTCCGAGACAACTTTTTTTGACGCGAAAATCTAATGTAATAATGTTCTTCGGTTGGGTAACGGATTCTTCGATTTCGGGAGTTTCCGTGGGTGAATTTTCATGAAATTTGTTGTCGTTGTTCATATTTTATGATTTCCTATCCAACGGAGCTGTCAGAATGGAATTTCGAGACAACTTTTTTTGACGCGAAAATCTCATGTTATAATGTTCTTCGGCGGGGAAATGTAATCTTGGATTTCGGGAGTTTCCGTGGGTGAATTTTCAAAAAATTTGCTGCCATTGTTCATATTTTATGATTTTCTATCCAACGGAGCTGTCAGAATGGATTTCGGAGACAATTTTTTTTGACGCGAAAATCTCATGCTATAATATTCTTCGGTTTGAGAACGGATTCTTCGATTTCGGGAGTTTCCGTGGGTGAATTTTCATAAAATTTGCTGCCGTTGTTCATATTTTATGATTTCCTATCCAACGGAGCTGTCAGAATGGAATTCCGAGACAACTTTTTTTGACGCGAAAATCTAATGTTATAATGTTCTTCGGTTGGGGAACGGATTCTTCGATTTCGGGAGTTTCCGTGGGTGAATTTTCATGAAATTTGCTGCCGTTGTTCATATTTTATGATTTCCTATCCAACGGAGCTGTCAGAATGGATTTCCGAGACAACTTTTTTTGACGCGAAAATCTTATGCTATAATGTTTTTCGGTTGGGGAACGGATTCTTCGATTTCGGGAGTTTCCGTGGGTGAATTTTCATTAAATTTTCTGCCGTTGTTCATATTTTATGATTTCCTATCCAACGGAGCTGTCAGAATGGATTTTCGAGACAACTTTTTTTGACGCGAAAATCGCATGTTATAATGTTCTTCGGCGGGAGAATGTAATCTTGGATTTCGGGAGTTTCCGTGGGTGAATTTTCATAAAATTTGCTGCCGTTGTTCATATTTTATGATTTCCTATCCAACGGAGCTGTCAGAATGGATTTCCGAGACAACTTTTTTTGACGCGAAAATCACATGTTATAATGTTGTTTGGTGGGGGAACGTAAGTTTCGATTTCGGGAGTTTCTGTGGGTGAATTTTCATAAAATTTACTACCGTTGTTCATATTTTATGATTTTCTATCCAACGGAGCTGTCAGAATGGATTTCCGAGACAACTTTTTTTGACGCGAAAATCTCATGTTATAATGTTCTTCGGTGGGGAAACGTAATCTTTGATTTCGCGAGTTTCTGTGGGTGAATGTTAATAAAATTTGCTTCCGTTGTTCATGTTTTATGATTTCCTATCCAACGGAGCTGTCAGAATGGATTTCCGAGACAACTTTTTTTGACGCGAAAATCTCATGCTATAATGTTCTTCGGTGGGGGAACGGATTCTTCGATTTCGTGAGTTTCCATGGGTGAATTTTCATAAAATTTGCTGCCGTTGTTCATATTTTATGATTTCCTATCCAACGTAGCTGTCAGAATGGAATTCCGAGACAACTTTTTTTGACGCGAAAATCTAATGTCATAATGTTCTTCGGTTGGGTAACGGATTCTTCGATTTCGGGAGTTTCCGTGGGTGAATTTTCATGAAATTTGTTGCCGTTGTTCATATTTTATGATTTCCTATCCAACGGAGCTGTCAGAATGGATTTTCGAGACAACTTTTTTTGACGCGAAAATCTCATGTTATAATGTTCTTCGGCGGGGAAATGTAATCTTGGATTTCGGGAGTTTCCGTGGGTGAATTTTCAAAAAATTTGCTGCCATTGTTCATATTTTATGATTTTCTATCCAACGGAGCTGTCAGAATGGATTTCCGAGACAATTTTTTTTGACGCGAAAATCTCATGCTATAATATTCTTCGGTTTGAGAACGGATTCTTCGATTTCGGGAGTTTCCGTGGGTGAATTTTCATAAAATTTGCTGCCGTTGTTCATATTTTATGATTTCCTATCCAACGGAGCTGTCAGAATGGAATTCCGAGACAACTTTTTTTGACGCGAAAATCTAATGTTATAATGTTCTTCGGTTGGGGAACGGATTCTTCGATTTCGGGAGTTTCCGTGGGTGAATTTTCATGAAATTTGCTGCCGTTGTTCATATTTTATGATTTCCTATCCAACGGAGCTGTCAGAATGGATTTCCGAGACAACTTTTTTTGACGCGAAAATCTTATGCTATAATGTTTTTCGGTTGGGGAACGGATTCTTCGATTTCGGGAGTTTCCGTGGGTGAATTTTCATTAAATTTTCTGCCGTTGTTCATATTTTATGATTTCCTATCCAACGGAGCTGTCAGAATGGATTTTCGAGACAACTTTTTTTGACGCGAAAATCGCATGTTATAATGTTCTTCGGCGGGAGAATGTAATCTTGGATTTCGGGAGTTTCCGTGGGTGAATTTTCATAAAATTTGCTGCCGTTGTTCATATTTTATGATTTCCTATCCAACGGAGCTGTCAGAATGGATTTCCGAGACAACTTTTTTTGACGCGAAAATCACATGTTATAATGTTGTTTGGTAGGGGAACGTAAGTTTCGATTTCGGGAGTTTCTGTGGGTGAATTTTCATAAAATTTACTACCGTTGTTCATATTTTATGATTTTCTATCCAACGGAGCTGTCAGAATGGATTTCCGAGACAACTTTTTTTGACGCGAAAATCTCATGTTATAATGTTCTTCGGTGGGGAAACGTAATCTTTGATTTCGCGAGTTTCTGTGGGTGAATTTTAATAAAATTTGCTGCCGTTGTTCATATTTTATGATTTCCTATCCAACGGAGCTGTCAGAATGGATTTCCGAGACAACTTTTTTTGACGCGAAAATCTCATGCTATAATGTTTTTCGGTGGGGGAACGGATTCTTCGATTTCGTGAGTTTCCATGGGTGAATTTTCATAAAATTTGCTGCCGTTGTTCATATTTTATGATTTCCTATCCAACGGAGCTGTCAGAATGGAATTCCGAGACAACTTTTTTTGACGCGAAAATCTAATGTAATAATGTTCTTCGGTTGGGTAACGGATTCTTCGATTTCGGGAGTTTCCGTGGGTGAATTTTCATGAAATTTGTTGTCGTTGTTCATATTTTATGATTTCCTATCCAACGGAGCTGTCAGAATGGATTTTCGAGACAACTTTTTTTGACGCGAAAATCTCATGTTATAATGTTCTTCGGCGGGGAAATGTAATCTTGGATTTCGGGAGTTTCCGTGGGTGAATTTTCAAAAAATTTGCTGCCATTGTTCATATTTTATGATTTTCTATCCAACGGAGCTGTCAGAATGGATTTCGGAGACAATTTTTTTTGACGCGAAAATCTCATGCTATAATATTCTTCGGTTTGAGAACGGATTCTTCGATTTCGGGAGTTTCCGTGGGTGAATTTTCATAAAATTTGCTGCCGTTGTTCATATTTTATGATTTCCTATCCAACGGAGCTGTCAGAATGGAATTCCGAGACAACTTTTTTTGACGCGAAAATCTAATGTTATAATGTTCTTCGGTTGGGGAACGGATTCTTCGATTTCGGGAGTTTCCGTGGGTGAATTTTCATGAAATTTGCTGCCGTTGTTCATATTTTATGATTTCCTATCCAACGGAGCTGTCAGAATGGATTTCCGAGACAACTTTTTTTGACGCGAAAATCTTATGCTATAATGTTTTTCGGTTGGGGAACGGATTCTTCGATTTCGGGAGTTTCCGTGGGTGAATTTTCATTAAATTTTCTGCCGTTGTTCATATTTTATGATTTCCTATCCAACGGAGCTGTCAGAATGGATTTTCGAGACAACTTTTTTTGACGCGAAAATCGCATGTTATAATGTTCTTCGGCGGGAGAATGTAATCTTGGATTTCGGGAGTTTCCGTGGGTGAATTTTCATAAAATTTGCTGCCGTTGTTCATATTTTATGATTTCCTATCCAACGGAGCTGTCAGAATGGATTTCCGAGACAACTTTTTTTGACGCGAAAATCACATGTTATAATGTTGTTTGGTGGGGGAACGTAAGTTTCGATTTCGGGAGTTTCTGTGGGTGAATTTTCATAAAATTTACTACCGTTGTTCATATTTTATGATTTTCTATCCAACGGAGCTGTCAGAATGGATTTCCGAGACAACTTTTTTTGACGCGAAAATCTCATGTTATAATGTTCTTCGGTGGGGAAACGTAATCTTTGATTTCGCGAGTTTCTGTGGGTGAATGTTAATAAAATTTGCTTCCGTTGTTCATGTTTTATGATTTCCTATCCAACGGAGCTGTCAGAATGGATTTCCGAGACAACTTTTTTTGACGCGAAAATCTCATGCTATAATGTTCTTCGGTGGGGGAACGGATTCTTCGATTTCGTGAGTTTCCATGGGTGAATTTTCATAAAATTTGCTGCCGTTGTTCATATTTTATGATTTCCTATCCAACGTAGCTGTCAGAATGGAATTCCGAGACAACTTTTTTTGACGCGAAAATCTAATGTCATAATGTTCTTCGGTTGGGTAACGGATTCTTCGATTTCGGGAGTTTCCGTGGGTGAATTTTCATGAAATTTGTTGCCGTTGTTCATATTTTATGATTTCCTATCCAACGGAGCTGTCAGAATGGATTTTCGAGACAACTTTTTTTGACGCGAAAATCTCATGTTATAATGTTCTTCGGCGGGGAAATGTAATCTTGGATTTCGGGAGTTTCCGTGGGTGAATTTTCAAAAAATTTGCTGCCATTGTTCATATTTTATGATTTTCTATCCAACGGAGCTGTCAGAATGGATTTCCGAGACAATTTTTTTTGACGCGAAAATCTCATGCTATAATATTCTTCGGTTTGAGAACGGATTCTTCGATTTCGGGAGTTTCCGTGGGTGAATTTTCATAAAATTTGCTGCCGTTGTTCATATTTTATGATTTCCTATCCAACGGAGCTGTCAGAATGGAATTCCGAGACAACTTTTTTTGACGCGAAAATCTAATGTTATAATGTTCTTCGGTTGGGGAACGGATTCTTCGATTTCGGGAGTTTCCGTGGGTGAATTTTCATGAAATTTGCTGCCGTTGTTCATATTTTATGATTTCCTATCCAACGGAGCTGTCAGAATGGATTTCCGAGACAACTTTTTTTGACGCGAAAATCTTATGCTATAATGTTTTTCGGTTGGGGAACGGATTCTTCGATTTCGGGAGTTTCCGTGGGTGAATTTTCATTAAATTTTCTGCCGTTGTTCATATTTTATGATTTCCTATCCAACGGAGCTGTCAGAATGGATTTTCGAGACAACTTTTTTTGACGCGAAAATCGCATGTTATAATGTTCTTCGGCGGGAGAATGTAATCTTGGATTTCGGGAGTTTCCGTGGGTGAATTTTCATAAAATTTGCTGCCGTTGTTCATATTTTATGATTTCCTATCCAACGGAGCTGTCAGAATGGATTTCCGAGACAACTTTTTTTGACGCGAAAATCACCTGTTATAATGTTGTTTGGTGGGGGAACGTAAGTTTCGATTTCGGGAGTTTCTGTGGGTGAATTTTCATAAAATTTACTACCGTTGTTCATATTTTATGATTTTCTATCCAACGGAGCTGTCAGAATGGATTTCCGAGACAACTTTTTTTGACGCGAAAATCTCATGTTATAATGTTCTTCGGTGGGGAAACGTAATCTTTGATTTCGCGAGTTTCTGTGGGTGAATGTTAATAAAATTTGCTGCCGTTGTTCATATTTTATGATTTCCTATCCAACGGAGCTGTCAGAATGGATTTCCGAGACAACTTTTTTTGACGCGAAAATCTCATGCTATAATGTTCTTCGGTGGGGGAACGGATTCTTCGATTTCGTGAGTTTCCATGGGTGAATTTTCATAAAATTTGCTGCCGTTGTTCATATTTTATGATTTCCTATCCAACGTAGCTGTCAGAATGGAATTCCGAGACAACTTTTTTTGACGCGAAAATCTAATGTCATAATGTTCTTCGGTTGGGTAACGGATTCTTCGATTTCGGGAGTTTCCGTGGGTGAATTTTCATGAAATTTGTTGCCGTTGTTCATATTTTATGATTTCCTATCCAACGGAGCTGTCAGAATGGATTTTCGAGACAACTTTTTTTGACGCGAAAATCTCATGTTATAATGTTCTTCGGCGGGGAAATGTAATCTTGGATTTCGGGAGTTTCCGTGGGTGAATTTTCAAAAAATTTGCTGCCATTGTTCATATTTTATGATTTTCTATCCAACGGAGCTGTCAGAATGGATTTCCGAGACAATTTTTTTTGACGCGAAAATCTCATGCTATAATATTCTTCGGTTTGAGAACGGATTCTTCGATTTCGGGAGTTTCCGTGGGTGAATTTTCATAAAATTTGCTGCCGTTGTTCATATTTTATGATTTCCTATCCAACGGAGCTGTCAGAATGGAATTCCGAGACAACTTTTTTTGACGCGAAAATCTAATGTTATAATGTTCTTCGGTTGGGGAACGGATTCTTCGATTTCGGGAGTTTCCGTGGGTGAATTTTCATGAAATTTGCTGCCGTTGTTCATATTTTATGATTTCCTATCCAACGGAGCTGTCAGAATGGATTTCCGAGACAACTTTTTTTGACGCGAAAATCTTATGCTATAATGTTTTTCGGTTGGGGAACGGATTCTTCGATTTCGGGAGTTTCCGTGGGTGAATTTTCATTAAATTTTCTGCCGTTGTTCATATTTTATGATTTCCTATCCAACGGAGCTGTCAGAATGGATTTTCGAGACAACTTTTTTTGACGCGAAAATCGCATGTTATAATGTTCTTCGGCGGGAGAATGTAATCTTGGATTTCGGGAGTTTCCGTGGGTGAATTTTCATAAAATTTGCTGCCGTTGTTCATATTTTATGATTTCCTATCCAACGGAGCTGTCAGAATGGATTTCCGAGACAACTTTTTTTGACGCGAAAATCACATGTTATAATGTTGTTTGGTGGGGGAACGTAAGTTTCGATTTCGGGAGTTTCTGTGGGTGAATTTTCATAAAATTTACTACCGTTGTTCATATTTTATGATTTTCTATCCAACGGAGCTGTCAGAATGGATTTCCGAGACAACTTTTTTTGACGCGAAAATCTAATGTTATAATGTTCTTCGGTGGGGAAACGTAATCTTCGATTTCGGGAGTTTCCGTGTGTGAATTTTCATAAAATTTGCTGCCGTTGTTCATATTTAATGATTTCCTATCCAACGGAGCTGTCAGAATGGATTTCCGAGACAACTTTTTTTGACGCGAAAATCTCATGCTATAATGTTCTTCGGTGGGGGAACGTAATCTTGGATTTCGGAAGTTTCTGTGGGTGAATTTTCATAAAATTTACTGCCGTTGTTCATATTTTTTGATTTCCTATCCAACGGAGCTGTCAGAATGGATTTCTTAGACAACTTTTTTGGACGCGATAATCAAATGTTATAATGTTCTTCGGTGGGGGAACGTAATCTTCGATTTCGGGAGTTTTCGTAGGTGAATTTTCAGAAAATTTGCTGCCATCGTTCATATTTTATGATTTCCTATCCAACGGAGCTGTCAGCATGGATTTTCGAGACAATTTTTTTTGACGCGAAAATCTCATGCTATAATGTTCTTCGGTGGGGGAACGTAATCTTTGATTTCGGGAGTTTCCGTGGGTGAATTTTTATAAAATTTTGCAGCCGTTGTTCATATTTAATGATTTCCTATCCAACGGAGCTGTCAGAATGGATTTCCGAGACAACTTTTTTTGACGCGAAAATCTTATGCTATAATGTTTTTCGGTGGGGGAACGGATTCTTCGATTTCGAGAGTTTCCGTGGGTGAATTTTCATGAAATTTGATGCCGTTGTTCATATTTTTTGATTTCCTATCCAACGGAGCTGTCAGAATGGATTTTCGAGACAACTTTTTTTGACGCGAAAATCTCATGTTATAATGTTCTTCGGTGGGGGAACGTAATCTTGGATTTCGGAAGTTTCCGTGGGTGAATTTTCTTAAAATTTGCTGCCGTTGTTCATATTTTTTGATTTCCTATCCAAACGGAGCTGTCAGAATGGATTTCTGAGAAAACTTTTTGGGACGCGAAAATCAAATGTTATAATGTTTTTCGGTTGGGGAACGTAATCTTCGATTTCGGGAGTTTCCGTAGGTGAATTTTCAGAAAATTTGCTGCCATCGTTCATATTTTATGATTTCCTATCCAACGGAGCTGTCAGAATTGATTTCCGAGACAACTATTTTTGACGAGAAAATCTCATGCTATAATGTTCTTCGGTGGGGGAACGTAATCTTGGATTTCGGGAGTTTCCGTGGGTGAATTTTTATAAAATTTTGCTGCCGTTGTTCATATTTTATGATTTCCTATCCAACGGAGCTGTCAGAATGGATTTACGAGACAACTTTTTTTGACGCGAAAATCTCATGCTATAATGTTTTTCGGTGGGGGAACGGATTCTTCGATTACGAGAGTTTCCGTGGGTGAATTTTCATAAAATTTGCTGTCGTTGTTCATATTTTTTGATTTCCTATCCAACGGAGCTGTCAGAATGGATTTTCGAGACAACTTTTTTTGACGCGAAAATCTCATGTTATAATGTTCTTCGGCGGGGGAATGTAATCTTGGATTTCGGGAGTTTCCGTGGGTGAATTTTCATAAAATTTGCTGCCGTTGTTCATATTTTATAATTTCCTATCCAACGGAGCTGTCAGAATGGATTTCCGAGACAACTTTTTTTGACACGAAAATCACATGTTATAATGTTCTTCGGTGGGGGAACGTAAGTTTCGATTTCGGGAGTTTCTGTGGGTAAATTTTCATAAAATTTGTTGCCGTTGTTTATATTTTATGATTTTCTATCCAACGGAGCTGTCAGAATGGATTTCCGAGACAACTTTTTTTGATGCGAAAATCTCATGTTATAATGTTCTTCGGTGGGGAAACGTAATCTTCGATTTCGGGAGTTTCCGTGGGTGAATTTTCATAAAATTTGCTGCCGTTGTTCAAAATTTATGATTTCCTATCCAACGGAGCTGTCAGAATGGATTTCCGAGACAACTTTTTTTGACGCGAAATCTCATGCTATAATGTTCTTCGGTGGGGGAACGTAATCTTGGATTTCGGAAGTTTCCGTGGGTGAATTTTCTTAAAATTTACTGTCGTTGTTCATATTTTTTGATTTCCTATCCAACGGAACTGTCAGAATGGATTTCAGAGACAAATTTTTTGGACGCGAAAATCAAATGTTATAATGTTCTTCGGTGGGGGAACGTAATCTTCGATTTCGGGAGTTTCCGTAGGTGAATTTTCAGAAAATTTGCTGCCATCGTTCATATTTTATGATTTCCTATCCAACGGAGCTGTCAGAATGGATTTCCGAGACTACTTTTTTTGACGCGAAAATCTCATGCTATAATGTTCTTCGGTGGGGGAACGGATTCTTCGATTTCGTGAGTTTCCATGGGTGAATTTTCATAAAATTTGCTGCCGTCGTTCATATTTTATGATTTCCTATCCAACGGAGCTGTCAGAATGGAATTCCGAGACAACTTTTTTTGACGCGAAAATCTAATGTTATAATGTTCTTCGGTTGGGTAACGGATTCTTCGATTTCGGGAGTTTCCGTGGGTGAATTTTCATGAAATTTGTTGCCGTTGTTCATATTTTATGATTTCCTATCCAACGGAGCTGTCAGAATGGATTTTCGAGACAACTTTTTTTGACGCGAAAATCTCATGTTATAATGTTCTTCGGCGGGGAAATGTAATCTTAGATTTCGGGAGTTTCCGTGGGTGAATTTTCAAAAAATTTGCTGCCATTGTTCATATTTTATGATTTTCTATCCAACGGAGCTGTCAGAATGGATTTCCGAGACAATTTTTTTTGACGCGAAAATCTCATGCTATAATATTCTTCGGTTTGAGAACGGATTCTTCGATTTCGGGAGTTTCCGTGGGTGAATTTTCATAAAATTTGCTGCCGTTGTTCATATTTTATGATTTCCTATCCAACGGAGCTGTCAGAATGGAATTCCGAGACAACTTTTTTTGACGCGAAAATCTAATGTTATAATGTTCTTCGGTTGGGGAACGGATTCTTCGATTTCGGGAGTTTCCGTGGGTGAATTTTCATGAAATTTGCTGCCGTTGTTCATATTTTATGATTTCCTATCCAACGGAGCTGTCAGAATGGATTTCCGAGACAACTTTTTTTGACGCGAAAATCTTATGCTATAATGTTTTTCGGTTGGGGAACGGATTCTTCGATTTCGGGAGTTTCCGTGGGTGAATTTTCATTAAATTTTCTGCCGTTGTTCATATTTTATGATTTCCTATCCAACGGAGCTGTCAGAATTGATTTCCGAGACAACTATTTTTGACGAGAAAATCTCATGCTATAATGTTCTTCGGTGGGGGAACGTAATCTTGGATTTCGGGAGTTTCCGTGGGTGAATTTTTATAAAATTTTGCTGCCGTTGTTCATATTTTATGATTTCCTATCCAACGGAGCTGTCAGAATGGATTTACGAGACAACTTTTTTTGACGCGAAAATCTCATGCTATAATGTTTTTCGGTGGGGGAACGGATTCTTCGATTACGAGAGTTTCCGTGGGTGAATTTTCATAAAATTTGCTGTCGTTGTTCATATTTTTTGATTTCCTATCCAACGGAGCTGTCAGAATGGATTTTCGAGACAACTTTTTTTGACGCGAAAATCTCATGTTATAATGTTCTTCGGCGGGGGAATGTAATCTTGGATTTCGGGAGTTTCCGTGGGTGAATTTTCATAAAATTTGCTGCCGTTGTTCATATTTTATCATTTCCTATCCAACGGAGCTGTCAGAATGGATTTCCGAGACAACTTTTTTTGACACGAAAATCACATGTTATAATGTTCTTCGGTGGGGGAACGTAAGTTTCGATTTCGGGAGTTTCTGTGGGTAAATTTTCATAAAATTTGTTGCCGTTGTTTATATTTTATGATTTTCTATCCAACGGAGCTGTCAGAATGGATTTCCGAGATAACTTTTTTTGATGCGAAAATCTCATGTTATAATGTTCTTCGGTGGGGAAACGTAATCTTCGATTTCGGGAGTTTCCGTGGGTGAATTTTCATAAAATTTGCTGCCGTTGTTCAAAATTTATGATTTCCTATCCAACGGAGCTGTCAGAATGGATTTCCGAGACAACTTTTTTTGACGCGAAATCTCATGCTATAATGTTCTTCGGTGGGGGAACGTAATCTTGGATTTCGGAAGTTTCCGTGGGTGAATTTTCTTAAAATTTACTGTCGTTGTTCATATTTTTTGATTTCCTATCCAACGGAACTGTCAGAATGGATTTCAGAGACAAATTTTTTGGACGCGAAAATCAAATGTTATAATGTTCTTCGGTGGGGGAACGTAATCTTCGATTTCGGGAGTTTCCGTAGGTGAATTTTCAGAAAATTTGCTGCCATCGTTCATATTTTATGATTTCCTATCCAACGGAGCTGTCAGAATGGATTTCCGAGACTACTTTTTTTGACGCGAAAATCTCATGCTATAATGTTCTTCGGTGGGGGAACGGATTCTTCGATTTCGTGAGTTTCCATGGGTGAATTTTCATAAAATTTGCTGCCGTCGTTCATATTTTATGATTTCCTATCCAACGGAGCTGTCAGAATGGAATTCCGAGACAACTTTTTTTGACGCGAAAATCTAATGTTATAATGTTCTTCGGTTGGGTAACGGATTCTTCGATTTCGGGAGTTTCCGTGGGTGAATTTTCATGAAATTTGTTGCCGTTGTTCATATTTTATGATTTCCTATCCAACGGAGCTGTCAGAATGGATTTTCGAGACAACTTTTTTTGACGCGAAAATCTCATGTTATAATGTTCTTCGGCGGGGAAATGTAATCTTGGATTTCGGGAGTTTCCGTGGGTGAATTTTCAAAAAATTTGCTGCCATTGTTCATATTTTATGATTTTCTATCCAACGGAGCTGTCAGAATGGATTTCCGAGACAATTTTTTTTGACGCGAAAATCTCATGCTATAATATTCTTCGGTTTGAGAACGGATTCTTCGATTTCGGGAGTTTCCGTGGGTGAATTTTCATAAAATTTGCTGCCGTTGTTCATATTTTATGATTTCCTATCCAACGGAGCTGTCAGAATGGAATTCCGAGACAACTTTTTTTGACGCGAAAATCTAATGTTATAATGTTCTTCGGTTGGGGAACGGATTCTTCGATTTCGGGAGTTTCCGTGGGTGAATTTTCATGAAATTTGCTGCCGTTGTTCATATTTTATGATTTCCTATCCAACGGAGCTGTCAGAATGGATTTCCGAGACAACTTTTTTTGACGCGAAAATCTTATGCTATAATGTTTTTCGGTTGGGGAACGGATTCTTCGATTTCGGGAGTTTCCGTGGGTGAATTTTCATTAAATTTTCTGCCGTTGTTCATATTTTATGATTTCCTATCCAACGGAGCTGTCAGAATTGATTTCCGAGACAACTATTTTTGACGAGAAAATCTCATGCTATAATGTTCTTCGGTGGGGGAACGTAATCTTGGATTTCGGGAGTTTCCGTGGGTGAATTTTTATAAAATTTTGCTGCCGTTGTTCATATTTTATGATTTCCTATCCAACGGAGCTGTCAGAATGGATTTACGAGACAACTTTTTTTGACGCGAAAATCTCATGCTATAATGTTTTTCGGTGGGGGAACGGATTCTTCGATTACGAGAGTTTCCGTGGGTGAATTTTCATAAAATTTGCTGTCGTTGTTCATATTTTTTGATTTCCTATCCAACGGAGCTGTCAGAATGGATTTTCGAGACAACTTTTTTTGACGCGAAAATCTCATGTTATAATGTTCTTCGGCGGGGGAATGTAATCTTGGATTTCGGGAGTTTCCGTGGGTGAATTTTCATAAAATTTGCTGCCGTTGTTCATATTTTATAATTTCCTATCCAACGGAGCTGTCAGAATGGATTTCCGAGACAACTTTTTTTGACACGAAAATCACATGTTATAATGTTCTTCGGTGGGGGAACGTAAGTTTCGATTTCGGGAGTTTCTGTGGGTAAATTTTCATAAAATTTGTTGCCGTTGTTTATATTTTATGATTTTCTATCCAACGGAGCTGTCAGAATGGATTTCCGAGATAACTTTTTTTGATGCGAAAATCTCATGTTATAATGTTCTTCGGTGGGGAAACGTAATCTTCGATTTCGGGAGTTTCCGTGGGTGAATTTTCATAAAATTTGCTGCCGTTGTTCAAAATTTATGATTTCCTATCCAACGGAGCTGTCAGAATGGATTTCCGAGACAACTTTTTTTGACGCGAAATCTCATGCTATAATGTTCTTCGGTGGGGGAACGTAATCTTGGATTTCGGAAGTTTCCGTGGGTGAATTTTCTTAAAATTTACTGTCGTTGTTCATATTTTTTGATTTCCTATCCAACGGAACTGTCAGAATGGATTTCAGAGACAAATTTTTTGGACGCGAAAATCAAATGTTATAATGTTCTTCGGTGGGGGAACGTAATCTTCGATTTCGGGAGTTTCCGTAGGTGAATTTTCAGAAAATTTGCTGCCATCGTTCATATTTTATGATTTCCTATCCAACGGAGCTGTCAGAATGGATTTCCGAGACTACTTTTTTTGACGCGAAAATCTCATGCTATAATGTTCTTCGGTGGGGGAACGGATTCTTCGATTTCGTGAGTTTCCATGGGTGAATTTTCATAAAATTTGCTGCCGTCGTTCATATTTTATGATTTCCTATCCAACGGAGCTGTCAGAATGGAATTCCGAGACAACTTTTTTTGACGCGAAAATCTAATGTTATAATGTTCTTCGGTTGGGTAACGGATTCTTCGATTTCGGGAGTTTCCGTGGGTGAATTTTCATGAAATTTGTTGCCGTTGTTCATATTTTATGATTTCCTATCCAACGGAGCTGTCAGAATGGATTTTCGAGACAACTTTTTTTGACGCGAAAATCTCATGTTATAATGTTCTTCGGCGGGGAAATGTAATCTTGGATTTCGGGAGTTTCCGTGGGTGAATTTTCAAAAAATTTGCTGCCATTGTTCATATTTTATGATTTTCTATCCAACGGAGCTGTCAGAATGGATTTCCGAGACAATTTTTTTTGACGCGAAAATCTCATGCTATAATATTCTTCGGTTTGAGAACGGATTCTTCGATTTCGGGAGTTTCCGTGGGTGAATTTTCATAAAATTTGCTGCCGTTGTTCATATTTTATGATTTCCTATCCAACGGAGCTGTCAGAATGGAATTCCGAGACAACTTTTTTTGACGCGAAAATCTAATGTTATAATGTTCTTCGGTTGGGGAACGGATTCTTCGATTTCGGGAGTTTCCGTGGGTGAATTTTCATGAAATTTGCTGCCGTTGTTCATATTTTATGATTTCCTATCCAACGGAGCTGTCAGAATGGATTTCCGAGACAACTTTTTTTGACGCGAAAATCTTATGCTATAATGTTTTTCGGTTGGGGAACGGATTCTTCGATTTCGGGAGTTTCCGTGGGTGAATTTTCATTAAATTTTCTGCCGTTGTTCATATTTTATGATTTCCTATCCAACGGAGCTGTCAGAATTGATTTCCGAGACAACTATTTTTGACGAGAAAATCTCATGCTATAATGTTCTTCGGTGGGGGAACGTAATCTTGGATTTCGGGAGTTTCCGTGGGTGAATTTTTATAAAATTTTGCTGCCGTTGTTCATATTTTATGATTTCCTATCCAACGGAGCTGTCAGAATGGATTTACGAGACAACTTTTTTTGACGCGAAAATCTCATGCTATAATGTTTTTCGGTGGGGGAACGGATTCTTCGATTACGAGAGTTTCCGTGGGTGAATTTTCATAAAATTTGCTGTCGTTGTTCATATTTTTTGATTTCCTATCCAACGGAGCTGTCAGAATGGATTTTCGAGACAACTTTTTTTGACGCGAAAATCTCATGTTATAATGTTCTTCGGCGGGGGAATGTAATCTTGGATTTCGGGAGTTTCCGTGGGTGAATTTTCATAAAATTTGCTGCCGTTGTTCATATTTTATAATTTCCTATCCAACGGAGCTGTCAGAATGGATTTCCGAGACAACTTTTTTTGACACGAAAATCACATGTTATAATGTTCTTCGGTGGGGGAACGTAAGTTTCGATTTCGGGAGTTTCTGTGGGTAAATTTTCATAAAATTTGTTGCCGTTGTTTATATTTTATGATTTTCTATCCAACGGAGCTGTCAGAATGGATTTCCGAGATAACTTTTTTTGATGCGAAAATCTCATGTTATAATGTTCTTCGGTGGGGAAACGTAATCTTCGATTTCGGGAGTTTCCGTGGGTGAATTTTCATAAAATTTGCTGCCGTTGTTCAAAATTTATGATTTCCTATCCAACGGAGCTGTCAGAATGGATTTCCGAGACAACTTTTTTTGACGCGAAATCTCATGCTATAATGTTCTTCGGTGGGGGAACGTAATCTTGGATTTCGGAAGTTTCCGTGGGTGAATTTTCTTAAAATTTACTGTCGTTGTTCATATTTTTTGATTTCCTATCCAACGGAACTGTCAGAATGGATTTCAGAGACAAATTTTTTGGACGCGAAAATCAAATGTTATAATGTTCTTCGGTGGGGGAACGTAATCTTCGATTTCGGGAGTTTCCGTAGGTGAATTTTCAGAAAATTTGCTGCCATCGTTCATATTTTATGATTTCCTATCCAACGGAGCTGTCAGAATGGATTTCCGAGACTACTTTTTTTGACGCGAAAATCTCATGCTATAATGTTCTTCGGTGGGGGAACGGATTCTTCGATTTCGTGAGTTTCCATGGGTGAATTTTCATAAAATTTGCTGCCGTCGTTCATATTTTATGATTTCCTATCCAACGGAGCTGTCAGAATGGAATTCCGAGACAACTTTTTTTGACGCGAAAATCTAATGTTATAATGTTCTTCGGTTGGGTAACGGATTCTTCGATTTCGGGAGTTTCCGTGGGTGAATTTTCATGAAATTTGCTGCCGTTGTTCATATTTTATGATTTCCTATCCAACGGAGCTGTCAGAATGGATTTTTGAGACAACTTTATTTGACGCGAAAATCTCATGTTATAATGTTCTTCGGCGGGGGAATGTAATCTTGGATTTCGGGAGTTTCCGTGGGTGAATTTTCATAAAATTTGCTGCCGTTGTTCATATTTTATGATTTTCTATCCAACGGAGCTGTCAGAATGGATTTCCGAGACAACTTTTTTTGACGCGAAAATCTCATGTTATAATGTTCTTCGGCGGGGGAATGTAATCTTGGATTTCGAGAGTTTCCGTGGGTGAATTTTCATAAAATTTGCTAC
Organism: Scutellaria minor; assembly: GCA_954870855.1. Taxonomy (NCBI): domain Eukaryota; kingdom Viridiplantae; phylum Streptophyta; class Magnoliopsida; order Lamiales; family Lamiaceae; genus Scutellaria; species Scutellaria minor. The sequence continues at coordinate 2,386,170 of OX940725.1, forward strand.
CGTTGTACATAGTTTTTGATTTCCTATCCAACGGAGCTGTCAGAATGGATTTCCGAGACAACTTTTTTTGACGCGAAAATCTCATGCTATAATGTTCTTCGGTGGGGAAACGTAATCTTTGATTTCGCGAGTTTCTGTGGGTGAATTTTAATAAAATTTGTTGCCGTTGTTCATATTATATGATTTCCTATCCTACGGAGCTGTCAGAATGGATTTCCGAGACAACTTTTTTTGACGCGAAAATCTCATGCTATAATGTTCTTCGGTGGGGGAACGGATTCTTCGATTTCGGGAGTTTCCGTGGGTGAATTTTCATAAAATTTGCTGCCGTTGTTCATATTTTATGATTTCCTATCCAACGGAGCTGTCAGAATGGAATTCCGAGACAACTTTTTTTGACGCGAAAATCTAATGTTATAATGTTCTTCGGTTGGGGAACGGATTCTTCGATTTCGGGAGTTTCCGTGGGTGAATTTTCATGAAATTTGCTGCCGTTGTTCATATTTTATGATTTCCTATCCAACGGAGCTGTCAGAATGGATTTCCGAGACAGCTTTTTTTGACGCGAAAATCTTATGCTATAATGTTTTTCGGTTGGGGAACGGATTCTTCGATTTCGGGAGTTTCCGTGGGTGAATTTTCATTAAATTTGCTGCCGTTGTTCATATTTTATGATTTCCTATCCAACGGAGCTGTCAGAATGGATTTTCGAGACAACTTTTTTTGACGCGAAAATCGCATGTTATAATGTTCTTCGGCGGGAGAATGTAATCTTGGATTTCGGGAGTTTCCGTGGGTGAATTTTCATAAAATTTGCTGCCGTTGTTCATATTTTATGATTTCCTATCCAACGGAGCTGTCAGAATGGATTTCCGAGACAACTTTTTTTGACGCGAAAATCACATGTTATAATGTTGTTTGGTGGGGGAACGTAAGTTTCGATTTCGGGAGTTTCTGTGGGTGAATTTTCATAAAATTTACTACCGTTGTTCATATTTTATGATTTTCTATCCAACGGAGCTGTCAGAATGGATTTCCGAGACAACTTTTTTTGACGCGAAAATCTCATGTTATAATGTTCTTCGGTGGGGAAACGTAATCTTTGATTTCGCGAGTTTCTGTGGGTGAATTTTAATAAAATTTGCTGCCGTTGTTCATATTTTATGATTTCCTATCCAACGGAGCTGTCAGAATGGATTTCCGAGACAACTTTTTTTGACGCGAAAATATCATGCTATAATGTTCTTCGGTGGGGGAACGGATTCTTCGATTTCGTGAGTTTCCATGGGTGAATTTTCATAAAATTTGCTGCCGTTGTTCATATTTTATGATTTCCTATCCAACGGAGCTGTCAGAATGGAATTCCGAGACAACTTTTTTTGACGCGAAAATCTAATGTAATAATGTTCTTCGGTTGGGTAACGGATTCTTCGATTTCGGGAGTTTCCGTGGGTGAATTTTCATGAAATTTGTTGCCGTTGTTCATATTTTATGATTTCCTATCCAACGGAGCTGTCAGAATGGATTTTCGAGACAACTTTTTTTGACGCGAAAATCTCATGTTATAATGTTCTTCGGCGGGGAAATGTAATCTTGGATTTTGGGAGTTTCCGTGGGTGAATTTTCAAAAAATTTGCTGCCATTGTTCATATTTTATGATTTTCTATCCAACGGAGCTGTCAGAATGGATTTCCGAGACAATTTTTTTTGACGCGAAAATCTCATGCTATAATATTCTTCGGTTTGAGAACGGATTCTTCGATTTCGGGAGTTTCCGTGGGTGAATTTTCATAAAATTTGCTGCCGTTGTTCATATTTTATGATTTCCTATCCAACGGAGCTGTCAGAATGGAATTCCGAGACAACTTTTTTTGACGCGAAAATCTAATGTTATAATGTTCTTCGGTTGGGGAACGGATTCTTCGATTTCGGGAGTTTCCGTGGGTGAATTTTCATGAAATTTGCTGCCGTTGTTCATATTTTATGATTTCCTATCCAACGGAGCTGTCAGAATGGATTTCCGAGACAACTTTTTTTGACGCGAAAATCTTATGCTATAATGTTTTTCGGTTGGGGAACGGATTCTTCGATTTCGGGAGTTTCCGTGGGTGAATTTTCATTAAATTTTCTGCCGTTGTTCATATTTTATGATTTCCTATCCAACGGAGCTGTCAGAATGGATTTTCGAGACAACTTTTTTTGACGCGAAAATCGCATGTTATAATGTTCTTCGGCGGGAGAATGTAATCTTGGATTTCGGGAGTTTCCGTGGGTGAATTTTCATAAAATTTGCTGCCGTTGTTCATATTTTATGATTTCCTATCCAACGGAGCTGTCAGAATGGATTTCCGAGACAACTTTTTTTGACGCGAAAATCACATGTTATAATGTTGTTTGGTGGGGGAACGTAAGTTTCGATTTCGGGAGTTTCTGTGGGTGAATTTTCATAAAATTTACTACCGTTGTTCATATTTTATGATTTTCTATCCAACGGAGCTGTCAGAATGGATTTCCGAGACAACTTTTTTTGACGCGAAAATCTCATGTTATAATGTTCTTCGGTGGGGAAACGTAATCTTTGATTTCGCGAGTTTCTGTGGGTGAATTTTAATAAAATTTGCTGCCGTTGTTCATATTTTATGATTTCCTATCCAACGGAGCTGTCAGAATGGATTTCCGAGACAACTTTTTTTGACGCGAAAATATCATGCTATAATGTTCTTCGGTGGGGGAACGGATTCTTCGATTTCGTGAGTTTCCATGGGTGAATTTTCATAAAATTTGCTGCCGTTGTTCATATTTTATGATTTCCTATCCAACGGAGCTGTCAGAATGGAATTCCGAGACAACTTTTTTTGACGCGAAAATCTAATGTAATAATGTTCTTCGGTTGGGTAACGGATTCTTCGATTTCGGGAGTTTCCGTGGGTGAATTTTCATGAAATTTGTTGCCGTTGTTCATATTTTATGATTTCCTATCCAACGGAGCTGTCAGAATGGATTTTCGAGACAACTTTTTTTGACGCGAAAATCTCATGTTATAATGTTCTTCGGCGGGGAAATGTAATCTTGGATTTCGGGAGTTTCCGTGGGTGAATTTTCAAAAAATTTGCTGCCATTGTTCATATTTTATGATTTTCTATCCAACGGAGCTGTCAGAATGGATTTCCGAGACAATTTTTTTTGACGCGAAAATCTCATGCTATAATATTCTTCGGTTTGAGAACGGATTCTTCGATTTCGGGAGTTTCCGTGGGTGAATTTTCATAAAATTTGCTGCCGTTGTTCATATTTTATGATTTCCTATCCAACGGAGCTGTCAGAATGGAATTCCGAGACAACTTTTTTTGACGCGAAAATCTAATGTTATAATGTTCTTCGGTTGGGGAACGGATTCTTCGATTTCGGGAGTTTCCGTGGGTGAATTTTCATGAAATTTGCTGCCGTTGTTCATATTTTATGATTTCCTATCCAACGGAGCTGTCAGAATGGATTTCCGAGACAACTTTTTTTGACGCGAAAATCTTATGCTATAATGTTTTTCGGTTGGGGAACGGATTCTTCGATTTCGGGAGTTTCCGTGGGTGAATTTTCATTAAATTTTCTGCCGTTGTTCATATTTTATGATTTCCTATCCAACGGAGCTGTCAGAATTGATTTCCGAGACAACTATTTTTGACGAGAAAATCTCATGCTATAATGTTCTTCGGTGGGGGAACGTAATCTTGGATTTCGGGAGTTTCCGTGGGTGAATTTTTATAAAATTTTGCTGCCGTTGTTCATATTTTATGATTTCCTATCCAACGGAGCTGTCAGAATGGATTTACGAGACAACTTTTTTTGACGCGAAAATCTCATGCTATAATGTTTTTCGGTGGGGGAACGGATTCTTCGATTACGAGAGTTTCCGTGGGTGAATTTTCATAAAATTTGCTGTCGTTGTTCATATTTTTTGATTTCCTATCCAACGGAGCTGTCAGAATGGATTTTCGAGACAACTTTTTTTGACGCGAAAATCTCATGTTATAGTGTTCTTCGGCGGGGGAATGTAATCTTGGATTTCGGGAGTTTCCGTGGGTGAATTTTCATAAAATTTGCTGCCGTTGTTCATATTTTATAATTTCCTATCCAACGGAGCTGTCAGAATGGATTTCCGAGACAACTTTTTTTGACACGAAAATCACATGTCATAATGTTCTTCGGTGGGGGAACGTAAGTTTCGATTTCGGGAGTTTCTGTGGGTAAATTTTCATAAAATTTGTTGCCGTTGTTTATATTTTATGATTTTCTATCCAACGGAGCTGTCAGAATGGATTTCCGAGACAACTTTTTTTGATGCGAAAATCTCATGTTATAATGTTCTTCGGTGGGGAAACGTAATCTTCGATTTCGGGAGTTTCCGTGGGTGAATTTTCATAAAATTTGCTGCCGTTGTTCAAAATTTATGATTTCCTATCCAACGGAGCTGTCAGAATGGATTTCCGAGACAACTTTTTTTGACGCGAAATCTCATGCTATAATGTTCTTCGGTGGGGGAACGTAATCTTGGATTTCGGAAGTTTCCGTGGGTGAATTTTCTTAAAATTTACTGTCGTTGTTCATATTTTTTGATTTCCTATCCAACGGAACTGTCAGAATGGATTTCAGAGACAAATTTTTTGGACGCGAAAATCAAATGTTATAATGTTCTTCGGTGGGGGAACGTAATCTTCGATTTCGGGAGTTTCCGTAGGTGAATTTTCAGAAAATTTGCTGCCATCGTTCATATTTTATGATTTCCTATCCAACGGAGCTGTCAGAATGGATTTCCGAGACTACTTTTTTTGACGCGAAAATCTCATGCTATAATGTTCTTCGGTGGGGGAACGGATTCTTCGATTTCGTGAGTTTCCATGGGTGAATTTTCATAAAATTTGCTGCCGTCGTTCATATTTTATGATTTCATATCCAACGGAGCTGTCAGAATGGAATTCCGAGACAACTTTTTTTGACGCGAAAATCTAATGTTATAATGTTCTTCGGTTGGGTAACGGATTCTTCGATTTCGGGAGTTTCCGTGGGTGAATTTTCATGAAATTTGCTGCCGTTGTTCATATTTTATGATTTCCTATCCAACGGAGCTGTCAGAATGGATTTTTGAGACAACTTTATTTGACGCGAAAATCTCATGTTATAATGTTCTTCGGCGGGGGAATGTAATCTTGGATTTCGGGAGTTTCCGTGGGTGAATTTTCATAAAATTTGCTGCCGTTGTTCATATTTTATGATTTTCTATCCAACGGAGCTGTCAGAATGGATTTCCGAGACAACTTTTTTTGACGCGAAAATCTCATGTTATAATGTTCTTCGGCGGGGGAATGTAATCTTGGATTTCGAGAGTTTCCGTGGGTGAATTTTCATAAAATTTGCTGCCGTTGTACATAGTTTTTGATTTCCTATCCAACGGAGCTGTCAGAATGGATTTCCGAGACAACTTTTTTTGACGCGAAAATCTCATGCTATAATGTTCTTCGGTGGGGAAACGTAATCTTTGATTTCGCGAGTTTCTGTGGGTGAATTTTAATAAAATTTGTTGCCGTTGTTCATATTATATGATTTCCTATCCTACGGAGCTGTCAGAATGGATTTCCGAGACAACTTTTTTTGACGCGAAAATCTCATGCTATAATGTTCTTCGGTGGGGGAACGGATTCTTCGATTTCGGGAGTTTCCGTGGGTGAATTTTCATAAAATTTGCTGCCGTTGTTCATATTTTATGATTTCCTATCCAACGGAGCTGTCAGAATGGAATTCCGAGACAACTTTTTTTGACGCGAAAATCTAATGTTATAATGTTCTTCGGTTGGGGAACGGATTCTTCGATTTCGGGAGTTTCCGTGGGTGAATTTTCATGAAATTTGCTGCCGTTGTTCATATTTTATGATTTCCTATCCAACGGAGCTGTCAGAATGGATTTCCGAGACAACTTTTTTTGACACGAAAATCTTATGCTATAATGTTTTTCGGTTGGGGAACGGATTCTTCGATTTCGGGAGTTTCCGTGGGTGAATTTTCATTAAATTTTCTGCCGTTGTTCATATTTTATGATTTCCTATCCAACGGAGCTGTCAGAATGGATTTTCGAGACAACTTTTTTTGACGCGAAAATCGCATGTTATAATGTTCTTCGGCGGGAGAATGTAATCTTGGATTTCGGGAGTTTCCGTGGGTGAATTTTCATAAAATTTGCTGCCGTTGTTCATATTTTATGATTTTCTATATTACGGAGCTGTCAGAATGGATTTCCGAGACAACTTTTTTTGACGCGAAAATCACATGTTATAATGTTGTTTGGTGGGGGAACGTAAGTTTCGATTTCGGGAGTTTCTGTGGGTGAATTTTCATAAAATTTACTACCGTTGTTCATATTTTATGATTTTCTATCCAACGGAGCTGTCAGAATGGATTTCCGAGACAACTTTTTTTGACGCGAAAATCTCATGTTATAATGTTCTTCGGTGGGGAAACGTAATCTTTGATTTCGCGAGTTTCTGTGGGTGAATTTTAATAAAATTTGCTGCCGTTGTTCATATTTTATGATTTCCTATCCAACGGAGCTGTCAGAATGGATTTCCGAGACAACTTTTTTTGACGCGAAAATCTCATGCTATAATGTTCTTCGGTGGGGGAACAGATTCTTCGATTTCGTGAGTTTCCATGGGTGAATTTTCATAAAATTTGCTGCCGTTGTTCATATTTTATGATTTCCTATCCAACGGAGCTGTCAGAATGGAATTCCGAGACAACTTTTTTTGACGCGAAAATCTAATGTAATAATGTTCTTCGGTTGGGTAACGGATTCTTCGATTTCGGGAGTGTCCGTGGGTTAATTTTCATGAAATTTGTTGCCGTTGTTCATATTTTATGATTTCCTATCCAACGGAGCTGTCAGAATGGATTTTCGAGACAACTTTTTTTGACGCGAAAATCTCATGTTATAATGTTCTTCGGCGGGGAAATGTAATCTTGGATTTCGGGAGTTTCCGTGGGTGAATTTTCAAAAAATTTGCTGCCATTGTTCATATTTTATGATTTTCTATCCAACGGAGCTGTCAGAATGGATTTCCGAGACAATTTTTTTTGACGCGAAAATCTCATGCTATAATATTCTTCGGTTTGAGAACGGATTCTTCGATTTCGGGAGTTTCCGTGGGTGAATTTTCATAAAATTTGCTGCCGTTGTTCATATTTTATGATTTCCTATCCAACGGAGCTGTCAGAATGGAATTCCGAGACAACTTTTTTTGACGCGAAAATCTAATGTTATAATGTTCTTCGGTTGGGGAACGGATTCTTCGATTTCGGGAGTTTCCGTGGGTGAATTTTCATGAAATTTGCTGCCGTTGTTCATATTTTATGATTTCCTATCCAACGGAGCTGTCAGAATGGATTTCCGAGACAACTTTTTTTGACGCGAAAATCTTATGCTATAATGTTTTTCGGTTGGGGAACGGATTCTTCGATTTCGGGAGTTTTCGTGGGTGAATTTTCATTAAATTTTCTGCCGTTGTTCATATTTTATGATTTCCTATCCAACGGAGCTGTCAGAATGGATTTTCGAGACAACTTTTTTTGACGCGAAAATCGCATGTTATAATGTTCTTCGGCGGGAGAATGTAATCTTGGATTTCGGGAGTTTCCGTGGGTGAATTTTCATAAAATTTGCTGCCGTTGTTCATATTTTATGATTTCCTATCCAACGGAGCTGTCAGAATGGATTTCCGAGACAACTTTTTTTGACGCGAAAATCACATGTTATAATGTTGTTTGGTGGGGGAACGTAAGTTTCGATTTCGGGAGTTTCTGTGGGTGAATTTTCATAAAATTTACTACCGTTGTTCATATTTTATGATTTTCTATCCAACGGAGCTGTCAGAATGGATTTCCGAGACAACTTTTTTTGACGCGAAAATCTAATGTTATAATGTTCTTCGGTGGGGAAACGTAATCTTCGATTTCGGGAGTTTCCGTGTGTGAATTTTCATAAAATTTGCTGCCGTTGTTCATATTTAATGATTTCCTATCCAACGGAGCTGTCAGAATGGATTTCCGAGACAACTTTTTTTGACGCGAAAATCTCATGCTATAATGTTCTTCGGTGGGGGAACGTAATCTTGGATTTCGGAAGTTTCTGTGGGTGAATTTTCATAAAATTTACTGCCGTTGTTCATATTTTTTGATTTCCTATCCAACGGAGCTGTCAGAATGGATTTCTTAGACAACTTTTTTGGACGCGATAATCAAATGTTATAATGTTCTTCGGTGGGGGAACGTAATCTTCGATTTCGGGAGTTTCCGTAGGTGAATTTTCAGAAAATTTGCTGCCATCGTTCATATTTTATGATTTCCTATCCAACGGAGCTGTCAGCATGGATTTTCGAGACAATTTTTTTTGACGCGAAAATCTCATGCTATAATGTTCTTCGGTGGGGGAACGTAATCTTTGATTTCGGGAGTTTCCGTGGGTGAATTTTTATAAAATTTTGCAGCCGTTGTTCATATTTAATGATTTCCTATCCAACGGAGCTGTCAGAATGGATTTCCGAGACAACTTTTTTTGACGCGAAAATCTTATGCTATAATGTTTTTCGGTGGGGGAACGGATTCTTCGATTTCGAGAGTTTCCGTGGGTGAATTTTCATGAAATTTGATGCCGTTGTTCATATTTTTTGATTTCCTATCCAACGGAGCTGTCAGAATGGATTTTCGAGACAACTTTTTTTGACGCGAAAATCTCATGTTATAATGTTCTTCGGTGGGGGAACGTAATCTTGGATTTCGGAAGTTTCCGTGGGTGAATTTTCTTAAAATTTGCTGCCGTTGTTCATATTTTTTGATTTCCTATCCAAACGGAGCTGTCAGAATGGATTTCTGAGAAAACTTTTTGGGACGCGAAAATCAAATGTTATAATGTTTTTCGGTTGGGGAACGTAATCTTCGATTTCGGGAGTTTCCGTAGGTGAATTTTCAGAAAATTTGCTGCCATCGTTCATATTTTATGATTTCCTATCCAACGGAGCTGTCAGAATTGATTTCCGAGACAACTATTTTTGACGAGAAAATCTCATGCTATAATGTTTCTTCGGTGGGGGAACGTAATCTTGGATTTCGGGAGTTTCCGTGGGTGAATTTTTATAAAATTTTGCTGCCGTTGTTCATATTTTATGATTTCCTATCCAACGGAGCTGTCAGAATGGATTTACGAGACAACTTTTTTTGACGCGAAAATCTCATGCTATAATGTTTTTCGGTGGGGGAACGGATTCTTCGATTACGAGAGTTTCCGTGGGTGAATTTTCATAAAATTTGCTGTCGTTGTTCATATTTTTTGATTTCCTATCCAACGGAGCTGTCAGAATGGATTTTCGAGACAACTTTTTTTGACGCGAAAATCTCATGTTATAATGTTCTTCGGCGGGGGAATGTAATCTTGGATTTCGGGAGTTTCCGTGGGTGAATTTTCATAAAATTTGCTGCCGTTGTTCATATTTTATAATTTCCTATCCAACGGAGCTGTCAGAATGGATTTCCGAGACAACTTTTTTTGACACGAAAATCACATGTTATAATGTTCTTCGGTGGGGGAACGTAAGTTTCGATTTCGGGAGTTTCTGTGGGTAAATTTTCATAAAATTTGTTGCCGTTGTTTATATTTTATGATTTTCTATCCAACGGAGCTGTCAGAATGGATTTCCGAGACAACTTTTTTTGATGCGAAAATCTCATGTTATAATGTTCTTCGGTGGGGAAACGTAATCTTCGATTTCGGGAGTTTCCGTGGGTGAATTTTCATAAAATTTGCTGCCGTTGTTCAAAATTTATGATTTCCTATCCAACGGAGCTGTCAGAATGGATTTCCGAGACAACTTTTTTTGACGCGAAATCTCATGCTATAATGTTCTTCGATGGGGGAACGTAATCTTGGATTTCGGAAGTTTCCGTGGGTGAATTTTCTTAAAATTTACTGTCGTTGTTCATATTTTTTGATTTCCTATCCAACGGAACTGTCAGAATGGATTTCAGAGACAAATTTTTTGGACGCGAAAATCAAATGTTATAATATTCTTCGGTGGGGGAACGTAATCTTCGATTTCGGGAGTTTCCGTAGGTGAATTTTCAGAAAATTTGCTGCCATCGTTCATATTTTATGATTTCCTATCCAACGGAGCTGTCAGAATGGATTTCCGAGACTACTTTTTTTGACGCGAAAATCTCATGCTATAATGTTCTTCGGTGGGGGAACGGATTCTTCGATTTCGTGAGTTTCCATGGGTGAATTTTCATAAAATTTGCTGCCGTCGTTCATATTTTATGATTTCCTATCCAACGGAGCTGTCAGAATGGAATTCCGAGACAACTTTTTTTGACGCGAAAATCTAATGTTATAATGTTCTTCGGTTGGGTAATGGATTCTTCGATTTCGGGAGTTTCCGTGGGTGAATTTTCATGAAATTTGCTGCCGTTGTTCATATTTTATGATTTCCTATCCAACGGAGCTGTCAGAATGGATTTTTGAGACAACTTTATTTGACGCGAAAATCTCATGTTATATTGTTCTTCGGCGGGGGAATGTAATCTTGGATTTCGGGAGTTTCCGTGGGTGAATTTTCATAAAATTTGCTGCCGTTGTTCATATTTTATGATTTTCTATCCAACGGAGCTGTCAGAATGGATTTCCGAGACAACTTTTTTTGACGCGAAAATCTCATGTTATAATGTTCTTCGGCGGGGGAATGTAATCTTGGATTTCGAGAGTTTCCGTGGGTGAATTTTCATAAAATTTGCTGCCATTGTACATAGTTTTTGATTTCCTATCCAACGGAGCTGTCAGAATGGATTTCCGAGACAACTTTTTTTGACGCGAAAATCTCATGCTATAATGTTCTTCGGTGGGGAAACGTAATCTTTGATTTCGTGAGTTTCTGTGGGTGAATTTTAATAAAATTTGTTGCCGTTGTTCATATTATATGATTTCCTATCCTACGGAGCTGTCAGAATGGATTTCCGAGACAACTTTTTTTGACGCAAAAATCTCATGCTATAATGTTCTTCGGTGGGGGAACGGATTCTTCGATTTCGGGAGTTTCCGTGGGTGAATTTTCATAAAATTTGCTGCCGTTGTTCATATTTTATGATTTCCTATCCAACGGAGCTGTCAGAATGGAATTCCGAGACAACTTTTTTTGACGCGAAAATCTAATGTTATAATGTTCTTCGGTTGGGGAACGAATTCTTCGATTTCGGGAGTTTCCGTGGGTGAATTTTCATGAAATTTGCTGCCGTTGTTCATATTTTATGATTTCCTATCCAACAGAGCTGTCAGAATGGATTTCCGAAACAACTTTTTTTGACGCGAAAATCTCATGTTATAATGTTCTTCGGCGGGGGAATGTAATCTTGGATTTCGGGAGTTTCCGTGGGTGAATTTTCATAAAATTTGTTGCCGTTGTACATAGTTTTTGATTTCCTATCCAACGGAGCTGTCAGAATGGATTTCCGAGACAACTTTTTTTGACGCGAAAATCTCATGTTATAATGTTCTACGGTTGGGGAACGGATTCTTCGATTTCGGGAGTTTCCGTGGGTGAATTTTCATGAAATTTGCTGCCGTTGTTCATATTTTATGATTTCCTATCCAACGGAGCTGTCAGAATGGATTTCCGAGACAACTTTTTTTGACGCGAAAATCTCATGTTATAATGTTCTTCGGCGGGGGAATGTAATCTTGGATTTCGGGAGTTTCCGTGGGTGAATTTTCATAAAATTTGCTGCCGTTGTACATAGTTTTTGATTTCCTATCCAACGGAGCTGTCAGAATGGATTTCCGAGACAACTTTTTTTGACGCGAAAATCTCATGCTATAATGTTCTTCGGTGGGGGAACGTAATCTTCGATTTCGGGAGTTTCCGTGGGTGAATTTTCATAAAATTTGCTGTCTTTGTTCATATTTTATGATTTTCTATCCAACGGAGCTGTCAGAATGGATTTCCGAGACAACTTTTTTTGACGCGAAAATCTCATGTTATAATGTTCTTCGGTGGGGAAACGTAATCTTTGATTTTGCGAGTTTCTGTGGGTGAATTTTCATAAAATTTGCTGCCGTTGTTCATATTTTATGATTTCCTATCCAACGGAGCTGTCAGAATGGATTTCCGAGACAACTTTTTTTGATGCGAAAATCTCATGTTATAATGTTCTTCGGTTGGGGAACGGATTCTTCGATTTCGGGAGTTTCCGTGGGTGAATTTTTCATAAAATTTGCGGTCTTTGTTCATATTTTATGATTTTCTATCCAACGGAGCTGTCAGAATGGATTTCCGAGACAACTTTTTTTGACGCGAAAATCTCATGTTATAATGTTCTTCGGTGGGGAAACGTAATCTTTGATTTCGCGAGTTTCTGTGGGTGAATTTTAATAAAATTTGCTGCCGTTGTTCATATTTTATGATTTCCTATCCAACGGAGCTGTCAGAATGGATTTCCGAGACAACTTTTTTTGACGCGAAAATCTCATGCTATAATGTTCTTCGGTGGGGGAACGGATTCTTCGATTTCGTGAGTTTCCATGGGTGAATTTTCATAAAATTTGCTGCCGTTGTTCATATTTTATGATTTCCTATCCAACGGAGCTGTCAGAATGGAATTCCGAGACAACTTTTTTTGACGCGAAAATCTAATGTAATAATGTTCTTCGGTTGGGTAACGGATTCTTCGATTTCGGGAGTTTTCGTGGGTGAATTTTCATGAAATTTGTTGCCGTTGTTCATATTTTATGATTTCCTATCCAACGGAGCTGTCAGAATGGATTTTCGAGACAACTTTTTTTGACGCGAAAATCTCATGGTATAATGTTCTTCGGCGGGGGAATGTAATCTTGGATTTCGGGAGTTTCCGTGGGTGAATTTTCAAAAAATTTGCTGCCATTGTTCATATTTTATGATTTTCTATCCAACGGAGCTGTCAGAATGGATTTCCGAGACAACTTTTTTTGACGCGAAAATCTCATGCTATAATATTCTTCGGTTTGAGAACGGATTCTTCGATTTCGGGAGTTTCCGTGGGTGAATTTTCATAAAATTTGCTGCCGTTGTTCATATTTTATGATTTCCTATCCAACGGAGCTGTCAGAATGGAATTCCGAGACAACTTTTTTTGACGCGAAAATCTAATGTTATAATGTTCTTCGGTTGGGGAACGGATTCTTCGATATCGGGAGTTTCCGTGGGTGAATTTTCATGAAATTTGCTGCCGTTGTTCATATTTTATGATTTCCTATCCAACGGAGCTGTCAGAATGGATTTCCGAGACAACTTTTTTTGACGCGAAAATCTCATGTTATAATGTTCTTCGGCGGGGGAATGTAATCTTGGATTTCGGGAGTTTCCGTGGGTGAATTTTCATAAAATTTGCTGCCGTTGTACATAGTTTTTGATTTCCTATCCAACGGAGCTGTCATAATGGATTTCCGAGACAACTTTTTTTGACGCGAAAATCTCATGTTATAATGTTCTACGGTTGGGGAACGGATTCTTCGATTTCGGGAGTTTCCGTGGGTGAATTTTCATGAAATTTGCTGCCGTTGTTCATATTTTATGATTTCCTATCCAACGGAGCTGTCAGAATGGATTTCCGAGACAACTTTTTTTGACGCGAAAATCTCATGTTATAATGTTCTTCGGCAGGGGAATGTAATCTTGGATTTCGGGAATTTCCGTGGGTGAATTTTCATAAAATTTGCTGTCGTTGTACATAGTTTTTGATTTCCTATCCAACGGAGCTGTCAGAATGGATTTCCGAGACAACTTTTTTTGACGCGAAAATCTCATGCTATAATGTTCTTCGGTGGGGGAACGTAATCTTCGATTTCGGGAGTTTCCGTGGGTGAATTTTCATAAAATTTGCTGTCTTTGTTCATATTTTATGATTTTCTATCCAACGGAGCTGTCAGAATGGATTTCCGAGACAACTTTTTTTGACGCGAAAATCTCATGTTATAATGTTCTTCGGTGGGGAAACGTAATCTTTGATTTCGCGAGTTTCTGTGGGTGAATTTTCATAAAATTTGCTGCCGTTGTTCATATTTTATGATTTCCTATCCAACGGAGCTGTCAGAATGGATTTCCGAGACAACTTTTTTTGATGCGAAAATCTCATGCTATAATGTTCTTCGGTTGGGGAACGGATTCTTCGATTTCGGGAGTTTCCGTGGGTGAATTTTTCATAAAATTTGCGGTCTTTGTTCATATTTTATGATTTTCTATCCAACGGAGCTGTCAGAATGGATTTCCGAGACAACTTTTTTTGACGCGAAAATCTCATGTTATAATGTTCTTCGGTGGGGAAACGTAATCTTTGATTTCGCGAGTTTCTGTGGGTGAATTTTCATAAAATTTGTTGCCGTTGTTCATATTTTATGATTTCCTATCCAACGGAGCTGTCAGAATGGATTTCCGAGACAACTTTTTTTGATGCGAAAATCTCATGCTATAATGTTCTTCGGTTGGGGAACGGATTCTTCGATTTCGGGAGTTTCCGTGGGTGAATTTTTCATAAAATTTGCGGTCTTTGTTCATATTTTATGATTTTCTATCCAACGGAGCTGTCAGAATGGATTTCCGAGACAACTTTTTTTGACGCGAAAATCTCATGTTATAATGTTCTTCGGTGGGGAAACGTAATCTTTGATTTCGCGAGTTTCTGTGGGTGAATTTTAATAAAATTTGCTGCCGTTGTTCATATTTTATGATTTCCTATCCAACGGAGCTGTCAGAATGGAATTCCGAGACAACTTTTTTTGACGCGAAAATCTTATGCTATAATGTTTTTCGGTTGGGGAACGGATTCTTCGATTTCGGGAGTTTCCGTGGGTGAATTTTCATTAATTTTTCTGCCGTTGTTCATATTTTATGATTTCCTATCCAACGGAGCTGTCAGAATGGATTTTCGAGACAACTTTTTTTGACGCGAAAATCGCATGTTATATAATGTTCTTCGGCGGGAGAATGTAATCTTGGATTTCGGGAGTTTCCGTGGGTGAATTTTCATAAAATTTGCTGCCGTTGTACATAGTTTTTGATTTCCTATCCAACGGAGCTGTCAGAATGGATTTCCGAGACAACTTTTTTTGACGCGAAAATCTCATGCTATAATGTTGTTTGGTGGGGGAACGTAATCTTCGATTTCGGGAGTTTCCGTGGGTGAATTTTCATAAAATTTACTACCGTTGTTCATATTTTATGATTTTCTATCCAACGGAGCTGTCAGAATGGATTTCCGAGACAACTTTTTTTGACGCGAAAATCTAATGTTATAATGTTCTTCGGTGGGGAAACGTAATCTTCGATTTCGGGAGTTTCCGTGTGTGAATTTTCATAAAATTTGCTGCCGTTGATCATATTTAATGATTTCCTATCCAACGGAGCTGTCAGAATGGATTTCCGAGACAACTTTTTTTGACGTGAAAATCTCATGCTATAATGTTCTTCGGTGGGGGAACGTAATCTTGGATTTCGGAAGTTTCTGTGGGTGAATTTTCAAAAAATTTACTGTCGTTGTTCATATTTTTTGATTTCCTATCCAACGGAGCTGTCAGAATGGATTTCTTAGACAACTTTTTTGGACGCGATAATCAAATGTTATAATGTTCTTCGGTGGGGGAACGTAATCTTCGATTTCGGGAGTTTCCGTAGGTGAATTTTTAGAAAATTTGCTGCCATCGTTCATATTTTATGATTTCCTATCCAACGGAGCTGTCAGCATGGATTTTCGAGACAATTTTTTTTGACGCGAAAATCTCATGCTATAATGTTCTTCGGTGGGGGAACGTAATCTTTGATTTCGGGAGTTTCCGTGGGTGAATTTTTATAAAATTTTGCAGCCGTTGTTCATATTTAATGATTTCCTATCCAACGGAGCTGTCAGAATGGATTTCCGAGACAACTTTTTTTGACGCGAAAATCTTATGCTATAATGTTTTTCGGTGGGGGAACGGATTCTTCGATTTCGAGAGTTTCCGTGGGTGAATTTTCATGAAATTTGATGCCGTTGTTCATATTTTTTGATTTCCTATCCAACGGAGCTGTCAGAATGGATTTTCGAGACAACTTTTTTTGACGCGAAAATCTCATGTTATAATGTTCTTCGGTGGGGGAACGTAATCTTGGATTTCGGAAGTTTCCGTGGGTGAATTTTCTTAAAATTTGCTGCCGTTGTTCATATTTTTTGATTTCCTATCCAACGGAGCTGTCAGAATGGATTTCTGAGAAAACTTTTTGGGACGCGAAAATCAAATGTTATAATGTTTTTCGGTTGGGGAACGTAATCTTCGATTTCGGGAGTTTCCGTAGGTGAATTTTCAGAAAATTTGCTGCCATCGTTCATATTTTATGATTTCCTATCCAACGGAGCTGTCAGAATGGATTTCCGAGACTACTTTTTTTGACGCGAAAATCTCATGCTATAATGTTCTTCGGTGGGGGAACGGATTCTTCGATTTCGTGAGTTTCCATGGGTGAATTTTCATAAAATTTGCTGCCGTTGTTCATATTTTATGATTTCCTATCCAACGGAGCTGTCAGAATGGAATTCCGAGACAACTTTTTTTGACGCGAAAATCTAATGTTATAATGTTCTTCGGTTGGGGAACGGATTCTTCGATTTCGGGAGTTTCCGTGGGTGAATTTTCATGAAATTTGCTGCCGTTGTTCATATTTTATGATTTCCTATCCAACGGAGCTGTCAGAATGGATTTCCGAGACAACTTTTTTTGACGCGAAAATCTCATGTTATAATGTTCTTCGGCGGGGGAATGTAATCTTGGATTTCGGGAGTTTCCGTGGGTGAATTTTCATAAAATTTGCTGCCGTTGTACATAGTTTTTGATTTCCTATCCAACGGAGCTGTCAGAATGGATTTCCGAGACAACTTTTTTTGACGCGAAAATCTCATGTTATAATGTTCTACGGTTGGGGAACGGATTCTTCGATTTCGGGAGTTTCCGTGGGTGAATTTTCATGAAATTTGCTGCCGTTGTTCATATTTTATGATTTCCTATCCAACGGAGCTGTCAGAATGGATTTCCGAGACAACTTTTTTTGACGCGAAAATCTCATGTTATAATGTTCTTCGGCGGGGGAATGTAATCTTGGATTTCGGGAGTTTCCGTGGGTGAATTTTCATAAAATTTGCTGTCGTTGTACATAGTTTTTGATTTCCTATCCAACGGAGCTGTCAGAATGGATTTCCGAGACAACTTTTTTTGACGCGAAAATCTCATGCTATAATGTTCTTCGGTGGGGGAACGTAATCTTCGATTTCGGGAGTTTCCGTGGGTGAATTTTCATAAAATTTGCTGTCTTTGTTCATATTTTATGATTTTCTATCCAACGGAGCTGTCTGAATGGATTTCCGAGACAACTTTTTTTGACGCGAAAATCTCATGTTATAATGTTCTTCGGTGGGGAAACGTAATCTTTGATTTCGCGAGTTTCTGTGGGTGAATTTTCATAAAATTTGCTGCCGTTGTTCATATTTTATGATTTCCTATCCAACGGAGCTGTCAGAATGGATTTCCGAGACAACTTTTTTTGATGCGAAAATCTCATGCTATAATGTTCTTCGGTTGGGGAACGGATTCTTCGATTTCGGGAGTTTCCGTGGGTGAATTTTTCATAAAATTTGCGGTCTTTGTTCATATTTTATGATTTTCTATCCAACGGAGCTGTCAGAATGGATTTCCGAGACAACTTTTTTTGACGCGAAAATCTCATGTTATAATGTTCTTCGATGGGGAAACGTAATCTTTGATTTCGCGAGTTTCTGTGGGTGAATTTTAATAAAATTTGCTGCCGTTGTTCATATTTTATGATTTCCTATCCAACGGAGCTGTCAGAATGAATTTCCGAGACAACTTTTTTTGACGCGAAAATCTCATGCTATAATGTTCTTCGGTGGGGGAACGGATTCTTCGATTTCGTGAGTTTCCATGGGTGAATTTTCATAAAATTTGCTGCCGTTGTTCATATTTTATGATTTCCTATCCAACGGAGCTGTCAGAATGGAATTCCGAGACAACTTTTTTTGACGCGAAAATCTAATGTAATAATGTTCTTCGGTTGGGTAACGGATTCTTCGATTTCGGGAGTTTTCGTGGGTGAATTTTCATGAAATTTGTTGCCGTTGTTCATATTTTATGATTTCCTATCCAACGGAGCTGTCAGAATGGATTTTCGAGACAACTTTTTTTGACGCGAAAATCTCATGTTATAATGTTCTTCGGCGGGGGAATGTAATCTTGGATTTCGGGAGTTTCCGTGGGTGAATTTTCAAAAAATTTGCTGCCATTGTTCATATTTTATGATTTTCTATCCAACGGAGCTGTCAGAATGGATTTCCGAGACAACTTTTTTTGACGCGAAAATCTCATGCTATAATATTCTTCGGTTTGAGAACGGATTCTTCGATTTCGGGAGTTTCCGTGGGTGAATTTTCATAAAATTTGCTGCCGTTGTTCATATTTTATGATTTCCTATCCAACGGAGCTGTCAGAATGGAATTCCGAGACAACTTTTTTTGACGCGAAAATCTAATGTTATAATGTTCTTCGGTTGGGGAACGGATTCTTCGATTTCGGGAGTTTCCGTGGGTGAATTTTCATGAAATTTGCTGCCGTTGTTCATATTTTATGATTTCCTATCCAACGGAGCTGTCAGAATGGATTTCCGAGACAACTTTTTTTGACGCGAAAATCTCATGTTATAATGTTCTTCGGCGGGGGAATGTAATCTTGGATTTCGGGAGTTTCCGTGGGTGAATTTTCATAAAATTTGCTGCCGTTGTACATAGTTTTTGATTTCCTATCCAACGGAGCTGTCAGAATGGATTTCCGAGACAACTTTTTTTGACGCGAAAATCTCATGTTATAATGTTCTACGGTTGGGGAACGGATTCTTCGATTTCGGGAGTTTCCGTGGGTGAATTTTCATGAAATTTGCTGCCGTTGTTCATATTTTATGATTTCCTATCCAACGGAGCTGTCAGAATGGATTTCCGAGACAACTTTTTTTGACGCGAAAATCTCATGTTATAATGTTCTTCGGCGGGGGAATGTAATCTTGGATTTCGGGAGTTTCCGTGGGTGAATTTTCATAAAATTTGCTGTCGTTGTACATAGTTTTTGATTTCCTATCCAACGGAGCTGTCAGAATGGATTTCCGAGACAACTTTTTTTGACGCGAAAATCTCATGTTATAATGTTCTACGGTTGGGGAACGGATTCTTCGATTTCGGGAGTTTCCGTGGGTGAATTTTCATGAAATTTGCTGCCGTTGTTCATATTTTATGATTTCCTATCCAACGGAGCTGTCAGAATGGATTTCCGAGACAACTTTTTTTGACGCGAAAATCTCATGTTATAATGTTCTTCGGCGGGGGAATGTAATCTTGGATTTCGGGAGTTTCCGTGGGTGAATTTTCATAAAATTTGCTGTCGTTGTACATAGTTTTTGATTTCCTATCCAACGGAGCTGTCAGAATGGATTTCCGAGACAACTTTTTTTGACGCGAAAATCTCATGCTATAATGTTCTTCGGTGGGGGAACGGATTCTTCGATTTCGGGAGTTTCCGTGGGTGAATTTTTCATAAAATTTGCGGTCTTTGTTCATATTTTATGATTTTCTATCCAACGGAGCTGTCAGAATGGATTTCCGAGACAACTTTTTTTGACGCGAAAATCTCATGTTATAATGTTCTTCGGTGGGGAAACGTAATCTTTGATTTCGCGAGTTTCTGTGGGTGAATTTTAATAAAATTTGCTGCCGTTGTTCATATTTTATGATTTCCTATCCAACGGAGCTGTCAGAATGAATTTCCGAGACAACTTTTTTTGACGCGAAAATCTCATGTTATAATGTTCTTCGGTGGGGGAACGGATTCTTCGATTTCGTGAGTTTCCATGGGTGAATTTTCATAAAATTTGCTGCCGTTGTTCATATTTTATGATTTCCTATCCAACGGAGCTGTCAGAATGGAATTCCGAGACAACTTTTTTTGACGCGAAAATCTCATGTTATAATGTTCTTCGGTGGGGAAACGTAATCTTTGATTTCGCGAGTTTCTGTGGGTGAATTTTAATAAAATTTGCTGCCGTTGTTCATATTTTATGATTTCCTATCCAACGGAGCTGTCAGAATGAATTTCCGAGACAACTTTTTTTGACGCGAAAATCTCATGCTATAATGTTCTTCGGTGGGGGAACAGATTCTTCGATTTCAGGAGTTTCCGTGGGTGAATTTTCATAAAATTTGCTGCCGTTGTTCATATTTTATGATTTCCTATCCAACGGAGCTGTCAGAATGGAATTCCGAGACAACTTTTTTTGACGCGAAAATCTAATGTAATAATGTTCTTCGGTTGGGTAACGGATTCTTCGATTTCGGGAGTTTCCGTGGGTGAATTTTCATGAAATTTGCTGCCGTTGTTCATATTTTATGATTTCCTATCCAACGGAGCTGTCAGAATGGATTTCCGAGACAACTTTTTTTGACGCGAAAATCTCATGCTATAATGTTCTTCGGTGGGGGAACGGATTCTTCGATTTCGGGAGTTTCCGTGGGTGAATTTTTCATAAAATTTGCGGTCTTTGTTCATATTTTATGATTTTCTATCCAACGGAGCTGTCAGAATGGATTTCCGAGACAACTTTTTTTGACGCGAAAATCTCATGTTATAATGTTCTTCGGTGGGGAAACGTAATCTTTGATTTCGCGAGTTTCTGTGGGTGAATTTTAATAAAATTTGCTGCCGTTGTTCATATTTTATGATTTCCTATCCAACGGAGCTGTCAGAATGAATTTCCGAGACAACTTTTTTTGACGCGAAAATCTCATGTTATAATGTTCTTCGGTGGGGGAACGGATTCTTCGATTTCGTGAGTTTCCATGGGTGAATTTTCATAAAATTTGCTGCCGTTGTTCATATTTTATGATTTCCTATCCAACGGAGCTGTCAGAATGGAATTCCGAGACAACTTTTTTTGACGCGAAAATCTCATGTTATAATGTTCTTCGGTGGGGAAACGTAATCTTTGATTTCGCGAGTTTCTGTGGGTGAATTTTAATAAAATTTGCTGCCGTTGTTCATATTTTATGATTTCCTATCCAACGGAGCTGTCAGAATGAATTTCCGAGACAACTTTTTTTGACGCGAAAATCTCATGCTATAATGTTCTTCGGTGGGGGAACAGATTCTTCGATTTCAGGAGTTTCCGTGGGTGAATTTTCATAAAATTTGCTGCCGTTGTTCATATTTTATGATTTCCTATCCAACGGAGCTGTCAGAATGGAATTCCGAGACAACTTTTTTTGACGCGAAAATCTAATGTAATAATGTTCTTCGGTTGGGTAACGGATTCTTCGATTTCGGGAGTTTCCGTGGGTGAATTTTCATGAAATTTGCTGCCGTTGTTCATATTTTATGATTTCCTATCCAACGGAGCTGTCAGAATGGATTTTCGAGACAACTTTTTTTGACGCGAAAATCTCATGTTATAATGTTCTTCGGCGGGGGAATGTAATCTTGGATTTCGGGAGTTTCCGTGGGTGAATTTTCAAAAAATTTGCTGCCATTGTTCATATTTTATGATTTTCTATCCAACGGAGCTGTCAGAATGGATTTCCGAGACAACTTTTTTTGACGCGAAAATCTCATGCTATAATATTCTTCGGTTTGAGAACGGATTCTTCGATTTCGGGAGTTTCCGTGGGTGAATTTTCATAAAATTTGCTGCCGTTGTTCATATTTTATGATTTCCTATCCAACGGAGCTGTCAGAATGGAATTCCGAGACAACTTTTTTTGACGCGAAAATCTAATGTTATAATGTTCTTCGGTTGGGGAACGGATTCTTCGATTTCGGAAGTTTCCGTGGGTGAATTTTCATGAAATTTGCTGCCGTTGTTCATATTTTATGATTTCCTATCCAACGGAGCTGTCAGAATGGATTTCCGAGACAACTTTTTTTGACGCGAAAATCTCATGTTATAATGTTCTTCGGCGGGGGAATGTAATCTTGGATTTCGGGAGTTTCCGTGGCTGAATTTTCATAAAATTTGCTGCCGTTGTACATAGTTTTTGATTTCCTATCCAACGGAGCTGTCAGAATGGATTTCCGAGACAACTTTTTTTGACGCGAAAATCTCATGTTATAATGTTCTACGGTTGGGGAACGGATTCTTCGATTTCGGGAGTTTCCGTGGGTGAATTTTCATGAAATTTGCTGCCGTTGTTCATATTTTATGATTTCCTATCCAACGGAGCTGTCAGAATGGATTTCCGAGACAACTTTTTTTGACGCGAAAATCTCATGTTATAATGTTCTTCGGCGGGGGAATGTAATCTTGGATTTCGGGAGTTTCCGTGGGTGAATTTTCATAAAATTTGCTGTCGTTGTACATAGTTTTTGATTTCCTATCCAACGGAGCTGTCAGAATGGATTTCCGAGACAACTTTTTTTGACGCGAAAATCTCATGCTATAATGTTCTTCGGTGGGGGAACGTAATCTTCGATTTCGGGAGTTTCCGTGGGTGAATTTTCATAAAATTTGCTGTCTTTGTTCATATTTTATGATTTTCTATCCAACGGAGCTGTCTGAATGGATTTCCGAGACAACTTTTTTTGACGCGAAAATCTCATGTTATAATGTTCTTCGGTGGGGAAACGTAATCTTTGATTTCGCGAGTTTCTGTGGGTGAATTTTCATAAAATTTGCTGCCGTTGTTCATATTTTATGATTTCCTATCCAACGGAGCTGTCAGAATGGATTTCCGAGACAACTTTTTTTGATGCGAAAATCTCATGCTATAATGTTCTTCGGTTGGGGAACGGATTCTTCGATTTCGGGAGTTTCCGTGGGTGAATTTTTCATAAAATTTGCGGTCTTTGTTCATATTTTATGATTTTCTATCCAACGGAGCTGTCAGAATGGATTTCCGAGACAACTTTTTTTGACGCGAAAATCTCATGTTATAATGTTCTTCGGTGGGGAAACGTAATCTTTGATTTCGCGAGTTTCTGTGGGTGAATTTTAATAAAATTTGCTGCCGTTGTTCATATTTTATGATTTCCTATCCAACGGAGCTGTCAGAATGAATTTCCGAGACAACTTTTTTTGACGCGAAAATCTCATGCTATAATGTTCTTCGGTGGGGGAACGGATTCTTCGATTTCGTGAGTTTCCATGGGTGAATTTTCATAAAATTTGCTGCCGTTGTTCATATTTTATGATTTCCTATCCAACGGAGCTGTCAGAATGGAATTCCGAGACAACTTTTTTTGACGCGAAAATCTAATGTAATAATGTTCTTCGGTTGGGTAACGGATTCTTCGATTTCGGGAGTTTTCGTGGGTGAATTTTCATGAAATTTGTTGCCGTTGTTCATATTTTATGATTTCCTATCCAACGGAGCTGTCAGAATGGATTTTCGAGACAACTTTTTTTGACGCGAAAATCTCATGTTATAATGTTCTTCGGCGGGGGAATGTAATCTTGGATTTCGGGAGTTTCCGTGGGTGAATTTTCAAAAAATTTGCTGCCATTGTTCATATTTTATGATTTTCTATCCAACGGAGCTGTCAGAATGGATTTCCGAGACAACTTTTTTTGACGCGAAAATCTCATGCTATAATATTCTTCGGTTTGAGAACGGATTCTTCGATTTCGGGAGTTTCCGTGGGTGAATTTTCATAAAATTTGCTGCCGTTGTTCATATTTTATGATTTCCTATCCAACGGAGCTGTCAGAATGGAATTCCGAGACAACTTTTTTTGACGCGAAAATCTAATGTTATAATGTTCTTCGGTTGGGGAACGGATTCTTCGATTTCGGGAGTTTCCGTGGGTGAATTTTCATGAAATTTGCTGCCGTTGTTCATATTTTATGATTTCCTATCCAACGGAGCTGTCAGAATGGATTTCCGAGACAACTTTTTTTGACGCGAAAATCTCATGTTATAATGTTCTTCGGCGGGGGAATGTAATCTTGGATTTCGGGAGTTTCCGTGGGTGAATTTTCATAAAATTTGCTGCCGTTGTACATAGTTTTTGATTTCCTATCCAACGGAGCTGTCAGAATGGATTTCCGAGACAACTTTTTTTGACGCGAAAATCTCATGTTATAATGTTCTACGGTTGGGGAACGGATTCTTCGATTTCGGGAGTTTCCGTGGGTGAATTTTCATGAAATTTGCTGCCGTTGTTCATATTTTATGATTTCCTATCCAACGGAGCTGTCAGAATGGATTTCCGAGACAACTTTTTTTGACGCGAAAATCTCATGTTATAATGTTCTTCGGCGGGGGAATGTAATCTTGGATTTCGGGAGTTTCCGTGGGTGAATTTTCATAAAATTTGCTGTCGTTGTACATAGTTTTTGATTTCCTATCCAACGGAGCTGTCAGAATGGATTTCCGAGACAACTTTTTTTGACGCGAAAATCTCATGCTATAATGTTCTTCGGTGGGGGAACGTAATCTTCGATTTCGGGAGTTTCCGTGGGTGAATTTTCATAAAATTTGCTGTCTTTGTTCATATTTTATGATTTTCTATCCAACGGAGCTGTCTGAATGGATTTCCGAGACAACTTTTTTTGACGCGAAAATCTCATGTTATAATGTTCTTCGGTGGGGAAACGTAATCTTTGATTTCGCGAGTTTCTGTGGGTGAATTTTCATAAAATTTGCTGCCGTTGTTCATATTTTATGATTTCCTATCCAACGGAGCTGTCAGAATGGATTTCCGAGATAACTTTTTTTGATGCGAAAATCTCATGCTATAATGTTCTTCGGTTGGGGAACGGATTCTTCGATTTCGGGAGTTTCCGTGGGTGAATTTTTCATAAAATTTGCGGTCTTTGTTCATATTTTATGATTTTCTATCCAACGGAGCTGT
Organism: Scutellaria minor; assembly: GCA_954870855.1. Taxonomy (NCBI): domain Eukaryota; kingdom Viridiplantae; phylum Streptophyta; class Magnoliopsida; order Lamiales; family Lamiaceae; genus Scutellaria; species Scutellaria minor. The sequence continues at coordinate 2,411,152 of OX940725.1, forward strand.
CAGAATGGATTTCCGAGACAACTTTTTTTGACGCGAAAATCTCATGTTATAATGTTCTTCGGTGGGGAAACGTAATCTTTGATTTCGCGAGTTTCTGTGGGTGAATTTTAATAAAATTTGCTGCCGTTGTTCATATTTTATGATTTCCTATCCAACGGAGCTGTCAGAATGAATTTCCGAGACAACTTTTTTTGACGCGAAAATCTCATGCTATAATGTTCTTCGGTGGGGGAACGGATTCTTCGATTTCGTGAGTTTCCATGGGTGAATTTTCATAAAATTTGCTGCCGTTGTTCATATTTTATGATTTCCTATCCAACGGAGCTGTCAGAATGGAATTCCGAGACAACTTTTTTTGACGCGAAAATCTAATGTAATAATGTTCTTCGGTTGGGTAACGGATTCTTCGATTTCGGGAGTTTTCGTGGGTGAATTTTCATGAAATTTGTTGCCGTTGTTCATATTTTATGATTTCCTATCCAACGGAGCTGTCAGAATGGATTTTCGAGACAACTTTTTTTGACGCGAAAATCTCATGTTATAATGTTCTTCGGCGGGGGAATGTAATCTTGGATTTCGGGAGTTTCCGTGGGTGAATTTTCAAAAAATTTGCTGCCATTGTTCATATTTTATGATTTTCTATCCAACGGAGCTGTCAGAATGGATTTCCGAGACAACTTTTTTTGACGCGAAAATCTCATGCTATAATATTCTTCGGTTTGAGAACGGATTCTTCGATTTCGGGAGTTTCCGTGGGTGAATTTTCATAAAATTTGCTGCCGTTGTTCATATTTTATGATTTCCTATCCAACGGAGCTGTCAGAATGGAATTCCGAGACAACTTTTTTTGACGCGAAAATCTAATGTTATAATGTTCTTCGGTTGGGGAACGGATTCTTCGATTTCGGGAGTTTCCGTGGGTGAATTTTCATGAAATTTGCTGCCGTTGTTCATATTTTATGATTTCCTATCCAACGGAGCTGTCAGAATGGATTTCCGAGACAACTTTTTTTGACGCGAAAATCTCATGTTATAATGTTCTTCGGCGGGGGAATGTAATCTTGGATTTCGGGAGTTTCCGTGGGTGAATTTTCATAAAATTTGCTGCCGTTGTACATAGTTTTTGATTTCCTATCCAACGGAGCTGTCAGAATGGATTTCCGAGACAACTTTTTTTGACGCGAAAATCTCATGTTATAATGTTCTACGGTTGGGGAACGGATTCTTCGATTTCGGGAGTTTCCGTGGGTGAATTTTCATGAAATTTGCTGCCGTTGTTCATATTTTATGATTTCCTATCCAACGGAGCTGTCAGAATGGATTTCCGAGACAACTTTTTTTGACGCGAAAATCTCATGTTATAATGTTCTTCGGCGGGGGAATGTAATCTTGGATTTCGGGAGTTTCCGTGGGTGAATTTTCATAAAATTTGCTGTCGTTGTACATAGTTTTTGATTTCCTATCCAACGGAGCTGTCAGAATGGATTTCCGAGACAACTTTTTTTGACGCGAAAATCTCATGCTATAATGTTCTTCGGTGGGGGAACGTAATCTTCGATTTCGGGAGTTTCCGTGGGTGAATTTTCATAAAATTTGCTGTCTTTGTTCATATTTTATGATTTTCTATCCAACGGAGCTGTCTGAATGGATTTCCGAGACAACTTTTTTTGACGCGAAAATCTCATGTTATAATGTTCTTCGGTGGGGAAACGTAATCTTTGATTTCGCGAGTTTCTGTGGGTGAATTTTCATAAAATTTGCTGCCGTTGTTCATATTTTATGATTTCCTATCCAACGGAGCTGTCAGAATGGATTTCCGAGACAACTTTTTTTGATGCGAAAATCTCATGCTATAATGTTCTTCGGTTGGGGAACGGATTCTTCGATTTCGGGAGTTTCCGTGGGTGAATTTTTCATAAAATTTGCGGTCTTTGTTCATATTTTATGATTTTCTATCCAACGGAGCTGTCAGAATGGATTTCCGAGACAACTTTTTTTGACGCGAAAATCTCATGTTATAATGTTCTTCGGTGGGGAAACGTAATCTTTGATTTCGCGAGTTTCTGTGGGTGAATTTTAATAAAATTTGCTGCCGTTGTTCATATTTTATGATTTCCTATCCAACGGAGCTGTCAGAATGAATTTCCGAGACAACTTTTTTTGACGCGAAAATCTCATGTTATAATGTTCTTCGGTGGGGGAACGGATTCTTCGATTTCGTGAGTTTCCATGGGTGAATTTTCATAAAATTTGCTGCCGTTGTTCATATTTTATGATTTCCTATCCAACGGAGCTGTCAGAATGGAATTCCGAGACAACTTTTTTTGACGCGAAAATCTCATGTTATAATGTTCTTCGGTGGGGAAACGTAATCTTTGATTTCGCGAGTTTCTGTGGGTGAATTTTAATAAAATTTGCTGCCGTTGTTCATATTTTATGATTTCCTATCCAACGGAGCTGTCAGAATGAATTTCCGAGACAACTTTTTTTGACGCGAAAATCTCATGCTATAATGTTCTTCGGTGGGGGAACGGATTCTTCGATTTCGTGAGTTTCCATGGGTGAATTTTCATAAAATTTGCTGCCGTTGTTCATATTTTATGATTTCCTATCCAACGGAGCTGTCAGAATGGAATTCCGAGACAACTTTTTTTGACGCGAAAATCTAATGTTATAATGTTCTTCGGTTGGGTAACGGATTCTTCGATTTCGGGAGTTTCCGTGGGTGAATTTTCATGAAATTTGCTGCCGTTGTTCATATTTTATGATTTCCTATCCAACGGAGCTGTCAGAATGGATTTTCGAGACAACTTTTTTTGACGCGAAAATCTCATGTTATAATGTTCTTCGACGGGGGAATGTAATCTTGGATTTCGGGAGTTTCCGTGGGTGAATTTTCAAAAAATTTGCTGCCATTGTTCATATTTTATGATTTTCTATCCAACGGAGCTGTCAGAATGGATTTCCGAGACAACTTTTTTTGACGCGAAAATCTCATGCTATAATATTCTTCGGTTTGAGAACGGATTCTTCGATTTCGGGAGTTTCCGTGGGTGAATTTTCATAAAATTTGCTGCCGTTGTTCATATTTTATGATTTCCTATCCAACGGAGCTGTCAGAATGGAATTCCGAGACAACTTTTTTTGACGCGAAAATCTAATGTTATAATGTTCTTCGGTTGGGGAACGGATTCTTCGATTTCGGGAGTTTCCGTGGGTGAATTTTCATGAAATTTACTGCCGTTGTTCATATTTTATGATTTCCTATCCAACGGAGCTGTCAGAATGGATTTCCGAGACAACTTTTTTTGACGCGAAAATCTCATGTTATAATGTTCTTCGGCGGGGGAATGTAATCTTGGATTTCGGGAGTTTCCGTGGGTGAATTTTCATAAAATTTGCTGCCGTTGTACATAGTTTTTGATTTCCTATCCAACGGAGCTGTCAGAATGGATTTCCGAGACAACTTTTTTTGACGCGAAAATCTCATGTTATAATGTTCTACGGTTGGGGAACGGATTCTTCGATTTCGGGAGTTTCCGTGGGTGAATTTTCATGAAATTTGCTGCCGTTGTTCATATTTTATGATTTCCTATCCAACGGAGCTGTCAGAATGGATTTCCGAGACAACTTTTTTTGACGCGAAAATCTCATGTTATAATGTTCTTCGGCGGGGGAATGTAATCTTGGATTTCGGGAGTTTCCGTGGGTGAATTTTCATAAAATTTGCTGTCGTTGTACATAGTTTTTGATTTCCTATCCAACGGAGCTGTCAGAATGGATTTCCGAGACAACTTTTTTTGACGCGAAAATCTCATGCTATAATGTTCTTCGGTGGGGGAACGTAATCTTCGATTTCGGGAGTTTCCGTGGGTGAATTTTCATAAAATTTGCTGTCTTTGTTCATATTTTATGATTTTCTATCCAACGGAGCTGTCTGAATGGATTTCCGAGACAACTTTTTTTGACGCGAAAATCTCATGTTATAATGTTCTTCGGTGGGGAAACGTAATCTTTGATTTCGCGAGTTTCTGTGGGTGAATTTTCATAAAATTTGCTGCCGTTGTTCATATTTTATGATTTCCTATCCAACGGAGCTGTCAGAATGGATTTCCGAGATAACTTTTTTTGATGCGAAAATCTCATGCTATAATGTTCTTCGGTTGGGGAACGGATTCTTCGATTTCGGGAGTTTCCGTGGGTGAATTTTTCATAAAATTTGCGGTCTTTGTTCCTATTTTATGATTTTCTATCCAACGGAGCTGTCAGAATGGATTTCCGAGACAACTTTTTTTGACGCGAAAATCTCATGTTATAATGTTCTTCGGTGGGGAAACGTAATCTTTGATTTCGCGAGTTTCTGTGGGTGAATTTTAATAAAATTTGCTGCCGTTGTTCATATTTTATGATTTCCTATCCAACGGAGCTGTCAGAATGAATTTCCGAGACAACTTTTTTTGACGCGAAAATCTCATGCTATAATGTTCTTCGGTGGGGGAACGGATTCTTCGATTTCGTGAGTTTCCATGGGTGAATTTTCATAAAATTTGCTGCCGTTGTTCATATTTTATGATTTCCTATCCAACGGAGCTGTCAGAATGGAATTCCGAGACAACTTTTTTTGACGCGAAAATCTAATGTAATAATGTTCTTCGGTTGGGTAACGGATTCTTCGATTTCGGGAGTTTTCGTGGGTGAATTTTCATGAAATTTGTTGCCGTTGTTCATATTTTATGATTTCCTATCCAACGGAGCTGTCAGAATGGATTTTCGAGACAACTTTTTTTGACGCGAAAATCTCATGTTATAATGTTCTTCGGCGGGGGAATGTAATCTTGGATTTCGGGAGTTTCCGTGGGTGAATTTTCAAAAAATTTGCTGCCATTGTTCATATTTTATGATTTTCTATCCAACGGAGCTGTCAGAATGGATTTCCGAGACAACTTTTTTTGACGCGAAAATCTCATGCTATAATATTCTTCGGTTTGAGAACGGATTCTTCGATTTCGGGAGTTTCCGTGGGTGAATTTTCATAAAATTTGCTGCCGTTGTTCATATTTTATGATTTCCTATCCAACGGAGCTGTCAGAATGGAATTCCGAGACAACTTTTTTTGACGCGAAAATCTAATGTTATAATGTTCTTCGGTTGGGGAACGGATTCTTCGATTTCGGGAGTTTCCGTGGGTGAATTTTCATGAAATTTGCTGCCGTTGTTCATATTTTATGATTTCCTATCCAACGGAGCTGTCAGAATGGATTTCCGAGACAACTTTTTTTGACGCGAAAATCTCATGTTATAATGTTCTTCGGCGGGGGAATGTAATCTTGGATTTCGGGAGTTTCCGTGGGTGAATTTTCATAAAATTTGCTGCCGTTGTACATAGTTTTTGATTTCCTATCCAACGGAGCTGTCAGAATGGATTTCCGAGACAACTTTTTTTGACGCGAAAATCTCATGTTATAATGTTCTACGGTTGGGGAACGGATTCTTCGATTTCGGGAGTTTCCGTGGGTGAATTTTCATGAAATTTGCTGCCGTTGTTCATATTTTATGATTTCCTATCCAACGGAGCTGTCAGAATGGATTTCCGAGACAACTTTTTTTGACGCGAAAATCTCATGTTATAATGTTCTTCGGCGGGGGAATGTAATCTTGGATTTCGGGAGTTTCCGTGGGTGAATTTTCATAAAATTTGCTGTCGTTGTACATAGTTTTTGATTTCCTATCCAACGGAGCTGTCAGAATGGATTTCCGAGACAACTTTTTTTGACGCGAAAATCTCATGCTATAATGTTCTTCGGTGGGGGAACGTAATCTTCGATTTCGGGAGTTTCCGTGGGTGAATTTTCATAAAATTTGCTGTCTTTGTTCATATTTTATGATTTTCTATCCAACGGAGCTGTCTGAATGGATTTCCGAGACAACTTTTTTTGACGCGAAAATCTCATGTTATAATGTTCTTCGGTGGGGAAACGTAATCTTTGATTTCGCGAGTTTCTGTGGGTGAATTTTCATAAAATTTGCTGCCGTTGTTCATATTTTATGATTTCCTATCCAACGGAGCTGTCAGAATGGATTTCCGAGACAACTTTTTTTGATGCGAAAATCTCATGCTATAATGTTCTTCGGTTGGGGAACGGATTCTTCGATTTCGGGAGTTTCCGTGGGTGAATTTTTCATAAAATTTGCGGTCTTTGTTCATATTTTATGATTTTCTATCCAACGGAGCTGTCAGAATGGATTTCCGAGACAACTTTTTTTGACGCGAAAATCTCATGTTATAATGTTCTTCGGTGGGGAAACGTAATCTTTGATTTCGCGAGTTTCTGTGGGTGAATTTTAATAAAATTTGCTGCCGTTGTTCATATTTTATGATTTCCTATCCAACGGAGCTGTCAGAATGAATTTCCGAGACAACTTTTTTTGACGCGAAAATCTCATGTTATAATGTTCTTCGGTGGGGGAACGGATTCTTCGATTTCGTGAGTTTCCATGGGTGAATTTTCATAAAATTTGCTGCCGTTGTTCATATTTTATGATTTCCTATCCAACGGAGCTGTCAGAATGGAATTCCGAGACAACTTTTTTTGACGCGAAAATCTCATGTTATAATGTTCTTCGGTGGGGAAACGTAATCTTTGATTTCGCGAGTTTCTGTGGGTGAATTTTAATAAAATTTGCTGCCGTTGTTCATATTTTATGATTTCCTATCCAACGGAGCTGTCAGAATGAATTTCCGAGACAACTTTTTTTGACGCGAAAATCTCATGCTATAATGTTCTTCGGTGGGGGAACGGATTCTTCGATTTCGTGAGTTTCCATGGGTGAATTTTCATAAAATTTGCTGCCGTTGTTCATATTTTATGATTTCCTATCCAACGGAGCTGTCAGAATGGAATTCCGAGACAACTTTTTTTGACGCGAAAATCTAATGTTATAATGTTCTTCGGTTGGGTAACGGATTCTTCGATTTCGGGAGTTTCCGTGGGTGAATTTTCATGAAATTTGCTGCCGTTGTTCATATTTTATGATTTCCTATCCAACGGAGCTGTCAGAATGGATTTTCGAGACAACTTTTTTTGACGCGAAAATCTCATGTTATAATGTTCTTCGACGGGGGAATGTAATCTTGGATTTCGGGAGTTTCCGTGGGTGAATTTTCAAAAAATTTGCTGCCATTGTTCATATTTTATGATTTTCTATCCAACGGAGCTGTCAGAATGGATTTCCGAGACAACTTTTTTTGACGCGAAAATCTCATGCTATAATATTCTTCGGTTTGAGAACGGATTCTTCGATTTCGGGAGTTTCCGTGGGTGAATTTTCATAAAATTTGCTGCCGTTGTTCATATTTTATGATTTCCTATCCAACGGAGCTGTCAGAATGGAATTCCGAGACAACTTTTTTTGACGCGAAAATCTAATGTTATAATGTTCTTCGGTTGGGGAACGGATTCTTCGATTTCGGGAGTTTCCGTGGGTGAATTTTCATGAAATTTGCTGCCGTTGTTCATATTTTATGATTTCCTATCCAACGGAGCTGTCAGAATGGATTTCCGAGACAACTTTTTTTGACGCGAAAATCTCATGTTATAATGTTCTTCGGCGGGGGAATGTAATCTTGGATTTCGGGAGTTTCCGTGGGTGAATTTTCATAAAATTTGCTGCCGTTGTACATAGTTTTTGATTTCCTATCCAACGGAGCTGTCAGAATGGATTTCCGAGACAACTTTTTTTGACGCGAAAATCTCATGTTATAATGTTCTACGGTTGGGGAACGGATTCTTCGATTTCGGGAGTTTCCGTGGGTGAATTTTCATGAAATTTGCTGCCGTTGTTCATATTTTATGATTTCCTATCCAACGGAGCTGTCAGAATGGATTTCCGAGACAACTTTTTTTGACGCGAAAATCTCATGTTATAATGTTCTTCGGCGGGGGAATGTAATCTTGGATTTCGGGAGTTTCCGTGGGTGAATTTTCATAAAATTTGCTGTCGTTGTACATAGTTTTTGATTTCCTATCCAACGGAGCTGTCAGAATGGATTTCCGAGACAACTTTTTTTGACGCGAAAATCTCATGCTATAATGTTCTTCGGTGGGGGAACGTAATCTTCGATTTCGGGAGTTTCCGTGGGTGAATTTTCATAAAATTTGCTGTCTTTGTTCATATTTTATGATTTTCTATCCAACGGAGCTGTCTGAATGGATTTCCGAGACAACTTTTTTTGACGCGAAAATCTCATGTTATAATGTTCTTCGGTGGGGAAACGTAATCTTTGATTTCGCGAGTTTCTGTGGGTGAATTTTCATAAAATTTGCTGCCGTTGTTCATATTTTATGATTTCCTATCCAACGGAGCTGTCAGAATGGATTTCCGAGACAACTTTTTTTGATGCGAAAATCTCATGCTATAATGTTCTTCGGTTGGGGAACGGATTCTTCGATTTCGGGAGTTTCCGTGGGTGAATTTTTCATAAAATTTGCGGTCTTTGTTCATATTTTATGATTTTCTATCCAACGGAGCTGTCAGAATGGATTTCCGAGACAACTTTTTTTGACGCGAAAATCTCATGTTATAATGTTCTTCGGTGGGGAAACGTAATCTTTGATTTCGCGAGTTTCTGTGGGTGAATTTTAAAAAATTTGCTGCCGTTGTTCATATTTTATGATTTCCTATCCAACGGAGCTGTCAGAATGAATTTCCGAGACAACTTTTTTTGACGCGAAAATCTCATGCTATAATGTTCTTCGGTGGGGGAACGGATTCTTCGATTTCGTGAGTTTCCATGGGTGAATTTTCATAAAATTTGCTGCCGTTGTTCATATTTTATGATTTCCTATCCAACGGAGCTGTCAGAATGGAATTCCGAGACAACTTTTTTTGACGCGAAAATCTAATGTAATAATGTTCTTCGGTTGGGTAACGGATTCTTCGATTTCGGGAGTTTTCGTGGGTGAATTTTCATGAAATTTGTTGCCGTTGTTCATATTTTATGATTTCCTATCCAACGGAGCTGTCAGAATGGATTTTCGAGACAACTTTTTTTGACGCGAAAATCTCATGTTATAATGTTCTTCGGCGGGGGAATGTAATCTTGGATTTCGGGAGTTTCCGTGGGTGAATTTTCAAAAAATTTGCTGCCATTGTTCATATTTTATGATTTTCTATCCAACGGAGCTGTCAGAATGGATTTCCGAGACAACTTTTTTTGACGCGAAAATCTCATGCTATAATATTCTTCGGTTTGAGAACGGATTCTTCGATTTCGGGAGTTTCCGTGGGTGAATTTTCATAAAATTTGCTGCCGTTGTTCATATTTTATGATTTCCTATCCAACGGAGCTGTCAGAATGGAATTCCGAGACAACTTTTTTTGACGCGAAAATCTAATGTTATAATGTTCTTCGGTTGGGGAACGGATTCTTCGATTTCGGGAGTTTCCGTGGGTGAATTTTCATGAAATTTGCTGCCGTTGTTCATATTTTATGATTTCCTATCCAACGGAGCTGTCAGAATGGATTTCCGAGACAACTTTTTTTGACGCGAAAATCTCATGTTATAATGTTCTTCGGCGGGGGAATGTAATCTTGGATTTCGGGAGTTTCCGTGGGTGAATTTTCATAAAATTTGCTGCCGTTGTACATAGTTTTTGATTTCCTATCCAACGGAGCTGTCAGAATGGATTTCCGAGACAACTTTTTTTGACGCGAAAATCTCATGTTATAATGTTCTACGGTTGGGGAACGGATTCTTCGATTTCGGGAGTTTCCGTGGGTGAATTTTCATGAAATTTGCTGCCGTTGTTCATATTTTATGATTTCCTATCCAACGGAGCTGTCAGAATGGATTTCCGAGACAACTTTTTTTGACGCGAAAATCTCATGTTATAATGTTCTTCGGCGGGGGAATGTAATCTTGGATTTCGGGAGTTTCCGTGGGTGAATTTTCATAAAATTTGCTGTCGTTGTACATAGTTTTTGATTTCCTATCCAACGGAGCTGTCAGAATGGATTTCCGAGACAACTTTTTTTGACGCGAAAATCTTATGCTATAATGTTTTTCGGTGGGGGAACGGATTCTTCGATTTCGAGAGTTTCCGTGGGTGAATTTTCATGAAATTTGATGCCGTTGTTCATATTTTTTGATTTCCTATCCAACGGAGCTGTCAGAATGGATTTTCGAGACAACTTTTTTTGACGCGAAAATCTCATGTTATAATGTTCTTCGGTGGGGGAACGTAATCTTGGATTTCGGAAGTTTCCGTGGGTGAATTTTCTTAAAATTTGCTGCCGTTGTTCATATTTTTTGATTTCCTATCCAACGGAGCTGTCAGAATGGATTTCCGAGACAACTTTTTTTGATGCGAAAATCTCATGCTATAATGTTCTTCGGTTGGGGAACGGATTCTTCGATTTCGGGAGTTTCCGTGGGTGAATTTTTCATAAAATTTGCGGTCTTTGTTCATATTTTATGATTTTCTATCCAACGGAGCTGTCAGAATGGATTTCCGAGACAACTTTTTTTGACGCGAAAATCTCATGTTATAATGTTCTTCGGTGGGGAAACGTAATCTTTGATTTCGCGAGTTTCTGTGGGTGAATTTTAATAAAATTTGCTGCCGTTGTTCATATTTTATGATTTCCTATCCAACGGAGCTGTCAGAATGAATTTCCGAGACAACTTTTTTTGACGCGAAAATCTCATGCTATAATGTTCTTCGGTGGGGGAACGGATTCTTCGATTTCGTGAGTTTCCATGGGTGAATTTTCATAAAATTTGCTGCCGTTGTTCATATTTTATGATTTCCTATCCAACGGAGCTGTCAGAATGGAATTCCGAGACAACTTTTTTTGACGCGAAAATCTAATGTAATAATGTTCTTCGGTTGGGTAACGGATTCTTCGATTTCGGGAGTTTTCGTGGGTGAATTTTCATGAAATTTGTTGCCGTTGTTCATATTTTATGATTTCCTATCCAACGGAGCTGTCAGAATGGATTTTCGAGACAACTTTTTTTGACGCGAAAATCTCATGTTATAATGTTCTTCGGTTGGGGAACGGATTCTTCGATTTCGGGAGTTTCCGTGGGTGAATTTTCATGAAATTTGCTGCCGTTGTTCATATTTTATGATTTCCTATCCAACGGAGCTGTCAGAATGGATTTCCGAGACAACTTTTTTTGACGCGAAAATCTTATGCTATAATGTTTTTCGGTTGGGGAACGGATTCTTCGATTTCGGGAGTTTCCGTGGGTGAATTTTCATTAATTTTTCTGCCGTTGTTCATATTTTATGATTTCCTATCCAACGGAGCTGTCAGAATGGATTTTCGAGACAACTTTTTTTGACGCGAAAATCGCATGTTATAATGTTCTTCGGCGGGAGAATGTAATCTTGGATTTCGGGAGTTTCCGTGGGTGAATTTTCATAAAATTTGCTGCCGTTGTTCATATTTTATGATTTCCTATCCAACGGAGCTGTCAGAATGGATTTCCGAGACAACTTTTTTTGACGCGAAAATCACATGTTATAATGTTGTTTGGTGGGGGAACGTAAGTTTCGATTTCGGGAGTTTCTGTGGGTGAATTTTCATAAAATTTACTACCGTTGTTCATATTTTATGATTTTCTATCCAACGGAGCTGTCAGAATGGATTTCCGAGACAACTTTTTTTGACGCGAAAATCTAATGTTATAATGTTCTTCGGTGGGGAAACGTAATCTTCGATTTCGGGAGTTTCCGTGTGTGAATTTTCATAAAATTTGCTGCCGTTGTTCATATTTAATGATTTCCTATCCAACGGAGCTGTCAGAATGGATTTCCGAGACAACTTTTTTTGACGCGAAAATCTCATGCTATAATGTTCTTCGGTGGGGGAACGTAATCTTGGATTTCGGAAGTTTCTGTGGGTGAATTTTCAAAAAATTTACTGTCGTTGTTCATATTTTTTGATTTCCTATCCAACGGAGCTGTCAGAATGGATTTCTTAGACAACTTTTTTGGACGCGATAATCAAATGTTATAATGTTCTTCGGTGGGGGAACGTAATCTTCGATTTCGGGAGTTTCCGTAGGTGAATTTTCAGAAAATTTGCTGCCATCGTTCATATTTTATGATTTCCTATCCAACGGAGCTGTCAGCATGGATTTTCGAGACAATTTTTTTTGACGCGAAAATCTCATGCTATAATGTTCTTCGGTGGGGGAACGTAATCTTTGATTTCGCGAGTTTCCGTGGGTGAATTTTTATAAAATTTTGCAGCCGTTGTTCATATTTAATGATTTCCTATCCAACGGAGCTGTCAGAATGGATTTCCGAGACAACTTTTTTTGACGCGAAAATCTTATGCTATAATGTTTTTCGGTGGGGGAACGGATTCTTCGATTTCGAGAGTTTCCGTGGGTGAATTTTCATGAAATTTGATGCCGTTGTTCATATTTTTTGATTTCCTATCCAACGGAGCTGTCAGAATGGATTTTCGAGACAACTTTTTTTGACGCGAAAATCTCATGTTATAATGTTCTTCGGTGGGGGAACGTAATCTTGGATTTCGGAAGTTTCCGTGGGTGAATTTTCTTAAAATTTGCTGCCGTTGTTCATATTTTTTGATTTCCTATCCAACGGAGCTGTCAGAATGGATTTCCGAGACAACTTTTTTTGATGCGAAAATCTCATGCTATAATGTTCTTCGGTTGGGGAACGGATTCTTCGATTTCGGGAGTTTCCGTGGGTGAATTTTTCATAAAATTTGCGGTCTTTGTTCATATTTTATGATTTTCTATCCAACGGAGCTGTCAGAATGGATTTCCGAGACAACTTTTTTTGACGCGAAAATCTCATGTTATAATGTTCTTCGGTGGGGAAACGTAATCTTTGATTTCGCGAGTTTCTGTGGGTGAATTTTAATAAAATTTGCTGCCGTTGTTCATATTTTATGATTTCCTATCCAACGGAGCTGTCAGAATGAATTTCCGAGACAACTTTTTTTGACGCGAAAATCTCATGCTATAATGTTCTTCGGTGGGGGAACGGATTCTTCGATTTCGTGAGTTTCCATGGGTGAATTTTCATAAAATTTGCTGCCGTTGTTCATATTTTATGATTTCCTATCCAACGGAGCTGTCAGAATGGAATTCCGAGACAACTTTTTTTGACGCGAAAATCTAATGTAATAATGTTCTTCGGTTGGGTAACGGATTCTTCGATTTCGGGAGTTTTCGTGGGTGAATTTTCATGAAATTTGTTGCCGTTGTTCATATTTTATGATTTCCTATCCAACGGAGCTGTCAGAATGGATTTTCGAGACAACTTTTTTTGACGCGAAAATCTCATGTTATAATGTTCTTCGGTTGGGGAACGGATTCTTCGATTTCGGGAGTTTCCGTGGGTGAATTTTCATGAAATTTGCTGCCGTTGTTCATATTTTATGATTTCCTATCCAACGGAGCTGTCAGAATGGATTTCCGAGACAACTTTTTTTGACGCGAAAATCTTATGCTATAATGTTTTTCGGTTGGGGAACGGATTCTTCGATTTCGGGAGTTTCCGTGGGTGAATTTTCATTAATTTTTCTGCCGTTGTTCATATTTTATGATTTCCTATCCAACGGAGCTGTCAGAATGGATTTTCGAGACAACTTTTTTTGACGCGAAAATCGCATGTTATAATGTTCTTCGGCGGGAGAATGTAATCTTGGATTTCGGGAGTTTCCGTGGGTGAATTTTCATAAAATTTGCTGCCGTTGTTCATATTTTATGATTTCCTATCCAACGGAGCTGTCAGAATGGATTTCCGAGACAACTTTTTTTGACGCGAAAATCACATGTTATAATGTTGTTTGGTGGGGGAACGTAAGTTTCGATTTCGGGAGTTTCTGTGGGTGAATTTTCATAAAATTTACTACCGTTGTTCATATTTTATGATTTTCTATCCAACGGAGCTGTCAGAATGGATTTCCGAGACAACTTTTTTTGACGCGAAAATCTAATGTTATAATGTTCTTCGGTGGGGAAACGTAATCTTCGATTTCGGGAGTTTCCGTGTGTGAATTTTCATAAAATTTGCTGCCGTTGTTCATATTTAATGATTTCCTATCCAACGGAGCTGTCAGAATGGATTTCCGAGACAACTTTTTTTGACGCGAAAATCTCATGCTATAATGTTCTTCGGTGGGGGAACGTAATCTTGGATTTCGGAAGTTTCTGTGGGTGAATTTTCAAAAAATTTACTGTCGTTGTTCATATTTTTTGATTTCCTATCCAACGGAGCTGTCAGAATGGATTTCTTAGACAACTTTTTTGGACGCGATAATCAAATGTTATAATGTTCTTCGGTGGGGGAACGTAATCTTCGATTTCGGGAGTTTCCGTAGGTGAATTTTCAGAAAATTTGCTGCCATCGTTCATATTTTATGATTTCCTATCCAACGGAGCTGTCAGCATGGATTTTCGAGACAATTTTTTTTGACGCGAAAATCTCATGCTATAATGTTCTTCGGTGGGGGAACGTAATCTTTGATTTCGCGAGTTTCCGTGGGTGAATTTTTATAAAATTTTGCAGCCGTTGTTCATATTTAATGATTTCCTATCCAACGGAGCTGTCAGAATGGATTTCCGAGACAACTTTTTTTGACGCGAAAATCTTATGCTATAATGTTTTTCGGTGGGGGAACGGATTCTTCGATTTCGAGAGTTTCCGTGGGTGAATTTTCATGAAATTTGATGCCGTTGTTCATATTTTTTGATTTCCTATCCAACGGAGCTGTCAGAATGGATTTTCGAGACAACTTTTTTTGACGCGAAAATCTCATGTTATAATGTTCTTCGGTGGGGGAACGTAATCTTGGATTTCGGAAGTTTCCGTGGGTGAATTTTCTTAAAATTTGCTGCCGTTGTTCATATTTTTTGATTTCCTATCCAACGGAGCTGTCAGAATGGATTTCCGAGACAACTTTTTTTGATGCGAAAATCTCATGCTATAATGTTCTTCGGTTGGGGAACGGATTCTTCGATTTCGGGAGTTTCCGTGGGTGACTTTTTCATAAAATTTGCGGTCTTTGTTCATATTTTATGATTTTCTATCCAACGGAGCTGTCAGAATGGATTTCCGAGACAACTTTTTTTGACGCGAAAATCTCATGTTATAATGTTCTTCGGTGGGGAAACGTAATCTTTGATTTCGCGAGTTTCTGTGGGTGAATTTTAATAAAATTTGCTGCCGTTGTTCATATTTTATGATTTCCTATCCAACGGAGCTGTCAGAATGAATTTCCGAGACAACTTTTTTTGACGCGAAAATCTCATGCTATAATGTTCTTCGGTGGGGGAACGGATTCTTCGATTTCGTGAGTTTCCATGGGTGAATTTTCATAAAATTTGCTGCCGTTGTTCATATTTTATGATTTCCTATCCAACGGAGCTGTCAGAATGGAATTCCGAGACAACTTTTTTTGACGCGAAAATCTAATGTAATAATGTTCTTCGGTTGGGTAACGGATTCTTCGATTTCGGGAGTTTTCGTGGGTGAATTTTCATGAAATTTGTTGCCGTTGTTCATATTTTATGATTTCCTATCCAACGGAGCTGTCAGAATGGATTTTCGAGACAACTTTTTTTGACGCGAAAATCTCATGTTATAATGTTCTTCGGTTGGGGAACGGATTCTTCGATTTCGGGAGTTTCCGTGGGTGAATTTTCATGAAATTTGCTGCCGTTGTTCATATTTTATGATTTCCTATCCAACGGAGCTGTCAGAATGGATTTCCGAGACAACTTTTTTTGACGCGAAAATCTTATGCTATAATGTTTTTCGGTTGGGGAACGGATTCTTCGATTTCGGGAGTTTCCGTGGGTGAATTTTCATTAATTTTTCTGCCGTTGTTCATATTTTATGATTTCCTATCCAACGGAGCTGTCAGAATGGATTTTCGAGACAACTTTTTTTGACGCGAAAATCGCATGTTATAATGTTCTTCGGCGGGAGAATGTAATCTTGGATTTCGGGAGTTTCCGTGGGTGAATTTTCATAAAATTTGCTGCCGTTGTTCATATTTTATGATTTCCTATCCAACGGAGCTGTCAGAATGGATTTCCGAGACAACTTTTTTTGACGCGAAAATCACATGTTATAATGTTGTTTGGTGGGGGAACGTAAGTTTCGATTTCGGGAGTTTCTGTGGGTGAATTTTCATAAAATTTACTACCGTTGTTCATATTTTATGATTTTCTATCCAACGGAGCTGTCAGAATGGATTTCCGAGACAACTTTTTTTGACGCGAAAATCTAATGTTATAATGTTCTTCGGTGGGGAAACGTAATCTTCGATTTCGGGAGTTTCCGTGTGTGAATTTTCATAAAATTTGCTGCCGTTGTTCATATTTAATGATTTCCTATCCAACGGAGCTGTCAGAATGGATTTCCGAGACAACTTTTTTTGACGCGAAAATCTCATGCTATAATGTTCTTCGGTGGGGGAACGTAATCTTGGATTTCGGAAGTTTCTGTGGGTGAATTTTCAAAAAATTTACTGTCGTTGTTCATATTTTTTGATTTCCTATCCAACGGAGCTGTCAGAATGGATTTCTTAGACAACTTTTTTGGACGCGATAATCAAATGTTATAATGTTCTTCGGTGGGGGAACGTAATCTTCGATTTCGGGAGTTTCCGTAGGTGAATTTTCAGAAAATTTGCTGCCATCGTTCATATTTTATGATTTCCTATCCAACGGAGCTGTCAGCATGGATTTTCGAGACAATTTTTTTTGACGCGAAAATCTCATGCTATAATGTTCTTCGGTGGGGGAACGTAATCTTTGATTTCGCGAGTTTCCGTGGGTGAATTTTTATAAAATTTTGCAGCCGTTGTTCATATTTAATGATTTCCTATCCAACGGAGCTGTCAGAATGGATTTCCGAGACAACTTTTTTTGACGCGAAAATCTTATGCTATAATGTTTTTCGGTGGGGGAACGGATTCTTCGATTTCGAGAGTTTCCGTGGGTGAATTTTCATGAAATTTGATGCCGTTGTTCATATTTTTTGATTTCCTATCCAACGGAGCTGTCAGAATGGATTTTCGAGACAACTTTTTTTGACGCGAAAATCTCATGTTATAATGTTCTTCGGTGGGGGAACGTAATCTTGGATTTCGGAAGTTTCCGTGGGTGAATTTTCTTAAAATTTGCTGCCGTTGTTCATATTTTTTGATTTCCTATCCAACGGAGCTGTCAGAATGGATTTCCGAGACAACTTTTTTTGATGCGAAAATCTCATGCTATAATGTTCTTCGGTTGGGGAACGGATTCTTCGATTTCGGGAGTTTCCGTGGGTGACTTTTTCATAAAATTTGCGGTCTTTGTTCATATTTTATGATTTTCTATCCAACGGAGCTGTCAGAATGGATTTCCGAGACAACTTTTTTTGACGCGAAAATCTCATGTTATAATGTTCTTCGGTGGGGAAACGTAATCTTTGATTTCGCGAGTTTCTGTGGGTGAATTTTAATAAAATTTGCTGCCGTTGTTCATATTTTATGATTTCCTATCCAACGGAGCTGTCAGAATGAATTTCCGAGACAACTTTTTTTGACGCGAAAATCTCATGCTATAATGTTCTTCGGTGGGGGAACGGATTCTTCGATTTCGTGAGTTTCCATGGGTGAATTTTCATAAAATTTGCTGCCGTTGTTCATATTTTATGATTTCCTATCCAACGGAGCTGTCAGAATGGAATTCCGAGACAACTTTTTTTGACGCGAAAATCTAATGTAATAATGTTCTTCGGTTGGGTAACGGATTCTTCGATTTCGGGAGTTTTCGTGGGTGAATTTTCATGAAATTTGTTGCCGTTGTTCATATTTTATGATTTCCTATCCAACGGAGCTGTCAGAATGGATTTTCGAGACAACTTTTTTTGACGCGAAAATCTCATGTTATAATGTTCTTCGGTTGGGGAACGGATTCTTCGATTTCGGGAGTTTCCGTGGGTGAATTTTCATGAAATTTGCTGCCGTTGTTCATATTTTATGATTTCCTATCCAACGGAGCTGTCAGAATGGATTTCCGAGACAACTTTTTTTGACGCGAAAATCTTATGCTATAATGTTTTTCGGTTGGGGAACGGATTCTTCGATTTCGGGAGTTTCCGTGGGTGAATTTTCATTAATTTTTCTGCCGTTGTTCATATTTTATGATTTCCTATCCAACGGAGCTGTCAGAATGGATTTTCGAGACAACTTTTTTTGACGCGAAAATCGCATGTTATAATGTTCTTCGGCGGGAGAATGTAATCTTGGATTTCGGGAGTTTCCGTGGGTGAATTTTCATAAAATTTGCTGCCGTTGTTCATATTTTATGATTTCCTATCCAACGGAGCTGTCAGAATGGATTTCCGAGACAACTTTTTTTGACGCGAAAATCACATGTTATAATGTTGTTTGGTGGGGGAACGTAAGTTTCGATTTCGGGAGTTTCTGTGGGTGAATTTTCATAAAATTTACTACCGTTGTTCATATTTTATGATTTTCTATCCAACGGAGCTGTCAGAATGGATTTCCGAGACAACTTTTTTTGACGCGAAAATCTAATGTTATAATGTTCTTCGGTGGGGAAACGTAATCTTCGATTTCGGGAGTTTCCGTGTGTGAATTTTCATAAAATTTGCTGCCGTTGTTCATATTTAATGATTTCCTATCCAACGGAGCTGTCAGAATGGATTTCCGAGACAACTTTTTTTGACGCGAAAATCTCATGCTATAATGTTCTTCGGTGGGGGAACGTAATCTTGGATTTCGGAAGTTTCTGTGGGTGAATTTTCAAAAAATTTACTGTCGTTGTTCATATTTTTTGATTTCCTATCCAACGGAGCTGTCAGAATGGATTTCTTAGACAACTTTTTTGGACGCGATAATCAAATGTTATAATGTTCTTCGGTGGGGGAACGTAATCTTCGATTTCGGGAGTTTCCGTAGGTGAATTTTCAGAAAATTTGCTGCCATCGTTCATATTTTATGATTTCCTATCCAACGGAGCTGTCAGCATAGATTTTCGAGACAATTTTTTTTGACGCGAAAATCTCATGCTATAATGTTCTTCGGTGGGGGAACGTAATCTTTGATTTCGCGAGTTTCCGTGGGTGAATTTTTATAAAATTTTGCAGCCGTTGTTCATATTTAATGATTTCCTATCCAACGGAGCTGTCAGAATGGATTTCCGAGACAACTTTTTTTGACGCGAAAATCTTATGCTATAATGTTTTTCGGTGGGGGAACGGATTCTTCGATTTCGAGAGTTTCCGTGGGTGAATTTTCATGAAATTTGATGCCGTTGTTCATATTTTTTGATTTCCTATCCAACGGAGCTGTCAGAATGGATTTTCGAGACAACTTTTTTTGACGCGAAAATCTCATGTTATAATGTTCTTCGGTGGGGGAACGTAATCTTGGATTTCGGAAGTTTCCGTGGGTGAATTTTCTTAAAATTTGCTGCCGTTGTTCATATTTTTTGATTTCCTATCCAACGGAGCTGTCAGAATGGATTTCCGAGACAACTTTTTTTGATGCGAAAATCTCATGCTATAATGTTCTTCGGTTGGGGAACGGATTCTTCGATTTCGGGAGTTTCCGTGGGTGACTTTTTCATAAAATTTGCGGTCTTTGTTCATATTTTATGATTTTCTATCCAACGGAGCTGTCAGAATGGATTTCCGAGACAACTTTTTTTGACGCGAAAATCTCATGTTATAATGTTCTTCGGTGGGGAAACGTAATCTTTGATTTCGCGAGTTTCTGTGGGTGAATTTTAATAAAATTTGCTGCCGTTGTTCATATTTTATGATTTCCTATCCAACGGAGCTGTCAGAATGAATTTCCGAGACAACTTTTTTTGACGCGAAAATCTCATGCTATAATGTTCTTCGGTGGGGGAACGGATTCTTCGATTTCGTGAGTTTCCATGGGTGAATTTTCATAAAATTTGCTGCCGTTGTTCATATTTTATGATTTCCTATCCAACGGAGCTGTCAGAATGGAATTCCGAGACAACTTTTTTTGACGCGAAAATCTAATGTAATAATGTTCTTCGGTTGGGTAACGGATTCTTCGATTTCGGGAGTTTTCGTGGGTGAATTTTCATGAAATTTGTTGCCGTTGTTCATATTTTATGATTTCCTATCCAACGGAGCTGTCAGAATGGATTTTCGAGACAACTTTTTTTGACGCGAAAATCTCATGTTATAATGTTCTTCGGTTGGGGAACGGATTCTTCGATTTCGGGAGTTTCCGTGGGTGAATTTTCATGAAATTTGCTGCCGTTGTTCATATTTTATGATTTCCTATCCAACGGAGCTGTCAGAATGGATTTCCGAGACAACTTTTTTTGACGCGAAAATCTTATGCTATAATGTTTTTCGGTTGGGGAACGGATTCTTCGATTTCGGGAGTTTCCGTGGGTGAATTTTCATTAATTTTTCTGCCGTTGTTCATATTTTATGATTTCCTATCCAACGGAGCTGTCAGAATGGATTTTCGAGACAACTTTTTTTGACGCGAAAATCGCATGTTATAATGTTCTTCGGCGGGAGAATGTAATCTTGGATTTCGGGAGTTTCCGTGGGTGAATTTTCATAAAATTTGCTGCCGTTGTTCATATTTTATGATTTCCTATCCAACGGAGCTGTCAGAATGGATTTCCGAGACAACTTTTTTTGACGCGAAAATCACATGTTATAATGTTGTTTGGTGGGGGAACGTAAGTTTCGATTTCGGGAGTTTCTGTGGGTGAATTTTCATAAAATTTACTACCGTTGTTCATATTTTATGATTTTCTATCCAACGGAGCTGTCAGAATGGATTTCCGAGACAACTTTTTTTGACGCGAAAATCTAATGTTATAATGTTCTTCGGTGGGGAAACGTAATCTTCGATTTCGGGAGTTTCCGTGTGTGAATTTTCATAAAATTTGCTGCCGTTGTTCATATTTAATGATTTCCTATCCAACGGAGCTGTCAGAATGGATTTCCGAGACAACTTTTTTTGACGCGAAAATCTCATGCTATAATGTTCTTCGGTGGGGGAACGTAATCTTGGATTTCGGAAGTTTCTGTGGGTGAATTTTCAAAAAATTTACTGTCGTTGTTCATATTTTTTGATTTCCTATCCAACGGAGCTGTCAGAATGGATTTCTTAGACAACTTTTTTGGACGCGATAATCAAATGTTATAATGTTCTTCGGTGGGGGAACGTAATCTTCGATTTCGGGAGTTTCCGTAGGTGAATTTTCAGAAAATTTGCTGCCATCGTTCATATTTTATGATTTCCTATCCAACGGAGCTGTCAGCATGGATTTTCGAGACAATTTTTTTTGACGCGAAAATCTCATGCTATAATGTTCTTCGGTGGGGGAACGTAATCTTTGATTTCGCGAGTTTCCGTGGGTGAATTTTTATAAAATTTTGCAGCCGTTGTTCATATTTAATGATTTCCTATCCAACGGAGCTGTCAGAATGGATTTCCGAGACAACTTTTTTTGACGCGAAAATCTTATGCTATAATGTTTTTCGGTGGGGGAACGGATTCTTCGATTTCGAGAGTTTCCGTGGGTGAATTTTCATGAAATTTGATGCCGTTGTTCATATTTTTTGATTTCCTATCCAACGGAGCTGTCAGAATGGATTTTCGAGACAACTTTTTTTGACGCGAAAATCTCATGTTATAATGTTCTTCGGTGGGGGAACGTAATCTTGGATTTCGGAAGTTTCCGTGGGTGAATTTTCTTAAAATTTGCTGCCGTTGTTCATATTTTTTGATTTCCTATCCAACGGAGCTGTCAGAATGGATTTCCGAGACAACTTTTTTTGATGCGAAAATCTCATGCTATAATGTTCTTCGGTTGGGGAACGGATTCTTCGATTTCGGGAGTTTCCGTGGGTGACTTTTTCATAAAATTTGCGGTCTTTGTTCATATTTTATGATTTTCTATCCAACGGAGCTGTCAGAATGGATTTCCGAGACAACTTTTTTTGACGCGAAAATCTCATGTTATAATGTTCTTCGGTGGGGAAACGTAATCTTTGATTTCGCGAGTTTCTGTGGGTGAATTTTAATAAAATTTGCTGCCGTTGTTCATATTTTATGATTTCCTATCCAACGGAGCTGTCAGAATGAATTTCCGAGACAACTTTTTTTGACGCGAAAATCTCATGCTATAATGTTCTTCGGTGGGGGAACGGATTCTTCGATTTCGTGAGTTTCCATGGGTGAATTTTCATAAAATTTGCTGCCGTTGTTCATATTTTATGATTTCCTATCCAACGGAGCTGTCAGAATGGAATTCCGAGACAACTTTTTTTGACGCGAAAATCTAATGTAATAATGTTCTTCGGTTGGGTAACGGATTCTTCGATTTCGGGAGTTTTCGTGGGTGAATTTTCATGAAATTTGTTGCCGTTGTTCATATTTTATGATTTCCTATCCAACGGAGCTGTCAGAATGGATTTTCGAGACAACTTTTTTTGACGCGAAAATCTCATGTTATAATGTTCTTCGGCGGGGGAATGTAATCTTGGATTTCGGGAGTTTCCGTGGGTGAATTTTCAAAAAATTTGCTGCCATTGTTCATATTTTATGATTTTCTATCCAACGGAGCTGTCAGAATGGATTTCCGAGACAACTTTTTTTGACGCGAAAATCTCATGCTATAATATTCTTCGGTTTGAGAACGGATTCTTCGATTTCGGGAGTTTCCGTGGGTGAATTTTCATAAAATTTGCTGCCGTTGTTCATATTTTATGATTTCCTATCCAACGGAGCTGTCAGAATGGAATTCCGAGACAACTTTTTTTGACGCGAAAATCTAATGTTATAATGTTCTTCGGTTGGGGAACGGATTCTTCGATTTCGGGAGTTTCCGTGGGTGAATTTTCATGAAATTTGCTGCCGTTGTTCATATTTTATGATTTCCTATCCAACGGAGCTGTCAGAATGGATTTCCGAGACAACTTTTTTTGACGCGAAAATCTTATGCTATAATGTTTTTCGGTTGGGGAACGGATTCTTCGATTTCGGGAGTTTCCGTGGGTGAATTTTCATTAATTTTTCTGCCGTTGTTCATATTTTATGATTTCCTATCCAACGGAGCTGTCAGAATGGATTTTCGAGACAACTTTTTTTGACGCGAAAATCGCATGTTATAATGTTCTTCGGCGGGAGAATGTAATCTTGGATTTCGGGAGTTTCCGTGGGTGAATTTTCATAAAATTTGCTGCCGTTGTTCATATTTTATGATTTCCTATCCAACGGAGCTGTCAGAATGGATTTCCGAGACAACTTTTTTTGACGCGAAAATCACATGTTATAATGTTGTTTGGTGGGGGAACGTAAGTTTCGATTTCGGGAGTTTCTGTGGGTGAATTTTCATAAAATTTACTACCGTTGTTCATAATTTATGATTTTCTATCCAACGGAGCTGTCAGAATGGATTTCCGAGACAACTTTTTTTGACGCGAAAATCTAATGTTATAATGTTCTTCGGTGGGGAAACGTAATCTTCGATTTCGGGAGTTTCCGTGTGTGAATTTTCATAAAATTTGCTGCCGTTGTTCATATTTAATGATTTCCTATCCAACGGAGCTGTCAGAATGGATTTCCGAGACAACTTTTTTTGACGCGAAAATCTCATGCTATAATGTTCTTCGGTGGGGGAACGTAATCTTGGATTTCGGAAGTTTCTGTGGGTGAATTTTCAAAAAATTTACTGTCGTTGTTCATATTTTTTGATTTCCTTTCCAACGGAGCTGTCAGAATGGATTTCTTAGACAACTTTTTTGGACGCGATAATCAAATGTTATAATGTTCTTCGGTGGGGGAACGTAATCTTCGATTTCGGGAGTTTCCGTAGGTGAATTTTCAGAAAATTTGCTGCCATCGTTCATATTTTATGATTTCCTATCCAACGGAGCTGTCAGCATGGATTTTCGAGACAATTTTTTTTTACGCGAAAATCTCATGCTATAATGTTCTTCGGTGGGGGAACGTAATCTTTGATTTCGCGAGTTTCCGTGGGTGAATTTTTATAAAATTTTGCAGCCGTTGTTCATATTTAATGATTTCCTATCCAACGGAGCTGTCAGAATGGATTTCCGAGACAACTTTTTTTGACGCGAAAATCTTATGCTATAATGTTTTTCGGTGGGGGAACGGATTCTTCGATTTCGAGAGTTTCCGTGGGTGAATTTTCATGAAATTTGATGCCGTTGTTCATATTTTTTGATTTCCTATCCAACGGAGCTGTCAGAATGGATTTTCGAGACAACTTTTTTTGACGCGAAAATCTCATGTTATAATGTTCTTCGGTGGGGGAACGTAATCTTGGATTTCGGAAGTTTCCGTGGGTGAATTTTCTTAAAATTTGCTGCCGTTGTTCATATTTTTTGATTTCCTATCCAACGGAGCTGTCAGAATGGATTTCTGAGAAAACTTTTTGGGACGCGAAAATCAAATGTTATAATGTTTTTCGGTTGGGGAACGTAATCTTCGATTTCGGGAGTTTCCGTAGGTGAATTTTCAGAAAATTTGCTGCCATCGTTCATATTTTATGATTTCCTATCCAACGGAGCTGTCAGAATGGATTTCCGAGACTACTTTTTTTGACGCGAAAATCTCATGCTATAATGTTCTTCGGTGGGGGAACGGATTCTTCGATTTCGTGAGTTTCCATGGGTGAATTTTCATAAAATTTGCTGCCGTTGTTCATATTTTATGATTTCCTATCCAACGGAGCTGTCAGAATGGAATTCCGAGACAACTTTTTTTGACGCGAAAATCTAATGTTATAATGTTCTTCGGTTGGGTAACGGATTCTTCGATTTCGGGAGTTTCCGTGGGTGAATTTTCATGAAATTTGCTGCCGTTGTTCATATTTTATGATTTCCTATCCAACGGAGCTGTCAGAATGGATTTCCGAGACAACTTTTTTTGACGCGAAAATCTCATGTTATAATGTTCTTCGGCGGGGGAATGTAATCTTGGATTTCGGGAGTTTCCGTGGGTGAATTTTCATAAAATTTGCTGCCGTTGTACATAGTTTTTGATTTCCTATCCAACGGAGCTGTCAGAATGGATTTCCGAGACAACTTTTTTTGACGCGAAAATCTCATGTTATAATGTTCTTCGGCGGGGGAATGTAATCTTGGATTACGAGAGTTTCCGTGGGTGAATTTTCATAAAATTTGCTGCCGTTGTACATAGTTTTTGATTTCCTATCCAACGGAGCTGTCAGAATGGATTTCCGAGACAACTTTTTTTTGACGCGAAAATCTCATGCTATAATGTTCTTCGGTGGGGAAACGTAATCTTTGATTTCGCGAGTTTCTGTGGGTGAATTTTAATAAAATTTGTTGCCGTTGTTCATATTATATGATTTCCTATCCTACGGAGCTGTCAGAATGGATTTCCGAGACAACTTTTTTTGACGCGAAAATCTCATGCTATAATGTTCTTCGGTGGGGGAACGGATTCTTCGATTTCGGGAGTTTCCGTGGGTGAATTTTCATAAAATTTGCTGCCGTTGTTCATATTTTATGATTTCCTATCCAACGGAGCTGTCAGAATGGAATTCCGAGACAACTTTTTTTGACGCGAAAATCTAATGTTATAATGTTCTTCGGTTGGGGAACGGATTCTTCGATTTCGGGAGTTTCCGTGGGTGAATTTTCATGAAATTTGCTGCCGTTGTTCATATTTTATGATTTCCTATCCAACGGAGCTGTCAGAATGGATTTCCGAGACAACTTTTTTTGACGCGAAAATCTCATGTTATAATGTTCTTCGGCGGGGGAATGTAATCTTGGATTTCGGGAGTTTCCGTGGGTGAATTTTCATAAAATTTGCTGCCGTTGTACATAGTTTTTGATTTCCTATCCAACGGAGCTGTCAGAATGGATTTCCGAGACAACTTTTTTTGACGCGAAAATCTCATGTTATAATGTTCTACGGTTGGGGAACGGATTCTTCGATTTCGGGAGTTTCCGTGGGTGAATTTTCATGAAATTTGCTGCCGTTGTTCATATTTTATGATTTCCTATCCAACGGAGCTGTCAGAATGGATTTCCGAGACAACTTTTTTTGACGCGAAAATCTCATGTTATAATGTTCTTCGGCGGGAGAATGTAATCTTGGATTTCGGGAGTTTCCGTGGGTGAATTTTCATAAAATTTGCTGCCGTTGTTCATATTTTATGATTTCCTATCCAACGGAGCTGTCAGAATGGATTTCCGAGACAACTTTTTTTGACGCGAAAATCACATGTTATAATGTTGTTTGGTGGGGGAACGTATGTTTCGATTTCGGGAGTTTCTGTGGGTGAATTTTCATAAAATTTACTACCGTTGTTCATATTTTATGATTTTCAATCCAACGGAGCTGTCAGAATGGATTTCCGAGACAACTTTTTTTGACGCGAAAATCTAATGTTATAATGTTCTTCGGTGGGGAAACGTAATCTTCGATTTCGGGAGTTTCCGTGTGTGAATTTTCATAAAATTTGCTGCCGTTGTTCATATTTATTGATTTCCTATCCAACGGAGCTGTCAGAATGGATTTCCGAGACAACTTTTTTTGACGTGAAAATCTCATGCTATAATGTTCTTCGGTGGGGGAACGTAATCTTGGATTTCGGAAGTTTCTATGGGTGAATTTTCAAAAAATTTACTGTCGTTGTTCATATTTTTTGATTTCCTATCCAACGGAGCTGTCAGAATGGATTTCTTAGACAACTTTTTTGGACGCGATAATCAAATGTTATAATGTTCTTCGGTGGGGGAACGTAATCTTCGATTTCGGGAGTTTCCGTAGGTGAATTTTCAGAAAATTTGCTGCCATCGTTCATATTTTATGATTTCCTATCCAACGGAGCTGTCAGCATGGATTTTCGAGACAATTTTTTTTGACGCGAAAATCTCATGCTATAATGTTCTTCGGTGGGGGAACGTAATCTTTGATTTCGGGAGTTTCCGTGGGTGAATTTTTATAAAATTTTGCAGCCGTTGTTCATATTTAATGATTTCCTATCCAACGGAGCTGTCAGAATGGATTTCCGAGACAACTTTTTTTGACGCGAAAATCTTATGCTATAATGTTTTTCGGTGGGGGAACGGATTCTTCGATTTCGAGAGTTTCCGTGGGTGAATTTTCATGAAATTTGATGCCGTTGTTCATATTTTTTGATTTCCTATCCAACGGAGCTGTCAGAATGGATTTTCGAGACAACTTTTTTTGACGCGAAAATCTCATGTTATAATGTTCTTCGGTGGGGGAACGTAATCTTGGATTTCGGAAGTTTCCGTGGGTGAATTTTCTTAAAATTTGCTGCCGTTGTTCATATTTTTTGATTTCCTATCCAACGGAGCTGTCAGAATGGATTTCTGAGAAAACTTTTTGGGACGCGAAAATCAAATGTTATAATGTTTTTCGGTTGGGGAACGTAATCTTCGATTTCGGGAGTTTCCGTAGGTGAATTTTCAGAAAATTTGCTGCCATCGTTCATATTTTATGATTTCCTATCCAACGGAGCTGTCAGAATGGATTTCCGAGACTACTTTTTTTGACGCGAAAATCTCATGCTATAATGTTCTTCGGTGGGGGAACGGATTCTTCGATTTCGTGAGTTTCCATGGGTGAATTTTCATAAAATTTGCTGCCGTTGTTCATATTTTATGATTTCCTATCCAACGGAGCTGTCAGAATGGAATTCCGAGACAACTTTTTTTGACGCGAAAATCTAATGTTATAATGTTCTTCGGTTGGGTAACGGATTCTTCGATTTCGGGAGTTTCCGTGGGTGAATTTTCATGAAATTTGCTGCCGTTGTTCATATTTTATGATTTCCTATCCAACGGAGCTGTCAGAATGGATTTCCGAGACAACTTTTTTTGACGCGAAAATCTCATGTTATAATGTTCTTCGGCGGGGGAATGTAATCTTGGATTTCGGGAGTTTCCGTGGGTGAATTTTCATAAAATTTGCTGCCGTTGTACATAGTTTTTGATTTCCTATCCAACGGAGCTGTCAGAATGGATTTCCGAGACAACTTTTTTTGACGCGAAAATCTCATGTTATAATGTTCTTCGGCGGGGGAATGTAATCTTGGATTTCGAGAGTTTCCGTGGGTGAATTTTCATAAAATTTGCTGCCGTTGTACATAGTTTTTGATTTCCTATCCAACGGAGCTGTCAGAATGGATTTCCGAGACAACTTTTTTTGACGCGAAAATCTCATGCTATAATGTTCTTCGGTGGGGAAACGTAATCTTTGATTTCGCGAGTTTCTGTGGGTGAATTTTAATAAAATTTGTTGCCGTTGTTCATATTATATGATTTCCTATCCTACGGAGCTGTCAGAATGGATTTCCGAGACAACTTTTTTTGACGCGAAAATCTCATGCTATAATGTTCTTCGGTGGGGGAACGGATTCTTCGATTTCGGGAGTTTCCGTGGGTGAATTTTCATAAAATTTGCTGCCGTTGTTCATATTTTATGATTTCCTATCCAACGGAGCTGTCAGAATGGAATTCCGAGACAACTTTTTTTGACGCGAAAATCTAATGTTATAATGTTCTTCGGTTGGGGAACGGATTCTTCGATTTCGGGAGTTTCCGTGGGTGAATTTTCATGAAATTTGCTGCCGTTGTTCATATTTTATGATTTCCTATCCAACGGAGCTGTCAGAATGGATTTCCGAGACAACTTTTTTTGACGCGAAAATCTCATGTTATAATGTTCTTCGGCGGGGAAATGTAATCTTGGATTTCGAGAGTTTCCGTGGGTGAATTTTCATAAAATTTGCTGCCGTTGTACATAGTTTTTGATTTCCTATCCAACGGAGCTGTCAGAATGGATTTCCGAGACAACTTTTTTTGACGCGAAAATCTCATGTTATAATGTTCTACGGTTGGGGAACGGATTCTTCGATTTCGGGAGTTTCCGTGGGTGAATTTTCATGAAATTTGCTGCCGTTGTTCATATTTTATGATTTCCTATCCAACGGAGCTGTCAGAATGGATTTCCGAGACAACTTTTTTTGACGCGAAAATCTCATGTTATAATGTTCTTCGGCGGGAGAATGTAATCTTGGATTTCGGGAGTTTCCGTGGGTGAATTTTCATAAAATTTGCTGCCGTTGTTCATATTTTATGATTTCCTATCCAACGGAGCTGTCAGAATGGATTTCCGAGACAACTTTTTTTGACGCGAAAATCACATGTTATAATGTTGTTTGGTGGGGGAACGTAAGTTTCGATTTCGGGAGTTTCTGTGGGTGAATTTTCATAAAATTTACTACCGTTGTTCATATTTTATGATTTTCAATCCAACGGAGCTGTCAGAATGGATTTCCGAGACAACTTTTTTTGACGCGAAAATCTAATGTTATAATGTTCTTCGGTGGGGAAACGTAATCTTCGATTTCGGGAGTTTCCGTGTGTGAATTTTCATAAAATTTGCTGCCGTTGTTCATATTTAATGATTTCCTATCCAACGGAGCTGTCAGAATGGATTTCCGAGACAACTTTTTTTGACGTGAAAATCTCATGCTATAATGTTCTTCGGTGGGGGAACGTAATCTTGGATTTCGGAAGTTTCTATGGGTGAATTTTCAAAAAATTTACTGTCGTTGTTCATATTTTTTGATTTCCTATCCAACGGAGCTGTCAGAATGGATTTCTTAGACAACTTTTTTGGACGCGATAATCAAATGTTATAATGTTCTTCGGTGGGGGAACGTAATCTTCGATTTCGGGAGTTTCCGTAGGTGAATTTTCAGAAAATTTGCTGCCATCGTTCATATTTTATGATTTCCTATCCAACGGAGCTGTCAGCATGGATTTTCGAGACAATTTTTTTTGACGCGAAAATCTCATGCTATAATGTTCTTCGGTGGGGGAACGTAATCTTTGATTTCGGGAGTTTCCGTGGGTGAATTTTTATAAAATTTTGCAGCCGTTGTTCATATTTAATGATTTCCTATCCAACGGAGCTGTCAGAATGGATTTCCGAGACAACTTTTTTTGACGCGAAAATCTTATGCTATAATGTTTTTCGGTGGGGGAACGGATTCTTCGATTTCGAGAGTTTCCGTGGGTGAATTTTCATGAAATTTGATGCCGTTGTTCATATTTTTTGATTTCCTATCCAACGGAGCTGTCAGAATGGATTTTCGAGACAACTTTTTTTGACGCGAAAATCTCATGTTATAATGTTCTTCGGTGGGGGAACGTAATCTTGGATTTCGGAAGTTTCCGTGGGTGAATTTTCTTAAAATTTGCTGCCGTTGTTCATATTTTTTGATTTCCTATCCAACGGAGCTGTCAGAATGGATTTCTGAGAAAACTTTTTGGGACGCGAAAATCAAATGTTATAATGTTTTTCGGTTGGGGAACGTAATCTTCGATTTCGGGAGTTTCCGTAGGTGAATTTTCAGAAAATTTGCTGCCATCGTTCATATTTTATGATTTCCTATCCAACGGAGCTGTCAGAATGGATTTCCGAGACTACTTTTTTTGACGCGAAAATCTCATGCTATAATGTTCTTCGGTGGGGGAACGGATTCTTCGATTTCGTGAGTTTCCATGGGTGAATTTTCATAAAATTTGCTGCCGTTGTTCATATTTTATGATTTCCTATCCAACGGAGCTGTCAGAATGGAATTCCGAGACAACTTTTTTTGACGCGAAAATCTAATGTTATAATGTTCTTCGGTTGGGTAACGGATTCTTCGATTTCGGGAGTTTCCGTGGGTGAATTTTCATGAAATTTGCTGCCGTTGTTCATATTTTATGATTTCCTATCCAACGGAGCTGTCAGAATGGATTTCCGAGACAACTTTTTTTGACGCGAAAATCTCATGTTATAATGTTCTTCGGCGGGGGAATGTAATCTTGGATTTCGGGAGTTTCCGTGGGTGAATTTTCATAAAATTTGCTGCCGTTGTACATAGTTTTTGATTTCCTATCCAACGGAGCTGTCAGAATGGATTTCCGAGACAACTTTTTTTGACGCGAAAATCTCATGTTATAATGTTCTTCGGCGGGGGAATGTAATCTTGGATTTCGAGAGTTTCCGTGGGTGAATTTTCATAAAATTTGCTGCCGTTGTACATAGTTTTTGATTTCCTATCCAACGGAGCTGTCAGAATGGATTTCCGAGACAACTTTTTTTGACGCGAAAATCTCATGCTATAATGTTCTTCGGTGGGGAAACGTAATCTTTGATTTCGCGAGTTTCTGTGGGTGAATTTTAATAAAATTTGTTGCCGTTGTTCATATTATATGATTTCCTATCCTACGGAGCTGTCAGAATGGATTTCCGAGACAACTTTTTTTGACGCGAAAATCTCATGCTATAATGTTCTTCGGTGGGGGAACGGATTCTTCGATTTCGGGAGTTTCCGTGGGTGAATTTTCATAAAATTTGCTGCCGTTGTTCATATTTTATGATTTCCTATCCAACGGAGCTGTCAGAATGGAATTCCGAGACAACTTTTTTTGACGCGAAAATCTAATGTTATAATGTTCTTCGGTTGGGTAACGGATTCTTCGATTTCGGGAGTTTCCGTGGGTGAATTTTCATGAAATTTGCTGCCGTTGTTCATATTTTATGATTTCCTATCCAACGGAGCTGTCAGAATGGATTTCCGAGACAACTTTTTTTGACGCGAAAATCTCATGTTATAATGTTCTTCGGCGGGGGAATGTAATCTTGGATTTCGGGAGTTTCCGTGGGTGAATTTTCATAAAATTTGCTGCCGTTGTACATAGTTTTTGATTTCCTATCCAACGGAGCTGTCAGAATGGATTTCCGAGACAACTTTTTTTGACGCGAAAATCTCATGTTATAATGTTCTACGGTTGGGGAACGGATTCTTCGATTTCGGGAGTTTCCGTGGGTGAATTTTCATGAAATTTGCTGCCGTTGTTCATATTTTATGATTTCCTATCCAACGGAGCTGTCAGAATGGATTTCCGAGACAACTTTTTTTGACGCGAAAATCTCATGTTATAATGTTCTTCGGCGGGGGAATGTAATCTTGGATTTCGGGAGTTTCCGTGGGTGAATTTTCATAAAATTTGCTGCCGTTGTACATAGTTTTTGATTTCCTATCCAACGGAGCTGTCAGAATGGATTTCCGAGACAACTTTTTTTGACGCGAAAATCTCATGTTATAATGTTCTTCGGCGGGGGAATGTAATCTTGGATTTCGAGAGTTTCCGTGGGTGAATTTTCATAAAATTTGCTGCCGTTGTACATAGTTTTTGATTTCCTATCCAACGGAGCTGTCAGAATGGATTTCCGAGACAACTTTTTTTGACGCGAAAATCTCATGCTATAATGTTCTTCGGTGGGGAAACGTAATCTTTGATTTCGCGAGTTTCTGTGGGTGAATTTTAATAAAATTTGTTGCCGTTGTTCATATTATATGATTTCCTATCCTACGGAGCTGTCAGAATGGATTTCCGAGACAACTTTTTTTGACGCGAAAATCTCATGCTATAATGTTCTTCGGTGGGGGAACGGATTCTTCGATTTCGGGAGTTTCCGTGGGTGAATTTTCATAAAATTTGCTGCCGTTGTTCATATTTTATGATTTCCTATCCAACGGAGCTGTCAGAATGGAATTCCGAGACAACTTTTTTTGACGCGAAAATCTAATGTTATAATGTTCTTCGGTTGGGGAACGGATTCTTCGATTTCGGGAGTTTCCGTGGGTGAATTTTCATGAAATTTGCTGCCGTTGTTCATATTTTATGATTTCCTATCCAACGGAGCTGTCAGAATGGATTTCCGACACAACTTTTTTTGACGCGAAAATGTCATGTTATAATGTTCTTCGGCGGGGGAATGTAATCTTGGATTTCGGGAGTTTCCGTGGGTGAATTTTCATAAAATTTGCTGCCGTTGTACATAGTTTTTGATTTCCTATCCAACGGAGCTGTCAGAATGGATTTCCGAGACAACTTTTTTTGACGCGAAAATCTCATGTTATAATGTTCTTCGGTAGGGGAACGTAATCTTCGGTTTCGGGAGTTTCTGTGGGTGAATTTTCATAAAATTTGTTGCCGTTGTTCATACTTTATGATTTCCTATCCAACGGAGCTGTCAGAATGGATTTCCGAGACAACTTTTTTTGACACGAAAATCTCATGCTAGAATGTTCTTTGTTGGTGGACAATTCTTCGATTTCGGGAGTTTCCGTGGGTGAATTTTCATAAAATTTGTTGTCGTTGTTCATATTTTATGATTTCTTATCCAACTGAGCTGTCAGAATGGATTTCCGAGACAACTTTTTTGGACGCGAAAATCACATGTTATAATGTTCTTCGGTCGGGGAACGTAATCTTCGATTTCGGGAGTTTCTGTGGGTGAATTTTCAGAAAATTTGCTGCCGTTGTTCATATTTTATGATTTCCTATCCAACGGAGCTGTCAGAATGGATTTCCATAACAACTTTTTTGGACGCGAAAATCACATGTTATAATGTTCTTCGGTGGGGAACGTAATCTTCGATTTCGGGAGTTTCCGTGGGTGAATTTTCAGAAAATTTGTTGTCGTTGTTCATATTTTATGATTTCCTATCCAACGGAGCTGTCAGAATGGATTTCTGAGACAACTTTTTTGGACGCAAAAATCTCATGCTATAATGTTCTTCGGTGGGGGAATGTAATCTTGGATTTTGGGAGTTTCCGTGGGTGAATTTTCATAAAATTTGTTGCCGTTGTTCATATTTTATGATTTCTTATCCAACGGAGCTGTCAGAATGGATTTCCGAGACAACTTTTTTTGACGCGAAAATCACATGTTATAATGTTCTTCGGTGGAGGAACGTAATCTTCGATTTCTGGAGTTTCCGTGGGTGAATTTTCAGAAAATTTGTTGCCGTTGTTCATATTTTATGATTTCCTATCCAACGGAGCTGTCAGAATGGATTTCCGAGACAACTTTTTTGGACGCAAAAATCTCATGCTATAATGTTCTTCGGTGGGGGAATGTAATCTTCGATTTTGGGAGTTTCCGTGGGTGAATTTTCATAAAATTTGTTGCCGTTGTTCATATTTTATGATTTCTTATCCAACGGAGCTGTCAGAATGGATTTTCGAGACAACTTTTTTTGACGCGAAAATCTCATGTTATAATGTTCTTCGGTGGGGGAACGTAATCTTTGATTTCGGGAGTTTCCGTTGGTGAATTTTCATAAAATTTGCTGCCGTTGTTCATATTTTATGATTTCCTATCCAACGGAGCTGTCAGAATGGATTTCCGAGACAATTTTTTTGGACGCGAAAATCACATGTGATAATGTTATTCGGTGGCGGAACGTAATCTTTGATTTCGGGAGTTTCCGTAGGTGAATTTTCAGAAAATTTACTGCCGTTGTTCATATTTTATGATTTCCTATCCAGTGGAGCTGTCAGAATGGATTTCCGAGACAACTTTTTTTGACGCGAAAATCTCATGCTATAATGTTCTTCGGTGGGGGAACGTAATCTTGGATTTGGTGAGTTTCCGTATGTGAATTTTCATAAAATTTGCTGCCGTTGTTCATATTTTTTGATTTCCTATCCA
The DNA here is from genome assembly GCA_954870855.1 of Scutellaria minor. Lineage (NCBI taxonomy): Eukaryota > Viridiplantae > Streptophyta > Magnoliopsida > Lamiales > Lamiaceae > Scutellaria > Scutellaria minor. The sequence goes on from OX940725.1 coordinate 2,445,761, forward strand.
ACGAAAATGTCTGAATGGATTTCCGAGACAACTTTTTTTGACGCGAAAATCTCATGCTATAATGTTCTTCGGTGGGGGAACGGATTCTTCGATTTCGGGAGTTTCCGTGGGTGAATTTTCATAAAATTTGCTGTCGTTGTTCATATATTATGATTTCCTATCCAACGGAGCTGTCAGAATGGATTTCCGAGACAACTTTTTTTGATGCGAAAATCTCATGTTATAATGTTCTTCGGTGTAGGAATGTAATCTTGGATTTCGAGAGTTTCCGTGGGTGAATTTTCATAACATTTGCTGCCGTTGTTCATATTTTATGATTTCCTATCCAACGGAGCTGTCAGAATGGATTTCCGAGACAACTTTTTTTGACGCCAAAATCACATGTTATAATGTTCTTCGGTGGGGGAACGTATGTTTCGATTTCGGGAGTTTCTGTGGGTTAATTTTCATAAAATTTGCTGTCATTGTTCATAATTTATGATTTTCTATCCAACGGAGCTGTGAGAATGGATTTCCGAGACAACTTTTTTTGACGCGAAAATCTCATGTTATAATGTTCTTCGGTGGGGAAACGTAATCTTCGATTTCGGGAGTTTTCGTGGGTGAATTTTCATAAAATTTGCTGCCGTTGTTCATATTTTTTGATCTCCTATCCAACGAAGCTGTCAGAATGGATTTCCGAGACAACTTTTTTTGACGCGAAAATCTCATGCTATAATGTTCTTCGGTGGGGGAACGTAATCTTGGATTTGGTGAGTTTCCGTATGTGAATTTTCATAAAATTTACTGTCGTTGTTCATATTTTTTGATTTCCTATCCAACGAAGATGTCAGAATGGATTTCCGAGACAACTTTTTTTGACGCGAAAATCTCATGCTATAATGTTCTTCGGTGGGGGAACGGATTCTTCGATTTCGGGAGTTTCCGTGGGTGAATTTTCATAAAATTTGCAGCCGTTGTTCATATATTATGATTTCCTATCCAACGGAGCTGTCAGAATGGATTTCCGAGACAACTCTTTTGGACGCGAAAATCACATGTTATAATGTTCTTCGGCGGGGGAACGTAATCTTCGATTTCGGGAGTTTCCGTGGGAGAATTTTCAGAAAATTTGCTGTCGTTGTTCATATTTCATGATTTCCTATCCAATGGAGCTGTCAGAATGGATTTCCGAGACAACTTTTTTTGACGCAAAAATCTCATGCTATAATGTTCTTCGTTGGGGGAATGTAATCTTGGATTTGGGGAGTTTCCGTGGGTGAATTTTCATAAAATTTGCTGCCGTTGTTCATATTTTTTGATTTCCTATCCAACGAAGATGTCAGAATGGATTTCCGAGACAATTTTTTTTGACGCGAAAATCTCATGCTATAATGTTCTTTGTTGGGGGAACGGATTCTTCGATTTCGGGAGTTTCCGTGGGTGAATTTTCATATAATTTGCTGCCGTTGTTCATATTTTATGATTTCCTATCCAACGGAGCTGTAAGAATGGATTTCCGAGACAACTTTTTTTGACGCGAAAATCTCATGTTATAATGTTCTTCGGTGTGGGAATGTAATCTTGGATTTCGGGAGTTTCCGTGGGTGAATTTTCATAAAATTTGCTGCCGTTGTTCATATTTTGTGATTTCCTATCGAACGGAGCTGTCAGAATGGATTTCCGAGACAACTTTTTCTGACGCGAAAATCACATGTTATAATGTTCTTCAGTGGGGAACGTAATCTTGGATTTCGGGAGTTTCCGTGTGTGAATTTTCATAAAATTTGCTGCTGTTGTTCATATTTTATGATTTCCTATCCAACGGAGCTGTCAGAATGGATTTCCGAGACAACTTTTTTGACGCGAAAATCTCATGATATAATGTTTTTCGGTGGGGGAACGTAATCTTTGATTTCGGGAGTTTCCGTGGGTGAATTTTCATAAAATTTGCTGCCGTTGTTCATATTTTTTGATTTCCTATCCAACGGAGCTGTCAGAATGGATTTCCGAGACAACTTTTTTTGACGTAAAAATCTCATGTTATAATGTTCTTCGGTGGGGGAACGTAATCTTGGATTTCGGGAGTTTCCATGGGTGAATTTTCATAAAATTTGCTGTCGTTGTTCATATTTTATGATTTCCTGTAGAACGGAGCTGTCAGAATGGATTTCCGAGAAAACTTTTTTTGACGCGAAAATCACATGTTATAATGTTCTTCGGTTGGCGAACGTAAGTTTCGATTTCGGGAGTTTCTGTGGGTTAATTTTCATAAAATTTGCTGTCATTGTTCATAAATTATGATTTTCTATCCAACGGAGCTGTCAGAATGGATTTCCGAGACAAGTTTTTTTGACGCGAAAATCTCATGTTATAATGTTCTTCGGTGGGGGAACGTAATCTTCGATTTCGGGAGTTTCTGTGTGTTAATTTTCATAAAATTTGTTGCCGTTGTTCATACTTTATGATTTCCTATCCAACGGAGCTGTCAGAATGGATTTCCGAGACAACTTTTTTTGACGCCAAAATCTCAGGTTAGAATGTTCTTCGTTGGTGGACAATTCTTCGATTTCAGGAGTTTCCGTGGGTGAATTTTCATAAAATTTGCTGCCGTTGTTCATATTTTATGATTTCCTATCCAACGGAGCTGTCAGAATGGATTTCCGAGAAAACATTTTTGGACGAGAAAATCACATGTTATAATGTTCTTCGGTGGGGGAACGTAATCTTGGATTTGGGGAGTTTCCGTGGGTGAATTTTCAGAAAATTTGTTGCCGTTGTTCATATTTTATGATTTCCTATCCAACGAAGCTGTCAGAATGGATTTCTGAGACAACTTTTTTGGACGCAAAAATCTCATGCTATAATGTTCTTCGGTGGGGGAACGTAATCTTCGATTTCGGGAGTTTCTGTGGGTGAATTTTCATAAAATTTGTTGCCGTTGTTCATACTTTATGATTTCCTATCCAACGGAGATGTCAGAATGGATTTCCGAGACAACTTTTTTTGACGCGAAAATCTCATGCTAGAATGTTCTTCGTTGGTGGACAATTCTTCGATTTCGGGAGTTTCCGTGGGTGAATTTTCATAAAATTTGCTGCCGTTGTTCATATTTTATGATTTCCTATCCAACGGAGCTGTCAGAATGGATTTCCGAGACAACTTTTTTGGACGCGAAAATCACATGTTATAATGTTCTTTAGTGGGGGAACGTAATCTTCGATTTCGGGAGTTTCCGTGGGTGAATTTTCAGAAAATTTGCTGCCGTTGTTCATGTTTTATGATTTCCTATCCAACGAAGCTGTCAGAATGGATTTCCGAGACAAATTTTTTGGACGCAAAAATCTCATGCTATAATGTTCTTCGGTAGGGGAATGTAATCTTGGATATCGGGAGTTTCCGTGGGTGAATTTTCATAAAATTTGTTGCCGTTGTTCATATTTTATGATTTCTTATCCAACGGAGCTGTCAGAATGGATTTCCGAGACAACTTTTTTTGACGCGAAAATATCATGTTATAATGTTCTTCGGTGGGGGAACGTAGTCTTTGATTTCGAGAGTTTCCGTTGGTGAATTTTCATAAAATTTGCTGCCGTAGTTCATATTTTATGATTTCCTATCCAACGGAGCTGTCAGAATGGATTTCCGAGACAACTTTTTTGGACGCGAAAATCACATGTTATAATGTTCTTCGGTGGGGGAACGTAATCTTCGATTTCGGGAGTTTCCGTGGGTGAATTTTCAGAAAATTTGCTGCCGTTGTTCATATTTTATCATTTCCTATCCAACGGAGCTGTCAGAATGGATTTCCGAGACAACTTTTTTGGACGCAAAAATCTAATGCTATAATGTTCTTCGGTGGGGGAATGTAATCTTGGATTTTGGGAGTTTCCGTGGGTGAATTTTCATAAAATTTGTTGTCGTTGTTCATATTTTATGATTTCTTATCCAACGGAGCTGTCAGAATGGATTTCCGAGACAACTTTTTTTGACGCAAAAATCTCATGTTATAATGTTCTTCGGTGGGGGAACGTAATCTTTGATTTCGGGAGTTTCCGTTGGTGAATTTTCATAAAATTTGCTGCCGTTGTTCATATTTTATGATTTCCTATCCAACGGAGCTGTCAGAATGGATTTCCGAGACAACTTTTTTGGACGCGAAAATCACATGTTATAATGTTATTCGGTGGGGGAACGTAATCTTTGATTTCGGGAGTTTCCGTAGGTGAATTTTCAGAAAATTTGCTGTCGTTGTTCATATTTTATGATTTCCTATCCAGTGGAGCTGTCAGAATGGATTTCCGAGACAACTTTTTTTGACGCGAAAATCTCATGCTATAATGTTCTTCGGTGGGGGAACGTAATCTTGGATTTGGTGAGTTTCCATATGTGAATTTTCATAAAATTTGCTGCCGTTGTTCATATTTTTTGATTTCCTATCCAACGAAGATGTCAGAATGGATTTCCGAGACAACTTTTTTTGACGCGAAAATCTCATGCTATAATGTTCTTCGGTGGGGGAACGGATTCTTCGATTTCGGGAGTTTCCGTGGGTGAAATTTCATAAAATTCGCTGTCGTTGTTCATATATTATGATTTCCTATCCAACGGAGTTGTCAGAATGGATTTCCGAGACAACTTTTTTTGATGCGAAAATCTCATGTTATAATGTTCTTCGGTGTGGGAATGTAATCTTGGATTTCGGGAGTTTCCGTGGGTGAATTTTCATAAAATTTGCTGCCGTTGTTCATATTTTATGATTTCCTATCCAACGGAGCTGTCAGAATGGATTTCCGAGACAACTTTTTTGGACGCGAAAATCACATGTTATAATGTTCTTTAGTGGGGGAACGTAATCTTCGATTTCGGGAGTTTCCGTGGGTGAATTTTCAGAAAATTTGCTGCCGTTGTTCATGTTTTATGATTTCCTATCCAACGAAGCTGTCAGAATGGATTTTCGAGACAAATTTTTTGGACGCAAAAATCTCATGCTATAATGTTCTTCGGTAGGGGAATGTAATCTTGGATATCGGGAGTTTCCGTGGGTGAATTTTCATAAAATTTGTTGCCGTTGTTCATATTTTATGATTTCTTATCCAACGGAGCTGTCAGAATGGATTTCCGAGACAACTTTTTTTGACGCGAAAATATCATGTTATAATGTTCTTCGGTGGGGGAACGTAATCTTTGATTTCGAGAGTTTCCGTTGGTGAATTTTCATAAAATTTGCTGCCGTAGTTCATATTTTATGATTTCCTATCCAACGGAGCTGTCAGAATGGATTTCCGAGACAACTTTTTTGGACGCGAAAATCACATGTTATAATGTTCTTCGGTGGGGGAACGTAATCTTCGATTTCGGGAGTTTCCGTGGGTGAATTTTCAGAAAATTTGCTGCCGTTGTTCATATTTTATCATTTCCTATCCAACGGAGCTGTCAGAATGGATTTCCGAGACAACTTTTTTGGACGCAAAAATCTAATGCTATAATGTTCTTCGGTGGGGGAATGTAATCTTGGATTTTGGGAGTTTCCGTGGGTGAATTTTCATAAAATTTGTTGCCGTTGTTCATATTTTATGATTTCTTATCCAACGGAGCTGTCAGAATGGATTTCCGAGACAACTTTTTTTGACGCAAAAATCTCATGTTATAATGTTCTTCGGTGGGGGAACGTAATGTTTGATTTCGGGAGTTTCCGTTGGTGAATTTTCATAAAATTTGCTGCCGTTGTTCATATTTTATGATTTCCTATCCAACGGAGCTGTCAGAATGGATTTCCGAGACAACTTTTTTGGACGCGAAAATCACATGTTATAATGTTATTCGGTGGGGGAACGTAATCTTTGATTTCGGGAGTTTACGTACGTGAATTTTCAGAAAATTTGCTGTCGTTGTTCATATTTTATGATTTCCTATCCAGTGGAGCTGTCAGAATGGATTTCCGAGACAACTTTTTTTGACGCGAAAATCTCATGCTATAATGTTCTTCGGTGGGGGAACGTAATCTTGGATTTGGTGAGTTTCCATATGTGAATTTTCATAAAATTTGCTGCCGTTGTTCATATTTTTTGATTTCCTATCCAACGAAGATGTCAGAATGGATTTCCGAGACAACTTTTTTTGACGCGAAAATCTCATGCTATAATGTTCTTCGGTGGGGGAACGGATTCTTCGATTTCGGGAGTTTCCGTGGGTGAAATTTCATAAAATTTGCTGTCGTTGTTCATATATTATGATTTCCTATCCAACGGAGCTGTCAGAATGGATTTCCGAGACAACTTTTTTTGATGCGAAAATCTCATGTTATAATGTTCTTCGGTGTGGGAATGTAATCTTGGATTTCGGGAGTTTCCGTGGGTGAATTTTCATAAAATTTGCTGCCGTTGTTCATATTTTATGATTTCCTATCCAACAGAGCTGTCAGAATGGATTTCCGAGACAACTTTTTTTGACGTCAAAATCACATGTTATAATGTTCTTCGGTGGGGGAACGTAAGTTTCGATTTCGGGAGTTTCTGTGGGTTAATTTTCATAAAATTTGCTGTCATTGTTCATAATTTATGATTTTCTATCCAACGGAGCTGTGAGAATGGATTTCCGAGACAACTTTTTTTGACGCGAAAATCTCATGTTATAATGTTCTTCGGTGGGGAAACGTAATCTTCGATTTCGGGAGTTTCCGTGGGTGAATTTTCATAAAATTTGCTGCCGTTGTTCATATTTTTTGATCTCCTATCCAACGAAGCTGTCAGAATGGATTTCCGAGACAACTTTTTTTGACGCGAAAATCTAATGCTATAATGTTCTTCGGTGGGGGAACGGATTCTTCGATTTCGGGAGTTTCCGTGGGTGAATTTTCAGAAAATATGCTGCCGTTGTTCATGTTTTATGATTTCCTATCCAACGAAGCTGTCAGAATGGATTTCCGAGACAACTTTTTTGGACGCAAAAATCTCATACTATAATGTTCTTCGGTGGGGGAATGTAATCTTGGATTTCGGGAGTTTCCGTGGGTGAATTTTCATAAAATTTGCTGCCGTTGTTCATATTTTATGATTTTCTATCCAACGGAGCTGTCAGAATGGATTTCCGAGACAACTTTTTTTGACGCGAAAATCTCATGTTACAATGTTCTTTGGTGGGGGAACGTAATCTTCGATTTCGGTAGTTTCCGTGGGTTAATTTTCATAAAATTTGCTGCCGTTGTTCATATTTTATGATTTCCTATCCAACGGAGCTGTCAAAATGGATTTCCGAGACAACTTTTTTTGACCCGAAAATCTCATGCTAGAATGTTCTTCGGTGGGGGAACGGATTCTTCGATTTCGGGAGTTTCCGTGGGTGAATTTTCAGAAAATTTGCTGCCGTTGTTCATATTTTATGATTTCCTATCCAACGGAGCTGTCAGAATGGATTTCCGAGAAAACTTTTTTTGACGCGAAAATCTCATGCTATAATGTTCTTAGGTGGGGGAACGTAATCTTCGATTTCGGGAGTTTCCGTGGGTGAATTCATAAAATTTGCTGCCTTTGTTCATATTTTTTGATTTCCTATCCAACGAAGCTGTCAGAATGGATTTCCGAGACAACATTTTTTGACGCGAAAATCACATGTTATAATGTTCTTCGGTGGGGAACGTAAGTTTTGATTTCGGGAGTTTCCGTGGGTGAATTTTCATAAAATTTGCTGCAGTTGTTCATATTTCATGATTTCCTATCCAACGGAGCTGTCAGAATGGATTTCCGAGACAACTTTTTTGGTTGCGAAAATCTCATGTTATAATGTTCTACGGTGGGGGAATATAATCTTGGATTTCGGGAGTTTCCGTGGGTGAATTTTCATAAAATTTGCTGTCGTTGTTCATATTTTATGATTTCCTATCCAACGGAGCTGTCAGAATGGATTTCCGAGACAACTTTTTTTGACACGAAAATCACATGTTATAATGTTCTTCGGTGGGAGAACGTAATCTTGGATTTCGGGAGTTTCCGTGTGTGAATTTTCATAAAATTTGCTGCCGTTGTTCATATTTTATGATTTCCTATCCAACGGAGCTGTCAGAATGGATTTCCGAGACAACTTTTTTGACACAAAAATCTCATGATATAATGTTTTTCGGTGGGGGAACGTAATCTTTGATTTCGGGAGTTTCCGTTGGTGAATTTTCATAAAATTTGATGTCGTTGTTCATATTTTATGATTTCCTATCCAACGGAGCTGTCAAAATGGATTTCCGAGACAATTTTTTTTTACGCAAAAATCTCATGTTATAATGTTCTTCGGTGGGGGAACGTAATCTTTGATTTCAGGAGTTTCCGTTGGTGAATTTTCATATCCAACGGAGCTGTCAGAATGGACAAATTTTATGAAACTCCCGAAATCAAAGATTACGTTCCCCCACCGAAGAACATTATAGCATGAGATTTTCGCGTCCAAAAAAGTTGTCTCGGAAATCCATTCTGACGGCTCCGTTGGATAGGAAATCATAAAGTATGAACAACGGCAGCAAATTTTATGAAAATTCACCCACGGAAACTCCCGAAATCTAAGATTACGTTCCCCCACCGAAGAACATTATAACTTGAGATTTTCGCGTCAAAAAAAGTTGTCTCGGAAATCCATTCTGACAGCTCCGTTGGATAGGAAATCATAAAATATGAACAACGGCAGCAAATTTTATGAAAATTCACCCACGAAAACTCCCAAAATCAAAGATTACGTTCCCCCACCGAAGAACATTATAACTTGAGATTTTCGCGTCCAAAAAAGTTGTCTCGGAAATCCATTCTGACAGCTCCGTTGGATAGGAAATCATAAAATATGAACAACGGCAGCAAATTTTATGACAATTCAACCACGGAAACTCCTGAAATCAAAGATTACGTCCCCCCACCGAAGAACATTATAACATGAGATTTTTGCGTCCAAAAAAGTTCTCGAAAATCCATTCTGACAGCTCCGTTGGATAGGAAATCATAAAATATGAACAACGGCAGCAAATTTTATGAAAATTCACCCACGGAAACTCCCGAAATCGAAGAATCCGTTCCCCCACCGAAGAACATTATAGCATGAGATTTTCGCGTCAAAAAAAGTTGTCTCGGAAATCCATTCTGAAAGCTCCGTTGGATAGGAAATCATAAAATATGAACAACGGCACCAAATTTTATGAATATTCACCCACGGAAACTCCCGAAATCCAAGATTGCGTTCCCCCACCGAAGAACATTATAACATGAGATTTTCGCGTTAAAAAAAGTTATCTCGGAAATCCATTCTGACAGCTCCGTTGGATAGGAAATCATAAACTATGAACAACGGCAGCAAATTTTTTGAAAATTCACCCACGGAAACTCTCGAAATCAAAGATTACGTTCCCCCCACCGAAGAACATTATAACATGAGATTTTCGCGTCCAAAAAAGTTGTCTTTGGTGGGGGAATTCATTGAGAATTTGTATCCACTTTATTTTAATTCAAAAATATATATTAATTTGTATCACTTTTTATGTTTATATATTTACAGATGTTGGGATATTTCATTAGTTATCTTGATAAGACAAAACTTTATATACAATAAGAAAAGAATAGTTTGCTTAAGGGATCAAAACCTAGTTTCCATACTACGTGATCTTTAGTTTCTCGTCTATAAAAGATCATATAATGGTTTTCCAAGTGATAAGGAAAATCAACCTTAGAAGATATAAGGAAATATCTTCTAAGAGCAGCAAGTTGCAAGCTGAAGTAGGAAGCAGCAACAGGAAGTTGAAAACAGGAAGTTGCAAGCTGAAGTAGGAAGCAGCAGCAGGACGCTGAAAACAGGAAGCTGCAAGCTGAAGCAGGAAGTAGCAACAGGAAGCGGAAGTAGAAAACTACAAACTGCAATCAGGAAGCCAGCAGCTACAACAGCTTACTGAGATATCAGGAAGTAGCCAACGGACTTATCATTAGAAGATAAACGCTATTCTCATCTAAGAAAGTACGAGGAAGATCATGCAACTCAAGGAAGAACAAAACTATCTTTCAGCAAGAAGGAGTATCCGTTGCATGAATCTCAGGAATGGACCCATACCGCCATGCTAGGTAGCAAGGTCCAGTAATCGATGCCAAACACATTAAATGCTCATAGAAGGTTTTACATGCCAACTTACCTTTCAACGATGATGCATTTAATGAAGTCACAGTAAAGATCTTTGGAGAATCAAAACTCGAATTCAAAATGGAGAAGTATCTTTCTTTTAACGGATACTTCACCACAACGGATAGATTCTCAAGATATATATACAGAAGGTGTGAGGAGCTGAAGATGTGCGAGACTATGCCAAGTGGAAATTCAGGAATACTCCAAAGCTACTTCAAGTTTTCCTTAGTCCAGCAACTCAACCTTCAGAAGCAGTCTATCATTCAAGTGTTCGAGCTCTAAAGTTCAAGACTGACTTCACCACACCAGTTGAAGAAACATTTACTTTTAACCATTGTGTTGTGTGTGCTAGGTTGTTTTAGTTAGGTGTACTTAATTGATAGGATCTAATCCTTGCTAAATTTGTTAGTCTTGTGTAGGCTATCCTTCCCTGTGTGAGAGTGTGTTCCCTATGTGGGAGAGTTTCCCTGTGTGGGAATGTATTCCCTGTGTAAGAAAGTTTCCCTGTGTGGGAGTGTGTTCCATGTGTGGGAGTTTGTAAACCCTGTGTGGAATTTGACCTAGGAATCTTAGATTCTAGTAGGTTTAACTTGTTTTGGAAGAGGTTTGTAAAGACGAGTCTTGTAAAGCAAACTGACCATAACGAAGTTCCTCCTCTGAGAAGGAGTAGAGTGGACGTAGAAGGGTTACACCACCTTCGAACCACTATAAGCCATAAGTGTTTACTGCTTATCTTATTTGTTGCATTGCATTGTTTGCATATCTATCTTGTTGCATCTGTCATAAGCATCCTGATAAACGTTTGTTCTAAAATCATATTTGGAAAAGAAAACTGGTTTTCATCAGAAACTCTATCAAGTTTATTCTGTTGCGTTGCATTCTGATACTTGATCAGTAACCTGATCTAGCCTAGGGCCAGGTTACTGATCCGAGATATGAAACTTGGAAAGTAAGAAATAAATCCCTTGATTTTAGTGTACAAATAAGGAAAAAACGGATTAAATCCTATCTAAATCGGATATGATTTGTTCTTGATTTGTTTCCTTCCTTGAAGACTCTTTCTTGAAATAAACTAACTCTTTTCTGCTCGTCCAATACGAATTTTCCTCAACTTTTGGTCTTTTTATCACTTAGTCTCCAACGGCTCAGCTTGTCGGATCGATCTGGTCGACCATCGTCTGGTCGGCTCGGGGGTCTTGAATTGGCACTTGGATCTATCTCTCTGGTCGGGTCTCCATATCTTCTGGCCGGTCCGGCCAAACCGAGCTTGGTGATGCCGGCTTGGTTCCACGCCCGGCTTTTCTTCTCCCTGATCCGCCTGGCTCCGGTCTGATGAGCAGGTGACCAACATTACCTCTGTTCAGGTCAAAATACAACTTATAAATTAAAACGATTATAATGATCAAGATAGTACCTTTTGGTCAACAAAGTCAACCCAGAATCTAGCTTGAGCTCTCTGGTAAGGATCAGAAGGCAGCAATGGAGGCTTATCCTTCCACACCATTGAAATAAAACGAACCGTTCAGTTTTACATGCTCATCGCAACCAATGGAAGGCACATAAAGTGATTCACTCGGTTCCTCACATAACACATTCAGAATCTCAGTCTTGCATTCTATCAGATTTTTGTCGCAACCGACATTAATATCAGGCGATGAAGCCAACGATGATCCTTCCATACTCACTTTCTTCATTGCTTGGGAATATCAAAAAAAACATCACCTCACCAACTATGAGGAAAATTAAGGTCTTAATCAAGATCCTGGATTTGGAAATCATGTTTGAAGTTGTTTAGCTAGCTAGCATTTGTCTAAAATACACAGCAATACCAATTTTTGTAATAACTAGATGGTGTTAGTTAGACTTATTAACTTAATTTATTGATCTTAAATTGAAACCTAGGTTTATGTGTGTATTTATAGTTTGTCTTAAGTATTATTAATTAATGAACCCTCAATCTGGAAGGTAAATATCGGTTATGACTCCGTTTTGTGCTTTCAATTTTGGATTTATGAAATCAAGTGAAATATGTTATAACTCAACTTAATAATTACAATCCAAACCACATATGTCATACAATATTTTGTAGTAAACATTAAATCGATCAGAATTTTCCAAATTATAAAATTCGTAGAACTTTAAATGAGTTGGAGACAAGTTTTGTTATATTCTACTTGATAAGAACTCATCATTAATCATGATGTCGATATACCCAAATTAAAATGGATTTGGGCTCAACAAATTGGGCCGCATGGCTATGTAATTAGGGTTTTTACACTAAATAGTAATTATCTTTTTTACCCTTATAAAAATAAGATACAAAATTGAAGAACTTTTTCCTCAAGTCATTCATTCTTCAAGAGATTGATATATTCGTTTTTTAACATATTTTTTCTAGTTCTCATTATTCTCTTATGAAATCTATTAATTTGTGATGGGGATTTTTCACATCGCATCACCAATGCTGGTGAAAGAATGAGAACTAGAGAGAATATGCTAAAGAATGTAAATATCAATTTCTTGAGAAATGAATGATTTTGGGGAAAAAAATCCTTCATTTGCCCTATTTGTATCTCATTATTACAAGTGTAAAAAAGGTAATTAATATTTAGTGTAAACAACCTTATGTCATTGAACCCAAGTTTGTTGAGCCCAAATTCATCTTGATCATATCCACATAAATATCATTAAATTAAGTTGTAACGTGTCCATCCTACTTCATTGAGTTATTATAAAAAAAAAAAAGTAATAGTTAAGATATATTTCTTACAAATATCAAACAATTTCAACATGAGGATCATATCTATGACCTTAACTTTCCTCATAATCAGTGTGGTAATAGTGAATGAATCTCAAGCAATCAAGAAATCGAATTTCGAAAGCTTGTTGGTTGCACCACCACCAAACGCAGAATGCGATATGAACTTGAAGAGAGTATGTAGGACTGAGATTTTGGATGCCTTATGCCAAGATGAAAACCAATTTTCAATACCCATCTCTTCTGATTGTTGTAATAACCTTATAGATGTCGTTGATTACGACTGCTACAATAGTGTAATAGTTGGCATCAAAGGGAATAATTACTGCAAAAAGGAAATTGGGATGAGGTCTGTATACGTGTGGTACGACTGCAAGGATTATTGAAGGTGACATATATATTCAAACAATAATCATTTGAAATTTTTATTTTTCAAATTTGTCATGAATAGTTATGTGTTTTTCATGTTCATGTAATAACATTAAAGAAAGTGACTTGTATTAAGTAATGTAGAAGGTGAATCACACATTGGTATCATAAGTAACTTGCACAATTATGATTATAAATAAATGAAAAAAATTGTTTTATATTTTGATTGATATATATATGCTACAAAGGCAGATCTAGAGTTCAATGATAATTATTGTTTTTAATTATTTTTGTTGTCGTTGTTGTTGTTAAATATTTTAAGATTTTATTTGCTGATTTTAAGACATTTTAAAATAATTTATCATTTTGAAATTACTTTTTTTTTTCATTTTATTATATTTTATATTTAATATATCAGTATTTTCAATCTTATTTATTATATAATTTAAAATTTCAAACATAATTTTGAAAATAATTATTATTATTGATTTTATTGTCAAACATTTTTATATTTTATTTCTTGATTTTTAGATATTCTAAACTATTTTTTCAAATTTTTTAAAATAAACATATATATGATTTAATTATACTTTTATATTTACATAAATAATATTTTGAATTTATATTTTTCAATTTAAATTTTCTTATTTTCAGAATTATTATTAATTTTAATGTTAATTTTTTAAATGTTAGTTTTTAGATATTTTAAATAATTTTCCACGACAGTGCACTGGGTGTCGTGATCTAATACATCCAGTGCAGGTGTAGGATAGAAGAAACCAGTATTCTTGTGACTTTCTTGCACAACATTAGTTTAAGTTGTTTTTATTATATTTATTTATTTATTTAGATTCATTATAATTGTGAAATGGAGGAAAGACGAAATGTTGAAAATTGGTTAGGAAAAGTTGGTGGTGGTCAATTTTTGACCTATTTTTTACACGGTAAATCATTTGATTAAAATGAGAACAAGTTGCAAAAATGAAAGCTACGTTTTGAGTTATAATCATTTTATTATAATTATTGTTTTTTGTTTTTTAATTCATTAAATTTTTGAGTTTTTATGTTTCAATTTTTTTTAATTTTGTTCCATTTTTTTATTTGATATATTTATCGATTTTTTTGTTTTTTAATTCAATTAAATGACTTGGGTGATGACGTGGCATTTTAGGTCGGAAAATAATACAAGTAATACCACATAAGAAAAAGTATATCACATAAGCGTCAGTTATTTGAAATCATGAAATTGGGGCGAGTGTGTGTCACTTGCCGAAAATTGGTTGGAAATCGAGATTCCAGCGAAAATTGGACCAAAATTGGACAAATTTTGATATAGGTAGACTAAAATTGATGATCGAAAAATAAGAGGACAAAAAACGGACGTCACTAGGGAAGGACAAAAAATAAATTTAACCTTTAGTAAGTTGCAATTGTAGTCTCAAATAGGTGATTTCGTCAGAACTTTGACTGGGAATACACACTAAGTTACATACTTACATGTTACTCGGATGTTCACTCACCCCATGAAGCACCATGTTATAATAAAAGTGCTGGAAACAAAATTTTGGATGCTCTCATGAGCAGCACGTGCAAAATTTCGGCAAAACCACCAATTTTAAACTAGAATTACAACATATAAAAGATTTGGATTTAATATCAAAAACAGATTCATATGAGACTGAAATTGTTAAGATTCAATAATTACATGACCATTTTTACAATTTTCTTATAAAATTGCAACCACCAATTTAGAACTAAAATTAAAAAAAAAAAAAATTGAAATGTATGGGATTTAATTGCAAAAATTGATTGGTATAAAATTGAAATAGTCAAGATCCATGGTTACAGACCATTTTCGCAATTTTCCCCTAGTCAAGAGTAATGTTCGTGGATGCAATTGTTTCCTTTGCCCATTCAAACATTTTTGTCTTATTACCTAATCCATTTATACAAAAAATGGAACACAATTAATACATAATCTTATGATCATTCAATCAAATATACTCTATCAACTTATACTGCTATTAGAGTATATCAAATGTAGCATCTCCTATGCATTTCTCAAACACACACACATATATATATATAGAAGTCCCTCTTTCACAATACGTTATTTTCTTTCCTTCCAAAATTCTACTATTTTCTGAGCAATCAGCATTTTTCTCTTCAATAAACGAGTATAAGGTTGAATCGCGCTGCAATGATTTGTCGAGGAATTGTTTCCAATTCTTCATCTAATTCAACTGCTATTACGATTTTTTCTTTACACTATCACCAGAATAGATACTTTTCCGCCAAACCCAGATTCGATATTGGCTGTGTTGGTGAGCCAGATGATGCTATTGATTTGTTTAATCATATGGTGAGAATGAGGCCCCACCCATCTGTTGTTGATTTCTGTAAATTGTTAACTGTGGTTGTGAAGATGAAGCAATACTCTGTTGCCCTCTTTCTGTTCGACAAAATGCTTCTTCACAATGCTCCTTTGAATCACTTCACCCTGAGTATTGTGATTGATTGCTATTGCCATGTGAATCGAGTTGATTTTGGGTTCGCAATCTTAGGTAGCTTTTTCAAGCGTGGCCACACACCTACTATTGTTACCTTCACCAATCTGCTCAAAGGGCTTTTCTTGGAAGGAAAGGTAGCTGAGGCGGAGAAACTATTCAAGAAGTTGTTGCGAGAAAAACCATGTGAGTTTAATGAAGTTGCATATCTTGTTGTGATAAATGGGTTGTGCAAAGCTGGGCATACTCTCACTGCCTATCATTTGCTCAGATTGTTGGAGAAACAAAAATGCAAACCTAATATCTTCTCTTACAGCACAATTATTGATAGTCTTTTCAAGGTTCGTCTGGTTGATGAGGCTATCCAACTCTTCTCGGAATTGAGTGAGAAGGGTATTTCGCCGGATGTTGTAACGTATAGCTCAATTATTCATGGCTTGTGTAGTTTAAGTAGATGGAAAGAGGTTGAAGACTTATTAAGTAAGATGATTGCTCAGAAGATCTATCCCAATGTTGTCACTTGTAACATATTAATGGATGGTTATTGCAAGGAAGGAAAGATGAAAGATGCTAAGGATGTCTTGAAAATTATGATGCAAATAAATGTTCAACCAGATATGTTTAGTTACACTGCTTTGATTGATGGATATTGTTTACTTGGAAAAATGGAGGAAGCAAGAAGAGTTTTCGATTCAGCAGTAGATTCAGGCCTTAAGCCTGATGTTGTAACCTATTGTAGTTTGATGAATGGGTATTGCACAAAGGGAAGTGTGAATGAAGCTTGGAGTCTTTTTCTTGAAATTCCTCGCAAAGGTTTGAAGCACACAGTGATTACTTAGAACACCATGCTAAAGGGATTGTTTCGCGAAGGCAGATGTGCTGATGGCTTGAAACTTTTCAAAGAAATGCAAGCTCGGCAATTATCTCCTGATGTAATGACTTATAGTATATTGTTACATGGCTTGTGCAGAGCTCAGAATACAACTGAAGCTTTTTCATTTCTAAACATGATGAAAGATCAAGGTGTCAGTCCCAATATAGTAGCATACAATACCCTGATTGAGGGGCTGTGCAAAGAGAAAAAGCTTGGCATGGCTGAGAGTCTTTTCAATGAACTTCCATCCAAAGGTTTGCAGCCTAATGTTATTACCTACACCATCCTTATTGATGTACTTTGTAAAGAAGGTAAAACACAAGAGGCTGAGGAATTGCTTATGGAAATGGAAAAAAGTGGTTGCTTGCCTAATAGTGCAACCTACAATGTTTATATGCAAGGGTTGCTTAAAAGGAACGCGTCTTGTGATGTAATTCCAGTCCTGAACGAAATGGAGAGAAGGGGCTTCTTGCTGCATGCAACGACATTTTCATTGTTACTTGATCAGCTGCAAGCGGAAGGTCAAGGCAATCTTCTTTTTAATAAGGTTAAGAAGCTTATCCCAAAAGGTGAGTAGTCTGATTTAGGTGTTTCTCAATTGATGCCATTTATAGCGACCATATGTCGATAAATTGGCACTGCTCTTGGAACACTTATCTTGTCTCTTTAGTATGATGTTTTGTCTTGTTTATTTCGATTTTAGTACTTCTAATAATTAAACCCTTATTTCAATTGTGATGTCTCACATTTTGTGAGTTTCAATACCTACATTCAACTTTCCGTCCAAATCTAACTGAAAGTTTTACTCTGTTTTGGTATCCAATATATAAAATTGCACTCAAATTCAGCTTTATTCTTAATGAAATGAGAACATTTTAGTTTTAGAAATATATTTTTTCCTTAACATGGCAATTATAAAAGAGAGATTAATTGTATTATAGCTGCAAAATCTTCATAAAGCTTTTGGAAAGAAAAAAGTATGTCTTTTGTATTAATTGCATCAGTTTCAAAACATTTTTGAATCACGTAAATAAAATCTTATGTTTCTCCCCTTAGTAGTCTTATTACCTATAACACACAAAATAGAACACAGCTAATATATAATCATATGATCATTCAATCAAATATACTCTATCAACTTATGGCTGCTATCGTAGTTTATCAAATGTAGCATTTCCTATGCATTTCAAAAACACATGCATATATATATATATAATACTACAATCCAAGTATCACTAATCAAAAATAATACTACAAAACTGCACTTATAAAAAGAAACAAATACAAAAATAAAATTACTTATAACACAGGGCTAGCTTACGTAATTATTGTAAAAATAGTTCCGTAATTATTGGGTTACGGCAATTTGAATCTTATACAAATCAGTTTTCGCAATTAAGTTTTTTAACTTTTAAAATTTTGCAATTTTAGTCCTAAGTTAGCGATTTTGTTGGAATTTTATATGAAAAGTTGTCAAATTGGCTATTGTTGGGATATTTCATTAGTTATCTTGATAAGACAAAACTGTAAGCATAATAAGAAAAGAACAGTTTGCTTAAGGTATTGATACCTAGTTTCCACACTGTACATGATCATGAGCCTGTTCAGATCATGTAATGGTTTTCCCAAGTTATAAGGAAAACCAACCTTAGAAGAATTGAGAATACTTCTAAGGATCAGCAAGTTGTAGGGAACAACAAGCTGAAGAAAGAATCTGCATAGAAGCAGATAGGATGCTGCAAGAAGAAAACAACAGACTGTAGGGAACAACATGCTGAAAAAGGAAAGAAGGAAACTGGAAACAGGAAGCTGTCAACAGTTAACAAGATGCAGGATGTAGGAACAAGAAGTTGATGAGTATCAGGAAGCTGGCGCGGAACAAGAAGCAAACAAACAGGAAGCTGGCTGCAGGTTTCAGGAACAGAAAGCTGTTCTGAAACAGAATCCTGGTACGAAACAGAAAACAGTGTGAAACCACATCCTGAGCAGCAACCAAGAAGGACCTACTGCTATCTACAGAGAAAGTAGGAAGTAGCCAACGGATCTTTGAAAAGATAAAGTGCTACTCTCCTTCATGCAATATCAGGAAGAACATGCAGCGTAAAGAGAAACAAGATAACTTATATCAAGTAGTCGTTGCATGAACTTCAGCCTTGGACCCATACCGACTAGATAGGTCAGCAAGAATGTCAGAAAGGTCCAAAAGCAAATAGTAGATGCATTAAATGCTCATGTCAGGAACAACTCAGATGCATTTAATGCGACCACAAAGAAGATCTTGGAGATCAAAGCTTGAACTCAAATAGGAGAAGCATCCCTCTTCAACGGATACTTCCCAACAGATAAACTCTCAAGATCTATAAATAAAAGGTGTGACTGATTGAAGAGATTGCTGAACAGAGTCGAGAAGAAACTCATATACTTCCCAAAGCTTCTTAAGCTTTTACATGTTCAGTCACTCAACCTTCTAGGAGCAGTCTACAACAGCAATAGTGTTTTCAGAGATCAAGACTGATTCCCACCAGTTGAAGAAATATATTCTTTTAACCATTGTGCTGTGTGCGCTAGGTTGTTTTATTTGGTGTACTTAGTTGATAGGATTTTATTCTTGCTAAGTGGTTGGTTTGTCAGACCAACAACAAAAATAAAAACCTACTCCGATATAAACAAATGAATGAGTACAACGGCAAGTAGGGTCGAACCACAGAGAATAAGGTTTAATTCCTTTCGAGCATAAAATGAACAGGGGGGTTTGATATCTACTACACTAAATGAAACTAAACTAAGAAAATATCAAAAAAGATACGAATAAAACAAGAAACGAAAGATAAAAAGAAAAGGAGAATGAGAAATCTTATGAAACTCCGATTCAAGGGGCATCGATACTCGATTGCATCACTGATCACATGTTATAAATGTTATCTTGTTCGTTCAAGTATTTAACCTTGGACTAAACACGAAGCCGTAGAGAAGTCCATGTTTTCCTAATTTCATTGATTAAACCTAGCATCCAATCAAATCTAGCCATTAACTAAGTTGGTCGCGATCCAAATTAATTAACAACCGCATTGAGTTCTTGTGAAAATAGTTAAACCCAACTGAAACCTAGAACCTAATAATCGAGATAGCTGCAATTACTAAGTATATGGTTCCGTTAGTCCCGTTAATTCATTAGGCAATTACACAATCCCAGCAAAAGTATAATCAACCTATTGCTACTAAGTATCAATCATTCATCAATCATACATCCTAGCAACATACAAATGAGAACTCATGGATAACATTAGCAACATATAATTCAAATCGAATTGTTAGATCAACCCAAATTATATATCACTATATGGAATTAGATCATGAATTAACAAGTACTTGAATTAAAACAAGAAATAAAATCAAGCACAAAACCTCACGGTGATAGCAATCGAATTAAACGACCCTTGAATCAGAGAAGGAAATTAGCCACTCATGCTTTGATTAATCATCTCCAAAGTAATCGTCAACATTGTTCTTGAAATTGAGAGGAAACTAGAGAGAGAAAAACTTAATTGTGTGTGTAGAGAATTTTTGGAATGATAGAATTATGGAATATCTTGGGTTTTGGCCCCCAAGAGAGAGAAAGAGAGGAGAGATTACATAACAAAGTCTTATCTACCCCTGATCAAAACTTAAGAACCTAAAACCCTAAGGACATAAGAGTCCATTACAAAATGTGAGGGACAATTCTCTTCTTTGCCCTTTCTTTTCCACCAAGTCACTTTAGCATTTGATGTGGTCCCAAGCCCATTAATCTCATCTTCACATCTTAAGCATAATTTGATCATTTTAAGCCCACTTTTCTTCAAAGCCCATCAAGGTCCATTCCTACAAATAACAATGATAATTAGATCAATTAAAGCACAAAAAAACTATAACCAAGGATAATTATGATGATAAAATATATACAATTAGAGACACATCAAATCACCCACACCTAAACCATGCTTGTCCTTAAGCATGCATCTAAACATATATGCACAAGGTTAGAATCAACAACACGAAACATGAGCTCAAAATCCTCAATCAAAAGCTCCTCAATTGTACCAAAACTCATCATGCAATCAAGTGAAAAAGTAGATAACCTTCAAAAAGCAAATGATCATGATTCCTTCGATTTTCAACAAGATCGTATCTCATCAACACTTAATCATTTCAAAAGATTTAACATAACAAAACTCCACACCTCACCAAGGTAAGCTCTCAATATACTCTCAAGTGTTTAGAGGGTTAGCAATTCACTCAAAATCACACATACATGTCATTATCATAGGCTTGCTAATATATCAAATCTCCACTACTAAAAATATGAACTCACGCAAAAAATCAAATGGTTTTTTCTTTGGTTGTAACGGGGCTTGGGTTAAGGTAGAATAAAGGATAATATATGAGGTGTAACAATGCCAAAAAGATATGAGAATCTCATGCACAAAATCAACATGTGAACACCTTCAATTCCACATTTCATCATCAAACCTTTTTCTACCTATTTCCTTTCTTGATAATTCCTATTTTCAACAAAATCCACCTTCAAATTCAACTCAACAAGGAATTCAAGTATAGACCTTTCCTTCCCATAATTGATAACTCTCAAACCACAAATGGTAGCAATTGATCAATATAAGAGAGTATCATACAATTTAATCAACTTTTCATATTTTCCCCTTTTTTTTTTCCGTGGCAATATTTTCACTTTTTCTTTCTCTTTTCTTTTGAACATTTTTTTTTTGAATATTATTTTTTTTTCTTTCCATTCACTTTTTTCATCATTTTTTTTTCATTGCCACGATGACATTTCATCTCTATTCCCCTTTACTCATCTTTTTTCATGTCTCACAACTTCAAGAATAATTCAAACTTGTTATGCATTCAATTCCCACACCACGCGTCCACGTCGCGCGCACCTTCTTATATATAATGTATTATGTTCAGGTATCACACATTTGCTCTTCAGGTATCACACATTTGCTCTTCAGGTATCACACATATACTTTATAGGTATCACATAGCTTATATATAATATATTATATTCAGGTATCACACATTTACTCTTTAGGTATCACATATATACTCTTCAGGTATCACATAATGTATTATATTCAGGTATCACACATTTTCTCTTTAGGTATCACACATTTACTCTTCAGGTATCACATATATACCTTTAAGGTATTACACAAGTATCTTTTAAGTATCACACATATTTCTTTCGAGTATTACATAAACACCTTATAGGTATTTGTATATGTTACTTCCAAATATTACACAAGTATCTTTTAAGTATCATACACATTACTTTCGGGTATTACATAAATACCTTTTAGATATTTGTATATGTTACTCTCAAGTATTACATAAATACCTTTTAGGAATTACACAAGTATCTTTTAAGTATCACACATATTACTTTCAATTATTATATAAATACCTTATAGGTTTTTGTATAGGTATTACATAAATACCTTTTAGGTATTTGTATATGTTACTCTTAGATATTACATAAATACCTTTTAGGTATTACACAAATATCTTTTAAGTATCACACATATTACTTTCAAGTATTATATAAATATCTTATAGGTTTTTGTATATGTTACTCTCAGATATTATATAAATATCTTTCAGGTATTACATAAGTAACTTATAAGTATGATATTATGAAAATATCTTATAGGTTTTTGTATATATTACTCTCAGGTATTATACCTTTCAGGTATTACACAAGTAGCTTATAAGTATCATACATATTTCTTTCAGGTATTACACAAATATCTTTGTAATGAGCTTAATATCCTCAAGGAAAATACTTCTAGGTTGCATTTAATTATTTCCAAAATCAAAATCAAAATGAACTTATTATTACAACAACGCATATAATTCAAGCTCAGTGGCATTATTGTTGTTAACTTGAAAAGCTAGCCCAATTTTAGATTAAAAAAGGTGGGCAACGTTGTTTTGATCATCGGCCTCCATTCCTCACCAAAAAAATCCTCTCTCACTCTAAAATCTTCCAACTCTAGTGTGAGAAAACAAAAGGTCTCAATTTTTGCCGTTTTCGAAGCTTTCTCCGATAATCCATTTACGTCTGATACAATTATACAAGCAAGCGTTGTTATTATTACGTGCACTCAGTTTTTGTTTTGGTGTCAGTTTTTTTTTCCTTTTTCTTTTTTTAATTTTTGCGTGGATCGACGAAAATGTCGCTGAGACCAAACGCAAGGACGGAGATCCGCCGTAATGGGTACAAGGTGGCGGTGGACGCGGAGGAAGGGCGGCACCGGAGAAAGGATAATATGGTGGAGATCCGAGGCCCTGTTCTTGAGCTTCGAGGTCAAGGGAGGAAGATGAGGAGAAAGAAGAAGAAGAAAAAGGAGAAGGGGGTGTTGCAGAAGAGAGAAGGGGGTGGGGGAGGCGCTGGGTGTAGTTGAAGAAAGAGAAAAATATAAAAAATATATATGTAATAAAAAAGGATGGATCGGGTCGAATTGAGGGCACGGATCTCGGGACACAAGAGAACTACTCTTCCACGGAGCTCAAGATTTGATGCAGTCCAATGTAAAGTGGGTTATAATGATAAATAGGATATCTAAATTGTTTCATATAATGGGCTCCGATAGATATCTCTCCCTTGTTGGCCCAAATCATACCACTAAAATTGGGCCTATTTAATGGGTTACATTTGAACCCAGCCCAATCTCCCATTAATCTCTTTGCACGTACCCAAACCAAATGTTAGAATAGTTAGCTGTCCAAATCAAAAGCGTAATATTGTACAACTCTTTACTGATCTATAATAAATACTAACATAATCATAGTGAACAAAATCTTTCCCACGGACATTTATACTCGAAGAAACCTTTAAAAAAAAAAAAAGATGCATTATCAGAAAGAATAATCATGATAATCTTGAAAACCTTAGATGATCAGTCATGCATGAGTGTATGTGTATAGCTATAGACTATAAGATACCTTTTATAAGTCAATATCAGTATAAAGTTAATTTTAAGTTGGGGCTTTTATTTAAATAGCCTAGTCAACATAAAATATCATTTAAAGAGATCAACTTTGTAAATTTTTAGTTAAATAGCCCTTTGACTCAAAATAAAGTAATTGTTTAAATAAGAAAAAGTTGGAGGGCTTTTTAATAAATATGGACAAGTTTTATATCTCCCAAAAGAAACCCTCTCCAAAAGCTACGATCATTTCCACAGATTCGATCACTCTTCCCATTCAATGTTGAAATTCGATTATTCCCATTGACTTAGATTTCATTACTCATTTTCATTGCTTTCTGTAAACTTATGGATACATGAATGTTCTCAATCTCAAAAAAATGAGGTACATTGCAAGAGTTTTATTGTAAAACTTCTCTTTGGGAAAAAAAGTATATTTTATGACTATACAAACATGAGTATGCTTTTGTGATTATAAAATCCGACTATGCAATTATAGAACACAAATTTTTGATGAAATCATTATTTTTTTGTTTGTATACTGTCATAACGAATCTTCAGTTGTTCTATTTAATTCGTAACGACACTGTGTCGTTATCGTGCTTCTGAATTTTATGAAAAACAATCATATTATATTTTTATCTTATTCAAGGATTTATGTCATTTTTTGGTTATAAGACTTTTCCTAGTCTAAATTTTTCATAACGCATGTAACTTTGTCATAACGACTCTGAGGATGTTATATGTTATGAATAATGATACGTCATTCTTGTTATGATTCTGCTATTATATGCACATATAATAATTATTTAGTTCGCTTTATAATTATTGTGGTTATTTCTGTAAAGTTTGATATATTTAAATAATTTATAGATTAATGTGGTTTTTTTAACGTAATATGCAGCCATGGATATTAATGATACAGTGTGGATTACAGTACAAGGGGAACAGTGAAAAGAATTTGACACCGCTCTTGGTTTCAAAGTTCATTTCGTATGCAGAATTATATAAGAAAGTAGCTAGAAGAAGCATTGGACATAGATATTAGACTTCAAAAGATGGAGTTTGCAGCACTTGTTCCCGAAATGTCTAATCTTCATATCCCACCAATGAAGATTGACAGTGACAATAATGTGTTGTGGTACATATCTGTTTGTAAAGAAGTCTTCACTTTGTGTTACTATCTTAACAAAAGATATCTTGGAATTTAATGAAAGCTTGAGTGATCATGATACAAATACTTTAGCATATGGAGTTCAATTAGATCATGATATGGTTCAGAATCATAAAATTGTTATTCTTGATAGATCTCAACAATTTATATCATATGTGAGTAAGTAGAAGAATTGACTACAAGAGTTGGAAAATATTTTATACAAGATTACTTACTTTTGAATTTATTTTCATACAAGACCTAATAAAATCAACTTATATCAACTCCAAGATGTTTTTTGAGGTTATCCCGCAAGACGAATGTTGATTTGAAGTTATTTTTCGATATAACACTGTGTTTCGTTATAACGCTACTCTTATCGTTATTGAGTTCTCGAGTGAATTTTGAGCTTAAATTTGTCATTAATTCCTCAAGTACATATCTGAGATGGTAATCCCGCAAGACGGATGTTGATTTCAAGTTATTTTTCGATATAACACTATGTGTTTCGTTATTGAGTTCTCGAGTGAATTTTGAGCTGAAATTTGTCATTAATTCCTCAAGTACATATCTAAGATAGTTTTGAGATTATTCCACAAGACGATGTCGATTTCAAGTTTTTTTTCGATATAACGCTATGTGTTTCGTTATAACGCTACTCTTATCGTTATTGAGTTCTCGAGTGAATTTTGAGCTGAAATTTACAATTAATTCCTCGAGTACATATTTGAATTGATTTATGTTGAGTATAGATGAATTATAAATATAAAATTGTTATTTTTGATAGATCTCAACAATTTATATCATACATGAGTAAGTAGAAGAATTGACTATAAGAGTAGGAAGATATTTTATACAAGATTACTTACTTTTGAATTTAATTTCATACAAGACCTAATAAAATAAACTTATATCAACTCCAAGATGTTTTTGAGGTTATCCCACATGACGGTTGTTGATTTCGAGTTATTTTTTGATATAACGCTATGTGTTTCGTTATAATGCTACTCTTATCGTTATTGAGTTCTCGAGTGAATTTTGAGTTGAAATTTATCATTAATTCCTCGAATACATATCTAAGATGGTTTTGAGATTATTTCACAAGACGATTGTCGATTTCAAGTTTTTTTTCGATATAACGCTATGTGTTTCGTTATAACGCTACTCTTATCGTTATTAAGTTCTCGAGTGAATTTTGAGCTAAAATTTATCATATAAAATAACATGACTTATTTTATATACAAAATCATGTCATTTTTCATTTGCATTTCATCATCATGCTAATTATACCAAATTTACAATAGTTATCACCTAACCAATTCAATCTAGAGATACAAAAAATGAATCAGAAATATAAAAAAAGGATCAACTTGGATATACATTTATTCTGGACGACCCCCTGAATATTTAAGCTGCACAAAATCATGACATTTGTTAGTTTTTTATTCCCAACCTATTCATTGAATTAAATTCTCACAACATATTCAATAATTTAAAAGAATTACCTAAAGATCAAAATGTTGTGCAAAGATTTCAGCCGCAAGTTTTTTTCTCCTTCGGCAATATTCTCTTCTCCAAGCTCGCCGACATTTAGGCCCGTCACTATAGTAAATTCCCTCAAATCAAATCTTACCAACTTACCCTTGAAATCAAACCATAATTCATTAATTTTATTTGTTGTTACTTGTCTTAGCATCAATTGATGGAAAAGTTGGTAGGAAACAACAGTTTGTTTCAATTCTAAAAACTTTCCAAAACATGAATTTGCAAAAACATTTCTATAACGACCATTGAGAGAGTTATATATATGGTCAACCATATTCAAACAACTTCGACTTGATATTTTTGCATGCATCATGTCGTTTTTTATTGTAAATTAATGAACTCCATGTACCTGTAGTAAATATAGAAAATGTCACAAATAATGAGGTCATTTTGAGTAGATAGTTTTCCAATCTTGAATTCATTTAGTATCCTATCATCCATTTGCATGTGATAATATAAATGACATATCTACAAATAAATATTGACTTCAATTAATATAATGCTCCTGCTAAGTTTTATAAAATTTCGTATTCCACTTATGCATGGAAATCAAAATAAAACAACTCAAACCAAATCAATCACTTAACTATGCAATTATGGTTTATCTAATTGGGGATTCCACCATCATGTGCATAACAAATTTTTTTATGAGTTTAATATTTTAGTTATGCAGGTTACTATATAAATCGGAGATTAGCATTTTCTAAGAGTCAAACTAGTCGTATTATAAGTTTTGAAGGACATAAAGTTCTTTATTAAAGTGAAATTTACTAAAATGATTTTTTAAGATAACCTTTAACTAGATAAGTAGCCTCCTAGATAAAACATTTTGGAATATGATACTCTTAACCACAACTGATGAAGCCACTAGAGAGTTAATATAGAAGAGAATAAGCCATTTTCTAAATACAAACCCATAATCATTCAATATAAATATTCAACCGGTATAAGTTTCAATTTGATATGGTTTTCATAGTTTCTTCAATTGAGATAGACAAGAAATTATCTGAATTGCATCTACAAATAGAAGATGAATTTGAAGCAAATGATAACTATGGTGTCCAAGAAAAGATGAGTTTGTGTATTTTTTTCACCAAAAAAAAAGATGTAATGTTGCTCAACCTAAACGATAGATATATATTTACACTTGTGATGGGTGTCGAATCCAACAAATAATAAAGCCTGCTTAAACAATGATTAATTGCGATAGTAGTGAGCATGGTCGATTCCACAGAGATTGGTAATATTTTTATCCTTTTATCAAAAATGAATTATAACAATTAAATTAAAGATTTGGGGGAGTTTGAATTAGTGATTGAACTGAATTAAAATAAACTACAAGAAAATTAAAATGAGTGATTCAAAGAATTAAAATATCTAGCCATAGACAACTTTAGAATTGGTTCACACACAATCGATCATTGATGCAAAAATTACTCTTTCACTCTAACATTAAATTGGTTATAGTTGTTGGTACCACCTAACAACCAATCTTTCCTTACTTTTTCGATAATTAGGATACCATCTCTAATTACTTCTCTAACCAATAAAAAACCCTAGATACCATCGTAGGATTTAATTCACCAGCAGCATTTCAATCTAGAAAGACCAAATTCTAGCCAACAAACACACATGTAGGTTCATTTAGACTAGATCATATATCTCCTATAGCAAATATGCTACTTGCCACAAATATCAGAACAATTAAACAATTATGGATTTAACGTTCTAATTGGCACATATCATTTTCACGAATTGAATAACTGGCCACATTAAACAACTCGCCAAACAATATAATCAAACACAAAGATATATAAATAATGTAGAGCGAAAGAGAGTGAAAACTAATTAGATCTCACATTATGTAGAACCAAATTTTCATTCATCAACGGCTAGATTAAGAGTTTAGCAATCCATCAAAGAGATTGTCATGCTTTGTTCCATCCAGAATATGCTTAGAATGAAAAATTACAAAGAGAAAAGAGAGTGCAGAAAAGAGAAACTAATCCTTCTCTCTAGTTGGTTTTTACAAACATGGATAATAACTACCTAATTAAAAAATAAATATAAAATGATTCCAGATATATGCAACTCCTAAAATGATGGGAAAAATTGATTTTTGAATCTTGGAGTAGAGATTTGGGCGCCACTTATGTAAATTCTCGTCTGGACCTTAGGCGTGCCCACGCCTTATGAGAAAAGTTCTTCTGTTCATTTTAGAGTTGGGCTGTGATATAAGGCATGCCCACGCCTTATGGGAAAACTTCTTCTGGTTTTCTTTCTTTGGAGACTTCAATTCAACATCTTCAAAAATCACTCCAAAAGGTCTCGAATATCAATTAAATCCTTATTGTCCCTACAAAACATGAAACTTCATCAAAACAAATACTTAAGGATTAATTATCATCTAAAACATAGAGAAAATATGACAATAAATATGTATTTTATGTAATCTATCAACTTGTGCCCATCATACAATATACCAACTAATTAAATAATATGATAAATCAAACATTATTTAAACATAATCAAACTTTCGAAAAAATAAAACTAACTGGTCATACCTATTATCAAACTTTTGTTGGTGAACTTCAGTTTTCCTACTCATATGGTTATTACAAACTCAATCACAACCCCTGTTAACAAGCAAAAGCAAAGAGTTAGTCAAATGAAAAATAAATGCAAACACAACAAAGAGAGACGTCTAAATCATAACAAGGTAAACTATGAAGACATGAATCACTTATGAAGGTTGAAATCCTTTTGTTTTATAGGACGAAGACATGCTTTAACCAAATACCAGGAAAGATTTTAATTATAGCTTGGCTACACTTATTGTTTATTGCTCCATAGCTTCATGGATAGTTGCCCTTTCATGGTCTCTCATGTTATAATAGAAAATGTCAGTATCATACCTCGGAAGTGTATATATTATGCAGGCCTAACAATTTGCAAAATGGAGAGTATATTATAACATCAATTAGTAAAAACCTAATTAAAGAGAGTCGGTTTGGTATTATAAACAATGATTGAAGATTACACAACAAAATGAGATGTAGCATTATAGGAAACCTAAAGCTTTATCATATTACAACAGATAAATGACATAAGAAAAAGATGACAACTAAGAAAACATTAAAATGTCATTAACTAACTACATAAATTAATGTCTACACAGAAAGACTGTTATATACTTAATTATACTTAATTGATCAAACAATCAACTGTAATTTATTCAAAAATTATGTATTATCTAAAGTTTCTAACTTTTAATATTAAGATTGAACAACTTGGCTAATCTCTGAAAGTTCAAATGATAGATTAACCATTGACATACTATAATGTAATTATTTCATGAACCCTATCTAGAGTAGTCGCTAGCATGTCTCTTATACATGTTGTTTTGTGTCTTACGTTGTCTTTTGAAAATAATTATAGGACTATGCTTTACAGTTCTTTGAATAACCATGTGTAATTTTCTGCAGCCTGTGGGTGCGTTTACGAAGAACGATTATGATACTACTCAAAATCTTCTTGAATAGGTATGCCAATATGTATCTTGGAATCATTCACTAAATATGAATCTTGAAGTAATGAAAAGGTGTATGCATGAGCTCTCTAATCATATTGACATGGCGCCGCCCCACACGGTGGCGCCTTACACTCGCACTAACCAGACACGGCGCCGCCAAGCCCGACGGCGCCCAACACACACATGCACCAGTTCTTAATGTTGTTCTTTCATGCAACCTTAATGACTCCAAATATTAATTGCCAACTCTTTTAATTGTCATTTACATAACCAAACCACACACTTTGAAATGGTTAAGTACGTCTATTGGATAAATTAAGTGTCGGCTCCAAAAGTTTCCATCATTTTTTATAAGGTTGGAATTCTAGGAATTTTATACCAATAGAAATTCTCAAGCAAGCACAAAAACAAAGACCCACACACCCAAAAAAGAAACCCACTTGTCTTTCACCCACGCCTTCACAATCATGAAAATAGATGTGCAATAATAGAACCAGAAATCAATTGAACAGAAAAAATTACAAAAAAAATTTTATATCACAATGAATAGTGTGACATATCAATATAAGTGAACTCACCACAGGCGAATTAATTTTTGAGGTTGAGCAGTTTCAATGGCGACGGCACCGGCGGTGGTGGAGCATCAAGGTTGGCAGTGGTAACGGTGGTGGAGGGGTTTCACTTCTCAATTTCACGTGGACGACATCTACAACAACGTGGACTAGTGTTGGAGATCAATGAGAACTTCTCAAAATGAATTTCGGTGAATCGAGGAGAAGAAATCAAGAATTTTAGGGTGAATTTGATTTTGGTGAATTGAGAAGAAGAAAGAGAAATTAGGCGTTTTAGTTTGGGTGAATTTGGGAGAAGGACCAATTAATTTGGGTTTAAGTTAATTGGGGGTAATGTGTAATTTTACAAAAAAAGTAGGATTTGATTTGGATTTTTAATTTTAGTTTTCATTTTTCATTTAAATTTTAATTTTTAATAATTGGTCAAAGGCTATTTGCACAATATTTTTTGTTGAGAGTGCTAGTGCAACTATTTCCCTTTTAAGTTTTATTTTGTTTTGTGTTTTTTATATTTTAATTTTATTTTCGCTGGATATTTAAAATAATATTTTCTTATCCGAATATTTTCGTAATTATTGTGGTGATCAAATCTTGTCTAATTTAAATGATTGGTTAACTTGTCTCGTGATGGATCGACTCATCAAAAGTTTGGGGTAGATTCAGTCTCAGGTCCTTATTAAAGACAATATTTAATTTGTAAGATCAAAATGACCATTGACATGAAAGAGACACATGTGAAGTGCTAAACGTGTGATGCGGGTAATGTTTGATGTATTTTTTTTTATGAACTTTTAGTGTATACATGTAAATGATTGATAGGTATTCAAAACAATAGTAATGTATAGAGTGATGCAAGAGTGATCTGGTTCAGGCCAAATGCTCAATAGTGATACAATGGAAAATTAAATATGATGTGCATAATGTCAATATTGGAGACTTGAATTTTGGCTAACATTCAAAAGCATGACCTTTTTTTCCCGTAAAAAAGAAGTATTGGATTTGGCTTAGCTAACTGGTAATTAGAAAGCGACAATGTAACTTTTTCTATGTAATATGCAGTGTGACTTTCCGAATATCAACCCAACACGTAATTCAAGACAACAAATTAAAAAAGAAAGCTTTCTGTTAACTTTGTATTTGGAGTTTGATTGGATGATTGTTTGATGCATTTGCATAATTTTGTTAATGAAATTGGCTTAAATCACTTGTTTGGAAAGAGGCATACTTTGCGATTTTTTGTAGGTTTTTTACGAGTGTAATATGAAGTATGATCTATTATAGGCCATGAGATTTGATTGAGTCAATTGGAGAAGTGATTTGATGAAGAAAGGGTCAAGTCTGGAGGCTCAGAAATGAAGAAATATAGAAGACAGATGAAAATTCGTTCAAACGTAAATAGAACAAGAACCAACGAAACAACACCAGGGAATTAAGTGGTTCGGCTTATACCATGCCTACATCCACTGAAAGAAAGCAATTCACTAACAATCAACAAGAATTACAAAGTATCAAGAGATTTCAAAACGAAAACCCTAATCTGCGCCTGTGCTTTTGAAGACGAATATCTCTCTCTAAACTTTACAACTCGAATGGAATTCTAAACAAGAACTAAACTACAACTTATATAGATCATGAAGCTTCAAACCTCTCCTCAAACCGTTGAGTAACGTGGGAGAAAACCGCCCCGCAATCCAGCTCGATAAACCTGAAAAACTGAAACAAGAAATCAAGATAAAAAAAAACTAACTTAGCAGCCTGAAGTCGCATTTCGAAAACGCGTTTTTATAAGTTTGACTTTTACGTTTATTACTTAAGCCATTTTTCACTGATTTTCCTTGCTTCCTTTTTCCTTTGCTTTGCTGAGTATACATGCTATATATAAACTACAGTCTCTTTAGTATGAATTTTTGTGTTTGTTTTTAGTATTTCTACTTTGAAAGCTGAAAGATTGAAGCCAAAGATTCATTAAGCTCAGAATCTTTGAGGTTCTGCAAAAATCGCCACACAAATGACAAAAATAATAAGTTCATAAACTTTAAAAAATAAATGATATTGAAATCAAGAAATATTATTTTATCATATATGTGTGTATATATTTATTAAGGAAAAGGAAAAAGTAAAGGTAAAAAATAGGCAAAAGGGTCCGGCTATCCACACCCCCATTAAATTCCAAATTTACTCTTATAAATTAAAAAACAAAAGAAAAATGTGAAATCCTCCATTTTCCTTCTCTCCTTCCATCTGCTCCTCCCATTTTTTTTTCTTTTATTCCTCAAATTTTTTATCTTGAATTTGTAAGGGGATAATGTATGAAAAATCATTATATGAGTTAATAAAATATATAATAATCATGTGAAATCGTGTAAAAAAAACGAAAAAATGAATCAAAAATATACTAAAACATGTTCGACGCCTGGTGGCCGAACACACCTTTGTGTGTTCAGCCAACTAGGGTAGAACGGGGTCTCAAATTTGATCCATTTTTTTCCTTCTTTTTATACGATTTCTACATGATTTTCACACGTTTTTTTTACATATTTAGTTGACCAAATAAATGATTTTCATTATATTATGATGTTATTTCTCAAAACTTAAAGAAAAAAAAATATTTGAGGCTCCGTTCGATCCTGATTGATCGAACACAAAAGGTTGTGTTCGGTCACTAGATATCGAACACACTATAGCATGTTTGATGTCTTGTGGCCGAACACACATCTGTGTGTTCGACCAATCAGGATCAAACAAGGCTCATATTTGATTATTTTTTTTCATTCTCTTTACATGATTTTTATATGATTTTCACACGATGTTTATATATTTAGTTTATCCAATAAATGATTTTTATTATATTATGATGTTATTTTTTAAAATTTAAATGTAAAAAAAAAATAGAAAAATGAAAGGAAAAAAAGAGAGAGAGGAGGACGGGAGGAAGAGGAGGGATGGAAAAGATTTTGAAGTTTTTTATTTTAAGGATATAATTAGAATATAATTAAATTTTCATTTTTTTAATTAAAATATAAAAAGATGGGGTGTCTTTAGAAAAATCTTGGGGTGTGAATAGCGGGCCTATGCAAAATCAGTTGCATTTATCTGCCAAATCTGAAGGCGTATCAAAGTCCCTCACTCTCATTTTACATTTTTCAGAAATTCTAATCTTTCACACAATTTTTCTCCTCAATAAACGAATTGTTTCCTTGATGAGGTTGAATCACGCTACCACCATTTTTAGAGGAATTGTTTCCAATTCTTCTTTTAATTCAATTACATGTACTGTTTCTTCTCTGCAATACCACCAGAATAGTAGATGCTTTTCCGCCAAACCCAGATTCGATTTCGGCCGCGTTCGTGATCCGGATGATGCTATTGCTTTGTTTCATCAAATGGTGAGAATGAGGCCTCGCCCATCTGTTGTTGATTTCTGTAAACTGTTAGCTGCTGTTGTGAAGATGAAACAATACTCTGTTGCCCTCTTTCTGTTCGACAAAATGCTTCTTCACAGTGCTCCCTCAGATATTATCACCCTGAATGTTGTGATTGATTGCTTTTGCCATGTGAATCGAGTCGACTATGGGTTCGCAATCTTAGGTAGCTTTTTTAAGCGTGGCCACACACCTGACATTGTTACCTTCAACACTCTGCTGAAAGGGCTATTCTTGGAAGGAAAGGTCGCTGAGGCGGAGAAACTGTTCAAGAAGTTGTTGAGAGAAAAAATATGTGAGTTTGATGAAATTACATATCTTATTGTGATAAATGGATTGTGCAAAGCTGGGCATACCCTCACTGCCTATCATTTACTCAGATTATTGGAGAAACAAAAATGCAAACCTGATATCTTCTCTTACAGCACAATTATTGATAGTCTTTTCAAGGTTCGTATGGCTGATGAGGCTATCCAACTCTTCTCGGAATTGAGTGAGAAGGGTATTTTGCCCGATGTTGTAACATATAGCTCAATGATTCATGGCTTGTGTAGTTTAAGTAGATGGAAAGAGGTTGAAGACTTATTAAGTAAGATGATTGCTCAGAAGATCTATCCCAATGTTGTCACTTGTAGCATATTAGTGGATGCTTATTGTAAGGAAGGAAAGGTGAAAGATGCCGAGGATGTCTTGAAAATTATGATGCAAATAAATGTTCAACCAAATATCATCAGTTACACTGCCTTAATTGATGGATATTGTTTACTTGGAAAAATGAAGGAAACGAGAAAAGTTTTCAATTCAGTAGTGGATTCGGGACTCAAGCCTAATGTTGTAACTTATTGTAGTTTGATAAACGGGTATTGCACAAAGGGGAATTTGAATGAAGCTTGGAGTCTTTTTATTGAAATTCCTCGCAAAGGTTTAAAGTACACAGTGGTTACTTACAACACCATGCTAAAGGGGTTGTTTCGTGAAGGCAGATGTGCTGATGGCTTGAAACTTTACAAAGAAATGCAAGCTCGGCAATTATCTCCTGATGTAATGACTTATACTATATTGTTACATGGCTTGTGCAGAGCTCATAATATGACTGAAGCATTTAGATTTCTAAACATGATGGAAGATGAAGGTGTTAGTCCTGATATAGTAACATACAGTACCCTCATTGAGGGGTTGTGCAAGGATAAAAAGCTTGACATGGCTAAGAGTCTTTTCAATGAACTTCCATCCAAAGGTTTGCAGCCTGATGTTATTACCTACACCATCCTTATTGGTGCACTTTGTAAAGAAGGTCAAACACAGGAGGCTGAGGAATTGCTGATGAAAATGGAAGAAAGTGGTTGCTTGCCTAATAGTGCAACCTACAATGTTTATATGCAGGGGTTGCTTAAAAGGAACGCGTCTTGTGATGTAATTCCAGTCCTGGACGAAATGGAGAGAAGGGGCTTCTTGCTGCATGCAACGACATTTTCGTTGTTACTTGATCAGCTGCAGGCGGAAGGTCTAGGCAGTCTTCTTTTTAATAAGGTTAAGAAGCTTATCCCGAAGAATTAATAGTCTGATTTAGGTGTTGCCGTATCCTATGGTTGATGAGTCCTCTCTATTTATGCCATTTGTAGTGACCATGTGTTGATAAATTGGCACTGCACTTGGAACACTTATCTTGTCTTTTTAGTATGATGTTTTGTCTTGTTTATTTCATTTTTTGTATTTCAAGTAAACCCTTATTCCAATTGTGATAGGGTTTAATGCATTAAAAATCCCTGTGATATGGAAAATCTGCGTCGCTCCCTCTCTCGGTTTTCAAAATGGCAAGGGTTACACGTGGGTTGACAAAAAGTCAGTGCACGTCCCATTTTTTAGAACCATAGTTAACGGTGTTAAATTTTAGTGTGAACTTCCCGTTATGCCTCCAATATTAACCAAACTTTTCACAGCACGAGTCAAATTGAAATGAAACTGTAGATAGAGAAAAAAAATTATTGTATTGGATTTAAAAAATTGTAGTTCCTCTATTCCTAAAAATTAAAATATTAAAAAAAAAAGAATAGTAAATATTGAAATTTTGAAACAAAAGATTATAATTCTAATTTGGCCACTAACTATATCTTTTCTTGGTTGATGTTCTTTTCTGTCTTAGTCTTCTTTCTTTGTGATTTGGATAATAAATTTTTGATTGTATTATTCTCGTCATGGATGGATATGTGAATGCATTCCTTGTTTTTTGTCATCATACATGAATTTTTCATAAACATTTCGCCACACAGTCCATGTAACATGTTTTTCTCTGAGGATTATTTTATTCATTAGGAATATCAAGACATACAAACTTATTAAAGTAGTTAGTTGCATGAATTTTATATTTGCCCTTTATAATTATAAGTAGATGAGCATATGGTAGTCCCCTTTTCTGAAATTCGACCATATGAAAATGTGCAACAACTTTTCTGAATATTTGTTTCTTAAATAATAGATCTTTCAAGTCTTGCAATTTTGTTCGGAAAACTCTCACAACTTAATCTGGACAATCTTGAGCTTTTTGACCTTTATATAGATTTTCTTGTATTTCTATCCAATCATGATTGCAAGTCATGGTGATAAAAGTAAGCCATAAATTCTTGATCTATAATTTAAATCCAAGAAAGTTAAATAATAATAAATGGAGATAAAATAAAAAGTTAAACAAATTCAATTCAAACAAAAAATTAAAATAGGTTTTACAGTTGTCACCAATTCTTGGATCGATATCAATTTCACTCGTCTCAACAATTGACATCACCACTTTTCTTTGATTATATTTAAAAAAAAAAAAAAGGAGTTAGTAATTTTTTTTTTTGGAAATAATTTGCAATTAATATGCAACATATATAAACATACATTAATCATGTAGTAAGATTTTTATATCTTGGTGAACTATAGGATTCAGACCAAACCCCATAATAATATAATATAACATATTCAGAAATAATTCTAGCGTAGGGTTTATTTATTAACTATGTTTATTGAGAGGGAAAAAGACTATTCTGAGACACAAATATATTCTCAATTTTCTTTCAAAGCTTCAACTTTCTTTTATAAATGGGAAGAAGTACTCGTAGTCAACACTCAAACCCCTTAATGGCAGAGTTTTCATACAATTTAATGCCACTAATTGATTTTTAACTATTTTGGACAATATATTTAATCACGAAATAAAAAAAAGGTAAAAGAGAACAAAAGAATCATAATACCTGTTACCACAACCCATAATTTAAAACTCCAATGTTTAGTTACTCATCGTAATCACTCGTACTCTTGCTGATGATACTTGTTAAAATATTGTGATTTGTATGGACTCTATCAAAGGAGTTGTGATTTGTATGGACTCTAAGAAGGTCACTGTATTATATTTAAAGAAATAAATAAGATTTTAAAAAAAAATATAAGAACATAATTTCTAATAATAACAGACTTTATAAAAATATTTGATTTTATTTTCTATTTGATTATAAAAGAAAATTAATTAAAACATGTACTTTCAAGAAGAGTTTGAAATAATATATCATTGAAAAGCTCTTTAAATACCTGTTGTAATCTAATTAACTTCTAATTAAATTAGATATAGAAAGTTTTTTTAATTAGGATTTTAATTAATTAAATGAAGACTAATTAAATTAGATATAGAGAGTTTTCTTTAATTATTTAATTAAATTATATGAAGACTAATTAAATTAGATATAGAGAGTTTTGTTTAGTTAGAACTTTAATCAAATTATATGAAGAACCCATAATTTAATACTTCAATCTTTACGATTTAAAACTCCAATCTAATCTTTACGATTTAAGACTTCAATCTTTAGTTACTCGTCGTAATCTGCTTGTACTCTTGACGATGGTACTCATTAAAACTCCAATCTTTAATATAGTTGTATAAATAATACATTCTTTAATTACCCGTTGTAATCTAATTAACTTCTAATTAAACACAAAAACTCATGTGAGACGGTCTCACGGATAGTTTCCGTGAGATGGAGTCTCATCATCCACAAATAACATGTGAATTGTATGGTTTGGGAGGTGGGCTAGTGGGTTGTGGTTTAACCCGTCTCACATAGTGTATTAAAATTTCGTGAGACGGTCTCACAAGAGACTTACTCCTAATTAAATTAGATATAGAGAGTTTTCTTTAATTAAATTATATAAAAACTAATTAAAATAGAAATAAAGAATTTCTTTAATTAAAACTTTAATTAAATTATATGCAAAAATTGTGATTTGTAAAAACTCCAATCTTTAAAAACTTGTTAGCACGCATATATTGGTATATCTAGTTGTATAAATAATACAATCTTTAATTACCTATTGTAGTCTAATTAAATTTTAATTAAATTAGATATAGAGTTTTTTTTAATTATGATTTTAATCAAATTATATGAAGAATCCACGATTTAAAACTTCAATCTAATCATTACGATTTAAAACTCCAATTTTTAGTTACTCGAGTTCC
This sequence comes from Scutellaria minor, assembly GCA_954870855.1. Lineage (NCBI taxonomy): Eukaryota > Viridiplantae > Streptophyta > Magnoliopsida > Lamiales > Lamiaceae > Scutellaria > Scutellaria minor. The sequence continues at coordinate 2,484,087 of OX940725.1, forward strand.
ATCATGGACATGTATTTGTGCAGAGGAAGTTGATACTGGCGAAGACTGTATAAACTTTTTCTCCTGAATTTCAGATCACATATATACATAAGGTTAAAGACATGTAAATCACAAAAACAGGGAATATATTGGTAGAATGAATATAGTGAATTGATTAACCTGAAGCTCTTTGGAAACAACAACCGGGAAACAACAACAAGATCTAGGCAGATGGCCACACAAGTAATGAGCATCTCTCTCTTTCTCAGTAAATGCAAGCCCCTTGTTATGATGTGAATCTCTCAGCATATTATACCCATCAATTAGGAGGTTTTCTTCATAATTTTTTAAAATTTGGGGATTTCTGAAATGCCCGCAATCTACCAGTTAATTATCGATATACGAAACTTTAAAAATTATGTTAAATTTGTTAATACTAAAAAATGAAAATAAATTTACAATTTTAGAAAAGTTTATGATTTTTGTTGTAAGCATGATATAAGATACAATCAATACGACTTTTTAGTTTGGAACCGCTATTGTAGATCTGTAGTTGATTTTATTAATGGTACTATTTTATTTTATTTTTTATGCCTATTTTTCACCAATAATGAAGTTATAATGAAAAGGATGATCATGTTAATACTATTTTTGCCTAATTTTTTGGGAACCAAAGATCGTAAAGAAAGAAGTAAGGTATAAGGAAAAGTGAATTTTATTCATCAAAAATCAATTTAAAAAAATAAAATAAAAAATAGATGTGCTATTTATAGAATTTCGTCAAGTAATCGCTTCTAAAACTTCAGCAATGAAAGAAAACTTGAGCAATGAGAAGTCAATCAGCTGTATGTATGTAGTATGTAGAAGTCAATCGGCTGTATAGTCAAAATAACATCGTAATAGAATTGACTAGCTATTTTGCCACGTAACCTTTTTGCTGACGTGTAAAACTTCTACAAAGAAACGTTCATAATAAATGCTGAATTAGTTGGAGGGTAACATGTGAGTTCACCAGGGTGGACCCTACCTTAGGCCAATAAGCCATAATTATCACACAGTTGACAACACATAACAAAACATATATTGGATAAAACCACAATTAGTACTACTGAAAAATTACACATATAATACTACTCAACGACGTTGCAACCAGAACCGTTGATAAATCATCTCAAGATCGAGGGCCGAAAACATTTCGTAAACCTTGTGAGGATGAGGCAACGCTTTCCCACGCCATTAATTTGGGACAATGCTCTTCAATGCTAAAGTTTCCGAACATCTCATAGGTATAAAACCAGGCATAGAAAGTAATCAAAGCAATATCCACAAACCAGGTATCAACTCTTGTTCCATTAACTTGAGTGCATCTATGAGTTCTTTCTTGCAAACTTGTTGCTCTTCTCCTTTTAAAAACGGTATCCTTCTTGACGACAAAGAGATCTGGTTCCACATTTGAACATCAAAAGTGATAATCAAAATACAACTTATAAATTAAAACGATTATGATGACCACGATAGTACCTTTTGGTCAACAAAGTCATAACTAAGATTTCACTCCCAATTTATAATGTTTAGTCTTGTTCAATGGAGTGATATCAGCCATGCAATTTTATGTTGATTTTTGTCCATAGGAAACTGATATCTGGCATCTTTTGTCATTTGGTGTCATAGAAAGGTGTGCATTTAGTATTATTTGGTACTGAAACTCAAACTAACTATTCCATACTCGATTTGAGATCATTTGATAGAAGTTTCATTTGAGTTCGATTCTATGGACATTTCAAACAAATTTGAACATATTTTTGTTGCATTTGATAAAATTTAAAGCTCAGCTCGAACTTGAGTTCAATTACTATAAAAAAAATAAAACAAGTGTAAAAATATCTAACTACTTGAGCTCGACTCGAACTCAACTAGACTAAAGTTCGTTTAAGTTTGATTCAATTAATTACTAAACAAGCTAAAACATAGATTTTGAAGTTCGATTATATTTTAAACAAGCTTGAACAGTTGCTCGTTCGGTTCAAATTTTATCACTTACAACCCTAGTCTTATTTGAAGTTTACATTCACACATTTTCTTACCGTATTGAAAATTCAGTATTTTTGAATTTACTGAAAATATTAATATTAATTACAAATATAAATATTCTTCATTAATACACAAAAAAAAATTAGTATTCTTAGTATTATTTACTTATTCAATTTTGGATTAAAAAAAAAATCAATTACCTTTTCATTGATTTCAGATTTCAAGAATTGGCATAAAGTTTATGTTATCTACTGCGATGGATCATCTTTTTTATCAGATGTCGAACAAGTTGATCCAGTAAGTCAAAGAAATTAAAAAGTTTTTTTCTTTTTTCTTTTCTTTTTGGATTGGTAGATATGTAAATATGCTACTGATGAATATGAAAATGTAATTATTGGTGGCTGGTGCTTGGTGGTGGTATAGGAAACCAATGTGACATATCGAGGTGTCAGAATTTTTAAAGGAATGGGGAGAGCCCACAATGTAATGAGTTGCTCATAAATTTCCTACTTTATTTGTATTTACATATCTCTTTATGTAAAATTAATTTATTACATTATTTGTATTCATGACTTAACTATACATGTACAAATGTATTATTGTAGGCTATACTTACACACGTACTATTCCTCTCTCTCTGCATTTTTCCTTACAACATGTTTTTCTTCTAGCCTTCTAATTTCTAATGTATGTACGATGTTGAGATCTCCTAGAGAATTTAATTAATTAATTAGTATCTTATGTTTTATATCGAATTAACATGCAGGAATTAGCTGATTTGCAAAGAGATCCTAGTTTGGTGAGAGTTGTATATATATACAATGAAGTAAATCTCTTTACAGTGAAATTTCTATAAATGAATATTCTTGGGACTAGAAAAAAATATTCATTTAGTGAAATCGAATCTTGAAAAATGTAGATAATTGTCCAGCTCATCCAAAGGTTGTTGAAGGGTTGAAAAATGTAGAATTGTTTTTCTTGTCTCCTAACACAACGTCTAAAATTCAACCATGTGATGCTGGGATTATTCGGGCATTCAAAGTTCATTATCAACGACGTTTTTATTCTAGCATCTTGCAGATCCTTGAAGTGGACTCATCAAATCGTGAAAACATTAACATTTTGGATGCAATTAAGTTTGCCACCGTGGTTTGGAGATTTGATGTGACAGAAAAAACAATTTTTAATTGTTTCCGACATTGCAAAATACGATCTAAAGAAATTGATATTCCCGAAGAAGAAGTTGATCAGTTAGAAGAAGATACAATTCAAGGATTAACAAATATCATTTCTAATTTGCACTACAGACATGTGATGGACGTCGAACATCTTTTGAACTATCCTAACGAGAATAATGCAGTAATGGAATTGCCTACAAACGAAGAAATTATTGAGTCTGTACTAAATGATGAAAATGATCCAGAACCAGATGATAGTGGTGTCACACCAAATGTGTCATCGAAAGAAGTCTTCCAAGCGGTAATCACCCTACGAAACTACTTGCTACAACATGAGCAAAATATTCCAAAAGTTTTGTTTGCACTAAAAAAAGTTAAGGATGTGATGCATTTTGGTGGAAGAAAAAAGCAAACTACATTAGACGATTTTTTTGTTAAGAAATGATCTTTTGTATTTGTTTATTGAAACACATGTTTTTTAGGGTATTTATACATATATATATCTTATGTATTTTAATGATTATTCATTTATATTTACTTAGGGCCTTTAAGAATTCAAAAAAAATATTTTCATTAATGCATTTAGCGAGGTTATTCATTTACCTCATTGGCCCAAGTCGGGACCGAAGAAAATTATTCATTTGTCGAGGTTATTCGTTTATCGAACATTCATTTATCGAGGTTTCACGGTAATTAATTTCTATAAAACTTGTATACATATATACATGCTAACAATATATATGTTGAATCATGTTAATTAATTTATTAATATCTCTTTCCTGAATACTTGGTTGAGGATATTCAAACGCCACTCTTCTTTATTAATGAATCAGCTTTCGACAAGTATCAGGTAATTAACCTCATTCTTACAACCTACAACAATCATATAATAAAAAATATAAAAAATTCATGAATTCTATATAATTGTGTACTTCTTAATAAAATGTTGTAAACTATGCTTCAAAATTGTGTCATGCAAACATGGAATTAACTACTAACATTTTTTAATGTTTATATACATTGCATACTCGTTTATTAATTGGGTTACAAATTAATTTGATTTGTTTAAGATCGAATACAACTTAGTACCCGCTTTCTCTATTTTATCCTTAAAATTTTTATTCTTTTCACAACTATCATATTTCCACCATCTTCTCATCATCTCAACCGTTTACCTTCTTTTTCTCCAAACCAAAACACCATTCATTTCAGTCTTCATTTTCTCATAAACTACGCAATATTTAGATTTAAATGTATAATTTTTTTTATATTAATATCCATACATTTTTATTGGAAGTAATTATTTTTATATTTAATTTTTTTCCAAAATATTATATCCCTCTACAACCACGACACTCTCTTTTTCTACATTTGGTACTTTGATTAATTTGTATTGTATCAATATATAAAAGTTTAAGTATTGTCCTATATTCCTCAATGTGGAAACAATTTTCTTGATTTTTTTTAACGAGGTATCTTATAATGTTAATTATTTTAGTGAAATATTTTGAGGAATGAAATGAGTGAAGAGATAATTTTTATTAATTAAAAAAAATTAGATTTGGGTGGCTGTAAAAAAGAAAAAAAAAAGTTCAATGTGGAAACAATTTTCTCGAACTTTTTAAGGAGATATCTTATAATGTTAATTATTTAAGTGAAATATTTCGAGATATTAATAAAATGTTGAGGACTTAAATGAGAGAAGATAATTTTTAATAATTTTAAAAAATTAGATTTTGGTGGTTGTAAAAAAAAAAAAAAGTTCAATGTGGAAACAATTTTCGAGATTTTTTTAAGGAGATATCTTATAATATTAATTATTTAAGTTAAATATTTCGAGATATTAAAAAAATGTTGAAAACTTGAGTTATTTGATGCATTTTGGAGCTTGATTTCACATCATTTTGTGTGAAAAAACACGCATTTGTCATATTTTAGTATTAAAAGCTTCCGAAACAAAACGTAATGGATGTTTAAAAAATATAGTTACATACCTTTGATAGAGAATCTTTTCTCATGATAAGATCTTCAAGAGTAACCTCTCTTCTTCCCCTTATTCTTTGTGTCATTCTCAACTTGTATATTTCCATTGGATCATGAACGGTGTGCGACAATTTTGCAAGTTCTTTAGATATCAGACCTATATGTTTAGTTGAAATTGAAGTGGTTTGCAACTGGATCTCATCTAATCAAAGTTTGCAATTTTAAAATTATATTTCTTTCTCAAGGCATTTCATATATTCATTGTCTTTATTTTCATTTCAAAAATATTAGTTAAGTTTTTTGTTTTACCTTGAAATTCCTTCGTTGTGACCTTTGTAATGGCAATCGTTGGTTTTTTTATCAACAAATTGCTGCAATTCTATTCCTTCATTAAGTGTCATGTCTTCCCAAAGAGAAACGTCAATGAAGTGGTGTCTGCATATCAAATAAAAAAAATTAATTGGAATTTTTATTTAGTGTTTTTTTTTTGTTTTGCTTGGAATTTAAATTTATATATTTTTCTCGTACTTTCTTATAAAAGATAGATTATACTTACTCTTCATTTATAAGAGTGATTTCTCTACCGACCACTTTTTTTGGAGTGTCAATCTCATAAAAATTAGAATTTGTAATGAAGTTCCAAAACCTTTAGTAAGTTGCAATTGTAGTCTCAAATAGGTGGTTTCGCCAGAACTTTGAACGGGAATACACACTAAGTTACATACTTACATGTTACTCGGATGTTCACCCACCCCATGAAGCACCATGTTATAATAAAAGTGCTGGAAACAAAATTTTGGATGCTCTCATGAGCAGCACGTGCAAAATTTCGGCAAAACCACCAATTTTAAACTAGAATTACAACATATAAAAGTTTTGGATTTAATATCAAAAACAGATTCGTATGAGACTGAAATTGCTAAGATTCAATAATTACGTGACCATTTTTACAATTTTCTTATAAAATTGCAACCACCAATTTAGAATTAAAATTACAAAAATTTGAAATGTATTGGATTTAATTGCAAAAAATTGATTGGTATAAAATTGAAATAGTCAAGATCCATGGTTACAGACCATTTTCGCAATTTTCCCCTAGTCAAGAGTAATGTTCGTGGATGCAATTGTTTCCTTTGCCCATTCAAACATTTTTGTCTTATTACCTAATCCATTTATACAAAAAATGGAACACAGTTAATACATAATCTTATGATCATTCAATCAAATATACTCTATCAACTTATACTGCTATTAGAGTATATCAAATGTAGCATCTCCTATGCATTTCTCAAACACATATATATATATAGAAGATATATTTATATTTTGTTTATATATGAACGGTGAATACTAATATACTACAATCCATGTAACTCGCTAATCAAAAATTACAACACTATAATACTACAAAACTCCACTTATAAAAACACAAAAACAAAAATAAAAGTATTGTAACACAGGGCTACCGCCATTAAATGAATTGTAAGAATAGTTCAGTAACTATTGGGTTTTGGCAATCTCTGTCCTATATAAATCAGTTTTCGCAATTAAGTTTTATAACGTTTTAAATTCTGCAATATTAGTCCTAAGTTGGTGGTTTTGTTGGAATTTTTTTATGAGAAGATTGCAAAAATGGTCATGTAACTATTGGGTTTTTGTAATTTCAGACATACAAATTAGATTTTGTAATAATTAAGTTCCAAAATCTTTAATCAGTTGCAATTCTAGTAAAAAATTGGTGGTTTTGCTAGAATTTTGCATTCAATTACACACTTAGTTACATACTTAAATGTTGTTACTTCACTCACCCCACGTAAAAGAGTAATGAAAATTGAATTTCGTACGTCATATGAGGGATACATGCAAAATTTCGCAAAACCACCAATAGAATTACAATATATAAAAGTTTTGAATTTAATTTCAAAGATTCATATGAGACTGAGACTGCCAATAATCGATAATTACTGGACCATTTTACAGTTCTCTTATAAAATTCCAATCACCAACTTAGAACTAAAATTACTAAATTTAAAATTAATGCAACTTAATTGCAGAAATTGATTGGTACAAAATTGAAATAGTCAAGATCCAGTAATTACGGACCTTTTTCGCAATTTTCCCCTAGTAAATCCACATCCAAAATTTCTTAATGAAAATTAATCTATGGTATGATACCCTTTATAATGAAACGACATTTCATCTACGCTTTATTAATCAATGTACACCTTGTATACACAACTTCATTTATAGACGTATAACTAGAAAATCGACAACTATATTTGTTTGGTACGATAAATATATTAAATCGAAAATTTATATAATAAAATGGAAATATTCAAAATTTATATGATAAAGTGTCATATTATATATAGTTCGACTAAAAAAATATTTTTAACCATATATCTATCTATATGTGTGTGAAAGCATTATCTCAGTCAAGACAATTGAAAATATTCAATTTAATCATAACAAGTATAATCTGATAAAAGGAAAAAAAAAAAAAATCATAACATGTATAACAATAAAAACACTTGTCTGGCTCAATTAAACCTATTAACAAAGGTGTGTTATGGTTTCATATGATTGACCTATTTCTTCCATTTTTATTATTTTTACATAATTATTTATACAAATTTGTGTAAGGATTTTGTTAACCAAAACGAGTGAAGTATTTCTTTATGATACCTTTATGGAGACATATTCAACTCATAAATGTTTTATTCAACCATAAGCACTTCACACATTTTATGAAAAAAATAAATGATAACAAAACCAAGAAATATCATTTAATCATAGATATTGTTTCTAAGGGAAACTTTATTTTATATATATGTTATTTTTTAGTTAATGATAGTTCAATACTAACTTTTTAGTACAATAAAATATTTCGAAAAGAAAATGGAAAACGACACACATAAAAAAAAAATTAATAAAAAAGAGCAAAAAATCCGTCAACGATTATCAAGTCCCTCTTTCACAATACTTTATTGGGGAGGACTAAGGGCACCTACCCATTTTCTAAGGGCACCACCCATTTTTTTTAAATTTTTTTTTTTTAAAAAAATACCAATTTTACCCTTAGGATTTTGTATACTAATTTTGTTCGGTCATTATGACCGAATGTACTTGTTTGTGTTCGGCCAAGATGGCCGAACAGGATTCTAAATTTTCGGCCAAGGTGGCCAAACACTTTTCAATGTGTTCGGCCAATCGGGCCGAACGAAACTGATCCGGTTTAATCATTTTTTTACGTTTTTTTCTACGATTTTCACACATTTAACAAATTCATAGAATGTTCGTCATTATGTTGGTATTACATTTTAAAAAAAATTTAATATTAAAAAAAAAAAAATCCGGATTTAACATAACAAATCTGAGTTTGATCGATTTTTTTGCATTCTTTTTATTTTATGTTAATTTTTTTAATTTTGTAATGTCAACATAATGACGAACATTCCACGGATGTGTGAAAATCGTAGAAAAAAACGTAAAAAAATGATTAAACCGGATCAGTTTCGTTCGGCCCGATTGGCCGAACACATTGAAAAGTGTTCGGCCACCTTGGCCGAAAATTTAGAAGCCTGTTCGGCCACCTTGGCCGAACACGAACAAGTACGTTCGGTCATAATGACCGAACAAAATTAGTGTATAAAATTCTAAGGGTAAAATTGATATTTTTTTTAATTTTTCTTTTTTAAAAAAAATGGGTGGTGCCCTTAGAAAATGGGTAGGTGGTTTTAGTCCTCACCTACTTTATTTTCTTTCCTTCCAAAATTCTACTCTTTTCTCAGCAATCAGCATTTTTCTCTTCAATAAACGAGTATGAGGTTGAATCGCGCTGCAATGATTTGTCGAGGAATTGTTTCCAATTCTTCATCTAATTCAACTGCTTTTACGATTTTTTCTTTACACTATCACCAGAATAGATACTTTTCCGCCATACCCAGATTCGATATTGGCTGTGTTGGTGAGCCAGATGATGCTATTGATTTGTTTAATCAAATGGTGAGAATGAGGCCCCACCCATCTGTTGTTGATTTCTGTAAATTGTTAACTGTGGTTGTGAAGATGAAGCAATACCCTGTTGCCCTCTTTCTGTTCGACAAAATGCTTCTTCACAATGCTCCTTTAGATCACGTCACCCTGAGTATTGCGATTGATTGCTTTTGCCATTTGAATCGAGTTGATTTTGGGTTCGCAATCTTAGGTAGCTTTTTCAAGCGTGGCCACACACCTACTATTGTTACCTTCACCAATCTGCTCAAAGGGCTTTTCTTGGAAGGAAAGGTAGCTGAGGCGGAGAAACTATTCAAGAAGTTGTTGAGAGAAAAAATATGTGAGTTTAATGAAATTACATATCTTGTTGTGATAAATGGGCTGTGCAAAGCCGGGCATACTCTCACCGCCTATCATTTGCTCAGATTGTTCGAAAAACAAAAATGCAAACCTACTGTCAAGTCTTATACAGCAATAATTGATAGTCTTTTCAAGGTTCGTATGGTTGATGAGGCTATCCAACTCTTCTCGAAATTGATTGAGAAGGGCATTTCGCCAAATGTTGTGACATATAACGCAATGATTCATGGCTTGTGTTGTTTAAGTAGATGGAAAGAGGCAGAGGACTTATTAAGTAAGATGATTGCTCAGAAGATCTATCCCGATGTTGTCACTTGTAGCATATTAATGGATGGTTATTGCAAGGAAGGAAAGATGAATGATGCTGAGGATATCTTGAAAATTATGATGCAAATAAATGTTCAACCCGATATCATCACTTACAATACCTTGATTGATGGGTATTGTTTACTTGGAAAAATGAAGGAATCGAGAAAAGTTTTTGATTCAGCCGTCAATTCAGGACTCAAGCCTGATGTTGTAACCTATAATAGTTTGATGAATGGGTATTGCACAAAGGGAAATGTGAATGAAGCTTGGAGTCTTTTTCTTGAAATTCCTCGCAGAGGTTTAAAGCATACAGTGGTTACTTACACCACCATGCTTAAGGGATTCTTTCGCGAAGGCAGATGTGCTGATGGCTTGAAACTTTTCAAAGAAATGCAAGCTCGGCAATTATCTCCTAATGTAATGACTTATAATATCTTGTTAGATGGCTTGTGCAGAGCTCAGAATACGACTGAAGAATTTAGATTTCTAAACATGATGGAAGATGAAGGTGTTAGTCCTGATATAGTAACATACAATACCCTCATTGAGTGGTTGTGCAAGGATAAAAAGCTTGACATGGCTAAGAGTCTTTTCAATGAACTTCCATCCAAAGGTTTGCAGCCTGATGTCATTACATTTACCATCCTTACTAGTGCACTTTGTATAGAAGGTCAAACACTGGAGGCTAAGGAATTGCTGATGAAAATGGAAGAAAGTGGTTGCTTGCCTAATAGTGCAACCTACAATGTTTATATGCAGGGGTTGCTTAAAAGGAACGCATCTTGTGATGTAATTCCAGTCCTGGATGAAATGGAGAGAAGGGGCTTCTTGCTGCATGCAATGACATTTTCATTGTTACTTGATCAGCTGCAAGCGGAAGGTCAAGGCAGTCTTCTTTTTAATAAGGTTAAGAAGCTTATCCCAAAAAGTGAGTAGTCTGATTTAGGTGTTTCTCAATTGATGCCATTTATAGCGACCATATGTTGATAAATTGGCACTTCTTCGAACACTTATCTTGTCTCTTTAGTATGATGGTTTGTCTTGTTTATTTCGATTTTAGTACTTCTAATAATTAAACCCCCCTTATTCCAATTCCAACAGAATGTTGTACTCAGTATCAGTACCCAATATTTAAAATTGTACTAAAATTCAGCTCTTGATGAAATCAGAAAATTTTATTTTAAATTCCTTGTAATTACTATTTTGATACATGTGATAAGTTGAGATATATATTTCATTAAACATGATGACTATTATGGAAGGGAGATTAATTGTCTAATGACTGCAAAATTTGGATTAATAGCTTTTGAAAAGAAAAAAGTATATGCTATTGGGTTGTCAAGATTGAAGTTGAATTTTCTCATATTTATTACATTCAATCAAACACTTAGTATTGTTATACTCCTCTACATGAGAAAGTTCTTCAGAGTATGTTCGTCGATGCAACGGCTTCTTTTGCCCGTTCGAGCATTTTTGTTTATCAGTTTCGCCCCTCAGTAGTCTTCTTACCTATCCACAAAATGGAACACAATCAATATACAATCTTATGTGATCTTTCAATTAAATATATTCTATCAACTTATAGCTGTTATTGGAGTATATCAAATGTAGCATCTCCTATGCATTTCACAAACACATATGTAGATATATATGTATAATTTGTACATGGATTGTGAATACTACAACTGATAAAACTCACTAAGGAAAAAAAGTTACAAGACTATATTATTACAAATAACAATATAAATATGGATCATTCTATTCACACACCTTTTTTCTATTTATATTTGTTTTTGAAATCATTTTAACTAAAGAAACTGTGTTACATTCTCAATGTATTTAAGTAGTCTTCTACTGAGGATCTAACATAAACTGATATCGTGTCATCAAACATTGTCATTGTTGTTTCAAGATGACATTGTATTACACTTAGTTTAACTACGTATCTGCAATCAATGAATTTATATACATATAGATGCATGTCATTGTTCATTTTATTTTGTAATTTATTATTTTAACTTTTTACCTCAGTGTTTTTTGCACTGGGTCATCTTTGAAAATTCAGTATTTTTGAATATACTGAAAATATTAATATTAATTAAAAATATAAATATTCTTCATTAATACATTAAAAAAATTAGTATTCTTAGTATTATCTACTTATTCAATTTTGGATTAAAAAAAAAAGATCAATTACCTTTTCATTGATTTCAGATTTCAAGAATTGGCATAAAGTTTATGTTATCTACTGCGATGGATCATCTTTTTTATCAGATGTCGAACAAGTTGATCCGGTAAGTCTAAGAAATTAAAAAGAATTTTTTTTTTTTTCGTTTTGGATTGGTAGATATGTAACTATGCTACTGATGAATATGAAAATGTAATTATTGGTGGTATAGGAAACCAATGTGACATATCGAGGTGCCAAATTTTTTAATGCTGTGATGGAGGAGATGCTACTTAAAGGAATGGGGAGTGCCCACAATGTATGAGTTGCTCATAAATTTCCCACTTTATTTGTATTTACATATCTCTTTATGTAAAATTAATTGATTACATTATTTGTTTTCATGACTTAACTCTACATGTACAAATGTATTATTGTAGGCTATACTTACAAACATGGAATTAACTACTAACATTTTTTAATGTTTATATATATTGAATACTCGTCTATTAATTGGGTTACGAATTAATTTGATTTTTTTTAGATCGAATACAACTGAGTACCCGCTTTGAACCAAAGTGGCAAATGGGGACATTGTCCTCAAAACCTAACATCTTGCAATCTTACCGAATTAGGAATCTTGAAAGGCGAATTTGAACTCATGAGAAATTAACATTTTCTCATAATTAATTAACATATATGTTTGATTTATTCAGATTTTCGAAATGCATTCATAGAGACGTTGGACAACCTCAAAGCATGTTCGAGGAGAGAAATGTTTGTACATTCGATCTTGTTATCTTCATCAACACATCCTACAAAGAGATGAGTGGTTTTGCTCATCTGTTGGGGCAAATACTCTAGCAAATAAAGTACGACATGCTAATTAAAATTTGGTTAATTAATTCTTTTATTTATGGTATTCTGAATATAAATTATTTGTATTTCTCATCAAAAAGAAAATCAAGTGCAGTGTTGCTATTTATAAATATGTTTGCAACTTGCAAGTGCTAAATTTTTAGATATAAGATATAGAACTCTACTTCTTCATTGACATTATTATTATAATAAATTAAATTAACATTCATTGGCAATATGCCTAATTGATTTCTATCTCTACCCTTAATGGAATTCTTAATAATCTTATACTTTACCAAATATGTGTTCATTCATGCATGCATGTTAACTTATTAATTATATATTTATATATGCAATTTGCAGACAATTGGAGAAGCAGTTAGTGTTTGGTATTCCAAAGTCCATTTCACGAGATTGATACTCAAAGTAATGGGCGACAGAATTGCAAGTCCACTGGTAGTGGGCCCAAAATATATAAGACAAAGCTTTAATGCATTAAGTAGGTTTCAGTTGATATGATTATTAAGTTGAAACAAGTTCATACTGCTTCATAGAGTTATTATAAAAAATCGATGGTTAAGATATATTTCTTACAAATATCAAATAATATGAACATAAGTTGGTGTGCTCTTTTTTATACATGTCCAAGTTTTCTTCCATTTGTTTTCTTTGAGAAAGCAAAGGAAAAATGTGTCTGCACATGAATGATTTATGAAGCACAATAATCTTTCAGGATTACCTTAGGCAACCATGATGTGGTGGGTAATGAGTACAGTGTGAATTCTTGAGGAGAGGAATGCTCTATATCCCTTTTTTATCTATCTTAGATGTTGGAAATTGTTAATTCAGTGTATGAGACATTCCTGCTTTTAGTATTATGGCTTTGTTTGTTGTGAAGCAACAAGACTATGCATTTGTTTCTTATTTGCCTTTTGGTTTAATGGTTTATTGTCTGTTTGTTTGTTGAGTTGACATAGGGTATATTGAAAAAGGAAGGATCTGCTGAAACCCAAATCCATTAGTTCTTTTTAATCGAGAGAGACGTATTGTTAGTGATAGCATGCCCCATTAACGTCATCTATTGAGAACATTGCTGGCTCAATCTGAACAGAAGCTAAACCAATTACATGTTTCATTGTAGGATAGTGTAAATTCGATAACTTTCAAATGTTATTGGAAGACATGTTTGCGATGATTTTAATTTTGCGTGGGATGGCATTCGGTGACCTTTAACTGCAAGTCTTCAGATATTCTTTATAAGCATTTAAAGAGATTGCTGGATAAAATATTAGCTAATAGCATGTCATTGTATACATTAGATAGTAATTAAAAGATACTAACTGCAGCTATATGTTCTGGCTTATCAATTCTGTTGTATCACTAGTTTCTCACTGTTTGTGCTGTGAATAACTTTGATAATAACTCAATGTGTGACAACCAATTTAAACTTATGGAGTTTTGATAATGTATGTAATAGACTGTTTTTTTGAGCAAGATGTGTCTTTAATTTGCAGGGGAAATTAAAATTGGTCTCACAACGTTCTCTATGCTGCTGACTGTGAAGTACGAGGAGTTGAAGCCTCAAATCCCAGAACTTGCACAGTTCATCGCAAAGGAGTTAAATCTTAATGCTTCTCAGGTAGATCCATATAAGTAGTTCATTTATTGGGATTGAGGTGGAATATAATTGCTACATTTGATTTTGGAATTGGATGATGTGATTGTACTCTAATATCGTTCACATGATACCCCTCTGTAGAAGTTAAAGCTTTAAGATGTTGTAGTCCTTTAATACTGTATCAGAGCCTAGGTCAAGTGAGAAATCTTGTTTTTAAGTGGCTGTCTGCACATAATTCCACTTAAGGCATTAGCTTTTAGATGGGGTGGTCTTTTAATCGATACAAGCCCGTTGATTCGGTTGTGGCAGAACAAGAACTCCAACCCTTACAGAACTGAAAAAAGTTGGTTCGGTTTTAAACCTAAACTCGTCACTGACATGTATGCTTGATCTAGATTCGTTTTACAGTGGGACAGTAGTTTAGAAAAGGGAGGTGAGAATAGATGTGTAGATGTCTGTGTGAATGGCAGAATGCCATCTCAGCCTTGAAGGTGATTTCTTATTTTATAATTTTACTATTAATCTTGATTCATATTTGCACTGAGAAAGGAAATCATTTTATAGAGAATGTTGAGATACATAGACGAATAAGTAATGTGTTGGGAATCTTTTCTTTTAATTGCTTCTTTATTTGATATATCGACTGTCGTTTCTTTGGATAAACACAATCCACGCTCTGATTTCTTTCTTCAACTTTTGTTAATGTACAAATCTTCAACTTAGAAGTAGACCAACTCCGAGTCTCCAATCGGATTGCAAAATTGAATTGGATGAGATTATTCACAAACATTTTTGTAAGAAGGTTGAATGACATTGAAATCAAGAAAAAATATTTAATCATAATATAGTTTTTGACGGATGTTGGTCACCTGCTCATCGGACTGGAGCTAGGCGGATCTGGCAGAAGGGAAAGCCGGGCATAAGGCCAAGCCAGCGTCACCGATCACATTTTGGACGGCCCTACCTGAAGTATTGGAGACCCGACCAGAAAGGTCGAGCGGAGACTCAGTTCAGATCAACCGACCCGACCAGAAGTTGGTCGACCAGGTCGATCTGACCGGCTAATCTGTTGGAAACAGTGATAGAGGACCAGGGTGAGGACAATTCGTTTTGGATGAGCAAAAAAGAGTATCTTATTTAGACCTTAAATTCTAGGGATTTATTTCTTAGTGTTCAAGTAATGTATCTTAGTTTTAGCCTATAAATAGGGCCCTAAACCCTCTCGAAAGGGGATCCGAAATCATTGTATTCAAAGCATTTAGAGAGTTTTTATTCTCAATTCTCAAATAAATGAACGTTCTGACCGGCCTGATTTGACTGACCAGAACAAGCTTAGCAAAATTTGTCCGATTAGACATCGGGAGCCGTCTTGATCTTAGTTCATTCGATTTTTCGTATTATTTATTCGGTCCGATTCATTAAAGTCGGATCGATTTCTTTGGTGTTTACGGTTTTGTGCTCTACAAAATCTGACGTCAACAACGGAAAATTTATCTTATATGTTATTTTCAGTTAATGATAGTTGATTACCAAATTATTATTATTATTATTTTGAAAGAAGATTACTATCTTTTTAGTACAATAAAATAAAGGTGAATTTTCAGCAAAAATATTTGGAAAAGAAAATGGAAACGAAAAGAAAAAAATAAACCAGAAGCAAAATTCGTTTGCATTTATGAAGGTGTAATAATTCCCTCTTTCACTATACTTCAACTTTTATCCTTCCAAAATTCTACTCTTTCTCAGCAATCAGCATTTTCTGTTCAATAAATGAAAATTATGAGATTGAATCACGCTGCGATGATTTTTCGAGCTATTGTTTCCAATTCTTTATCAAATTCAACTACTTTTACAATTTCTTCTCTTCACTGTCACCAGAATAATAGATACTTTTCGGCCAAACCCAGATTCGATTTCGGCCGCGTTCGTGATCCGGATGATGCTATTGCTTTGTTTCATCAAATGCTGAGAATGAAGCCTCGCCCAACTGTTGTTGATTTCTGTAAATTGCTAACTACGGTTTTGAAGATGAAACAATACTCTGTTGCCCTCTTTCTGTTCGACAAAATGCTTCTTCACAATGCTCCTTTAGATCACTTCACCCTGAGTATGGGTTTGCAATCTTAGGTAGCTTTATTAAGCGTGGCCACACACCTACTATTGTTACCTTCACCAATCTGCTCAAAGGGCTATTCTTGGAAGGAAAGGTCGCTTAGGCGGAGAAACTGTTCAAGAAGTTGTTGACAGAAAATTATGTGAGTTTGATGAAATTACATATCTTATTGTGATAAATGGATTGTGCAAAGCTGGGCATACTCTCACTGCCTATCATTTGCTCAGATTGTTGGAGAAACAAAAATGATAACCTAATATCAAATCTTACAGCACAATTATTGATAGTCTTTTCAAGGTTTGTCTGGTTGATGAGGCTATCCAACTCTTCTCGGAATTGAGTGAAAAGGGCATTGCACCCTCTATTGTAACGTATAACTCAATGATTCATGGCTTGTGTAGTTTAAGTAGATGGAAAGAGGTTGAAGACTTATTAAGTAAGATGATTGCTCAGAAAATCTATCCCAATGTTGTCACATGCAGCATATTAATGGATGGTTATTGCAAGGAAGGAAAGATGAAAGATGCTGAGAATGTCTTGAAAATTATGATGCAAATAAATGTTCAACCTGATATCATCACTTACAATACCTTGATTGATGGGTACTGTTTAGTTGGAAAAATGAAGGAATCGAGAAAAGTTTTTGATTCAGCCGTCAATTCAGGACTCAAGCCTGATGTTGTTACCTATTGTAGTTTGATGAATGGGTATTGCACAAAGGGAAATGTGAATGAAGCTTGGAGTCTTTTTCTTGAAATTCCTCGCAGAGGTTTAAAGCATACAGTGGTTACTTACACCACCATGCTTAAGGGATTCTTTCGCGAAGGCAGATGTGCTGATGGCTTGAAACTTTTCAAAGAAATGCAAGCTCGGCAATTATCTCCTAATGTAATGACTTATAATATCTTGTTAGATGGCTTGTGCAGAGCTCAGAATACGACTGAAGCATTTAGATTTCTAAACATGATGGAAGATGAAGGTGTTAGTCCTGATATAGTAACATACAGTACCCTCATTGAGTGGTTGTGCAAGGATAAAAAGCTTGACATGGCTAAGAGTCTTTTCAATGAACTTCCATCCAAAGGTTTGCAGCCTGATGTTATTACCTACACCATCCTTATTGGTGCACTTTGTAAAGAAGGTCAAACACTGGAGGCTAAGGAATTGCTGATGAAAATGGAAGAAAGTGGTTGCTTGGCAGATAGTGCAACCTACAATGTTTATATGCAGGGGTTGCTTAAAAGGAACGCGTCTTGTGATGTAATTCCAGTCCTGGATGAAATGGAGAGAAGGGGCTTCTTGCTGCATGCAATGACATTTTCATTGTTACTTGATCAGCTGCAAGCGGAAGGTCAAGGCAGTCTTCTTTTTAATAAGGTTAAGAAGCTTATCCCAAAAAGTGAGTAGTCTGATTTAGGTTGATAAATTGGCACTTCTTGGAACACTTATCTTGTCTCTTTAGTATGATGTTTTGTCTTGTTTATTTCGATTTTAGTACTTCTAATAATTAAACCCTTATTTCAATTGTGATGTCTCACATTTTGTGAGTTTCAATACTTACATTCAACTTTCCGTCCAAATCTAACCGAAAGTTTTACTCTGTTTTGGTATCCAATATTTAAAATTGCTCTCAAATTCAGCTCTAACTTACTACAACTGCCATGCATGCAGTCTGTGCTAAGCTAACTGTGTTTAGCTCCAATACTCCTATCCCCAATTTGATGCGGACCATGCCCACCCTTAATTTTAAGTGAACAACATACTTAAACAAGTGGGTAGTCAAGGTAAGAAAAAAACACATGATATAGTAAAATAATAACATTTATAAATAACATAGCAAAGTGTAAAAACAAGTATACATGGGATGAATTTTAGTTTTTCGGCCTAAAAAATATGTATATGTATAGGCACAACAAATTCTTATTGTTAACCTATAGGAGGTTGGGAAGCTAAGAGGATTGCATCAACGTAGTTTATCTTCTCTAAGGACCGATTCTGACATTTTGGGGGTCCATGGCAAAATAGAAAAAAATGAGTTCTATGGAGAAAAAATAAATATTTTTACTTAAATGATAAATATAATTTGAAAATCTGAAAATAAGAAGAAAAGAATTCTTATATAAACAGTTGTAAATTCAATATGCTCCTTTGTCCATTTAGAATGTTGAAAAAATACAACACCTTCAAACATAAAAACAAAATAAGTTTCAAATTATCATTTAAACTATTTATAACCTGTAGCATTTTGAGAAGCAAAATCATAAATAAAGTCTGCAAGATCAAGTTTTTCCATCATCTCATGTTCTATGCGCTATCCATTTAATCTTTCTTGAGTCATAGTTAAAAACAAGATTTTATCAATTTTAGTTTTGAAAAACTTCAATTTGGTGATACTACAGTAACCAGTATAATTAACAAAACTTTATAAGGAATTAAAATATTAGTAAAACAATCTAAAGTCTGTACAAACTCGAGAACATGAATATTTTATTATTGTTTTTGTTAGTAGTAAACATGTTTGTAGTACTTGTAATTCAGAAAATATACCATCATCAATATCATATTTGTCGATATGTGTAAGAGCAACTTAACGATTAACACAACACTCATGCAATCTCTTTTATCATCTAATAAAAGTCATTTTTTAGATTAAACAAAAACCAGAAAATATTTTCGAATACTTCAATTTGTTCAAATTATAGTTGACATAGCTATCTCCATAAGGAACATTGACTCGAATTGTTATACTGTGACAAATATAGAAACTAATGGAAATTCGTATATATGTTTAAACAAAAGAATTCTGTAGAATCAATTATGTTCTACTACAAATTAATGTTTATGTAACTATGTTGTTTGAGATCATGAGGATCATTAAGTTAACCTATAACATATTTCACTTGTTTACATAAATCCAAGCTGATCTAAATGAAGCATAACGTGGTGTCAAAATTGATATATACCTTCCTATAATTAATTTGAGGCTCCACCAATTAATAGTTTATTACCTTAAGACAAAGCTTTAATGCATTAAGTAGGTTTCAGTTGATATCATTATTAAGTTGAAACAAGTTCATCCTGTTTCATAGAGTTAATATAAAAAATCGATGGTTAAGATATATTTCTACAAATATCATATAATATGAACATGAGTTAAGATATATTTCTTACAAATATCAAATAATATGGACATGAGTTTCGAATCGAGGATCATAGTTATGACCTTAACTTTCCTCATAATCAGTGTGGTAATGTTGGATGAATCCAAAATAACAAAGAGAGCGACTTGTATTAAGTAATGTAGAAGGTGAATCACACATTGGACTCATAAGTAACTCGCACAATTTTAGTCATAAATGAATGAATATGAGGAAAAAAAATTGCCCTTTCGAGCATTTTTGTTTAATTATGAGTTTCGCCCTTTAGTAGTCTTATTACCTATACACTAATTAATATATAATCTAATGATCATTCAATCAATTATACTCTCTCAATTACTTATAGCTGCTAATGTAGTATATCAAATGTAGCATGCAATGCATTTCTCAAACACATATATAAATACTAATTGAGAACATGCGGATAAACTTTTGAGACTTATTTTTTGGTTGATTTCAAGGTTTTTTTTTTCCCTTCACTTGTTGTTCTTTAATATTTTGTTGAAGTGTGTTTAAATTACTTAACATTTAATTATTATAAGTTAATTTTTTTTTCAATTTAATATAGCTATCATAATAATAATTTATTAAGAAAAATATCATGAGATCCTGGAAATTATGTTTAGTTAAGTATGAGTATAATTCAATGTGAATCCTAATATACCGGAAATATTATTTTGGGAGTCATCAAAAAAATATTATTGTATAGTTCCTCTATTCCTAAAAATTACAATATTAAAAAAAAAGAATAGTAAGTATTGAAATTTTGAAACGAAAGATTATAATTCTAATTTGACAACTAACTATATCTTTTCTTGTTTGATGTCCTTTTCAGTCTTAGTCTTCTTTCTTCGTGATTTGGTTAATAAATCTTTAACTGTATTATCCTTCTCATGGATGGATATGTGAATGCATTCCTTATTTTTTATCTTCTTAATTCTTCTTTTTTCTTCTTTTCATCATCTGTTGTGGTGGCCACTGTTGGTGTCATTGTTGTGGTTGTATTGTTTAATTTATCGTCTCTTATCTCCACAGTTCCATGTTTTCTATGGCTTCAGCTACTGTGCTCAATCTTCCTCCAACTTTTGTATTGTAATTTAGAACAATTGGAAAACGGACCTCACTCTTGTAAGATCAATCGTCTGTAGTATTCAGATGTGCTTTGACCCTACATATGGTTTTTGTTAAAAAAAACGAAGATAGATTTTAGCAATGTATATAAAAATTCTTAGACATACATTGTTTTATAATTCTACAGAGGATTGTTTTATATTGATATTGAGTTACATTCTCTCACCAAATAGAGATGAAAATTAATATTATATTAATATTAAATATTGATCTTCAATTCCATATTAGAGATGAAATTTAGTTAATAGAGATAACAAATCTCTGCAAATTAGAGACTGGACTAATGATTTCTTAGAATCTGTCACTAATATAGTTTGATACAAATATTTTAATGAGTTTCTAATTTATTTATTTTTTGGATAATGACATTTCCACTTACCTTTCACCATACATGAATTTTTCAAATTGTTTTCGCCACACGGTCCATATAATATGTGTTTCTCCACCAATTTATATATCTAATGATTATTTTCTATCCAATCATGATTGCAAGTCATGGTGATAAAAGTAAGCCATAAATTCTTGATCTATAATTTAAATCCAAGAAGGTTAAATAATAATAAATTGAGATAAAATAAAAAGTTAAACAAATTCAATTCAAACAAAAAATTAAAATAGGTCTTACGGTTGTCACCAATTCTTGGATTGATATCAATTCCACTCGTCTCAACAATTGACATCGCCACTTTTCTTTGACTATATTTCAGAAAAAAAAAAAAAAAAGAGTTAGTAATTTTTTTTTGGAAATACTTTGCAATTATTATGCAACATATATAAATATACATTGATCATGTAGTAAGATTTTTATATCTTTGTGAACTATAGGATTCGGACCAAACTCCATAATAATATAATATATCATATTCAGAAATAATTCAAACGTAGGTTTACTTATTAACTATGTTAATTGAGAGGGAAAAAGACTATTTTGAGATACAAATATATTCTCAATTTTCTTTCAAAGCTTCAACTTTTGTTTTATAAATGAGAAGAAGTACTTGTAGTCAACACTCAAACCCCTTAATGACAGAGTTTTAAATTTTTTTTATTAAATAATAAAAAAGTTAACAGAGTCAGTAAAGTAAAATCTATCAAGTGATGTTCTAAAACACTTATTAATTAAATATTCACAAAAATAAGATTTTGTTTCATATCTTGAATTTTAAAATATTTTAAAATATTTTTACAATGTAAAGAGATAAATTAGCGGACACACGGTATTGGACTTAAAAAAATCAAGAGAATCGTCTGATAATGGAGTGCGGGACAACTAAAAACTTCTCCAAGGACAACAAAGACATATTAACATAAAATCCTTGCTACAAAGAGAAAAGTTTTGTGAAGCATGCAATATGATTATAATCGTACGAAAAAGATTAGAATTAGTTTAGAAATGTCAAATTTGAAAGAGAGCATTAATAAGGGAAAAACCCTGTTACTCTTCAATGCTAAGTCAGTCTACGTAGCCGACTCATAACATGCCGCCAATCCTTTCTTTTTTTGTTGAATTTTATCACACAATGCATTCATACAATTTAATGTCACTAATTGATTTTTAACTATTTTGGACAATATATTTATTCACGAAAGAAAAAAAAAAGAGTAAAAGAGAACAAAAGAATCATAATACCTGTTACCACAACCCACAATTTAAAACTCCAATATTTAGTTACTCGTCGTAATCACCCGTACTCTTGCTGATGATACTTGTTAAAACATTGTGATTTGTATGGACTCTAAGAAGGTCATAAGAAGGTCACTGTATTATATTTAAAGAAACAAATAAGATTTTGAAAAAATATATATACGAACATAATTTCTAATAATAATATACTTTATAAAAATATTTTATTTTATTTTCTATTTGATTATAAAAGAAAATTAATCAAAACATGTATTTTCAAGAAGAGTTTGAAATAATATATTATTGAAAAGCTCTTTAAATACCTGTTGTAATCTAATTAACTTCTAATTAAATTAGATATAGAAAGTTTTTTTAATTAGGATTTTAATTAATTAAATGAAGACTAATTAAATTAGATATAGAGAGTTTTCTTTAATTATTTAATTAAATTATATGAAGACAAATTAAATTAGATATAGAGAGTTTTTTTTAATTAGGACTTTAATCAAATTATATGAAGAACCCACAATTTAATACTCCAATCTTTTACACGGTAAATCATTTGATTAAAATGAGAACAAGCTGCAAAAATGAAAGCTACGTTTTGAGTTATAATCATTTGATTATAATTCTGTTTATTGTTTTTTGTTTTTTAATTCATTAAATTTTTGAGTTTTTATGTTTCAATTTTTTTTAATTTTGTTCCATTTTTTTATTTGATATATTTATCAATTTTTTTGTTTTTTAATTCAATTAAATGACTTGGGTGATGACGTGGCATTTTAGGTCGGAAAATAATACAAGTAATACCACATAAGAAAAAGTATATCACATAAGTGTCAGTTATTTGAAATCATGAAATTGGGGCGAGTGTGTATCACTTGCCGAAAATTGGCTGGAAAATCGAGATTCCGGCGAAAATCGGACCAAAATTAGACAAATTTTGATATAGGAGGATTAAAATTGATGATCGAAAAATAAGAGGACAAAAAAAGGACAATGTCACTAGGGAAGGACAAAAAATAAATTTAACCCTAGTTTCAATCTCATAAAAATTAGAATTTGTAATGAAGTTCCAAAACCTTTAGTAAGTTGCAATTGTAGTCTCAAATAGGTGGTTTCGTCAGAACTTTGAACGGGAATACACACTAAGTTACATACTTACATGTTACTCGGATGTTCACTCACCCCATGAAGCACCATGTTATAATAAAAGTGCTGGAAACAAAATTTTGGATGCTCTCATGAGCAGCACGAGCAAAATTTCGGCAAAACCAACAATTTTAAACTAGAATTACAACATATAAAAGCTTTGGATTTAATATCAATAATATATTCATATGAGACTGAAATTGTTAAGATTCAATAATTACATGACCATTTTTACAATTTTCTTATAAAATTGCAACCACCAATTTAGAACTAAAATTTAAAAAAAATTGAAATGTATGGGATTTAATGGCAAAAATTGATTGGTATAAAATTGAAATAGTCAAGATCCATGGTTGCAGACCATTTTTGCAATTTTCCCCTAGTCAAGAGTAATGTTCGTGGATGCAATTGTTTCCTTTGCCCATTCAAACATTTTTGTCTTATTACCTAATCCATTTATACAAAAAATAAAACACAATTAATACATAATCTTATGATCATTCAATCAAATATACTCTATCAACTTATACTGCTATTAGAGTATATCAAATGTAGCATCTCCTATGCATTTCTCAAAAACACACACACACACATATATATATATATATATATAGAAGTCCCTCTTTCACAATACTTTATTTTCTTTCCTTCCAAAATTCTACTCTTTTCTCAGCAATCAGCATTTTTCTCTTCAATAAACGAGTATGAGGTTGAATCGCGCTGCAATGATTTGTCGAGGAATTGTTTCCAATTCTTCATCTAATTCAACTGCTATTACGATTTTTTCTTTACACTATCACCAGAATAGAAACTTTTCCGCCAAACCCAGATTCGATATTGGCTGTGTTGGTGAGCCAGATGATGCTATTGATTTGTTTAATCAAATGGTGAGAATGAGGCCCCACCCATCTGTTGTTGATTTCTGTAAATTGTTAACTGTGGTTGTGAAGATGAAGCAATACACTGTTGCCCTCTTTCTGTTCGACAAAATGCTTCTTCACAATGCTCCTTTGAATCACTTCACCCTGAGTATTGTGATTGATTGCTATTGCCATGTGAATCGAGTTGACTATGGGTTCGCAATCTTAGGTAGCTTTTTCAAGCGTGGCCACACACCTACTATTGTTACCTTCACCAATCTGCTCAAAGGGCTTTTCTTGGAAGGAAAGGTAGCTGAGGCGGAGAAACTATTCAAGAAGTTGTTGAGAGAAAAAATATGTGAGTTTAATGAAATTACATATTTTGTTGTGATAAATGGGCTGTGCAAAGCCGGGCATACTCTCACCGCCTGTCATTTGCTCAGATTGTTGGAGAAACAAAGTTGCAAACCTAACATCTTTTCTTATAACACAATTATTGATAGTCTTTTCAAGGTTCGTCTGGATGATGAGGCTATACAACTCTTCTCGGAATTGAGTGAAAAGGGCATTGCACCCACTATTGTTACATATAGCTCAATGATTCATGGCTTGTGTTGTTTAATTAGATGGAAAGAGGTTGAAGACTTATTAAGTAAGATGATTGCTCAGAAGATCTATCCCAATGTTGTCACTTGTAACATATTAATGGATGGTTATTGCAAGGAAGGAAAGATGAAAGATGCTGAGGATGTCTTGAAAATTATGATGCAAATAAATGTTCAACCAAATATCATCAGTTACACTGCCTTAATTGATGGATATTGTTTACTTGGAAAAATGAAGGAAGCGAGAAAAGTTTTCCATTCAGCATTAAATTCGAGACTCAAGCCTGATGTTGTAACATATAATAGTTTGATGAATGGGTATTGCACAAAGGGAAGTGTGAATGAAGCTTGGAGTCTTTTTCTTGAAATTCCTCGCAAAGGTTTGAAGCACACAGTGATTACTTACAACACCATGCTAAAGGGATTGTTTCGTGAAGGCAGATGTGCTGATGGCTTGAAACTTTTCAAAGAAATGCAAGCTCGGCAATTATCTCCTGATGTAATGACTTATAGTATATTGTTACATGGCTTGTGCAGAGCTCAGAATACAACTGAAGCTTTTTCATTTCTAAACATGATGAAAGATCAAGGTGTCAGTCCCAATATAGTAACATACAATACCCTGATTGAGGGGCTGTGCAAAGAGAAAAAGCTTGGCATGGCTAAGAGTCTTTTCAATGAACTTCCATCCAAAGGTTTGCAGCCTAATGTTATTACCTACAACATCCTTATTGGTGCACTTTGTAAAGAAGGTAAAACACAAGAGGCTGAGGAATTGCTTATGGAAATGGAAAAAAGTGGTTGCTTGCCTAATAGTGCAACCTACAATGTTTATATGCAAGGGTTGCTTAAAAGGAACGCGTCTTGTGATGTAATTCCAGTCCTGAACGAAATGGAGAGAAGGGGCTTCTTGCTGCATGCAACGACATTTTCATTGTTACTTGATCAGCTGCAAGTGGAAGGTCAAGGCAGTCTTCTTTTTAATAAGGTTAAGAAGCTTATCCCAAAAAGTGAGTAGTCTGATTTAGGTGTTTCTCAATTGATGCCATTTATAGCGACCATATGTTGATAAATTGGCACTTCTTCGAACACTTATCTTGTCTCTTTAGTATGATGGTTTGTCTTGTTTATTTCGATTTTAGTACTTCTAATAATTAAACCCTTGTTTCAATTGTGATGTCTCACATTTTGTGAGTTTCAATACCTACATTCAACTTTCCGTCCAAATCTAACTGAAAGTTTTACTCTGTTTTGGTATCCAATATATAAAATTGCACTCAAATTCAGCTTTATTCTTAATGAAATGAGAACATTTTAGTTTTAGAAATATATTTTTTCCTTAACATGGCTATTATAAAAGAGAGATTAATTGTATTATAGCTGCAAAATCTTCATAAAGCTTTTGGAAAGAAAAAAGTATGTCTTTTGTATTAAGAGTAGGTCTTGTGTGAGACCGTCTCACGGATCCCATTCCGTGAGACGGGTAGGGTCGGATCGAAGTATTACATAATATATACAAAAGTATTACATGATATATATAAAAGTATTACCTCATATACATAAAGGTATTACATGATATTAAGTTATGTGATTTTTTCAAAAAGTATTACATGATATATATAAAAGTACTACCTAATACACACAAAAGTATTACATATTAAACAATTCACGCACGAGGAAGAAGAGCACCTGGGCGCCTAGCTAGGATCCGCACGTTTTTGTGTTGACCCGACCCGACCCAATTCGGGTCATTATCCCATAATACAAAAGTATTACTTGATATACATAAAAGTATTACTTAATACACATAAAAGTATTACATATTTTCTTATAGTCTGACTCAACTCAAAACACATTCTATAATACAAAGTATTACCTAATATACATAAAAGTATTACATAACACACACAAAAGTATTACATAATTTTTATGTTTGACCCGACCCTATCCGTCTCACGGAATGGGATCCGTGAGACGGTCTCACCCAAGACTTTGTCTTGTATTAATTGCATCAGTTTCAAAACATTTTTGAATCACGTAAATAGAATCTTATGTTTCTCCCCTTAGTAGTCTTATTACCTATAACACACAAACTAGAACACAGTTAATATATAATCATATGATCATTCAATCAAATGTACTCTATCAACTTATGGCTGCTATCGTAGATTATCAAATGTAGTATTTCCTATGCATTTCAAAAACACATGCATTTCCTATCCATTTCAAAAACACGTGCATATATATATAATACTACAATCCAAGTATCACTAATCAAAAATAATACTACAAAACTGCACTTATAAAAAGAAACAAATACAAAAATAAAATTACTTATAACACAGGGCTAGATTACGTAATTATTGTAAAAATAGTTCCGTAATTATTGGGTTACAGCAATTTGAATCTTATACAAATCAGTTTTCGCAATTAAGTTTTTTAACGTTTAAAATTTTGCAATTTTAGTCCTAAGTTAGCGGTTTTGTTGGAATTTTTTTATGAGAAGTTGCCAAATTGGCCATTTAACTATTAGGCATTGGTAATTTCAATCTCATACAAATTACATTATGAAGTTTCAAAACCTTTAATAAGTTGCAATTTTGGTCTCAAATTGGTGGTTTCAATGGAATTTTGTACCCAAACACACATTTAGTTACATATTTACATGTTACTGGGACATTCACTCACTCATTTAGTGCCATATTATTATGAAAGAATAATGAAAATTGAATTTCGGACGTTCACACGACTGACACATGCTAAATTTCGACAAAATCACCAATTTAGGACTAAAATTACAACATATGAAAGTTTTGGATTTAATTTCAAAAACAGATTCGTATAAGACTTAAATTGCCAAGATTTAATAATTACTAGACCATTTTTACTATGTTCATTTAAAATTGCAACCACCAACTTAGAACTAAGATTTCAAAAAATTAAAATTTATGGAAATTAATTGCAAAAATTGAAATAGTCAAGATCCAATGGTTACGGACCATATTTGCAATTTTCCCCTACTAAATCCATATCAAAAAATTAATGAAAATTAATCTATGCTATGAAAACCCTTTATAATAACGCTAAAATTTATATGCCCCATGGCACGGATCTTAACCCACCCAGTGCGTGGGCCGCTCCCACCCGCGCCCACGCGCCCACACCGCATGTCCACGTCGTGCGCAACTTCCTATATATAATGTATTATGTTCAGATATCACACATTTGCTCTTCAGGTATCACACATATACTTTATAGGTATCACATAGCTTATATATAATATATTATATTCAGGTATCACACATTTGCTCTTTAGGTATCACATATATACTCTTCAGGTACCACATAATGTATTATGTTCAGGTATCACACATTTTCTCTTTAGGTATCACACATTTACTCTTCAGGTATCACATATATACCTTCAAAGTATTACACAAGTATCTTTTAAGTATTACACATATTTCTTTCGAGTATTACATAAACACCTTATAGGTATTTGTATATGTTACTTCTAAATATTACACAAGTATCTTTTAAGTATCATACACATTACTTTCGGGTATTACATAAATACATTTTAGGTATTTGTATATGTTACTCTCAAGTATTACATAAATACCTTTTTGGAATTACACAAGTATCTTTTAAGTATCACACATATTACTTTCAAGTATTACATAAATACCTTATAGGTTTTTGTATAGGTATTACATAAATACCTTTTAGGTATTTGTATATGTTACTCTTAGGTATTACATAAATACTTTTTAGGTATTACACAAATATCTTTTAAGTGTCACACATATTACTTTCAGGTATTATATAAATATCGTATAGGTTTTTGTATATGTTACTCTCAGATATTATATAAATATCTTTCAGGTATTACATAAGTAACTTATAAGTATGATATTATAAAAATATCTTATAGGTGTTTGTATATGTTACTCTCGGGTATTATACTTTTCAGGTATTACACAAGTAGCTTATAAGTATCATACATATTTCTTTCAGGTATTACATATAAGTATCATACATATTTTTTTCAGGTATTACATAAATACCTTATAGGTATTTGTATATGTTACTCTCAGGTATTACATAAATACCTTTCAGGTATTACACAAATATCTTTGTAATGAGCTTAATATCCTCAAGGAAAATACTTCTAGGTTGCATTTAATTATTTCCAAAATCAAAATCAAAATTAACTTATTATTACAACAACGCATATAATTCAAGCTCAGTGGCATTATTGTTGTTAACTTGAAAAGCTAGCCCAATTTTAGATTAAAAAAAGGTGGGCAATGTTGTTATGATCATCGGCCTCCATTCCTTAACGTGCCTTTAATTGTATATATTTTATCATCATAATTATCATTGGTTGTAGTGTATTTGTGTTTTAATTGATTTAATTATCATTGTTATTTGTAGGAATGGACCTTGAGGGATTTTGAGGAAAATTAAGCTCAAAATGATCAAATTATGCTTAAAAAGTGAAGATGGATTTAATGGGCTTGAAGGAGGATTATTTCAAATGGGCTTAATGACTTGGAGGAAAAGAAAGGGACAAATAAGAGATTAATCTCTTATCTTTTTTGTATGGACTTTTATGTCCTTAGTATTTAGTTCTTTAGTTTCATTAGGTTTAGAAGCTATTTCATCATTCTATCATTCAACAATTCTCTACATACATTCTAGGTTTTCTCTCTCTAGTTTTTCTCTTGAAGATTTACATGGAGAAGATCAATCAAAGAATGAGTAGCTAAATTTCTCTCCGATTCAAGAGTCGTTTAATTCGATTGCTATCATTGTGAGGTTTTGTGCTTGATTTTATTTCTTGTTTTATTCAAGTATCTGTTGATTCATGATTTAATTCCATATAGTGATATATAGTTTGGGTTGATTTGACAATTAGATTTAAATTATATATTGCTAATGTTATCCATGAGTTCTCTTTTATATGTTGCTGGGATGTATGATTAATGAATGATTGGTACTTAGTAGCAATAGGTTGATTATTCTTTTGCTGGGATTGTGTAATTGCCTAATGAATCAACGGGACTAACGGAACCATAGACTTAGTAATTACAGCTATCTCGATTATTAGGTTCTAGGTTTATGTTTAGGTTTAATTGTTTTCATCGGAGCTTAATGCGGTTGTTGATTAATTTGGAAAGTGCGCCAATTAGTTAATAGCTAGTTTTGATTGGATGTTGAGTTCGATCAATTAAATTTGGAAAACATGGATTTCTCTACGGCTTCGTGTTTAATCTAAAGTTAAATGCTTGAATGTGCAAGAAGATATTTGTAGCCTATGATCGGTGATGCAATCGAATGTCGACATCCTTGAATCGGAACTTCGTGAGGTTAATCTCTCCCCTATTTCTTTTCATCATTCGTTGTTTATTTCATTCGTATTTTATTTGATGTTTTCTTAGTTTAGTTAGTTTAGCAGATATCGAAACCCCCCCTGTTCGTTTTATGCTCAAAAGAATTAAGCATTGTTTCTTGAGGATCGACCCTACTTGCCGTTATACTCATTCATTTGCTCATATCGGAGTAGGTTTTTATCTTTGATTGGTCTAACAAACCGATCATTCCTCACCAAAAAAATCCTCTCTCACTCTAAAATCTTCCAACTCTAGTGTGAGAAAACAAAAGGTCTCAATTTTTGTCGTTTTCGAAGCTTTCTCCGATAATCCATTTACATCTGATACAATTATACAAGCAAGCGTTGTTATTATTACGTGCACTCAGTTTTTGTTTTGGTGTCAGATTTTTTTTCCTTTTTCTTTTTTTAATTTTTGCGTGGATCGACGAAAATGTCGCTGAGGCCAAACGCAAGGACGGAGATCCGCCGTAATGGGTACAAGATGGCGGTGGACGTGGAGGAAGGGCAGCGCCGGAGGGAGGATAATATGGTGGAGATCCGAGGCCCTGTTCTTGAGCTCCGAGGTCAAGGGAGGAAGATGAGGAGAAAGAAGAAGAAGAAAAAGGAGAAGGGGGTGGTGCAGAAGAGAGAAGGGGTGGGGGAGGCACTGGGTGTAGTTGAAGAAAAAGAAAAATATAAAAAATATATATATAATAAAAAAGGATGGATCGGGTAGGATTGAGGGCACGGATCCCTGGGCACAAGAGAACTACTCTTCCACGGAGCTCAAGATTTGATGCAGTCCAATGTAAAGTGGGTTATAATGATAAATAGGATATCTAAATTGTTTCATATAATGGGCTCCGATAGATATCTCTCCCTTGTTGGCCCAAATCATACCTCTAAAATTGGGCCTATTTAATGGGTTACATATGAACCCAGCCCAATCTCCCATTAATCTCTTTGCACGTACCCAAACCAAATGTTAGAATAGTTAGCTGTCCAAATCAAAAGCGTAATATTGTACAACTCTTTACTGATCTATAATAAATACTAATATAATCATAGTGAACAAAATCTTTCCCACGGACATTTATACTCGAAGAAACCTTAAAAAAAAAAAAAAAGAACACATTGGAGGGTTTTCCAACATGGGCATTCCAATGTTCAAGTTAGTCAATAGAAGATGCATTATCAGAAAGAATAATCATGATAATCTTGAAAACCTTAGATGATCAGTCATGCATGAGTGTATGTGTATAGCTATAGACTATAAGATACCTTTTATAAGTCAATATCAGTATAAAGTTAATTTTAAGTTTTATTTTGTTTTGTGTTTTTTATATTTTAATTTTATTTTTGTTGGATATTTAAAATAATATTTTCTTATCCAAATATTTTCATAATTATTGTGGTGATCAAATCTTGTCTAATTTAAATGATTGGTTAACTTGTCTCGCCTGTGATGGATCGACTCATCAAAAGTTTGTGGTAGATTCAGTCTCAGGTCCTTATTAAAGACAATATTTGTAAGATCAAAATGACCATTGACATGAAAGAGACACATGTGAAGTGCTAAACGTGTGATGCGGGTAATGTTTGATGTATTTTTTTTTTATGAACTTTTAGTGTATATATGTAAATGATTGATAGGTATTCAAAACAATAGTAATGTATAGAGTGATGCAAGAGTGATCTGGTTCAGGCCAAATGCTCAATAGTGATACAATGGAAAATTAAATATGATGTGCATAATGTCAATATTGGAGACTTGAATTTTGGCTAACATTCAAAAGCATGACCTTTTTTTCCCGTAAAAAAGAAGTATTGGATTTGGCTTAGCTAACTGGTAATTAGAAAGCGACAATGTAACTTTTTCTATGTAATATGCAGTGTGACTTTCCGAATATCAACCCAAAATGTAATTCAAGACAACAAATTAAAAAAGAAAGCTTTCTGTTAACTTTGTATTTGGAGTTTGATTGGATGATTGTTTGATGCATTTGCATAATTTTGTTAATGAAATTAGCTTAAATCACTTGTTTGGAAAGAGGCATACTTTGCGATTTTTTGTAGGTTTTTTACGTGTGTAATATGAAGTATGATCTATTATAGGCCATGAGACTTGATTGAGCAATTGGAGAAGTGAATTGATGAAGAAAGGGTCAAGTCTGGAGGCTTAGAAATGAAGAAATATAGAAGACATGAAAATTGGTTCAAACAGAGTGCCCGGCCCGTGTGATGGCTCATGGATGAGGCCTAGCCCATGGTCATAGTGGAATACAATGTTTTTAGAGAGACTGAAATGCAATCAATGGTTTGGTTGTGTCCAACATTTCATGTGCGGTTTTTTATTTCAAGACGAATTTAATAACTTCTCCACATATAAATAGTTGTCTTGGTCAATATTTACAGAACTTTTGTCCTATTCATTATTCTTAGAGCAAGATTCATAATTTAGTGCGAAAAATATAAAGATTAATTTGAACTACAAAGGAAAAATAGAGTTATTTGAACTATACAATATTTAGATTGTAGTGAGATTAGCCCCAATAGACAATTAACTCTAACAAACTTGTAATCACAATTTAATAGAAATAAATTCAAATTCATAAAAGATAAGAGTAGAAATTACATGTGCTTAGACCCGAGCGAACACAACGCATTATTAGCAGCAGCACTACATTATGAATTTTATGATGAAATTAAATCAGATAATACATAAAATAAACAATATATGATTTTCAAACAAATGCATCCTTTGACAACAATAGTGGTGTCATCATACTTTTAAACCACAGAAACATTAAAACAATACAAGTTGGCTTCTTGCAACTTATCTACTCATCCCTCCTTGCACAACTGGGGCCATATTTGCCCCTCCTTGACCTTGTCTCTCAACATTCCCTTGCCATCCTACACCATTTTTTACAATTAGAGATATGAACATTTTTTTTAAATCAACAATTTTACTCTAAACCAACTTTTAATATTCCAAAAAATTACCTAGAGACATGTCAAATCTACGGTGTTTGAGCTCTCGATACTCCTGGCATAACGCGCATGGTTCGCAACAAAAGTGGAGGAGACAATCATTACAAGGGCTTTCGGGCAACATGTACTGCGTTCTCATCTTTTTACGATACAAATATGAGTAGAAGCAAGAACATCCCGTGACCACTCCTAGTAAGGCATATAGTCCACCACTTGCTCCACGTGCTACAATCAAATTTAACAATTATATATGATCATGTTATTACAAGTTAATTATGGAAGAATTTGAAAAAAAATAAGACTAAATAATTATTAAGCTTTTACTTACAAGTGGATCCTCTGTCTACAATATCAGCAATCTGTCCGAAAGTTATGCAGGGGCACCAAGTACCAGGGACGGAGCTAGGATTTGTTAACGAGGGGGGCGAAATATTTTTTTTGGGATATTTATCAAAGTTTTTGAAATTTGAAGGGGGCGAAATCCGTATTTTTAACTACAATTACATTGTACATGTATATACGAGTAGTTCGGTCGAAAAATTTGAGGGGGGCGGCCACCGCCGCCAGTCCCCCCTAGCTCCGTCTCTGGCACCAACATGTTAAGCAACCTGTCAAAATTGAAACGAAAATTATGAACACTGTTAATAATTATATGCGCAATTATTTAATACTTATAACAAGATTGAGATGTGGGCATGCAGTCTGGAACATCGGAGCCACAATCACAGAGGCCGGTGGACCAAGGGGCCGGAGCGCCGCCATGATCATGCGGCGGAGGTGGTTGGATGTCCTGATAGTTACCGGGCGGGGCCACCTGCATGCCGTTGGGCGGTTGCTGGTGGCCGCCGTATGCCGATGGCGCTGTGGGTGGTGTAGATTTTGGCTTAGAATAGTCCATGGTTCTGATTTTTATGAAAACATAATTATGAGTCTATTTATAGAGTTTTTGAGTATGGAATCAATTGACGTTATCTTAATTTGAATAGTGGGCCCCCCTAAAAGAATAATCGCCAAAACTTATATGCCCCAACCCGATCCGGCAGGTGGGCCGCTCCCAAAAAAGATGTTCAACCTGATATCATCACCTACCCTGCCTTGATTGACCAATATTGTTTACTTGGGAAAATGAAGAAAGCGAGAAAAGTTTTCAATTCAGCAATGGATTAATTGTCTAATACCTGCAAAATTTGTATTCATAGCTTTTGAAAAGAAAAAAAGTATATCTTATTGGGTTGTCAAGATTGAAGTTGAATTTTCTCATATTTATTACATTCAATCAAACACTTATTATTGTTATACTAAGTTCTTCAGAGTATGTATGTCCGTCGATGCAACGGCTTCTTTTGCGAGCATTTTTGTTTATCAGTTTCGCACCTCAGTAGTCTTATTACCTGTCCAAAAAATGGAACACAATCAATACACAATCTCATGATTATTCAATCAAATATACTCTATCAACTTATAGCTGTTATTGGAGTATATCAAATGCAGCATATCCTATGAATTTCACAAACGCATATATAGTCTATAGATATGTATATTTTGTACATATATGGTTGGTGAATACTACTACTGATAAAACTCACTAAGCAAAAAATATTACAAGACTATAACAATAAAAAAACTCCATTTATTAAAAAAAAAAATACTAGAACATAGAACGAGCGAAACTAAGTAAATGAGAAAATTGTAAAAATAGTTTCCTAATTGTTGAGTTTTTGCAAGTTCAATCCTTTATAAATCAGTTCTCGTGATCAAGTTCTATAATTTTACAATTTTAGTACTAAATTGATGGTTTTGTTGAAATTTTACGAGAAGATTGCAAAAATGACACGTAACTATTGAATTTTGACAATTTCAATCACATACAAATTAGTTTTTGCAATAAATTTCAGAAAACATTTAATATATTACAATTGTGGCCTGAATGGGTGGTTTTACCAAAATTCTGCATATATTGCTCACGTGAGTGCCCGAAATTTAGTTTTCCTCGCTACAATAATGATGCGACTTTGTGTGACGAGTGGACTTGGGTCCCATCGCCATATGAAGCATCATGTCATTAAAATAGTGTTGGAATTGACAAAATTGATTCACATGAGACTAAATTTGCCAATACCCAATAATTACGGGACTATTTATTCAATTTTTTTATAAAATCCTGATCATCAATTTAGGACTAAAGTTGCAAAATTTTAAAACTTATGAGACTTATTTGCAAAAATTGACTAGTATAAGATTAAAATTGCCAAAATCCAAAACAAATTTTGCAATTTCCCCCTATTAAATCCATATCCAGAATTCGCAATGAAATTTAAGGTATGGCCCCCTTCATAATAAAACGACATTTCATGTATGATTGACCTATTTCTTCCATTTTTATTATTTTTACTTAATTATTTATACAAATTTGTGTAAGGATTTTGTTAACCAAAACGAGTGAAGTATTTCTTTTATGATATCTTTATGGAGACATTTTCAACTCATAAATGTTTTATTAATGGAGGAATCTTGTTGCTAGAACAACCATGATCGGATTGCGAAATTAGATTGGATGGGGCACTTCACACATTTTATGAAAAAATTAAATGATAACGAAACCAAGAAATATCATTTAATCATAGATATTGTTTCTGAGGGAAACTTTATTTTATATATATATTATTTTTTAGTTAATGATAGTTCATTACTAACTTTTTAGTACAATAAAATATTTCGAAAAGAAAATGGAAAACGACACACACATAAAAAAATAATAATAATAATAAAAACGAGCAAAAAATCCGTCAACGTTTATCAGCAATACTTAATTTTCTTTCCTTCCAAAATTCTACTCTTTTCTCAACAATCAGCATTTTTCTCTTCAATAAACGAGTATGAGGTTGAATCGCGCTGCAATGATTTGTCGAGGAATTGTTTCCAATTCTTCATCTAATTCAACTGCTATTACGATTTTTTCTTTACACTATCACCAGAATAGAAACTTTTCCGCCAAACCCAGATTCGATATTGGCTGTGTTGGTGAGCCAGATGATGCTATTGATTTGTTTAATCAAATGGTGAGAATGAGGCCCCACCCATCTGTTGTTGATTTCTGTAAATTGTTAACTGTGGTTGTGAAGATGAAGCAATACACTGTTGCCCTCTTTCTGTTCGACAAAATGCTTCTTCACAATGCTCCTTTGAATCACTTCACCCTGAGTATTGTGATTGATTGCTATTGCCATGTGAATCGAGTTGACTATGGGTTCTCAATCTTAGGTAGCTTTTTCAAGCGTGGCCACACACCTACTATTGTTACCTTCACCAATCTGCTCAAAGGGCTTTTCTTGGAAGGAAAGGTAGCTGAGGCGGAGAAACTATTCAAGAAGTTGTTGAGAGAAAAACCATGTGAGTTTAATGAAGTTACATATCTTGTTGTGATAAATGGGTTGTGCAAAGCTGGGCATACTCTCACTGCCTATCATTTGCTCAGATTGTTGGAGAAACAAAAATGCAAACCTGATATCTTCTCTTACAACACAATTATTGATAGTCTTTTCAAGGTTCGTCTGGTTGATGAGGCTATCCAACTCTTCTCGGAATTGAGTGAGAAGGGTATTTCGCCCGATGTTGTAACGTATAGCTCAATTATTCATGGCTTGTGTAGTTTAAGTAGATGGAAAGAGGTTGAAGACTTATTAAGTAAGATGATTGCTCAGAAGATCTATCCCAATGTTGTCACTTGTAACATATTAATGGATGGTTATTGCAAGGAAGGAAAGATGAACGATGCTGAGGATGTCTTGAAAATTATGATGCAAATAAATGTTCAACCTGATATCATCAGTTACAATGCCTTAATTGATGGATATTGTTTGTTGGGTAAAATGAAGGAAGCGAGAAAAGTTTTCAATTCAGCAGTCAATTCAGGACTCAAGACTAATGTTGTAACCTATTGTAGTTTGATGAATGGGTATTGCACAAAGGGAAATGTGAATGAAGCTTGGAGTCTTTTTCTTGAAATTCCTCGCAGAGGTTTAAAGCATACAGTGGTTACTTACACCACCATGCTTAAGGGATTATTTCGTGAAGGCAGATGTGCAGAAGGCTTGAAACTTTTCGAAGAAATGCAAGCTCGACAATTGTCTCCTAATATAATGACTTATACTATCTTGTTAGATGGCTTGTGCAGAGCTCATAAAACAACTGAAGCATTGTCGTTTCTACACATGATGGAAGATAAAGGTGTTAGTCCCAATATAGTAACATATAGTACCCTGATTGATGGGCTGTGCAAGGAGAAAAAGCATGGCATGGCCAAGAATCTTTTCGACCAACTTCCATCCAAAGGTTTGCAGCCAAATGTTGTTACCTATACCATCCTTATTGGTGCACTTTGTAAAGAAGGTAAAACACAAGAGGCTGAGGAATTGCTTATGGAAATGGAAAAAAGTGGTTGCTTGGCGGATAGTGCAACCTACAATGTTTATATGCAGGGGTTGCTTAAAAGGAACGCGTCTTGTGATGTAATTCCAGTCCTGGACGAAATGGAGAGACGGGGCATTTTTCTGCATGCAACGACATTTTCATTGTTACTTGATCAGCTGCAAGCGGAAGGTCAAGGCAGTCTTCTTTTTAATAAGGTTAAGAAGCTTATCCCAAAAAGTGAGTAGTCTGATTTAGGTGTTTCAAAATTGATGCCATTTATAGCGACCATATGTTGATAAATTGACACTGCTCTTGGAACACTTATCTAGTCTCTTTAGTATGATGTTTTGTCTTGTTTATTTCGATTTTGGTACTTCTAATAATTAAACCCTTATTTCAATTGTGATGTCTCACATTTTGTGAGTTTCAATATTTAACTTTCCGTCCAAATCTAACTGAAAGTTTTACTCTGTTTTGGTATCCAATATTTGAAATTGCACTCAAATTCAGCTTTATTATTAATGAAATGAGAACATTTTAGTTATAGAAATATATTTTTTCCTTAACATGGCTATTATAAAAGAGAGATTAATTGTATTATAGCTGCAAAATCGTCATAAAGCTTTTGGAAAGGAAAAAGTATGTCTTTTGTATTAA
Organism: Scutellaria minor; assembly: GCA_954870855.1. Lineage (NCBI taxonomy): Eukaryota > Viridiplantae > Streptophyta > Magnoliopsida > Lamiales > Lamiaceae > Scutellaria > Scutellaria minor. The sequence goes on from OX940725.1 coordinate 2,522,647, forward strand.
TTGCATCAGTTTCAAAACATTTTTGAATCACGTAAATAGAATCGTATGTTTCTAATCTCCCCTTAGTAGTCTTATCACCTATAACACACAAAATAGAACACAGTTAATATATAATCATATGATCATTCAATCAAATATACTCTACCTATAACACACAAAATAGAACACAGTTAATATATAATCATATGATCATTCAATCAAATATACTCTATCAACTTATGGCTGCTATCGTAGTTTATCAAATGTAGTATTTCCTATGCATTTCAAAAACACATGCATATATATATATATATATATATATATATATATATATATATATATATAATTACTTATAAGTTATAGCACAGGGCTAGCTTACAGCCATTAAGTAAATGGGAAAATTGTAAAAATAGTTCCGTAATTATTGGGTTACGGCAATTTGAATCTTATACAAATCAGTTTTCGCAATTAAGTATTATAACTTTTAAAATTTTGCAATTTTAGTCCTATGTTAGCCGTTTTGTTAGAATTTTTTATGAGAAGTTGCCAAATTGGCCATTTAACTATTAGGCATTGGTAATTTCAATCGCATACAAATTATATTATGAAGTTCCAAAACCTTTAATAAGTTGCAATTCTGGTCTCAAATCGGTGGTTTCGATGGAATTTTGTACCCAAACACACATTTAGTTACATATTTACATGTTACTTGGATGTTCACTTACCTTATTTAGTGCTATGTTATTATGAAAGAGTCATGAAAATTGAATTTCGGACATTCATACAACTGACACATGCTAAAATTTGACAAAATCACCAATTTAGGACTAGAATTACAACATATGAAAGTTGTGGATTTAATTTCAAAAACAGATTCGTATAAGACTTAAATTGCCAAGATTCAATAATTACTAGACCATTTTTACTATTTTCATTTAAAATTGCAACCACCAACTTAGAACTAAGATCCAATGGTTACGGACCATTTTTGCAATTTCCCCCCTGCTAAATCCATATCAAAAAATTAATGAAAATTAATTTATGGTATGAAAACCCTTTACAATAAAATGTCATTTCATCTACGCTTTTATTAATCCGTTTGCAATTTATCTCCCATATGAACTCAAGCCCTTCTTTCACTTTTTCTCCTTGCAAAATTCTCAGCATTTTCTCTTCAATAAACGAGTATGAGGTTGAATCATGCTGCGATGGTTTGTCGAGGAATTGTTTCCAATTCTTCATCTAATTCAACTGCTTTTTACAATTTCTTCTCTGCACTATCACCAGAACCCAGATTCAATTTCCCCCAAACCCAGATTCATTTCGGCAGTGTTGGTGATCCGGATGATGCTATTGCTTTGTTTCATCAAATGGTGAAAATGACGCCTCACCCATCTGTTGTTGATTTCTGTAAATTGCTAACTACGGTTATGAAGATGAAACAATACTCTGTTGCCCTCTTTCTGTTCGACAAAATGCTTCTTCACAATGCTCCTTTAGATCACTTCACCCTTAATATTGCGATTGACTGCTTTTGCCTTTGTGAATCAAGTTGATTATGGGTTTGCAATCTTAAGTAGCTTTTTCAAGCGTGGCCACGCACCTGATATTGTTACCTTCAACACTCTAATCAAAGGACTATTCTTGAAAGGAAAGGTCGTTGAGGCGGAAAAACTATTCAGGAAGTTGTTGAGAGAAAAAATATGTGATTTTGATGAAATTACACATCTTATAGTGATAAATGGGTTGTGTAAAGCTGGGCATGCTCTCACCGCCTCTCATTTGCTCGGATTGTTGGAGAAACAAAATTGCAAACCTAATATCACTTCTTATAACACAATAATTGATAGTCTTTTCAAGGGTCGTATGGTTGATGATGCTATCCAAGTCTTCTCGAAATTGATAGAGAAGGGCATTTGGCCCAATGTTGTAACGTATAGCTCAATGATTCATGGCTTGTGTTGTTTCAGTAGATGGAAAGAGGCAGAGGTCTTATTTAGTAAAATGATTGCTCAGAATCTCTCCCAATGTGGTAACTTGTAGCATATTAGTGGATGCCTACTGCAAGCAACGAAAAGTCAAAGAAGCTGAGGATATATTAAATTTGATGCTAAAAAACAGATGTTCAACCTGATATCATCACTTACACTGCCTTGATTGACGGATATTGTTTACTTGGGAAAATGAAGAAAGCGAGAAAGTTTTCAATTCAGCAATGGATCCGGGACTCAAGCCTGATGTTGTAACCTATTGCAGTTTGATGAATGGGTATTGCTCAAAGGGAAATGTGAAGAAAGCTTGGAATCTTTTTCTTGAAATTCCTCGCAGAGGTTTAAAGCATACGGTGGTTACTTACAACACTATGCTAAAGGGTTTATTTCTTGATGGTAGATGTGCTGATAGCTTGAAACTTTTCAGAGAAATGCAAGCTCGACATTTATCTCCTAACATAATCACTTATAGTACCTTGTTGGATGGCTTGTGCCGAGCTTAGCTTACAACGAAAGCATTTTCGTTTCTATACATGATGGAACCTGAAGGTGTTAGTCCCGATATAGTAATATACAGTACCCTCATTGAGGGGTTGTGCAAGGAGAAAAGGCTTGACATGGCCAAGAATCTTTTCGACCTTTAACATCCTTATTGGTGCACTTTGTAAAGAGGGTCGAATACAGGAGGCTAGGGAATTGCTGATGAAAATGGAGAAAAGTGGTTGTTTGCCTGATAGTGTGACACTGTGACTTACAATGTTTTTATCTAGAAATGAGTCCCATAATGCAATTCCAATGTTGGAGGAAATGGAGAGAAGGGGCTTCGTGCTTGATGCAACTACGTTTCCTTTGTCTAAACATGTCTTGCTTCTCTACCTCATAATGGGTCCAAGCCATTTTTTTGAGCTCGTTTTTTTTTTTTTATCTATGTTGTCTGATACAATATATAATATATCATACTCATTAGATAACGGATAAAATCAATTGTTTAAGTGTTTTTCTTGTACTGTTGCCAACTTATTCTATAACTTAATAGATTTAAAATATTGGGAAAAAAAGATTTTTGGTCCTCTAAGTTTAGCTCATTGAATATTTCATCCTTTATTTTAACATTTTGATTTTTAGTTCATTATGTTTAAGAAATATCACTTTTTAGTCTTCTAACCTGTTATAGTAGGTAAAACTTATTTTTTATTTATATTTAATTTTAACATTTTTTTAATTGAGAAAACACTATTTTTTTACAATACAATTTTGTATCCTTCATCTAACATACCTAAATTAATATTAACAAATAAAAAAATATTTTTCATCTCGATATGTGGGTTATAGTTTTGTTATTAATTATTAGTATTAATAATTTGGGCATCCCGAACTTACTTTTTTTTTAATTGAGAGAACATTTTTGTAAATCACAAATTTGTATTCTTCGTCTAACATGCTTAAATCACGATACGTGGGTTAGAGTTTTGTTATTGATTATTAATATTAATAATTTCGACATTCCGAACTTATTGTTTTTTTAATTAAGAGAACACTAATTTTTTTTACCTATTATAATAGGTAAGAGGACTAAAAATGATAATTCATAAATATAGAGGACTAAAAATCAAAAAGTGAAAGATAAAAGATGAATAATCTAATGAGGTAAACTTAGAAGATCAAAAAATATTTTTTATTATTAATATTTATTTAGTGTTCTCTCAATTAAAAATAATATTTTTTTGTATCAAAAATGAATTTTAATTAAAAAAATAAATTTTTTACCTATTATAGTAGGTAAGAGGACTAAAAAATGATAATTCGTAAACATAGAGGATTAAAAATCAAAAAGTGAAAGATAAAAAATGATTAATCTAATGAGGTAAACTTAGAGGATAAAAAAACCTTTTTTTTCCCTAAAATATTTCAAAAGCAACAACAGTTAAGTTAGGCACTAGATTAATCCTGTTGAGAATGTAGTATGAACAATATGAACTATATTTCGAAGACTTACAATTGATATACCTTAAACCACATTACATTGTAATAAAATGTAATATTTACCTCCTCAGACAAATACAATCAAGATTAATTTTTAAAAAAAAATCTTTAATTTTTGTTTTTCCATTTCACATTTATTATGACTAATTAATTAGAAATTTAATAAAAGAGCCTAAGTTAGGTCGTGTAAGTGTGTCATAGAGGTCCAAAACAGGAAATATGGAAAACTCTACCAAACAAAAGAAAAGTATCAAACTAGATGTAAGCCAAACAACAAATCCATATATACAAAAGATGAGGAAATAAAAGGAAAGTATCCCACTCTCAAAGACATTCACTTAACAAAAAATCAAACAATGCAAACAAGTTTTTAAAAAAATGCACACCAACAAACTACTCTAATAAAACAGAAGAAAAAATAAATCTGTAACAAATAAATTTGTTACTTACAAACGACCCAACAATTCAAATTTTGGTTCAATTAATGCTATGTAACTTAGAAATGACTCGTTTACAAGAAAGAAGAACCACACAAGTACAACTCATGAGTCAAATTAGTCAATAAGGAACTTATTAGGGTGCGTCCACAATGAGGGTCTGCAAATAAACAAACTTACAATTACAGAAGAGAAGAGAAAGATTGTGTGCTATTGACAATTATTAGTTTATAATGACTTGTTTTAATATTAAATTTAAATAAAGTGGTACTATATATTTATTTATTTTTTATATTTTGTTATTTTAAATTGTAAAATTCTAAATCTCCAAAATTCGAACTGCTCCGATACGTTATACCCAAATTTCCAAAGGAACCAAACCGATTTGTTGGAGCAATTGTAGAGAAATTATTTTAAATTTCTCCTAAAATCTTCAAACTATGGAGTGATTTCAAAAATTCTCCTATCCCCATTTTGATGCGGACCATGCCCACCCTTAAGTTTAAGTGAACAACACACTTAAACAAGTGGACAGTCAAGGGAAGAAAAAAACACAAGATATAGTAAAATAATAGCATTTATAAATAATATAGCAAAGTGTAAAAACACATATACATGGGATGAATTTTAGTTTTTCAGCCTAAAAAAATATGTATATATATAGACACAATAAATTTTTATTGTTAACCTCTAGGAGGTTGGGAAGCTAGGAGGATTGCATCATCGTAGTTTATCTTCTCTAAGGACCGATTCTGATATTTTGGGGGCCCATGACAAAATAGAAAAAAATGAGTCATATGAAGAAAAAATAAATATTTTTACTTAAATGAAAAATATAATTTGAAAATCTGAAAATAAGAACAAAAAAGAATTTGCATTCAAAAAGTTGTAAATTCAATATGCTCCTTTATCCATTTAGAATGTTTATGCAACACCTACAAACATAAAAACAAAATTAAGTTTCAAATATCATTTAAAATATTTATAACTTCTAGCATTTTGAGAAGAAAAATCATAAATAAAGTTTTCAAGTTCAAATTTTCCATCATCTCATGTTCTATGCGCTATCCATTTAATCTTTCTTGAGTCATAGTTGAAGGCAAAGAAGATTTTATCAATTTTAATTTTGAAAAACTTCAATCTAGTGATACTACAGTAACCAGTATAATTAGCAAAACTTTATAGGGAATGAAAATATTAGTAAAACAATCCAAAGTCTGTACAAACTCAAGAACATGAATAGTTTATATTGTTTTTGTTAGTAAACATGTTTGTAATACTTGTAATTCAAAAAATAAACCATCATCAATATCATATTTGTCGATATGTGTAAGAGCAACTTAACGATTAACACAACACTTATGCAATCTCTTTTATCATCTAATAAAAGTCATTTTTTAGATTAAACAAAAAACCAGAAAATATTTTCGAATACTTCAATTTGTTCAAATTATAGTTGACATAGCTATTTCATCTTCATGACAATCTTTATCAAATTGTTTCTTCTTATGAGTTTTATGTTTTTAAAAAAAATATAGGATCAATTACATGGTATATTGGGCCAAATATAATAAATATGTTATAACTATATAAATCTAGTGTTGGATGAAAATTTAAGATCCCTTGTAAAATGGAGCCCTAAACCGTCAACTTTCTCACCTAACTCAAGATCGGTCCTGTTTTCTCTTTAATATTATATTAATATTAAATTTTGATCCTGAATTCCATATTAGAGATGAAAATTCAGTCAATAGATGATAACAAATCTCTACAAATTAGAGACTAGACTAATGATTTCTTAGAATCCGTCACTAATATAGTTTGATACAAATATTTTAATGAATTTTAATTTGTGATAATGACATTTCCACTTACCTTTCACCATACATGAATTTTTCGGATTTTTTTCGCCACACACTCCATGTAATATGTGTTTCTCCACCAATTCATATATTTGAGGATTATTTTCTTAATTAGGAATTTCAGCACATACAAACTTATTAAACTGGTTAACTGCATGAATTTTATATTTGCCTTTTATAATTATAAGTAGATGAACATGTGGTAGTCTCTTTTCTGAAATTTGACCACATGAAAATGTGCAACAATTTTTCCGAATATTTGTTTCTTAAATAATTGATCTTTAAAGTCCTGCAATTTTGCTCGGAAAAATCTCACAAATTAATCTGGACGATCTTGAGCTTTTTGACATTTATATAGATTTTCTCGTATTTTTATCCAATCATGATTGAAAGTCATGGTGATAAAAGTAAGCCATAAATTCTTGATCTACAATTTAAATCCAAGAAGGTTAAATAATAATAAATTGAGATAAAATAAAAAGTTAAAAAAATTCAATTCAAACAAAGAATTAAAATAGGTGTTATGGTTGTCTCCAATTCTTGGATCGATATCAATTTCACTCGTCTCAACAATTAACATCGCCACTTTTCTTTGATTATATTTCAAAAAAAAAAAAAAGAGTTAGTAATTTTTTTTGGAAATAATTTGCAATTTGTATGCAACATATATAAACATACATTGATCATGTAGTAAGATTGCTATATCTTGGTGAACTATAGGATTCGGACCAAACTCCATAATAATATAATATAACATATTCAGAAATAATTCAAACGTAGGGTTTATTTATTAACTATGTTAATTGAGAGGGAAAAAGACTATTCTGAGACATAAATATATTCTCAATTTTCTTTCAAAGTTTCAACTTTCTTTTTATAAATGGGAAGAAGTACTCGTAGTCAACACTCAAACCCCTTAGTGACAGAGTTTTCATTTTTTTTTATCAAATAATAAAAAAGTAAATAGAGTCAGTAAAGTAAAATCTATCCAGTAATGTTCTAAAACACTGATTAATTAAATATTCACAAAAATAATATTTTATTTCATATCTTGAATTTTCAAATATTTTAATATATTTTTACAATGTAAAGCGATAAATCACACGATATTGCACTTAAAAAAATCAGGAGAATCTTCTGATAATGGAGTGCAAGACAACTAAAAACTTCTCTAAATCTCAAGGACAACCAAGACATATTAACATAAAATCCTTGCTACAAAGAGAAAAGTTTTGTGGAGTATGCAATATGATTATAATCGCACGAAAAAGATTAGAATTAGTTTAGAAATGTCAAAATTCCAAATCAAAAAATAAAATAATTCCAAATTTACCCTTATGAATTAAAAAACAAAAAAAAAAAGTGAAATCCTCCATTTTCCTTCTCTCCTTCCATCTTCTTCTCCCTTTTTTTTTTCTTTCATTTCTCAAATTTGTAAGGGGATAACGTATGAAAAATCATTATATGAGTTAACAAAATATATAATAATCGTGTCAAATCGTGTAAAAAGAACGAAAAAATGGATCAAATCTAAGGACTCGTTCGACCCTGGTTGGTCAAACAAAAAATGGTGTGTTCGACCACCAAGCATCGAACACACTATAACATGTTTGACGTCTAGTGGCCGAACACACCTCTGTGTGTTCGACCAACTAGGGTAGAACGGAGCCTCAAATTTGATCCTTTTTTTTCCTTCTTTTTATACAATTTCTACATGATTTTCACACGTTTTTTTTTTTTTGCATATTTAGTTGACCAAATAAATGATTTTCATTATATTATAGTGTTATTTCTCAAAATTTGAAGAAAAAAAAAATTGAGGCTCCATTCGATCATGGTTGGTCAAACACACAGAGGTGTGTTCGGCCACCAGACATCGAATACACTATAGTATGTTCGACGTCTTGTGGCCGAACACATATCTGTGTGTTCGACCAACCAAGATCGAATGTGGCTCATATTTGATTCATTTTTTTCATTCTTTTTACACGATTTCTATATGATTTTCATACGATTTTTACATATTTATTTGATCCAATAAATGATTTTCATTAAATTATGATGTTATTTCTTAAAATTTAAATGAAAAAAAATTAGAAAAATGAAAGGAAAAAAAGAGAGAAAGGAGGACGGGGGAAGAGGAGGGATGGAAAGGATTTTGAATTTTTTTATTTTAAAGGTATAATTGAAATTTAATTAAATTTTTATTTTTTTAATCTAAATATAAAATGACAAAATCTTTTTAGAAAATCTTGGGGGTGTGGATAGCGGGCCTAGGTAAAATCATTTGCATTTATCTCCCAAATCTGAAGCCATATCAAAGTCCCTCTCACTCTCATTTTACATTTTTCAGAAATTCTAATCTTTCACACAAATTTTCTCCTCAATAAACAAATTGTTTCCTTGATGAGGTTGAATCACGCTACCACCATTTTTAAAGGAATTGTTTCCAATTCTTCTTTTAATTCAATTACATGTACTGTTTCTTCTCTGCATTACCAGCAGAATAGTAGATGCTTTTCCGCCAAACCCAGATTCGATTTCGGCCGCGTTCGTGATCCGGATGATGCTATTGCTTTGTTTCATCAAATGGTGAGAATTAGGCCTCGCCCATCTGTTGTTGATTTCGGTAAACTGCTAACTGCTGTTGTGAAGATGAAACAATACTATGTTGCCCTCTATCTGTTCGATAAAATGCTTATAAAGAATGCTCCTTTAAATCACTTCACCCTCAATAATGTTATTAATTGTTTATGCCCTGTGGGTCGGGTTGATTATGGGTTTGCAATTTTAAGTAGCTTTTTTAAGCGTGGCCACACACCTGACATTGTTACCTTCTCCACTCTGCTCAAAGGGCTTTTCTTGGAAGGAAAGGTCGCCGAGGCGGAGAAACTATTCAAGAAGTTGTTGAGAGAAAAAATATGTGAGTTTGATGAAATTACATGTCTTATTGTGATAAATGGATTGTGCAAAGCTGGGCATACTCTCACTGCCTATCATTTGCTTAGATTGTTGGAGAAACAAAAATGCAAACCTGATATCTTCTCTTACAGCACAATTATTGATAGTCTTTTCAAGGTTTGTATGGTTGATGAGGCTATACAACTCTTCTCGGAATTGAATGAGAAGGGTATTTCGCCCGATGTTGTAACGTATAGCTCAATGATTCATGGCTTGTGTAGTTTAAGTAGATGGAAAGAGGTTGAAGACTTATTAAGTAAGATGATTGCTCAGAAGATCTATCCCGATGTTATCACTTGTAGCATATTAATGGATGGTTATTGCAAGGAAGGAAAGGTGAAAGATGCTGAGGATGTCTTGAAAATTATGATGCAAATAAATGTTCAACTTGATATCATCACTTACAATACCTTGATTGATGGATATTGTTTGTTGGGGAAAATGAAGGAAGTGAGAAAAGTTTTCAATTCAGCAGTCAATTCAGGACTCAAGCCTAATGTTGTAACCTATAATAGTTTGATGAATGGGTATTGCACAAAGGGAAATGTGAATGAAGCTTGGAGTCTTTTTCTTGAAATTCCTCGCAAAGGTTTAAAGTACACAGTGGTTACTTACAACACCATGCTAAAGGGGTTGTTTCGTGAAGGCAGATGTGCTGATGGCTTGAAACTTTTCAAGGAAATGCAAGCTCGACAATTATCTCCTGATATAATAACTTTTAATATTTTGTTAGTTGGCTTATGCAAAGTTCAGAATACAACAGAAGCGTCTTCTTTTCTAAACATGATGAAAGATCAAGGTGTTACTCCGGATATAATAACATACAATACCCTGATTGAGGGGCTGTGCAAGGATAAAAAGCTTGACATGGCTAAGAATCTTTTCGCCCAACTTCCGTCCAAAGGTTTGCAGCCTGATGTCATTACCTTTAACATCCTTATTGGTGCACTTTGTAAAGAAGGTCAAACACAGGAGGCTGAGGAATTGCTGATGAAAATGGAAGAAAGTGGTTGCTTGCCTGATAGTGCAACCTACAATGTTTAAATGCAGGGGTTACTCTACAGGAATGCGTCGCATAATGTTATTTCAATCTTGGACGAAATGGAGAGACGTGGCTTCTTGCTGGATGCAACCGCATTTTCATTGTTACTTGATCAGCTGCAAGCAGAAGGTCAAGGCAGTCTTCTCTTTAATATTGTTAAAAAGGTCATCCCAAAGAAATAATAATTGTCTGATATAGGTGTTTCCATGTCCTCTGGTTGATGAGTTTTTTCTGTTGATGCCATTTCAGTGACCATTGTGTTGATGAATTGGCACTGCACTTGGAAAATTTATATTCTCTTTAGTATGAATTTTTGTGTTTGTTTTTAGTATTTCTACTTTGAAAGCTGAAAGATTGAAGCCAAAGATTCATAGAATCTTTGATGTTCTGCAAAAATCGCCACACAAATGACAAAAATAACAAGTTCATAAACTTTACAAAATTAATGATATTAAAATCAAGAAATATTATTTTATCATATATGTGTATATATTTATTAAGGAAAAGGAAAAAGAAAAGGTAAAAAATAGGCAAAAGGGTCCGGCTATTCACACCCTCATAAACTTCTAAACACATCCCATCTTTTTTATATTTGATTTAAAAAAATTTAAAAATAACAAAAGTCCAAATATACTCTTATGAATTAAAAAACAAAAGAAAAATGTGAAATCCTCCATTTTCCTTCTCTCCTCTGCTTCTCCCTTTTTTTTTCCTTTTTTTTTCTCAATTTTTTTATCTTGAATTTGTAAGTGGATAACGTTTGAAAAATCATTATATGAATTAACAAAATATATAATAATCATGTGAAATTATGTTAAAAAGAACAAAAAAAAATGAATCAAATCTGATGATCCGTTCGACCCTGGTTGGTCGAACACAAAGAGGTGTGTTCGACGCCTTGTGGCCGAACACACCTCTTTGTGTTCGACCAACAAGGGTAGAACGGGGGTCTCAGATTTGATCCATTTTTTTCCTTCTTTTTATACGATTTCTACATAATTTTCACACGTTTTTTTTTACATATTTAGTTGACCAAATAAATGATTTTCATTATATTATGATGTTATTTCTCAAAACTTAAAAAAAAAAAATATTTGAGCCTCGTTCGAACACACCATAGCATGTTTGATGTCTGGTGGCCGAACACACATCTGTGTGTTCGACCAATCAGAATCGAACGGGGCTCATATTTGATTAATTTTTTTCATTCTCTTTATATGATTTCTATATGATTTTCAAACGATTTTTATATATTTAATTTACCCAATAAATGATTTTTATTATATTATGATGTTATTTCTTAAAATTTAAATGTAAAAAAAATTAGAAAAATGAAAGGAAAAAAAGAGAGACGAGGACGGGCGGACGAGGAGGGATGGAAAAGATTTTGAAGTTTTTTATTTTAAGGATATAATTAGAATATAATTAAATTTTAATTTTTTTAATTAAAATATAAAAAGATGGGGTGTGTTGGGATGTGAGTAGCGGGCCTATGCAAAATCAGTTGCATTTATCTCCCAAATCTGAAGGCGTATCAAAGTCCCTCACTCTCATTTTACATTTTTCAGAAATTCTAATCTTTCACACAATTTTTCTCCTCAATAAACGAATTGTTTCCTTGATGAGGTTCAATCTCGCTACCACCATTTTTAGAGGAATTGTTTCCAAATCTTCTTTTAATTCAATTACATTTACTGTTTCTTCTCTGCATTACCAGCAGAATAGTAGATTTCTGCCAAAACCAGATTCGATTTCGGCCGCGTTCGTGATCCGGATGATGCTATTGCTTTGTTTCATCAAATGGTGAGAATGAAGCCTCCCCCATCTGTTATTGATTTCAATAAATTGTTAACTGCGGTTGTGAAGATGAAACAATACTCTGTTGCCCTCTTTCTGTTCGACAGAATGCTTCTTCGCAATGCTTCTTCTATTGCCATGTGAATCGAGTTGACTATGGGTTTGCAATCTTAGGTAGCATTTTCTAACGTGGCCACACACCTGATATTGTTACCTTCACCAATCTGCTCAAAGGGCTTTTCTTGGAAGGAAAGGTACCTGAGGCGGAGAAACTATTCAAGTTGTTGAGAGAAAAAATATGTGAGTTTAATGAAATTACATATCTTGTTGTGATAAATGGGTTGTGCAAAGCCGGGCATACTCGCACCGCCTGTCATTTGCTCAGATTGTTGGATAGCTCAATGATTCATGGCTTATGTTGTTTAAGTAGATGGAAAGAGGCAGAGGACTTATTAAGTAAGATGATTGCTTAGAGGATTTATCCCAATGTTGTCACTTGTAGCATATTAGTGGATGCTTATTCTAAGGAAGGAAAGGTGAAATATGCTGAGGATGTCTTGAAAATTATGATGCAAATAAATATTCAACCAAATATCATCAGTTACACTGCCTTAATTGATGGATATTGTTTACTTGGAAAAATGAAGGAAGCGAGAAAAGTTTTCAATTCAGTAGTGGATTCGGGACTCAAGCCTAATGTTGTAACTTATTGTAGTTTGATAAACGGGTATTGCACAAAGGGGAATTTGAATGAAGCTTGGAGTCTTTTTCTTGAATTCCTCGCAAAGGTTTAAAGTACACAGTGGTTACTTACAACACCATGCTAAAGGGGTTGTTTCGTGAAGGCAGATGTGCTGATGGCTTGAAACTTTACAAAGAAATGCAAGCTCGGCAAATATCTCCTGATGTAATGACTTATACTATATTGTTACATGGCTTGTGCAGAGCTCAGAATACGACTGAAGCATTTAGATTTCTAAACATGATGGAAGATGAAGGTGTTAGTCCCGATATAGTAACATACAGTACCCTCATTGAGGGGTTGTGCAAGGATAAAAAGCTTGACATGGCTAAGAGTCTTTTCAATGAACTTCCATCCAAAGGTTTGCAGCCTGATGTCATTACATTTACCATCCTTATTGGTGCACTTTGTAAAGAAGGTCAAACACAGGAGGCTGAGGAATTGCTGATGAAAATGGAAGAAAGTGGTTGCTTGCCTAATAGTGCAACCTACAATGTTTATATGCAGGGGTTTCTTAAAAGGAACACGTCTTGTGATGTAATTCCAGTCCTGGACGAAATGGAGAGACGGGGCTTTTTGCTGCATGCAACGACATTTTCATTGTTACTTGATCAGCTGCAGACGGAAGGTCAAGGCAGTCTTCTTTTTAATAAGGTTAAGAAGCTTATCCCGAAGAATTAATAGTCTTGTTTATTTCATTTTTTGTATTTCAAGTAAACCCTTATTCCAATTGTGATATCTCACGTTTTGGGATATTCAATACCTACCTTCAACTTTCCGTCCAAATCTAACATAAAGTTGTACTCAGTTTTGGTACTAATGTTTACAATTATACTCAAAGCTTTATTCTTAATGAAACCAGCCAATTTTATTTTTAAAAAAAATCATATATTTTGCATTAAACTTGGCTATTACAAAATAGCGATTTGTTGTCTTAAATTAGCTGCAAAATCATTATTAAGCTTTTGAAAGAAAAAAAGTATGTCATTGGGTTGTCACGAATGTATTTGAATTTTTTCATACTTTTTACAATAAAATCAAACTCTCAGTTTTATTATACTGAGAAAGTTGTTGAGAGTATGTTCGTCGATGCAACTGCTTCTTTTGCCCGTTCGAGCATTTTTGTTTAATTATGAGTTTCGCCCTTTGGTAGTCTTATTACCTATACACTAATTAATATATAATCTCATGATCATTCAATCAATTATACTCTCTCAATTACTTATAGCTGCTAATGTAGTATATCAAATGTAGAATGCAATGCATTTCTCAAACACATATATAGATACTAGTTGATAACACGTGTGTTGCACGTAGAGGGACAAACTTTTGAGACTTATTTTTTGGTTGATTTCGTGGGTTTTTTTTTCCCTCATTTGTTGTTCTTTAATATTTTGTTGAAGTGTATTTAAATTACTTAACATTTGATTATTATAAGTTAATATTTTTTCAATTTAATATAGCTATCATAACAACAATAATTTATTAAGAAAAATATCATGAGATCCTGGAAATTATGTGTAGTTAAGTATGAGTATAATTTAATGTGAATCCAAATATACCGAAAATATTATTTTGGGAGTCATCAAAAAAATATTATTGTATTTTATTTAAAAAATTGTAGTTCCTCTATTCCTAAAAATTAAAATATTAAAAAGAAAAAGAATAGTAAGTTTTGAAATTCTGAAACGAAAGATTATAATTCTAATTTAGCCACTAACTATATTTTTTCTTGTTTGATGTTCTTTTCTGTCTTAGTCTTCTTTTTTCGTAATTTGATTAATAAATCTTTGACTATATTATCCTTCTCATGGATGGATATGTGAATGCATTCCTTATTTTTTTGTCTTCTTAATTCTTCTTTTTTCTTCTGTTCATCATCTGTTGTGGTGGTCACTGTTGGTGTCGTTGTTGTGGTTGTATTGTTGAATTTATCGCTTCTTATCTCCACGGGTTCCATCTTTTCTATGACTTCAGTTACTGCTCTCAATCTTCCTCCAACTTTCGTATTGTAGTTTAGAATAATTAGAAAACGGACCTCACTCTTGTAAGATCAATCTTTTGTAGTATTCAGATGTGCTTTGACCTTACATATGGTTTTTTGTTAAAAAAAACAACGAAGATAGATTTTAGCAATGTATATAAAAATTCTTAGACATACATTGTTTTATAATTCCACAGATGATTGTTTTATATTGATATTGAGTTACATTCTCTCACCAAATAGAGAAGAATATTAATATTATATTAATATTAAATATTGATCTTCAATTCCATATTAGAGATGAAAATTCAGTCAATAGAGATAACAAATCTCTACAAATTAGAGACTGGACTAATGATTTCTTAGAATCCGTCACTAATATAGTTTGATACAAATACTTTAATGAATTTTTAATTTTTTTTTGTGATAATGACATTTCCACTTACCTTTCACCATACATGAATTTTTTGGATTTTTTTCGCCACACACTCCATGTAATATGTGTTTCTCCACCAGTTCATATATTTGAAGATTATTTTCTTAATTAGAAATTTCAGCACATACAAACTTATTAAACTGGTTAGCTGCATGAATTTTATATTTGCCCTTTATAATTATAAGTAGATGAGCATGTGGTAGTCTCTTTTCTGAAATTTGACCACATGAAAATGTGCAACAACTTTTCCGAATATTTGTTTCTTAAATAATTGATCTTTCAAGTCCTGCAATTTTGCTCGGAAAAATCTCACAAATTAATCTGGACGATCTTGAGCTTTTTGACCTTTATATAGATTTTCTTGTATTTTTATCCAATCATGATTGAAAGTCATGGTGATAAAAGTAAGCCATAAATTCTTGATCTATAATTTAAATTCAAGAAGGTTAAATAATAATAAATTGAGATAAAATAAAAAGTTAAACAAAATTCAATTCAAACAAAGAATTAAAATAGGTCTTATGGTTGTCGCCAATTCTTGGATCGATATCAATTTCACTCGTCTCAACAATTGACATCGCCACTTTTCTTTGATTATATTTAAAAAAAAAAAAAAAGAGTTAGTAATTTTTTTTGGAAATAATTTGCAATTAGTATGCAACATATATAAACATACATTGATCATGCAGTAAGATTGCTATATCTTGGTGAACTATAGGATTCGGACCAAACTCCATAATAATATAATATAACATATTCAAAAATAATTCAAACGTAGGGTTTATTTATTAACTATGTTAATTGAGAGGGAAAAAGACTATTTTGAGAAACAAATATATTCTCAATTTTCTTTCAAAGCTTCAACTTTCTTTTTATAAATGGGAAGAAGTACTCGTAGTCAACACTCAAACCCCTTAATGACAGAGTTTTCATTTTTTTTTTATCAAATAATAAAAAAGTATATAGAGTCAGTAAAGTAAAATCTATCTAGTAATGTTTTAAAACACTGATTAATTAAATATTCACAAAAATAAGATTTTGTTTCATATCTTGAATTTTTAAATATTTTAAAATATTTTTACAATGTAAAGAGATAAATGAGCAGACACACGATATTGCACATAAAAAAATCAGGAGAATCGTCTGATAATGGAGTGCGGGACAACTAAAAACTTCTCTAAATATCAAGGACAACCAACACATATTAACATAAAATCCTTGCTACAAAGAGAAAAGTTTCGTGGAGCATGCAATATGATTATAATCGCACGAAAAAGATTAGAATTAGTTTAGAAATGTCAAATTTGAAAGGGAACATTAATAAGGGAAAAACCCTGTTACTCTTCAATGCTAAGTCAGTCTACGTAGCCGACTCATCTTTTTATATTTGATTTCAAAAAATCAAAAAAAAAAAAGATTCCAAATTTACCCTTATGAATTAAAAAAAAAAAGTGAAATCCTCCATTTTCCTTCTCTTCTCCCGTCTTCTTCTCCCTTTTTTTTTTCTTTTCATTCCTCAAATTTGTAAGGGGATAACGTACGAAAAATCATTATATGAGTTAACAAAATATATAATAATCGTGTCAAATCGTGTAAAAAGAACGAAAAAATGGATCAAATCTAAGGACCCGTTCGACCCTGGTTGGTCGAACAAAAAGAGGTGTGTTCGACCACCAAGCATCGAACACACTATAATATGTTTGACGCCTGGTGGCCGAACACACCTCTGTGTGGTCGACCAACTAGGGTAGAACAGAGCCTCAAATTTGATCTTTTTTTTCCTTCTTTTATACAATTTCTACATGATTTTCATACGTTTTTTTTTACATATTTAGTTGACCAAATAAATGATTTTCATTATATTATAGTGTTATTTCTCAAAACTTAAAGAAAAAAAAAATTTGAGCCCATTCGATCCTGGTTGGTCAAACACACAGAGCCACCAGACATCGAATACACTATAGTATGTTCGACGTCTTGTGGCCGAACACACATCCGTGTGTTCGACCAACCAAGATCTAACGGGGCTCATATTTGATTCATTTTTTTCATTCTCCCAAATCTGAAGGCAGAAGGCGTATCAAAGTCCCTCTCACTCTCATTTTACATTTTTCAGAAATTCTAATCTTTCACACAATTTTTCTCCTCAATAAACGAATTGTTTCCTTGATGA
Source organism: Scutellaria minor (assembly GCA_954870855.1). Classification (NCBI taxonomy): domain Eukaryota; kingdom Viridiplantae; phylum Streptophyta; class Magnoliopsida; order Lamiales; family Lamiaceae; genus Scutellaria; species Scutellaria minor. Next base: position 2,540,034 of record OX940725.1, read on the forward strand.
GGTTGAATCACGCTACCACCATTTTTAAAGGAATTGTTTCCAATTCTTCTTTTAATTCAATTACATGTACTGTTTCTTCTCTGCATTACCAGCAGAATAGTAGATGCTTTTCCGCCAAACCCAGATTCGATTTCGGCCGCGTTCGTGATCCGGATGATGCTATTGCTTTGTTTCATCAAATGGTGAGAATTAGGCCTCGCCCATCTGTTGTTGATTTCGGTAAACTGCTAACTGCTGTTGTGAAGATGAAACAATACTATGTTGCCCTCTATCTGTTCGATAAAATGCTTATAAAGAATGCTCCTTTAAATCACTTCACCCTCAATAATGTTATTAATTGTTTATGCCCTGTGGGTCGGGTTGATTATGGGTTTGCAATTTTAAGTAGCTTTTTTAAGCGTGGCCACACACCTGACATTGTTACCTTCTCCACTCTGCTCAAAGGGCTTTTCTTGGAAGGAAAGGTCGCCGAGGCGGAGAAACTATTCAAGAAGTTGTTGAGAGAAAAAATATGTGAGTTTGATGAAATTACATGTCTTATTGTGATAAATGGATTGTGCAAAGCTGGGCATACTCTCACTGCCTATCATTTGCTTAGATTGTTGGAGAAACAAAAATGCAAACCTGATATCTTCTCTTACAGCACAATTATTGATAGTCTTTTCAAGGTTCGTATGGTTGATGAGGCTATACAACTCTTCTCGGAATTGAATGAGAAGGGTATTTCGCCCGATGTTGTAACGTATAGCTCAATGATTCATGGCTTGTGTAGTTTAAGTAGATGGAAAGAGGTTGAAGACTTATTAAGTAAGATGATTGCTCAGAAGATCTATCCCGATGTTATCACTTGTAGCATATTAATGGATGGTTATTGCAAGGAAGGAAAGGTGAAAGATGCTGAGGATGTCTTGAAAATTATGATGCAAATAAATGTTCAACCAGATATCATCAGTCACACTGCCTTGATTGATGGATATTGTTTGTTGGGGAAAATGAAGGAAGCGAGAAAAGTTTTCAATTCAGCCGTCAATTCAATACTCAAGCCTTATGTTGTAACCTATTGTAGTTTGATGAATGGGTATTGCACAAAGGGAAGTGTGAATGAAGCTTGGAGTCTTTTTCTTGAAATTACTCGCAGAGGTTTAAAGCATACAGTGGTTACTTACACCACCATGCTTAAGGGATTATTTCGTGAAGTGAGATGTGCAGATGGCTTGAAACTTTTCAAAGAAATGCAAGCTCGGCAATTATCTCCTGATGTAATGACTTAATTAGAACTTTAATTAAATTATATGCAGAATTGTGATTTGTATGGACTCTAAGAAGGTTAAATTTTGCATTATGAAAAATGGACGAAACATATTGTTAAAACTTCAATCTTTAAAAACTTGTTAGCACGCATATATTGGTATATCTAGTTGTATAAATAATACAATCTTTAATTACCTGTCGAATCTAATTAACTTTTAATTAAATTAGATATTGAGAGGTTTTTTTTTAATTATGACTTTAAAATCAAATTATATGAAGAATCAACGATTTAAAACTTTAATCTAATCTTTACAATTTAAAACTCCAATCTTTAGTTACTCGAGTTCCATCATGGACATGTATTTGTGCAGAGAAAGTTGATACTGACGAAGACTATGTATAAACTTTTTCTCCTGAATTTCAAATCACATATATACATAAGGTTAAAGACATGTAAATCACAAAAACAGGGAATAAATTGGTAGAATGAATATAGTGAATTGATTAACCTGAAGCTCTAGGGAAACAACAACAGTATCTAGGCAGAAGACCACACAAGTAATGAGCATCTTTCTCTTTCTCAGTAAATGCAAGCCCCTTGTATTATACTCATCAAATAGGAGGTTTTCTTCATAATTTTTGAAAATTTGGGGATTTCTGAATTGCCCTCAATCTACCCGTTAATTACCGATATATGAAACTTTAAAAATTATGTTAAATTTGTTAATACTAAAAAATGAAATGAAATTTACAATTTTAGAAAAGTTTATGATTTATCTCCTTTTCATTAATGGTACTATTTTATTTTATTTTTTATGCCTATTTTTCACCAACAATGAAGTTACAATGAAAAGGATGATCATGTTAATACTATTTTTGCCTAATTTTTTTGAGAACCAAAGATCATAAAGAAAGAAGTAAGGTTCAAGGAAAAGTGAATTTTATTCATCAAAAATCAATTTTTAAAAAAATAAAAAATAGATGTGCTATTTATAGAATTTCGTCAAGTAATCGCTTCTAAAACTTCAGCAATGAAAGAAAACTTGAGCAATGAGAAGTCAATCAGCTGTATGTAGTATGTAGAAGTCAATCGGCTGTATAGTCAAAATAACATCGTAACAGAATTGACTACCTATTTTGCCACGTAATCTTTTTGCTGACGTGTAAAACTTCTACATACTTGTACAAATCAACGTTCAAGCCTTTATTATCCACAGTTGACAATACACAACAAAACATATATTGGATAAAACCACAACTAGTACTACTAAAAAATTCACACATATAATACTACTCAACGACGTCGCAACCAGAACCGTTGATAAATCATGTCAAGATCAAGGGCCGAAAACATTTCGTAAACCTTGTGAGGATGAGGCAAAGAGTCTGAAACTTTCTCAATCTCCATGCAACGCTTTCCCCACGCTATTAATTTGGGACAATGCTCTTCAATGCTAAAGTTTCCGAAAATCTCATGATAGGTATAAAACCAGGCATAGAAAGTTTTACATGCTCGTCGCAACCAATGGAAGGCACATAAAGTGATTCACTCGGTTCCTCACATAACACATTCAGAATCTCAGTCTTGCATTCTATCAGATTTTTGTCGCAACCGACATTAATATCTGGTGATGAAGCCAACGATGATCCTTCCATACTCACTTTCTTCATTGCTTGGGAATATCAAAAAAAAACATCACCTCACCAACTATGAGGAAAATTAAGGTCTTAATCAAGATCCTGGATTTGGAAATCATGTTTGAAGTTGTTTAGCTAGCTAGCATTTGTCTAAAATACACAACAATACCAATTTTTGTAATAACTAGATGGTGCTAGTTAGACTTATTAACTTAATTAATGAACCCTCAATCTGGAAGGTAAATATCGGTTATGACTCCGTTTTGTGCTTTCAATTTTGGATTTATGAAATCAAGTGAAATACGTTATAACTCAACTTAATAATTACAATCCAAACCACATATGTCATACACTATTTTGTAGTTAACATTAAATCGATCAGAATTTTCCAAATTATAAAATTCGTAGAACTTTAAATGAGTTGGAGACAAGTTTTGTTATATTCTACTTGATAAGAACTCATCATTAATCATGATGTCGATATACCCAAATTAAAATGGATTTGGGCTCAACAAATTGGGCCGCATGGCTATGTAATTAGGGTTTTTACACTAAATAGTAATTATCTTTTTTACCCTTATAAAAATAAGAAGAACTTTTTCCTCAAGTCATTCATTCTTCAAGAGATTGATATATTCGTTTTTTAACATATTTTTTCTAGTTCTCATTATTCTCTTATGAAATCTATTAATTTGCGATGGGGATTTTTCACATCGCATCACCAATGCTGGTGAAAGAATGAGAACTAGAGAGAATATGCTAAAGAATGTAAATATCAATTTCTTGAGAAATGAATGATTTTGGGAAAAAAAATCCTTCATTTGCCCTATTTGTATCTCATTATTACAAGTGTAAAAGAGGTAATTAATCTTTAGTGTAAACAACCTTATGTCATTGAACCCAAGTTTGTTGAGCCCAAATTCATCTTGATCATATCCACATAAATATCATTAAATTAAGTTGTAACGTGTCCATCCTACTTCATTGAGTTATTATAAAAAAAAAAAAAAGCAATAGTTAAGATATATTTCTTACAAATATCAAACAATTTCAACATGAGGATCATATCTATGACCTTAACTTTCCTCATAATCAGTGTGGTAATAGTGAATGAATCTCAAGCAATCAAGAAATCGAATTTCGAAAGCTTGTTGGTTGCACCACCACCAAACGCAGAATGCGATATGAACTTGAAGAGAGTATGTAGGACTGAGATTTTGGATGCCTTATGCCAAGATGAAAACCAATTTCCAATACCCGTCTCTTCTGATTGTTGTAATAACCTTATAGATGTCGTTGATTACGATTGCTACAATAGTGTAATAGTTGGCATCGAAGGGAATAATTACTGCAAAAAGGAAATTGGGATGAGGTCTGTATACGTGTGGTACGACTGCAAGGATTATTGAAGGTGACATATATATTCAAACAATAATCATTTGAAATTTTTATTTTTCAAATTTGTGAATAGTTATGTGTTTTTCATGTTCATGTAATAACATTAAAGAAAGTGACTTGTATTAAGTAATGTAGAAGGTGAATCACACATTGGTATCATAAGTAACTTGCACAATTATGATTATAAATAAATGAAACAAATTGTTTTATATTTTGATGTTGTGATATATATATATATATATATATATATATATATATATATATATATATATATATATGCTACAAAGGCAGATCTAGAGTTCAATGATAATTATTGTTTTTAATTATTTTTGTTGTCGTTGTTGTTGTTAAATATTTTAAGATTTTATTTGCTGATTTTAAGACATTTTAAAATAATTTATCATTTTGAAATTACTTTTTTTTTTTTCATTTTATTATATTTTATATTTAATTTATCAGTATTTTCAATCTTATTTATTATATAATTTAAAATTTCAAACATAATTTCGAAAAGAATTATTATTATTGATTTTATTGTCAAACATTTTTATATTTTATTTCTTGATTTTTAGATATTCTAAACTATTTTTTCAATTTTTTTTAAATAAACATATATGATTTAATTATACTTTTATATTTACATAAATAATATTTTGAATTTATATTTTTCAATTTAAATTTTCTTATTTTCAGAATTATTATTAATTTTAATGTTAATTTTTTAAATGTTAGTTTTTAGATATTTTAAATAATTTTCCACGACAGTGCACTGGGTGTCATGATCTAATACATCCCGTACACTCCACCAGGTGTAGGATAGAAGAAACCAGTATTCTTGTGACTTTCTTGCACAACATTAGTTTAAGTTGTTTTTATTATATTTATTTATTTATTTAGATTCATTATAATTGTGAAATGGAGGAAAGATGAAATGTTGAAAATTGGTTAGGAAAAGTTGGTGTTGGTCAATTTTTGACCTATTTTTTACACGGTAAATCATTTGATTAAAATGAGAACAAGTTGCAAAAATGAAAGCTACGTTTTGAGTTATAATCATTTGATTATAATTCTGTTTATTGTTTTTTGTTTTTTAATTCATTAAATTTTTGAGTTTTTATGTTTCAATTTTTTTTAATTTTGTTCCATTTTTTTATTTGATATATTTATCAATTTTTTATTTTTTAATTCAATTAAATGACTTGGGTGATGACGTGGTATTTTAGGTGGGAAAATAATACAAGTAATACCACATAAGAAAAAGTATATCACATAAGCGTCAGTTATTTGAAATCATGAAATTGGGACGAGTGTGTCACATGCCGAAAATTGGCTGGAAAATCGAGATTTCGGCAAAAATCGGACCAAAATTGGACAAATTTTGATATAGGAGGACTAAAATTGATGATCGAAAAATAAGAGGACCAAAAACGGACAACGTCATTAGGGAAGGACAAAAAATAAATTTAACCCTAGTTTCAATCGCATACAAATAAGAATTTGTAATGAAGTTCCAAAACCTTTAGTAAGTTACAATTGTAGTCTCAAATAGGTGGTTTCGTCAGAACTTTGAACGGGAATACACACTAAGTTACATACTTACATGTTACTCGGATGTTCACTCACCCCATGAAGTACCATGTTATAATAAAAGTGCTGGAAACAAAATTTTGGATGCTCTCATGAGCAGCACGTGCAAAATTTCGGCAAAACCACCAATTTTAAACTAGAATTACAACATATAAAAGCTTTGGATTTAATATCAAAAACAGATTCATATGAGACTGAAATTGTTAAGATTCAATAATTACATAAAATTGCAACCACCAATTTAGAACTAAAATTAAAAAAAAGAAAAATTGAAATGTATGAGATTTAATTGCAAAAATTGATTGGTATAAAATTGAAATAGTCAAGATCCATGGTTACAGACCATTTTCGCAATATTCCCCTAGTCAAGAGTAATGTTCGTGGATGCAATTGTTTCCTTTGGCCATTCAAACATTTTTGTCTTATTACCTAATCCATTTATACAAAAAAATGGAACACAATTAATACATAATCTTATGATCATTCAATCAAATATACTCTATCAACTTATACTGCTATTAGAGTATATCAAATGTAGCATCACCTATGCATTTCTCGAACACACACACACACACACATATACATATATATATATAGAAGTCCCTCTTTCACAATACTTTGTTTTCTTTCCTTCCAAAATTCTACTATTTTCTGAGCAATCAGCATTTTTCTCTTCAATAAACGAGTATGAGGTTGAATCGCGCTGCAATGATTTGTCGAGGAATTGTTTCCAATTCTTCATCTAATTCAACTACTATTACGATTTTTTCTTTACACTATCACGAGAATAGATACTTTTCCGCCAAACCCAGATTCGATATTGGCTGTGTTGGTGAACCAGATGATGCTATTGATTTGTTTAATCAAATGGTGAGAATGACGCCTCACCCATCTGTTGTTGATTTCTGTAAATTGCTAACTACGGTTATGAAGATGAAACAATACTCTGTTGCCCTCTTTCTGTTCGACAAAATGCTTCTTCACAATGCTCCTTTAGATCACTTCACCCTTAATATTGCGATTGACTGCTTTTGCCTTTGTGAATCAAGTTGATTATGGGTTTGCAATCTTAAGTAGCTTTTTCAAGCGTGGCCACGCACCTGATATTGTTACCTTCAACACTCTAATCAAAGGACTATTCTTGAAAGGAAAGGTCGTTGAGGCGGAAAAACTATTCAGGAAGTTGTTGAGAGAAAAAATATCTGAGTTTAATGAAATTGCATATCTTATAGTGATAAATGGGTTGTGTAAATCTGGGCATGCTCTCACCGCCTCTCATTTGCTCGGATTGTTGGAGAAACAAAATTGCAAACCTAATATCACTTCTTATAACACAATAATTGATAGTCTTTTCAAGGGTCGTATGGTTGATGATGCTATCCAACTCTTCTCGAAATTGATAGAGAAGGGCATTTGGCCCAATGTTGTAACATATAGCTCAATGATTCATGGCTTGTGTTGTTTCAGTAGATGGAAAGAGGCAGAGGTCTTATTTAGTAAAATGATTGCTCAGAATCTCTCCCAATGTGGTAACTTGTAGCATACTCGAAATTGATAGAGAAGGGCATTTGGCCCAATGTTGTAACGTATAGCTCAATGATTCATGGCTTGTGTTGTTTCAGTAGATGGAAAGAGGCAGAGATCTTATTTAGTAAAATGATTGCTCAGAATCTCTCCCAATGTGGTAACTTGTAGCATATTAGTGGGTGCCTATTGCAAGCAACGAAAAGTGAAAGAAGCTGAGGATATATTAAATTTTATGCTAAAAACAGATGTTCAACCTGATATCATCACTTACACTGCCTTGATTGACGGATATTGTTTACTTGGGAAAATGAAGAAAGTGAAAAGTTTTCAATTCAGCAATGGATTCGGGACTCAAGCCTGATGTTGTAACCTATTGCAGTTTGATGAATGGGTATTGCCCAAAGGGAAATGTGAAGAAAGCTTGGAATCTTTTTCTTGAAATTCCTCGCAGAGGTATAAAGCATAGGGTGGTTACTAACAACACTATGCTAAAGGGTTTATTTCTTGATGGTAGATGTGCTGATGGCTTGAAACGTTTCAGAGAAATGCAAGCTCGACATTTTTCTCCTAACATAATCACTTATAGTACCTTGTTGGATGGCTTGTGCCGAGCTCAGCTTACAATGAAAGCATTTTGCTGATGAAAATGGAGAAAAGTGGTTGTTTGCCTGATAGTGTGACTTACAATGTTTTTATCCAGGGGTTACTTGAACGAAATGAGTCCCATAATGTAATTCCAATGTTGGAGGAAATGGAGAGAAGGGGCTTCGTGCTTGATGCAACTGTGTTTCCTTTGTTACTTGATCAACTTCAAGTGGAAGGTATTGTTCTTTTTTATCTGGTTAAGAAGCTTCTCCCAAACCATTAGTAGTCTGATTTAGGTGTTTCCATGTCCTTTGGTTGATGAGTGTTCTCATTTGATGCCATTTTTAGTGACCATCGTGTTGATATATTGGCACTGCACTTGGAACATTTATTTTGCCTCGTTACTATGCCATTTTGTCGTGTTTATTTCAGTGATGGTTCTCCGAATAAACCCTTGTTCCAATTCCAACAGAATGTTGTACTCGGTATCAGTACCCAATATTTAAAAGGGAGGGACTAAAGGCACAACACATATTTCTAAGGGCACCACACTATTTTTTCTAAAAAAAAAAATAAAAAAAAATTCCAATTTTACCCTCAGGATTTGTGCAATTACTTCCGTTCGGTCATTACGACCGAACATGCTTCACGGCGTTCGGTCAAGGTGACCGAACGCCCTTCTAAGAGTTCGGTCGGGGTGACCGAACAATCTTCTATGTGTTCGGCCACCCGGAACCGAACGACACTGCTCCGATTCAATCGGTTTTTTACGTTTTTCCTACGATTTTCACACATCTAACAAATTTGTGGAATGTTCGTCATTATGTTGACATTACATTCTTAAAAAAAAAAACCGTTGTGCGCGCGCGGGGTCGGGTGACCGCGGTCGGGTTTGATCGATTTTTTTACGTTTTTTTTATGTTAAACTTTTTTTTTAAGAATGTAATGCCTACATAATGACGAACATTCCACAAATTTGTTAGATGTGTGAAAATCGTAGGAAAAAACGTAAAAAAAACGATTGAATCGGAGCAGTGTTGTTCGGTCCCCGGGTGGCCGAACACATAGAAGAGTGTTCGGTCACCCCGACCGAACTCTTAGAAGGGCGTTCGGTCACCTTAACCGAACGCTGTGAAGCATGTTCGGTCGTAATGACCGAACGGAAGTAATTGCACAAATTCTGAGGGTGAAATTGGAATTTTTTTTTTTTTTTTAGAAAAAATAGTGTGGTGCCCTTAGAAATTTTTGTTGTGCCTTTAGTCCTTCTCTAAAATTGTACTAAAATTCAGCTCTTGATGAAATCAGAAAATTTTATTTTAAATTCCTCGTAATTACTATTTTGATACATGTGATAAGTTGAGATATATATTTCATTAAACATGATGACTATTATGAAAGGGAGATTAATTGTCTAATAACTGCAAAATTTGGATTAATAGCTTTTGAAAAGAAAAAAGTATATGCTATTGGGTTGTCAAGATTGAAGTTGAATTTTGTCATATTTATTACATTCAATCAAACACTTAGTATTGTTATACTCCTCTACATGAAAGAGTTCTTCAGAGTATGTTCGTCGATGCAACGGCTTCTTTTGCCCGTTCGAGCATTTTTGTTTATCAGTTTCGCCCCTCAGTAGTCTTCTTACCTATCCACAAAATGGAACACAATCTTATGTGATCTTTCAATTAAATATATTCTATCAACTTATAGCTGTTATTGGAGTATATCAAATGTAGCATCTCCTATGCATTTCACAAATACATATATAGATATATATATATATATGAATAATTTGTACATGGATTGTGAATACTACATCTAATAAAACTCACTAAGAAAAAAAAGTTACAAGACTATATTATTACAAAACTCCACTTATTGAAAACTAAACACAAAAAGGAAAAAGTATTATAACATAGGACTACCGAAACTAAGTAATTGAGAGAATTGTAAAAACAGTTTCCTAATTATTGCATTTTGGCAATTTCAATCATTTATAAATCAGTTTTCACAATTAAGTCCTTTTGACTTTTTAAATTTCACAATTTTAATCCTAAATTGATGATTTTTGTTGGAATTTTATGAGAAGATTGTAAAAATAGCACGTAACTATTGAGTTTTGGCACTTTCAAACACATACAAATTAGTTTTCACAATAATGTTCCAAAAACTTTTAATATATTGCAATTGTAGCCCAAATTGATGGTTTTGTCAAAATGTTGCACAAGTTGCTCACAGGAGTGCCCGGAATTCAGTTTCCGTCAGTACAGTAATAACATGTAACTTTGTGTGACGAGTGGACTTGGGATCCACTCACCATATGAAGCATCATGACATTGAAATAATGTTGGAAACTGAATTTCAAATACTCACGTGAGTGGTACATTCAAAATTTCGACAAAACCACCAATTTAGGACTAGAATTGCAATCTAAAGTGGTAGTTGCCAAAATTGATTCGTATGAGACTGAATATGCCAATATCCAGGACCATTTTTACAATTTTCTTATAAAATCCTACGACCAACTTAGGACTAAAGTTGCAAATTTTTAAAAGTTATGAGACTTAATTGCAAAAAACTTAACTAGTATAAGATTGAATTGCCAAAATCCAAAACAAATTTTGCATCTTATTTCGCAAAACACAGCTTATTTTACTTTTCTCATTATTACTTCTCGCATCTTTGTATGCAAGAAACATATTGTATTCATCACTTAATGTTTGTCGGAGATAATATTTGCAGTAAATTGACACTGCACTTGGAACACTTATCTTGTCTTTTTAGTATGATGTTTTGTCTTGTTTATTTCATTTTTGGTATTCCAATTGTGATATCTCACGTTTTGGGATATTCAATACCTACTTTCAACTTTCCGTTCAAATCTAACAGAAAGTTGTACTCAGTTTTGGTACTAATGTTTACAATTATACTCAAAGCTTTATTCTTAATGAAACCAGCCAATTTTATTTTTAAAATAAAAATCTTAAGTTAGCATATATTTTGCATTAAACATGGCTATTACAAAATAGCGATTTGTTGTCTAAAATTAGCTGCAAAATCATTATTAAGCTTTTGAAAGAAAAAAAGTATGTCATTGGGTTGTCACGAATGTATTTGAATTTTTTCATACTTTTTACAATAAAATCAAACTCGCAGTTTTATTATACTGAGAAAGTTGTTGAGAGTATGTTCGTCGATGCAACTGCTTCTTTTGCCCGTTCGAGCATTTTTGTTTAATTATGAGTTTCGCCCTTTAGTAGTCTTATTACCTATACACTAATTAATATATAATCTTATGATCATTCAATCAATTATACTCTCTCAATTACTTATAGCTGCTAATGTAGCATGCAATGCATTTCTCAAACACATATATAAATACTAGTTGAGAACACACGGACACACTTTTGAGACTTACTTTTTGGTTGATTTCGTGGTTTTTTTCCCTCACTTGTTATTCTTTAATATTTTGTTGAAGTGTATTTAAATTATTTAACATTTGATTATTATAAGTTAATATTTTTTCAGTTTAATATAACTATCATAACAATAATTTATTAAAAAAAATATCATGAGATCCTGAAAATTATGAGTAGTTAAGTATGAGTATAATTTAATGTGAAATCCAAATATATACCGAAAATATTATTTTGGGAGTTGTCAAAAAAATGTAAAAAAATATTATTGTATTTGATTTAAAAAATTGTAGTTCCTCTATTCCTAAAAATCAAAATATTAAAAAAAAAAGAAGAATAGTAAGTATTTAAATTCTGAAACAAAAGATTATAATTCTAATTTGGCCACTAACTATATCTTTTCTTGTTTGATGTTTAATTTATCGTCTCTTATCTCCACAGGTTTCATTTTTTCTATGACTTCAGCTACTGCACTCAATCTTCCTCCTCAACTTTCATATTGTAATTTAGGACAATTAGAAAATAGACCTCACTCTTGTAAGATCAATCATCTATAGTATTCAAATGTGTTTTGACCCTACATATGGTTTTTTTTATAAAAAAACAATGAAGATAGATTTTTGCAATGTATATAAAAATTCTTAGACATACATTGTTTTATAATTCTATAGAAGATTGTTTTATATTGATATTGAGTTACATTCTCTCACCAAAATATATAAATTAACATTGTATTCAACACTATAGAATGGAGAACTAAAATAGAGCTAATCTGAATTTGATTAAGGTTTTTAATGATTTTATGAAAAATGTTCATGATTAGGAATTAATGAATTAGATAAAATGAAATAACGTAACAATCTCAAAGAATGCACAAACACCAAAAATAATTGTAGAGAGCAGTCTTTGCATGAATTACAAAGTCAAATGCCGCAAATTCATGTTGTTATGCAAGAATTGGTTCAAGTCAAATGTCACAATGTCATCATATTATGTCATTACCGGTTCTCAGATTAATCAGGTCATAACAATTTTTTAGTACTCAATTCACTCTTTTTTTTCAATTATATGTATTGTAGTCGAACACCTATATTAGAGCAAAAAAATTAGCCTCTTTAACACTTATTTCTCTAAGTAGTATATGAAAGAGAAGTTAACCCAAATAACAATATAAATATGGGTCATTCTATTCACACACCTTTTTTCTATTTATATTTGTTTTTGAAATCATTTTAACTAAAGAAATTGTGTTACATTCTCAATGTATTTAAGTAGTCTTCTACTGAGGATCCAACATAAACTGATATCGCGTCATCAAACAATGTCATTGTTGTTTTAAGATGACATTGTATTACACTTAGTTTAACTACGTATCTGCAATCAATGAATTTATATAAGTATAGATGCATGTCATTGTTCGTTTTATTTTGTAATTTATTATTTTAACTTTTTACCTTAGTGTTGTTTGTACTGGGTCATCTTTGAAAATTCAGTATTTTTGAATAAACTGAAAATATTAATATTAATTAAAAATATAAATATTTTTCATTAATACATTAAAAAAATTAGTATTCTTAGTATTATCTACTTATTCAATTTTGGATTTAAAAAAAAAAAAGATCAATTACCTTTTCATTGATTTCAGATTTCAAGAATTGGCATAAAGTTTATGTTATCTACTGCGATGGATCATCTTTTTTGTCAGATGTCGAACAAGTTGATCCAGTAAGTCTAAGAAATTAATTTTTTTTTCTTTTTGGATTGGTAGATATGTAAATATGCTACTGATGAATATGAAAATGTAATTATTGGTGGTATAGGAAACCAATGTGACGTATCGAGGTGTCAGAATTTTTAATGCTGCATGTGATGGAGGAGATGCTACTTAAAGGAATGGGGAGTGCCCAGAATGTATTTACATTATTTGTATTCATGACTTAACTCTACATGTACAAATGTATTATTGTAGGCTATACTTACAAACATTGAATTAACTACTAACATTTTTTAATGTTTATATATATATATATATATATTGCATACTTGTTTATTAATTGGGTTACGAATTAATTTGATTTGTTTTAGATCGAATACAACTTAATACCCGCTTTAAACCAAAGTGGCAAATGGGGACATTGTCCTCAAAACCTAACATCTTGCAATCTTACCGAATTAGGAATCTTGAAAGGCGAATTTGAACTCATGAGAAATTAATATTTTCTCATAATTAATTAACATATATATTTGATTTATTCAGATTTTCGAAATGCATTCATAGAGACATTGGACAACCTCAAAGCATGTTCGAGCAGAAGAATGTTTGTATATTCGATCCTGTTATCTTCATCAACACATCCTACAAAGAGATGAGTGGTTTTGCTCATCTGTTGGGGGAAATACTATAGCAAATAAAGTAAGACATGCTAATTAAAATTTGGTTAATTAATTCTTTTATTTATGGTATTCTGAATATAAATTATTTGTATTTCTCATCAAAAAGAAAGTCAAGTGCAGTGTTGCTATTTTATAAATATGTTTGCAACTTGCAAGTGCTAAATTTTTACATATAAGATATAGAACTCTACTTCTTCATTGACATTATTATTATAATAAATTAAACTAACATTCATTGGCAATTTGCCTAATTGATTTCTATCTCTACCCTTAATGGAATTCTTAATAATCTTATACTTTACCAAATATGTGTTCATTCATGCATGCATGTTAACTTATTAATTATATATTTATATATGCAATTTGCAGACAATTGGAGAAGCAGTTAGTGTTTGGTATTATGACCAAAGTCCATTTCACGAGATTGATAATGGGCCACAGAATTGCAAGTCCATTGTAGTGGGCCCAAATTCGACTAAACATGTCTTGCTTCTCTACCTCATAATGGGTCCAAGCCATTTTTTTGAGCTCATCCTTTTTTTTTGTTTTTTTATCTATGTTCTCTGATACAATATATAATATATCATACTCATTAGATAACGGATAAAATCAATTGTTTAAGTGTTTTTCTTGTACTGTTGCCAACTTATTCTGTAACTTAATAGATTTAAAATATTGGGAAAAAAAGATTTTTGGTCCTCTAAGTTTACCTCATTGGATTTTTCATCCTTTATTTTAACATTTTAATTTTTATTTCTTTATGTTTAAGAAATATTACTTTTTAGTCCTCTAACCTGCTATAGTAGGTAAAACTTATTTTTTATTTATATTTAATTTAAACATTTTTTTAATTGAGAAAACACTATTTTTTACAATACAATTTTGTATCCTTCATTTAACATACCTAAATTAATATTAACAAATAAAAAAATATTTTTCATCTCGATATGTGGGTTATAGTTTTGTTATTAATTATTAGTATTAATAATTTGGGCATCCCGAACTTACTTTTTTTTTTTTTAATTGAGAGAACATTTTTGTAAATCACAAATTTGTATTCTTCGTCTAACATGCTTAAATCACGATACGTGGGTTAGAGTTTTGTTATTGATTATTAATATTAATAATTTCGACATTCCGAACTTATTGTTTTTTTAATTAAGAGAACACTAATTTTTTTTACCTATTATAATAGGTAAGAGGACTAAAAATGATAATTCATAAATATAGAGAGGACTAAAAATCAAAAAGTGAAAGATAAAAGATGAATAATCTAATGAGGTAAACTTGGAGGATTAAAAAATATTTTTTATTATTAATATTTATTTAGTGTTCTCTCAATTAAAAATAATATTTTTTTGTATCAAAAATGAATTTTAATTAAAAAAATAAAAATTTTACCTATTATAGTAGGTAAGAGGACTAAAAAATGATAATTCGTAAACATAGAGGACTAAAAACCAAAAAGTGAAAGATAAAAAATGAGGTAAACTTAGAGGATAAAAAAACTTTTTTTCCCTAAAATATTTCAAAAGCAACAACAGTTAAGTTAGGCACTAGATTAATCCTGTTAAGAATGTAGTATGAACAATATGCACTATATTTCGAAGACTTACAATTGATATACCTTAAACCACATTACATTGTACCAAAATGTAATATTTACCTCCTCAGACAAATACAATTAAGATTAATTTTTAAAAAAAATCTTTAATTTTTGTTTTTTCCATTTCACATAATTTATTATGACTAATTAATTAGAAATTTAATAAAAGAGCCTAAGTTAGGTCGTGTAAGTGTGTCATAGAGGTCCAAAACAGGAAATATGGAAAACTCTACCAAACAAAGAAAAGCATCAAACTAGATGTAAACCAAACAACAAATCCATATATATATATATACAAAAGATGAGGTTTTCCACATGAAACTCTACAATGTAGCCACATCAATCTTTTAGAAGATTTTTGTGCTGTCATGTGTCCCACTCTCAAAGACATTCACTTAACAAAAAATCAAACAAGTTTAAAAAAAAATGCACACCAACAAACTACTCTAATAAAACAGAAGAAAAAATAAATCTGTAACAAATAAATTTGTTACTTACAAATGACCTAACAATTCAAATTTTGGTTCAATGCTATGTAACTTAGAAATGACTCGTTTACAAGAGAGAAAAACCACACAAGTACAACTCATGAGTCAAATTAGTCAATAAGGAACTTATTAGGGTGCGTCCACAATGAGGATCTGCAAATAAACAAATTTACAATTACAGAAGAGAAGAGAAAGATTGTGTGCTATTGACAATTATTAGTTTATAATGACTTGTTTTAATATTACATTTAACTAACGTGGTACTATATATTTATTTATTTTTTATATTTTGTTTGAATGAATATTTATTTTAAATTGTAAAATTCTAAATCTCCAAAATTCGAACTGATCCGATCCTTTATACCCGAATTTCCAAAGGAACCAAACCGATTTGTTGGAGCAATATATAGTAGAGAAATTATTTTAAATTTCTCCTAAAACCTTCAAACTTTGGAGTGATTTCAAAAATTCTCCTATCCCAATTTGATGCGGACCATGCCCACCCTTAAGTTTAAGTGAACAACACACTTAAACAAGTGGGTAGTCAAGGGAAGAAAAAAATACAAGATATAGTAAAATAATAACATTTATAAATAATATAGCAAAGTGTAAAAACACATATAAATGGGATGAATTTTAGTTTTTCAGCCTAAAAAAATATGTATATGTATAGACACAACAAAGTTTTATTGTTAACCTCTAGGAGGTTGGGAAGCTAGGAGGATTGCATCATCGTAGTTTATCTTCTCTCAGGACCGATTCTGACATTTTGGGGGCCCATGATAAAATAGAAAAAAAATGAGTCATATGAAGAAAAAATAAATATTTTTACTTAAATGATAAATATAATTTGAAAATCTGAAAATAAGAAGAAAAAGAATTCGCATTCAAAAAAGTTGTAAATTCAATATGCTCCTTTATCCATTCACAAAAACTTGTGTGGGACGGTCTCACGGATAATTTTCGTGAGACGGATCTTTTTTACCCACAACCCTAACCCATTTTTATTAATTTACATGTAAATTGTGTAATGTGGGTTGTGGGTTGATCTGTCTCACGTAACATGATTCGTGAGACGGTCTCACATAAGACTTACTCTTATCCATTTAGAATGTTTATGCAACACCTACAAACATAAAAACAAAATTAAATTTCAAACTATCATTTAAAATATTTATAACTTCTAGCATTTTGAGAAGAAAAATCATAAATAAAGTTTTCAAGATCAAGTTTTTCCATCATCTCATGTTCTATGCGCTATCCATTTAATCTTTCTTGAGTCATAGGTGAAAGCAAAGAAGATTTTATCAATTTTAGTTTTGAAAAACTTCAATCTAGTGATACTACGGGAACCAGTATAATTAGCAAAACTTTATAGGGAATGAAAATATTAGTAAAACAATCCAAAGTCTATACAAACTCAAGAACATGAATAGTTTATATTGTTTTTGTTAGTAAACATGTTTGTAATACTTGTAATTCAAAAAATAAACCATCATCAGTATCATATTTGTCGATATGTGTAAGAGCAACTTAACGATTAACACAACACTCATGCAATCTCTTTTATCATCTAATAAAAGTCATTTTTTAGATTAAACAAAAAAACCAGAAAATATTTTCAAATACTTCAATTTGTTCAAATTATAGTTGACATAGCTATTTCATCTTCATGACAATCTTTATCAAATTATTTCTTCCTATGAATTTTACGTTCTTTAGAAATATTGGATCAATTATATGGTATATTGAGCCAAATATAATAAATATGTTATAACTATATAAATTTAGTATTGGATGAAAATTTAAGATCCCTTGAAAAATGGAGCCCTAAACCGTCAACTTTCTCACCTAACTCAAGATCGGTCCTGTTTTCTCTTTCATAATCAAATTTTGGGACCTCTGAGCCATAAGGAACATTGTTATACTAAATATACTGTGAGCCCTTGAATTGTTATACTGTGACAAATATAGAAACTAATGGAAATTTGTATATATGTTATAAACGAAAGAATTTAGTAGAAAAAATTATGTTCTACTACAAATTAATGTTTATGTAACTATGTTGTTTGCGATCATGAGGATCATTAAGTTAACCTATAACATATTTGACTTGTTTACATAAATCCAAGCTGATCTAAATGAAGCATAACGTGGAGTCAAAATTGATATATACCTTCCTATAATTAATTTGAGGCTCCACCAATTAATAGTTTATTACCTTAAGACAAAGCTTGACATGGCTAAGAGTCTTTTCAATGAACTTCCATCCAAAGGTTTGCAGCCTGATGTTATTACCTACACCATCCTTATTGGTGCACTTTGTAAAGAAGGTCAAACACAGGAGGCTGAGGAATTGCTGATGAAAATGGAAGAAAGTGGTTGCTTGGCAGATAGTGCAACCTACAATGTTTATATGCAGGGGTTGCTTAAAAGGAACGCGTCTTGTGATGTAATTCCAGTCCTGGACGACATGGAGAGAAGGGGCTTCTTGCTGCATGCAACGACGTTTTCATTGTTACTTGATCAGCTGCAGGCGGAAGGTCAAGGCAGTCTTCTTTTTAATAAGGTTAAGAAGCTTATCCCGAAGAATTAATAGTCTTGTTTGTTGACGTCAGATTTTGTAGAGCACAAAACCCTAGCCAAACACAAAAAATCTTGATCCGGCTCGAGTAAATCGAATCGAACGAATGATTGAAAATCGTATAAAATAAGAGATCTTGATCCGGCTCGAGTAAATCGAATCGAACGAATGATTGAAAATCGTATAAAATAAGAGAAAGACGGTGCCCGGTGCCTACCCGGGCAAATTTTTTCGGCTCGTTCTGGTCGGACAGAACTTTTTTTTATATAAAGAAGAGAGAAAATAAATTCTCTAATTACAATGATTTCGAATCTAGAATTCGATATTTCTCTAGAATTTTTTCTCCTATATGAATGATAATTGGGGTCCTATTTATAGGCTAAAACTAAGATACATTACTTGAACAATAAGAAATAAACCCCTAGGATTTAGGGTCTAAATAAGATAAAATTAGATTTAATCCTATCTAAATCGGATTCGATTTGGTGTAGGATTTGTTTCCTTTTTGTGGACTCCTTCGTGAAACAAACTAAATCTGGCGTGCCCCTCGAATGTCTCTAGTCGGACCCTCGCCGAGTCTTCTGCCTTCCTAGTTGGGTCAGATTAGTGGGGGTATAACATTGTTTATTTCATTTTTTGTATTTCAAGTAAACCCTTATTCCAATTGTGATATCTCACGTTTTGGGATATTCAATACCTACCTTCAACTTTCCGTCCAAATCTAACATAAAGTTGTACTCAGTTTTGGTACTAATGTTTACAATTATACTCAAAGCTTTATTCTTAATGAAACCAGCCAATTTTATTTTTTTTAAAAATCATATATTTTGCATTAAACATGGCTATTATTTTGGGAGTCATCAAAAAAATATTATTGTATTTTATTTAAAAAATTGTAGTTCCTCTATTCCTAAAAATTAAAATATTAAAAAAAAAAGAATAGTAAGTATTGAAATTCTGAAAGGAAACATTATAATTCTAATCTGGCCACTAACTTTATTTTTTCATGTTTGATGTTCTTTTCTGTCTTAGTCTTCTTTTTTCGTAATTTGGTTAATAAATCTTTGACTGTATTATCCTCCTCATGGATGGATATGTGAATGCATTCCTTATTTTTTTGTCTTCTTAATTCTTCTTTTTTTTTTTTTTCTGTTCATCATCTGTTGTGGTGGTCACTGTTGGTGTCGTTGTTGTGGTTGTATTGTTTTATAATTCCACAGATGATTGTTTTATATTGATATTGAGTTACATTCTCTCACCAAATTGAGATGAAAATTAATATTATATTAATATTAAATATTGATCATCAATTCCATATTAGAGATGAAAATTCAGTCAATAGAGATAACAAATCTCTACAAATTAGAGACTAGACTAATGATTTCTTAGAATCTGTCACTAATATAGTTTGATACAAATATTTTAATGAATTTTTAATTTGTGATAATGACATTTCCACTTACCTTTCACCATACATGAATTTTTCGGATTTTTTTCGCCACACACTCCATGTAATATGTGTTTCTCCACCAATTCATATATTTGAGGATTATTTTCTTAATTAGGAATTTCAGCACATACAAACTTATTAAACTGGTTAACTGCATGAATTTTATATTTGCCTTTTATAATTATAAGTAGATGAGCATATGGTAGTCTCTTTTCTGAAATTCGACCACATGAAAATGTGCAACAACTTTTCCGAATATTTGTTTCTTAAATAATTGATCTTTCAAGTCCTGCAATTTTGCTCGGAAAAATCTCACAAATTAATCTGGACGATCTTGAGCTTTTTGACCTTTATATAGATTTTCTCGTATTTTTATCCAATCATGATTGAAAGTCATGGTGATAAAAGTAAGCCATAAATTCTTGATCTATAATTCAAATCCAAGAAGGTTAAATAATAATAAATTGAGATAAAATAAAAAGTTAAACAAATACAATTCAAACAAAGAATTAAAATAGGTGTTATGGTTGTCGCCAATTCTTGGATCGATATCAATTTCACTCGTCTCAACAATTGACATCGCCACTTTTCTTTGACTATATTTCAAAAAAAAAAAAAAAGAGTTAGTAATTTTTTTTTTTGGAAATAATTTGCAATTTGTATGCAACATATATAAACATACATTGATCATGTAGTAAGATTGCTATATCTTGGTGAACTATAGGATTCAAACCAAACTCCATAATAATATAATATAACATATTCAGAAATAATTCAAACGTAGGGTTCATTTATTAACTATGTTAATTGAGAGGGAACTAAACTATTCTGAGACAAATATATTCTCAATTTTCTTTCAAAACTTCAACTTTATTTTTATAAATGGGAAAGAAGTACTCTTAGTCAACACTCAAACCCCTTAATGATAGAGTTTTCATTTTTTTATCAAATAATAAAAAAGTTAACAGAGTCGGTAAAGTTAACAGATTACTCGTCGTAATCTGCTCATACTCTTGACGATGGTACTCGTTAAAACTCCAACCTTTAATATAGTTGTATAAATAATACAATCTTTAATTACCCGTTGTAATCTAATTAACTTCTAATTAAATTAGATATAGAGTTTTCTTTAGTTATGACTTTAATTAAATTATATGAAGACTAATTAAATTAGAAATAAAGAATTTTTTTTAATTAGAATTTTAATTAAATTATATGCAGAATTGTGATTTGTATGGACTCTAAGAAGGTTAAATTTGACATTATGAAAAATGGACGATACATATTGTAAAAACTCCAATCTTTAAACACACCTCAAAGTATTAAACATAATTAGTACTACTGAAAAATTCACACATATAATACCACTCAACGACGTTGCAACCAGAACCGTTGATAAATCATCTCAAGATCAAGGGTCGAAAACATTTCGTAAACCTTGTGAGGAAGAGGCAAAGAGTCTGAAATTTTCTCAATCTCCATGCAACGCTTTCCCCACGCCATTAATTTGGGACAATGCTCTTCAATGCTAAAGTTTCCGAAAATCTCGTAGGTATAAAACCAGGTATAGAAAGTAATCAAAGCAATATTTGTGGATGCTTATTGCAAGGAAGGAAAGGTGGAAGATGCTGAGCCTTATTTAAATTTTACATTCACACATTTTCTTATCGTATGAAAATTCAGTATTTTTGAATATACTGAAAATATTAATATTAATTAAAAATATAAATATCTTCATTAATACATTAAAAAAAGTAGTATTCTTAATATTATTTACTTATTCAATTTTGGATTTTAAAAAAAAAAAAGATCAATTAGCTTTTCATTAATTTCAGATTTCAAGAATTGGCATAAAGTTTATGTTATCTACTGCGATGGATCATCTTTTTTATCAGATGTCGAACAAGTTGAACCAGTAAGTCTAAGAAATTAAAAAGTTTTTTTTTTTTTTGCCTTTTTGGATTGGTAGATATGTAAATATGCTACTGATGAATATGAAAATGTAATTATTGGTGGTATAGGAAACCAATGTGACGTATCGAGGTGTCAGAATTTTTAATGCTGCATGTGATGGAGGAGGTGCTACTTAAAGGAATGGGGAGAGCCCACAATGTACGAGTTACTCATAAGTTTCCTACTTTATTTGTATTTACATATCTCTTTATGTAAAATTAATTTATTACATTATTTGTGTTCATGACTTAACTATACATGTACAAATGTATTATTGTAGGCTATACTTACACACGTACTATTCCTCTCTCTCTGCATTTTTCCTTACAACATGTTTTTCTTCTAGCCTTCTAATTTCTAATTCTAATGTACGTACGATGTTGAGGTCTCCTAGAGAATTTAATTAATTAATTAGTATCTTATGTTTAATATCGAATTAACATGCAGGAATTAGCCGATTCTTTGCCTAGGACGTGCACCACGCAAAGAGATCCTAGTTTGGTGAGAGTTGTATATATATACAATGAAGTAAATCTCTTTAATTAATATCTATAAAACTTGTAGATATATATATATATATATATATATATATATATGTTGACTCATGTTAATTACTTTATCAGTGTCTCTTTCCTGAATACTTGGTTGAGGATATTCAAACAACCTCATTCAATAAGCATCAGGTAATTAACCTCATTCTTACAACCTACAACAATCATATAATAAAAAATAAAAATAAAATTCATGAATTCTATATAATTGTGTACTTCTTAATAAAATGTTGTGAACTATGCTTCAGAATTGTGTCATGCAAACATGGAATTAACTACTAACATTTTTTAATGTTTATATATATTGCATACTCGTTTATTAATTGGGTTACGAATTAATTTGATTTGTTTTAGATCGAATACAACTTAGTACCCGGTTTTTCTATTTTATCCTTAAGATTTTTATTCTTTTCACAACTATCATATCTCCATCATCTTCTCATCATCTCAACCATTTACCTTCTTTTCTCCAAACCAAAATAACATTCATTTCAGTCTCTATTTTACCATAAACTACGCAATATTTAGATTTAAATGTATAATTTTTTTATATTAATATCCATACATTTTCATTTGAAGTAATTATTTTTAAATTTAAAAAATTTCCAAAATATTATATCCCTCTACAACCACGACACTCTCTTTTTCTACATTTGATACTTTGATTAATTTGTATTGTATCAATATATAAAAGTTTAAGTATTGTCCTATGTTCATCAATGTGGAATCAATTTTCTTGATTTTTTTTTAACGAGGTATCTTATAATGTTAATTATTTTAGTGAAATATTTTGAGATATTAAAAAAATGTTGAGGAATGAAATGAGTGAAGACATAATTTTTATTAATTAAAAAAAAAATTAGATTTGGGTTGTTGTAAAAAAGAAAAAAAAATCAATGTGGAAATAATTTTCTCAAATTTTTTAAGGAGATATCTTATAATGTTAATTATTTAAGTGAAATATATCGAGATATTAATAAAATGTTGAGGACTTAAATGAGAGGAGATATAATTTTTAATAATTTTAAAAAATTAGATTTGGGTGGTTGTAAAAAAGAAAAAAAATTGTTCAATGTGGAAACAATTTGTCAGATTTTTTTAAGGAGATATCTTATAATATTATTTATTTAAGTTAAATATTTTGAGATATTAAAAAAATGTTGATAGCTTGCGTTATTTAATGCATTTCGGGGCTTGATTTCACATCATTTTGTATGGAAAAACACGCATTCGTGATATTTTAGTATTAAAAGCTTCCGAAACAAAATGTAATAGATGTTTAAAAAATATAGTTACATACCTTTGATAGGGAATCTTTTCTCATGATAAGATCTTCAAGAGTAACCTCTCTTCTTCCCCTTATTCTTTGTGTCATTCTCAACTTGCATATTTCTATTGGATCATGAACGGTGTGCGACAGTTTTGCAAGTTTTTTAGATATCAGACATATTTATTTAGTTGAAATTGAAGTGGTTTGCAACTGGATCTCATCTAATTAAAGTTTACAATTTTAAAATTATATTTCATTCTCAAGGCATTTCATATATTCATTGTCTTTATTTTCATTTCAAAATAATTAATTGAGTTTTTGTTTTACATTGAAATTCCTTCGTTGTGACCTTTGTAATGGCAATAGTTGATTTTTTTATCAACAATTTGCTGCAATTTTATTCCTTCATTAAGTGTCATATCTTCTCAAAGAGAAACGTCAATGAAGTGGTGTCTGCATATCAAATAAGAAAAATTAATTGGAATTTTTATTTAGTTTTTTTGTTTTGTTTTGCTGGGAATTTAAATTTATATATTTTTCTCATACTTTCTTATAAAAGATAGATTATACTTACTCTTCATTTATAAGAGTGATTTCTCTAACGACCACTTTTTTTTGGAATGTCAATCTCATACAAATTAGAATTTGTAATAAAGTTCCAAAACCTTTAAGTTGCAATTGTAGTCTCAAATAGGTGGTTTCGCCAGAACTTTGAACGGGAATACACACTAAGTTACATACTTACATGTTACTCGGATGTTCACTCACCCCATGAAGCACCATGTTATAATAAAAGTGCTGGAAACAAAATTTCGTATGAAGCACCCCATGAAGAACGTGCAAAATTTCGGCAAAATCACCAATTTTAAATTAGAACTACAACATATAAAAGCTTTGGATTTAATATCAAAAACAGATTCGTATGAGACCGAAATTGCTAAGATTTAATAATTACATGACCATTTTTACAATTTTCTTATAAAATTGCAACCACCAATTTAGAATTAAAATTAAAAAACATTGAAATGCATGGGATTTAATTGCAAAAATTGATTGGTATAAAATTGAAATAGTCAAGATCCATGGTTACAGACCATTTTCGCAATTTTCCCCTAGTCAAGAGTAATTTTCGTGGATGCAATTGTTTCCTTTGCCCATTCAAACATTTTTGTCTTATTACCTAATCCATTTATAAAAAAAAAATGGAACACAATTAATACATAATCTTATGATCATTCAATCAAATATACTCTATCAACTTATACTGCTATTAGAGTATATCAAATGTAGCATCTCCTATGCATTTCTCAAACACACACACATATATATATAGAAGATATATTTATATTTTGTTTATATATATATAGAAGATATATTTATATTTTGTTTATATATGAACGGTGAATACTAATATACTACAATCCATGTAACTCGCTAATCAAAAATTACAACACTATAATACTACAAAACTCCACTTATAAAAACACAAAAACAAAAATAAAAGTATTGTAAAACAGGGCAACCGCCATTAAATGAATGAGAAAATTGTAAGAATAGTTCAGTATCTATTGGGTTTTGGCAATCTCTTCCTATATAAATCAGTTTTCGCAATTAAGTTTTATAACGTTTTAAATTTTGCAATATTAGTCCTAAGTTGGTGGTTTTGTTGGAATATTTTTATGAGAAGATTGCAAAAATGGTCATGCAACTATTGGGGTTTGGTAATTTCAGACATACAAATTAGATTTTGTAATTAAGTTCCAAAACTTTTAATCAGTTGCAATTCTAGCAAAAAATTTGGTGGTTTTGCTAGAATTTTGCATTCAATTACACACTTAGTTACATACTTACATGTTGTTACTTCACTCACCCCACGTAAATGAGTAAGGAAAATTGAATTTCGGACGTGCAAAATTTCGCAAAACCTGACCAATAGAATTACAATATATAAAAAATTTGGATTTAATTTCAAAGATTCATATGAGACTCAGACTGCCAATAATCGATAATTACCGTACCATTTTACAGTTCTCTTATAAAATTCCAATCACCAACTTAGAACTAAAATTTAAAATTAATGCAACTTAATTGCAGAAATTGATTGGTACAAAATTGAAATAGTCAAGATCCAGTAATTACGGACCATTTTCGCAATTTTCACCTGGTAAATCCACATCCAAATGGAAAACGGCAAAAAAGAGCAAAAATTCCGTCAACGTTTATCAAGTCCCTCTTTCACAATACTTTAGTTTCTTTCCTTCCAAAATTCTACTCTTTTCTCAGCAATCAGCATTTTTCTCTTCAATAAACGAGTATGAGGTTGAATCGCGCTGCAATGATTTGTCGAGGAATTGTTTCCAATTCTTCATCTAATTCAACTGCCTTTACGATTTTTTCTTTACGCTATCACCAGAATAGATACTTTTCCGCCAAACCCAGATTCGATATTGGCTGTGTTGGTGAGCCAGATGACGCTATTGATTCGTTTAATCAAATGGTGAGAATGAGGCCCCACACATCTGTTGTTGATTTCTGTAAATTGTTAACTGTGGTTGTGAAGATGAAGCAATACTCTGTTGCCCTCTTTCTGTTCGACAAAATGCTTCTTCACAATGCTCCTTTAAATCACGTCACCCTGAGTATTGCGATTGATTGCTTTTGCCATTTGAATCGAGTTGATTATGGGTTCGCAATCTTAGGTAGCTTTTTTAAGCGTGGCCACACACCTGACATTGTTACCTTCAACACTCTGCTGAAAGGTCTTTTCTTGGAAGGAAAGGTCGCCGAGGCGGAGAAACTATTCAAGAAGTTGTTGAGAGAAAAAATATGTGAGTTTGATGAAATTACATATCTTATTGTGATAAATGGATTGTGCAAAGCTGGGCATACTCTCACTGCCTATCATTTGCTCAGATTGTTGGAGAAACAAAAATGCAAACCTAATATCTTCTCTTACAGCACAATATTTGATAGTCTTTTCAAGGTTCGTCTGGTTGATGAGGCTATACAACTCTTCTCGGAATTGAGTGGAAAGGGCATTGCACCCACTATTGTTACATATAGCTCAATGGTTCATGGCTTGTGCTGTTTAAGTAGATGGAAAGAGGCCGAAGACTTATTAAGTAAGATGATTGCTCAGATTGCTCAGAAGATCTATCCCAATGTAACATATTAGTGGATGCTTATTGCAAGGAAGGAAAGGTGGAAGATGCTGAGGATGTCCTGACAACTATGATAAAAATAGATGTTCAACCTAATATCATCACTTACAATGCCTTGGTTGATGGATATTGTTTGTTGGGTAAAATGAAGGAAGCGAGAAAAGTTTTCATTCAGCAGTCAATTCAGGACTCAAGCCTGATGTTGTATCCTATTGTAGTTTGATGAATGGGTATTGCACAAAGGGAAATGTGAATGAAGCTTGGAGTCTTTTTCTTGAAATTCCTCGCAGAGGTTTAAAGCATACAGTGGTTACTTACAACATCATTCTAAAGGGATTATTTCGTGAAGGCAGATGTGCAGATGGCTTGAAACTTTTCAAGGAAATGCAAGCTCGACAATTATCTCCTGATATAATGACTTTTAATATCTTGTTAGATGGCTTATGCAAAGCTCAGAATACAACTGAATCATTGTCGTTTCTACACATGATGGAAGATAAAGGTGTTAGTCCTAATATAGTAACATACAATACCCTAATTGATGGGCTGTGCATGGATAAAAAGCTTGGCATGGCCAAGAATCTTTTCAATGAACTTCCATCCAAAGGTTTGCAGCCTGATGTTATTACCTACACCATCCTTATTGGTGCACTTTGTAAAGAAGGTCAAACACAGGAGGCTGAGGAATTGCTGATGAAAATGGAAGAAAGTGGTTGCTTGCCTAATAGTGCAACCTACAATGTTTATATGCAGGGGTTGCTTAAAAGGAACGCGTCTTGTGATGTAATTCCAGTCCTGGACGAAATGGAGAGAAGGGGCTTCTTGTTGCATGCAACGACGTTTTCATTGTTATTTGATCAGCTGCAAGCGGAAGGTCAAGGCAGTCTTCTTTTTAATAAGGTGAAGAAGCTTAACCCAAAAAGTGAGTAGTCTGATTTAGGTGTTTCTCAATTGATGCCATTTATAGCGACCATATGTTGATAAATTGGCACTTCTTTGAACACTTATCTTGTCTCTTTAGTATGATGTTTTGTCTTGTTTATTTCGATTTTAGTACTTCTAATAATTAATAATTAAACCCTTATTCCAATTCCAACAGAATGTTGTACTCAGTATCAGTACCCAATATTTAAAATTGTACTAAAATTCAGCTCTTGATGAAATCAGAAAATTTTATTTTAAATTCCTTGTAATTACTATTTTGATACATGTGATAAGTTGAGATATATATTTCATTAAACATGATGACTATTATGAAAGGGAGATTAATTGTCTAATAACTGCAAAATTTGGATTAATAGCTTTTGAAAAGAAAAAAGTATATGCTATTGGGTTGTCAAGATTGAAGTTGAATTTTCTCATATTTATTACATTCAATCAAACACTTAGTATTGTTATACTCCTCTACATGAGAAAGTTCTTCAGAGTATGTTCGTCGATGCAACGGCTTCTTTTGCCCGTTCGAGCATTTTTGTTTATCAGTTTCGCCCCTCAGTAGTCTTCTTACCTATCCACAAAATGGAACACAATCAATATACAATCTTATGTGATCTTTCAATTAAATATATTCTATCAACTTATAGCTGTTATTGGAGTATATCAAATGTAGCATCTCCTATGCATTTCACAAACACATATGTAGATATATATGTATAATTTGTACATGGATTGTGAATACTACAACTGATAAAACTCACTAAGAAAAAAAAGTTACAAGACTATATTATTACAGAACTCCACTTAGTGAAAACAAAACAAAAAAAAAAGGAAAAAGTATTATTGCGTTTTGGAAATTTCAATCATTTATAAATCAGTTTTCACAATTAAGTCCTTTGACTTTTTAAATTTCACAATTTTAATCCTAAATTGATTATTTTTGTTGGAATTTTATGAGAAGATTGTAAAAATAGCACGTAACTATTGAGTTTTGGCACTTTCAAACACATACAAATTAGTTTTCACAATAAAGTTCCAAATACTTTTAATATATTGCAATTGTAGCCCAAATTGGTGGTTTTGTCAAAATGTTGCACAAGTTGCTCACAGGAGTGCCCGGAATTCAGTTTCCGTCACTACAGTAATAATGTGTAACTTTGTGTGACGAGTGGACTTGGGATCCACTCGCCATATGAAGCGTCGTGACATTGAAATAGTGTTGGAAACTGAATTTGAAATACTCACGTGAGTGGTACATTCAAAATTTCGACAAAGCCGCCAATTTAGGACTAGAATTGCAATCTAAAGTGGTAGTTGCCAAAATTGATTCGTATGAGACTGAATTTGCCAATATCTAGGACCATTTTTACAATTTTCTTATAAAATCCTGACGACCAACTTAGGACTAAAGTTGCAAATTTTTAAAGGTTATGAGACTTAATTGCAAAAAAATTAATTAGTATGAGATTGAATTGCCAAAATCCAAAACAAATTTTGCAATTTCCCCTATTAAATCCATATCCAAAATTCTCAATGAAAACTACTTCATGGTATGGCACCCTTCATAATAAAAAACGACATTTCATGTATTCTTTATTGATCAAGATACATAAAAGTAACTACATAGGACAAAATAATGTGCTATATATATCATAACATGAAAATATTCAATTAATCATAAGGAGTATGCGAATAAAAGCACTTACCTGGCTCATTCGAGGCCTAAGAACTGGATTTTGCTCAATACATGAAGTGGCAATTGAAATTACCCAACTCATCTCTTCTGCATCATACTCATTTCCCAAACAAGGATCCACTAATTCCTTAACTTCATTGTTATCGAGAAGAGGTTTTGCCTACAATTTTACAAGACACGATTTTCAAATTTTGTTCTCCTAAAAACTATTTAAATAAGAGACGGGATAAATTCATTTTTAGTCATATGCCTGAAGACAAATATTCGAAACTAGTCTCATTAATTTTGAAAAATCAATTTTAATCTTGTATTTATAAAAGTTCTCAAGTACCAATCCCTTTTTCCACTACAATTTTTGAACTCCGTTAGATTTTTTGCACGTTATAGTCTCACACGCACACCAAAATAGTCACGCGTGAAAATCCACCGGATTGAAAATTCCAATTGGAAAAGAACTGAAACTGGACAATTTTTCAATTATAAGACTATAATTGATTTTTTTTCAATATTAGCATAACTAGTTTCGAACACTTGTCCTAAGACAATTTAAGAACCCAATAAGAGATCGATGAGAAAAAAAAACGTACCCAAAGCACAAGGCTTTTCCTTGACTCGTCTAATGCCTCACGCCCAGTTACAAGCTCCAAAAGGAGGACTCCGAATGAGAAAACATCGGTTTTTTCATCAACGATACCGTGCATAAAGTACTCTGGAGCAAAGTATCTATCAATAAAATGTGAGATAATGTGGTTATGCCACTTGCTCTATGTAGTTATCAAAGGCCTAAATATTGAATAAATTGAAGGGGAATTAATTACATACACACCCAAATGTGCCTTCAAATTTTGTGGCATTGTGGTGAGACCATTGTTTTGGTAGCCATTTTGAGAGTCCAAAATCGCAAATCTTCAATCAACAACCAACAAAGGCAAGATTTACTTCCCTCCACAAGAAGAATATTTACTTGCAAATGTAATTTCACAACTACAATTTTTTTTTTTTACCAAATCATGCATCATCTATATTTCTTTTTTTTTTCTTTTTTCAAACCTAATTAATTCATAATGCTACTACTACTCAACACCAGTCTAGCTATAACTTACCATGCTATGCACGAATTATAAAATAATAAAATGTATATCTTTGAAACGTACCTGAGGCTCATAATCTTCAGATAAAAGGATATTATCAGCTTTAATATCCCTATGAATAATTCTTCTTTCGCAATTTTCGTGTAGATAATGTAATCCTTCTGCTGTCCCAAGTATAATCTTGTACCTCTTGCTCCAATCCAGTTTTTCCTTTGAACCTGTGACAAGTATTTAGGTCTGCTTATTAATATTAATAAAATAAAATAAAATAAATAAAATGGATCGTGAGATATATATTTTTAAGAGATCGAAATATAATCATTACTATGAAGAAGTGAACCCAAACTCCCTAATGATGACAACTGTAATACAAGGAATGCTCCACCATCAACTCCATAGCCAATCATTTTTGCAGTATTGGGATGATTTATATGTGCAATAATTCCAATTTCAGATAGAAAATTAAACAAATCCTCTTCACCAATTCCCTTGTTGAGCTTCTTGATGGCAACAAGTTGTCCATTTTCCAGACACCCTTTGTATACTTCAGCATACCCTCCCTTTCCAATCACATTATCTGTGATGCAACATTAAAGAAAAAATAATATATTAGCAATATTTTTAAAACATTAATTTCATCGACTAAACTCTAATCTGACGTTAAAAATGACCATCTTATCTAAAAACTTTAGTTTATAGATAGAAATTTTATTTTAGTCATTTTATTTGATATCTTAAGAACCACTTGGCATTAATGTTCATTTTGCGAATTTGCACTTATTGTGTAAACAATCATATAATTATAAGAGATCATTTCAATTTTGGTTCTTTATATATGTTTTAATTTTTTTCAATTTCAGTCCATTTCGGTCGAAATTTTTAAAATTCCTGACGTGACTGTCGGAAAATTTGATGTGACAGCCTAATTCTGGCAGCTACGTTAGTGATTTTGAAAATTCTACCCAAATAAGGTTGAAATTAGAAAAAATTAAACATGAAGAACCAAAATTAGAAAACAGATATTTTGTTGTTAGAAAATGAAAAGTGTCTTAATTACGAAACTAAATTTGAAATTAACCCTATTATAATGTCTTCCTATCAAACTTTGTGAAGATTTTCTACTTTGGTCAATTGTTTTGACAAGTAAAATCTTCTATTCCACTTTGATGTTTTATCTGATTGTTCCAAAATAACCACTACGCGTCAAGAATAAAGATGATATCACTAATTTATACATGATGTAAATTAAAAAACAATGAAATACAGGATGAGAACACTAAATTGGAATATCGTGCGAGAAGTTCAATAATTAATGACGAACCTTTGCTAAAGTTATTGGTTGCATTCTTGAGTTGAGCAATAGTAAAAGTCTTCCAAGTAGAATTTAAAGGGCATCTATCAATGTCCAAACTTTCTCTTGCACTTCTGCTCAATCTTCTTGAGACTTTAGGCACAACAAGTGGAGGTAATCTCTTTATTGAACTCTTTTTCCATAATTTCACAAATCGTTTCCAGCCTGAGGCTTTGTGTGCCACTGATGATTCGTTTTCTGTTTCGCAACATGTTTTATTTTTGCTGCTTTTTTTTGATTCATATTTCAAGCTTTCTTTGCGTCCCATCTCTATCTTCTCTGCATCAAAAACTCTCAAGTCTGCAGCAGATAATTAGGTGACATGATCATGATATTTGCCTATTTGGTGTTGATTTTGCTCTTTAATATCGATAAATTATAAATTACTTGGATCCGCATATTTTCTAGTCGGGTCGAGCCTGGATCGATGGAATCAATGCAACCTGACAGGTGATTCCTTACTATCTCATTTGTTTGGTTTTAATATCAGTCGATGTGTGACACGTGTCGGTTTGAAAATAAATAAATAAAGAGGACAAAATAATTAGTTGTGAGAATTTTAAAGTCTAACACATCTCACATATCCATCTTTGTTAATATTAATATACCAATTGGATGACATAGAACAACTTGTGAAGTGTCAAATTTCAATTACAATATGAACTTTTAGTTGTAACATCGTTGGTCGCCAATTTTGAAAATTTTCAATCAGCACCTAATTGCGACATCACTATCATTGTAGTATGCACATCGACTTGACCGTTTCAAACATACCACCAATTTTTGTCATCTGTCACCACCACAATCATAAATCGAGGATGTAACGTGCAACTAACTTGACTTCCACCCTCGATTCTTGACGGTAGTGGCGAATCCCAGAATTGATGGTGGATTTGAGACAGTCTTGTTAAAATGCAACCAATTATAGTGGTAGTGTCACAATTAAACAACAGAAAATCATGAGGTCAATGCTACAATTGAAATATTTTTCATAGTTTGTGACCAACGTTGTTACAAATAAAAGTTTGTGTTGTAACTAAAAATTGACTAAAAACTACTGAATTTTTATTTGCTTAACATTATTTTCAATATTTCATATATATTTAACATAAATTAATCAGATAAAATACTAATAAGTGAATTGAGAATGCAAGATAATCTGGTAAGGGTGTTACCAAGAGCAGAAGCAGAGGAAGGAAATGAGCATCCAAACTTATGGTATGTTGGCACAATTGTGTCTTTCTTCTTATGGCTTTTTGTTCCTAAATTTGTGCTGTCTTTCCCATTTTCACTGCCAAAAAAAAAAAAAAAAAATTCAATCCCACAAAAATGCTATAATATTTGCACACATTGCCACCCTTAACACAACATTTGTGCAAAAACTACATCTAACATTAATTTTATTCAAAAATATCATTTACAATTGTATGTAAAGAGTTGTGCAAAGTCATGCGAGACCATGTGTGATCATACTCACAACTATTCATCAGCATTTTTGAAAAAAATTAATCTTGGATAATTTCTTGATTCAAATATTTTGTCTGCTTGTCATTTTTGTGAATACCCTATTCTAAAGGCAAATAATAATTCTAAAATATTTTTCAACTGCACATGAGCCAAGACTCACTTTGAGAGTTAATAACTGAAACCTATATTGAGAATGACTTTAGGGTTGAACATATATAATTCTTGACCCATTTAACATCTCTAACTATAATGACGATGTCGTATTAATTATTAACACATTCAAATAAATCTTAATTAGTATAAGTACTACACTTAAAGCGGTAAGAATGTGATTGTCAAAACTTGCTTAAAAGTGCTTATAAGCTTCTAAAAGAGATAGTAGAACTATTTTTTGTTCAAAATGTACATCATGTATGTAGGAGTCTAAATGAATTTAGTCTCACATTTTTGGTTGAATTTTTGTTGAATTTTAAAATTAGTATACATACAATATGTGGGTAAAACCAACTTTAATTGAATTGAATGGAATCAAACTCAAAGTTGAAGATGAACTCTACATCTTATCAAAACAACAATTCTATTTTGTTATTTTTAAACAAACATATATGTGTGTGTATATATGAGTGCACATATCTTGTACAAACTCAAATTGTAAACAACCCACAATAACAAAATAAAAATAACCTAATTAAGTTCCTCTCAAATTAATCAGATGTAAGTTTAAAAATGAGTTATAAAAAATTGATCTAATTAAGGATTATAGACTCACCGGAGATGAGGAGGATGTTCTTGAATGCCTTGATATTGGGCCATGATAATGAGAAAAAGCTCACTCAATATAAGATAAATTTGTGATGCATCAAGTTATTGAAGAAGAATTTAGGGTTAAACATAACCAACCTACAATCATCTTTTTGTTTATATCGTCATCAATTTTTTTTTTTTTCTGGGATTTTAAATCTCAATCGCACAGAAATTTCTTGGGAATGGTTCGTTGATTTTTTTCAAACATGATTCAAACTTGAGGTAAATAATCTTGGAAGAAGAAAAAAGAAAACAAAATTGTTTAAGGGCCTTTTCATCTATACAAAGAGATCTACTTTTTCTCTTGTCCATCCATGACTCATCTTGTGAGGAACTAATTAATGTTCTCTCTTTTTCGAGAAAAGAAAGAAAAGTGAAAAATATGTGAGATGAAATTACCGACTCATTAATTCATTTCATTTTATTATTATTAATTAAAGTGGATCACTTTCATTCGAATTTTTTAAATGAGATTTCATCTTATGAATTTTATATATTTACATGCATATACACTCCATCTTTTGTACCTTTATATAATGAGTTGGTCCGGTGTGCATCACGTGCACAAGCAATCCGGGTCAATCCGAATCCGAGAGTTTTTTTTTTTTTTTTTGATTTATGCGTTACATTTATATTATATTAGTATGACATTTATGTTATATTAGTGTGACATTTATGTACAAATATCTTTACATTTATGTACTGTAACTTAGGAAATAAAATGAAGAATTTCAACACTATTTCTACACATAAACTTTTATGTTATATGTACAAATATTCTTACTCTTATGTAATATATAAATGTATAACTAACATACCAAAAGCTATGAGTAATATCACATAAATGTATGTTGATCCAAAAAAAAAAAGCTGAAATTCTTCCTTTTTTTTTTCTAAGAATGTTATGATATTTATACATAAAAGTCATATTAATATATCATAAATGTCACACATTTATAATATAAATGTCAACACATAAAATCAGGAAAAAAAAAAACCAAAACTCACGAATCCGGGTCGAATCAATCCAAGTTGTATGGATTTTAAATCCGTGCACCTAATGCACAGAAGTTTTTGCCTTATATAATTTATATATTTTAAGTGGTTGGATGTCTCATTCAAGTATTGCTAATGACATTTCCTTTTTTTTTTTTTTTTCTCTTTTCACATTTTCGATTGGTTATCATGATGATAAATTGACAATTGTATGTAGAAATAAGGAGGTGAAACACTGTTCAATATAGTCTCCACATATCTGTAACGTGGTCAATGTACTAAACGGTTCGTAAACTAGCAATAGAAGTATCTTCAAAATTGCGTTAAAAACATTTGAATTTAATATTATATATATATATATATATATATATATATATACACGTACGCGCA
The DNA here is from genome assembly GCA_954870855.1 of Scutellaria minor. Classification (NCBI taxonomy): domain Eukaryota; kingdom Viridiplantae; phylum Streptophyta; class Magnoliopsida; order Lamiales; family Lamiaceae; genus Scutellaria; species Scutellaria minor. The sequence continues at coordinate 2,575,624 of OX940725.1, forward strand.
AACAATATAACAACAACAAAAAAAATTAAGATTAAAAAAAAAAAATTGTGCAGATAGTTAGAAATACCTATCAATTTATAGGATTTAGGATTCCATCTAAGGTTAGAATATCAACAACCGGCCTTTTTAAAAAAATTACAATGGTGTTTTTTCAGAAAACCTATTAGAGTTCAAATATAAAATTTAGACATGATATGAATTATTTCCAATTATTTCTGGTTAATGAAGGTTATAAGAATATTAATTTTAAAATATTATTTAGTTAAAGAATATAAAATAAATTCAATTTTATAAATAAATTTATTTATATTTTAAATAAATTAAAACTAGTTCGTGCAATTTTGGTACAATCTTCATTTGTTATATATTCGTGAATTGAGAAGTCAATCTAATTGAAAGCCTTAAATTAAAAAATAAGGATAAATTAAACCCGAAATTTCAAAGTTTCAACATCTAGGTCTAAATTAATTTGAGAATTGAATATATAAATTGGGTCTCATGTCAAATTTATCCAATATTTAATAAATGCACACGCTATTCACTCTACTTAAAATATATATATATATATATATATATATATATATATATATATAGATATCTCGAATAAAGAGTTGATTAAAACCTTTTTTGGTCCAAAAAAAAAAAAGAGCAATGTTTCAAGTTAGCTAGATTTAGTTTTTTATCCGAAAGGTTTATAATACCTCTATGGCTAACTTGTACTCAGTTGTGCAACAAACTTTGGAAAATGGATTTATTAATAAATGGAGATAATGAGATTTCATGTCTTATAAAACAATTTATCGTTATTAAGTTGGCCAAAAATTTAAAAAAAATATTAATATATTACTATTTACATAGAAACAAAATATTTTCTTTTCTTTTTTTAGATATGTGACGTTTGTTGATGATTATTTTGATATTTAAGATGTAACAATATTGAATATAATAAAAAATTATATCACGTGTATTATAGAGGGATTTGTCTTTTTTTTTTTTTTGAGTTACTGGGTTATAAATATTTTCAAAGTTGATTGTTGAACAGGGTTGGCCTCACAAATATTGGAATTTTAGGATATATAGATTATTAATTTTATATATAGATAAATTGTACAAAACCTGGCCCATGGTTGAAAGTCCTAACTAAATTCCAGAAAAGTATATAGACCTTTTAAGTTTTAATACTTCATGCCAAGTCATGCTGTCCGTACAAGAAGCAAGTTTATTGCATGTATGTCTTTTTTGACAAGGCTAAATGACTTTTTTTTTCTTTTTTTTTTTTTTTTGGAAAAAAAGGCTAGATGACATTTTTAGTACTTCGAAAATCGTCTATGAATGCTAGAGAGTATTTTGGTTTAGGGATGAAAATTTGAAAATAAATTTTTTTATAAGTGTACGGTGAACATGGTTTTGTAGTAGAACGAAGAACGATCTATATAATTAATATATTTGATTTGTTTTGTGTTCAGTATTTTTGTGATAAATAATCATTTAATTAATTATATTTATTTCATCAAAATATCTCTCCAAATTGATCAATAAAATATTTATACATCCCAAACCAAATTTAAATTCATCTTTCTCATTACAAATTTTTTACACGTAGAATTTGATATTACAATACATGATTTTACAGATAGTATCCCTTACAAAAATAAAATATTTATTAATAGAAGGTTGGAGACAAGATACATTTCAAAATAAAAATGTATAAATCATTTTCAAATCTAAGTAATAATAATGATTTACTCCATATTTTTAAAAACCTCACTTGTACGCGTCTGTTGACATATCCCTAGAATGCCATGTAAGAAAAGGAAAAAAAAATAAAAATTGTTTGAACAACAGCACCATTTGACTTTGGATTAAGAAAAACGAATTGCATAGCCACTCAATCTGACAAATACCTTTTTCAATATTACAGATGTTCACCTAACAATTTCGATATGTTTCTGCTATGTATTATGGATGTTGATGTTGAAATTATTAACTTTGATATAGGTTATAACTCATATATATATATATAGATCGAATTTATTCTTAAAGGATGTTGATGCTGAAATTATTAAATTTGATATAGGTTGTGAGTCATTTTACATAGACTGAATTTATTCATCATTAAGAAGTATAGATTAATGTAGAAAAAAAAGGTTAATATGATACCTGAATTGTGACAATTTCTTTTATTTGGTGTCTAGAGCTTAAATAAATAAATTCGAAATATTTTGATTGTTAACTAAATCCGGTTTTTGAACATTTTCTGATAAAAAAACAACTGTTGGAAAATTCGAAATGTAATCTACCATCAAATATCAACAAAAATGGAACCTACTTTTAAAGTCAAACTATAATTCTAAGTCAATGTCATGCTTCATATGCTCCATGTTTGCATTGAACTTGAATTTAAAAAAAAAAAAAAAATACAGGAATTATGAATTGATTTGTGTTACAATTTTGATTCGAAAGAAGATCATTTTTACATATAACTCATTTTAACTGATATTTTGAAGTTAGATTCTATTTTAGAACTCATTTTTCATTATATTTGGGGAAATTCCACTTTATTTCATTATACCCTCATCAAATATCTCGATGCTCCCATGTATTCTCTTATTTATCTCACTTTATTCTCTCTTGTTTTTTCTCATTTTGGATATTTATCCCAAAAGAAATTAATATTTTATTGCTTCAACTCTTTTTTTTTTTTTAAATTGACCGTTGAAACCGTTATGATCTTAATCTTGATTAGATGAAGGGATTTATACTTATTCTTTTGCTACATTATTCTTGTAATCCGTTTTTGTATCCAATGATAGGATTTAGGATTCCATCTAATGTTAGAAAATCAACAATGGCGTTTTTTGTGAAAAATGATGAGAGTTTAAATATAAAATTTAGACATTATATGAATTATTTCTAATTATATGGGGTTGTTAAAGGTTATAAAAATGTTTACTAAATGTATACACTATTCAGTCTACTTTCGAAGGGGGTTTCTAAAAAGAGTGTTGATTAAAAACTTTTTTGGTATAGAAACAATAGAGTCAAACATGACTATTGTTTTTATAACTACATCTAATTATTAGTGATTTACAACTAAATCAAACTTGAAACATACTGATTTTTATAACTGAATCTAATCTAGAGTCCTGTTTAATTGTTTTTAATCTATACTGGTTTATAAATTCTCTTGACTTTTCAAAGTTGACAGTTGAACAGGGTTGGCCTCATGAATATTGGGATTTTAAGATAGATTATTAATTTTCTATATGGATACAGATATATTGTATAAGAGTTAAGTTTTATTTAAAACTATTTTACGGATCATTTTACTTGAGATAAGTCAACCCACAATCCATATCTCACAATTTACATGTAAATTTATTAAAATGGATTTTGGTTGTGGATAATAAAGATTCGTCTCACATAAATTATTTATGAAACTGTCTTACATAAATTTTTGTGAGTTTACAATAACTGATTAGGTTTGAAAGTTCTAACTAAAATCCAAAAAAAGTATATGGACTTTTAAGTTTTAATACGACAAGTCATGCTGTCCGTACTAGAAACAAGGTTATTGTATGTCTTTTTTTGACAAGGCTAAAAATGACTTTTTATTTTTATTTTTTTTTATTATTATTTTTTTTTGGAAAGAAGGCTAAATGTCATTTTTAGTACTCCGAAAATTATCTTGTGAATGCTAGAGAGAATTTTGGTTTAGCGGATGAAAATTTGAAAATAATTTTTTTATAGGTGTGGTGGAAATTTTGACAGGATTTTTAGAGTAAAAGCATTCATTTAATTAGTATCTATGATTTGTTACATATCCAGTATTTTTGTGATAAATAATTGTTGAATTAATTATATTTAACTTTAAGTATCAAAATCATATCTGCAAAATTTTAACATATGATGAGTTTTGATTACCAATAAAATATTTAATCATCCCAAAACAAATTCAAATTGATCTTTCTCAATACAATTTGTTTACATGTAGAATAGGATATTAAAATTCGTGTATTTGATTGACATAAAATCATAATTAATGGACAGAAAATAGAAGGTTCGAGACAAGATACAATTCAAATTAAAAAAGTATAGATCATTTTCAAATCTTTTTTTTTAAAGAAAAAAATCATTTTCAAATCTAAGTATAATAATAATAATGATTTACTCCATATTTTAAAAAACCTTACATGAGATGACATATCCCTAGAATTCCATGTAAGAAAAGGAAAAAAAGTCTTTTTTGAACAACTAATTCCTCAACAACACCATTTGACTTTGGATTAAGAAAAACGAATAACATAGCCACTCAATCTGACAAATACTTATTTCAGTCTTGCCAATTATTTGATATTACAAATCTTCACCCAACAATTTCGATATGTCTATGCTATCTATTATGGATGTTGACATTGAAATAATTAACTTTGATATAGGTTGTGACCCACTTATATGGACTCAATTTAGTCATTAACGTGTATCGACTAGTGTAGAAAAAAAAAAGTAATATCAATTTATTATTTGAATTATGAGATTATTTTTATTTGGTGTCTAAATCCAAAAAAAATTTCAATAACAAGTCATATTTTACGAAATTTTCCGATTGCTAGTTTGCTACTCAAACTCAAATTTTGACACATTTTTCGGACAAAACTGCTGTCGGAAAACTTGAAATTGCAATTTACCTTCAAACATAAAAAAAAATGCATGAATCATACGTCAAAATGATATATGACTCATGATCCTTGTTCACACTGAACCTGAATCAAACAAAAAACGTATACAATCCTAGAATAATTATTGTTCCATTTAAATTTGAATCGAACAAAAATCATAAATTGATTTAGGATTACAATTCAACTTCGAAAAGAACTACGTTGAAATATAAATTAAATATTTTAACTGAAACATTTTAACTGATATTTTGAAATGATGAGTCAATTTTAGAACTCATTTTTCGTTATATTTTGGGAAATACCACTTTATTCCATTATACTCCAATCAAAGTATCTCGACTCTCCCTTATACTCTCATTTGCCTCACCTTATTCTCTAATTTCTCACTTTATCCCAAAAACATTATTTTATTGCTTCAACTCTTAATAATCTCTAAAAAGTGGTGAATGCATGTATGTCTTCAAACATTATTTGTAATAACATTACTTTTAAAATACACAAAAACTTTTAAAATACACAAAAATTTATGTGAGACTATGAGACGAAACTTCATCACCTACAAATAACATGTGAATTGTAGGGTTAAATGATTAGGTTGTGTATCGACCCGTCTCACAGAATGCAATAAAAATTTACGAGACGGTCTCACAAGAGACTCACTCTTTAAAATATCTTAAAACATTGTAATTTGTATTAATAATTTACTATAACTTGATTAACTGATTTGTATTTGTTTTAAATCCACTTTATTTATTTTAATTTTGAAATTCACATTTATAGTTGGAAGCACAAACTAAAAAGCTTTTCAGTTCAGTCCTAAAAGAAAAATTCTAATATTTACAATTATCCAAACTCAGTGCCCACTTAATCGTTGGGAAGATTTGGAAGAGGTCAACTATTTTCAAACAAAAGTTATCTTTTATTGCTTAACTGTTTATTAGTTAAAAATCACTAAACCGCCAAAAACCACCCAAATATTGCTTATTAAACCCGTCCTATTAATATTACTTGAGATCACTAAGACAAGAAACATTTTTAATACAACAATTAAATGTTAAATGAGTTGAGAAAGAAAAACTCAAACCGCTCACATAAGTTGAAACTCAGCGTCGTCTACCTTCTCCCATTCACAGGGGCACATTATATAATTACAAAAAAACTATACAAATAAATACAAATTACAAAAATTATAAAATAGAACACAAAAAAGAAAATACTTGTGCCGTGTCAGGAAAAAATTCAACCAAAAAAATAATTCATCATAATTAGAATCCAATTCCATTTGGAGGAATCGCCTAATTTGACTTTCGCCGCCTGCATGGGCCCCACTAACCTAGCCTTTTTCCGCCGATATTGACTGAATACCCTCTAAAAAACCGGGAACGGAATAACCCTAGACCGGTGGCTGACCGGACATCGGCCGGTTTTCTTCCCCGCCTTCAACCTTCGCCGACAGACAATTGAACGACGGCATCTTCACCGGCGTCTTTCCGCCGCCGCCGCCTTTTGAGGTGGAGCTTTCACCGGTTTCCGCCTTCACCCTTGGAGATCTGAACGATAACCCTCTGGTGAATATACTCCACCGGTCCGATTTTATGTCACGACCGGGAATTTCGATCCTCTGATAAAACCGCCCGGCTCGGCTGCTCCCTTCTTCTTCCCCGGTTCTGTAACCTCTTCTTGAGCTACCTTCGGTGGGTAGAACCGTTGCGAAGCTACGAGCCCGGTTCAGCATAGCACGGTTCAGCACCTCCTTCCTCACCCCTTCCGGCAATCTCAAAGTGAACCGGTCGAGATTCTCACCCGGTGGGACCACTGCGTGCCCGGTCGAGTGTGACCTGAACTTTCCGAAACCGAGGATTCTCGGCCTTCGAATCGAGAACGACCTCGGTGGCCGGTTCGGGTACTCGAAACTCGAGTTCCGGCTCACGGCGCCGGTTCCGGTTCGTCCCTGCTGATTCTGATCGTCGTCAACTTGAATCACAACTTCCTCGTTTATTGAACCGGTCACGGCTTCGGCTTGATCGTTTACGGCCGGCTCAGCCTGTTCGTCGGCGGCTCCAGGGGTCAAATTGGCTCGGCAGACCGGGCAGGTGACGTGGGACTCGAGCCAGGCGTCGATGCACTCGGGGTGGAAGACGTGGTCGCACTTGGGCAGCAAACGCAGCGTTTCGTTCTCCTCGAACTCGTTCAAGCACACAGCACACTCCAACGCGCCCTTTCCGATCTTGTGATCCTTCACTTCTGAGTACGAGAACGTCGGGAAGGTGTCGAGGACGGAGCGGTCGAGGCCACGCGCCGCCGCGGCTCGGCGGGCCCGGAGAGAGATGGCTCGGCCGACGCTTCCGGCGGCGCCGGTGGAGGTGGAGCAGTGGCGGATGTAGATGGAGAAGAAGCCCATGAAGAAGAGCGCTGCAATGAGGACAGCTATGATGATGGCCATGGACGGGCTGAACCGGGCATACGGGTACCCGTCGTTGGCGGGTGGGCCTGATTGGGCCCGCACCGTGGTGATTGCCGGTAGGAGGAGGAGGAAGATGAGAGAAACGGGCCCATGGCTGAGCCCGATTCCGTTTCTGCTTGTGGCTCTCATCCTGTAAAGTTGAAATTTTAATAATAAAGCTTTGTGGCTGGTGGCGATATATATGTGTGTGTGTATGTATATAAGCATGTATTGAGGATGGAGTTTACAGTAAAGTGAATGTGAACGGTGAATATATTCTAGAGAGAGAAAGGAATAAGGAGAGAGAAAGATAGAGCGATGAGGAGGAAGCTGCCTGGTACGATTCTCGTCAACTTTTATTAAAAGTATAAGCAAGCGAAGAAAATTGAGAAAATGGGCAAAATCGGAATCGAGAAAAGAAAATTGAATTAGTGATTTAGTTAATAAAATAGAAGATTTTTGTTTAAGTTTTTTTTTTTGGTTCGATTTTAAACTAAACCGACTAGATCAGTAAAATTGAATTAAAACAAAGGCTTTTAGTTTTAGATTGAAATAGTATATTGTTCAACTATAGTTGAAAATCCAACATATTGCATTCCAATTTTGTCACAACTTTTTATTAGCAAAAAATTGTTTATAATTTGATTTTTCAATTAATATGTATTTAAAAATTGTTAAGTCAAACTATGAGCGGAGCCTTAAATGTTATCAATGGAAAAGCGATATTCGAACTTTTGATAATTTTGTTTGAATCAAGGTCAATCAAACTCCAATAAAATATGGAGTAAGTATAATTAATAATAAATTTTTATCTTAGTTTAGGGTTCTTTACTAATGGGGTCTTTACTAAGTTTTATCTTAATAATAAATTTAATAATGATGGATTTAACGTAGTTTTTCTCATGGGTTCTTTACTTTCCAATTAACTCCAAAATGGAATGGAACCTTCTAATGGTTTTCTTCTGCCAAATCCCAATTTGACTGCTACTTCTGAGTTCTGAGTTATCTGAATTCTTGGTCAACGATTTGTTATGTTGTCCATTGTAGACCCTCCACTTATTTATATAGGGATCTAATCAATGTGGAATAAATATTTCATTTTAATCTCAAAAGATAAAACCTTTAAATTATTTTCGTTTCTAGACCTTTTTTTTTTAATCGTTAGTATATGTTAGGATATTTGTATAAACAATTTTATCAACATAGTAAAAAAGAAATAATGTAATATCAACATGGTATTATGAGAACATTTCCTACAGTTTGCAGTAAATTCTACATTAAAATGATTACGGTATTTTTATTAGATGTATTCATTAAATCTTTTAATTGATTACATATCTACACAAGTAATTATTAAATATACTTTTCTAATAAAATATTTATTTTTTAGTTAGATTATAAAATTTAATAAAAAATTAACGAAATTAATGCAACATTAATTGTAGTTCTCTTATCGGGTTGACACAAACACAATATGATACAAGTGTCCTTACATGTGTCAACATGATAAATATATAAACATGATAATCCAAACCGCTAGCTCTTTTCGCATTATGTTCATGTTATGTCAAAAATTACACACAAATAGAAAATGACCACAATTGTTGATTTAAAATTACCACATAATATTAATTTAAAATTTTGTCACATATCATTAAATTAACTTTAATATGAATTTCTATTACTTTTTTTTAATTAATCAAAATATAAAAATAATTATAATATTTCAAAATAAATACATAGATAACCATTAAAAATACATTCATGCAGAATTATTTAGGCTGCTTGAGTTGGTGTAACAGGACTCTTAATTAATTGGTTAAGTTAGGTGCATATTGCCAAGTTTGGAGAAGACTAACCGGCTGGCGGCTGCTATGGGACTCATGCGGCTCTAATTTTTTTAACATTTGTTATTTATTATTATGATTTATGCACATGATTTATTTTAATTTGTCTTATTATTATTTGAATGTCCCAATCATATTAAATTACGCATCCTTTATGTGATTTGATTAATTAAGGATGTGAGGTCTTTTGTGGAAAAAATGAATACCATATATAACTATATAATAAAAATAACATTTTGTTATGTCGCTTATCAAACTCATTATATAATTTTATGACTATGAGCTTTAGTAAATTGTTAATTTTTTATTTATTTATTTTAACAACGGTAGGAGAGAATTATAAGATTTTCATAGTTTTGGTATCGAATAAAATAACATATTAATAACATATTCTAGAGGAATGTCAATGGGAATCCAATCTGTGAGGTTTGCGTCTTCGTATGCTCCGGCTGAGCTCGTCCCACTCTCGCCCCACAATGTATTTTATATATATATATTTCATATACATATATTTAGAAATATGAATGTAAGTTAATTATAATTATTTTAAAAATATCTTATTTGAAATGTTCATTTGATTAAGGATATGAATGTGCTAAAAAAAATAAAAATTATTTCATAATAAATCTCATGAGATAAAATTAAAATGATTAAATTAAATAACTTTTGTATTTTTAAATATATGTATATTATTAGTATCAATGTATGAAGTTTTGAGATACATTAATTTTTTCATCATTTTGACATCTTAAAAGCAAAAAAAAAACTCATATGAATGGGTTAGGGCAAGACGCGGGTTAAGGCTGGTTCATTGTCAAGGGCGTGAGGTTACCCTAGGTATTCAATTACCCGCTCTGTCCCGCTCATTGTCATCCATATACTTCTAGAGGTAATCATGCTGTCAATTTTATTTACAATTTTAGACATTAACATCACAAATCAAATAACCAAATTTAAAATAATATCAACTTGATACATTATTGAATATGATAGCCTCTAATTGTTGATGTGGAGGAGCTCGATGTGTGATGAGTGTATGTCATTTGCCCATAAATATATATCCCCATCCCATTATGTACTTACAAGCAATTGAATTGACTCTCGGAATTAAATCTCGTGGCATCAATGTCAAATGGACAAGCGGTGATAAGCTTTCTCCTTATTAAAGCTTTCATTACCCAAAAATCATTATCACCTTATTAAAGCTTTCATTACCCAAAATATCATTATAAATTACGTAATTACCAAATAATATAGTTAAAAAAAATAAAATTCAAATGTCAAGCAATATAACCTTAACAAGTAACAACCCCCTACTCTCAACTCTTATCATGTTTATAGTTTTTCCCCCTTTTATCCTCTTAGTTTTCTTTTTTTACCTCTGTCTTCTTATATTTGTCTTTCTCCGATGTAGGAGTAGGTTTCCTTTGAGTAGATTTCTTCCATTAGAATTTATTTATAAATCTTCGATTTTAAGTAGTTCTTTATGTAAGAGCTTCAACTAAAAGACTACTTGGAAAAATCCAAAACAAGATTATGTGAATGTTTTACGTGTAAATTGTTATTTGTATCCTTATCAACACATTTATTGTACATTTAGAGAATTGCAAGCAACATTTACTATCACCATTTGAGCGGAATCTCAGAGTCTGAGTTTCATAAGACTTTTCTTCTTTTCCTCCTTATTTTCCTCGTTGTTTAGGGATGCAATGTTGAATTTTATTCACTTGATCAACAAAATAAAATAAATTATTCACAGATAACTCCAAGTTGTAAATGAATACTAATATTAGTTCAAAGGTATAAAAGGTCAAAAACATTATTTAAGGACGCGTTGTACACATGTGATGTAATTTAAGGATGAAATATGTCAATTATTCGTATTGAAAGTTTTTTTTTTTATATTACGAATTATTGATAACAAAAATCAAGTCATTATTAATCAGGTCGGATAAAAATTGAAAAATACTAAACCACTTAATATGAGGAGGGTGAAGTCGAGATGATTATACTAACTTAATTTCTTGATTTTTCAGTAAAGCCAACTAAACAAGTTTGATTCTATGTGACGTACATCTTCAACTAGGATACCAAACTTTAAGCAATTTTCAAAATTGTTATAAAAAAACATCAACCACAAGAAGAAAGTCTATCTCAAATAAACATCTGTGAAGTCTCTCTCACATTATTTTCGAAAGACCGATCAGCCTCTTGCTGTAACCCGCACTATTACATGTCTCCAGAGTGACTTATATTGTAATCTCTCTCATATCTCAAAATTAACTTCAATCATTCTCTTTACAATCCTCAGAGCACCTCCAATGGTGCTACCCAACGTTTGGGTATTTTGGTGCCACATCACTGCCACCTCAAAAGTAAAAAAACTTCTACCTCTAAACAAATATCTCACCAACCATTCTATCCATTCATGGTCCCACTATCAAATCACTCATATATTTTGTATATCTTTATTAATTTATCATCTCTATTTATTATTTTATTTTATAATAAATAAAAAATCATAATATTTCAATTTATGTAATTAATTTTTTAATTTTAATTATTTATTTAATTTAGTAAAACATGAAATAAAATTGGACAATATATTATTAAATTTATTGAAAACAAATACATGTAATAATACAATAAAAAAAAGACAATACATTTATAAAAATTACAAAATAACAAAAGCAGAAAATTGCATTACATAAAATTAAAGGAAACTACAACACACATAATTAAAATAACAAGAAATGAAATTACATAATTAAAACAACAGGTAAATAAAATTACAAGCCACAATTATTCTTTATCTGATCACACAAGTGGAGATATATACATAGCTATTCATCTGTCATTTTTTAGGTATCCTTTATGAGGATTTTGTACTCATGTGTTTTAGCGAGACTAACTACTGCAGAAAGTCTTGTCGTGTTATACCTCTCTAAATCAACTAGTTTTTCATCAATTTTCTCTCGACTTTGTTCGGCGTCGTTTGATTTTCCTTTACCATTTGCCATTCTCTTAGCCGCTTTTGCCCTATTGGATGGGTGCACGTTATATTGGAATCCTCATGAGCACTCGATTTGGTATTGGTAGACGAACTGTATGCTCTAGACGTAGAAATTTTGGTTTTTTTTGTACCACGAAAATCATCATCTGGATCTGCAAACTTGGGACTATCTTTCAAAACCATCAAGGATCCCACATGCTTAAAATCCTGTTTCTCATGGAGTTGTGCATACATTTTTTGTGCCTTTAGCATAATATCTGTATCACTTGAACCGCTCCCCTAATTCTTTAATGTAGATTGCATTAAATCATTTGCATTTTTTTGAAGGGTGTAAAAATGTGACTTCAATACAACCCATGTTTTCATCGGTGTGTTGGCTGGACGATTGTTGTTGTATTCATCAGCAATCTGGATTCACATTTGCTGCAATTTTTGAGCATTTCCTACGACCGAATCTGTGCTAATATCTAGCCAACAACTTAAACGAAACTCGTTTTCTGCATGAGAGTACATTGTCTTTTGAGGTGGCTCAGGAGTGTTGACATCTTCGGTACTTGAAAGATCGGCAACGAGGTTGATATTCTCAAAGCCTATTGGAGAGCATTGTGATGAGAAAGGAGATGATCTTTGAGAAGTTGGAGTTGGAGAGTCTTTGTCAGTGCCGGATCCATCTGTACTGAATCTCCTTGATGAGTTTGAACCCATGGCTGGAGGAACTCCATATGGAGGATGCGACATGAAGGGGAATTGCGTTGGATACATATAATGTAGTGGGAAGTTTCGACCTTCTGATAAATTTGGAGGATGAAAGGGGAAATTTTGGAAACTAGCATCTTCAGGACGGATGTTGAAATTTGAAGGATGAATATTGTTATTTTGAGATGTTTTTTCTCCGGAATTGGAAGAATTAAACTAATTCATCCAAGAATCTTTATCCATTCTATGAATGAGATGTGTGAGAGTGTGTAACAATTGATATTTGAAAATTGTAAAAAGTGATAGAAAATTGTTGAATTAGATCATGTATTTATAGTGGAAAAATTCTTAATTAATTTTTTTTTACACAAATATAACCATTTTTAAACGGTTATAAACGGTAATTTTACTAGTAGCAAGTTAATTGAAGTGTGGAAAGAAAAAAAAAAGGCTATAATGTACTGTAATTTTCACAGCATTAAATAAAAAAAATCCTGCTATAAATAAAATAATGCGAAATTAAAAAAAAAATTAATGGCGTGGACCACACACCACGTGGAGGTCACGCGCCAGATCTATGCCTTCTTTTTGGGGGTGGCCACCACTCTCTCTCATTCTCCCCTTCCTCTCCTGAGTTTCACTTTCTCTCCCCCTCTCTTCTCCCTCTCCCTCTCCTCATCTCCCTCAATCATCTCCCTCTTCTTCTCCCCATGCCACATCAACATATACCTCCAATCACTGGCGGACCTATTTGGGGTCAAGGGGGGCACTGGGCCCCCTGAAAGTTTGGAAAAAATGTAAGGGTATTTTGGTAATTTTACACTTTAATTAAAAAAATAAAATTACAACCATATCAAACTTCCAGCGAGAGAACTTCCAATCCAGCAGTGAGCATGCTTAATTTTTCCTTAAATTATTTCTACTCCATCCAACAAAAACCTTAATAATTGTTTTTGGATTTTCTTGGTTTATTTTACAATTCTACTCCATCTAATCTTAAGATAATGTGTTATATTTATATATTCTTGCTTTCTTTTTCTTTATGTTTTGATTTATTGTATCTTAAATTAGATGTGATTTAGTGATTAATTGAAAATGATTGATGAATGATTTTACATTTTATTTACCAATTTTTATTATCTATACTTGAAGTTATGGAATGGAGATGAGCAAACTTATGTTTGTTGAATGGGCAAACTTATACTATTTTTTTTAAATCCTATTTTGATTCACTAAATTATTGAACTTTTTATTTATTATCTAATAATTGTTCAATTTTTATAGATAATGATTGTTTAGTAGCATATATTGAAAAAGATGTGTTTAGAAATGTTAGCAATAAGGCTATAATGCATCAATTTCAAAACATGAAAAATAGAAGAGAAATGTTGTAATTCATATATTGTTATTTATATTTTTACATTGTTATTTATATTTATATTTTTACATTGATGTTTTAATGTTTTAGTTATTAATTTTTGAATATTTCCATATTGAATTATGACCATGTGTTGGGCCCCTGAGTCAAAATCATGGGTCCGCCACTGCCTCCAATGGATAGCACCATTGGAGGTGCTCTCATAAAAAACCCCTGTAAATTTTGCACTAAGGAAACTCATCACCCAATTAAACTACATATCATAAATTAATATTTGTGCAAAATAACAGTCATCCTAATTTTTTGGCTAAATATATTTTTTCATCCGAACTATATGTGATTTGACATTTTTTTGTATGAACTTTAAAATGTAACACTTTGTTGTATGAATTTTAAATTTGTTGCATTTAACGGTATCAAACAAATTATACTCGTAGTTTAAGACACGTGTATTGATAGGATTTATTTATACTATAAAATATATCAAATTTAAAGTCAATATGAAAAAATGTAACATTCAAAATTTATAAAAAAAAATGTCAAATTATATAAAATTCAGATGAGAAAACGTTTTGTTTTTTATTTTTATTTTTATTTTTATTTTTACGAAAAATTTGATAGAGAACATGTTTTTATATGGTATACGTTTATATGGTATTTTTGTAAATAGGCCTCGACGATTCCAAATATTCCAATCTTACCCTGTGAGAAACCCCAACCCCGTGGCACCACCCCACCCCACCCTGCCCCCACGGACCCACGCTCCCACCCCTATTTCTTCTTGTAGCCATTGTTGGTTAGGGTAGATTTGGTGGAATCACAGGGCTCTGCGATTACTCGAAAATGTACAGTGGTTCCAGTGATGGCGAGGCATCGGCCCAGAGGAAAATTCCGGCGGCGTCTTCCATGCTCTGGGTTCGTAATCTCCGCCGCTACATTGGATCCGGCGCCGGCCTCGGATCCGAAGCCCTCATGGGTATGTATGTAGTAACAATTGCTTTCTCACTCTTAATTTTGAATTCTGAAAAATGTGGTATTATACTGTGCTTCATTCAGAGCTAGAGACCAAAAGAATTTTGCTCGACATATTTAAAGCGAAGCAGCAGAAGAGCGCTGAAGCTGGGGCCATTCCGAGCTTCTACAAGAAGGTATTTATTTTTTGATCTTGATTACTTTGTTCCTCTTCGAGATTCTTCATTTTAGCTGTTGTAATTGTGTTTCTTCCTGATTTCAGAAACCTGAAGAAGGTTCTATCAGTAATAGGGTTCAGAGGCTGGCTAAGTATAGGTTTCTCAAGGTATTTGGGTTTTTGAATTTTTGTTTTGGTACTCAGTAGATCTGATTTCATTCTGTTGCTATGATTGTTTTACGCTAACATTCCTGTCTTTGAGAACCCATGTTAGTATGCTTTGTGGAGAAATATTGTTTTTTTTAAATTCTTTAATCTGCCTGCAACTTTAAGAATGTGAATGTGAGGTTCTGTTTTTCAGAAGTAGATGTTTTTGCAGCTGTTATAATTTGCTTGAATTTTTATTTTGACGCCTGATTTAAAATTTTAATTTTCTGTAATCAGAAACAATCTGATCTTTTGCTGAATGCTGACGACCTGGACGCTATGTGGGTTTGCCTGAGGGAAAATTGTGTAATCGATGATGCAACTGGTGCTGAAAAGGTCTGTGATTGTTCATCTTCATTCCTTCCCTATATAGGATTGCATGCAACTTTTAAACTCTAGTAATTTTCATTTTACCCGCCATAATCATGTTGTATGACCATCTATTCTGTGGAATAAAATGTTTTTTCTGGCCTTATATTCTCCTATATCACTGCAGATAGGATGAATATTCTGTGTACTTAAATTCTAATTGTGTAGCACAGTATCAACTATTTTGGGATCTATGAATGCCCATGTGCTCCACTTCTATCAAAAATAATACTTCAATACTACGTTAGAAATGCACATATGTTAACAGATCTTTGATTCTCATGCACTAATCCACCATATTTTCTCCAATTTCAGATTCCATTCTGTATAACTCTCCATTATGTATTAGCTTTTTTCCTTATCTGTTTTGTGCTATAATCTTTGAATGACCATTTTTTTTTAACTTCTTGGTATCAAATAATCCGAGGCTTGTATAATTGGTTAACAGGTTAAGTGAAGTTGTACTAACTTGTATTTTATTTGTAATTATATAGATGAATTATGAAGACTTCTGCCACATAGCCTCTGTATGTACAGAACAAATAGGCCTTAAATGTCGGCGCTTTTTCAGTCCCTCAAATTTCATGAAGTTTGAGAAAGATGAATCTGGAAGAATCTCCATACTCCCTTTCTATCTCTATGTGATGCGAACGGTAAAGGCTGCTGCTCCTTGATTCTTGTAGAGAATTTAACAATGCACTTGTCTCCCTCTCATGTAGAATTTAGTATGATAAGTTGTCTTTCATTATAAATTGCATTTATTAGTTTATGCTGTTAGTAATACTAAGTTGAGCATGAAAATCTAGGACACCTTTAAATGAACTTCTCACATTCCGTCATAGAAAGTGCTGCCGAAACCTATATGCCTCCAGAACCTTGCCCCCACCCCAACAACCCAAAAAGGGGAATAAAAAGCAACAATATATGTGTGTGTGTGTGTGTGAAAATAAATATAGGTTTATTTTATTGGTTGTCTTAGCCAGTTGTTTGAAACATGTGAAAGTGAGATGATACAAGTATCCACCATTGTTTTTAAAAAATAACAAATTAATAACAACCATAATTCATAATGGGGTATCTGAGGACTACATATAGAACCTCAATAAGTATAAATGCTTAAGTGAATCATCAAGATCTTATCCCACTAATAAAAGGCTAACTTGCTATTTGAAGGAATTTTATACTTCATGCTGTCGATCTCATCTCTGTTCTCCACTAGTGTATCACCTTAATCTTATGTGTAGGAACAGTTCCTATGAATATCTTTCGGTTAGAAGTTCTTTTGAGAAGTGGATTGATCAATACTTCCAGTATGTAAATGACAAGGGTGGAATTATGTTCAGAAAATGTGTGAATGGCTGAATGCAAGAATCCTGTCATTTCGTATAACTAGTTATTCTTGATGCTACAGGTTTCTCTCACTCAAGCCAGAATTGATATGAGTGAGCTTGATGAGGACTCTGATGGCTTCCTTCAACCTCATGTATGTTAATTGTACTTCTGAGGCTTTGATCCTGATAAAGGTTTATAAAGTTGGGATCAAGAAATGCTTGATGATTAACTCAAAATGCGCTAATGTCCTTTTCTCCTCTTTTTCTTTCTTTGGAAATAGGAAATGGAAAACTATATAAGAGGCCTTATTCCAAATCTGGCACAATTAAGGGACATGCCTGCAGCTTTTGTTCAAATGTACTGTCGCATAGCTGCACACAAGTTCTTTTTCTTTTGTGATCCACATAAACGAGGTTGGCATTCAGTTCCAGTAGTTACGTTTTCTGCCAAATATTGCCTTTATCCTACATGGTTGAGCATATAATATAAAAAATTCATTGTTAATATCAGGAAAGGCATGCATAAAGAAAGTTCTGCTCAGTAATTGTCTTCAGGAGCTAATGGAGCTACACCAGGTAATTTTTCGAATAGTTACCTGAAATTAATTTAGTGTGATGAATGAAGTATGCTTACTTTTTACCACTTTTAGTATGTATTTGAGTTTGCATAATGCATCTTCAATATCGATTTTGAAGCCAAATTTCCTTAATGGAAAAAATATTACTTAATCACTAGCCAATTTGATTTGGAATTATTTCCATTTCAGATAGTAGGCTTTCAAGTCTTTCACCTTTGTTGCATCAAGTAGCTCCTTTATAAGCATTTTGTTACTTATTTTTCAGTTCCATTTATGTTTGCTACATGACATTGTTTTTATTTTTCATGTACTTTAGGAAAGTGAGGAAGAAGCTACTGATATTGAACAAGCAGAAAACTGGTTCTCATTGACATCTGCCCAAAGAATATGCGGTTTGTGCTTCAACTTGATTCTTATTTCTATTTGTATACAATGAATGCTGTGTAGGCCCATAGATTCATAGAGCATTTAAGTTGTTAATTCTCCCATCTACTATCTCTAGGATAAATTCATTTTCAGCCCTGATGTGTTTCAAGTATTTTGAACCTCCCCTAACTTATAAAATACTGAATTTTGTCCCGCCAATCACATTCCAAACCATTTTGAGCGTATATCTCTAATTTTTATAATCTGCTGGTGCTACTCCCACTCTCCTTTTAATTTATGCATTCTTATTCTATCTAATATAGTTTGTCTCCACATCCATCTTAAATTATCATTTCTGTCATTTCTAATTTTTTGTTCATTTTTATATTTAGTGGGTATTTGCATTTGCTTATTTTTAGAGCTTTCAGCTTTCAGCTCAAGATAAAGCCAAAAGGAGTGTTTGTAAATGACTACTCTTTAAATTTAAGCACTTCATTGCCAAAAGCTGAAGTAGGAGAGGAGAAGAAGTGCTTTATGCGCTTCTTGGTATTTTTGTCAAAAACTACTTGAATTTCTTTCTACACTTCTTATTTCAAAA
The DNA here is from genome assembly GCA_954870855.1 of Scutellaria minor. Taxonomy (NCBI): domain Eukaryota; kingdom Viridiplantae; phylum Streptophyta; class Magnoliopsida; order Lamiales; family Lamiaceae; genus Scutellaria; species Scutellaria minor. Next base: position 2,594,258 of record OX940725.1, read on the forward strand.
ACTACCTACTTTTGATTATGAGTAATTTTCCACAATTTTCATTTTAATCACTTCTCCTAAAGTAAAGGCAATGCAAAAATCTCTGCTCCATATTTTCTACGATTATATCCTTATTATCCAATCTTCTTGGGTTACGTTTTGTCTTTAGCCCCTATAAATAATTTTATACCTGAATGTTTCCTAGCATTTGGCTAATGTGTGCACCTTGCCTGCTTTTTCTTAATTGCTCCTTCAATATTAGTTATTTATTGCTAAATAGTATGGTTAATTTTATTTTTCCTTCTCCAATTATGAGGGCTCCAGGCAGTTAGTCTTACTCGGTGCAGGCATGTGATTTTAATTGTTAAATCACACTTGTCTGTAGGAATGATTGCTAATTGAAAATCCTTTAGGCAGTACTTTCAATTTAAATATATTATATCTGAGGCTGTATAAAATACTTTCGAATTAACTCATGTTTAAATTTCAATTGCATTGGAAATAGTACTCTGTTTTGCCAGAGTAGAAGTAATACTATGTACCAAATCTGTGTTGATATTTATTTATTTATTATTATTTTTTTGGGATGAGGCCATGCAAATTTCTTCAGTGGGTTTGGTTGTTGAAATATGAAATTTTAATTCTATGTGAGGTTTTTTTTTTTTTTGGGTCTTGACTAGAAATATAAATGTAAAAAAAAAAAAAAAAAAAAAAAAGTATAAAACTGAAAAAAAAAAACAAGAATAAAAACAGAAATAGCTCAAAAACTGCTGTTTTAGTCAATTAATATGGGATATGGATCACCGTGTTTTTAATGCCGCAGTAGTGTTACTGGGTGTTTATCTACTTACTAAAGTTACATTCATCACTAAAATTCTCATGGAATGATAGGGTGTGATCGAGTGGAAAATATTTTAACTGTAGAATTAAACCATATGATTGAGACTGCAGGAATGAAAATGAACCTTCTGCATTTCCCTACCATAAACTGGTCATACATAGCATGTGATTAACTGATTAGCAGCACAAATGTACAACTATCAACTTTTGAGGTTAGCTGGCAGGTCTGGTTTGATGTGTAGAGAAGTAGAAGAAACAAATTTAAACCATATTTAGTTCCTATGTCTCTTTTGATTTAATAATAGGAAGAAAACTTGTCAGTTAGTGGCTTGAGTTTTTTGGGAATGCTTCTCTTTCATCCCGAATTGAGCTGCTCCTCAAACATTCGTACTGATAATATGCAATGTTTGAAATAAATTGTATTTTATGTATTTGATTTTCTTTTGATTGCATGTTTTTGGAGTTGAGAAATGGTTCTAATACTCATTATTTGGTTTCTGTTTTAGATTTTCTTTTTTCTTCATTGGATTAGATTATTAAGCTAGTATTGTTGCAGATATGTTCCTTGCTCTTGATAAAGATATGAATGGAACACTAAGCAAACAGGAGCTCCGAGATTACGCTGATGGTACATTGACAGATATTTTCATCGAGAGAGGTAAAAACTGAGAATATCTTCCTCTAGAGTCTCACCCCCCCCCCTTCCCCGCACTATTTCTGTACACCTCATTTTGATAGTCAACTTGAATTCTTTGTAATTTTTATACAGTATTTGATGAGCATGTCCGGCGTGGGAAAATTGGAAGTGGTAATGCTCGGGAGATGGATTTCGAGAGTTTCCTTGACTTTGTTTTAGCGCTAGAGAACAAAGACACTACAGAAGGACTAACGTATTTGTTTAGATGTCTTGATCTTCAAGGAAGGGGATTTCTCACAACTGCTGATATTCATACACTGTTCAGGTTTGGCACAAAAGTTTCTTCCTTCGCTTACTGTTTAGGATGGATAGCACCACCTCCTATCATTTCAAAATTCTGCGTGTTCTCCACTGTCTTAAAAAAAAGGCACCATTTACACGTGAGATTGAATAAACCTTGCCTGCTTTCTAATTTGCCAAAGTAAACTGTGCAACGGATGTGCTTTGCACGCACCTTTACCAAAGAATGAAGCTTTTTCACCATTTCAATGTGTTGGATGGGTGGACCTTTTTGCCCTTTATTTGAGGTATACGAAGTGCTGCACCTTTATACCCCATATAAGACTAAAAAGGTCCACTTAAAAAGGTGAAAAAACTTCAATCGTTGCAGTAAAGGTGCGTGCAAAGCACAATTGTTATCTTTGATATGTTTGGGAAAAGCAGGTCAGGTTTATCCAATCCCATGGTGTCTTTACATCACTGGGGGAAAGCACATAGAATTTCGAAATTACAGGGGGGGTTTGTTGCATTTTATACCATTGATTATGTGTTTTGAGGTATATTTATATTATACCTATATCATATCTTAAGCAAAAATTTAGTATGGAAGTAAAAGAAGGGTAATATCAAGAGCTTGAATGTTACCTAATTCAATCTTCCAACAAAAAAGATGCTGCAATTCCTGCATGTAGTTCAAGCAAGATCTACATGTCTCAAGTTGCGAGTTACATGTCCTAGAACTTATGTTGTTGATATTGAATAGAAATATTACTGAATTGCCTTTGTGGTTTAGACTAAAAAAACAACTTATTAAAAAATATGAACTATCACCCTTGACATTTGTTTTTTTCACCAACTGTACCTGTTGGGTGGGGTGGTATTTGTAAGAAAAATACAAATCTTAAGGGGGTATTTGTAATTTCAAAACATATCCTTTTTTTCACCGTAAATAGGTCAAACTTCTAGGCAGTTTTAATAATCAGCCCTGTTACAAATCTGTTGTCAACTGAAGCTGGATAATCTTGGTCATCATGAAACAGGGATGTTCACCAGAAATGGATTGAGGGTGGGAATTACGAGCTTTGTATTGAGGACGTAAGGGATGAAATTTGGGATATGGTGAAACCAGCTGACCCGTTGAGCATAACACTAAACGATCTACTCGGTTGCAAACAGGGTGGAACGGTTGCTAGCATGCTAATAGACGTACGGGGTTTCTGGGCACATGATAACAGAGAAAACCTTCTACAGGAAGAGGAAGAGCCTGAAGAGGAACAATAGGCTTCAACTTTTAAGCAAGTCATTGGTGATAGTTCATGTCGTTTTTATAACGAAATCTGAAGTATCACACAAGTAGGAAATTGTGGATTTGTTAACTAACTAGGGGAAAAACAAAGATGTTGGGAGTTTGGTATAGAATCATGTATTTTATATATATGTACATGTAACGCTCTGTTTGATATTATAACATATCTATGTTGTGGGTTGCTACAGGAAAACAAGGGTTTTTTTATTTTTTTCTAAATACTTCACTTGAGACTTATTAGGTTTATATTATAAACTCTTAGTTGTTTGTAAATGATACAATTTGAGTCGAACAATTATTCAAACTTTAAAAATATTATCATGCTTCAAAATTTATGTTTGAGCTTGTTTGATAATTATCGAGTCGAGAGCTTTTATCTAGCTAAATATGAGGTAAGTTCAACTAGTTTGATGTTTTTACACTTGTTTTATTTTTTAATAATAATCAAGCTCGAGTTTGGATCCACCTTCAAATTTTATCAAACATAAAAATATGTTCAAATTTATTTGATATATCTATCAAATTGAGCTCAAATCTAAATTCTAACAAATGATTTCGAACCAATTATTGAATTAATAGTTTATTTTATTTTCGGCCTTCATTATCACTTAATATTTGAGTTGAACTTTCTCTTGCTAAAAGATGGCCACACGATCACATCGTGCATCAAATTAAAAAATTATTAGTCTATGTTTGTGCGTACCAAATGAAATTAAGGATGTTGATAAGTCGTGTCTTCTACTAGCGATTTGGTTTATTATTATTTTTTCAACTACTTGTCCATTCTCTTTGAAAGTTGATGTACGGTCAAAAAAATCCCCAATATTCACTAGAATTCATGTACTGCAAAAAAGGCCCTATTTTCACTACATTTGTCTTTTCACTGTTTTTCTCTCGGAATTATACTATTTTTCGCAGCAGTTTTTACTTCAATTATCGATCAGCCTTCATGAAAATTATGAGGTTGAATGACACTGCGATGATTTGCAGAGTAATTGTGTCTAATTCTTTATATAAGACAACTACGTGTGCAATTTCGTTTCATTATTACCAAAATAGATACTTTTCCGCCAAGCCCAGAATCGATTTCGGCCGTGTTTGTGAGGCGGATGATGCTATTGCTTTGTTTCAAGAAATGGTCAGAATGAAGCCCCGCCCATCTGTTGTTGATTTCTGCAAATTGTTAGGTGCTGTTGTGAAGATGAAACAATACTCTGTTGCCCTCTTTCTGTTCGATAAAATGCTTCTTCACCATGCTCCTTTAGATCACTTCACCCTTAATATTGCAATTGATTGTTTTTGCCACGTGAATCGAGTTGATTATGGGTTTGCAATCTTGGGTAACCTTTTCAAGCGTGGCCACACACCTGATATTGTTACCTTCAACACTCTGCTCAAAGGGCTTTTCTTGGAAGGAAAGGTCGCTGAGGCGGAGAAACTGTTCAAGAAGTTGTTGAGAGAAAAAATATGTGAGAGTGATGAAATTACATATCTTATTGTGATAAATGGATTGTGCAAAGCTGGGCATACTGTCACCGCCTGTCATTTGCTAACTTTGTTGGAGAAACAAAAATGCAAACCTGCTGTCAAGTCTTATACAACAATAATTGATAGTCTTTTCAAGGTTCGTATGGTTGATGAGGCTATACAACTCTTCTCGGAATTAAGTGAGAAGGGTATTTCGCCTGATGTTGTAACGTATAGCTCAATGATTCATGGCTTGTGTAGTTTAAGTAGATGGAAAGAGGTTGAAGACTTATTAAGTAAGATGATTGCTCAGAAGATCTATCCCAATGTTGTCACTTGTACCATATTAATGGATGGTTATTGCAAGGAAGGAAAGATGAAAGATGCCGAGGATGTCTTGAAAATTCTGATGCAAATAGATGTTCAACCTGATATCATCACTTACAATGCCTTGATTGATGGGTATTGTTTACTCGGAAAAATGAAGGAATCGAGAAAAGTTTTTGATTCAGCAGTCAATTCAGGACTCAAGCCTAATGTTGTAACCTATTGTAGTTTGATGAATGGGTATTGCACAAAGGGAAATGTGAATGAAGCTTGGAGTCTTTTTCTTGAAATTCCTAGCAGAGGTTTAAAGCATACAGTGGTTACTTACACCACTATGCTTAAGGGATTCTTTCGTGAAGGCAGATGTGCAGATGGCTTGAAACTTTTCAAGGAAATGCAAGCTCGACAATTATCTCCTGATATAATGACTTATACTATCTTGTTAGATGGCTTGTGCAGAGCTCAGAAAACAACTGAAGCATTGTCATTTCTACACATGATGGAAGATAAAGGTGTTAGTTCCGATATAGTAACATACAGTACCCTGATTGATGGGCTGTGCAAGGATAAAAAGCTTGGCATGGCCAAGAATCTTTTCGACCAACTCCCATCCAAAGGTTTGCAGCCCAATGTTATTACCTTTAATATCCTTATTGGTGCACTTTGTAAAGAAGGTCAAACACAAGAGGCTGAGGAATTGCTGGTGAAAATGGAAAAAAGTGGTTGCTTGGCAGATAGTGCGACCTACAATGTTTATATGCAAGGGTTAATTGAATGGAAGGCGTCTTGTGATGTAATTCCAGTCCTGGATGAAATGGAGAGAAGGGGCTTTTTGCTGCATGCAACGACAGTTTCGCTGTTACTCGATCAGCTGCAGGCAGAAGGCCAAGGCAGTCTTCTCTTTAATAAGGTTAAGAAGCTTATACCAAAGAATTCATAGCCTGATTTAGTGGTTGTTATGGGATTTGTATCAGGTGTTTCCATGTCCTTTGGTGGATGAGTTGTTTTCTGACCATTGTGAAGATAAAATGGCTCCACTTTTGGAACATTTGTTTGTCTCTTTAGTATTTGTCTTTCTGTTTTCTCTTTCAATCAGATACTTATTACCATTGTTTAATTACAATTACAATAAGGAAAAAATGGAAAAAAATTCCCTGTTATTGATCATGATTATGAAATTTTCCTTAATTTTATCACGTTTTGAAACTACCCTGTAAGTTTTGAAATATTGTTAAAACTATTTTTATAATGTATAATTAATATATTCTTTTATAATTTATACAAAAAAATAGTCCGAAATCTGTAAATTATTTTTAAAATCTGAAAATTATTTTAGAATAAAAAAATTAAAATCAAAATCAAAAATATTATCAGAACTCTTAAAATTATTTAATAATCTGAATATTATTTAAAAAGCTTAGACTTATTTTTAAAATCTTAAACTTATTCTGATAATTGTTTTAAAAATGAAAAATAGTTTCTAAACAATCAAAATACTATTTGAAAAAATAAAAATGAAAAGATAAAATCTAACTTTTTAACCTGAATATTATTTCATAAAAAATATAAAATTTGATGGTCAAATTGTAAAACAAATTACCACCTTTTTTTAAATTATAATTTAATCATGATTTTTATGAAATTAGCAAAAAAAATCATAAATTGTATTCATTATTACAGTTTCAATCACGATTCTATTTTTTACAATCTAAGTCTCTAAGTCTGGCTATATAGCCACAGACGAGCTCACATAAGCCACAAAATTGTTCTAGCTTATTTATCTTCTAACGCGACAAAAAATAGATTTTAATTTACTTAAAACAAAATCGTTTTGATATAGATTACTTTTTTGGAAATTATATGAATATTTATGCCAGAAGCATTAACCTAAAATACCTTAAATAAATTTTTCATACGAAACTACAACAATGAATACAAATGTAATTTTTTTAGCTAATTTTTCTTTTTTAAATGACTATGATTAAATTACAAATTTTAAAAAGATCTTGATTTAAAAAAAAAAAATTGACATTCAAAATTACTATTTTTTCGAAATTAAATAACATCTGATGGGGTATATGATGTGGTACTTTTTTCGGAAACATGAACTCCGATTACTGAGAAATAGTGTTGTATTGTGGTCCGGTTTATAACAGTTGACAATGGTCATGATTTTTTTTGTTAAATTCAAAAAATTATGAAAAATTTGCAAATTTCCAAAATGTATTTTTAAAAAAAAAGCCAATTAAGCCTTTGATTCTATACGAATTTACTATATTGTCCACACATTTATAACCGTAATGGGTGACATATTAGTTATTATTAAAATACACAATTGTCGACACTTATAGTTTATTAATATAAGAATTATCCATACTTTTATAATCTATAAATATAAGATCCACATAACGTAGATGTTTTTTTTTCTTTAAATTTTGACTAATTTAGTTAGAGTTAACTACCAGAAAAATCACAATTTTTATTCAAATTGTCATTTTAACCAATTTTTTTTTATTGGTTAAAATAACATCTATATATATATATATAATAACAATTACCCCTTCAAAATAGAAATGTTAAAATTTTCCCGCCCATTTCCACCTCCCAAAAATAGAAATACATATTATTTCATAATTTTTAAATTATAAATTATTAATTTTATTATATTAAATATGATTTATATATATGGTAATAATATCATTTATTATATTGACAAAATCTTGGAAATTATTATCTATATATGGTATATGAATGTTAATATGATCTCATCTAATAACTTTTTTAATTGTTGATATAATCAAAGATTAAATATATGTTTGTTGAATAAATTAAAATAACATAATGATCGGATTTCAAGAACTATAGATCATCAAAGTTTTTTTTTTTTTTTTTTTTATCTCTAATGTTGTACCCCACATACATATATATCACCTCAATAAATATATCATTGCATTAATCGGGGGCGTTCGTAGTGACTGAGGGGATCGAAGACCAAGAAGTGAATTATTAATCAAGTCAACCAACATATATAAAACGATGTAAATTAATTATTTTTATTTACTATATTCGAAATATGTATTGTAAAATTATTATAAACATCACACAATTTTATTTGACAAATATGTTGTATACAATACTCCAATTTTTATATATCTTCTATGTAACAATGTTAATAAGTTAACACAGTATTTATATAATTTTATTTTATTATACTATATTAATTCTTATTAAAAATCATAAAGATTTGTAATACATCTTGAATATAATAAAAAAAAAAATACATATGATATATTGTTGCACACAATAACATTTAGGAAGTATAAAATTTATGAATTCATATACTTTCTATTAAAAACTACAAATTAAGTATAAAAAATGATAAATAAATAAAAAATATCATTTATACTTATACTTATAAAAAATAATAAAAAATATGTTCTATTTCGTAATGCTAAATTATATAAATATATCTTCATTATTAATCATGAAGAATAGATAATCGATGCTATTTATAAGAGTGATAATACGTAGATGAAGAATTTTTACATATATATTTTAAATACTTTGAATTTTTTATTATAAAATTTCATTGTCATCTATATAAAAACCAACTAACCTCATTTCCACTTTTTAAAGTAGAAATACAAATATTTATTATTTTATAAATTTATAAATTGTAAATATTTAGTAATTTATATATATTCATGGTATGAAAATCATTTTGTATATATATGAAAATTGAGGAAAAAAATATGATCGTATTTGATATGTTATAAAGTTAGTATGATTTGTGTATATATGGTAATAATATCATGTCATGAAAAGTTGTAAATAAAAATTTATACCTAAATGTAAATCATTTTATATATCCACACAAAAAAATTAGCGAATTTATCATTTTTTTTGTTGTAAGAATAAATAATGTTTCCTCCTTGATTAAAAAGTAAATAAAAATCTGAAATTTCACTATCATGGTAGCATGAAGTTCAATGATAAAATATATTTAGTTTATGTTGTAATATAGTTTCATGGTTCTAGATTTATCAAATTTTGAAATGTTTACCATCCAAAATGATTTTTCTAATAGATAAATTTTGATTTTAAGACATTTGAAAATAATAATTATACAATTTTTTTGATGGTATGTTAAATTTAGAAATTTTATTTTGGGGTAATATACAATGATATCAATATTTTAAGCTCATTATGAATAAGTTGTTGAACATATATTTGCACAAGTATTTTCTAGGCCAATTGTGACAAAAACAAGTACTAAAATAGTGAAACAACATATGATGAAAATAATAATTATTTAGATGAATTACATGAGTAGTAGATTAATAAAAATAACTTTGAAAAACTATATGATTTTTCATGATCATCACTTTTATATCAAAAAATTACGAACACATGAAATTTATTCACTACATCACACGAATACCAAATGAGGTTGAAATATTATCAAGACTTGATTATATGCTCAATAATATCACCATTTTATACTCATTATGAATAAATTATTGAACATAAATTTGCATAAGTTTGTTTAAGGACAATAGTGACGACAACGTATGATGAAAATAAAAAATATTTAAATTCATAAATTATATGGGTAGTAGACTAAATTGAAAACATTTTGAAGAATTATATTATTTTTCATGAACAACATTTTTATATCAAAAAATTACCAACACTTCAAATTTATTTGTCCATACATCACATGGACATGAGTATACCAAATGAGATTGAAATATTATGAGAACTTAATTTTTTTTTTTTTTTGTAAATTAAAATTTTCACATTAAACTCAAAATATTTAAATTTTATGGTCGTGAGTCACAGAAGTAACAAATCAGACTGAAATTCTCCAAAAAAATTTATTATTTTTCGTGTTCAACATTTTCATATTAAAATATATAAATAGAGAAATTTATATGTCTATGCATCGCACTGGACTAATACTAGTAACTTTATATATGCAATATGTTTTTTTTTTTTACTAAGATAGTGAGAAAATAATTTATTATCCATCGGTATACAACTTTTTACTCAACTTTTCTAGTCTTTTTTGTGTTCCTCCTCTCCCCTTAACTCCCCCAAGTTTACTAAAAAAATATACAACTTTTTCAAAACTGGTTTTAGTCGTAAAACATACTACATATATAAGATTATGTTATTTTGGCTAATAATGAAAAATTTGGTGACAATTCAAGTAAGATTGTGATTTTTTTTGACAATTAATTAACCTTATATTATAATTAAAATGACACTACTATATTTATATTTTTCATACGAAAAATTGTTATATACGCTAAATTTTAGGATTGCATTGGAGCTATTGACGGGACACATATTCCAGCAATAGTAAGGGGGCGAGATGTAAGCAGTTATCGTAATCGTCATGGAAAGATATCGCAAAATGTATTAGCCGCTTGTAATTTTGATTTGGAGTTCATGTACGTTCTAAGTGGGTGGGAGGGTTCGGCTCATGATTCTAAGCTACTAAATGATGCTATAACAAGGAGGAATGGATTTAAAGTGGCACAAGGTAAATACTTATTTTTTATATTATTGTTATTATTATAATACTAATATTATATATTGCATATGTAATTAGGTAAATATTTTTTGGTGGATTGTGGATTTCCTAACCGACGCCAGTTTTTAGCTCCATTTCGAGGTGTAAGATATCATCTACAAGATTTTGCAGGTCAGGGTAATGACCCTGAAAATGAGAAAGAATTGTTCAATCTTCGTCATGCGTCTTTAAGGAATGCGATCGAGAGAATATTTGGTATTTTTAAATCAAGATTCACAATTTTTAAGTCAGCACCTCCATTTTTATTTAAGACACAAGCAGAACTTGTATTGGCATGTGCAGCTCTACATAACTTTCTTCGCAAAGAATGTCGTTCTGATGAATTTCCAATTGAACCGGTGGACGAACCTTCATCTTCAACATTACCGGTTAATGAAAATCATAACTTTGAGCCTATTATTCAAACCCAAGAGCAAGAGCGACAAGACGCTAATGTTTGGAGGACTAGTATAGCTATGGATATGTGGATGAATGCTATTTAGGAGGACATGATATTATGGAGAATTATTATTTTTATTTTTTTTGTCTTTGATTCTTTTTAAATTCGAATGTATGAAAAAAATCTTGAACTCTTATCGTATGTCATAAATCCATGAAGTTCTGCAAAGTTCACAAAGTCCTACAGAATCCATTAAAATCCTGATTAAAAAGTCTCTACAGAATCTTGCAAAATCTTAAAAGTCATAAAAATCCTGCAAAGTCTTTTAAATCCGCATGACTTTTTTCAGCTTAAAAAGTCCTTTAAAATCCTAATCCAATACACCCCCTAATCTTTCATTATTCGGTAATCAATATACATTAAGTTTATGATTGCAAAATTTTGATTGTAAAATGTGACTATTTCCATTCACCCATCATTCCAAAAGCTATTTCCCTTTTTTTTTATATTTTATAAAACTGAAATAAAATAAACTATATATTACACTTCTAAAAGAATGGGGTTTAGAATAATTGATTATAGAAAAAATAGCTATAATAATGGTGGGAATGAATATCTGTCAGTCTTTCCAACCAAAACTAAACATTTATAAATCATACATTATATATATATATATATTGATTATTGTATAATGAAAAAGGGTTTATTTTACATCAATTAAATCAGTCAAATAACAAAAATTATATGTTACACCAATATTACATTAGTAAATTTTAGAAGTACGACAATTGTGTGGTTAATGATAATATTTATTAGTCTATGAGTGCCTATAAAATGAAATTAACTCCAACTTCTCAAATTTCTTTAAAAAAGCCCCGATATTCACTGCATTCTACCTGTAACTTGTATTGTTTTTCGCAGCACTTTTCTCTTCAATTATCGATCAGTCATCATGAAGATTAAGAGGTTGAATCACGCTGCGATGATTTGCAGAGTAATTGTTTCTAATTCTTTGTACAAGACAACCATATCTGTAGATTATTACCAAAAGAGATACTTTTTCGCCAAGCCCAGAATCAATTTCGGCAGTGTTGGTGAGGCGGATGATGCTATTGCAATGTTTCATCAAATGGTGAGAATGAGGCCCCGCCCATCTGTTATTGATTTCAATAAATTGTTAACTGCGGTTGTGAAGATGAAACAACACTCTGTTGCCCTCTTTCTGTTCGACAAAATGCTTCTTCACAGTGCTCCTTTAGACATTATCACCCTGAATATTGTGATTGATTGCTATTGCCATGTGAATCGAGTTGACTATGGGTTTGCAATCTTAGGTAGCTTTTTCAAGCGTGGCCACACACTTACTATTGTTACCATTTGCAGTGACCATTGTGTTGATGAATTGGCACTGCACTTGGAAAATTTACATTGTCTCTTTTAGTATGAATTTTTGTGTTTGTTTTTAGTATTTCTACTTTGAAAGCTGAAAGATTGAAGCCAAAGTTTCATTGAGCTCAGAAGCTTTGAGGTTCTGCAAAAATCACCACACAAATGACAAAAATAATAAGTTCACAAACTTTAAAAAATAAATGATATTGAAATCAAGAAATATTATTTTATCATATATGTATGTATATATTTATTAAGGAAAAGGAAAAAGAAAAGGTCAAAAATAGGCAAAATCAGTTGTATTTATCTCCCAAATCTGAAGGCGTATCAAAGTCCCTCTCACTCTCATTTTACATTTTTCAGAAATTCTAATCTTTCACACAATTTTTCTCCTCAATAAACGAATTGTTTCCTTGATGAGGTTGAATCACGCTACCACCATTTTCAGAGGAATTGTTTCCAATTCTTCATTCAATTCGATTACATGTACAGTTTCTTCTCTACATTATCACCACAATAGATACTTTTCCGCCAAACCCAGATTCGATTTCGGTCGTGTTGGTGAGCCAGATGATGCTATTGCTTTGTTTCATCAAATGGTGAGAATGAAGCCTCGCCCATCTGTTGTTGATTTCTGTAAACTGCTAACTGCTGTTGTGAAGATGAAACAATACTCTGTTGCCCTCTTTCTGTTCGACAAAATGCTTCTTCACAATGCTCCTTTAAATCACTTCACCCTGAGTATTGTGATTGATTGCTATTGCCATGTGAATCGAGTTGACTATGGGTTCGCAATCTTAGGTAGCTTTTTCAAGCGTGGCCACACACCTACTATTGTTACCTTCAACACTCTGCTCAAAGGGCTTTTCTTGGAAGGAAAGGTGGCCGAGGCGGAGAAACTCTTCAAGAAGTTGTTAAGAGAAAAAATATGTGAGTTTGATGAAATTACATATCTTGTTGTGATAAATGGATTGTGCAAAGCTGGGCATACTGTTACCGCCTGTCATTTGATCAGTTTGTTGGAGAAACAAAAATGCAAACCTAATATCTCTTCTTATAACACAATAATTGATAGTCTTTTCAAGGGTGGTATGGTTGATGATGCTATCCAACTCTTCTCTGAATTGAGTGAGAAGGGTATTGCACCCAATGTTGTAACATATAACTCAATGATTCATGGCTCGTGTTGTTTAAGTAGATGGAAAGAGGCAGAGGACTTATTAAGTAAGATGATTGCTCAGAAGATATATCCCAATGTGACCACTTGTAACATATTAGTGGATGCATATTGCAAGGAAGGAAAGGTGGAAGAAGCTAAGGATGTCATGAAAATTATGATGCAAATAAATGTTCAACCTGATATCATCACTTACAGTGCCTTGATTGATGGGTATTGTTTACTTGGAAAAATGAAGGAAGCGAGAAAAGGTTTTGATTCAGCCATCAATTCAGGACTCAAGCCTGATGTTGTAACCTATAATAGTTTGATGAATGGGTATTGCACAAAGGGAAATGTGAATGAAGCTTGGAGTCTTTTTCTTGAAATTCCTCGCAGAGGTTTAAAGCATACAGTGGTTACTTACACCACCATGCTTAAGGGATTATTTCGTGAAGGCAGATGTGCAGAAGGCTTGAAACTTTTCAAAGAAATGCAAGCTCGACAATTGTCTCCTAATATAATGACTTATACTATCTTGTTAGATGGCTTGTGCAGAGCTCAGAAAACAACTGAAGCATTGTCGTTTCTACACATGATGGAAGATAAAGGTGTTAGTCCCAATATAGTAACATACAGTACCCTGATTGATGGGCTGTGCAAGGAGAAAAAGCTTGGCATGGCCAAGAATCTTTTCGACCAACTTCCATCCAAAGGTTTGCAGCGTGATGTCATTACCTTTAACATCCTTATTGGTGCACTTTGTAAAGAAGGTGAATCACAGGAGGCTAAGGAATTGCTGATGAAAATGGAAACAAGTGGTTGCTTGCCTAATAGTGTGACCTATAATGTTTATATGCAAGGGTTACTTAAAAGGAATGCGTCTTGTGATGTAATTCCGGTCCTGGACGAAATGGAAAGAAGGGGCTTTTTGCTACACGCAACGACATTTTCGCTGTTACTCGATCAACTGCAAGCAGAAGGTCAAGGCAGTCTTGTTTTTAATAAGGTTAAGAAGCTTATACCACAGAATTCATAGCCTGACTGATTTAGTGGTTGTTATCTGTGTATCAGTTGTTTCCATGTCCTTTGGTTGATGAGGTGTTCTCTCTTGATGTCAATTGGCTCCACTGTTGGAACATTTGTCGATATTGGCTGATAATGCATGATTAGAAATCTTAGTCTGATATATTTAAATTTATATAAATTCCACAAATTATAATACATTGTATTATATATTGTTAAAATAAAATGTGAATCACTGAATAGAGTGTATCATTACAAGTATATTTAATTAACCTAACTTTAAAATAAAATTTGTCATTGTTATCTGCATAATTGGTAAGAAAATTAGAACCATTTACATTTCCGTTTATTATTCAATTGATTGAATGTGATAGATTTGATTAATCAGCAATTGAGTGTTATTTTTTAATGGTAATATTTACATTACCATTTAATATAATATCAATATCATTTTTTTTGTCACAAAAATCGATAATATCCAAATTCGTCATTATATATTATTTCTAAATCTATAAATTGAGGATATATAGAGATACATTTAACGAACGAAATTTGATATTTTCGTTTTCCATATAACTTATTTTTTTCAGTTTTGAAGGAGTCTGGTCCCAAATAAACTTATTCTCTATTGCTACATGAAAATCCATATAACTGAAAAGAAAATTCTACAAACAATAATTCAAACATATATAGAATTTTATTTCCAAATAACATGATCCATTACAGTTTCAAATGGCTGTCTTCTTCTTCTACACAAATGAGCTTTAATCAAACTGAACTCATCTCGTTTGCTATCCAACTATATCTCCACTCTTCTTCGATGGTGGTGGCAAAAATTTGGCACACTTTTGCTGGCAATTAGGGACACAATAAAGACTGGGTTTTTCATTTTCACAATGTTCATAACAGGGTTCTACACAATCATAATAAGCATCCTTCTCAACAATTTGAAGACCTCTCACACATATGATAAGACCCATAATAATCAAAAATATATTCAAAAAGCTCATCCCTTTGTTCTTCATTTTCTTTTGTTGATGTTTTCAATTCTCTTGAAAAATAAATTTATGTAGTGTGTTTAAAAAAACTTGTAGAATGCCTATTTATGGAATTTTTGAGATAAGGAAAGATGGTAAAACTTCATGTGAATAAATTTTAAAGATATTAAATATGTAAGTTCAAAATTAAGATAGTAGAATACACGTATAATCATGTTCATAGATCCACGTATAACTTTTATGAAGCTTTTATGAAGGTTTATAACTGTGAAATTTTCCAGATGTAATAGTTAATCAAGTGAAGATAGCAATTTTTTGTCATTCTGCTTCAAATCACAAATTTTAAGAGCTACAAAACTCAAACTGCTACCATGTGGATTTACAGTATGACAAAAACCAACCACCCCAGAGTCATGAGACCAACATTATAATATTCCCCACTATATTGTCTTTTTTCTTTCTTCAAACTTAAAACTTAATCTCAATAATTTTACAAGGACTTACAAACCATGAATTCAACTTAATATCGATATAATTGCCTCATAGTTAACAGATGGTAATTTTTATGCTTGAATTTTAAAAGATGGTGATACAACCCTTGGATTACAGTATCATATAAATTATCATTGTATATTAAAATTGCCAAATACACAAAAATTAAGCTAAGAAACAGAAGCTCCAACACATTTACCTTCATATCTTACATATCAAAACTAAGGATTTGTCTTTTCAATTCAGAATCTTAAGATTTTCACTAAACTTTATTGTGCATTCTTCCTCCATCTTAAAAGGAATGTTTCACCAAGCCAAGCCTACTTCACTTGGGAACAACAAACAGTTCTAAGCTAGTTTCAACAACCTGTAACATATTACAATACAATATTATTAGGAGTTGGACTGTGCAACTAGTGCATGGATCTTAGATCCATGCACTCGGGTTGGGTCGGGCTGAATCAGACCCGGATCCGCGCATTTTTTTTTTTTTTTGGCCCTGACCTTTATATTGTGTTAGACATATCTTTATATTATATTAGTCATACCTTTATATTATATTAGTGATACCCTTATTTCCAGATTTCATACTTTAACCCTAAACCCTAAACCCTAATTTCGGCACAATAAATCCTAATTTGGCACAAGTTGTAGATATTGTAGTACCCCGGACAAAAAACAAAACATAATTGGTTAATTAAATAATTAAACCCGTAATATTTTATATGCGTTAATTCTTAATTATATATGTGCGTTTCAAGTATACGCTAAGGTATGAATTAGACCGATGAAAACTCTAGATGTGAAACATAGAATATTTTATATCATGAGATGCGCAATGGAAAAACAAGAAAATAGAAACAAACTAGAGGTCAATCGGAGAACTGTAGTTCAAATGGCGAAGAAAAGAGCCGAATACGAAGGTTAGGTAAAACAAGAGGGTAAAATCCGGACAAACGGTAAAACGGAAAAATAATATTTTAATGAATGGTAATTAAAATTTACTCGGTATATAGTAACTTTGAAAATCTATAAATAGGGGCTCAGTTAGTTCAAAATATTCATTCGGCCGACAAAAACGAAAGCGACGAAAACAAGTAAGTTTCTCTCTCTCCTCTCTTTCCTTCCCGTTTTTCGGTCTCCGGCGCGCCACCACTGGCGCCGGCGCCACCACCGTGGCCGGAAAATTCGCCAGAGCGCCGCCGCCGGCGGAAAAATTGGAAGTTGTCGGTTTCGGCCGATTTTCGCATACGACGTTCATCTCGTCGAGACGAGTTTAGGATAGGTCTCGGATTTCAATTCCGATTTCTCGTTCGCCGGGAAACGGCGAAAAACCGACCCAAAAACCCTAACCCTAGCCTCAGTGTTGGGAATGTGGTAACGAAGGATTATGCGGCGAGGTTTTGGGTACTATTCACTGCCGGAATCCGGCTAGGGGTGGCCGGAGGTGGTAGTCGGGGGTGAGAGGTTTCCGGCGGCGGCGGAGGGCGGCGCCACCGCACCGGGTGGCGCCGGGAAGAGGGGCAGTCAAGCAGGCCGGCGCCGGGAGCGCCGGGGGAGGAGCTACCGAGAAAACTCGGCAGCTGGTCGAACGCCGGGTGATGCTGCCGAGGAAACTCGGCCACCTGCCGATAGCCAGGTGCCGCTGCCGAGAAAACTCGGCCAGCACCGAGACGATCCGCCGAGGCTGCCTAGAAAACTCGGCAGTTGCCGAGCCAATGCAACCCGCTGCCGAGAAATCTCGGCCAGCTGTCGAGCCATGGCCTAGCCGTCGGGTTTTTCCACCCGGCGCCGGGTACGCGCGTGTCACATCGCCCGCCATGCCGTGTTTTCGATCCGAACCCCGTTTTCTCCGCCGTACGTCGACATCGATTCGTCGCCGACGAGATGTCGTTAACCAAGGGTTGTGGGCCCGGTCAAAGTCAACCCTTTGACCAAAATTACGAAAACGCCTCTCAATCTTAAAATGCTCCGTTTGAGCTCATTTCAACTCTGATTGAGCTCATTTTTCTTCCGTAGCGACTCTACTCGTTCCCTCTTCCTCCCCTTTCGATGAAAATTACCAAAATACCCCTGAACCTAAAATGCTCCGTTTGAGCTCGTTTTAACTCCGATCGAGCTCATTCTTTTTCCGTCGTGACCCAAACTTCATTCTCTATCGTCTCAGCTACATGGATTGATTATCCATTCTCGTCTCTCCAATTCCGATCTTTAGAGCTTTAGATCCGTTGCGTATTTAACGATTTCTTCTCCGCCGGAGTCTTTTACAGCTTTAATTATAATTATTAAGGATCTAAAAAAAATGTTATAACTTATGTAGGTTACCTTTTTGGATTGGGCATTGTGTATCAGACTTTGGGACTCGCTACTTGAGCTCTGAATTATCAGATCTGTAGTCCTCGCTACTCACGTGGTAACCACCGAACAAGGTGGGGGTAACTTCTAAATCTTAATCTGTTTATTGTTTTCCTAGTATATGCATGAGCTGCGAAATACTATGTGCTGTGGATTTATTTGTTGTGTCATACTTATACTGTTCTGGGCATGCATTCTTCCTCACTTCTCTTCTACTACTCTTGAGGTTTGGTGGTCCTCATGAAATACACCAGCGGTATTGAGACCGTTTAATTGGGTGGCGGGCAGATCCCGTAACCATCCTTTCCCTTTCTAATATCTATTATGCATTTTACGTGCTGTGGCAACGTACTGGTAGACGTTTCATTTTCTTTTGGTTATCCGTCATGTGTCATAAGATGCAGATGTTACTCCCACGGGTGTATTCAACGCACTCACCCCTTAATCTGTACTCACACTATAGGAACTGATGGGCTTGATAAACCCTAGAAGGAGAGAGGAGGTGCCATGTCTGGACCTGTTTTGTTAAGTTGGTGTCACACAACGTTTTCAAACAAAGTCTTATTTAATTCACGTTTTATAATATTTGATACATATGATGAAAGTGAGATCCTGATGGTTGTTTTCCGCTGCTGTATTTTGTTGTGGTATCGGTATTGAAACCGATTGCTATCAGCAGAGGCTGATTGTTGATATGTGAATGAATCACATCATCCATTACCTCCTTCTTCGGTCGTCTTTAATCTTCTTCTTGCCGTGTATAAAAAAAATGTGTCTCTTATCTTCTCATTCTTCACGCCCGTACGAAAACTCTGATATTTTAAGTGAAAGAAAACGGGGCGTGACAAGTGGTATCAGAGCTTAGTTCTACCCTTTGTAGGGCTTTGCTCGAACTGGTTTCAAAATGGGAAAAGTGTGATTTTAAAACGTGGTCGAGTTTTGAAAAGACATAGATAGACACCATCCTCTCTCCATAGGTGACTCTCCCTGAACATAAGATTTGTGGAACATGAGTGTTTACCTGATATGTGTTACTTTGTTGGTATAATATAAACTGTTTGGGACTGATAGAGGTATTAATGATACTGTGTTATGATGAAACAATCTGTTAAAACCCTCTTGACGTCATTACAATCACGATGAAAGGATTTTGTGAAAACCTCTTGAAGTCACTATAATTAACACACTGCTCTGAGCCGCCGCCACAAACTGCTGACTGCAGCAGCGTAAGCTTGTGTGCGAGTATGGCCATTGCAGGAGTGGATATTGTGTGACTAAAAGCATGGGCCCTTGTTTATAACAGGGTGTACCAATGAGTGAGTTTTCCCAATCCGTGGTTGTAATACGTAAGGTCGGTTTTGATACCTGGGGACTGTAAAAACTCTATGAGGGTGTCACCAATGTGAATTATAATGCTTTACGTATGGTACATATTTTTGGTCAGTTTATGCGAGTTGTGTATCCGTTAAACGAATAATAGAAAAAAAAATCTATTAAGGTTCTTACAAGATTTACGAAGTAGCGTTTCTTGGTACCATGATATATATTATTAGTTTATCTGTTGTTATAGATTATTTGATTACGTAGGATATATTACAAGGATTAGTTACGTATGTCGTCTATCATAAGCTATCAATGGAGAATTCGTCTAATCACGACGTGAATACCGTAAGGGGAGCGAATACGGATATAGGCTGATGATAAAAACTCATGTAACCTCTACATTATAGATGGATAGAATAAGATACACCGCTAGGATGTGAGTACCGGTTGTGGAGACACGTGAGGAAAGACTTCGACGTTGTTTTTATGAAAGCAAAGTAACGGACGATAGGTCGATAGGGGAGCACGTGGCTAGACTACTGCATTGTTGGAGGGAGTTAGGAGGTGTTAGAGGTAGTATCAGTGGCATTCAGGCATACCAGCATATGATCCACACCCTACCACAGGAATGAGAGGATAAAGCCCGCTTAGTATATCACGACGAGCTAGTATTCTCGTTAGTGGGTCATGAGCCCGCCACAGACTTCGGGATTGTGGCCAGGCGGGTGCTGGAGCTATGGGGCCAACATGGCCTTCCGACTACTCCGGAGCCGGTACCATCCAGCAGTAGCTCCGAGTCGGAAGACGACCCTTGATAGGATCCAGAGGAGGACGACCCGAAGATGGGTGACCCTCGGGACGGGATGCTAGGGTTACCGGGGCCTCTACCGCCTCCCGCTACTGAAGCGTAGACGTTTTGAGAAGACTTTGATATGTATATATATATTATGCTACGAACTATACATTACTCTATATGTATTTGTAAAGGGTAGTTACTACTTCATAGATAATGTACTTACACCTTTTAGGATGGTGTAGGACTACTCTTGTTATACTTCTATGTATGGACACGTATGTACGTTCTCGTTTATTTTATATATAGTATACGTTTACGCCTTTTCATGTGTACCGCATTTTTTTCCCTATACCTATAGTCATATTAGGAAACCTCAACGACTTATACATATATATCGCAATAGAGTTATGTTGAGAGGAAGACCTCGAAAGGAGCAACCGCAGCCCAACAATCAGCCAGAACGTGAGGAGACCGTACCAGCCATGCCGCCACCATCATTTAAAAATGATGCCAAACAAGTCATTGAACAGTTCGGACGATTCGGTCCACCGACTTACAATGGAGAAGGAGAACCCATCGAAGCCGAAGAATGGCTAAGATCACTGGATCGACTCTTCGAACATTTAGCATGCACAAAAGGACAGAAGATCTCCTGTGCCGTATTACAACTCACCGAATGAGCCAGTTACTGGTGGGAATCACATGAAAGGACTATGTCACCAGAATTTAGGAATGTTATGTCATGAGGAGTCTTCAAAGAGGTGGTTAGACAGGAATTCCTGCCTCAGTCGTACCGTAACCTAAAGAAAGCAGATTTTGTACATATTCATCAATGAACCACCTCTGTAGAAGAGTATGCAAAGAGATTCAACTTATTAAGTAGATACGCACCCCATCTGGTGGACACGAATGTCAAGAAAGCCCGATACTTTAAGAAGGGCCTTCGTAGGGAGATCGGCTCCATTTTGGCAAGACATAGAGGAATGTCTTATGTCGCGGTCGTTGAGAGAGCTCAAGGGATCGCCTCTCATCTCTGCTTAGATGGGGAGCCGTCCAAAAGAGTGGAGGTAGCAACATGAAAGAGGAAACTGATCAATCCCAGTCAGAACTTTGACCAATATCAGTCTTCACGGATCAACGCACCGCTTCTCCCTATTCCCAGACTTGGAAACTCATGTGATAAATGCAGAAGGACACACACGGGATCGTGCCAACCAGAGACACAAAGTTGTTATCGATGTGGGGTATCAGGACACATCTTCAATAACTGTCCGAGATCTCAAAACCGATCAGTTGCAGCCCCAAACCAGCCAGAGACACGAAATTGCTACCGGTGTGGAGTGCCAGGACACATCTCCGCAACCTGTCCAAAGTCTAGAAACCCACTAGCTATCACACCAAACTCGAGGCCAGGAACAGACCAGACTTGAACCTTTATCCGCACTCGTTTAGAGATTGTCGGAAGATAGATTGTAGATGATAAACTTTTAATATTATATATAGATAGATAAATATGTAGTGATCCATACTTTGTAATAGTATTCGTACTCCTTTTGAATAATATACAAGCTGGCCATCTTTTGCCTATATATATATATATATTCTAAATCAGATCGTATTTTCCTATTCGATGGAATCTACGTAACTTCTTCCTTTGCACCTCATGTTACATTTCTTCACCTATAGCTTTACGGTGGTATTGGATCCGTTGAAGCACATGAACAACTAGGTAGTCGCCAAGAAACTCTAGAAGTTAGTATTCCTTCGGGAAGAAAGATACAAATGAAACACTTTGGTCTAGGTTTAAGGATCGCGCTGGGAAATAGAATTCTATTAGCCAATCTGCATGTGTTGGAGATGGAGGGTTAAGATATAATCCTAAGAATGGATTGGCTTAAGGTAAGATCACACGATAGTCAGGTATCGTGCAAGGGAAATTATCTTTCAAATACCTGGAAATTGGAGTTCACCCTTCATGGGCCCGAGTAAAGTTGACTCAAGGGTTATCTTGGCCATGAAGACAGTCCAGATGCTTAGCAAAGAAATTGCGAAGTCGGGTTGGTCAACATGATGAACTCCGAGCAAGGATCGACTTCTATCGAGGAGATGCCGATGATAAAGGAATACATGAAGGTATTCCTAGAAGATTTATCTGATCCTCCGCCGGATCAATAGATGACTTTTGAGATCAATCTCATCCTAGGATTAACACCGGTGTCAAGAGCTCCTTATCGGACGACATCGAAGGATTTGTCAGAGCTCAGGGCTGGTTACAAGAACCTTTGGATAAAGGCTTCATTGGATTGAGGGTGTCACTCTGGGAAACTCCAGTGTTGTTTGTGAGGAAGAAGGATGGAGGCTTCCGGATGAGTATGGGTTACCGAGAACGGAACAAGCGGACCCTAGAGAACGAGTACTCATTACCTCGAATGGAAGATCTTTTGATCAAATAAGAGATACCAGTGTGTTCTCAAAGAATGACTTAAGGTCTGGGTATCACCAGATGAGAGTCAAAGACGCAGATACATCTAAGACAGCATTCAGGATAAGAGATGACCACTACGAGTTTGTAGTAATGTCATTTGGACAAAGTATGCCATTTGGATTAAGCAATGCTCCAGCTGTCTTTATAGGACCTAATGAATCACGTCTTCAATCCATAGTTCGATCTTTTCGTCATCGTGCGATAAAACGCACCGCAAATCATATCTCAGGAATGCGTTGGAGGTTTAACGAAAGGAGTTGTCGCATCCAACAAGAGCATTAGAATGCTATTCGACAACTCTTCTCTCATCTCTTCAACTCTCTCTCTCTTTCTCTCTCTTATTCTCTTTTTCGCTCTTCTTTAATCTTATCGTAAACGTACCTGCTTCTTCGACCGAGGGAATACGACTCCTCAGCGCCAACCACTTCTCACTCTACCTCACAAGTAAAATGGTGAAAACCAAGAAGTACATAGGATGATATCATAACGACCAGTACTATAGGTTGAAGAAGGAGAAGAATGAAAAACGGAAGTATGGTTCGATTAGGAAGGTTCGAGAAAGGAATGGAGAAACTCAGAACCAACAAAAGCTCAGAACATTGAGCTTAGTCATATAACCAAGGAACTTGCAAGTCTGACTTAAGTTCCTTGACAAGAAATGGAAAGATAGGAGCAACAAGGAAATAAGAGGATAAAAGTTTTGACGAAGTACCTAGTTACGCTGTGCTTAGTACGCGTCCAATTTTGAGGACGAAATTATTTTAAGGGGTAAGGAATGTAGTACCCCGGACCAAAAACAAAACATAATTGGTTAATTAAATAATTAAACCCGTAATATTTTATATGCGTTAATTCTTAATTATATATGTACGTTTCAAGTATACGCTAAGGTACGAATTAGACCGATGAAAACTCTAAATGTGAAACATAGAATATTTTATATCATGAGATGCGCAATGGAAAAACAAGAAAATAGAAACAAACTAGAGGTCAATCGGAGAACTGTAGCTCAAATGGCGAAGAAAAGAGCCGAATACGGAGGTTAGGTAAAACAAGAAGGTAAAATCCGGACAAACGATAAAACGGAAAAATAATATTTTAATGAATGGTAATTAAAATTTACTTGGTAAATAGTAACTTTGAAAATCTATAAATAGGGGCTCAGTCAGTTCAAAATATTCATTCGACCGACGAAAATGAAAGCGATGAAAACAAGTAAGTTTCTCTCTCTCCTCTCTTTTCTTCCCGTTTTTCGGTCTCCGGCATGCTACCATCGGCGCCGCCGCCGGCGCCACCACCGTGGCCGGAAAAGTCGCCGGAGCACCATCGCCGCCTGTGGCCGGAAAAATTGGAAGTTGTTGGTTTCGGCCGATTTTCGCATACGACGTTCGTCTCGTCCAGACGAGTCTAGAATAGGTCTCGGATTTCAATTCCGATTTCTCGTTCGTCGGGAAACGGCAAAAAACCGACCCAAAAACCCTAACCCTAGCCTCGGTGTTGGGAATGTGGTAATGAAGGATTTTGCGGCGAGGTTTTGGGTACTATTCATTACCGGAATCCGGCTAGGGGTGGCCGGTGGTGAGAGGTTTCTGGCGGAGGTGGTGGCGGCGGCGGCGGCGGAGGGCGGCGTCGGGAATAGGGGCAGTCAAGCAGGTCGGCGCCGGGAGCGCCGGGGGAGGAGCTGTCGAGAAAACTCGGCAGCTGGTCGAACGCCGAGTGATGCTGCCGAGGAAACTCGGCCACCTGAGAGCCGGGTGCCGCTGCCGAGAAAACTCGGCCAGCGCCGAGAAGATCCGCCGAGGCTGCCGAGAAAACTCGGCAGCTGCCGAGTCGATGCAACCCGCTACCGAGAAATCTCGGCCAACTGTCGAGCCATGGCTTAGCCACAGGATTTTTCCACCCGGCGCCGGGTACGCGCGTGCCACATCGCCCGCCATGCCGTGTTTTCGATCCGAACCCCGTTTTCTCCGCCGTACGTCGACATCGATTCGTCGCCGACGAGATGTCGTTGACCGAGGGTTGTGGGCCCGGTCAAAGTCAACCCTTTGACCAAAATTACGAAAACGCCCCTCAATCTTAAAATGCTCCGTTTGAGCTCATTTCAACTCTGATTGAGCTCATTTTTCTTCCGTAGCGACCCTACTCGTTCCCTCTTCCTCCCCTTTCGATAAAAATTACCAAAATACCCCTGAACCTAAAATGCTCCGTTTGAGCTCGTTTTAACTCCGATCGAGCTCATTCTTTTTCCGTCGTGACCCAAACTTCATTCTCTATCGTCTCAGCTACATGGATTGATTATCCATTCTCGTCTCTCCAATTCCGATCTTTAGAGCTTTAGATCCGTTGCGTATTTAACGATTTCTTCTCCGCCGGAGTCTTTTACAGCTTTAATTATAATTATTAAGGATCTAAAAAAAATGTTATAACTTATGTAGGTTACCTTTTTGGATTGGGCATTGTGTATCAGACTTTGGGACTCGCTACTTGAGCTCTGAATTATCAGATCTGTAGTCCTCGCTACTCACGTGATAACCACCGAACAAGGTGGATGTAACTTCTAAATCTTAATCTGTTTATTGTTTTCCTAGTATATGCATGAGCTGCGAAATACTATGTGCTGTGGATTTATTTGTTGTGCCATACTTATACTGTTCTGGGCATGCATTCTTCCCCACTTCTCTTCTACTACTCTTGAGGTTTGGTGGTCCTCATGAAATACATCAGCGGTATTGAGACCGTTTAATTGGGTGGCGGGCAGATCCCGTAACCATCCTTTCCCTTTCTAATATCTATTATGCATTTTACGTGTTGTGGCAACGTGCTGGTAGATGTTTCATTTTCTTTTGGTTATCCATCGTGTGTCATAAGATGCAGATGTTACTCCCACGGGTGTATTCAACGCACTCACCCCTTAATCTGTACTCACACTATAGGAACTGATGGGCTTGATAAACCCTAGAAGGAGAGAGGAGGTGCCATGTCTGGACCTGTTTTGTTAAGTTGGTGTCACACAACGTTTTCAAACAAAGTCTTATTTAATTCACGTTTTATAATATTTGATACATATGATGAAAGTGAGATCCTGATGGTTGTTTTCCGCTGCTGTATTTTGTTGTGGTATCGGTATTGAAACCGATTGCTATCAGCAGAGGCTGATTGTTGATATGTGAATGAATCACATCATTTCATACCTCCTTCTTCGGTCGTCTTTAATCTTCTTCTTGCCGTGTATAAAAAAAATGTGTCTCTTATCTTCTCATTCTTCACGCCCGTACGAAAACTCTGATATTTTAAATGAAAGAAAACGGGGTGTGACAGATATTTACATTTATGTAATATTACTTATACATTTATATGAGATTATTTATACATTTATATCAACATAAACATACATTTATGTAATATATATAAGAGTACAACGAATATAATTAAAAGGTATGACTAACATAACTAAATGTATGCATAATATAACTAAAAGATATGAAAGATATTAATATGTCAGTTTAAAAAAAATGCTAAGGTACAGCTAGCCTTACAAAAGGTATGTCTAACATAACTAAAATTTATGTCTAACACTACTAAAAGGTATACTTAACATAACACTAAAGATATGACTAACATAACTAAAATGTATGTCTAACATAACATAAAATGTATGTCTAACATGGTATGCCTAACACTACTAAAATGTATGATTAACATAACATAAATGTCAGACATTTGGGAGCATGTTTGGGTGGATTTTGCCCGCGACCTAGAAGAGCATGCAGACGCGTGTGGGCGCGTCAGAGCGCGTGACGGGCTGGGTCAGAACTGGTGCATGGATCACAGATCCATGCATAATGTGTGTATATAAGTTTTTGTGTATTATTAGTCTTCCAAAATAATAGTATCAAGAACTAAATCGTTGTTTCCTAATATGCTATTGTACAACATGAGTTGTGTGTAAACATTGCTCCAGGTTGTTGCATCTGGATAATGACACTCGTACCACTTAGAATGACGAGAGACACATAGAAATCTAAAAGCTCTATTTTACGTACGTTTGGATGGAGTATAGAAGAAACTCAATAAAATGTGTGTGTATATGCATATATATATATATATATTGAAATTTATTTAAATAAATTAATATATTATGAAATTATTGATTGTGTTTTAGTAAAAGATACAATTAATCAAACATTGATAACTATGTTTGAATATAAGATAATAGGGTTTGATTTTCATATTAAAACAAACTTTGTAAATTTAAAATATAATTTTATGTTTGAATGTCCTGAGACGATTAATTTTTAACATAAGAACAATTTTTTAAATTAAAAAGGTTATTTTCTTTGAATTTGATATTTATGTGAGAAATGTGAAAATTTAGAATAAAAATGAACTAATTAATCATATCATAAAAAGGTTAATAAGAAAAAATATAAATTTTGAAATAATGTCAAATTTGATAATTATTTTAATAGGACACTCAAATCCTATTATCCTCTGTTACATTAACATTGTTAGTAATGTTTGATTATATTCTATTAAAACACGATCAAATATTTCTTAATATTTAAATTTACTCGAATAAATTTATAAGTTTATTATTATTTTATGAAATAATTTTTAAACTTATTAAATAATTTCAGATTTTTATTTTCATAATTATTTTATATTTTTTAATATTATATTCGGATTTTAGTAGTATATTTGAAATAATATTTTATATTTTATTAGGTTTAGGTACATAAAATAAATTTAAAATTTGAAATAATTAATATGTTTTATGTTTATATAAAAAAAACTTTAGTTAAGAGATCTATCCTATGTTCAAATTTGGAAGGAAAATTGGATGGATGGTAAATTTGATAATTTTTTGAGAGGTTGGGATGTATAAAGTTAGCAATTTTATTTAATTTTAGTTTCAAAAAAAGAAATTAAGAGTAAAAGAACGATGGAGGGAAAGAAAAGTTTTGGAAAATTAAGGATAAACATATACATTGCCTGCTATGTCAGTTCCTCTTCTGGCACTTGGGTTGAACTTCATATGGGTTGAACTCAGATCTGCTGCCTGTTATATATTCAAAATTGGTTTACATAACATTAGAGAGAGAGAGTACCATTAATGCATCTCTTAGATCTCTAATGTATTCCAATAATGCATCTCCAGTATTAGACAGTAGGAGCTCTAGTACCCCAACACATATGTGCTGCTGGTTCGTTTCTGTTAGAGTTTAATTTTGTAAACTCTTATTTTATTTTGCATTACTCACAAAACATATTATTTGGTATTTTATCCAAACCAAATTAATATTTCAATTGATTTGTTTGGAGTGATTTTAAGAGATTTGTTTTTTCTCTAACGATGTTTTCTTGCAGGTATTTAGGTGGAGAAAATTAAATATGGTTTTTGAGCAGCCAAAAAGGAGGAGATTGTTAGTGTTATATTTTAGCACTAATTAATTTGCCTTTTCTTTGATATTTTATTACCATATTTAATTTTAATATATTGATATATTTGATAGTATATTTTATACTATAAGATATTTAATATATTTGCTTGATTTGTTTGTTGAGATTTTGTAGGAATGATGATCTAAGAAGGAAAAGATTTGAAGAAGTCTTTTAACGATAATATAGTTCCTACAAAATAGGAGATTTGTTTCTTGCTTTGTATTTATTCTTTTACAGGGATTATTTACGTGGAATTTATCAAGAAAGAAGCAGATCAAAGACGTGCCAAAAACAGAAGAGAAGACGTGCAAGAAGATAGAGAAAGAAGAAGTGTGCACTTTCCAGAGAAATTCAAGAGCAAAGCTAGAACAGTTTCAAAACAACAGAGTGTTGAAACATTAGTGACAACATTCTGTTTAATAGAGTCTTTCCTTTGATAGATTCTAGGTTTGTTGTTTTGTAAACCCTATAGAGGGTTTTAACATTCTTTGAGAGTCAGAAGATTATCTTAGAGTGTTTGAGAGTTTCAATTTCAAAAGATCTCTTTGTGATTGTTTTATAATTACTCTTGTAGTAATAAAGTTTTTTGTCCTGCTGGCGTTCCACGAGTATCTTTATATACTCGTTGATAAATCTCCTGTCCTTGTTTGTTTATTTTATTCCACTGCAAATTCTGATTATTCCAAGTATATGATGTGTTGGTAAATGTTGTGACATTTGGAACAACATTATCAATCTATTCATTTATTTTTTAAGTCTTACAGGAGTTTTCTGAGGCACCAATCATTTCAATTGGCGTCAAGAGCCTGTATCACTCGACTTTGTAAGTGATAAGATCCTGTTTTGTACGTGCAAGACATGGATTGGTGTAATCCTCACGGGAAGTTGTCGGTGCTAGATGGATTGAACTACGTTGATTGGAAAATCCGGACCCGCTCCCACATTAAGTCTATAGACAGTCATGCTTGGGACGTTGTGTTAGAAGGTTTTGAACACCCAAAGAAGACCTGTGAACGAGATGGTGATATTGTACTCAAACCGAAAAATGAGTGGACGGTGACTGAAATCGCGAACTCAAATGGAAACTCAGTAGTAAAGTAGAGCCGCAGATTGGGGCTGATTTCTTGGTGCCCGTTTAGGAAGACATGTCCCGGGGGACCTTTAGTAGCATCATCCACATAATACTTATGTTCCATACACTGCTTCCTCAATGAAGCTATTCCTTTTCTAAGACTAGACACTGCGAATGGTTGGGCAGATGTCTCTAGATAACACCTATTCATATCATCCTTTTTTTGCTGCCCAAAACTGTGCTAAAACATTGTCGTGGCATTCCCATTTGGATCTTAATTCGCTCATTAAACATTTGATCTTCTCCTGGATTGTATCTGACACAACCGATATGTTACTATTATCTGCTCTTGCCTCACTCCAGAAAACCCATGCTCCCCTTTCTGGACAAGGTTTTATGCCGCGCAAGTCAGGCTTCTGCAAGTATTTCATGAAACCCGATAGTTCATACTCATCCTTAAACCCCTCCATCACCATTAACCTGCTTAAATCTTCTACATCTTCATGCTTGTACTTCAAGCTTTTATATCTAACTGCATTTCATTTCCTTGATTTATCAGAGCTATGTACATTTTCTTTGGTAACTTCCATTACTACCAATTCCTCTCCATGGTGTCCTTTATATGCAAAGTCAAAGCTTTTGAGTTCCCTCTCCATTATGCTTAACAACAACTTCAGAAAGGACCCAACTACTGTGTCTTCTCCACTATTGAATTGAAGATAAAACTCAACAAGATAGATGTCCCTGCTATTGTATGTACTCCGAAGACAAATTGCAAAACTAAAGGAGAATCTAGCTTTCTGGGCATAATGTGCCAAAGGGTTCTCTTTTATGCTCAGATCACATATATTTTGACAAATGTAGGGCTTATGATTTGACGACATCACTGTTCGAGATATTGAATTTGTATCCTCTGCTATTTGCAGATTGTGAAATTCACAGGCATGAAGGCAATTTGTAATATCTTCATCCCAAAATCCTTCACTATAAGATCTGTCAAATGCAGTTTGGAAGCAGGTAAAGTTATTGGTGGTATTGGAACATTGAGGGCAAGGGACCCACACTTGTGCCATCCGCAGCTGGGGCATAACCTCAAAAGCCAACTCAACCATCTTTTTAATTTCATCATCTACATTCTCCTGAGTTGAACATAAAAGGATTGATGATAATATGAATGGGCAGCATGCTATTTTAATACATAATGTAATTCGATAAAAGAAGCATTAATTTCACTAGTAAAGGAATCATGAGAAAACAGAGGTTTTTAGCAAAATTGATAATGTTAGATAAATGTATTAGCAATGTGTGATGAGTATGTATTACTATGGGGATTAAAACACATACCCTCCATCTTGTGAAAATGTCGAAATCAACATGAGTGGTTCTCAACTCCGCTGCCTGCATGTAATATGAAGAAGTTATGAATAGAAAGTTGATGAATTAGAATAAGAGTGACACTAAGCAAAATCCAGAGTCGTCATTACTATCTTATTACTGTACAAACCTTCAGTCCCCGTCCCAGAGAGGACAACATAGTAATAATGTCATAACCATCTGGAAAACCTAAAGCCTCAATGACGCCATAACATTTCTCCTTAGACAAATCAAAGACGGGAAGAGCCAAAATGCTTCTAAAACCAGAACGTGCAGCATCATCTCGCAGGGGAAATTCTTCGATAGAGTAAAGCCTTAAGTCAGGGGTGGATTCCGGGCGCTTGTTTTTGTACGCACGTCCCACCACACCCAATTCATCTTCTGGTGCATCCTCGTCCACACGATAACGATGAGCCATACAACGCTGTCTATACCAAGAAAAACCTTTATAGAGGTCTGGACCAACAGCAAAAGGTTGGTCTGAAGTGGTCAGGTAAACCTGCTGCTGTTCGTTCACTTGACACGTGGGATATGTGGTCATAATTTTATATATATAAAAATATATATATATATATAAGATATATATTTTAAATTTTGTATAAAGGAACAAATATATATATACGTTTTTTTCTACGATTTTCGCACATCCGTGGAATGTTTGTCATTATGTTGACATTACAAAATTAAAATAATTAACATAAAATAAAAAGAATGCAAAAAAATCGATCAAACTCAGATTTGTTATGTTAAATCCGGATATATTTTTTTTTTATATTAAATTTTTTAATTTTTTTTTAAAATATAATGCCAACATAATGACGAACATTCTACGAATTTGTTAAATGTGTGAAAAT
This sequence comes from Scutellaria minor, assembly GCA_954870855.1. Classification (NCBI taxonomy): domain Eukaryota; kingdom Viridiplantae; phylum Streptophyta; class Magnoliopsida; order Lamiales; family Lamiaceae; genus Scutellaria; species Scutellaria minor. The sequence continues at coordinate 2,625,833 of OX940725.1, forward strand.
CATAGAAAAAAATGTAAAAAAATGATTAAATTGGATCAGTTTCGTTCGGCCCGATTGGCCGAACACATTGAAAAGTGTTCGGCCACCTTGGCCGAACATATAGAAGCCTGTTTGGCCACCTTGGCCGAACACGAACAAATACGTTCGGTCATAATAACCGAACAAAATTAGTGTACAAAATCCTAAGGGTAAAATTGGTATTTTTTAAATTTTTTTTTTTTTTTAAAAATGAGTGGTGTCCTTAGAAAATGGGTAGGTGCCCTTAGTCCTCCCCTTATATTAATGAGTAATAATTTAAGATTATTTACCTAATAAGTTGCTTCTTTTGCAGATCCGATTTGGATTTTCACTACATTCTAGTGTCCTTTCACTTTTATTTTTTCCTTTATACTATTTCTCGCAGTATTTATTTCAATTATCGATCAGTCACCATGAAGATTATGAAGTTGAATGACGCTGCGATGATTTGCAGAGTAATTGTTTCTAATTCATTTTACAAGACAACTACGTGCGCAATTTCTTCTCATTATCACAAGAATGGATACTTTTCCGCGAAACCCAGATTCGATTTCGGCAGTGTTGGTGAGTCGGATGATGCTATTGCTTTGTTTCATCAAATGGTGAGAATGAGGCCCCGCCCATCTGTTGTTGATTTCAATAAATTGTTAACTGTAGTTGTGAAGATGAAGCAATACTCGGTTGCCCTCTATCTGTTCGATAAAATGCTGGTGAAGAATGCACCTTTAAGTCACATCACCCTGAGTATTGCCATTGATTGCTTTTGCCATGTGAATCGAGTTGATTATGGGTTTGCAATCTTAGGTAGCTTTTTCAAGCGTGGCCACACACCTGATATCGTTGTCTTCACCACTCTGCTCAAAGGGCTATTCTCGGAAGGAAAGGTCGCTGAGGCGGAGAAACTGTTCAAGAAGTTGTTGACAGAAAAAATATGTGAGTTTAATGAAATTACATATCTTATTGTGATAAATGGATTGTGCAATGCCGGGCATACTGTTACCGCCTGTCATTTGCTCAGTTTGTTGGAGAAACATAAATGCAAACCCAATATCTTTTCTTATAACACAATAATTGATAGTCTTTTCAAGGGTTGTATGGTTGATGATGTTATCCAGCTCTTCTCGAAATTGATTGAGAAGGGTATTTCGCCCAATGTTGTAACGTATAACTCGAAATTGGCTCCACTGTTGGAACATTTGTTTTGTCTCTTTAGTATTTCTAAATGACTACTCTTTAAATTTAAGCACTTCATTGTTAATTGTTAAATAATACTTGTGTGTAGAATTTATTGTTAATTGAAAATAATACTTGTAATGCTCGGGAGATGGATTTCAAGAGTTTCCTTGACTTTGTTTTAGCGCTAGAGAACAAAGACACTACAGAAGGACTAACATATTTGTTTAGATGTCTTGATCTTCAAGGAAGGGGATTTCTCACAACTGCTGATATTCATACACTGTTCAGGTTTGGCACAAAAGTTTCTTCCTTCGCTTACTGTTTAGGATGGATAGCACCACCTCCTATCATTTCAAAAAGGCACCATTTACACGTGAGATTGAATAAACCTTGCCTGCTTTCTAATTTGCCAAAGTAAACTGTGCAACGGATGTGCTTTGCACGCACCTTTACTGCAAAGAATGAAGCGTTTTCACCATTTCAATGTGTTGGATGGGTGGACCTTTTTGCCCTTTATTTGAGGTATACGAAGTGCTGCACCTTTATACCCCATATAAGACTAAAAAGGTCCACTTAAAAAGGTGAAAAAACTTCAATCGTTGCAGTAAAGGTGCGTGCAAAGCACAATTGTTATCTTTGATATGTTTGGGAAAAGCAGGTCAGGTTTATCCAATCCCATGGTGTCTTTACATCACTGGGGGAAAGCACATAGAATTTCGAAATTACAGGGGGGGTTTGTTGCATTTTATACCATTGATTATGTGTTTTGAGGTATATTTATATTATACCTATATCATATCTTAAGCAAAAATTTAGTATGGAAGTAAAAGAAGGGTAATATCAAGAGCTTGAATGTTACCTAATTCAATCTTCCAACAAAAAAGATGCTGCAATTCCTGCATGTAGTTCAAGCAAGATCTACATGTCTCAAGTTGCGAGTTACATGTCCTAGAACTTATGTTGTTAATATTGAATAGAAATATTACTGAATTGCCTTTGTGGTTTAGACTAAAAAAACAACTTATTAAAAAATATGAACTATCACCCTTGACATTTGTTTTTTTCACCAACTGTACCTGTTGGGTGGGGTGGTATTTGTAAGAAAAATACAAATCTTAAGGGGGTATTTGTAATTTCAAAACATAACCTTTTTTTCCCGTAAAAAGATCAAACTTCTAGGCAGTTTTAATAATCAGCCCTGTTACAAATCTGTTGTCAACTGAAGCTGGATGATCTTGGTCATCATGAAACAGGGATGTTCACCAGAAATGGATTGAGGGTGGGAATTACGAGCTTTGTATTGAGGTCGTAAGGGATGAAATTTGGGATATGGTGAAACCAGCTGACCTGTTGAGCATAACACTAAACGATCTACTTAGTTGCAAACAGGGTGGAACGGTTGCTAGCATGCTAATAGACGTACGGGGTTTCTGGGCACATGATAACAGAGAAAACCTTCTACAGGAAGAGGAAGAGCCTGAAGAGGAACAATAGGCTTCAACTTTTAAGCATCTCATTGGTGATAGTTCATATCGTTTTTATAACGAAATCTGAAGCATCACACAAGTAGGAAATTGTGGATTTGTTAACTAACTAGGGGAAAACAAAAATGTTGGGGAGTTTGGTATAGAATCATGTATTTTATATATATGTACATGTAATGCTCTGTTTGATAATATAACATATCTATGTTGTGGGTTGCTACAGTAAAGCAGTTTTTTTTTTTTCTCTAAATACTTCACTCGAGACTTATTAGGTTTATATTATAAACTCTTGGTTGTCTATAAATGATACAATTTGAGCCATCGAACAATTGTTCAAACTTTAAAATATTATCATGCTTCAAAATTTATGTTTGAGCTTGTTTGATAATTATCGAGTCCAGAGCTTTTGTCTAGCTAAATACGAGATAAGCTCAAGTAGTTTGATGTTTTTACACTTAATTTTAATTTTTAATAATAATCAAGCTCGAATTTGAACCGACCATTAAATTTTATCAAACATAAAAGTATGTTTAAATTTATTTGATATATCTATCAAATCGAGCTCAAATATAAATTCTAACAAATGATTTCGAACCAAATACTGAATAGTTTATTTTATTTTCGACCTTCACTATCACTTAATATTCGAGTTGAACTTTCTCTTACTAAAAGATGTGGTCCACCGTGATGGCCACACGATCACATCATGCACCAAATTGAAAATACAAAAAAGTGCATGTATTAAATTGAAATTTAAAAATTATTAGTCTATGTTTGTGCGTACCAAATGAAATTAACTAAGGATGTTGATAAGTCTTGTCTTCTACTAGCGATTTGTCTTTTTTTTTTTTTTTTAACTACTTGTCCATTCTCTTTGAAAATTGATGTACGGTCAAAAAAATCCCCATTTTCACTACATTTGTCTTTTCACTGTTTTTCTCTCGGAATTATACTATTTTTCGCAGCATTTTTTACTTCAATTATCGATCAGCCAACATGAAAATTATGAGGTTGAATGACACTGCGATGATTTGCAGAGTAATTGTGTCTAATTCCTTATATAAGACAGCTACGTGTGCAATTTCGTTTCATTATGAAATTTTCTTTAATTTTATCACGTTTTGAAACTACCTGTAAGTTTTGAAGTATTGTTAAAACTATTTTTATAATGTATAATTAATATATTCTTTTATAATTTACACAAAAAGTAGTCCTAAATCTGTAAATTATTTTTTAAATCTGAAAATTATTTTAGAATAAAAAAATTAAAATAAAAAAAAATATTTTCAAAACTCTTAAAATTATTTAATAATCTGAATATTATTTAAAAAGCTTAGACTTATTTTTAAAATCTTAAACTTATTCTGATAATTGTTTTTAAAATGAATAATAGTTTCTAAACAATCAAAATACTATTTGAAAAAATAAAAATGAAAAGATGAAATTTAACTTTTTAACCTGAATATTATTTCATAAAAAATATAAAATTTGATGGTCAAATTGTAAAACAAATTACCACCTTTTTTAAAATTATAATTTAATCATGGTTTTTATGAAATTAGCAAAAAGTAAAAAACAAAAAAAAAACATAAATTGTATTCATTATTACAGTTTCAATCACAATTCTACTTTTTACGATCTAAGTCTCTAAGTCTAGCTATATAGCCACAGATGAGCTCACATAAGACACAAAATTGTTCTAAATTATTTATCTTCTAATGTGACAAAAAATATTTAGATTTTAATTTACTTAAAACAACATTGTTTTGATATAGATTACTTTTTCGGAAATTATATGAATATTTATGCAGACACATTAACCTAGAATTTGTCATACGAAACTACAACAATGAATACAAATGTAATTTTTTGGCTATTTTTTCTTTTTTAAATGATTATAATTAAATTGCAATTTTTTAAAAGATCTTGATTTGAAAAAAAAAAAATTGACATTCAAAATTATTATTTTTTTGAAATTAAATAACATCTGATGGGATATATGATGTGGTATTTTCGGAAACATGAACTCCGATTACTGAGAAATAGTATTGTATTGTGGTCCGATTTATAACAGTTGACAATGGTCATGATTTTTTTTTGTTAAATTCAAAAAATTATGAAAAATTTGCAAATTTCGAATTTTTTTTTTTTTAAAAGCCAATTAAGCCTTTGATTCTATACTAATTTTACTATATTGTCCACACATTTATAACCGTAATGGGTGATAAATTAGTTATTATTAAAATACACAATTGTCGACACTTGGACGGGACTTAAGGTGACTTTTGCAAATCTGGATTTTGGCTTGAAAAGGATTTCGTGAGTTTGAATTTTAATTAGAATTATAGTTAAAACGTCATTTTCAAATTGAGAATTGTAGAAAAAGTAGATGTTTTTTATTGGGAGTTGTAGAAAAAGTAAATGTTTTTATTGAGAATTGTAGAAAAGTAGGAAAAATAGAGTAGGTAGTAGGATTTTGAAAATCTTTGTCCAAATATAGACTGGACTGAACTCATCCAAAATTCGGATAGACCAAGTCCAGTCCAAACATATCCTTATAGTTTATTACTTATTAATAAAAGAATTGCTTATACTTTTATAGTTTATTAATATAAGATCCACATAACGTAGATGTTTTTTTTTCCTTTCAATTTTGACTAATATAGTTAGAGTTAACTACTAGAAAAATCACAATTTTTATTCAAATTGTCATTTTAACCAAATTTTTTATTATTGATTAAAATAACATAACTTTATATATGCAGTATATTTTTTTTACTAAGATAGTGAGAAAATAATTCATTATCCATCATTATACAACTTTTTACTCAACTTTTCTAGTCTTTTTTGTCTCCCTCCCCTCAACTCCCCCAAATTTACTAAAAAAATATACAACTTTTGCAATACTGATTTTAGTCGTAAAACATACCACATATATAAGATTATGTTATTTTAACCAATAATAAAATATACAATTAAATCATTTATTATTCGGTTATCAATATACATTATGTTTATGATTGCAAAATTTTGATTGTAAAATGTGACTTTCCATTCCCATAGCTATTTCCACTTTTTGTATATTTTATAAAACTGAAATAAAATAGACTATTTATTACACTTCTAAAAGAATGGGGTTTAGAATAATTGATTATAGAAAAAATAGCTATAATAATGATAGTATGCTGATTCAGGTTCCTGACTCGATTATTACAGTATGCAGTGGAATAAATAAAGATGGAGTTTCTTTATGAAAACCAGTTTTTTTTCCAGATATGATTTTATTAGAATCCCTTTTATCAGTATGCTTATAATAAATGCAGCAAGATAGATATACAACAATGATTAAAAGCCAGTAAACACACAAAGACTTATAGTGGTTCAAAGGTGATGTAATCCTTCTACGTCCACTATATTCCTTCACTGAGGAGGAACTTTGTTAGGTCAGTTTGCTTTACAAGACTCAGCTTTACAAACCTCTTCCTATCAAGTTTACCTACTAAAATCAAGAGATTCCTAGGCCAAATCCCACACAGAATACAATATCTCACATAGAGAAAATAGCCTACAAAAGACTAAACACTTTAGAAAGGATCTAATCCTGTCAACTAAGGACACCAAATTAAAACAACTTAGCACACAACAAATGATTAAAAGTATATAAGTTTCTTCAACTGGTGCAGTTTGAAGTCAGTCTTGAACTTGAAAGCTCGAATGCTTGAATGACTGCTTCAGAAGGTTGAGTGACTGAACTTGAGTAGCTTGAGAATAGCTTGAAAATGAATAGCTTAGAAATTTCGTGTTCAGTAGTCTTCAAAGTCACTCAATCCTTCTATTTATATCTCTAGGAAAATGCTTGTTGAAGAGAGACATTGTCCTTGTTGAAATTCAAATTGATCTTGCAAATCTTTGCAATTAATGCGTCTGGAAAAATTGGGGAGAAGAGTTTGTCCTTCTCTAATTTGCATTAATGGTGCCACTCTTCGACTACAGTACTTTTGCAGGTCCGCCGGTTCAGGTGGCATCATCTCATTGGCTTGGCTTTAACTTCTATCTAACGAATGTTTTAACATGAACTAAATCTCGTACAACATTCATTTCATTCCTCGTACTGTAATGAATAAGTTAGATAAACTTACAGCTTGCTGCTCAGGTTGCAGTTGCTGCTTTCAGTTCTGTGCCACCTTTCTGATCTGCGTAAGTTTTCTGATTCTAAACAGTTTCTTGTTCCAAGATCTTGCTTCCTGATTTTAAACAGCTTCATATTTCAGAATGCTGCAGTCAGCTTCCAATCTTCCATACTGCTTTATGTTTTGCTGCTTGCTGATCCAACTTCCTGATTCTGATTCTTTCTTCTACTTACTGACTTTCTTGGCTCAAAATTAGTCTTTAAGATTTCTCCATATTCAGAATCCTGCTAACATCAGTATTATATATCTTTCTGATTCTTACAACATTACAAATCAATACTTAGAAAGATAAACTTATCAACCAGAAATCCATTTATAAACTGTGAAAAATGGGTACTCTAACTTCCTATCCAAAGTTACATTATCTCATCAAAACCTAGTTAGAAATATCCCAACATATATATGCCCTATAATGTGCAGGTTTTAAAAAGAATTAAATCAAACATAGTAAAACTAGAAATTTTAAAAAATATATATGAGAAAATATATATTTATGGTTTTGTGCAATACACGTCGCTTAATTTAGCATAAAATATAATAATTTCAGATTAATATATGTATTTAATTGTTTAAATATATGTTGCATTTGTAAAAGAATATGATTAATTTTTATTTATTATTTTAAAAAAATATGTATTGTTATGTCTGTTATATGATTCAACATTTGCATTATTATTTTAGTTTGATTATAATTATTATGACTTGGAATAACCCTAAATTTTCATTTTGAATTAAATGATAAAAAAATAAAAATCAATATTTCCCAAAAAAAAAAAAAATTCATAATTTATCTTAAAACACATACTCGTAAAAATTATGTAATTACATAATTTAATAAGTTTCAAGAGATTGAAAAGTTTGAATAACCCTTTTTAATCAACCCATTTTTATTTAAGTTTATTTATTTATATTTTCTCTAAATGTTTTTAACTAAAAAATTTCAAATATATAAATGATTTTTGTATTTGAAGTCCATGTGAAATCAATTTCAGTTAAAATTCTTATATTATTTAGTAATGTTTAGTATCAATATTAAATTTGATATATTAATTAGCCATATTAATTAGCTTTAAAATTCTATTTATTATAAATTTAATATATATAAAAAAAAGAAATTAATATGAAAAAAAATGTAGACTTGACATGTGGTCATAATTTTATATATATAAAGATATATATATATATATAAATAAAAGATATATACTTAAATTTTGTATAGTTAATTGCAAATTATATTAATGAGTAATAATTTAAGATTATTTATCTAATAAGTTGCTTCTTTGGCCAAAACTTGTGTGTCCCCGGGACACGGATCTTAGATCCGTGTCCCCAACCCGACCCGTGTCCAACGCGCGCCTCACGCGCGCTCACGCGCGTCCATGCGCGCTCACGCGCGTCCATGCGCCCTGGACGCGCGTGCGTGGGCACCAGGCGAGCCCTCCATGCGCGCACCTGATAGGTATCCATGGGATACATGATAGGTATCCCATGGATATCTTGATAGTATCCATGGGTAAGGTATCCACATGTATACTTGATGGTTTCCATACCTATACTTGATAGGTATCCTATGTATATGTTGAAGGTATCTCATATATACCTTAAAGGTATTCACATGTATACCTTCATGTATCCGGTCATGGATACCTTGAAGGTATATATGTGATACCTTGAAGGTATATATGTGATACCTTGAAGATATCCATATGATACCTGCGCGCGCCCATACTTCCACGTCGCGCGCACACCGCGCGTGCCCACGCCATGGAAACCTGAAGGTATATATGTGGATACCTTGAAGATATTTCATGGATACTTTCAAGGTATCCATGGGATACCTTCAATATATACATTAAAAAAAAAACTGAGCGAAAAAAAAAAAAAAAATTATGTGGGGCTCGCGAATTGGGCTGGGGACACGGATTGGGGACACAAGAGACACACTCGGCTTCTTTTGCAGATCTGGTTTGGATTCTCACTGTCCTTTCACTTTTATTTTTTCCTTCGAAATTATACTATTTCTCGCAGTATTTATTTCAATTATCGATCAGTCACCATGAAGATTATGAAGTTGAATGACGCTGCGATGATTTGCAGAGTAATTGTTTCTAATTCATTTTACAAGACAACTACGTGCGCAATTTCTTCTCATTATCACAAGAATGGATACTTTTCCGCGAAACCCAGATTCGATTTCGGCAGTGTTGGTGAGGCGGATGATGCTATCGCTTTGTTTCATCAAATGGTGAGAATGAGGCCCCGCCCATCTGTTGTTGATTTCAATAAATTGTTAACTGTAGTTGTGAAGATGAAGCAATACTCGGTTGCCCTCTATCTGTTCGATAAAATGCTGGTGAAGAATGCACCTTTAAGTCACATCACCCTGAGTATTGCCATTGATTGCTTTTGCCATGTGAATCGAGTTGATTATGGGTTTGCAATCTTAGGTAGCTTTTTCAAGCGTGGCCACACACCTGATATCGTTGTCTTCACCACTCTGCTCAAAGGGCTATTCTTGGAAGGAAAGGTCGCTGAGGCGGAGAAACTGTTCAAGAAGTTGTTGACAGAAAAAATATGTGAGTTTAATGAAATTACATATCTTATTGTGATAAATGGATTGTGCAAAGCCGGGCATACTGTGACCGCCTTTCATTTGCTCAGTTTGTTGGAGAAACAAAAATGCAAACCTAATATCTTTTCTTATAACACAATAATTGATAGTCTTTTCAAGGGTGGTATGGTTGATGAGGCTATCCAACTCTTCTCGAAATTGATTGAGAAGAGTATTTCACCCGATGTTGTAACATGTAACTCGATGATTCATGGGTTATGCTGTTACGGTAGATGGGAAGAGGTTGAGGATTTATTAAAGAACATGCTAGCTCAGAAGATCTATCCCGATGTGACCACTTGTAGCATATTAGTGGATGCATTTTGCAAGGAAGGAAATGTGGAAGAAGCTGAGAATGTCTTGCAAACTATGATACATAAAGATGTTCAACCTAATATCATCACTTACAATGCCTTGATTGATGGGTATTGTTTACTTGGAAAAATGGAGGAAGCGAGAAGAGTTTTCGATTCAGCAGTAGATTCAGGCCTTAAGCCTAATGTTGTAACCTATTGTAGTATGATGAATGGGTATTGCAGAAAGGGAAATGTGAATGAAGCTTGGAGTCTTTTTCTTGAAATTCCTCGCAAAGGAATTAAACATACAGTGGTTACTTACACCACCATGCTTAAGGGATTATTTCGTGAAGGCAGATGTGCAGAAGGCTTGAAACTGTTCGAAGAAATGCTAGCTCGACAATTGTCTCCTAATGTAATGACGTATACTATCTTGGTAGATGGCTTGTGCAGAGCTCAGAAAACAACTGAAGCATTGTCGTTTCTACATATGATGGAAGATAAAGGTGTTAGCCCCGATATAGTAACATACAGTATCCTAATTGAGGGGCTGTGCAAGGATAAAAAGCTTGGCATGGCCAAGAATCTTTTCGACCAACTCCCATCCAAAGGTTTGCAGCCCGATGTTGTTACCTTTAGTATCCTTATTGGTGCACTTTGTAAAGAAGGTCAAACACAAGAGGCTGAGGAATTGCTGATGAAAATGGAAACAAGTGGTTGCTTGCCTAATAGTGTGACCTATAATGTTTATATGCAAGGGTTACTTAAAAGGAATGCGTCTTGTGATGTAATTCCAGTCCTGGACGAAATGGAAAGAAGGGGCTTTTTGCTACACGCAACGACATTTTCGCTGGTACTCGATCAACTGCAAGCAGAAGGTCAAGGCAGTCTTGTTTTTAATAAGGTTAAGAAGCTTATACCACAGAATTCATAGCCTGGCTGATTTAGTGGTTGTTATCTGTGTATCCTTTGGTTGATGAGGTGTTCTCTGTTGATGTCATTTATAGTGACCATTGTAATGATAAATTGGCTCCACCGTTGGAACATTTGTTTTGTCTCTTTAGTATTTTGGCTTCCTTTTGTCTCTTTCAATATTTCAGAGATTATTATTATTATTATTATTGTTGTTGTTATTGTTTAGTATATACTTGATTACGGAAATCACACATAAATTTATTTAATTGCAAATCTTTGTCGATATTGGCTGATAATGCATGATTAGAAATCTTAGTCTGACACCTTTAAGTAACATCACCCTGAGTATTGCCATTGATTGCTTTTGCCATGTGAATCTAGATGATTATGGGTTTGCAATCTTAGGTAGCTTTTCAAGCGTGGCCACACACCTGATATCGTTATCTTCACCACTCTGCTCAAAGGGCTATTCTTGGAAGGAAAGGTCGCTGAGGCGGAGAAACTGTTCAAGAAGTTGTTGACAGAAAAAATATGTGAGTTTAATGAAATTACATATCTTATTGTGATAAATGGGTTGTGCAAAGCCGGGCATACTGTTACCGCCTGTCATTTGCTCAGTTTGTTGGAGAAACAAAAATGCAAACCTAATATCTCTTCTTATAACACAATAATTGATAGTCTTTTCAAGGGTGGTATGGTTGATGAGGCTATCCAACTCTTCTCGGAATTGAGTGAGAAGGGTATTTCGCCCGATGTTGTAACGTATAGCTCAATGATTCATGGCTTGTGTAGTTTAAGTAGATGGAAAGAGGTTGAAAACTTATTAAGTAAGATGATTGCTCAGAAGATCTATCCCAATGTTGTCACTTGTAACATATTAATGGATGGTTATTGCAAGGAAGGAAAGATGAACGATGCCGAGGATGTCTTGAAAATTATGATGCAAATAAATGTTCAACCAAATATCATCACTTACAATACCTTGATTGATGGGTATTGTTTACTTGGAAAAATGAAGGAAGCGAGAAAAGTTTTTGATTCAGCTGTCAATTCAGGACTCAAGCCTGATGGTGTAAGCTACTGTAGTTTGATGAATGGGTATTGTTTACTTGGAAAAATGAAGGAAGCGAGAAAAGTTTTTGATTCAGCTGTCAATTCAGGACTCAAGCCTGATGGTGTAACCTACTGTAGTTTGATGAATGGGTATTGCACAAAGGGAAATGTGAATGAAGCTTGGAGTCTTTTTCTTGAAATTCCTCGCAAAGGAATTAAACATACGGTGATTAGTTACAGCACTATGCTCAAGGGATTATTTCTTGTAGGCAGATGTGTTGATGGCTTGAAACTTTTTAAAGAAATGCAAGCTCGACAATTATCTCCTGATATAATGACTTATAATATCTTGTTAGATGGCTTGTGCAGAGCTCAGAATACAACTGAAGCGTTTTCATTTCTAAACATGATGAATGATCAAGGTGTTAGTCCCAATATAGTAACATACAATACTCTCATTGACGGATTGTGCAAGGAGAAAAAGCTTAGCATGGCCAAAAATCTTTTCGACCAACTTCCATCCAAAGGTTTGCAGCCAAATGTTGTTACCTTTAACACCCTTATTGGTGCACTTTGTAAAGAAGGCCAAATACAGGAGGCTAAGGAATTGCTGATGAAAATGGAAAAAAGTGGTTGCTTACCTAATAGTGTGACCTACAATGTTCTTATCCAGGGGTTACTCACCAGAAATGCATCGCATAATGTTATTTCAATCTTGGAGGAAATGGAAAGATGGGGCTTCTTGTTGCATGCAACTACATTTTCGCTCTTACTCGATCAGCTCCACGCAGAAGGTCAAGGCAGTCTTCTTTTTAGTAAGGTTAAGAAGCTTATTCCAAAGAATCAATAGCCTGATTTAGTGGTTGTTATGGGATCTGTATCAGGTGTTTCCATGTCCTTTGGTGGATGAGGTGTTGTCTGTTATAGTGACCATTGTGATGATAAATTGGCTCCATCGTTGGAACATTTGTTCTCTTTCGAATTTGTTTTTTTGTTGTCTCTTTCAATGAGATACTTATAACTATTGTTTAAGTACAATAAGGAAAAAATGGTAAAATATTCCCTGTCATTGATCATGATTATGAAGTTTTCTTTAATTTTATCACGTTTTGAAACTACCCTGTAAGTTTTGAAATATTGTTAAAACTATTTTTGTAATGTATAATTAATATATTCTTTTATAATTTATACAAAAAATAGTCCTAAATCTGTAAATTATTTTTTAAATCTGAAAATTATTTTAGAATAAAAAAATTAAAATAAAAATAAAAAATATTTTCAAAACTCTTAAAATTATTTAATAATCTGAATATTATTTAAAAAGCTTAGACTTATTTTTAAAATCTTAAACTTATTCTGATAATTGTTTTAAAAATGAATAATAGTTTCTAAACAATCAAAATACTATTTAAAAAAATAAAAATGAAAAGATGAAATTTAACTTTTTAACCTGAATATTATTTCATAAAAAATATAAAATTTGATGGTCAAATTGTAAAACAAATTACCACCTTTTTTAAAATTATAATTTAATCATGGTTTTTATGAAATTAGCAAAAAAAAAAACATAAATTGTATTCATTATTACAGTTTCAATCATGATTCTACTTTTTGCAATTTAAGTCTCTGAGTCTGGCTATATAGCCACAGACGAGCTCACATAAGCCACAAAATTGTTCTAACTTATTTATCTTCTAACGCGACAAAAAAAATTTAGATTTTAATTTACTTAAAACAAAATCGTTTTGATATATATTACTTTTTTGGAAATTATATGAATGTTTATGCCAGACGCATTAACCGAAAATACCTTAAATAAATTTGTCATACGAAACTACAACAATAAATACAAATGTAGTGTTTTTGGCTAAATTTTTTTTTTATTAAATGATTATAATTAAATTGCAATTTTTGAAAAGATCTTGATTTTAAAAAAAAATTGACATTCAAAATTATTATTTTTTCAAAATTAAATAACATCTGATGGGGTATATGATGTGGTACTTTTTTCGGAAACATGAACTCCAATTACTAAGAAATAGTATTGTATTGTGGTCCTGTTTATAACAGTTGACAATGGTCATGATTTTTTTTTTTTTGTTAAATTCAAAAATTATGAAAAAATTGCAAATTTTGAAAATGTATTTTTTTTAAAGCCAATTAAGTCGTTGATTCTATACGAATTTATTATATTGTCCACACATTTATAACCGTAATGGGTGACATATTAGTTATTACTTATTATTAAAATACACAATTGTCGACACTTATGGTTTATTAATATAAGAATTACCCATACTTTTATAGTTTATTAATATAAGATCCACATAACGTAGATGTTTTTGTTTTTCTTTAAATTTTGACTAATTTAGTTAGAGTTAATTATCAGAAAAATCACAATTTTTATTCAAATTGTCAATATAACCAAATTTTTTATCATTGATTAAAATAACATAACTTTATATATGCAGTATGTTTTTTTTACTAAAATAGTGAGAAAATATTTCATTATCCATCAATATACAACTTTTCTAGTCTTTTTTGTCTCCCTCCCCTCCTCTCCCCTTAACTCCCTCAAGTTTACTAAAAAAATATACAACGTTTTCAAAACTGATTTTAGTTATAAAACATACTACATATATAAGATTATGTCTATGCCCTCGTGTTTCCTCCTCTGCACAAAATTCTTTCTCCTCTCTGTTCCGCCACCGCACCACCATCGCCTCCAATCAGCAGGCATGTAAGAGTTTCGAGGGTGTTGGTGATTCCTTGAAGAACTGGCCATGGAGATGGTGGGAGTTTTGTTCTTCTGTGTTTTGATGAATAATTGAATGCGATTGGGAGAAGAAAGAGAGATAGGAATGTGTATAGTCAGCTTGTTTACATGTTTGATTCAAAAACTGTGTCTGAATTTTATTGGATTGTGTATAATTTCTAGGGTTTTGTTGAATTAGAGAAAGAGATGAAGATTTGTTGTAGGAGACTAGGGTTCTTATCAATAAATTAATTGATTTGACATGAAGATGATTTATTTTCTGTAAATTGATAAGGGGAAAGGTTTGGGCTTGAGGAGAGGGTCATTTTGGTATAAATTTCGTGTGTTTTGGTGAAAAAAATGAGTAAAGCGAGCTTTTTGAGCTTGAAACTCAAAAATGGAAATTTTCCGGTAAAATAGGCGGCGGGCTGGCTATTTTTGACCTATTTAGAGGGTTGTTTTCTATAGGTATTACAAAATCATTTAACAAGTATTACATAAATGAACTACATGTATTACATAATTACATTCTTCAATTATATGTAATTTATACAAGTGATATCGATACCTTAAACTATTAGCATTAATACCTGACAAATATGTAATATCTTACACTATCAATATTAATACCTGATAAATATATAATACCTTACACTATCAACATTATTATATTAAAGGTAAATATATTAAAGGTAAATATGTCATACTTTATACTATAAACATTAATACCTTAAAGGTAAATATGTAATATCTTCAAGGTAAATATGTAATACCGTGTATATCTAATACCTTATGTTATAAACATTAATATTTTAAAGGTAAATATGTAATACCTTAGAGGTGCATATCTAATACCTTATTCTATAAGTATTAATACCTTAAAGGTAAACATATAATACCAGGTGCATATGTAATATCTTATACTATAAATATTAATATCTTAAAGGTAAACATGTAATACCTTAAAAGGTGCATATGTAATACCTTAAAAGTGCATATCTAATGTTTTATACTATAAACATTTATACCTTAAAGGTAAGCATGTAATACCTTAAAAGGTGCATATGTAATACCTTAAAGGTGCATATCTAATGTCTTATACTATAAGCATTTATACCTTAAAGGTAAGCATATAATATCTTAAAAGGTGCATATGCAATACCTTATTATATGAGCATTAATACCTTAAAGGTAATATGTAATACCTAAGAGTATATAATTGATAAGAGTATACAACTATTATCTTAAGAACATACAATTGATACCTTAAGAGTTGTCTTATACTATAAACACTAATACCTTAAAAGTAAATATGTAAATAAGAAGAATAAAAATAAGAAAATAGAGAAGAAGAAGAAGAAGGAGCACTATTTCTGCACTAATACTTTAAGAGTAAATGTATGATACCTTAAAAGTAAACAATTGATACCTTAAGAGCATATAACTAATATCTTCACTGAAAATATTAAGAATTTAAATATTTCATCATCTTTTTCCTCAAAATTTTTTCAAATTACGATTTCATCATATTTTTCATCAAATTTTCTACAAATCATGATTTCATATTATTTGAAATAATTTATTTTTAATATTTTAAAATTACTCATAAATAAGAAGGGGAAAAAACCTCATAAATGATTTCATGGCAATTTGAAGAAGAATAAGAACAAGAAGATGAACAAGAATAATAAGAAGAAGAATGTACTAAACAAATAAGATGAATAACAAATCAATAAGAAAAGAGACTAAGAAGAAGAATGAGAAAGAAGAAGAAAAAAAAAGAGAAAAAAAAAAGAAAACAACACTGTTTCTGCATAATATCTTAAGGGTAGATATATGATACCTGAAGAGTAAATATGTGATACCTGAAGTTAAATATGTGATACCTGGAGAATTAATTAAGTGTGCGCGCGGCCTTTAATTGTGCGCAGGATGTGTGCGCGGCACACAACAACTACAGTGTGTGCGCGCGAGGGTTGGGTTGGGGGCACGGATCTTAGATCCATGTCCCTGGGGCATAGAATTTTTTGTCTTACTTAAAACAACATCGTTTTGATATATATTACTTTTTTAGAAATTATATGAATGTTTATGCCAGACGCATTAACCGAAAATACCTTAAATAAATTTGTCATACGAAACTACAACAATGAATACAAATGTAGTTTTTTTGGCTAATTTTTTTTTTTTAAAATGATTATAATTAAATTGCAATTTTTGAAAAGATCTTGATTTTAAAAAAAAATTGAAAAAATTAAATAACATCTGATGGGGTATATGATGTGGTACTTTTTTTGGAAACATGAACTCCGATTGCTAAGAAATAGTATTGTATTGTGGTCCGGTTTATAACAGTTGACAATGGTCATGATTTTTTTTTTTGTTAAATTCAAAAATTATGAAAAATTTGCAAATTTCGAAAATGTATTTTTTTTTTAAAGCCAATTAAGTCGTCGATTCTATCCGAATTTGCTATATTGCCCACACATTTATAACGGTAATGGATGACATATTAGTTATTATTGAAATACACAATTGTCTACACTTATGGTTTATTAATATAAGAATTACCCATACTTTTATAGTTTATTAATATAAGATCCACATAACGTAGATGTGTTTTTTTTCTTTAAATTTTGTCTAATTTAGTTAGAGTTAACTATCAGAAAAATCACAATTTTTATTCAAATTGTCAATTTAATCAAATTTTTTATCATTGGTTAAAATAACATAACTTTATATATGCAATATGTTTTTTTTTTTTACTAAAATAGTAAGAAAATAATTCATTATCCATCAATATACAACTTTTCTAGTCTTTTTTGTCTCCCTCCCCTCCTCTCCCCTTAACTCCCCCAAGTTTACTAAAAAAATATACAACATTTTCAAAACTGATTTTAGTTATAAAACATACTACATATATAAGATTATGCTATACTTTACTTATATATTATAATAATAAGAAAGTCTGTGTTAAATTTGTAATTTCCCATTTCTCTTTAAAAACTGATCAATCTGAAAAGCCAATATCTGTCATTTAACCGTTGCATTTTCCATAGAAAACTGTCAACATTTTTGTGCAGATCACCCAACATTGTCTACAGTAATAAATTTGAAACCGCATATCCAATTTATCACCAGAAAATTATTTGTGAATGAAAGTGGTGAAGGGGACAAATTACCCAATTGAAAAAGAGAGAATGCCTTTAACTTTATCCGATGGAGTGCCACTGTGGTTGAAATACGATGGTTGTGTACACTCTGCAAACGGTAGCCATCTCCACGCGGTGGTGTTATGTTGCCAGGACGAGAAACTCTGATTTTCTTCAATCTAAATCCTTCAAACCATGATTATCAAAAGGTTTGCAACTTTTTTTAGTTTCCATGAGTTAATTCATGCCCAAATGTTTTAATACCAGTGATAATTGCAGTAGTGAGAGTCTCAATTTAGAAGAATGAACCATGAGAGTCTCAATTTTGATAATTTGAAATCTTCAAAATTCATCAAATTTTTAATACTTTAAGATTACATTCTGCTTATGATATATATATTTTTGATTTTCAGTCATCTTTTGATTGTGTCTGTTTATTGCTACTCAAGTATGAGTTTTGTTAGATTTTCAAGTATGTTTTTCTCTTTATTTGTGTTCCTTTAAATACCTATATGAAAATTGATTTATTAACAAGTGTTGTTGTGTTGGGTGTGTTTCAGGTAGAAGAATTCAAGTATGTGTTTGAGGCAAAACTATTGAAAGAATGATATTTTCAATTGCAGACACTGAGTACCCAAAATGAGGTGAAATAGAATGATTAGTGGCGAATTGGATGAAGGCTCTTATAGCTGCAGCTTCAGAGCAGACAATGTGGAGGTACAAATAATCATGGACATACGCAAGGGAAAGGAGGAAGAGGTCTAAAACGCCTATTATGAGAATTTGCTGATAATCATCATAATATCCCAATTCTGACTTGACATATTAGCCTGCACTTTTATGAGCTAATATGTACACATATTCATCATTTGATGTATAAATATCAAGCTTAAAAGGCTTCATATTAATTTGACAGAAATTTTAAAAATACACAAAAATAAAGGTCTGAGAATGTGGTTAAGAATTTCAAGTCGAGATGTTGATATGGGATTGTCTAAATGGAAAATGAATCATATAGTGATAGTCAAGGTTGCAGCCTGCCAGCACAATAGAAAACACAATTAGAATTCAGGCAGTTTACATATGAGGAATTTGTTGGAGTCACTTCAGATTTCGGAGCTCAAAAGGTATTTTATTTTGGAAACTTGAGAGACAATGAAACACTTTGAGGATGCATTAATGAGGAGGTTTTATATTTTGATTCATAGTTGTCAGGATCGCAACAATGGCTAATTTATTTTTTTGTATTTTCACTATTGTAATTGGGTAGTCCACTATTTAACAATTTTATTGTGTTCCTTTTATCAAAAAGTTACATTAATTTTTTTTTGATTTAATAATTGATTTTTGATGTGTTTCTTATTCAACTATAAGTTGGTCATAATATCTCTTTTATATGATGAGTGGATGAAACTTTTGGGAATTGATAATGATAATTTTATCATGGAATATAATTAAATTTAAAGGAGTGTATGAATATATGGCCAAACAAGTCATAAATATGATGGTAGATCTAAAAATAAAACTTTCTTATAAGATTGTTTAAAAGGATTAAAATTAGGCAAATATAATTTTTCCAATAATAATATCACTTTGTGAAGTATATAGTTATTAATTTAACATAAATTTTATTATATTATTATTCGTGCATTGCACGGGTTCTTCAAATTGGGGGTCGCGATTTTGGGATGATTTTTCCCCCAAAGCAATATATCTATTTTTTTTATTTGTGTGACGTGTCACAGGTGGGGCCCACTTAATAATACACATGGCAGTCCATTAAATAAGTTTGAAAATCCACCTCGCTAAATATCCTGCCACCACAGCAATTTCGGCCCGATTAGGGGTGTCACGTGCAAAAAACGTGCAATTTCAGCCCAAATAAGCAATTCGGGCTGAAGTTAGACAGTAATTGCTAAATTCGAAAACTGAAAGTCCTAAATTGACGGCCCGAAATATTTTTGTCCTAAATTGCCAAACCCCTTACTTAATGGGAAAAAAAAGTAATGAACTCTAATATTTATTAGTCTATGAGTGCCTATAAAATGAAATTAACTCCAACTTCTCAAATTTCTTTAAAAAAGCCCCGATATTCACTGCATTCTACCTGTAACTTGTATTGTTTTTCGCAGCACTTTTCTCTTCAATTATCGATCAGTCATCATGAAGATTAAGAGGTTGAATCACGCTGCGATGATTTGCAGAGTAATTGTTTCTAATTCTTTGTACAAGACAACCATATCTGTAGATTATTACCAAAAGAGATACTTTTTCGCCAAGCCCAGAATCAATTTCGGCAGTGTTGGTGAGGCGGATGATGCTATTGCAATGTTTCATCAAATGGTGAGAATGAGGCCTCGCCCATCTGTTATTGATTTCAATAAATTGTTAACTGCGGTTGTGAAGATGAAACAATACTCTGTTGCCCTCTTTCTGTTCGACAAAATGCTTCTTCACAATGCTCCTTTAGACATTATCACCCTGAATATTGTGATTGATTGCTTTTGCCATGTGAGTCGGATTGATTATGGGTTTGCAATCTTAGGTAGCTTTTTCAAGCGTGGCCACAAACCTGATATCTTTACTTTCAACACTCTGCTCAAAGGGCTTTTCTTGGAAAGAAAGGTCGCTGAGGCAGAGAAACTGTTTAAGAAGTTGTTGAGAGAAAAAATATGTGAGTTTGATGAAATTACATATCTTGTTGTGATAAATGGATTGTGCAAAGCTGGGCACACTGTTACCGCCTGTCATTTGCTCAGTTTGTTGGAGAAACAAAAATGCAAACCTAATATCTCTTCTTATAACACAATAATTGATAGTCTTTTCAAGGGTGGTATGGTTGATGATGCTATCCAACTCTTCTCTGAATTGAGTGAGAAGGGTATTGCACCCAATGTTGTAACATATAACTCAATGATTCATGGCTTGTGTTGTTTAAGTAGATGGAAAGAGGTTGAAGACTTATTAAGTAAGATGATTGCTCAGAAGATCTATCCCAATGTTGTCACTTGTAACATATTAATGGATGGTTATTGCAAGGAAGGAAAGATGAACGATGCTGAGGATGTCTTGAAAATTATGATGCAAATAAATGTTCAACCAAATATCATCACTTACAATGCCTTGATTGATGGATATTGTTTACTTGGAAAAATAAAGGAAGCGAGAAAAGTTTTTGATTCAGCTGTCAATTCAGGACTCAAGCCTGATGGTGTAACCTACTGTAGTTTGATGAATGGGTATTGCACAAAGGGAAATGTGAATGAAGCTTGGAGTCTTTTTCTTGAAATTCCTCGCAAAGGAATTAAATATACGGTGGTTAGTTACAGCACTATGCTTAAGGGATTATTTCTTGTAGGCAGATGTGTTGATGGCTTGAAACTTTTTAAAGAAATGCAAGCTCGACAATTATCTCCTGATACGACTTATAATATCTTGTTAGATGGCTTGTGCAGAGCTCAGAATACAACTGAAGTGTTTTCATTTCTAAACATGATGAAAGATCAAGGTGTTAGTCCCAATATAGTAACATACAATACTCTCATTGACGGTTTGTGCAAGGAGAAAAAGCTTAGCATGGCCAAAAATCTTTTCGACCAACTTCCATCCAAAGGTTTGCAGCCTGATGTCATTACCTTTAACATCCTTATTGGTGCACTTTGTAAAGAAGGTGAACCACAGGAGGCTAAGGAATTGCTGATGAAAATGGAAACAAGTGGTTGCTTGCCTGATAGTGTGACCTATAATGTTTATATGCAAGGGTTACTTAAAAGGAATGCATCTTGTGATGTAATTCCAGTCCTGGACGAAATGGGAAGAAGGGGCTTTTTGCTACACGCAACAACATTTTCGCTGTTACTCGATCAACTGCAAGCAGAAGGTCAAGGCAGTCTTGTTTTTAATAAGGTTAAGAAGCTTATACCACAGAATTCATAGCCTGACTGATTTAGTGGTTGTTATCTGTGTAACAGTTGTTTCCATGTCCTTTGGTTGATGAGGTGTTCTCTGTTGATGTCATTTATAGTGACCATTGTAATGATAAATTGGCTCCACTCTTGGAACATTTGTTTTGTCTCTTTAGTATTTTGGCTTTCTTTTGTCTCTTTCAATATTTCAGAGATTATTATTATTATTGTTGTTATTGTTTAGTATATACTTGATTACGGAAATCACACATAAATTTATTTAATTGCAAATCTTTGTCGATATTGGCTGATAATGCATGATTAGAAATCTTAGTCTGATATATTTAAATTTATATAAATTTCACAAATTATAATACATTGTATTATATATTGTTAAAATAAAATGTGAATCACTGAATAGTGTATCATTACAAGTATATTTAATTAACCTAACTTTAAAAGAAAATTTGTCATTGTTATCTGCATAATTGGTAAGAAAATTAGAACCATTTACATTTCCGTTTAATATTCAATTGATTGAATGTGATAGATTTGATTAATCAGCAATTGAGTGTTATTTTTTAATGGCAATATTTACATTACAATTTATTATAATATCAATATCATTTTTTTTGGTCACAAAAATCGATAATATCCATATTCGTCATTATATATTATTTCTAAATCTATAAATTGAGGATATATAGAGACACATTTAACGAACGAAATTTGATATGTTCTTTTTCCATATAACATATAAATTTGGCACACTTTTGCTGGCAATTAGGGACACAATAATAACTGGGCTTTTCATATTCACAATTTGCAAAACAGGGTTCTACACAATCAAAATAAGCATCTTTCTCAACAATTTGAAGACCTCTCACACATATGATGAGACCCATAATAATCAAAAATACATTCAAAAAGCTCATCCCTTTGTTCTTCATTTTTCTTTTGTTGTTGATCTTCAATTCTCTTGAAAAATAATTTTATGTAGTGTGTACATACAAACTTGTGGAATGCCTATTTATAGAATTTTTATGACCAAGTATGCATAAACCATAATTTACCAACAAGTTATGAGCATTTTTTTTCTTCTTGTTTTTAGTATATTATTAATTACGGAAATCAAGTATAACTTATCAGGTAATATTTTTACTGTCCAAGAATCAGGTAGAGTTGATTCTTTTCTTTATTCTGATATATTTGATTACAAATCTTAGTTATTATTATGTGAAAAAATGTTCAAAAATAGACCAACCATTTACAATTCCATTTAAGTTTGATTGATGCGCAATTTCGTGGTACTAGAGGTGTTCACCCGGTAGTAGTGTTACTGGGTGTTTTCTTTTGCTTGCATGTTTTTGGAGTTGAGAAATGGTTCTAATACTCCATATTATTTGGTTTCTGTTTTAGATGTTCTTTTTTTCTTCATTGGATTAGATTATTAAGCTAGTATTGTTGCAGATATGCTCCTTGCTCTTGATAAAGATATGAAAAGCAAACAGGAGCTCCGAGATTACGCTGATGGTACATTGACAGATATTTTCATCGAGAGAGGTAAAAACTGAGAATATCTTCCTCTAGAGTCTCACCCCCCCCCCCCCCCCTCCCCGCACTATTCTGTACACCTCATTTTGATAGTCAACTTGAATTCTTCGTAATTTTTATACAGTATTTGATGAGCATGTCCGGCGTGGGAAAATTGGAAGTGGTAATGCTCGGGAGATGGATTTCGAGAGTTTCCTTGACTTTGTTTAGATGTCTTGATCTTCAAGGAAGGGGATTTCTCACAACTGCTGATATTCATACACTGTTCAGGTTTGGCACAAAAGTTTCTTCCTTCGCTTACTGTTTAGGATGGATAGCACCACCTCCTATCATTTCAAAAAGGCACCATTTACACGTGAGATTGAATAAACCTTGCCTGCTTTCTAATTTGCCAAAGTAAACTGTGCAACGGATGTGCTTTGCACGCACCTTTACTGCAAAGAATGAGGCTTTTTCACCATTTCAATGTGTTGGATGGATGGACTTTTCTGCCCTTTATTTGAGTTATACGATGTGCTGCACCTTTATACCTCATATAAGACTAAAAAGGTCCACTTAAAAGGTGAAAAGACTTCAATCGTTGCAGTAAAGGTTCATGCAAAGCACAATCGTTATCTTTGATATGTTTGGGAAAAGCAGGTCAGGTTTATCCAATCCCATGGTGTCTTTACATCACTGGGGGAAAGCACATAGAATTTTGAAATTATAAGTTGGGGTTTGTTGCATTTTATACCATTGATTATGTGTTTTGAGATATATTTATGTTATACCTATATCAGATCTTAAGTAAAAATTTAGTATGGAAGTAAAAGAAGGGTAATATCAAGAGCTTGAATGTTACCTAATTCAATCTTCCAACAAAAAAGATGCTGCAATTCCTGCATGTAGTTCAAGCAAGATCTACATGTCTCAAGTTGCGAGTTACATGTCCTAGAACTTATGTTGTTAATGTTAAATAGAAATATTACTGAATTACCTTTGTGGTTTAGACTTAAAAAACAACTTATTATAAAATATGAACTATCACCCTTGACATTTGTTTTTTTCACCAACTGTACCTGTTGGGTGGAGTGGTATTTGTAAGAAAAATACAAATCTTAAGGGGGTATTTGTAATTTCAAAACATATCCTTTTTTCCCCCGTAAATAGGTCAAACTTCTCGGCAGTTTTAATAATCAGTCCTGTTAAATATAGCACAAATCTGTTGTTAACTGAAGTTGGATAATCTTGGTCATCATGAAACAGGGATGTTCACCAGAAATGGATCGAGGGTGGGAATTACGAGCTTTGTATTGAGGACGTAAGGGATGAAATTTGGGATATGGTGAAACCAGCTGACCCGTTGAGCATAACACTAAACGATCTACTCGGTTGCAAACAGGGTGGAACGGTTGCTAGCATGCTAATAGACGTACGGGGTTTCTGGGCACATGATAACAGAGAAAACCTTCTACAGGAAAAGGAAGAGCCTGAAGAGGAACAATAGGCTTCAATTTTTAAGCAACTCATTGGTGACAGTTCATGTCGTTTTTATAACGAAATCTGAAGTATCACACAAGTAGGAAATTGTGGATTTGTTAACTAACTAGGGGAAAACAAAAATGTTGGGAGTTTGGTATAGAATCATGTATTTTATATATATGTGCATGTAACGCTTTGTTTGATATTATAACATCTCTATGTTGTGGGTTGCTACTGGAAAACAAGGGTTTTTTTTCCCCTAAATACTTCACTTGAGACTTATTAGGTTTATATTATAAACTCTTAGTTGTCTGTAAATGATACAATTTGAGCCGAACGAACAATTGTTCAAATTTTGAAATATTATCAAATTTTATCGTTAAATACGAGTTAAACTCGAGTAGTTTGATGTTTTCACACTTCTTTTATTTTTTAATAATAATCAAGCTTGACTTTGAACCGACCTTCAAATTTTATCAAATATAAAAATATGTTCAAATTTATTTGATATATTTATCAAATCGAGCTGATCAAATATAAATTCTAACAAATGATTTCTAACCAAATATTGAATAGTTTATTTTATTTTCGGCCTTCACTATCACTTGATATTCGAGTTGAACTTTCTCTTGCTAAAAGATGTGGTCCACCGTGATGGCCACACGATCACATCATGTATCAAATTGAATCTATATATATAAAAGAAGGGTTTGGATCTCTCAAATTGTGTCACGTGTGTTTTCTAAATGAATCTTGGGCTGACATTTGGCACTTTGAAATGTTGACATGTGTACATATCATGCACTTAATTTTCTCTATGTAATTTCAAGAGTTTAATTTCACATTTAATATCTACACTAATGCTACCCCTTTCTCTTCCATCTACGGTTACTCCTCTCTCTCTCTTATGTTTCAACACCTATGTTATAAGCTCTCTTGATTTCTCTTACCCACGCATAGCTGTTACATTGCATTTACGTTTTCTTCATTGTTTCTAATTTTGACAGCTTAGTGCTCTAGAACTTAAATTCCATAGAAACATCCAAGAAACCCTCTGAGTTCCTCCCCCACCCTCTCTAGAATTACACATTTTTTGCATTTGTTTTGATTAATTTCCCAGTTGTTAGGAATTTCGCAATTTTATTTATTGCTGGAGTTACTTGAATAGTGGGTCGGTCTATTAGTTCGGGACTACTTAAGTCAAGATCTTGATGATGATATAGTGTTGTGCAATCACTTATTTGTCATTGTTGAAGGACTCGGATGATGAATCAGTTTCAATATCGTCTACGTTGTCCCTATATATAGATTTCAAGTTTTCAGATGAGATTTGGATTAATTGATTTTTTTTATATTGAGTTAATATTTTTCCTATTTTAAGAATATTGAGTTAATCATTCACCATTTCACATTTGCAATCAATATCATATATGACCATAGAAATCATTAGCACCTTATCCATATAACAATAGCATCCGCAATCACATAGCCAACCAATTCAATTTCACATATTAAACAGAAATCACATAATCAAACGTACAATTAGTAAAGACAGATAAGAGGTTACCCCATCTTAGGAAAAGTTGGAGCGTCTGAGTTAACCTAGATTTAAGGTTGACAGTTTGAAAATTATTATTCAAACTTATTAATTATTGAAATCAAATAATTTTTTGAATATATACTTTAAAAGAAACTATGTAATTTATTTGTGAAATTTTGACTTTCATTTTTATCATTTAATTAAAAATAAAAGTTGAGGGTTGTTACAAATGTAAACAACAAAAAACAAACTAAAAAAATGGTGGGTGGGTTGAATAATATAATAGGTATATCAATATATATTTTTTTCAAAATAATAGTAAGTTTTTTATATCATCATCTACAAATGGAACACATATTTTGACAACTAAATAATTATTTGATCATATTTTATTATATTTAATGTTAAATTAGATGATATATATTGCACAAACCATAAATTTAATTTTGTTAGAGTTATAGGATTTTGCAAATTAATAAATAACATGATTAAGATATTATCCATTCAAAATCCGGATGGGCACAACCAGTCAAAGCACCCCCTTAGACCATCGGGAAATTGTAAAAAAACATTACAACAACAGATGTAACAATTGGTTAAGATTAATAAAAAGAACAAAAATAAATAAAACAACTACAAGTGGAATCATTATGTAAACCTAATAAAAGAGTACTCAAAGGCAAAATCGAAACAAAACCGGTGCCTTCGAACGATAAAAATGAGATTTATTCTATACTTATTAAAGAAAGATATAAAAATACTTAATACATTAGTTAAAACACCTATAAAGAAATAGCAATTAACAATGTTGTGTTAAAGATCAAATGAAAAAAAAAAAAAAGAGAAATATTATTTTAAGAATATAGAAAAAAATATTATACATAAAAATAAATCAACAAACACTTATAAAATAATATTACTTAACATTAAGAAGATTTTTTTTTTTCAAACACATTAAGAAGAATTATTCACCACATCTAAAGTAATTTTCTTTTTGTTATATATAGTTCTTCAATAACTAGTTTATTGATAGTTATTTGAGAAAATAACTAATTTCTAACTTGTTATTTAATAATGTTCCATTTTAAATAATTTAATTGGTACAACAATTATCAGTTGTTAATTAAAGTTTTTGACTTTAAAACTTTTATTTAGTCAAACATGTCTCAAGAAAGATTAAACGAATTAGCTATGTTATCAATTGAAAAAGAAATCACTGAACAACTTGATTGTACATACTTGATTAACACTTTTGTCTCTAAAACTGTTAAGCAAATTGTATTTATGTAATAAAGTTTAGTTTTTTTTAAATAATATAAATATTTATATTTTAAAATTGTAAAATACTTCAAATTTTATATTTTATATTGAATTTGCACAAATGTTTTAATTAGGGAATTTAGGGATCTATTGGTTAGGCCAAAACTAGTAGTACTCCCGCACGATGCACGGTTTATTATGTATTATGATAATATATATATATATATATACGATTTGCAATAATATAATGAAGTTGTTATATTAAAAGGTTATTCATGACATCTTATTATTTCGAAATTTGTAAAAATCCATATTTTTTTTATTGATAATATCAATATTCAACAATTAAATATGAAAATAAAATTGAACATAATATAATAATAACTTTGTGTTTGTGAGTTTTAATTTCTGAATAATTAAGAAGTGATTAATTATACTAACTAATATGTTTTGTTCATATTTTTATTCTTTTATATCTTATAATTATTTTTAGAATTTATAAATAATTTTATGCATTGTTTTTAGATGGATTTTTTCAAAAAGCATTATATTTATTCCAAAAAAATTTAGTTTATATTTATAAATTTAGGTTTCAAATTAATTTTAAATTTAAAAAAAAAATTTCTTAGATTTTTGAAACCATTTTTCAGATTTTTTTGGAACATATTACAGTTTTTTAAAACAATTTTTAGATTAATTATATCTATTTATTTGAAAAAAATTTGAATTTTTTTTATCAAATATTTTTATTATTTTTATTTAAAAAAATTTATTCAATTTATTGATTTTTAAATCTTACACAATTAATATTACATATATATTTGAATTATTTTTTAAATTTTATTTGTTGATTTAAGATTGTTAGACTTAATCTCACAACCTTATTATTATTATTATTATTATTATTATTATTATTATTATTATTATTATTATTATTATTATTATTATTAATTTCAGATTTTATTATTATTTTAATATTTTTATAATAATTTCAAACTTTTAAACATTTTACAACCCTTCATAAAATGAAATTTAGATTTTAAAACTATTTTCCACATTTATATATTAAAATTATAAACTAATTTTCAAAATTTTAATTTTTGACAATGTTTAAATTTCATTATTTTCAAAATTTAATTATATCATTAAAATATAATCATATCATTTAAGATAGCTTCTTTTGTTTCATCTCTACTCCTATATATAAATTATAAGATAGCTTATGTAAGATTTATGTGAAGCTTATTGTATAAGATACTTAAAAGTTATTTAATTTTTCTTTTCTTTTTTTCTATTGGTTGATAGTTTGGGAGGGAAAATGACAAATTTGTAAAATTTGTCAACTTCTTTCATTTTATATATAGTATAAATAGAGCCAACGGTATGAAAAAAAAAAAAAAAAAAGAAAGTTAAAAAAGGCATGTAAAAATTAACGCGGTTAGGGCTAAATTTATAAGCCTGCCTTAATCTGTGTAATAAATAGAGCCAACGGTATGAATAAAAAAGTTAAAAAAGGCTGTAAAAATTAAGGCGGTTAGGGGCCTGGGGCTAGATAAACCGCCTTAAGTCGTCTAATAAATAGTCAATTAGGTCATACTTTCCACATTCCTTCTTCTTAAAAAAAAAAAAAGCAAAATTCATTATCTGCTTTCAACATCTTCTTGTCCGTTGTGATGTTTTCAGTGGTGGAGGAGGCTGTCCTGTATCGAGATCATTAGTTTTTGACCATTGTAAGGTTTGTCGTTGTGATTTTCTCTGCTTAGTTCTGGAATTCCCTTTCTATCTTGTTTTAACAATTATAAAACCTAGATTGTGATCAGCAATAATTCAGTATGTTAAAAAATTGAGTATTTATATTATTTTCATAAATTTCTTGCGACCTTTATAATTCATAAAATCAAGCTTTCATACTGCTATTCATTATCTACTTACAGCATCTTCTTGTCCGCTTATTGAATCATTAGTGTTAATGGCATGCCCCTCTGTTGGCCCCGATGGACTCTCATCTGTACTCTGACTTCCCAACTTGAATTACCTTGATCTATCGTACACCTTTTTTGGTTAATTTGCAGCCTGTTTTTGATTTCCTGTTTCGATTGTTTCTTGCTGGTTCTTGGTGTTTGTGTTAGCAACTTGGACTTTCTTGTTCTTGATTTGTTATTTCTTGACTGTGTGTTGTTGATTCTTGGTGTTCTGAGTTTGCTATTTTTTGCAACTATAGTTGAGTACATGTGTCAGCGACATCAAAATGCTACTGCAGTAAATATCTATGAAACTCCTGCTATCCATCCCCTTGTGATGAAGGCAGTTTCTTCGTTGAGGTATATTAGTTTTTGATTTTATATGATTGTTTTGTAACTTGTAACCTTTAGGTTCTTACGATTCTTTGGATTTGCTTCAGAAATGTTGAGGTTTTAACACGGGGAAAAGGCCAGTTAGGCGAGATGTTTTTCAAAGCGTTGACGGAATGCCAGATGTTGAAGAGTTTAACTGTCAATGATGCTACTTTGGGTAATGGCATTCAGGAGATTCCCATTTATCATGACAGATTGCGTGATCTTCAGATAGTGAAATACAGTGTGCTCCATGTGTCTATCAGGTGCTAAATAATCTTAATTTGTCCTCCAGCTTTTATTCCCTCCTCCGTTATTTATGATTTTTTTTCCTTTTCTTTTCAGGTGTCCACTGCTAGAAACATTGTCCCTTAAACGCAGTAGTATTATTATCATTTATTCAGGTAATATTAAACTGCCATTTTTCTCTTCGAAAATTTAGAACAATATTGTTATATTTGAATGGCCTAGTTATTGAGTTGAGACTCTTAATAGTGCCCTATTGAGTTGTCTCCTTTACCCCTTGGCCTAATCTAATATCCCATTGTGGCTTTGCTGGTGATAAAGGAGGGATCCCAACTGGTCTAATGCAAGTAAGTTCCCACGGGTAATTTGAATGGCCCACCAGTTAGGTTGAGACTCTTAATAGTGCCGTTCTTGAGTTGTCTCCTTTAACCTAATCTGTGGCCTAATTAATTACCATTGTGGCTTTGCTGGTGATGATAATGGAGGGATCCCGACTGGTCTAATGGCAGTGCTCATGGGATATGAATGGCCCAGTTATTGAGTTGAGACTCTTAATAGTGCCCTCTTGAGTTCTCTGTTTTACCCCTTGGCCTAATCTAAATTTCCATTGTGGCTTTGCTGGTGATAAAGGAGGGATCCCAACTGATCTAATGCAAGTAAGTGCCCACGGGTAATTTGAATGGCCCAACAGTTAGGTTGAGACTCTTAATAGTGCACTCTTGAGTTGTCTCCTTTAACCTAATCTGTGGCCTAATCTAATTAGCATTGAGGCTTTGCTAGTGATAAAGGTGGGATCCTGACTGGTCTAATTCATTTTTATGTGTTTACTAATGCATTACTTTCTGTATAATTATGTTTAATGAGTGAAGTGAATTTACACATTGGTGATTATTTGTTTTGATATTTGAGAGGTTGGCTCAAGAAATGACAAGCTCGTAATGAGTGACCAAGTTCTAGTTTTCAGACATTATTCAAAGACACCACTTGTTTCGAGGTAATATTATCTTGCTCCACTCATTGTGCTAAATACTTACTGCAACTTTTATTAGATAAAAGTTCAACTGTGTTTAACTTTTTTGTCAGGAATCGCCAAACCTTTCTGTTTTTCATCCAGTCGCCACATAGTACATTAAGAAAGCTTTCATTGGTTTTTTGACAATTGTGAGGTTTGTCGTCGTGATTTTCTTTGCTTAGTTCTGGAATACCCTTTCTATCTTGTATTAACAATTCCTTCAATTGTTAAAACCTCGATTGTGATCAGCAACAATTCAGTATGTTTAAGAATTATGAGTATTTATATTATTTTTCATAAATTTCTTGCTACCTTTATCTTGAGAGAGCATCATTTTCACCTGTAAGTCATCATCTTATTGATTGCTTTTCATCCTATTTTGGGATTGAAGTCCATTTTTTATTTGATGGCTGTCTTAAAATTTTCAATCTCAGATTCGACAAAAGAACTTGTGAATCGTTATTCTCACTTTCTGTTGCCATGTAATATTTTGCTGTCATGTAGTTGAGATTTATTTAGCTCACTTCATTGGAATTTGCTTATCATGCTTTCATATATTTCACAAATCCATTGCAGGTTGGTCTCAGGTTGTTGAATATGGGCATATGCCCCAAATTGAACGTGCTCCATGTTGAAACATCGCTAATGATTTCACTTGAACTAAAGGGATGTGGTTAACACATGAAGGTTGTAAGCAGTTCACCAACACAGCTAAGTTGCTTGTTCTGATCATCCCAATTTCATGTTGTCATGGCCATGATTATTTCATACCAGAGGTTCATTGTAGCTTCACTTCTTGTTTTTCTTGTGTTAGTTGCACACATGTTCCTCATCCAGGTATCTGATTTTCTTCTTTGCTTCCTCCTTACAAACACACAAGTCTCTGCTCTCAGTGTGGTACTTCAAAGACCGTAATGTTTTATTCTCATCATCCTATTTGTTTCAATTGTCAGTTTTGGTTACCCTAATTGCTTACAGTTTAATTCATGTTTTAAAAAAAAAACATATAATTACTTAAATTGGCAAACAAGGTTTTACAAAAGCGAATCAACAGAAATAGTTGGTTTTAAATTTTTACGTCTTATGTTACCTATTGATATATATTGTTTCCTTTCTATCTCATTGATTTAAAAATCTCTGGCTCTGATTACAATATTAATGAATGGTGCAGTAATGATGTCCAGCCTGAATGGTTAAACACCAAAATGATGAATTGGGCTAAACACCAAAAATGATTAATTGGGCTAATCTGATGTCCAGCCTGTATGGATTCTCTACTGTCCCAAATTTTGTGGCCCAACCCCAAAAACCCTCCGGGGCACTATTGCTTTTGGGCCCAACAAAATTTTGTTGGACCTCATGCCCAAATCTGAGCCCAATGTAATCTGGATGCGGCTGGGTTAGGTTGAGCTGAGACTCTCAAAAGTGCCCTCTTGAGTTAGTCTCGTTAACCCTAATCTATGGGCTAATCTGATTACCCATTGTGGCTTTGTGGTAGCCGTATGTATCCGTTGGATTCTAATGTCTCAAATTTTGTGGCCCAATCCCAATAACCCTCCGGGGCACTATTGCTTTTGGGCCCAACAAAATTTTTGTTGGACCTCATGCCCAAATCTGATCCCAACTTTTCTGGTCTAATGCAACTAAAGATTGGGCTGATATTAATGGGCTGGATTAGTTGGCTTGGAGTTTAATAAGTGCTGTCCCAATACCTTAATCCTTTGGGTTTTTTGTATGGCCCGCATGTGTTGCTCCTGTGTGCCACTAATTGTTGAGCTAATTTTAATTGCTCAGTTGATGTTGTGACCTTTTGGTTGGGATATGTATCCAATTGTTAGTTGGACTTGTTTACCCCTTGTGACTTTATTGGTGGTGGCTGCACATACTGGACTCATACGTAACTGTTCGTGCTAATTTTTAATATCCCTTTGAGCTAATATTTATGGTGTGGGACCTTTACCTGACCTTTTAAGCTTTCAACTGTTGTGCTTTTTCCAGTAACTAAATAAGTGAGTTGTGAGAGAGCGCTGAAATAAATTGGTTTTGAAGAATGAGGTTTTAACTGAACCATTCCTTATGTGATCATTAAATAGTCATTATTAAGCAAAGTTTTAATAATTCTGTACCTTTTTTTTTTAATCATTTTTTAAAATTCATTTTCGTTTGTCTTCTGAAGATTAAATGCCCTCTCATGGAATCTTTGGTTATGTCCAATTGTTCATGTGTCAGTGATGAGACAAAGTATAGCTAAGGCTTGTGGAAATCAACATGTTCTAGACGCATCATAATGCCCAAACATCTCTCTTGGAGTAAACTCTCTCTCTCTCTCTCTCTCTCTCTCTCTCTCTCTCTCTCTCTCTCTCTCTGTGTTTGTATACACATGTTTATATCGAGTACCTGTATACGTATGTATTCTTGCCATCTAACGAGTAATTATCTTTTGTAGTCTGTGAGACATTCATTGCTGACAGTTCTTAAGCTTCATAGCTGTGAGGGTATAATATCGGCTTCAATGGTTGCTATAGCATCTAGTCCTATGTTTGAGGTTTGAATGCACCCTCTTCTGTCTTTCTTTTGACTTCTGGTTGTGATGATTTGATGGTCTGAATAATTAGATATGATCATAGGTTGCTGATATTGCCTATGCATCTATTCTAGGTTCTGGAGTTTGATAATTGCTGTTTATTAATATCAATATCCCTGGAGCTGCGACACCTGAAGAACATAAGGCTTGTAAACTGTCAGAAGTATGCCCTACTCTTGCACCGAGAGCCTTGTGTTCTGTCTTTCTTTAGTGTTTGACAATTTACTTGCTCTTTGCAGATTTATAGATTTAAATTTAATGTGCTATCGTCAATCACAGTTTCTAATTGCCCTTTTCTCCAAAGAATCAGTATTACATCAAGTGCACTTAAAGTATGTATTTATTCATAAAAATTTTAGTTCCTCATAAAGTTGTGATTTCTCAGTGAAATAAATGCTTTTATGCTTTAAACTTATTGGTTTTGCGTCCCAGGAATAATTATACTTAATTTACTTGCAGAAATTAGTTTTGCAAAAGCAAGAAAGCCTGACACACTTAGCACTGCAATGTGATTGTTTGCAAGAAGTAGACCTTACCGATTGTGAATCTTTGACAAATTCCATTTGTGAAGTAGTGGAGGAGACTGTCCTGTATGGAGATCATTAGTTCTTGACAATTGTGAGGTTTGTCGTCGTGATTTTCTTTGCTTATTTCTGGAATACCCTTTCTATCTAGTAAACAATTCCTTCAATTGATAAAACCTTGATTGTGATCGGCAATAATTCAGTATGTTAAAAATTATGAGGATTTATATTATTTTCATAAATTTCTTGCGACCATTATAATTCATTAAATCAAGGTTTTAATGTTGGCGTAGAGTTAAGTCAGTTTGTGATTTAGTATGTTAAAGAATTATGAGGATTTATATTCTAAATTTCTTGCGACCTTTATAATTCATAAAATCAAGGTTTTTTATGTTGGCGTAGAGTTAAGTCAGTTTGTGTTTTAGTTCAAACTTCAAACAAGAAAAAATACTTAGTTTGGTCAGAATTCAGAGTACAAAGTGCATAAATTGGGAATCATACTGCACTTAGAAATTTTAATTTGATAATGTAGTTGGAGATCTTGGAGATTTTTACCTTCTTGGACATGGAGTGCTTTAGAAAAAATGCTTAATGCACCTATATAATATTGGAGTCAACTGCATCTCATATTATCATCTATCCACCTATTATACAAGTTCTACATGCATCAGATTTTTTTAAAGTCATTGCTATTATATCTAATTGTACCTATTACTCTATTTCAGATTTTGACAACAGTGAGTTTCCACAGTACGTCTTTAGTTAGTCTTTCACTTGGTGGTTGCCGTGCATTAACTTCTCTTGAGCTCAAATGCCCTTGCCTTGAGCATGTCTCGTTAAATTGTTGTGATCATCTTGAGAGAGCATCATTTTCACCTGTAAGTCATCATCTTATTGATTGCTTTTCATCCTATTTTGGGATTGAAGTCCACTTTTTTTTTATGGCTTCTTTAAAATTTTCAATCTCAATTTTCCTTGAAAAAAGAACTTGTGATTTGTGAATCGTTATTCTCATTTTCTGTTGCCATGTAATGCTTTTCTGTCATGTAATTGCAGATTTCTTTTGCTCACTTCATTGGAGTTTGCTTACCATGCTTTCATATATTTCACAAAATCCATTGCTGGTTGGTCTCAGGTCGTTGAATATGGGCATATGCCCCAAATTGAATGTGCTCCATGTTGAAGCATCACTAATGATTTCACTTGAACTAAAGGGGGTGTGGTGTATTATCTGAAGCATTCATCTATTGTCCTCTACTGACATCTTTAGATGCATCTTTCTGCTGGTGATTTTACTGAATTATTTCCAACCTGTTTTGCCAGGTCAAGTTGATACCTGATTGTCTATTCATTAATGTGTTTTAACTTTCCTTCTATGATTGTTCTGCTGCTTATTGAATCATTAGTGTTAATGGCATGCCCCTCTGTTGGCCCCGATGGAGTGGCCTTCCCAACTTGACTAACCTTGATCTATCACACCTTTTTGGATAATTTGCAGGCTGTTTTTGACTCTTGTTTGTGTTTGAAGGTACTTTGTTGCATCACTTCTCTACATCTTACATTTTCATCAGATGAGAAACTAATCTTCATGCATTCAGACATTCGGTGTTCTGGAGATCAATTCAAGGAATCGTCTATGTTCACATCTTGTATACATTTTTTCCCCATTATGTTGACTTGGTTCTTATTTTATAGGTCTTGCAATTGAAAGCATGCAAATATCTTAGTGACATTGAATCTGGCTTAGAGTTTGTTAAGAGAATAGTTAAGATGTCTCCTTGAATCTGGTGGCTGGTACAGATGGAATCGAAACCAAACTCAAGCTAGCTTCCACAACACTATAGGCTTTGATCTATCTGGTAGACGTTGTTTATCTTTGCATGTTCTTTGTTAGTAATGGTGAATGGTAATTGCAATATTTTTTATCCGGTTGCCATGAGTGTTAATGATATGGTCACATTTGGTACTAAGCCTTTTTTTTCCTTGACTACTTTTCCCTTTTCCATCTTGATGTCGACCCTGCAGAAAAGGTGAGGTTGTTATACTTGTATCCCAATTTGTTTATTCAGAGAAATTTACAATCATCTGATCTTGTGCCAATGCAGGTATCAAAGACAATGTCGATGGTTGCCAACAATATAATTGCACTCTTTATGGAGGGAGAGGTATCTAAGGAGGCTTTTTATTTCTATCTGCTAATTGCTATAAATAAATTGGTATTTATAAATGAGGTTTTAACACAAGCATTCCTCATGTGATGATTAGCAAGTCATTAATCCAAGTTTCTAGAATTTTTGTACCTTTTTTTAAATTTCATTTTGGTTTGTCTTCTGAAGATTAGCAGCAGTTATAGTTGTGTATGTACCTTATTAGCTGCTATTTCTTAATTCTGGAAAATCTTACTTTTATCTGCTTTAATATGTGAGAGGAGCTGCTGCCTTTATATTGAAATGCCCCAAATTAGAGGAGACAATGGTTTAAATTATTGGAGCATCAAATACAGGTTTTGTTTTCTCATAAGGAAGAGATATTATCTACTGTAATCATGTGCAGTTAGTTTATCATCTGAGTTATAACAATTCACATGCACCATTAGCCAGTCTGCCTAATTAGGTTCTCCATAGTTCAAATGGGTCAAGTTCTTATAGATTTCTGGTTATATTGTCAACTAAGTTCTTTAAAACTGTGATGATATTGCAATATCCTTTTAAATTTAGAACTTGGCATGATGTTTAGCTCTGTACTCAAATCAAAGTTACTACTTCATTATAGACAGATATACCTTAATCTCAAGAAGTGATCGTTATGGCTTCCTCCTGTGATGCCTGTGGTTATCGTAACTTTAAGATATGCATTACTCTACATATTTGTGGGTTTAACACATAGAATGTTTAATCATGTACTTTGCAGGTGAAGCCTGCAAAAACAAGTGCACCTTTGGAATTTCAATGTTGTGGCTATAAGAATTATGAAAATGCTACTCTTTTGATCTCATCCTTCTGTGCTTCCAATAATCGTGTGTACACTATCTGTATATTTGTAAGCAGTTTAGAATTCTGGGCATTGTGTTAGTGTCCCCCCTCTTGAAATAGAAAAGCAGCTATTTTCTGTTTACCTAATTGAGATACATTCAAGAAGTAGATATGGATGACATACTTTTGAACATTTAAGCTTGTATATGTAAGTGTAGTGTGTATGTGATCCAAGAACTGTCCGAGGGTGATGGGGTTTGAGTACTTCCATTTTTGTTTTCTTGAATAAGGTTAGATGTAAGAGAATACGAAGGGGAGCATGTTTCTGCACTAACTTATAATTGAATTCGAAAATCTCTTAACCACAGATGTTATGGTACAATTAGGATTGTATTTATTGCATAACTTAACAAAATCATTAGATTTTCTGTTTAGATTCTAACGTCAAGTTTTACCAGGATCTGTATAACAAGGAATCAGCAAACAATAAGGACTTATCCACATGTGGTGGGCTCCACTCGATTGGATCAGATGTCACACGGACAAGAGGTCGATCAGATGCATACGTTATTGGCTCTACTAGAACTGAACAGGTTGTTTCTCGGAAAATGGAACATGTAGGGAATACGCCAACTAGCAGGGCTGAGGTATACAATGTTGCCAGTGGTAATGGATTATTCATAATTGAGTTGCAACAAATCTGCAGCCAGCAGCTTCTAGAGAGAGTTTTGTGCCTGGTGCTGATTATGGAAGAGATAACTTAGATGGTGAGAAAGGTGATGAGATGGACATAGTGTTGGAAAGCAGGTCCACTCAGGACAAACAAGGACGGGAAGCAAGCACGGTATGCTCCTAAATTCTGTACAACCATTTACATTTAATTTGATTGGATTAATTACAGGTCAAGGAGCCAATCCTGCAATACACCAAGCACCAGAAATCTCCAGCTGTCTGAATCTGTTATCCCTTTGCATTTATGCTTGTTTGATCACTTCTATACCTGTTTCGTTTATGTGTCGATTAGTGCAGAAAGATCTGTTGCAATTATGAGTATGTGTTCTTACTTATTTTGCTGGGAATATCTTCCATTCCGTTTTCGTTTTCCAAAAGGAGCAGGTGGAAAGAATTCAGGGCAAAACTTGAGAAGGTACAAATTCTGAAAATACTAACTTCAAGTTCAGCATGTCAGCTGGACATTGAGATTAAACGCTTGATTTTTTATTTTTTTTACCTTGATTGTTGATGATGCCTTGGCTGATTCCTTCATTGCCCTGTGCAACTGATGAAATTAGAGATGATGCTCAGTTAACAAGTAAGTTTGTCTATTTGATTACAATGTTCTCTGGCAAAGTTCGTTAAAACTTTATGTTCCATCCACATATGAATGGTGCATTTTTTCATGTAAGCTTCCCAGGATTATTTCATGAGGTTTCTTTTTTTCTCATTATGACTGTCTCATTATTGTTGTCCGATACGGCTTCCCCGAAAATACCGGAACTTGAGTTGGAACTGGCTAGTGGCACATTAGGTGGACTTGTTACAACTGTTGAAGGCTTGTGATATCAAAGAATGGTGAAAGTAAGTATTTGCTATCCCCTCTGCATCAAACAACTTTGTTATCATATCAGCCTACTCTTTTCCCAAATCATGTTATTTTATTGGGGATGGGTTTTGCATGGAGGAGGTTTACAAACGCAAGCTACAGTAAGATATCTTTGCCAGGATGTTATTAAGGTATGCAGTTATCATGTTGTTTATGCTGTGTTCTGTTGATTTTCCCTTCACTCTTCAAATCCAGAACTGTGGCCTGTGGTCCATTGTCGACTTTGCTTTAAAACGAAAGAACTTCCGTTGTCGATGTTAGGTAAATGCCCATGACTGAAAAACTTCGTTAGTTTTATCACATTTCGGTAGTAAAAAATTGCATGTTGAGAAGGGTTTTCACTTGTCATGCATATTTGTTTAGCAGGGAGCATTTGACTTATATCTGCATACCTTTGCATTGATATTTCCTTGTAATTTTCTTTTTATGTACCTTATTAGTTGCTTTTATCTGCTTTAATTTGTGAGAAAAGCTATTTTTATATTGAAATTCCCCAGATCAGAGAAGAAGATGCTTTAAATTATTGGAGTATCAAATGATGGTTTTGTTTTCTCATTAGGAAGAGATATAATCTATGGTAATCATGTGCAGTTTATTATCTGAGTTATAACAATTCACATGCACCATTAACTAGTTTGCCTATGTAGGTTCTCCAAAGTTTTACTCCTGAGTTCGCATTGGTTTTTATCATCGGTTTTTTACGCAAGCTTCGCAACATTTCATGGTCTTCTTCTTTTTATCTTTCTTTTTTCTTTTCTATTTCTCATTATGACCGTCTTATCATTGTAGTCCGATACGGCTTCTGTGAAAATACCGGAACTTGAGTTGGATCTGCCTAGTGGCACATTAGGTGGACTTGTTACGACTATTTAAGGCTTGTGATATCCAAGAATGGTGAAAGTAAGTATTTGTTATCCCGTCTTCAGCAAGCAACTTTGTTTTCATATCAGCCTACTATTTTCCCAAATCATTATATTTTGATTTGGAATGGGGTTTGCATGAAGGAGGTTTGCAAACGCAAGCTACAGTCAGATAATCTATAGTTTTTCACACAGTGCCCTGTGAGTTTCTCGGTCCAATATTTAATATTGTTTGAGATTTTGCATAACATCTGTCTTCATATGGTGCACCAAAAACACATTCTATGTATACTGTGCATCGACTTTTCTCTAATCTCAAAGCTTGTCCTTCAACTTCAATTATGCAGGTCTTGTGAGAGTACATGGGTTTACTTTTGGTGATAATCTTGATGATTCCAAAAGGAGCAAGTGGAAAGAATTTAGGGCAAACTTGAGGTGAAAATTCTGAAAATACCAACTTCAAGTTCAGCATGCCAGCTGGACATTGAGATTAATAGTTTGATTTTTTTATTTTTTATTTTACAGCTTAAAAGATTGGAAAAATCTTGTACTTTGATTGTTGATGATGCCTTGGCTAATTCCTTCATTACCCCTGTCAACTGATGAAATTAGAGATGACACTCAGTTAACAAGTAAGTTTGTTTCCTTGATTATAATTTTTTCTGGATAAGCTCGTTAAAATTTTATGTTTATCCACTTATATGGTGCATTAAATTTTTTGGCTCACAGTCGAGGAATACGATTGGGTCTCAAACGGTATGTGGATTGTTGATCATTTAAGGAGTTTCTTGGAGTATTTTTATTGCTTCTTGCTTAAAATTTATTAGTTCTTTGTGTTCTATGTTTGCTAGACTTTCATGTTGTTGATTTGTTTTTTCTTTTCTGAGTTTCGTTGATTCACGATGTTCTGTGTTTGCTATTTTGTGATGAAGGGCTTTCTTGTTTTTGATTTGTTATTTCTTGTTTGTGTTCCATTGATTGACGGTGTTGTGTGTTTGCTATTTTGTGACAAAGGGATTTCTTGGCGTTGATTTGTTATTTCTTATTTGTGTTCCATTGATTGACGGTGTTGTGTGTGTGCTATTTTGTGACAAAGGGCTTTCATGGCGTTGATTGTTATTTCTTGTTTGTGTTTCATTGATTCTTGGTGTTCTGTGTTTGCTGTTTGGTGTTTCTTCTTGTTGATTTGTTATTTCTTAATTGAGTTTCGATGATTCATGTTGTTCTCTGTTTGCTATTTTGTGATGATGGGCTTTCTTGGTGCTGATTTGTTATTTCTTGTTTGTATTTTGTTGATTCTTGGTGTTCTGTGTTTGCTATTTTGAATCTATGTTATCCATTGGACTGTGTTTGAAATCTTGTAGGTTGGTTCTGTTTAGTTGGTTTGTGTTTCATTTATTATCTAGTTGTGCTAGATAAATGTTGTTGACTCAAATTCCGTATTTCAGAAAGGTAAGTTCCTCATAAATTGTGACACTAATCCATTCGGTTGTTTTTTTTATTTTTGGTTCCCAAGAAAAAATATTATTGAGTTTAGTGTTATTTTCACCTTCTTATGTCTTCTATCACGATCTTGTTATCAGCGTTTGAATGTACACATTGTGGTGAAAGGTAATTCTATGTCCAATGATACAAGAAGCTGATACTTGTTTCCTAACTGTGATAGATCTTATTTCTTTTATGCCTTTTAGGAATAAAATTTAAAACGTGTACTAGGTAAACCCAAATTATTTGATTCAAATGTTAAAAGATTTCTTAGCACACCCAAAAAGTTTCCCATTCTACCTTTGTGATTAAAAAAACAAAGTTAAAAACATTGAAAATTCACTTTCTTCTCTCCTTCTCTTTCTTGTTCAAGTCGACCAATTTCCACAAATTTCGATTTCTAAATTCTTCTATCTTGTTCAGTTCTCTAGTTCGAGGGCTTGAAAATGCCAGCATAGGGGGATAAATTTTTCGGGTAAGTTAACTTTCAATGTTTTAGTTTGAGCGAACAACTTGCTATTGTGCTTGATATTT
This sequence comes from Scutellaria minor, assembly GCA_954870855.1. NCBI lineage: Eukaryota > Viridiplantae > Streptophyta > Magnoliopsida > Lamiales > Lamiaceae > Scutellaria > Scutellaria minor. The sequence continues at coordinate 2,667,356 of OX940725.1, forward strand.
TTTTGTTAAATTATTTTTTTTGTTAGATGATCATCTTTTTGACTCTCCAATGCAAGTAAGATATAGGTGGAGACCAACGGCTTCAAATAGGAAGTGTTGAGTTAAAAAGACTAGGTGAAACATTAAAAAATGTTAACAAGTGGACAACCACACAAGTAGAATACCATTTTCTGGACACCCCAAAATTTTTATATTTTAATTAAAAATATACAAAATTACAAAAAATTCAATTTTACGCATAAGATTAAAAAAACAAAAAACAAAACCCTCTTCTTCCGTCTTCTCTGTTTGTTTTTTATTTCATTTCTCTTAACTTCTTATGATAATTATGATAAAATAGATGGCCTTTTTAACGGAATATTGTGAATTAAAAAAAAAATTAATAATTTACGGTGTTATTTGAATTGTTTAACAAAATATGTGAAATCGCCATTAGTATACGCGACACTGTCAGAGTTTTGCACTTTTCATTCTTTTTTTTTTTTTTGTTGCATGTCACCTCCAGTATAGGCACTGTGTAGCTATTTCCATAGCTCTTTCATTTATTTACATAGCTATTTCATTCCCCAAATCCAATACTTGTGCTCCTTTTTTTATTAATATTTTCACATATGATTAATATGTGAAAATTGTTTTCTACTTTAATTTGTGAAAAAAAAAAAAACAATTAGTTCTAAAGTAGCAGATAAGATAATGTATTATGAAAATAAAAAATATTTAAAATTCGTAAAATATATGGGTAGTAGATTAAATTGAAATAACTTTGAAGAACTATATTGATTTTCATGATCAACATAAAAAAATTACCGACACTTGAAATTTATTTGTCCATACATTACACAAGTACCAAATGAGTTTGAAATATTATTGAGAACTTTTTTTTTTTGTAAATTAACATTTTCCCATCAAACTCGAAATATTTAAAATCAGTATTTTTTATGTTGATCATCACAATCAGTATAGTTCTTCAAAGTTATTTCAATTTAGTCTACTACCCATATATTTTACGAATTTTAAATATTTTTTATTTTCATCATACATTATCTTATCAGCTACTTTAGAACTAATTGTTTTTTTTTTTTTTGTCACAAATTAGAGTAGAAAACAATTTTCACACATTAATCATATGTGAAAATATTAATAAAAAAAGGAGCACAAGTATTGGGTTTGGGGAATGAAATAGTTATGTAAATAAATGAAAAGAAGAGTAAATAAATGAAATAAATGGAAATAGCTACATAGTACACAAGTCGCCTGTACTGGAGGCGACATGCAACAAAAAAGAAATGAAAAGTGCAAAACTCTCACAGTGTCGCCTATACAAATGGATTTCACGTATTTTGTTAAACAATTCAAATAACACCGTAAATTATTAATATTTTTTTAATTCACAATATTCCGTTAAAAAGGCCAAAATAGATAGATGACTATTATTAATTGCGCGAAATCCCCTTGTGGTTTGGGAAATCAACGTGAAACCCCCCTGTGCTTTCAAAAATGCGCGAAACTCCCTTATGGTTTTCTAAATGTAGCCCGAAATCCCTAACTCCGTTAAGGTTAACAGAAGTGCTATGCACGTGCTCTTCAAGCGTTTTTTGGTGTTTTTTTTTTTTTTTTTTTTTACTATAAAATGATATATATATATACCTTTTTTTGACTATATTAAAAGATTAATTCTCGTGTGGGGTTTCTTGCAATTGCAAATATTTCTTTCTATTTGATTTTTTACATTAACAACTATGTATTATTTGCTTTTTTTTTCAATTAATTTTTTTATAATGTTAATTTTATATATAGTTATTTATTTTATTATTTTTAATACTAACAGTTGATACGTATGTTCTTTTTTTTCTTTTGTTTATTTCAATTTTTTTTCAATATTGATTTTTATTTAGTTATTTATATTATTGTTATTAATGATTTTTCTTTCTTTTCTTTTATTTTTTTCAATTAATTTTATTGTTTTACAATAATTGATACATATATTTCTTTCTTTATTTTTTTTCAGTTCATTTTTTCAAAATGCTAAATTTTTTATTGTTATTAACTCAACTATTTATGAAAATTATATTAAATAAATAAGATTCGATATTAAGGAAAATATAAAAGAAATAAATAAAAGACTCATTATTTAATAATTGTTAGGTATAGCAAACAAAATTAATCATACCAAGAAACAATTAACATATCAAAAAATTAACCATACCAAGAAATAATTAACATACCAATTTATCATAAACAAAATAATAATAATAATAATAATAATTATTATTATTATTATTATTATTATTATTATGCATGAAAACTTGGAACATACGAATTTGTAACTACAAATATAAGATAAAAAAAATTATATCGAAAAACTTGGAACATACCTTATACTAGTTTCAGGTCTTCATTCTAAAACAAAATGTACCTCAACAGTTAAATTTCTCATTGTTCACGCAGTTAATCATCTACATTTCTCCAAGAAATTCAATGGATTTTTAATTTTTTTTTTATGAACATCGAATATTTTTTTTAAGTAAGATAATAAACTAATTATATTTAGAGTCTCGTTAATTACATTTTAGGGTTAATTTGATGTGAAAATAATATATTATCAAATATTTCTACATCATCCTCATCAATAGTCGACATTAATACCAATAAAATAAAAAATGAACTGAAAAAACCAAAAACAAATAAAGAAACATACGTAGCAGTTGTCATTAATAACAATAAAATAAATAACTAAATAAAAATTAAAGTTGAAAAAAAATGAATGGAAGAAAACAAAAGTAAAAAAAAATACATACCAACCATTAGCATTAATAAAAATAAAATAAATAACTAAATAAAAAAAATTAACATTGTAAAAAAATTAATTGAAAAAAAAAACAAATAATACATAGGTGTTAATGTTGAAAACAAGCTTGAAGAAAGCGTTTGCAATTGCAAGAAACCCCCCACAAAAGAATTAGTGTTTTATTATAATAAGAACTCCCACAAAAGAATTAGTGTTTTATTATAATAAAAAATGAGTAAATATGTCATTTTATAGCAAAAAAAGTCAAAAAAAACATCAAAAAACGCATGAAGAGCGCGTGCATAGAACTTCCGTTAACCTTAACGGAGTTGGGGATTTCGGACTATATTTAGAAAACCATAAAGGGTTTCGCTCATTTTTGAAAGTAAGGGAAGTTTCAAGCCAATTTTCCAAACCACAAGGGGATTTCGCGCAATTAACCAATAAGTTGCTTCTTTTGCAGATCCGGTTTGGATTCTCACTGTCCTTTCACTTTTATTTTTTCCTTCGAAATTATACTATTTCTCGCAGTATTTATTTCAATTATCGATCAGTCACCATGAAGATTATGAAGTTGAACGACGCTTCGATGATTTGCAGAGTAATTGTTTCTAATTCATTTTACAAGACAACTACGTGCGCAATTTCTTCTCATTATCACAAGAATGGATACTTTTCCGCGAAACCCAGATTCGATTTCGGCAGTATTGGTGAGGCGGATGATGCTATTGCTTTGTTTCATCAAATGGTGAGAATGAGGCCCCGCCCATCTGTTGTTGATTTCTGTAAACTGTTATCTGCTGTTGTTAAGATGAAACAATACTCTGTTGCCCTCTTTCTGTTCGACAAAATGCTTCTTCACAACGCTCCTTTAGACATTATCACCCTGAATATTGTGATTGATTGCTTTTGCCATGTGAGTCGGATTGATTATGGATTTGCAATCTTAGGTAGCTTTTTCAAGCGTGGCCACAAACCTGATATCTTTACTTTCAGCACTCTGCTCAAAGGGCTTTTCTTGGAAAGAAAGGTCGCTGAGGCAGAGAAACTGTTTAAGAAGTTGTTGAGAGAAAAAATATGTGAGTTTGATGAAATTACATATCTTGTTGTGATAAATGGACTGTGCAAAGCTGGGCACACTGTTACCGCCTGTCATTTGCTCAGTTTGTTGGAGAAACATAAATGCAAACCTAATATCTCTTCTTATAACACAATAATTGATAGTCTTTTCAAGGGTTGTATGGTTGATGAGGCTATCCAACTCTTCTTGGAATTGAGTGAGAAATGCAAACCTAATATCTCTTCTTATAACACAATAATTGATAGTCTTTTCAAGGGTTGTATGGTTGATGAGGCTATCCAACTCTTCTTGGAATTGAGTGAGAAGGGTATTTCGCCCAATGTTGTAGCGTATAGCTCAATGATTCATGGCTTGTGTAGTTTAAGTAGATGGAAAGAGGTTGAAGACTTATTAAGTAAGATGATTGCTCAGAAGATCTATCCCAATGTTGTCACTTGTAACATATTACTGGATGGTTATTGCAAGGAAGGAAAGATGAACGATGCTGAGGATGTCTTGAAAATTATGATGCTAATAAATGTTCAACCAAATATCATCACTTACAATGCCTTGATTGATGGGTATTGTTTACTTGGAAAAATGAAGGAAGCGAACTAAGGATTCGTCTTTTCAATTCAGAATCTTAAGATTTTCACTAAACTTTATTGTACAGTCTTCCTCTATCTGAAAAGGAATGTTTCACCAATCCAAGCCTACTTCACTTGGGAACAACAAACAGTTTCAACTAGTTTCAACAACCCTTAACAAATTACAATGCAATATTCTTAGTCTTCCAAATTAATAGTATCATGAACTACATCGTTGTTTCCTAATATGCTATTGTACAACATGAGTTGTTGTGTGTAAACACTGCTCCATGTTGTTGCGTCTGGATAACGACACTCGTACCACTTAGCAAGGATTGGAGGTATTGGGTGACCATCAAGCAGAAAAACCTACATATAATTAGAAAGTGAAGTGATTGATATCACAATTTACAAACATATACTAACTAGTGTTTGAAATCAAAAAACTTTTGCATACCTGAACGAAATGGTCATTGTTCACTAATCCAACACAACTACACTTCAAATTACAAGGGACATTAGTTCTCAATGGCAAGAATGTGTTGCACATGTGGGTGGACAAGGTGACAAGTGCAACATTGTATGCTGATGCAAATGTGTTGCACATGTGGGTGGACAAGGTGACAAGTGCAACATTGTATGCTGATGCAACAAGGTACCCCATTTCCGGCAAAGTAAACCAATGCCCATTGCTTGCCCTTTCCTCAAAGCATGACAAGATCTCTAATATTTCATCAACGGCACCATGTTTGATAAAAACACTTGTATATAATTGTTGGTTTAGTCTAAGCTCGTCTATAAGGTCATGTCTCACTCGAGCCCATGACTCCTCTCCAAAACCAAGTAGATTGGCAACAACATGGAAACCACAATGACCATCCCCAACTACATTCTTAATGCTTAGAATATAGTTGTGGAATTAAGATGGAAAGTGATGAATATAAGCACTTGCAGAAGATGACTGTGTGGAGCTAGGAGGAACAACCTGTTCATAAGCCATACCACACAATCAACCACATGTAAAATGATGTGAAGCATATTTCAAATTGATTGAACAAACACCTGGATACAAGAATTGCCCGTTACTCTCGGATTCTTTAGATAAGATATCTAGAAATCATAATAACATGTTAATAAGATGTGATCGTTCTCTTATAACTCATCCAAATATATATTTTACTTGAATATGCTTGTTTAGTGTAGAAGCTGCAGAGAATTCAAAAGAGCTATATAATCTCAAATTGAATAAAAAGAAACATGAGTACCTGGATATAACACTTGCCCACTGCAGCTAAGCTCTCTAAACATAACTCCAAATCAGCATCACATGCTAATAGGATCTTCTCATTAGTTTCATCCAAATATTCCATTTCAAAACTTCCCAACTCCAATTTTAGTCTCATGACCACTTCACTCACTAGTTTCTCCATTCCTGCAGTCTGCCTAACTTAAATTTGATGGTTTTGCTTTCATATTTTGCAAATATCAGCATCATTTCAAGATTTGGTTGAGTGATGAGATGTTGAGAGTTCTGGAGATCAATTTGAGGCATATCTGGAGATGGAAGGTTGTTGTTGTTTGGTAACACGTTCATATTTGGTAGAGAATCACTTTCATTTGCAATATTTGTCATAAAGAGGGATGGATTCTTTTTGTATTTTGGATTTTGTAGCCACCCCTTGATGCCATGTTTTCTGCACAAACGTTTGAATGTTGATTCGCTAACTGCAAGATGAAGTTTCTCATTTTTGTTAATAAGAATGTTTTGGCACTCACCACAAAGAGCTTCTGCAGCATCCTTGCGTTTTTTGCCGAAATGTGATTGCAGATCCATAAAGGTTATATTTAGACCATTTTCACCTTTTGTTCCCTTTGCTGATTCTTTTTTCTTCAAATTGGCACCTGAGTTACTGTACTGTTGTGCCTCGGCAACAATGCTGACAGTTTTCACGCCATCATCAGGAGCTAACTGAACATCATGTTTATGATCTTGAGACTGTTTTTGGCCTTGGTAGTTGACAAATTTAAACGTAATTGGAACTCCATCTGACTGGTCTAATTCAACGACATCAACTTCATTTGCTTGTGAAAAGTCGATGACCTCAACAATGAGTTTGTCTCCTAGTTGTTGCCCGGACGCGACCTTAAAGCTTGTAAGGTTCTGCTTTAATAATGGCAGTAGAAGGCACAAAAAGGAGCTAAGATATTTACATGATTTGCGAGGAGGTTGGTAGAGATAGAACTCAAGGACATAAACAAGGTCTACAGTGTGGCAACTCTGCAAACAAATTGCAAAACAAACATCTAACGACACTAATTGTCCATAATGTGCGTGGGGATGCTCTGTTATACCAAAAGCAGACAAATTTAGAGAAAAATATGACATCTATTAAAACACGATAAAAAAAAAAAAAAATTCATTTACTCAAATAAATTTATAATTTTATTATTATTTTATGAAATTATTTTTAAACTTATTAAATAATTTTCAAATTTTGTCTTCATAATTATTTGATATTTTTAATAATATATTCAGATTTCATTAGTATATTTTAGATTTTTGAAATAATCTTTTATATTTTATTAGGTTTAGGTACATAAAATAAATTTCAAATTAGAAATAATTTATAAGTTTTATATTTATTTTTAAAAAAAAAACTTTAGTTATGAAATCTATCCTATGTTCTAAACTTCTAATTGAATGGATGGTAAATTGGATAAATTTTTGAGAGGTTGGGATATAAAGTTAGCAATTTTATTTTATTTTAGTTTCAACAAAGAAATTAAGAGTAAAATAATCATGGAGGAAAAGAAAAGTTTTGGAAAAGGTATAGAAGTTGATAAACACATACATTGTCTGCTATGTCACTTTCTCTTCTGGCACTTGGTTTGAAGTTCATATGGGTTGAACTCCGATCTGCTGCCTGTTGTATATTCAAAATTGGTTTCAATAAATTGTTATTGATTTCAATAAATTGTTAGCTGCGGTTGTGAAGATGAAACAACACTCTGTTGCCCTCTTTCTGTTCGATAAAATGCTTCTTCACAATGTTCCTTTAGACATTATCACCCTGAATATTGTGATTGATTGCTTTTGCCATGTGAGTTGGATTGATTATGGGTTTGCAATCTTAGGTAGCTTTTTCAAGCGTGGCCACAAACCTGATATCTTTACTTTCAACACTCTGCTCAAAGGGCTTTTCTTGGAAAGAAAGGTCGCTGAGGCAGAGAAACTGTTTAAGAAGTTGTTGAGAGAAAAAATATGTGAGTTTGATGAAATTACATATCTTGTTGTGATAAATGGATTGTGCAAAGCTGGGCACACTGTTACCGCCTGTCATTTGCTCAGTTTGTTGGAGAAACAAAAATGCAAACCTAATGTCTTTTCTTATAACACAATTATCAATAGTCTTTTCAAGGGTGGTATGGTTGATGAGGCTATCCAACTCTTCTCGGAATTGTGTGAGAAGGGTATTTCACCCGATGTTGTAACGTATAGCTCAATGATTCATGGCTTGTGTAGTCTAAGTAGATGGAAAGAGGTTGAAGACTTATTAAGTAAGATGATTGCTCAGAAGATCTATCCCAATGCTGTCACTTGTACCATATTAATGGATGGTTATTGCAAGGAAGGAAAGATGAATGATGCTGAGGATGTCTTGAAAATTATGATGCAAATAAATGTTCAACCTGATATCATCACTTACAATGCCTTGATTGATGGGTATTGTTTACTTGGAAAAATAAAGGAAGCGAGAAAAGTTTTTGATTCAGCCGTCAATTCAGGACTCAAGCCTGATGATGTAACCTACTGTAGTTTGATGAATGGGTATTGCACAAAGGGAAATGTGAATGAAGCTTGGAATCTTTTTCTTGAAAATCCTCGCAAAGGAATTAAACATACGGTGATTAGTTACAGCACTATGCTAAAGGGATTATTTCTTGTAGGCAGATGTGTTGATGGCTTGAAACTTTTTAAAGAAATGCAAGCTCGACAATTATCTCCTGATATAATGACTTATAATATCTTGTTAGATGGCTTGTGCAGAGCTCAGAATACAACTGAAGCATTTTCATTTCTAAACATGATGAAAGATCAAGGTGTTAGTCCCAATATAGTAACATACAGTACTCTCATTGACGGTTTGTGCAAGGAGAAAAGGCTTGACATGGCCAAGAATCTTTTCGACCAACTTCCATCCAAAGGTTTGCAGCCTAATATTATTACCTTTAACATCCTTATTGGTGCACTTTGTAAAGAAGGTCAATCACAGGAGGCTAAGGAATTGTTGATGAAAATGGAAACAAGTGGTTGCTTGCCTGATAGTGTGACCTATAATGTTTATATGCAAGGATTACTTAAAAGGAATGCGTCTTGTGGTGTAATTCAAGTCCTGGACGAAATGGAAAGAAGGGGCTTTTTGCTACACGCAACGACATTTTCGCTGTTACTCGATCAACTGCAAGCAGAAGGTCAAGGCAGTCTTGTTTTTAATAAGGTTAAGAAGCTTATACCACAGAATTCATAGCCTGACTGATTTAGTGGGTGTTATCTGTGTATCAGTTGTTTCCATGTCCTTTGGTTGTGTTCTCTGTTGATGTCATTTATAGTGACCATTGTAATGATAAATTGGCTCCACTGTTGGAACATTTGTTAAAATAAAATGTGAATCACTGAATGGAGTGTATTATTACAAGTATATTTAATTAACCTAACTTTAAAAGAAAATTTGTCGTTGTTATCTGCATAATTGGTAAGAAAATTAGATTAATCAGCAATTGAGTGTTATTTTTTAATGGTAATATTTACATTACCATTTATTATAATATCAATATCATTTTTTTTCACAAAAATCTATAATATCCAAATTCGTCATTATATATTATTTCTAAATCTATAAATTGAGGATGAGTTGGTCTTGTGTGCACTTGGTGTACATGCAATTCGGGTCGACCCAGTTTTGATCCGGATCCGCGTGTTTTTTAATTTAATTTTTTTTTTTTTTGCTTAAGGTTGTTACATTTATGTTGTATTAGTGTGACATTTATGTTATAAATGTGTGACTTTTATGTACAATTATCATGACCTTTATTTACTATAACTTAGAAAAAAATGAAGATATTTCAACATAATTTGAACTGTATACCTTTATGTGATATCAATGTGACTTTTATATTATATCATGTCACATTTATGTACAAATATTCTGACCTTTATGCACTTTTATATATTACATAAAGGTCAGAATATTTGTACATAAATGTGACATACTACAACATAAAGGTCACATTGACATCAAAGGTATACAATACAAATTATGTTGAAAATATACTATACAAATTATGTTGAAAATCTTCATTTTTTTTTTCTAAGTTACAAATATAAAGGTACAGATGTTTGTACATAAAGGTCACATTTTTATACATAATGGTCACACATTTATAACATAAAGGTCAAGACAAAAATTTAGAAAAAAAAATAGAAATTCGCGTATCCGGGTCGAATCGACCCGAATTGCATGGATTTTAGATCCATGCACCTGGTGCACATGAGTTTTTGTGATTGAGGATATATAGAGATACATTTAACGAACGAAATTTGATATTTTGTTTTTCCATATAACTTATTTTTTTCAGTTTTGAAGGTGTCTGTTTCCAAATAAACTTATTCTCTATTGCTACATGAAAATCCATATAACTGAACACAAAATTCTACAAACAATAATTAAAACATATATAGAATTTTATTTCCAAATAACATGATCCATTACAATTTCAAATGGCTGTCTTCTTCTTCTACACAAAAGAGCTTTAATTAAAGGAAAATCAAACTGAACTCATCCATCATCTCGTTTGCTATCCAACTATATCTTCACTCTTCTTCGATGGTGGTGGCAAAAATTTGGCACACTTTTGCTGGCAATTAGGGACACAATAATAACTGGGCTTTTCATATTCACAATTTGCAAAACAGGGTTCTACACAATCAAAATAAGCATCTTTCTCAACAATTTGAAGACCTCTCACACATATGATAAGACCCATAATAATCAAAAATAAATTCAAAAAGCTCATCCCTTTGTTCTTCATTTTTCTTTTGTTGTTGATCTTCAATTCTCTTGAAAAATAAATTTATGTAGTGTGTACATACAAACTTGTGGAATGCCTATTTATAGAATTTTTATGACCAAGTATGCATAAACCATAATTTACCAAGAAGTTATGAGCTTTTTTCTTCTTCTTGTTTTTAGTATATTATTAATTACGGAAATCAAGCATGAATTATCAGGCAATATTTTTACTCTCCAAGAATCAGGTAGAGTTGATTCTTTTCTTTATTCTGATATAATTGATTACAAATATTAGTTATTATTATGTGAAAAAATGTTCAAAAATAGATCAACCATTTACAATTCCATTTAAGTTTGATTGATGCGCAATTTCGTGGTACTAAAGGTGTTCATCTGGTTCAGAAAACCGGAACCGAACCGGGTCAACGGTTCGGAAAACCGTTGACCCGGTTTCAGTTTCAAATCGAAACAGTGAATCGTGGTTCGACGGTTCGGTTTTGGTTCGGGTAACCGGCGGTTAAAAACCACTGATTTATCTATTTTTTTATTTATTTATATTTTATATAAATAATATTATGTATTTATGTTATTTTACTCTATAATTTTAAGTTGTATTGATTATTATTATTATTAGTAATTTGTATTATAAGTTGTAATTTTTTAGGTTTATGGTTTGTATTTGGTTGTATCAAAATTGTAATTTCTAATTTTTGAAATTGTAACTTATAAGATGTAATGTAGTATTGTTGTAACTTGTACATGTAAGTTCTATTTTTTAATTTATATCAAATTATTTACTCAAAAAACATTGTTATTTTGTAATATATGAATAATTGTAATATTTATATGTAAATTTAATATTTAAAAAAAAATTAAAAAGAAAAGAAAACAAACCGTCCAAACTGGCGGTTTACAAACCGAAACCGAAACTGGAATCCCCAGTTCCGGTTTGGTCCTCCACGGTTTTTCAAACCAGCAGTTCGAACCATTTGAGCACATCTACGTGGTACTTTTAAATGCTAATATTTACATTACCATTTATTATATTTTATTACTACCTCCAAATTCCAATGAAAAATAAATATCGTCGACTCGTCGTGTAGTTTTTGTCATAAATTAAAAAAAAAAAACATAAAAATTGAACGAGAAAATGTTAGACAATATCAACCCGTTTTCACTCATTATTAAATTAACATGAGATGCGATAATATATAAAAGAAAGAAATAATGAAAATTTGAGATAAGGAAAGATGGTAAAATTTTGTGTGAATACATTTTAAAGATATAAAATAGGTAAGTTGAAAATTAAGAAATCTGTTTAGGAGATAGGGATTGGGGTTCAAATCAAAAAAGAAAAAAAAAAGCTGTGACAAAACAAAATTTGATCTATATAATGACATTTATTTTGAATAAAAAGAGTATAATATCATATCATTTTCTGTCACAAAAATCGATAATTTCATATTGGTCATTACACTCAAGATATTATCTACATATTGAGAATATCAAGATGAGTAACTATTATGTGTAAAAATTGCACCGTACAATCCAACTAAATGTAGTATTCTTCTTCATATTTACCAGTGTATAAATTCCACCCAAAATAAATATATGCGAAAATATGAGTGACTTACTATGTTTTATCATTTTTTTTCTAATTGAATTTGAAAATTATGGATACCTTAATTACCATATAGTCAATAATTTCCGCCCAAACTAAATTATTAAAATATGAGCAACTTACTATGTTTTGTCGATTTTTAATCAATTGAAGACGAAAATTACGGATAACTTACCATATAGTGAATAAATTCCACCCAAAGTTTCAAAACTAGAACTCCCACCCGTATGATGCAAGATTGAGATAAACAAATGAATTTCAAAATAATTCATGAATAACTATTGTTGAAATTTTATACTCTATTTAATATGTATGTAATTAAAATCAAAGCCTTAAAAACTATAATAAAGAAAGATATATACTTACATATATTAAATATTCTCTATTTCTATATATAATAGTAAATTTCTATGCCACATACTTTCTCAAACAATCACAAAAAGAATTTTTCTTTAATTAAACAAATTTCGAGAAAACACAAATAATCGAAAACCGCTCAAGTACAAAGAGTCTTTGAGATATTAACATCTCTTAGCATGTTGAAGATCGGTGCAATTTACTAAATAAGGAATGAAATGGAAAAAAAACAGCATATGAAGACTCAACGATCGTAAATGATGCATTTGGATGTTCTGAATTGATCAAATATTTATAACAGTTAAACAAGATTTTTTTTTCTATTTAGATATGATATGATTACCTTGGTTATTTTCTAAACTAACAAAGAATTCCAAATGATCAACGATTTTTATGGCATTAATAAATTGATTTGCAAATATATGTAGTCATATATATTTTTTCTCATCGAGATAAAGTTTTTAGTATACAAATTTTTTCGAACATCATAAATTTGTGTTTACATTTTTAATTTTAATCATCTACCACTCAATTTATTTTTTAAACTTTTTCTTTATTCTAGCAGACAAATGGAAATGTGAAATTTTTTATTTAACTACTATATTTTAATATATAACATAATATTCTATTTAAATTTTAAGGGCAGCTTTGTTTTTCAATCAATTATCGGATATCACCAAAATAAAAATAAAAAAATTCAATAACATGTTTAATTAGGAGTATAATTTCAATTGTATTTTAGAATATATGATCAGAAATAATATGATCACACAATTTATGGTAATTAATCAAACAAATTGAATTTTGAAAGTGTCTGGTTAATTTCCAAATCAGCTTATTCTCTATTGCAACATGATATCCATATAATTGAAAACAAAATTCTACAAACAATAATTCAGTCATACATAGATTATTATTTCCAAATAACATGATCCATTACAATTTCAAAAGGCTTGCTTCTTCTTTTACATAAAAGAGCTTTAATTAAAAGAAAATCAAACTGTATTTACCTATCACCTCGTTTACTATCCAACTATGTCTCCGCTCTTCTTCGATGGTGGTGGCAAAAATTTGGCACACTTTTGCTGGCAATTAGGAACACAATAAAGACTGGGTTTTTCATTTTCACAATGTTCATAACAGGGTTCTACACAATCATAATAAGCATCCTTCTCAACAATTTGAAGACCTCTCACACATATGATAAGACCCATAATAATCAAAAATATATTCAAAAAGCTCACCCCTTTGTTCTTCATTTTCTTTTGTTGATGTCTTCAATTCTCTTGAAAAATAAATTTATGTAGTGTGTTAAAAAAAAAACTTGTAGAATGCCTATTTATAGAATTTTTATGACCATGTATGCATAAACCATAATTTAACAAGAATTTATGAGCAATTTTTTTTTTCTTATTTTTAGTATATAATTAATTACGGAAATCACGCATGAATTATCAGGCAATAAATTTTTTACTGTCCAAGAATCAGGTAGAGTTAAATCTTCTTTATTCTGATATATGATTACAAATCTTAGTCGTTATTAATATCTGAAAAAATGGTCAAAATAGATCAACCATTTACATTTCCATTTAAATTTGACTGATACGCAATTTATGTTACTTTTAATTTGAATGGTAATATTCATATTACCATTTATTATAATTTAATATTACTATCTCTGATCCGAATTAAGAAACATATAAAAAATTGAACGAAAAAACCTTAGACAATATCAATTTTTTTCACTCATTCTTAAATTAAGATGAGATGAGATAATATATAAAAGAAAGAAATAAGGAAATTTTGAGATAAGGAAAGATGGTTAAACTTTATGTGAATAAATTTTAAAGATATAAAATATGTATGTTCAAAATTAAGATAGTAGAATACACGAATAATCATGTTCATAGATCCACGTATAACTTTTATGAAAGTTTATTTGGTTTTCTGTAACTTTTTTCAGTCAATATAATTTCTGTCAATGAAATTATTTTTATTAGAAAAATCAATTACATTTAATTTCAATTAAATGTAGAGATGTACAATAACTTTCCATGTTTCGAAAATCATGATTTTACCATATAGTGAATAAATCCACCCAAACTGTATTCTATGTTAAAATATGAGCAACTTACTATGTTTTATCGATTTTTATCAATTGAATATGAAAATTATGGATTACTTACCATATAGTGAATAAATTTCACCCAATATTTCATAATTAGAACACCCACACGGTCATCTCTAAGTCATTGAGATAAAAATAAGAATATCAACATAATTCAAATAACAATGGTTGAAATTTTATACTCTATTTAATATGTATGTAATTAAAATCAAAGCCTTAAAAATTATAATAAAGAAAGATATATACATGCATATAGACATTTATTAAATCTTCTCTATTTTCTATATATAATAGTAAATTTCTACGCCACAGACTTTCCCAAACAATCACAAAAAGAATTTTTCTTTACAAGAAAGCAAAAAATAATAGAATAACCCAAGCACAAAAAGTTTTTAAAATATTAAATCTCTTAGCATGTTGAAAACCGGTGCAATTTACAAAATATGGAATGAAAGGGGCAAAAAAAAAAACAGTATATGAAGATCTTCATATACAGTTGAAAAAATAACTGTGAAATTTTCCAGATGTAATAGTTAATCAAGTGAAGATAGCAAATTTTTGTCATTCTGTTCTCAAATCACAAATTTTAAGAGCTACAAAACTCAAACTGCTACCATGTGGATTTACAGTATGAAAAAAACCAACCACCCCAGTGTCATGAGACCAACATTATAATATTCCCCACTATATTGTCTTTTTTCTTTCTTCAAACTTAAAACTTAATCTCAATAATTTTACAAGGACTTGTAAACCATGAATTCAACTTAATATCGATATAATTGCCTCATAGTTAATAGATGGTAATTTTTATGCTTGAATTCTAAAAGATGGAGATAAAAGTTGACCCTTGGATTACAGTATCATATAAATTAACATTGTATATTAAAATTGCCAAATACACAAAAATTAAGCTAAGAAACAGATGCTCCAACACATTTACCTCTCATATCTTACATATCAAAACTAAGGATTCGTCTTTTCAATTCAGAATCTTAAGATTTTCACTAAACTTTATTGTACAGTCTTCCTCTATCTGAAAAGGAATGTTTCACCAATCCAAGCCTACTTCACTTGGGAACAACAAACAGTTTCAACTAGTTTCAACAACCCTTAACAAATTACAATGCAATATTCTTAGTCTTCCAAATTAATAGTATCATGAACTACATCGTTGTTTCCTAATATGCTATTGTACAACATGAGTTGTTGTGTGTAAACACTGCTCCATGTTGTTGCGTCTGGATAACGACACTCGTACCACTTAGCAAGGATTGGAGGTATTGGGTGACCATCAAGCAGAAAAACCTACATATAATTAGAAAGTGAAGTGATTGATATCACAATTTACAAACATATACTAACTAGTGTTTGAAATCAAAAAACTTTTGCATACCTGAACCAAATGGTCATTATTCACTAATCCAATACAGATACACTTCAAATTGCTAGGGGCATTAGTTCTCAATGGCAAGAATGTGTTGCACATGTGGGTGGACAAGGTGACAAGTGCAACATGACAAGGTGACAAGTGCAACATTGTATCCTGATGCAACAAGGTACCCCATTTCCGGCAAAGTAAACCAATGCGCGTTGCTTGCCCTTTCCTCAAAGCATGACAAGATCTTTAATATTTCATCAACGGCACCATGTTTGATGAAAACACTTGTATATAATTGTGGGTTTAGTCTAAGCTCGTCTATAAGATCATGTCTCACTCAAGCCCATGACTCCTCTCCAAAACCAAGTAGATTGGCAACAACACGGAAACCACAATGACCATCCCCAACTACATTCTTAATGCTCAAAATATAGTTGTGGAAGTAAGATGGAAAGTGATGAATATAAGCACTTGCAGAAGATGACTGTGTGGAGCTAGTAGGAACAACCTGTTCAAAAGTGACACCACACAATCAACCACATGTAAAATGATGTGAAGTGTATTTCAAATTGATTGAACAAACACCTGGATACAAGGATTGCCCATTACTGTCGGATTCTTTAGAGAAGATATCTGGAAATCATAATATGTTAATAAGATGTGATCGTTCTCTTATAACTCATCCAAATATATATTTTACTTGAATATGCTTGTTTAGTGTAGAAGCTGCAGAGAATTCAAAAGAGCTATATAATCTCAAATTGAATAAAAAGAAACATGAGTACCTGGATATAACACTTGCCCACTGCAGCTAAGCTCTCTAAACATAACTCCAAATCAGCATCACATGCTAATAGGATCTTCTCATTAGTTTCATCCAAATATTCCATTTCAAAACTTCCCACCTCCAGTTTTAGTCTCATGACCACTTCACTCACTAGTTTCTCCATTCCTGCAGTCTGCCTTAACTTAAATTTGATGGTTTTGCTTTCATATTTTGCAAATATCAGCATCATTTCAACATTTGGTTGAGTGATGAGATGTTGAGAGTTTTGGGGATCAATTTGAGGCATATCTAGAGGTGGAAGGTTGTTGTTGTTTGGTAACCCGGTCATATTTGGTTGAGAATCACTTTCATTTGCAATATTTGTCATAAAGAGGGATGGATTCTTTTTGTATTTCGGATTTTGTGGCCACCTCTTGATGCCATGTTTTTTGCATAAACGTTTGAATGTTGATTCGCTAACTGCAAGATGAAGTTTCTCATTTTTGTTAATAGTCAATTTTACTAATGCCTAAAAAATCACAAATCAAACAAGAATGTTTTGGCACTCACCACAAAGAGCTTCTGCTGCATCCTTTCGTTTGTTGACGAAATGTGATTCCATATCCATAAAGGTTATATTCAGACCAATTTCACTTTTTGTTCCCTTTGCTGATTCTTTTTTCTTCAAATTGGCAGCTGATTTACTGCACTGTTGTGCCTCGACAATAATGCTAACAGATTCCACGCCATCATCAGGAGCTAACTGAACATCATATTTATGATCTTGAGACTCTTTTTGGCCTTGGTAGTTGACAAATTTAAACGTAATTGGAACTCCATCTGACTGGTCTAATTCAACGACATCAACTTCATTCGCTTGTGAAAAGTCGATGACCTCAACAACTAGTTTGTCACCTAGTTGTTGCCCAGACGCAACCTTAAAGCTTGTAAGGTTCTGCTTTAATAATGGCAGTAGAAGGCACAAAAAGGAGCTAAGATATTTACATGATTTGCAAGGAGCTTGGTAGAGATAGAACTCAAGGACATAAACAAGGTCTCCAGTGTGGCAACTCTGCAAACAAATTGCAAAACAAACATCTAACCCCTTTACTTGTGCATAGTGTGAGTGGGGATGCTCAGCAATGCCAAAAGCAGACAAATTTAGAGAAAAACATGACATGTTCTCAGATGCTAATGCCAGACCAGCAATCCCCTTTCTCCTTTCCACTAGTTTAAAAGTAACATTTGCCCACTCAAAATATTTTGGTGGTGCGGAACACACACGTTTCATGCAGGTCAGTTTGGTGTTGATGTTGATAGTAGGACATTCGTTGTTTGGGACCCAAACCTCTATCATGTACACTTGTGGAATCTTTTTAAACACTTTGCAGGCCTCCTCCATTTCAGTCAATGCCAATCCCCAGCCTTCTCCCATATTCTATCATTGGTAGAAACATAGAAATCTAAAAGCTCTATTTTACGTACGTTTGGATGGAGTATAGAAGAAGCGCAATAAGAAAAACATATTTTGAAATTTATTTAAATAAATTAAAATATTATGAAATTATTGATTGTGTTTTAGTAAAAGATACAATTAATCAAACACTAATAACTATGTTTGAATAGAAGATAATAGGGTTTGATTTTCATATTAAAACAAACTTTGTAAATTTAAAATATAATTTTTATGTTTGAATGTCCTGACACGATTAATTTTTAACATAAGAACAAATTTTTAAATTAAAAAGGTTATTTTATTAAAATTTGATAATTATTTGAGAAATGTGAAAATTTAGAATAAAAATATACTAATTAATCATATCATAACAAGGTTAATAAGAAAAAATATAAATTTTGAAATAATGTCAAATTTGATAATTATTTTAATAGGACTCTCAAATCCTATTATCCTCTGTTACATTAACATTGTTAATAATGTTTGATTAGTTATATCTATTAAAACACAATCAAATATTTCTTAATATTTCAATTTACTCAAAGAAATTTGTAATTTTATTATTATTTTATGAAATAATTTTTAAACTTATTAAATAATTTTCAAATTTTATTTTCATAATTATTTTATATTTTTAATATTATATTCAGATTTCATTAGTATATTTTAGATTTTTTTAAAAAATATTGTATATTTTATTAGGTTTAGGTACATAAAATTAATTTCAAATAAGAAATAATTTATATGTTTTATGTTTATAAACCAAAAAAAAAAAAATTCAGTTATGAAATCTATCATATATTCTAATTTCGAAGGAAAATTGGATGGATGGTAAATTTGAAAATTTCTTGAGAGGTTGGGATATATAAAGTTAACAATTTTATTTTATTTAATTTTAGTTTCAAAAAAGAAATGAATGATGGAGGGAAAGAAAAGTTTTGGAAAAGGTATAGAAGTTGATAAACATATACATTGCCTTCTGTCACTTCCTCTTCTGGCACTTGGGTTGAAGGGAATATGGGTTGAACTCAGATCTGCTGCCTGTTATATATTCAAATTTGGTTTACATAACATTTACTGCTGTCAATGCCCACAAAATTAGAGAGAGAGAGTACCATTAATGCATCTCCAATTTTTTCCAATAATGCATCTTCAATATTAAACAGTAGGAGCTCTAGTACCCCAAGACATATGTGCTGCTGGTTCGTTTCGAATATAGGTAAAGCATAATATTGTCTATAAGAAGATCGTGCGGCATGGTTTCTTAATGGAAACTCTGTAGTAGAGTAGTGGTGCATATCAGGGCTGAACTCCGGATGACCAGTTAGGAAGACACGTCCGGGGGGGCCAAGTTCCTCTTCTTTAGCAGCATCATCCACATAATACTTATGTTCCATACACTGCTTCCTCAATGATGCTATTCCTTTTCTAAGACTAAACACTGAGAATGGTTGGGCAGATGTCTCTAGATAACACCTATTCATATCATCCTTTTTGGCTGCCCAAAACTGTGCTAAAACATTGTCCTGCCATTCCCATTTGGATGTTAAGTCGCTCATTAAACATTTGATCTTCTCCTGGATTGTATCTGACACAACTGATATGTTACTATTATCTGCTCTTGCCTCACTCCAGAAAACCCATGCTTCCCTTTTTGCATAAGGTTCCCATGCATCCCTTTTTGCACAAGGTTTTATGCAATGCATGTCAGGCTTCTGCAAGTATTTCAAGAAACCTGATAGTTCATACTCATCCTTAAACCCCTCCATCACCATTAACCTGCTTAAATCTCCTACATCTTCATGCTTGTACTTCAAGCTTTTATGTCTAACTGCATTTGATTGGCTTGATTTATTAGAGCTAAGTACATTTTCTTTGGTAACTTCCACTACTACTAATTCCTCTCCACGGTGTCCTTTATATGCAAAGTCAAAGCTTTTGAGTTCCCTCTCCATTATGCTTAACAACAACTTCAGCAAGGACACAACTACTGTGTCTTCTCCACTATTGAATTGAAGATAAAACTCGACAAGATAGATGTCCCCGCTATTGTATGTACTCTGAAGACAAATTGCAAAACAAAAGGACAATCTAGCTTTCTGGGCATAATGTGCGAAAGGGTTCTCTGATATGCTCAGATCACATATATTTCGACAAATGCAGGGCTTCCGATTTGACGACATCACTATTCGAGCTATTGGATTTGTATCCTCTGTTATTTGAAGATTCTGGAGTTCACAGTCTACCAGGTAATTGCTTATATCTTGATCTTCTTCCTCAAATTTCTCACCATAAGTGCTGTTATATGCAGTCTGGAAGCAGGTAAAGTTATTGCTAGTATTGGAACATTGAGGGCAAGGGACCCACACCTGTGCCATCCGCAGCTGGGGCATAACCTCAACAGCCAACTCAACCATCTTTTTAATTTCATCATCTACAGACTGCAGAGTTGAACATAAAAGGATTGATGATAATATGAATGGGCAGCATGCTATTTTAAGACAAGTTTCACGAAATGGGAATATACATATTGATGATAAAAGGAATCATGAGAAAACAGAGATTTTCAGGGGATTAAAAGACATACCCTCATTCCTGCGGTGATGTCGATATGTTCATGAGTGGTTCTCAACTCCGCTAACTGCATGTATGATAGATTATGAAGAAGAGTTATGAAAAGAAAGTTGATGAATTAGCATAAGAGTGACACTAAGCAAAATCCAGAGTCGTCATTACTATCTTATTACAATACAAACCTTCAGTCCCCGTCCCAGAGAAGACAACATAGTAATAATATCATAACCATATTCAAAACATAAAGCCTCAATGACGCCATAACATTTGTTGTCAAGCAAATCAAAAACAGGCAGAGCGTAGTAACTTCTTAGACCGGAATGAGCAGCAGAATCACGGAGTGGAAATTCCTTGGTAGAGTAGAGCCTCAAGTCAGGGGTGGATTCTGGGCGCTGATTTCTGTACACACGTCCCACCGCACCCAATTCATCATCTTGTGCACTCTCGTCCACACGATAAAGATGTGCCATACAACGGTGTCTATACCAAGAAAGACCTTTATAGAGGCCTGAACCAACAGCAAAAGGTTGGTCTGAAGTGGTCAGGTAAACCTGATGCTGTTCGTTCACTTCTGCTGCCCAAAATTGCACCACATATCTCTCACTATACCATGCCCTATAATTTGATGCGAATTCTTCAAGGACACGTTGGATCTTGTCTTTGATGATATTTGATTCTAATTGCTCATAACTCTCAGGCCTCTTCCAAAATACCCATCCATCATCTAATTGCTTGGATGACAAATCCACCTGCAGCTTCAACTGCTCTTTGAATTCTGATTCAGAATCATATATTTCATCAAACCCCTCAATTCCACTTATAAAAGCAGTTTATTCCACCATCTTTGTTTCTTCTCTTCGATCCGGAGTTCATCAAGCTATATAGCCAAGTATTCAACGGTTGAATTTAATAATTGCTAGCATATTTAAATAACAAAACCACTAGGATTAAACTAAAATTAGTCAAATCAAAATTTTGTCTTTGAATAAGCACGTTCGCATGCAAGACTTATTCTACCAACAATACTTTGATTAAGAATTTAAGATGCTATTCTCCTTCTAATTCTTCAATAATTGCCATTCATTACAAGTGTTGATGTTCTAGCTTCACCATAATTATTAGATTCAAGTTTTTTATTCTTTATCCATGTTCATAAGACAATATAATCTTTTTATTCATAGTTATAGTAAATAATATTTTTACCCATTTTATGTCAAAATAATTATTCACTTTCCAAGCTCTTATAAAAAATAACTTTTTATTATCCATTTTAAGGCAAAATCACTACTTGAGTAACTTAGATACAATGATGAAAATATCGATAGCGCAACACGTATCGTAACCTTGATTTTATGGAAATATCGATGGATATATCGATAGATATCGCAAAAATTTTAAAAAAAATGACGGAAATTTTATTAAAAGATTGGAAATTTAAAATGAAATTTTAGAGATTATTATAACACCTAAAAATGCATATATCTAACTTCAAATTTCATCAAAATGATAAGTTTACAACAAATATATATATATATATATATATATATATATAATTTTATAAAGACATTATAATAATTGATATTAATTCAAAACTACTTGTGTAAACTCTAACAAGTACCAAAATGATGATTTATGAGGTTAAAAAATAGGTGTAATGTTATCTTTGTCCAAACAATATATTGATATAAAAAAAAAATAACCACTCAACGAACGTAAATGATGCATTTGGATGTTCTGGTTATCATACATACATATGATTATCTTGGTTATTTTCTAAATTGCCAAAGAAATCCAGTTAGTTTTTACTATCAATGATTTTTATGACATGATTAAATTGATTTGCAGATATGTGTAGTCATACATACATATTATTCTCATAGTGATAATTTTTTAAATATACAAAAAAAAAAAAAAAAATTGAACATTATAAATTTTCGTATAAATCTTTTAATCATCTACAACTCAATTTGTTTTTTAAACTTTTTCATTATTCTAGCAGATTTTAAAGTTAAACAAACAAATGGAAATGCGAACTTTTTTTATTTAACTGGTATATTTTAATAATTAAAAAGATTTAGAGAGATGCTGCTGTGCAACTTGTGCACGGATCAGTGGATCCGTGCACAACAATCCGGATCAGTTCTGGCCCCACACGCATCACAGGACGCGCTCCAAACAGCTGGCGCGTGTTAATACACGCCATTAATTAAAAAAAAATCATTTTACTGTTCATCGTCTTCTCACGCAGATTTAGGGGAAAAACTAAGACAACCATTGTTCATGGTATGCTCTTCTTTTACCATAAAAACAGACTAATACTCTAATTTAATTTCGATCCATTGACATAACGTCCAATATTGATCATATTTCGACCATAAACACATAAATATTGTTTCTGAAAAAATAAAATTCCGCCATTGATGAAGGTTTGAAGATGAGACAGTGGTTGATGAAGGTTTAAAGTTGATACAGTGTTCAAATATCCATTGATTGAAGGTTTTAGTGTTTGAATTGAAGATTGAAGGACGAATCTCAAAAAAATTTGGGAGAACTGCGACATCGATTAACAAAATCGCGAAGGAAAAATTTCCGCCATTGATAGTGTTATGTATAAATTATATAGTACTGTTATATAAATTTATGTAGTACTGTTGTGTTATTTTAGTCATACGGTTGTGTTTATTGAGTGGTACTGTTATGTATAAGTTAGTAGTACTGTTATCTATAAATTATATAGAACTGTTATATTAATTTATGTAATATTGTTGTGTTATTTTAGTGATACGGTTGTGTTTATTGAGTGGTACTGTTATGTATAAGTTAGTAGTACTGTTATCTATAAATTATATAGAACTGTTATATTAATTTATGTAATACTGTTGTGTTATTTTAGTGATACGGTTGTGTTTATTGAGTGGTACTGTTATGTATAAGTTAGTAGTATTGTTATGTATAAATTATATAGTACTGTTATATAAATTTATGTAGTACTGTTGTGTTATTTTAGTCATACGGTTGTGTTTATTGAGTGGTACTGTTATGTATAAGTTAGTAGTACTGTTATCTATAAATTATATAGAACTGTTATATTAATTTATGTAATACTGTTGTGTTATTTTAGTGATACGGTTGTGTTTATTGAGTGGTACTGTTATGTATAAGTTAGTAGTACTGTTATGTATAAATTATATAGAACTGTTATATTAATTTATGTAATACTGTTGTGCTATTTTAGTGATACGGTTGTGTTTATTGAGTGGTACTGTTATGTATAAGTTAGTAGTACTGTTATGTATAAATTATATAGAACTGTTATATTAATTTATGCACTCAACAACAGAGGCACGAAATTTGTAAAAAATCAGAAGAAAAAAAATAGAGAACACGAAATTGAAAAATAAATCACGAAAAATAAAATAAAAATCACGAAAATGAAATTTTGAATGTCAGATAGAAGAACACGATTACAAATTCGAACTAAGTTTGCGGAGAGAAGAAGACGATTACTGAAATTTGCAATGTGAGAGAGAAGAAGACGCTGAAGAAAATGAGTTTGTACTGAAATTTTGAGAACTTGAGTTTTTCTTCTGAGAGAAATGAGTTTGTACTGAAATTTTGAGAACTTGAGTTTTTCTTCTGAGAGAGAAGAAGACGCTAAAGAAGGAGAGAGAAGAACACGCTGAAGAAAGAGAGAGAAGAACACGCTGAAGGCGCGTGAAACTGTCTGCCTATGTGTGAGAGAGAGAAAATAAGAAGACGCTAAAGAAGGAGAGAGAAGAACACGCTGAAGAAGGAGAGAGAAGAACACGCTGAAGACGCGTGAAACTGTCTGCCTGTGTGTGAGAGAGAGAAAATAAATTGTGGTGGACTGCATCATATAAATTTGGGCCTGAATTTATATATATGATGGACCAGCTGGGTTGGATACCAAATTATGATGCACGGATCTTAGATCCGTGCACCTCATGCACAAAAGTTTTTGCCAAAGATTTAATATTTTTAATATAAAATAATTAATTTTCTATTTTAATTTTAAGGGCAACTTTGTTTTTCAATTATTGGATATCGCCAAAAACAAATTCAATAACATGTTTAATTAGGAGTCTAATTTTAATTGTAATTTAGAATATATGATGAGAAATAATATATTTGATCACACAATTTATGGAAATCGAACAAGTTTTAGGGAATCAAATATCCCAAGACAAAACATTTTTTTTCATATTAAAAAATAATAATAATAATATGAGGTTAGTATAGGATATCGATCCCCCAACAACTGATATTGTGTACTAAAACGACATCGTTTCATAACCATTGTGTTGTGTCATATACCTCAGCAGTCAGCAGCTGAAACACAGTGTAGTGTTCTTCACCTTTGGGGTTAACAGAACCTATATTACCTGTGAAATCACAATTTGCCATATTAATAGAACAATAGGGGCAAAAGTTGTAGTCTCCAAGAACAAGTCATTTTACATTATATTGCCAAAACAAGAAATATTTAAGAAAACACATTTCTAATGCACACCTAATCTGGTACTCAGTATGAGATGAAGGCTGGACCTAATCTATCACGTGCTACTTTTCATTGATCAATATAGTTACTTTTCACAATGAATACATCCACTTCCAACCAAATCTGAGTCAATTACTGATGGTTCACTTTCGAAAGTATCGACTTTCACTATCCATTAGCGTAATTATAGTCATATTAGGCCTTACAAGACATCCATAGTCGAATATCATTGATGGAGTTCTGAATCCATTACATTTTGTGCTGGCTTACTTTTCACCTGGTACGCCACCTTTACCTGCCCCACATTCTGTTGTCTAGAATACATTGCTGGATTCCCAGCCGGACGTTTATTGATCCATTTAGGTGGTGGTGATGGAAGTGGGCCCGTGTTCTGTCCAAGTTGGGGACTAACCTGTGATAATTGGCCGGCACTTGCTGATCTTGAAGATGTTGCACCAAGAGGCCTGCCTCGGAAGCCACCTTCTATGGTCAGTGCAGACATGCTGCTTCTCAAGTCATGATGTTGTTCCTGATACGAATATCTGTCTTGCGCGTTGAAAATTGGCCGGTTGGTTTGCATGTCATTTTGTGGGATACCATATCTGGGGTTTCCCATTGGAGCATGAGGGCTATAGGGTCCATTAAAATGTTTCGTATCATCACGATAATATCCCTGTCCGTAATAATCATATCGACCAGCTCCCTGGTCGTACCCAGATGGTCCGGCTGGTCTTGGCCTATAAGGTGCGTGGTAATTCGAAGAATAGTCGGCGGCTATACCCCTTTCATAGCCAGGCGGTCCAGCTGGCCTCATCCTATTGGCGACATGATTACCTGGGTGATTGCGAGAATTTGTCTGGTCTGACTTAATATTCAGTGAATTGTGAAGCAGACGATGAGCAGCTTCTCCCAACATTGGACCAGATATTGCCCCAGATACTTGTGGTCTGTACAACACAAGAAATTCAGATAAGATTTCAAAGCACCCATAGGAATGCTTAAACCGCTAAAGGACCAAACTTGTGTATTTAAAATGTGTTGTCCAGAGAAAGCAAATTCAGCAAGAAAACTGTTCCATGTTTATCTATGTATTGTTTCAATACCGTTCTCTGCCTGGCTGGTTCCTTCCACCGTGATCTTCATGCCATAAAGTTGGGGAAGGTTTCACATCCATGGGTCTCACTAGCTGCAGTCATTTATAAAGTGGTTATATAATGAAAATGAGAGAATCTATTCTGCAATTATAAATCTAACATTGAAAGCAGAAGCTAGTTTGCAAGTTAAAGCTATATATGTCATCTCAATACATCATTTTACCAAGCCATATCTATGTCCAAGATTCAAAATAACTACTTATGTGATAAGAGTTTTTCGACGGAATTCAAAATACATAAGTTTTGCGAATTCCAAGATTCATTTCCATCAAACCACTTGAAACCAAATGAAAGTGCACATTACCATAGAAAACAGCTGAAACCACATGAATACATACCTTTTTAGGCATATTAACGCCTACAGGAGGCCTTGGGATGTGGATATGAGATGTTGGATTAAGATAGGTGATGTTTCTGCAGATATGGATAAGTTCAATCATTCTTCTGGTTCAGGATTTTGCTAAAATATTAATCCAAGGGATTGAATGTAACTTACAAAGTCTGATTATTTGTAATGTCTTCCAAACCTCTGACAGGGGAAGGAATAACTTGTCGCAAGCCATTCCTCTTAGTTAAGCACAAAAATCCATTCATTCCACCACTGAAACAACAGATAACGTTAACATTACAGAGCAATCAGGAAATAATAACAGAGAAAATGCTAAGTTTTTCGGTTCTGTTTTCAGGAGAAACCAAAAAAAATTATTCATTATTAATGGGATAATTACAAGTTACTGATAGAGACTTACAAACCTACCTTGCAACAGGGTCAAAAGGCCATGGCATTTTCTCTATGGCAGAAAGGCGATAGTAAAAGGTAATTTGGGCCGCCAAAGGGTGATGAGGATTGACATACAGCAAATCAAACATAACACTATTTCGAAATTGCTCTTCCTCCTACACAAACCAGAAAACAAACAAGCATAGAGTTAAAACAGAAACAAATATACCTATTTATCTTTCATACTCATGAATAACAAAAAATAAAAATAAAAAGCTGTAGATTGTGCAATAAAGGACAATAGAGCATCACTCACTTTTCAAATATGATTTGACATTTTAAAGGCTTGCTATTTACATCCCAACCTTTCAAGTTTTTAACAATTTTACCACAACCTGTCATTCTACAAAATTTATTTGAACTTTTCAAAAGCCTAACAAATCTATCCTCCACCGAAATTTGGACACAGGCTAGATTTGCCATTTCATACTAAAATGGAGGATGAAAATGAAAAAGAAAATTTGCCAAAGATCTCATTGGGGTTTGTAGTTTTTGGAAAGCCTGCAGTGGCACAGGGGACCACTTCTCAAGTAATAGTAATACACTGCATCTCTTTCATCCAAGGATCTATTTTCCTTTTGAGGGTCTACTTAGGAGGATCTCCAGACTCCAGAAAGAGTAGCAGACATGTTAACATGAGGTGTTCTCATCTTCCTTGCATTCTCTCTATTTGACTTAAAAGATTATTTTTAATACTCCCTCTGTCCCACAAAAAAAAAAAAAAAAAATTGTCTCTAAAACATTTTTTGTCCCATAAAGACTCAGGTTTCAAAAATCATAGTTAATTTTTTATTATTCTCTTCACATTTGACACAAACAAGTTAAATACGACTGAATAAGTTAATCCAGTAACTAAATGAAGGCACATCAATGAGAATTTTTTGGCTTATAAAAAATTGTACCTTCATTCAATGGACGAAAATAAAACGTTGTAATTTGGAGAAACATAACCTTTTTTTCTGGGATGGAGTAATAAATAGAAGGGATAAGGGTATAGAACTATTCATCTGTCATACCGTCAGAGTATCCTCAAGCTTCTTGGTTTCACCAAGTAATTTCTTCTCATCAATGAATGGCAATTTGGCAACACCCTATTATTTTGCAAACGTATGTTCATACATTAGTTTCCATTGGTTGAATAATCAAAACTAATTCATCATCCAAGAATATAATATTGAAAGCATAGGAAATAGTAAATACCTGCCAAGCAAAGCGCTTCCCATTCATGTCAATATCAAAATCTAGTCACACAAACAAAACCAAATTAATCCCAAAAAACGAAAGAAACACACACACAAAAGCAACTTTCAGAAGACAACTATACCAGTAGGGTAGAAATCAAGAATAGGTGATGCAGGATCAGTCATCAACCTCCTGTATCTTTCAGGGAGAGCAGTAGAACTGCAAACACGAAACAACACAGATGAAAATACTAACAAAAACAAGAGTAATCAGAGGCAAATCATTCAACTAACACTCAGCTGAAAAGGTGGAGTACCTTGCAGCAGGTAGGGTCCCTAATAGCTGATCAAAGGGTTTAAATGGCTCCCCAGTGAAAAAAGTTATCTCCAAATCAGCCAAGCCTTTAAGATCAGATGCAAATGGAGCATAATGATATGGATAATACCTGGAGATAAACAGAACATGGTTGAAGATTAAATGATCAGATTAGGAAAGGTTAGTATACAATAATTATTCACTTCAGATTACAAATCATTGGCAAGTCCTTTTTTTTTTTTTCACAAATCATTACAAAACTGAAACATGAAATACAAGCCCTTGTGTTATTTTTTTCACTGTATCTTTACTATTATATCTAATTCATAATAACATGCATCACATAATGCGATGATAAAGCAAACGAAAGTTCTTTTTCCTGTATCCAGTAGAGCAGGCATAAATACATACCACTGCCATGAGCAGACACCTTGGTAGTAATAGCGGCAAACCCAGCACAGCCCTTCCACATACTTCAGAACCTGAAAAAATAAATTAATATTTAGCCTTATAAGACAAATGGAAGTAGTGAATTATAACAATAACAAACTGCAACTGCGCATGGGGGTGGATATTAAATGGTGAAGCAATGCAAAATTGATTGACTATGAAATGCTCAGTCAAAGTTTGTGTGCTATGAGGAGCACCACGTTAACACCAAATACACACACACACACACACACATATATTCAATAATACAGATGTTGCATGGACATTTCCACATTTTCCATTATAGCACTACCTTAGAATGATTTGTAACAATTTACTTCATATAAGATTAAATTTTTGAATCCATCGCTCTCGACAAATACATATGTACAATATACAAACACACATAATAAATAATAGATCTATACATGCATGCACAATTTTTGTTGAAAATCAATAGGGAGTTGCAACTCAACACACAGAAAATACATTGCACCATAAATAATATATATAACATTAGATTTATCTTAATAGCTTATAAGTAGGCCAAGACAGATAGGACAAAAATGTGGCTAAGCTTATAAAAGGTGGTCAACAGGATGTGAATGTGTTGGTACATTAAGCCAATCACAAACTAGTCAATGGAGCAATTGATGTTTTTCCCACACAATTGCAACACTCAAAATATCAAGTTCATGCAATATACAGAGGAAGAAAAAAACAGTCACAAGCTAACACTAAGAAATCAGATCAGTGTAAAATATGCTGGGAGTCCTTACCACATCCGTTCTTACTTCCTCAATTTTCTCTGGTTCAGATACACCAAATTTCTCCGAATAATACCTTTCTTTATATCCAGGCTCCCCCAACTTCACCTGAGAAGATAGAAATTCTGCAGATTAGCGACACAGAGTCACTACTTAGGTACAGTTTCAACAATTGGGTACACACAAATGCAAAATTAAAATTTTCTGACATCAGCAGAAAGCATGTGATAATCAAACCAAAGAATAAGAAAAAGAAATCATAAAACCTCTTCTTAACAAAATAAAAGTATCTAGCTCCTATCAAAATAGCTACCTGACAGGTCAACAAGCCCTTATGAAAACGCACTTCACTATTAATAATAAATCAAAAGAATCTCACCTTTAAATTCTAAACAGATTGTGAACTATAACGAAGTTTAGCTTTGAATGCATGATTGCTGAATTACAAAGTTGATAACACAAAGTCAACATGTGGTTTAGTGAACTTACCAGATTGATTTCCAAATAAGTCTAATATAATAGAAGTCTCATATTTTATTTTATTTTCATTTTTTTTTATAGTTATTCAAACATGTTTTTTATAGTTATTCAAACACACTGATTAGATGTACAAAATGTTGACAATTTCATTGAGAAAAAGACAAGTCAGGCTAGTTAACAACACCAACTGAGCATTCACTTTAAACTTAAACAGAGGTCATATAAAAATCAGGTCTTATTTCAACATTGACAATCACAAGCAATGATTGATACTGGCTCAAATCAATAACCAAAATAGAAAATAAATTTTGAGCCAATACTCCAAAGAGAGGAAGCACCTTGTCCCCTGCTAAAATAGATGGCACTTGACTAGCCTCCCCTCTTGCTTTAGATCTCATCTCCTCATTATTCTCATATGCCTGAAAGAAACAAGGAAAAAATTAACAGCATTATGTAAGTTATTAGAATAGCTCCAAGTACAAGCAAAGACATGTTTCAATAGCATTGCAATCTACATGGGTGATTATTTTCCTGATAGACACATAAGAAACCTTACAAAGTATCTAGGAGAAACTGAGAAAGAAATAAAGGAATGCACATTCCAATAGAAAAGGGCGGGGAGGGGAGGTGATCAGCCAATATCAACTCAAAAGTTTTGAGTTCTTTTCACATGATAAATTAAAGATTCTTCTCAGCCACGGACATATTCGTCAGAACAGGGATAAACATAACTAGCTTATCAAAATGTAGGACAACCATGACAGGGCTGTCTGGATTCTGCTCAGCAGCAGTGAACAGCACCATGACTAAACTTTATAAGGGGTGTTCAAAAACAAATATGACAAGCATAACAGAGATGTATGGATTCTGATCAGTATCAGTGAGCAGCACCTTAAATAAACTTTAAAAAGGGTGTCCACTAACAAATTACAGGAGATTGAAAATCAAAACACCCATGGACTAGATTTAGTTAGTCATATCAGACACATTAAACCCAGATTAAGTAGACCTAAATTTTTCAACATAACTATGGAGGAAATATGTAACCAATTGTTGAGAAATAATGTTTAGCAGTTTATCACAGGCATTGTTAAAGTTTTGTTCAACAAAATATCAATCCATCATTCAACAACAGCAGAATTGCTGGTGGTTGTTTCAACACTGTAATAGCAAGCAATATTAATGAGATTAGAAGGGTCAGGATAAGAATAAAGGAAAGGACTACCTGCTGTATGCGAGTTCGCTTTTTAAATATTTGATCTTCGTTTGCTGCAACTGCCTGAACAAAATGTTCAACGCGGTCCAAGGATACCTGGAATTTGGAGATGTACACCAAGAGCGATAAGAAAGCTCTAAACCATCATATATATATATATATATATATATAATGACTAATACAATGAATCAAACAGAGTCTAAAACCATGAATAGCTTCATCAAATTGCCTCATAATCTAGCATGATATCTCATACAAGATTTTAAAACCTTTTTTTACTTTGTTCGTACTAAGTAGTATTATAGTCTCTAAAACAGGAAGATCAACTAAAGAAAACTATTATGAAAACAAAAGAAGTTTGCCAATTCATCTTTCCAAGGAAAGCAGTTATTAAAGACTAAACAATCCAAATTGGTAATCTAAAAGTATAATTCTCAGAACACTATTTCAAAATTAATTCTATTTTTCTGTATTTACTTTTACATTAAACCCACAGTCCCAACTCGGACACTGCACCTCAAAAAACCCTATGACACCAACCCTAGCCAACTCTCACATGATTAAGCAATCCTTCATCAGGAACAACAGAATAGTGTGATTTGCTCGATGGGTCTTAACATCCAGGGAAACACTGAGAGGAGCTAATTTCGGAAGTGCTATGTTTGTTGAGCAAAAGTCATTTAATTGTGACTGTAACAGAATGCATGTAGGTCTAAGCAAAACCACTGTTAACAATAAAGATAGCGAAACTGTAATTGCTAAAAGATAAATCAGGCTGACTTATATTTGTTCAAAAGACTTATTTTTGCAGTATATGTTGCTTTCAGCACTTCTGTATCAGTTTGGTTATTGCAATATATTAATCCTAAAAAGATTGATTTGGATTAGAATATCTCTGGTTACAATTCACCAGGGAATCTGAAATGATGGACACAATAGGTAAAGAGGCAACAGTTGGTTCACTTCGAACATATAAGAAAAGAAATCAATGACACTGATAAATCATAAATGAATTGGTTAGTGATAATTGTGATGGATGTGCCAGATAGGTAGTGGGGTACATTGTGGATGAAAGGACAGGTGGCGGGCAGTCCTGTTGGGGGCTGAGCTGCAGGGGGTGGCTGGAGGGATCATGACTGAAGTGATAGTCTTAGACATTGATGCCACACGAATTAGACATAAGATGGTGATGGTTAAGGAATTACATTTTGTAGTCTTGTACTGGAAAATTACTTCATTAAGAGGCAAGCATGGCCATGCATGTTTGCTAGTACCATTAAATGCACATAGAGGTAATAAGCATGTCCTACTGCAACAACTTTAAATTATGCTTAAGATTACCTCCCCAGCATCAGTAAGATAACCACCCATTGCCGTAAATTCCTTTCTATATACGAACATGAGCAGATTTATAGCACCCTACAGCATCAATAAAGTAAACAAGCAACATCTCAGTGCTCGGAAAGACAAACTGAAAAATAAATCCTGTGCAAAACATGTTCTATAATGATGTAATGACATATAAAGAGCAGATTTTATTGGAACCATGCTTCATGCAACAGTAACAGATAATGGATACTTATATAAGTTTGATATCCACAGAACAACAACAAAATCATTCAATTTGAGTAACTGTATAATCATATATACCTCTCTAATTTCCAAAGTGGGCATATGAGGAAGAAAGTCATTGCCAACAAAAAAACATAGAAACACAAAGTCATCCACCAGCCTCTCAAAATCAATTTCAAATGAAGAATTTGAGATATCCAGCTCATATCCCAAATATTCTCGCAAAATCCAGATGTGCAGAAACTGGAAACAAAATGATATCGAAATAAGAATCCATTATACAACAATAAGAGGAACACGTTTCGATCATCGGACAGTGGCTATATTATCCAACCTGATACTTCTTCTTATAAATGGGATTGTCATCTAAACATTTCCCACTACCTTGATCTCGGCCATTTGTTCCCCCCTGACAATCAGCTGCCAGATGGCCAACTTGACCACAGAGAAAGCATTTTTCCTGGTGCCCAGGAGGAGTGACTACCTGCCACATCAGAAAAAACAAGGTAAAATCATATATTTCCTTTAACTGAAAAGAGAGTTTCTATTGAGTTCATATACAATAGCAACAGACCTCCCTCAGTATTGAGAAGTGGACTTCATGAGTAGCTAGTGACAGCATGATCAGGTCTGCATCCTAGTTAAAACATATATGAATGAAGGTTTCGTAATTCAAATGCACAAACCAAATCAACAAAAGCAAATAATAATGCAAGACAATAGGACAAGACACAATAACAAGAAAAGATCAGCTAAATATTTATTAATGCTCACCAGACCATATAGACAGTGCCTGGTATTTGGATTAAATCCAGGAAGGTTGCGTTGCAAACGAATATAGGACATAATTTTGTGCTCGCCCTCACCAGGAACATTTGCATCAGAAAGAATAACCTTCAAATAATCACCCAATGCAGCCTCATAAATAAATTAAGAGAGAACGTATCCTGAAAACCAGAAATATATGGAAAAACCAAAACAGGAAGGATCACTTCACACAACAGATTCATCCAATCTCGATAGACATCCAAACATTCTTGTAAGATAGTCTTGACCAAACCTTTAGAAAACGCCATCCAGGAATGTGGTTCAACCTAGACTGTACATAATACTGAAGGGCTACAGAGAGCACTGCCATAAATGGCGTGCCAGGAGTGATAATATTTGAATCTGATGTTTCCGTTTTTTCTTTAGGCAATAGTTTTGCCCCCTCAAGGTTAAACTCTTCCCTCAATCTTTCTTCTTCGGCTTCCTGTCATGAGAAAATAGGGGAGAGGACTTCTCAAAATGACTAACATGGACCACCAAAGTTTACTTGCTTATACTATTTTCAATTCTTTTAGATATAAAGAACACATACAGCTGTTGCAGCATCCTTAGCAGCCCTGAAACGACGAGACCTCTGCTGGTTCATTTTAGCCCTAGGAGCCACACCATCTGCGGAAAAATAAAGGAGGCTGGTCTAAGTTTGATCCTCAGACCTGTAGAGATTATATTGTAGTGGCTTACCAATTGCCAAATAAAGGAGCTTTCTTGGCCGAACCAAAGTCATGAGGTGGTCAATGTAATCAAAGATTGACTTGAATACATCTTCATAAGTGGCAGGTGCAGGCTGCACTACAGAGAATGAGACATCATTTGGTAGCTATACCCGTATACACACACACACACACACACACACACACACACACTATCCAGTGTCAAGGAAAGAATGACATGAAGAAGTTTACACAACTTGGCCCTCACATAATTTCATCATACCTATGTAAAGTAAAATTAATTGTTTAATCAGAGATCTCCCATAACATGTCAAAACCAAGCACTGGAAGCAGCTCAAATTTTAAGATTCTGAAGAAAATGTAGAGCTATATTAATTATTAGTTCAATTTGGCTACTATATCTTTATAGACATTGACATCACAGCTAAACCCCTCCCATGATTTGTCATGAAGAGATTTCCTCTATTGCTAAAGCAATATTGAATGAAGAACAAAATAAAGAAATCAACTTTGATATTTAGTAATCAAAGCATGAGCTCATCTTTCTGTCGTTATGTGCATGAAGCCAATCAAATTCAGAAAGTCGTAACTATAATTCCAAAAGTCTTGCATAAAAGATTATAGGAAGGTGGAGCGAGGCACATAATGCCGTACTTTAGGAGTTCATATCGTATACAAACAATGAAAGTCGACCAAATTTGTACCCACTAGACATGTTTTCCCGGATTACTTCTGCTTTAAAAAAAAAAAAACTTACAATCTCTACATCAACATTGACATACCTAGAGTGTGACTACCTCACATAATTCAATAAACGGAACAAAATAAACCATTCCGCCAAATAGATTAATTTAAAAGAATAATAAAGAGGGGAAATGAAAAAAGCTACCTTGCCTTCCGGGTGAAAACAAGGGTGAATAATGCCATTCATATCCAAATACAAGTTATCAAACTCAATGCCATTAGGGTTTGGCATCGATACATCTACCGCCAATGGCATACCAATTCCACCATTTCTGGGTTCTTCCTCCACCACATCCACAATACACAGCGGATACCGATCCGCCAACCACCGGTAGAAAGCAGGAACGCCCATCGCCTCAGAATCGAATATGCCTGAACTTCAGCCCCGGCAGCGATTACTACTGGTGATTAATTTCTAAAGAAGTTGAAATCAGAGATTCGAAGCGTGTGTGTTGTATTTCTTCTTTAAAGGAAGCACAAATGGTGTGAAGTGATTCTCTCTCTAGAATTATACGAGGATAGATTACAAGTTTGTAGAAATCCCTAGAATTTACTTGTAATTTATCAGACTCAAACTATATACTTGAACAATTTTCACACCTTTTACCCCAAATCAAGCTTTGACTTCGTGTCCACCCTCAACATTGACTAGCATCCAGCCTTGAAGATTTCCCCCCTTTTCTAAGTGCCCTAATTTCAGCCGCTCCCTTCCGTTCTCCCTGAATCCTGACAGCAATGGCTAACCACCATATCTATACTATTGCGCGAGTTCTTGCTCCTTTATTTATTTTTTTAAAATTAAAACTAAAATATCCGACTTTATTCGGAAACCGTTGTTTGAGTTGGAAGATTGGAGAAAATCCATGGGGATGTTTATGCCCATTTCGAGACTTTTTTTTTTTTCTTTCTTTTTTTATTTCGCATTTCATGAGAAAAAAATAAACATATATATTTTGTTTCACAATAAATATTGTTTTAATCAATTTTTTACTTTTTTATCTAAAAAATGTCATTGTAAGATTTTTTTTTTTTTAACATTATTGTAAGATTAAAAAATTATGTATATGTATTCTATCAAAACTATCATCATTACTACACTCTAATTAAATGAGCTGTATGTGGTTATTCGAAATGCATCTATAGTAATTGTATTTAAATAAAAGTATTTCATTTTACTGACTTCCTTAATTTATATGTAAATTTTTAGAATAATGTTTAAGAAAAATATAAAATTGTGTTTTTTTTAATATGCGAAAGCATAAATATGTTTTTGTAGGGAGGAATGGGAAAATAAATCATCCAAGTGATGCAAGATATAAGGTTATATTAAATTATATTTATCAACAACTCAACATTTTAATAAAATATTAATTTTTTTTTATTCAAATTGATACAAAACCTACAAGTTGACCTAATTTCCACTCTTTTATATTTTATTAGTGTCACCAACACAAACGTTAAAATACTTTTCTTTATTATTTAGTAATTTGTTAGCCAAACATTCTAATAAAATATTATTTTCTCTTTTATTCACATTGATACACAACCTACAATTGGACCTAACTTCCACTCTTTTATATTTTACAGTGTCACCAACACAAACTTTAAAATAATTTTCTTTGTTATTTATTAATATTTTAGCCAACCTAAGTCATGACTTTTTTTTATATTTTTTTATTTTAAATTTGCTTCGGTGACACCGCCGTTGATGCCATCAATGAAACGAGTCAATAGGTCTCACTCACATATGATGTTCGGACAATGTGGACCTGGGGTCATGTGGTTGTTGGCCCTGGCCATTTGATTTGGTTCAACTTATAAGTTATAATCTTTTAATATATATTAAATCATAAATTAAATTTTGACATGTTTACCTACGATTAAATCTTTTTTTCATCTAAATTTAATTTAATCATAATCATAATCATATATTTGTCTCCAATTTATCTATCTATTAATTTTAAGAATTATACCTATTTAACTCCAAATTAAATGAAAACTATTCTTTCCTAAACACCATCTCTCATTTGTCACATTTTAGTAATGATAATAATTGGAAATTAAAATTTATACATTTCATGAAATTTATGTATCAACTCCATACATAAGTATTTATTTTTCTTAAAAATATATTGTCTTTACCTATTAATTTTTATTACTGAAATTAATTATGAGAAATTTACTTTTTTTTTTTATTCTACATACATGTTAGTTTATTTATATCCATTTTGTAAATTAATTCTTTTGGTAAATTTAATGACATAACACACGATTACAAACCTTATTAATATATCAAATCATAATATTTTTAAATATTAAATAAAATTACACTATTTTTACTATTTATTATTATTATTATTTATTTAATTATTATACAAAATTTATTTTATTTTTTCTAAAATTCGTAAATTAGTCTATACCAATAAAATTATATTCGTGTAATCGTTAAACAGAGTTCTCATGGATAATTGTATAAGCATCTTAAATTTAAGGAATGACATTTGTATAGCCCTAATAATTGATATATAGGTGGAATAATAATAATAATAATAATAATAATAATAATAATAATAATTTCATCATCATCGTGTATTTCCGCTAATAAATAAAAGCAATAATAATGGTGTTTCTAGTGATGCTATTCGTCACATAAGACTAAATACAATACAACACGAGTCGGATCCCCTTCATTTAAAACTCTCTTAATTTCCTTTAATCTACACCATCCATTTTAATCTATGGCCCAAAAATTGACACATCGTTTATCTAGTAATTATTTTTTTCACATTTCCCGTGTTTTTGTAATTTTTTCCTTTTTTTTTTATAACCGCTTCTAATTTGAAAATCAATATAACGTGTTTTGGGATGTGATACACGCTTGGTACATGAATATATAGTACAGAGGATCTGATTTGCCCCAGCACCTCATACTGGTTTTTTTGCCCAGCAGGGGATCCAACTTTTTATGTTTTGAATGGGAAATGTGAAAAAAATAATTAATAGATAAATGATGTGTTAATTTTTGGGCCATAAATTAAAATGGATAGTGTAAATTAGAGGAAATTGAGGGAGTTTTAAATGAAGGGATCCGATTTCATACAACTCAGGGTCTCAGATCAACTTCACTCTTTTCTTTTTTTCATTTATATTTTCATACGATTTTTTTTTTTTTTTTTTTTTTTCGGATCTCTTCTCCTTGCCAATCTTTTTATACTTTTACTGGGTTTTCCTATTATTCCTAGATTCAGTCTGTAACTTGTTAGATCATCTGTTGTTTCTGTTTGTCTCGGGCTGTGTTTCAAGTTTCAACTGAGATTCTTTCTGACAGATATACTCCTTTTTAAGGATTTCATCAACCCAAATTCACTCTTAATTT
Organism: Scutellaria minor; assembly: GCA_954870855.1. Taxonomy (NCBI): domain Eukaryota; kingdom Viridiplantae; phylum Streptophyta; class Magnoliopsida; order Lamiales; family Lamiaceae; genus Scutellaria; species Scutellaria minor. The sequence goes on from OX940725.1 coordinate 2,706,176, forward strand.
CTGGGCTTGTAAAAAAGTGGTTTTTAAGTGGGTTTATTTATTGTAGAAAATTATGGAAAAAAGAATTTCGCGATGAAATCTTGATTTCTTTTCTGGGTTTGTCTGCATTTGCTTTTATTGAACGTTAAAGATTTCGAATTCGTTATTGGAGGTTGAGAGGAACTCTTGGAGCGTATTTCACTTCCTCTTCTTGTAAGTTCTATCTTTCTCTTGTTATATTTAAGTACTTTGTTCATTCATGGTATGTTGCGAAATCTATCTCATTGACCTGTATGATAAAAACTGTTTTAGCTTTTCTTTAATGGAACAACTGAAGAAAATCATGTATGATGATGATGTAACGTACCATTCTTTTTCTTCAAAATTGTACTTTTGTCATATTTATTCCATTCTTATATGATTTGATGCTTTCGCAGGATATCTATATTTTTTATTTGAGAGGCAATGGATCTTGAGGTGAAGATGCTCGATGAAATGTCTCACTGAGCAGTTACAAACTTACAACTAACTACCTTCATCCGATATTCCGTTGATGAGTTTGACATGGCATGGATATTATTAATTTTATCAGTTCTTGTGCTCTGGTTTGCTTCTATTTGGAAAGTTTTTCATGGATCTTCCTCCACCTCTAAAACAGAGTTCTTAAATGATGGTAATTCTTGGATTGTGTCCATGAACATACTTATGATGTGATTCATCAGAACTATGCTTCTTGATGATTGTGCTTTTTTTTTTCTTCGTCTCAGGAAAAAGCATTTAGTGTCCCCCAATTAACTATCTATAAATGTGTTTGCGTGGGTGATTCTATTTTTATGACTTTTAATTTTTCTTGTTGATTTCTTTAATGGCAGGCGGGAGTTCTAGAAGGAGAAATATCTTGCTGGTTATTGCACATCCTGATGATGAGTCTATGTAAGATTGGATTTTCAGTATTGTAATTTGAATTGAAGCATGTTACAAGCCTATGAGTAATCCACTAACCACATTGGGCATAGTTACCTTTTCCTGTATGTTCATTTCCGTTTCCTAGTAGTTATGGTCCTCTGACTATTTTTTTTTTTTTTTACCAAAAATCAATCATTTGCCTTGCCAGAAACCACATCTTATCTTTGATTGATGGCTGAGTTACAATATGCACTACAAGAATGTTACAATGGTGCATTTGGTTTATACTGGGAGCATATTTTGGAAGGTGAATGATTTTGAAATCTAATTAACTCTTACAAGTAGGTGCATGAAAATTCTGTGTCAGTTTCTAGTGCTTAAAGGTATATGTTTTACTCTATTAGCATAAGGCTAGGCCAGCATGTGGCTATGAGCTAATGTGAGCTTCTCTAGAGTGCCCCCCCTCATATTAGATTGCCTGATTGGCATGACTTTACAATTCAGAAACTTAAGTTTTTTATTTTCCTAATTGATTTAAACTAGTACTAATGTGGCTTTTTCCCCATCTCTTGTATCTTATTATTATTATTATTATTATTATTATTATTTTTTCGAGTAAACTCTCAAAATGAGATTACACTTCTTCTATAATCCCAATATTAGTTCAGGACCAGTTTTGAAATGAGATTACACTTCTGTTATAAACCCAATATTTCAAAAAATGTGTGCTCGTAGGTCTTGAAAGGACAGTTCTAAATGGAAGTGATCAGAATGACATGTATGATGTCATAGCCTTATATTAGAGTTGTTAATTGGATGATTGACACCTTCAAAATATCATTTATGTCCTCAAGAAAATATCTTCTCTAAGTTTTATCTTTGCTTTATCCAATTATTACCGATATCAAGGTTGAGTCATGTTTACAAATATTCTGCAGGTTCTTTGCTCCAGTGATTAATTACCTGATTTCAAGGAGTCATAATCTACACATAATGTGCATATCTACTGGTAATCCTGCCACATAATATTTATTCTCCTTCAAAAGTAACTTTATATAATTTTTCGTATAAGACATTATAACCCAATCAACATTTTACCCCACCTAAATCTTTATGAAGGGATCAGTAAGTTATGTTTATTTTCAGTTACGGCTATGAAAAGAAGACGGTTATGTGAAATTAACAAGATCTGGAATGAACCATGTAGTTAAAAACAAGTGTTTCCATAAGTTTTTGTTGGCTAGTAATCATGAAACATATTCGCTTCACCTATTTTAACTGTTGAAAACTAAAAAAGATTGTTTCAAGGCAAAAGGGATGAAAGAAAGTCATCTGGAATTCTGCTAAAGACTACCAGATATTTCACTCATTTCAAGGATAATAGTGATGTCACAGATATTGAAGCATAAATATCCTCTTACTGTGGTTCTTTTTTAAGAAGAGGACATAAGATCTCCTTTATTGGCTCACAGAATGCTTGATATTCTTATACATGTTAAATGAAGTTCATTTTTCCAGAAAGGCAGTCCGGCTGTATGTAACATTATTTATGACACTCAGTGGCGGATTCGCGGGGGGGGGGGGGGGGCAAGAGGGTGCTGTTGTCCCCCCAAGAATTTTGAGATTTTTTTTAGTAGTGCATTTAAAAAAAATTGCAAACAATTGCCCCCCTGAAATTCAAATGATATATTATATATTTACCTTTTTTACCTTATTTCTTACCTTGTTGTATTTCCCACATCAATATATATGCATATTGTGTTATAGAATAGTCAAAAATATATTTTTTAAATTAGATATATAATCATAGAAAATATATATAGGTAAAATTTCAATATATTTAGACTTTTCATATGTGTTCCTTCCTCCGGCCCCCCCAAACAATAAATCTTGGATCCGCCACTGATGACACTTGTTGTTATTGTAGGCAATGGAGATGGCATGGGAAGTATTAGAAAAGAAGAGCTGTACCTGGCTTCTGCTGTTCTCAAGGTGCTTGTATTTTAATTTTAGCATTATCTGGATCTATGCAAAGCACCATTAATCTTCTCACTTGGAGTCGTTCTGTAGGGATATATTTCTTCCATTACACTAATTTTATGGTGAATATTTGCAGATTCCGACTCAGCAAGTAAAGATTGTGGACCATCCAGATTTGCAGGTTTCTTTCTGATTGACTTCTAAGTTAATCTATATTATTTAAATTGCATAGATATCGAGGTTCTGATATAATGTGATGTTGTGATTAGGATGGTTTTGGCAAAGTGTGGGACAGGAATTTATTGGCAAGCATTATTGAAGAGGAAATTTGTGCTCATTCTATTGACTTGGTAAGAATTGTTCTAGTTGTCAATTATCTCTTTAACTTCTTCATTCAATGGGTATTTGTGTTGACATTTTTGGTTCTTCATGCTTCTACAGCCACCAATTGGTTGCATTTGGGCTATTCTATGAATATTTTCTCACTCATAATTTATTGATGGGGCATTCATTACAGCTCTTATATTTTCTTTTCCAGATAATTACATTTGATGATTATGGCATCTCTGGACATTGTAACCACTGCGATGTGCATCAAGGAGTAAGGTAAGAACGAGATGAATCATAAATCTTGCTTCATAGGTAAACATGTCATTTGGAAAGAAGTGTGAATATTGCAAAGGGTACGTATCTTTGGATGGAGAATAATACTCTGGTAATGTTGAGCAACTTGTTAGACTGTGGATTGCTTCTTAGTGAGACAAATGCGTCCTTAGCTCCTCTTTATCTTAAAAGGATAGAAATGGTCGATCTGTAGTTTTAGAGGTTGTTTTACTGAAAATATAAGCTCTTCAAAATATCTTATAAAATGTAAGAGCTTATAAATTTTTTAAAATAAGCTTAGCCAAGCACCGTCTCAGTCTTATCCAATCATTATACATGAAGCAAAAACCTTGAAACTGATCCGGTTCTTTTCTTTGTATGGATCTCAGAAAACTATTGCATGGTTCTTCTGGAAGACATCTTGAAGCATGGGAGCTTGTAAGTTCCCATTTGTCACTTCTCATCTTTATTCTGACTTTTACAGTTAACTTCAACCTCTGTAATTTTACTGTATATATGATTTAAAGCCCTAGACTTGCCTTTGATGTTTTCTCAAAGTCCTGAGGGCAGATATAGCTTGACATTTTCACTACCGCCAGGTTTTGAGAGTGTATGATTTGTGTAATAAATTTTCATTATCTTCAGGTGAGCCCTAACATAGTGCGCAAGTACATTGGACCAATCGATATTTGGTTATCCATCTTGTTTTCCAGATGTCAAGAAAAGGGACAATCATATTGCTTACTCAACTCAGATCTCCATAAAAGCTATGCTGCTATGGCTCAGCATTCTAGCCAATGGGTTTGGTTCGTATGCTTAGTTCTTCTGTTATTTACTCATTTCGACACCATTTATTGCCTTCCATTGAACACGTAACAGCAATATATATTTCAGTTGCTCGTTTAAATACATTATCACAACTTCTTGCTAACGTTTTTCTTCCTATTGCAGGTTTCGGAAACTTTTTGTGGCATTTTCAAGCTGCACCTATGTTAGCACTCTTAAGAAAATGGAGTAAGTAGGTATTTTTGAACTATTCCAATTCCAATTAACTGAGAAAATCGACTCAAGTTGTGGTTAAACAGAGTTACAGACAATACAGTATTTTCAGAGTTGATTTGATCATAAGTATATGTGCATGATGATAGCTGATGAATTGGAAGAAATCATATGATGAAGATTGTAGCATTTGTGTATTTTACAGATCGTTGGGAATGTTTGAAATACCTATCCATTTGCTCCCATTTTGTGAAAATACCTCAACATTGTAAACATTTTGATATTTATTCTTTTAACACAATCTTGTTTAATGTAGAGCATCAAGCATATGCAAGAGAACCATCCATCCTTTATTCTCTCTTAAAATCATTATTTCAAACGATTATAGTTTCCAAATCATCTCTGAATCTCTATGGCTATGTTTGCTCTGAACTTATTTATGGTGGGTTTGGATTTAGGATTTGTGAGAATTTTGATAGTTTGGATTTGAAAATCTTGTGTTTGTTTTGAATCATATTGAGAATGGTAGAAAATGTAGAGATATAAGATCTTATAGATCACAATTTAAATATGGATTTGGATTAGGTCCATCCAAAATCTGATTGTGTCACCTACAGAACAAACATGTTCCACTACCAATGCATTAAAGAATGGTAAACCAAAGTATAATTATAGAGATAATTTGAAATTTTATAATCTGAGAGGTCTTTTTATTGTTTTTTTATCCAAAAAATTCACTACAAAAAAACATTTTTCAATGTTAAAAAAATCCCATGACTACAATGGTTATCCCTGCATTTTGCTTAAAAAAAATTAAAATAATATCAATGGATGAAATTGTATGTCACATCAACAATTTGACACTATAACGTGAAAGCAAGTTATACTTCAAAAATACTTTTAAGGGCACCCACATTGATTCATTTTGAGTGTTTTTAGCACACCATTTTAGTGTGGGGCCAACATGTCACTAAATTTTATCAATTTTAAAACACATCTCTACATCAATTTATCACAAATTTACACATTTTTTAACACAAATGCAATCATTACATGTGAGTCCCATTATCAACTACATTTTATTCTATTATTTTTATCCACTAAAATACACACTCTTTCCAATCATTAGCAAATAATTACAAAGGGGACAAGAATGTTATTCAAACATCTTAACACACCCATACTTACACAAAAACACACACTTAAAAACATCACCACATTAATTAACACCACACATGTTTTTATTAATAACATCTCAAAATGAATTGGTTTGTGTGCCCTATTAACACACACACTAATTATATAAAAACACACACTTAAAAACATACTACATTAATTAACACACACACTAATTATATAAAAACACACACTTAAAAACATCAATGTGGATGCCCTAACATGAATGATGATGGTGCTTGTCACATCAATAATTTGACTCCATAAAAAACTCAATGTTGAGTTAAACTTCAAACTCTCGATATTATGTGCATGCATATGCATAATTTTTTAAAAGCATTTCTCATTAATACCATAAACCAACCAACCTTATTCCTTAATTCCTCATGGCTACATCAAAATTCATGTGAAGTAGCTTCAGTTAGTTGTTTTTGTTAAGACAAGTTTCAATGGAGAAGAAAAGCAAATGCTTCAACATCTAGGTTCTAGAATTCCTTCGATGTTCTGTAACAGAAGGCAATATGAAGGCTTACACTTTTCTAGCATATATGTACATCTACTATGCAGGAAATAAATAATCATGAATCATATTGAGGGTAAAAAATGATTGAATTATAGGCAAAAGAAATGCTCATCATATAAGGAATATTGAACATTTATTCAAATTATTCTATAAGCTTTCTTGAAGATATCAAGATAATTTTTCACGTTGTATGGCCTAATTGCACTTCAATCAGTCAGTCTTATACTTCCTCACCAACACTTGTGTTTATGTTTAGTGAGATTGTAAGAATGTAAAGCAACAACACACACATTTCAAAACAAAAAACAACGTAAAGCAACACCCATCGAGTAAATTCATGGAACTCATACATGAGAAATCTCAAGAGAAAGGCACAACTGGCAATTGGGAAGCGTTTAGATCAAGTTTAGATTAAGCATGCTACTGTCAATTATTAATCTTGTTACAAATTTTCCCGAAGTTATGGAGACCGTTAGAATTACAGAGTTCTTCCGGGACCTTTCACAACTAGAAGATGAGTTAAAATTAAGTGACAAGATCTTAGCAACAAACGAAGCACTAACCTTCATGATGCTGTCAAGTTGACTCCTAATGCAGAGAATGCATGTCCAGAATTGAATCATATCTTCCTGGACCAGTCGCCGCTTTTGCCTCCACTTTTGTGTTCAAGCTTTACATCTGTAATGATAATATCTTTCGAAGCAGCTTTACACATATCATACACTGTAAGACCAGCAATGGTGACTGCTGTCAAGGCCTCCATCTCCACCCCAGTTTTCCCAGTAGAGGCAGCTTGGCCTTGTATCTCAACGCTAAAATCATGAGGATTCAATGTTAGATGCACATGAACATGCGACAAGTTGATGTTGTGGCATAGTGGGATGAGATTGCTTGTTTGCTTCGCCCCACAAACTCCAGCAATCTTGGCTACAGCAAGAACATCTCCTTTTTCCATCTGGTTAACCGAAACCAAATCAAACACCTTTTGGCCTAAAATAACTTTGCAACTTGCAACAGCCACTCTCTTGGTAGTCTCTTTGGATGAAACATCGACCATTTGGGCTTCACCCTTACTACCAACATGCGTTAAGCCAGATAAAAATTCTTTCGGTTTTACATCATTGGTTACATGATGTGACTCCTGAGCCATAGTTTGGCCATCTAAAGAACCAGCAAGACTGGATGGAGGAGGTGCACCAAAAACAGATTCCATTTCCTTTGACCAAAATTAACAATTAACAATTTTAGAGCTTAGAAAAGGAGTTGTAAATGCATTTCATTAAGAATGTTGGAAAACATAGGAACCTCAAAAATGTACAGCACCATAAACTCTACCTACTACTTCAGTTTCAAAAGTTGATTATATGGAATTCAATCTTGATTCTACTTTGAACCCTTTACCTAATATTTATTTTCAAAACATTATTCCATCCTCCTGTTCTCTTATGATCTTATTCTCCTTCTACTGCTTGTAACCAAGTTTAAAGATAAAGTAATTCAATGAAACAGTAGCATACAAATTCAGAAGACAAACATAACAACCAATGCAACACGATTACTTAAAATCAGTATGAGAAGTAGAGCGTCTAGTTTTGAATCTCATAGAGTAGCAAAAGCCACCTGATTGAGCTCAGAGATAGATTTAGCAATATCATGGCTGCTATCACTGCTAAAGAACCTACTTCCAGTCAGAGGCTTGAGTTTCGATGCAGCGCGACGAAGAAACATCACTTGCTGAGCATGCATGTCCTGTGGAGAACTGAAAATCGGGTGGTAGAACTTTTGGTTAGTAATCCTTTTGGTTTTGTCATTGAGGCATTTTCACAAACACTTGGAGAAACTTCAAATAATCTGCAGAAATGTTCAAAATGATAGTAACCATTTACAATTTACAGGAAAATCGAAAAGAAAAACAGCAGTGATGAAATCAGAATACCGAAAATGATGAAGAGGACGCACCGCCGATCTCCGGTGACTGACTTCGACGATGAATTTTGTGGACCAATAATCTATAATAATAACAATTACAATATAAAGCTAATATATTTATATTTTTTCATGAAATATTTTTTTAAAAAAAATTATAACGTCAAGAAAAGGAAAAAAAATGAAAATAAAATAAGATGTGCATATGTAGTTTATTTTACAATGTTACTGGTGTTCTTATAGTTAGATGTAAGTACTAGTGGTGTTATTATATCGATAGAAATTTGATATGACAAACTATTTTTCATTTATTAATTATCTTGTATTAAATAACATATTCGACTATCGTAAAAGTAATTATGGCATTTTTTATGTTTTACGGAAAGTTAGCTAATATAAGAGTTGAAGATAATAATTATAAAAATGATTTTTTTTTAATCTATAAAAATGAATTATTAAAAAGAGGAAATCATATAAACATAGATATTGTAAGTGAAATTTGTTGTTTTCGAGGAATAATTACAAAGATATAGATACAGATTATGCTAACAAATAATTACAAATTGTAATCTACTCTGATTTTTTGGCATTATACATTATACTTCAAAAAAAAGATCATTCAATATATATATATATATATATATATATATATATATATATATATATATATTAAGAGAATTGATCAGGCACGCACCTGAAGAATGCGCACTATGCGCACTTCTTTAAGATTTCTTTTTTTTTAATTTTTAATATCTCTTGTCTTTTTTTTTTTAATTTTTAATATCTCATATTATTTCTTTTCTCACGCTACCACTTCACATACGAAATTCTGATCTCATACATAGACCTAACTCATCTTCAACATATACAATTTGCATCCCACAATCAACATAGATGTTCTTCCCAATTCTCATAATCAATGTACTTTTTAATATTTTATATTATTATACACATAATTTTCTAAATTATAATCAATGTAATTTTTAATATTTTATATTATTATATACATAATTTTTTCTCACCCTACCACTTCACATACGAAATTTCAATATCTTCACATACTTTCTTATATAAATCATCAAAGGAAAAAATAATTTAAAAAACAAGAGTTTGTTGTGGTTGTAGCATTAATGGACATGATAGGAGAAATTGTACCACATTCTTGGAATGTTATAATATTTTCTTATCTTTTCTGAAAGTTTTAACATTTAAAAAATTATGGTACTGATTTGTTTTAAAAAAAATTCATATGTGTAGATCCATTATATTTGAAGACACAAAATACAAGTAATTAAAGAGACTTGGGGATTTTGAGGATTGATTGAAGACTTCTTGAAAATTGATGATTGAATTGGAGGATATGATTTGTTGGTTTTGAGGATTTGTTGAGTTTGAGAATATAATTTGTCGATTTTAAGGATTTTTTGAGAATTTATTCTCTTTGTTACTTAATTCATATTTCTTAAAGAAATCCTCAAAATGAATAATATGATTGATCTTGAGGATTGATTGAGCATTTATCATATTTGTTAATCAATTCATATTTTATAATTTTTAACAAATGATTTTTGATGATAATCAAATTTTTATGATGTAGCATCTGTGAGATGAGAATTGGGAAAAAGATATATATTGATATGTGATATGCAAATTGTATATGTTGATAATGGGATAGGTCCATGTGTGTGATGAAAATTTCGTATGTGGAGTGGTAGCGTCAGAAAAAAAAAATATGAAATATTAAAAATTAAAAAAAAAAAAAATCTTAAAGAAGAGGTCCATTTGTGAGATGAAAATTTCGTATGTGGAGTGGTAGCCTCAGAAAAGAAATAATATGAGATATTAAAAATTAAAAAAAAAAAAATCTTAAAAAAGTGCGCACGGTGCGCATTCTTCAGGTGCGTGTCTGATCAATTCTCTATATATTAAAATTTTATTTTCTAGAATGTTATATAAATAATAATCTAATTAAATCAAAACACGTGTTATTTTCTTTAATTATAATTTTTATGTATGTGTAATTTACAATCAATTTTCAATTATTTTGAAAGATTGATTTGACCTGAGCCGAGTCATTAGGAAGAGGGTCACGACTAATAGCATTTACATTCATAACTTAAAAATTGGTTAAAATCAACTTAACTCAAGAAGAATGAACGTTATGCTTAGTTAATTTGCCCATAATTCCACCGTCTTTTTTTTGTCATATTTAGTCAATCTGCAAGTTATAGCAGATTAACCAAAAAAATAGTCAATCAACATTGAGTTCATTATCGATTCATTAAATAAATAGCTTGGTCTTATATATGTGTAGAGAATATTTTAATTTAATGTAATATAAATAAAGAAAGTAAGTAGATTGTGGCTTAATTATAGTTATAATCAGAAATGATGAATGTAGTAGTTAAGAAGAATAAATTATAATTAGTGGAAAGAAGATGTGAAGGAGAGAAAAGTGGAAGAATGAATTAATGGGTGTGAATAAGATGGATTTGACTATCACGTTGTCCTACTCTATTTATCTTGCAATATTATTTCTCTTAACATATATAATATGTAATATATATGACATACTATATGTACATATCTTTATATATATTATTCTTAATAAAATAATTATATTATTAATTTTTAAAATAAAAAACATTAACACTAACAAATAAAAGTTAAAAAGTTAAGTATATATATACAAAATTCCTAAATCTTAAAAATAACTTAAATTTACGAAAACTCAACAAAATATATAATACTAAATATCTTTAAATCTTCATTTATATAAAAGAACAACCATTGACACATGCCATCATCTTCTTAAAAGTTTTATTGCTAAAAAAATATTATTAATAATTATATTAACTAATTAAGGTAGGTGGGTAATATTTTTATTTAAATTTAAATAACTATACTTAATGCTCAAAACATTCTCAATCCAATTAACACGGATTTTTTATATTATTATAACAAAAACAATATTAATCATAACCAAAATAAATTATTTATAATAATAATTGTTATTATTAATAAAAATAATCTTAAATTATTATTATTATTATTAATAATACTATAAGTAATTAACTATACACAATTTAAAGTATACATGTTATATATATATGTATATATGTGTGTGTCGCATGTGACTTAAACATAAACTTCCTCAAAATTCCTTATTATACTTTAACTTTATTTTGATTAAAAAAATTGGTGAAAAAATAACTCAAATAAAAGTGTGTTGATTTAAAATATTAGTGAAATTTCGAAATTTATTAATTAATGAAACTGAAATATTTTTGCATTAAATAATTTTTTTGATTTGAGTTATTAATAATATAATTGAAATGAAATTTGAGGATCTATGGTGATGAATAATAAAAAAAAACATATAAAATATATAGAAAATATTTAAATTTTTAAATAAAAAAAGTTAGAATATATTGAATAGTATGATAGATATATTAACATATACAGTAAATAGAAAATATTTATATTCTCTTATGAATGCAACATATATAATCAAATTATATATTATATTATAGTTAATATTAATTTTAACTTATTTTTTAAAAAACCCGTGTATTACACAGTTCTATACTAGTATTTTATATAGTATTATGTCCAACATATATGATTATTGATTATACATTTTCAGAAATAACATTTATTGGGTTCAAAAAAAAGAAAAGAAATAACATCTACTAAATAATATAGTGCAATATGAAGTTATTTAATGTTAGAATAGACCCAAAAAAAATTTGGAGATTTTCTTAGAACAAAAACTAATTCGAGTTTAAATACCTCAAAAGGTATTGTAAATTCGGGGTATGAATGAATACAATTCCAACATATAAACATGCTACAAGCATGCCATGATGCATATTCTTATAGTGAAATATTGAAATTTCAAAATGTTGATGATTTTTCTAAAACGAAGTTTAGTCTAAATTGTTTGAACATAACTAACAAATCCAAGCATCTCATTTCAACTATCAACTATCAATTATAGGGGTCCTTCTATAGTACACCATTGTATTAATATACCGGTGTTTTCAGCCATCAGATTTTGAATGATTGCATCATGACCTTTCATTTACTTTTTATCTTTTTTACCTGTCTTGAGAAATTACTGCAGTAAAAATTAAGAATTTCCCCCAACAACCAAAAGAGTCTGGGCAATGTAGTCTAAATCTACCTTCTTCATTAATTGTATATAACATTAATCTGCAACCATAAAACCGCAATCGAATATATTTGTATTATGCATCTCGTTATTACGAATCATTTGAGACCCATACTCGATATGTTTGGGTATTTGTTATGAATCGTCGTTATTAAAATTTCAGATAACCTGCTCCTGAACTGTAATGATGCATCCACAATCCATGATTGTATCTCTAACAAGTTTGGTTGTCTGATCATTTGAAATACCCAAGGACTAAAATATCCGTATCGACGAATATATCGGTACCTTAATTTTACAGATATATCGATATCGGTGGATATATCGGTTTTTGCGCAAAAATTTAAAAAAATTTGAAAAAAAATTGAAAAATATATCTAGTACTTTATATAATATTATAAATAACATTAATACATATATTGAACTTAAAACTATAAATAAAATGATAAATTTACAATAAATATAAAGATACATTAATATTATATACATCATAATCCATTTATTAAATTTCAAAAAAATTAACTAAACTTAATTAAATTATGAGAGAAACCTAAATACTAGCGTACTAATTTATTGTAAATAATTTAATTAAACTTAATTAAATTATGAGAGGAACCTAAATACTAGTGTACTAATTTATTGTAAATAATTTAATTAAATTTATATAAAGTAATTGTTTACTCCACTCATAGATAAAAATATAGATATATAAAAATTAAAGAGAGGGATAAATAACTCAATTTATAATTTATAACTAACATTAATACATATATTGAACTTAAATTTCAAATAAAAAAAATATGTTTAGGCCAAATTTGAAGGAGAATTGAAAAATTTGTATAACTAACAAACCTTGGATCCAAATATATGAACTCATAGAAGTCATCTATCATTTATTTATAATTTACAACAAATAAGATAAAATACATAATAAAATACATATGTATGCCCTATAACTTCATTACACTTGCCAATTTTGGGTTCTTCATATCCTCGTCCAATATAGTATTTAAAAAAAAAAAAAAAAAAAATTCAAAAATTCCACCGAAAATTATAAATTACCGATATATCCACGATATTTCCGGATATATCCACGATATTTTGACAAAAATGAACACAACCTTAACGATAACAATATTTTACCGATATATCCCCGATATATCCGCGATATTTTGACGAAAATTTACGTATGGTGTTTTTAAAATTGATGACTCATTTTTAGCGAAATATCGCGATATTTTAGTCCTTGGAAATACTACAAAGTAATCAACCCGTTTGATTCGAACTAACGAGTTTGGTCTTCTCTCTTATTTCCATTATTTAATTTTCAAACTCATTTCATTTTATCCCTTTTTTTTTTTCTTATTTAACATTAATACTAATTTTCAATTTTTTTTCTCTCTCTTAGTTTCCATTATTTATTTTTCAAACTCATCTCATTTTATGTCTTTTTTTTTTCCTATTTAACATTAATACTAATTTTCAATTTCTTTTCTTCTCTCTTAGTTTCCATATTTTATTTTTCAAACTCATCTCATTTTATCCCCTTTTTTTCTATTTAACATTAAAACTAATTTTCAATTTCTTTTCTTCTCTCTTAGTTTCCATTATTATCAATATTATTTGAAAAAATATTTTAGGAGTACTTAAAAAATATTTTAAGAGTTGTGACAAGAATATTTATGAATCATTCAAATTCATCCAAACATTCTTATCAAAATATAGAAACATAATTCACATCACTTCTTGTCACCTCAATTTCTTTTTTTCTCTCTTAGTTTGCATTATTTATTTTTCAAACACATCTCATTTTATCCACTTATTTTTTTTCCTATTTAACATTAATACTAATTTTCAATTTCTTTTCTTCTCTCTTAATTTTTATATTTTATTTTTCAAACTCATCTCATTTTATCTTTTTTTTTTTCTATTTAACATTAAAACTAAATTTCAATTTCTTTTCTTCTCTCTTAGTTTTCATAATTATTAATATTATTTGGAAAAATATTTTAAGAGTACTTGGAAAAATATTTTAAGAATTGTGACAAGAATATTTATAAATTATTCAAATTAATCCAAACATTCTTATCAAAATATAGAAACATAATTCACATCACTCGTTGTCTTGTCACCTGAAGATAATTTGAATGGTTTATAAGATGATTGAGATTACTCCATAAAGATGGTTAAGATTACTCCATAAGATCTAGAAGTATATGAAATTTTTAGACAATTTTAAACTTATGTACAATTAAAAAAAAATCTTAAAATATTTTTTTGCATTATTGATACTTATGTAAAATTAAATAAAATTTAAAATATTTTTCCAAGTACTATTGATATTAATGGAAATTATGATAATTTCTAAACATATATATAACTAAAATATTTTTCCAAGTACTCTTAAAATATTTTTCCAAATAGTATTGATAATAATGGAAACTAAGAAAGAAAGAAAAAAAATTGAAAATTTAAACTTATGTACAATTAAAAAAAATTCTTAAAATATTTTTGCAAGTACTATTGATACTTATGTACAATTAAAAAAAATCTTAAAATATTTTTTCAAGTACTATTGATATTAATGGAAACTACGACAATTTCTAAACATATATATAAATTAAAAAACTCTTAAAATATTTTTCCAAGTACTGTTAAAATATTTTTCCAAGTACTATGGATAATAATGGAACTACGAGAGAAAGAAAAAAAATTGAAAATTAGTATTAATGTTAAATAGAGGAAAAAAAGGGGATAAAATGAGATCAGTTTGAAAAAGATGTGTGGAGATAGAATTTTAGATGAATAAGAAAAAATGATTTATTTAAAAATGCAATAAAATAAAAAAGAATGTTACACAACAATTGAAACGTAAGAAAAGAAAGAAAAAATAAAATAAGGCGCGAATTGACACATAAATAAATAAATAAATAAATATATATATATATATTATCGGGGTAAAATAGATTATTAAATTTGTTAATACATATTTGATTTCATAATTAAGCTTAATATTTTTTCTTATGTGTTATACCGGAAGACATTTAATATTCCATCATCACAATCATTCCATTTTCAAAACTTTGTATTTCAAAATTTTAATTGTATTAATATTACAAATCAAGAAAACAACATATAATAGAAAATGAAATTGTTAACATCTAATATAACCTAATATGATTAAAAATTATTTTGAAAACCGAAATATAAGTTGCATTTGTGATCATAATTAATTACCATCAAACAAATTTGAAAATAATATGTATATTATATAGTTATGTCTATTAATTAATTATTTGTTGACATGCATTCAAAATTATTGGTGCTTCCATTTTGGTGTTGTGATGTTAATTTGGTAATGTATTGTTAGTAATTAATTATACATGAATTCAAAATCATTGCATCGGTTGCATACCATCACCGTTCACAATCGTTGTTGCATCGATTTAAAAATCATTGTTGCATCCTTCTGTGTTGCGTGATTGATATTTCATCAGATATTGGTTCAATCCTATTTTAGCGGGTTGCATATGATTTATGATTTACCACAATCGTTTGATTATAAAGATTAGCCATTTTCAGATTTGGATTTGATTTCAATGGATATTCGTATCTCAACAAGCTTAGATTTGGATGCAACAATATATCTCAACAAACGAAATGCATGTAATATTACGTATTAATAAATTCAAAATGAACCAAAATTTGTGATAATTCATTTACAATTATTTTGATTTATAAATACATCATAATTGATTTATAATGATTAAATGCAAGCAAAATCAAATGCAAGCAAAAAGGGCCTATTGCAACTTAGGATAAAATGAGTGTAGAGAGGCCCAACAGTCAAGTCCAGCCCAAAACAGAAAAGTTACCTTACAGAGAAGTTACTGCAGTAAAAAACACTGGTGTATTAATACAACGGTGTATATTAGAATTATCCCAATTATAGAGCTTTAAATCTTCAAAAGCCCATCAAAACCCATCTAAAAGAACGGATGGATCTTGATTATAAAAGCCCAGTCTTAGTCCATTTGAAGGATGGAATGGGTCTTGAGAAAGGCCTATGGGAGGAGTAAAAAAAGCAATAAGGATTGATAAAAAAAATTATATATGTGTGTAACTACTATTACTATCATGAGTAGCACTCAAATGTACCTGATGCATATATGCATTCGGGTCAGGTTTGGGTGTGGGTTAATTCGAATCAGTACATTTTTTTTTTCTTACTCTGACCTCTATGTTATGTTAGTTATATCTTTATATTATATTAGTCATACATTTATTTTATATTAATCATACCTTTATGTTCAAATTTCATACCTTTATTTAATACTTTTAATTCTAAAAAAACCCTAATTTCATCACAATTTGTACATGTTTACCTTTATGTGATAATACACATACATTTATGTGATATTACTTATATCTTTATATCATCATAGTCATACTTTTATGTAACATATAAAGGTACAACTAATATATTAAAAAGTATATCTGACATAACTAAAATGTATGACTGTTATAACTAAAATGAATGAAAGGTTAATATGTTTTTCTAAAAAAAATGCTAAGGTACAACTAATCTTACAAAAGGTATGACTAACATAACTAAAAAATATGACTAACATTACTAAAAGGTATAGTTAACATAATATAAAAATCTGTCACCTAGGAGCATGTTTGGGTGGATTTTGTCTGTAACCTGCAGGCTTGTGCGAGCGCGTCGTGTGCCTGGTCGACCCAATTGCACGAATCTAGGGTTCGTGTACCAGGTGCACAAAAGTTTTTGTCTACTATTATTTACACTTTTGTATTTTTGAAAATCAAAATCACTAAACAACTAAAATTATTCTAAATCATGTTTTTAATATAATATTTGAAATATTATTTTTTGAAATTAAATAAAATTTAAACATTTTTATTATTGTTTTCATTGGTTTTATGTGGCTATAAAATATATTATGAGATTGAGGGGTAATATTTCAAGAGTAGGTTTCATGTGAGCTTATCTCATATGTTAGATTCGCTAGATGTATCAAATCCAAAACTCATAATTCTCATATGAATCTGTGAAATTTGTTTGATTTATGCTAGTGGAGTTTCGTCTCACTAATTTATATCTATAAGACCATGTCGTATGATCTTTTGTGATATTTCAAATATTTCCCAACAAATTGTCTTGTGTTTGGATGTGAGAATTTGAGGAAGAATTCAAAACTCATTCTAATAAATTCATTGATGGTGTTCAAATATATGAATTTGAAATTAATGATTCGTATTTCAAACTAATTTTTAAGCAAAGTTGATAGATTTCAAATCCATTCAAACTTAAGTGGATGTAGAGTCAATACATGTCAAATCATGTATATTAAATCTCTTTATCCAAACACAACCTCAACAATTTTTATTTTCAAAAGTACATAAATGTAATATTTTTAGTTCTGTAAATTGCAAAAATATAAGATTCAAAGAATAAAAAGAAAAAGAAAATTATAGTGGTATAATTGTTAAAAAGAAAAAAAAAAAAAAGGAATCACATATCCACCTAATGGTAAACGTTAATTAATGAATTATTTGACATATTTCCAAAAAAGAAAAAAAAAACAAAAAAAGGGAAAAAGGGTTTTTACCAAACATTAGCTGTAGAGTAGCGTAGGTAGCGTGTGGTGAAGCGTTCAAACCCACTTTGGGTCAATTACACCTTCACTCACTCTTCCCGAACCCTCCATTCCCCCACCAAAACCTAACCCCCTCTCCCCACCCACCCACCCACCCACCCCCTTATCTACCCCATGGCCTCCGCCGATCAACCCACCAACGCCGGCACCGCCGCTCACATCTTCAACGTTGACGAGGACCTCCTCGACGACGACGACGGTGACGAGAGCTCCTATCACGATGACGACGATTCAGCCTGCTCCGCCCCTGTCGCCGTCGATCGCCCCCCTCCTCCGTCCACCTCCGCCGCCCAGGTCACCATCGCCGTCCCCGGCGTGCCCGATCCCCACCTCAGGCAGCAACAACAGCTGCCAATTCAGCCGGAAAATATCGTCGCTAAGAAGCCGGCGCCGCCCGACGAATCGCGCAAGCTTTTCCAGCGGCTGTGGACGGACGAGGACGAAATTGAGCTCTTACAGGGGTTCCTCGACTACACGACGCAGCGCTGTGGGCCCAACAGCTCTTCGCAGCACCACCACGACACGACGGCGTTTTATGACCAGATCAAGAGCAAATTCCAGCTTGATTTCAATAAGAACCAGCTCGTGGAGAAGCTCCGGCGGCTGAAGAAGAAGTACCGTAACGTTATCAACAAATTCGGCACCGGCAAGGAATATACCTTCAAAAGCCCTCACGATCAATCCACCTTCGAAATCTCGTCCAAAATTTGGGGGAACGTTCCCATCGCCATCAACGGCGGCTCCTCCGCCTTCCGCGCGGCTCCTGCTCCGATTGAGGAGGACGACGACGAAATTAACGTCTCTAATTACCCCAATTTTGCCGATTGTCAAAGCCCTAACCCCAATGGCATCGACATCAACAGCAAAACACCCCGCTCTAGGAAGAGGAGCCGAGCTGGAGCAGTGAAAGTGGAGGAGAAGCTTCAACACTCTGGCAATATTAATATCAATCATACTCCGCCGCCGATGGGGACTACTCCAATGGCTGCTCCGGCGATGGGCCTGGGGATAACAGGATCTTTGTCTACTGTGATTGAAGAGACGGTGAAGAGTTGCTTGTCACCTATATTCAAGGAGTTGTTGTCCAATTCAATGAGTTCCACTCCGAATCACAACGGTCCATGCTGCGGAAACGGGTTCGGGCTTGGACGAAGCCCAATTCCGTTTTGTTTTGGCACTGCAATGGGTGGAGATAGAGCGTCTAACGAGAGGTGGAGGAAGCAACAAATATTGGAGCTGGAGGTGTTCTCCAAGCGAATGGAACTGGTGCAGGATCAGATTAGAGAGCAGCTGCAGGAGCTTAGGTCCATCGGGAATTGATTGATTACTTTCTTGGTTAGTAAGTGTATTTCTTGTTTTAAATTATCTTTCAATAACTCCTTTGGTGCTATAGCCTATAGGTAGAGTATTGGATGGTTGTTGATAAGTGTGAAACTGCAGATCCTACTTAGATTATGATTGGTTAATAATGAGTTGAGATTGAACATGTTCTTGATTTGCTTGTTGCTTCATATGAATGCTGGTAGTTTTAACTTATCAATGGTAAACTTCTAGTTTTAAGGGATCAGTGATGGTTTCGTGTGAAGGGAAGTGGAAAGGTTGAAACTTTAGATTCATGTAATATGAATAAGTAGTATATTTCAATGGCCTGTGATTTATAACAGGGATAAGCAAATGTGTGTTTTTTTCTTCCATGGCTTATAACACCACTTCCACTATTAACTACACCGTCCTTTTCATTTCTCTTGTGTGTATTTGTGGGAAGAGAAAGAAAAGAGAGAAGTGGGTGAAAATGAAGAAGTAGAACCCACACGGTTCTACTTTGTTTGTATTTCTCTCTTCGAAATTGATGGAATGGAAATGTAGAGGGGCCTGATTCATTCTCAACTTCTTATATTCTTTTACATTTTGTGGATGATCATTATGGATTTTTCTTTTAATGTATATGGTTTGGATGCTACTCATCTTCACAATGACTGGTGAGGCTCAAAATTACTTGATATTGAGGCAGCTAAGATAAATTATTATCTGCTATGAATCAGTGTTACTTTGCTGCCTCCACATTTTCGTTGAAAATTGGAGGCAGTTGACCAATTCAAATGAGTTTCGACGTTATTCAAGCATGGAGATAATAGAGATAGTAGGCTGGTACATTTGACCCTACGCCGGGATATAGTGCACTCAGAAACCTTTCACCACAGATTTTCATGAAAGTGGTGAATATTTGCCTGGTGCAGTGCACCCGGTGTAGAATTGAAGGGACCTGGTAGGGTGCACCTTTATATCTGTATATCTGACTATCTGAGTCACATAGAAACCATATCCTGGACTTTATAGTCTTTGTGCTGGTGCTACTTTTTCTGAATAGAAAAATATTCTTGCAACCCTTTGTTATGTGTTTTTTTACTTAATATAATGGCTGAGATATGATTTATACAACTGAGGCCTATGATTTCAGTATTTTGTTGTTTCAACTCTTTGTTCAAATTGCTGAAAGTGTCTTCAATTTGTCTATCATATGAATTTGCAAGAAAATGGATGCTTCAATTATCCTTGCAGAGTTTATATCAGTTTCCCGTGTTTCAGTACTATTGGGTGATGTGCTTTGGTAGTATAATTGGATTTTGGATAGTTTTCTTTTTTTCTTTTCAAAAAGTGATGTCCTTTAAAAGATATTTTTAAAGATACATGTCATGCCCTATTATTTATTTGTTTATGAGTGAAAACACATGTCAAAATTTGTTGATTCCTCAATTTTCATTCTGGAGAATGAAAATATATTTTTCTGAAATGACATAAAAAAGAAAAGGCTATTTCCGCAAACTTTAGTTCTGACACCTTTTGTTTTCAAGAAAATGAGCATTTTCTGTTTTTATATGTATTTTAGGATTTTGTCAGTTCCCTTGAAATATCAATTATTGATATAAGGGCTATTATCTCATCAATTACTTATTATGATACGCAAATAATAAAAAACCCTATGGTTGAATTTAGGTACCTATGGCTATGGTTGAATTATTTCCATTGACTATAGCAAAGTAATAATGACAAGATATTTTGGATTGAATGATTTCTTGAAGTAGTTGAAATTTATAGGGCCAAATTTATTGGTCATGTTTTGATTGATATATTTAAAACCATCATTTTTATTTTTAATTAATTTTTGAACAATTTGAGTAGATCTAATATTGTATTTCAAATCAAACTTTGCCTAATTTCGGTGAAATTATATTTTCATTTTCAACTAAACATACCAGAATATTTTTATTCTCGGCTGACTTTTATCATACGTTCTCCAAAACAATATTTTCTCTATACGGCCTAAAATGAAACCAAATGTCCAAGTACTGGCTAAACAACTCTCAATCTTATATAAATAAATAAAAAAAAAAATTGGTTATTATTATTAAGAGAAATAGAAGTGTTCTTTTAAGCTCTAAAAAAAGGTGTATTCATTTTTGCGAGAAAGTTGTTAAATCATTGATTATTGATGCTTTAAAACCAAACAGCTAGGATCAGATTTGATGATTTGGTCAATTAAATGGAGACGTGATTGCAAGTTTTTTTTTTTTTCATTTTTTAAAACAGATGATAGGAGAAAAGAATAAGAATAATAATGCTCAGCCTAAAACTTAGTTTAATTACAAAATAAATATAAAAACCTACTCTCCTTCCAAACTTAGAAATATTACAAAATAAATATAAAAATCTATAAAGATGAAGGCCAGCTAGCTGTCGACCCCTTTGATCCACAACGAGTCGATACGTTCCAAAGTGATTAGAAAAATATTAGTAGAGTATAAAAATACAATGATTTAACGTTTATTTATACAAAGAAACTCCATATCCAAAACTCCTTTCATAGACCCATTTCCCCTCTCCCTCGACAGTGATGTGCACGATTCAGATTTATTTGAAAATTTGAAAGTGTTCGAAATCAAACTAAGGTTAAAAAAATAACAAATTTGAAATTTTCAAGTATATTGATTCGAATCAGGACATAATAGAGATTCACATAAAATCTTAAAAGTTTTTCCAAAAAGCTAATAATAAAGAGAGAAATTTAAGTGAAATGCAACGAATCAGGAAAAAAATAAAATAAAAAACACAGCTATCAATATAACTCTAAACAACTGACAATTATTATTGAATTAAAAAAAAAAAGCTCAAATTTTAAAATATTTGTAACAATATATTAACTTAATTAAATATGTAAATATTCAATATCTAGATATAAATAAATAAAAGTGAACAATATATATATTTAAATAATTGTTCTTTCAAATACATTCTTTCAATTGAACTTGATTCTCGGTTCTTATAATTCGAAAATTTTCAAAATTGTACTAGAAAAGTTTTCGGTTATAAAGAAAAGGTTAGACATTTACCAAATATTTTAGGTTTGAAACTTTTTCAGTTTGAGTTTGCTCTTTTTATGTCATGTGGTGGCATGGCTTGTCACCTAGTACTAACTGATTGTTTTGAGCACTTGTGTTTTTTTTTTTTGGTCAAACAACACAATATGGCTCATGTGTCCCTCTTGGTTTCTTTGAACACCAATTGAGACCTTAACTTAGTTGACTTTGATAGTACCATTTTTATTTCAGGAAATTGATAAAATGTGTACCATGGACAATTTTTAATATGTCCACCACTGACGTATAATGATCCTATTTTCATGTCTACATTTGCAACACATCATTGGTGGACACATATTAATGTGTTCACACATATTAATATGTTCACGGTGGGTGGGTAACAAGACTGTTTTATTTCAATTTTCCAAAATTTCCTTTGGAAAAAAAAAAAGAGATTAAAAGTTAGCAATCAGTGTTGTTTGGAGTGAATTTGCTTCAGTTAAGAATTTTTTTTTTTTTACAGCAACCTAATATAAAATATTAGAGCGAATAGCCACATATACCCCAAACATATAAGCAATTTCCCTTTCTAACCCTCAATATAAGGGTTTAACCTTTTCTACCCCTTTTTAACTAGTCAACGTGAATAGTGTGGATGAACAGTGAAATGAAGAGACATGTGTATGTATTTTGTTGGCTTCACTTTTGTAGGGTGATGGGAAATTTGCATGCAAGTTTACACGATTATTTTTTGATTCTGGTCAGAAAATTAGAGGTCCACGAACATTACGCATTAGAGGTCCACGAACATTAGAATTATTGCACCTTTCACGAAAATTAAAAATGGTTGAAACCTTACACGAAAATTTCCATAAAATATAGAGTTCATGAAAATTTAATTTTAATGCTACACGAAAATTTGCATAATGCTATATTTTAATTTAAAATATTAGAAGAAATAAATTTAGTAATTGGAATTTTGTTAAGCTGAAAGCTCCACGAAAATTAATTTTAAGTGCTACACAAAAATTATTTTTAAGTGCTACACGAAAATTAATTTTAAGTGCTACACGAAAATTAATTTTAAGTGCTATACGAAAATTATTTTTAAGTGCTACACGAAAATTATTTTTAAGAGCTACACGAAAATTTCCATAATTACATTGCACAAGAAATTTCAAATTTTTTTTAGGTTAAACATTGATTGGACTCGTGGGGGCCATTGGACAGTTGACTTGACTCAAAATGAATATTTTGGAATCAATTGTTATATTTAGGGGTATTTGAGGATCAAGTTTTATATCAATGGGTAAAATAGGTTTATCTTATATGAAAATGGGTATGAATGGCCTAGCTCTAAAATATTACTACAAACTATGAACACATAACACAATATTCACTATACACATGACACAATATTCACTATACAGTAACATTGTATTTTTTACAGAGAAACAACACGCATAATTATTATACTTACTAAATAATATTATCATTATGTTTTTAATTTTTATAAGAAACTAATTATTGTTTTAATAAAAAAATAAGGATTTTCCGATGAACTATTGTTTTAATTTTGTTCAAAAGAAAAAATAAAAATATTGTTTTAATTCATCTTATATTATTCTCACAGTAATTAACAAAGTTCTTCTAAAAACCCTAAAACCTCCAAACGGTCATATCAATGGAGCAATGCAACTAATGCATACTAAATTACAATGCTTCGATTGATTCTCTCATACCATCGCGCCGCCGTCCGCCGGAATCTCACTCAATCAACTCTCCGGTGTATCTGTTCGACGCCGCATCTCAGCGCATCATGGGTGGACAAGATGAAAGGAATAATAACCGGCCGGAAAACCGAATCGGCGGAACCGACCGGATCTTTTACCCTTCTCCGTGAGTGATTGGTGATTTTCCCCCACATAATCATGTTTAATGGCGGATATTGTACTGAATTTGTAAAATGTGAACAGAGTTTGCTGAGGAGATGAGGAAAGCTAGGAAACTTGGGAAAATGAAGGATTACGTTGTGGGGAGAGGCAGTGAGACCACTTTTTCCAAAGCGTTCGAGAAGCAAGAGGCCATACTCCGATATCTAGCCGGTGTAGATGCTACTGGGGAGGTTGGTCGCCTTGCCTCGCCTAATTTAATTTATAACATAATATCTCATGTTATTTACGTATCCATTAGGCTATGTTGCAACTGAAATTTGATCACTGAGTATGCGTTGTTCATTGGATTTTGTTGAAATTGATTATCTTGGGATATCCATGGTTGGATATGGCTATAATTTAGCTGCTTGAAAAGTGATTTAGTGCAAATCTGAACCAGCATTTCTTTCACTGATTCTTATTTTATCAAGGATGTATTTGGTGGTATGCAATTTAGTATTAGGATGTACTTAGTTATTTAATTCAATTTTAAAGGCTTGACTTAGAGAAAGAAAGGCTTTCTTTTTTTCTGCATTTTTTTTTCTAGTTATTGATATCTTTTACTAACCATTGTTTAGCCTTCAGTTGCAAGGGACATAAACAAGTTTTACTGATTAAAGAGTAACTAGATCTCCTTTATACTAACTGGTTAATTGAGGATGGGAATTGTGACTTTTTCCTATTTTATTTGTATAAATATCTTATGTTTAGAAAGATTTGAGGGAAGAAACAATATGGATACATTAATTTGCTCATAGTTTTTGGAAGTCTACAATGGACCAGGAAGGCTGCACCAAACATTCAAGTTGCATCACGTAATTGAAGAAAACACACAATCGCTACAGACTCTTAATCATCAAGGTTTGGCCATTAGTTGCCTTATGAACTCCGAAATTGCCTTTTGACTTGATGCTTTATTGACTAAGACCGAGCTTGGTATATGACCAGCCTTGGGAAAACTTATTCTAGACATTATGGAGCATACCTTTTTTTTTTCTCTCTCCAGAAAATACCAATAATAATTCTTGAGACTCGAATAAAATATTGTTGAAATGTTAGTAATTTTTGTAAATAGTGATGATATAAACATCTTGTTGACCTAATAATGGTTAGCATCCCTGATGAATATTAGAAGATAGAGCATCCTAACTGAGGTTGAAGTTCAGTACTTTTTCATGATGCGAATGTAGCTTTCACTTTGTACAAAAAGTTAGATGCTACATTTTCATTTTTCAGCCTTGCAGAAATTTGTGATTTTCAGTTATGACAGCCAAGTTTCAGTTGGTTCAGCAATTCAACAATTCAACAATTTATCCCTCATGTCCCTGCACTGTTTTTCTGTAGGATGCCTTTTCAGGGAAGACCTGAAGTTTGCTTGGCGAAATTCTCTTGTTGGTGCATTACTAGCTAATTTGTCATTTACTTTTCATAATCTTCTTCATCCAATATTTCAAATTATCCAACAGCCAAAGAGATGAAGTTACCAGATATTCTTAGCTCAGTGCTCTTTATTAAATTAAGCAATAAGAGCTTACCTTTGAATGCTATTGAGAATGATATATTGGCCATTGGGAGTGGTAAAGTGCTTTCTGACTTTCCTTTTGTGTTCTATTTCTGAAGAACATTCAGGTCAGTCAGAAGAAGGAAGCAGCAAAACAGTGTAATTGCACGATAACAGATATTGAGACTACCTTAGCAAAGTTTACATGGGCTAAAGAAGCAAATAGAAAGATGGCACAACTTAAAGAGGAAGGCAAACCATTGCCAAAGAGCATGGCAGAGGTAATCATCATAGTGCACGATATATCTAATTCCTGTTGCTGCTATAGGGTTTTTTTTTTTCCTCTGTTGAAGGGAAAACTTCTATGATTTGTTTTAACTGCTACCTGAATAATTTCCCTTTGAAAAATGTCACAAATCTGAAAATTTACCAAAGAATAATTACATAGAACTTCTCAGAGGTTTGGTCTACATAAAGGTACATCTACTCAGATTTCTAAAATCACATCCACCTACCCATAATGTTTCTTTTCATCTTACATATAACATTAGTTGTCAGTCTCCTTCTTTACTTCTCTTAGCAAACTTACTATCCCAAATGGTGCCTTGTAGCACAATCTGTCACTGCCACCTATGATCTATCAACTTCTGAGCAAATGAAGAAATAATAGATTTTATGTCTTGGGCTTTTTTTTTTTCTAATTAATTATAATATTTATTCACTTGTCAAGGTATGATTAATTGTAGGTGCAGAAAATGATGGGATCATCTCCCTTGGATGTTGCAAGATCAAACTTGGCTAATAGTGGGCAAATAAGTAGAAATACGCCCTGCCCCTGTGGATCTAAAAAGTTGTATAAAAGGTACCTCCTTAGTTTCAAGAGAAAGTTAAATGAGTTGGATTTGTGTTTCTTCTTACACTTTAGGTTGTGTTTGGATGACGGGATTTGAGAAGGTATTTGAAATTCATGCTAGCAAATTTTATTGGTGATGTATGGATATATGTTAATTTGAAATCCATGACTTTCATTTGAACTAATTTTTTAGCAATATGAATGTATTTTAGATTATGAGTTTCAAATCAATCTATCCAAACACAACCTTAATGTATTTGGGATTAAGTTGTCTTAAGTACTTTTAATCTCTCATGCTTTAGTGGTAAATTGTTTTTTTCTTTTTGAAACTTGGTTTTAGATCAAACACTTAAAGAAATAATTTATAGGTCCTAATTAGAAGGTAGCCTATATGGTACTTGGCTCCTTTCATGGTCTCCCACTTAAGTGTCATTAAAATTGAGATTTTATTTTTTAATAATTAATGTTTATTGAATTTCTCACTGTTTAATGCAAAATAGGATTTAATCCTCTTGCTGGTTCCTTGCAATTGAATCTTATGTTCTTGTTTTGGTTTTTTTTGGAACATTTGGCCGAGAGATAAGAAGAGAAAACAAGATATTATGGGTACCCTTCTGGTACTTATTCCATAAGTGCTGCCATTTGATACTTCTTCTAATCTCATATCCTCTCAGTGGCATCATAGCAGTTTTCTTTTGCTTCACTTGATTTAACAGTTTCATGGTGATTATCGATTAAGACTAATCTGACCTTGTTAAATAGTAGATCAATTCAATTCTTGAGCTCATTATACAAACATGAACCTCAAACTTGAAACCCTTGCTATTTATTTTTTTATTTTTTTTTTTGGGGTAAAAAATAGCTCGATTATTAGAATGTAAATCTGGAAATCATTTCATTTGGTTTTCAACTTGGACTACACCGCGTTGATTATTTTATAGTAAACATGATTTTTAATCAAATAATAATGTCGCTTGTGGTGCAACATACAAGAACTATTGGGTTTGAGATCAGGTGATTGAACTCTGGAGCCTCCTACTCAAGCTTTGCTGAGCTCAAAATTCAAATAGTATTTGACTTGCTAACAGATCTTGCAATTGTTTGTACTTTCATGCTTCTAGTTCTCTAAAAACTCAAAACTTGTGTGCATCACTCTTTTGGTCTGAAATGCATTGCAGAGCCCAAAACACATCCTGTCACAATCCTTGTTATTTTTTGTGTCTTAGCTTATTGCTCTTGATGCCAGTTTTTGTTCACTTCCAATGTCATGGTTCCTGGTGAAGAGATACTCTACGTTCTTTGTAACTCATTGTATTTTCTCAATTTAAAAATATAATTTAGATGCATTCGAGTTTGATAAGCTTTTTATACATGAAGGTGCTGTGGGAAGGACAAAAGCAGTTGATGGTGAACTCCATAAATCCCATTATCAATTTACCAAAAAGAACTGCAAGCAACAGACAGCCAATCTTGCATTGCGATTGCATCATGTCAAGATAGAATCGACATTCTCAAGGGTAAATCATGCTACGAGTTATTACTGATAACATCAAGATGACAAATTTTGGTATAATTTGAATTGAAATAGGCTAGTTCTTGTTACTTGTCCATGGAAATAGGATTGATTACTTGAATAAAATGGATACTTTTTGCAAGAGTCGTTTGAAACCCTTGTTTATTTCAAGAGAAGGTTTTTACAAGGATGTCAATAACATGTATGTTCTCCTTAAGAATTTTCATCAAGAATCATATTGAATAAAAACCTCATAATCTTTTGAATCCTTGTTTTGGAGTCGATAGGTTATACACCATCTGATTGAATTAAAACGACTTACTTTAGTTTTTGACTTTATTTCTTGACATTGTCCATATAAAACTACGTCGGAGCTTTCTTGAAACATAACCTATAATTAAACCCAGAACATGCGGTTGGGGAGCGATTGAGTGATTAAACCCTCATGAATCCATTTTTATCCTTCACTCGAAGTCAAGTTTGTCAATAATGTTAATTTGTTACAAACTTTAAAATTAGGTAATGATAGGTAAAATTAGCTGCATTTTTTAGTTTTGGTAACTAATAAAATACATTTATGTAAAGCTTTGCATTTACATCTGCCATGCGCATGTCATAATGTCTTGTGACCCCATATCCATCTTTTTTGCAAATTCCAAAAGGAGTTAATTTGATCTGATTTCAAAATCTAGTCATTTAGTTTCAATTTGCAATATTTATGGTAATTATTTAGGACTGAGTCGTTATCTCCGAATTAATCACATGGAAGAATGAAATTGAGTTTTTTTTTTTTAAATCTTTTTTAAAGAAGACTAGCCATGTATTTGCAATTTCCAAAATTCTAACGCTCAAGTCCCATTTCTTACAACATATATCTTTACCTAATTATGTGTATTACGAAACACAAACAAATTTAAAATTAATTACTGAGGTGAACGAAGTTTGTTTCTCAGAAATCATGAAAACATTTTAACTATAATTATGTGCATAATATATTTATACTACCCAATATTTAATTTGAATAATTAATCTATAATACTAAATTCATGTTTGGTATAAAAAAAAAGATATAGAAAAGTAAGAAAAAAAAAACTCTTATTAATAACAATAAAAAATGATTGATAAATTAAATCGGATATGTTTTCTTTGATATTTTCACGCATATTCAAATCAACTGAAATACAGTTAATACTCTTGAACTATAATTTTGAGATTTAGAAAATAACAAGTGAACTTATGTTAATTTCATCGGATGGAGTTAAAATAAAACAATCCATTTATTCTGATTTTAATATGTTGACAACCGTGACGTGCCACCCCAATTCTATTTCGTCACGTGGTTGTATCCAGCTGGATTATATATTAATAATATCTATATATTGATAATATCTGTTTCGAACCAATATTATTGATATATTTACAAATTAAAAGTTATAATATATTGATAGTTAACGTAATATTTCGTATTTGATTATTATTTTTAAATGTATTTAATTGTAATTAAAATGGAGTATATATTAAAAGTATATAAAAAAAACAATAAATTTTGTATTCAATTGAATATTTTATCAAATATCATAATTAATAAAATAACAATTTAAAGTTTTACAAGCTAATTTTCATTTTCATTTTTCAATTGACAGATCATCGTGATTTGGCAGCCACTTAAGTTATGAGGAGAGAAATAGAGAAAAATTGAAATTTAGAGAAAAATTGAAATTTTAATTTGTGAGGAGAGAAATAGAGAAAAATTGAAATTTAGAGAAAAATTGAAATTTTAATTTGATAGTTTCAAGATTTTTTTATAAAATCTTAATTTGATAGTTTCAATCTTTCAAACCGTGAATTAATAAGATTTAGAATGAGATAAAAAATTTAGAGAGACATGATCAAATCCAAAATAAAATAAAAATTAAATAGTTAAAGAATAAGGATATATAATATTAAGTAGTTAAAGAATGTAGAGAGATATGACCTATTAAGGATATATAATCTGATATGTGGGCTTCTGAGAGAGTCTGGATCTTCTATTACATTTGGTAATACATAACATTTAATACACGCCACATATTAATTAGTGATGTTATTGAATATACGTGACGTATGGTAATTAATTTGGAATAAAAGATATAACACCAAGTGTAATAGAAGATTTCATTCCCTTCTGAGATGAATCACACTATGCATAAAATATGCGGCTGATTTTACCTAATATATATGAAATACTATTTTACCCCTTAAAAAAGTCTGATACGTGGCTTTGAAGTGAATGAGATCATATAAATAAGATATAATATCCGACGGCTGATATTTCTTTATTTTTTAACCTAATATATATGAAATACTATTTTATCCCAAAGAAAATAGAGTAAGTCTCTTGTGAGACCGTCTCACGAAATTTTAATGCATTGCGTGAGACAGATCAATCCACAACCCAATTACCCACCACCCAAACCCAACAATTAATATGTTATTTATGGTGATGGGGCTCCGTCTCACGGAAACTATCCGTGAGACCGTCTCACATGAGTTTTTATAAAGAAAATATGGGAATAAAAATAAAATAGCTGTGCCTATAAAAACCACATGCACACAGTTCCAAAGATTGAGAAAGGATCAACGGAGGTAATTCTTAATTTTGATTTTCAATTCTCGGCCGAAATTATTCATCTCCGATCAATTTCTAGTTCGATTGAGTGAACGTAGAATAATGATTGTTTCGATAGCAAATACGTGTGCATGTGTGAATTAAGTGAGATTTTTCTGGAAAAAATGATTAATTTTCTTTCTTTTTCCTCAAGAAATTGATAGAGATGAAAAAATGATCATGAAGGAAGAAAGGTGGAGAATGTTAGAAGAAGGGATTACAAAGGCGGAACTGATTTTGGATGGTTGTCAAATGAATCAACTTTTCACTGCTGAAGAATACATACGATACTATAAGTATCCTTTCTTGCTATAATACATTGATCTGAAATTCTGTACCAAATTCATTTATTTATTTTATTTGCTTTCTTCAAAGAGCTAAAGAAGTATGGTTCTTCTTAACTTCTTCCAGCTGTGCATATCACATTAGTGGTTGCCGTTCTTATCACCCGTCGCTTATTGATCGATTTAAGAGAGCTTTGGAACATGGTATAGTATCAAAGGTACCACTACACTGAGCTGAGGAGCTGACATTATTTCCTTGCTATGTTTGAAAGATTTCGTTTCGGTTTTTAGTGACTTATGTATTGCTATGTCTCCAATTGTTAATCATCCTTTTGAGTTCAAATGCAAAACATATGTTGTTGTGATATAACCATAAATGGGTCAGGGGTTTAGATTGAAGAATATCTCGTAGAGAGTAAAAAGAGATCTTCATATAGAAATGATGTGGAAATAGTTTAGTGCCATAGTTGGTTATAATTATGGATTCTTTGCAGATTGAATGTTGGTTATTAGTCAGTACTAAATTGGTTTTGTTAATGAATTTATAGTGAAAAACTAGTTCAGGTTTTGTTCTGCAAATTTGCAGTTGATCTGGATTAAGTTCATTTAGTTACCATATTATTAGTTGAGGTTAGATGGAGGATGCTAGAAGCTAGAATAAAATCTTGAAAAGAATATCTAACACTGGATAAGAAAATTGATTTGAGTATCTTAATACATTATAGTTGAGTACTTTAAGATTGCATTTAGATAAAAATATTTGAAGATGGGTTTCAACTCCATATTTGCAATTGGATTGATTCAATCTCTATTGGATTTGAAATCATCCCATTTTTAAGTGATCTGGATGGATCTTAAACCATTCTGATTGAGTGGATTTGAAACTGTTCATTTGAAGTTTGAATTTCAAATAAAATCAATTCAAATGCAACCTGAAGTTTGCCATGAATGGCTTATTTCGAGCCTTTGATCTTCCTATGAAGATCAGTCTTTCTTTTTGAATTGACTCATCACTGATTTAATTTCAAATTTCTATTTGAAATAGATCAAAGAAACGAATAAATAAATCTATTTGATGTAAGTGAAGATTTGAATATTTCTGATTATGAAAAGAAAAATCGAAAAAAAAATAGGGAGGGATTTTCATATCTATTAGATAGATTGAACAATTGTGACTGATATAGATATTCTATAATATAGAATATCTATAAATTCAGTTTAAATAATTTAAGAATTACAAATATTTTTCACAAAAACCAAAATTATTTATTGTTATTGAAATAGAATGATACATACCATATAAGCTAAACATTTCCTCATTTTATATCAGGGAATGAGTCTTTCCCTTATAACTGGTTTATTCATCTTGCTCATGTGTAACATTATACAGCAACAAAACTGACTAATTCTTTAGTACTCTGCTCATGAGAAGATTTGCCTTGTACTACTTCTAGGTTTTGCCGTCTCTGATGGATAAAGATGGTGTCCATCTGCTAACGGAGTTTCTACAACACTGGAGCAATTACAAGATGATGACAAAGTGTCTTGTACGGTTTTTTGACTTCCTTGATCGCCAAATTGAAGATCGAGAAGACGGTTCTCCACGACTTGTTGATATCTCATTCTGCAGTTTTCATGAACTGGTAGGTGAATGGTACCACTATATTTGGAGCTGATTCAAGAATAATTCGTCTTCTTATGGATTAATCTCACTCTAATATTCAGGTATTCAAAGCTTTACACCGAAGGTTGATCAATGCAGCAGCGTTCTTGGTATGTTCAGCTGACATGCATACTTCATTCTTTACTCTATCCAGATATAATTTAGACTTAGCTTTTCAATGCTTGCAGATCAGTGATCATCGTTACGGATTGCAAATTGATGAGCACTTGCTACAAGGCATATCCTTGTTTTTTGTAGAATTTGGAGAACATGGATATAAACCTTATTATGGTGTGTTTGAGGAGGAAATACTAAAAGATGCTGCAATGTACTATTATCATCTGGCCTTAGTGTGGTACCAGTGTTATTCTTCGACAGATTATGTGCTTAAGGTTTTTCATTTTGTTTCCTTCTTTTGCATTTATTCATTCAGACAATATAAACATATTATTGTTCCCATGTATCTTCATTTTAATTATCCTATTTTGTTCTCATTACTTCTGTTTATATATTAGGTTGAGCAGTGTTTAATTGAGGAGAAAAGAAGAGCTACTAAGTTCTTACAGCAGTCATCTACTGAAACGTTACTACTTCAAGTAATACCTCCTTTTTTTTTCTTGTCATTTTTTTGTTTTACAAGTCAATAGTTAAAATCTGTATCTGATGTTGTGGCAGGTTGTGTACTCACAGATGCTAGAGCAATATACAGATAAACTGGCTGAAAAGCAAAAGGCCGAAAACGTGGACTCAATGCTATATCAGGTATGGTTCACAATCTATTTTCATCCCCAATAAGTTTAAGTCATTGAACTTAGTATTTTTGGATACACAATGATCATCAATAAAAATATTTTGGATCCTTCATATAATTTAGTTTAGGGCTAGTACATTCTCAGCAGCTGGCTAGGAAGTTTTAATACTATAATCAATTGTGGTTTTTTAAAGAAACAATCCACTGTTAAATCTGTGTGTGTTTAATCAGCATGTTTCTTGATTTCAATACTTTTTTTTGCTTGGCAATGGATCAGGATTTGATCTCCAGATGCTTGAAGCTGTGCCTCGAGTGAGTAAGCTATCTACATGTTTTCTGAAGTTACTGAACCAACATCATCTACAAGAAGAGAGGTTTCTATGAAATAATCATTTCAATTACTGTTGCTTAGATGCTATATGCTTGTTATGATCCACTTTCATATGCAAGACTTCCAAGGAATTGGAAGCAATTAAGGTAATGGGATTTGTTGGAAGTTTTATTGCTACTAAACAAACTGTTTGAAGAATTTACTCTAATTTATTTATGGTTCATAAACTTTGAGTTGGATAGCATTTTGAACCTGACCCATGGTTTGGATGGGTGTTCCGGTGAGGCTGGTCTTGGTGGATTCTGGCTGAGAAATATAAGTTTTGGTTCAATTTAGTTTTGATAAATTGGTTTGACATGATTTTAAAGCTTTGATATATGTGTCTGTCACTAATTTTTTTTCTTAGTAATAGTGATCTATTATATGATTAATTTATATCTTAAAATTAAAAAAAAATTAGTACATGTTCACTTAATTGTCCATATGTGTATATTCAAGTTTAATAATATTGTACTGTTTACTTCAAATATCTCTCCAACTCCCCCTCATTGTTAGAGATCATTCATCAAACTTTAACTCAAGGAGCTTTCATGTTTAATTTTACGTTTGAAAACTCTAAAAAAAAATCTCTATTTTTTTCCACCGAAGTGATGGTTTCTCAGATTTTATTTAAATTTTTTTATTTCAATATTTATTAACGAACAATAATAAGTTTATTATAAAAGAAGAAGAAAATCAACTAAAAGACATAAGTTTATAATAGTGTTAATTTCAATTCTGGTCTTGTATGTTAGATCTTTTTCATTTTTGGACAACCAAGTATACGTTTTCTAATTTTGATAATATATGTTTTAATTTTTTCCAATTTTGGTCCTTCATGTTTCAATTTTTTTTCCAATTTCAGTCAAGTTTTCCTATTTTGGTCCTGTATGTTTTAATTTTTTCCAATTTCAATCCAATTTTGGTCGGATGGCCGCCGATAAATCTCACGTGACATTGGCGGCTTTGGAAATTCCGATCAAAATTGCACTGAAATTGGAAAAATTTGAAACATATAAGACCAAAATT
This sequence comes from Scutellaria minor, assembly GCA_954870855.1. Classification (NCBI taxonomy): domain Eukaryota; kingdom Viridiplantae; phylum Streptophyta; class Magnoliopsida; order Lamiales; family Lamiaceae; genus Scutellaria; species Scutellaria minor. Next base: position 2,741,026 of record OX940725.1, read on the forward strand.
GAAAAATTGGATTGAAATTGGAAAAAGTTGAAAATTTAAAAACGTATACTTGGTTATCAAAAAATGGAAAAGACTCTACATGACCAAAATTGAAAATAATCATTTATAATAATTATTAAATATATTATTCAATAAATAGAGTGTCACTAGGCCCAACTAATTTAAGGTCCAATTATTCAGCCCAAAATTATAGCCCGTTAATGACAATGAAAATCTTTATTTGAAAAAGTAATTAATATTTAAAAGAGAGGGGATGGAGGAAGAGACGAGAGGGAGGGGAAGACCTGCGTCAATTTTCTTTTTTCTTATCATTTCTTTTTCCAATTTGTTTTTTCATTTATTTCTCATTTGATTTATTTATTTTTCAATAAATTACAAATGTTTTAAATTTTCAGTTTTATTTTAATTCCACGTGGTTTGATGATTGAGATGATCATTAGATTGATTTATATACTTTCGGCTCCAATTGAAAAGCCTAATTATAATATTGAATTGATACAAATTATAAATATTAACATTCAAGTTCATGTTTTTTTATGTAATTAATCCGAAAAAAAAAGATTTTAACCCTATATACCTTCAAACCAAGAAATATTTAGTTCTTCAAATGTTGAAAAGAATATCAATCCAATTAATCAACAACCAAAAACATTATTCGATCATCTAATATAATCCCAATTGACCAGTTATTTTTTTTGTGAAGGCTGAAAATAGCGGAGCAAAGGACATAGGATTCATAAGACAATATTTTCCCTCTCATCTGTTTCATATTTAATTCAACGGATTTCCCATTAAATTAAAATTCATTGTTGAAAGTGAAACCATTGCATGAGAAGAAAAAACCTTTCTAAACCCTAAATCTGTAATTGAAATCAAGTAGAAATTAAAATATTTTCATGGACTGTCAAAGTTGATTTGGCTTCAGATCTAAAAGAGGAAAAAACACAATGATGGAATTCGAAACAACATTATTATTTCTTAAATAAGGTATTTATGATCTCAATTAACAAATTTAATTAAGCTCTCTGAACAAGTAGATTATGATAAAATACAAGATCATAATATTATGCTGCATGCATGTTTCAATATTGATCAAGTCAATTAATCATTTAATTTCAAGAAACTAAAAAATTTTTGTATTAGAAATTATTAACTTGTCACCCTTAATGTTATTCACTACACAAAACATCCAAGAATCACCAATGTTCTTGACTTCTTGTTCCATCTTCTTGATCATGAATTCTTGCAATCTATCAACCCTAATTTCTTCAAACAATGAATCTCAACCCGAATCAGGCCCTCTTATACCGTTGAAGAATAGGTAGAATCTTGTCGAAGGCTTTAGCAATATCGTCCTTCACCTTAGCACCCGCGATCACAGTCTTCCCAGACGCGAAAACCAGAATCGTAACCCTCGGATTCATCATCTTGTAGACCAACCCCGGAAACAACTCGGGCTCGTAGACGCAACACGAAGCTTGGCCACACGCCATCATTTCCAGCCTGACAGGGAACTCAACGTCACACGAGCCCACGATATTCTGAATCTTGAAGTTGTTGAACTTGACAGGAAACCCTAGCTTCTGAACGATTCGTGCGAACTTCCTCATGGCAATCTTTGACTCGTCTTCCGATTTTGCCCCCGTGCAGACCACCTTCCCCGAGTCGAAAATCAGGGCGCTGGTTTTGGGGTTCCTGATTCTCATGATCACAGCTAAAAATCTCTTGGGATTGTACTCTGTGTTTAGGGCTTTCAGGGCGATGGTTGGAAGGTCTAGCTTGCACTCCAAGTTTACCGTCGAGACCACGTTTTGAATCGCCGGAATATTTGCCGATGGATGGCCGGAAAATTGAGCTGGCATGGAGGGTTGGATTTGGATTTGTTCGAATGATGAAGAACCTAATAAAGTTGGTGGTAAGAAGCATTGATCAGTACTATCCGCCATTGTTCTTTCTTGATCTCCACTAGCTAACTTTTTTTTGAAAATGATTATTAATGAATCTCGTAAAGAATGATATATGATCATGTCTCTTCTATCCTACACCTATTGGGAGTCTGGGTGTATAAGATAGACGTGTGTAATTTGTCTTTTTTATATATTTAATTTTAATTTTAAATATGGATTTGAAGTAAAAGAATATATAATTATACACTTGTCATGATCTGATATACTCAGTATACCCCACCAAATATAGGATGGAAGAAACTAATCCTATGTATGTTTGGAATTGCAATATATCTGGAGGTAATTTGTTTTGCAGTCTTTAAAACCTATAGTGCTATATCGGTTAAGATCATTCGAGTCTCCAAATCTTTCAATACACACATGATATGTCCTTACTATTATCCAAATGTTTCAATTCAAAATATATTGCAAAATTAATTCTGCATTTTTTGAATACTTCAAGATTGGTCCCACCAAATGCAACTCAATTTTTTTTAGTTTTAGTGTTTTACAAATAAAATTTTCCATTGATAAAATTTTACTGACAAATATATTACCAACTGAAAATTTCATCAATTTACGTCAGTAAACAATTCACCAATGGAAAATCATTTCAATTATTGTTGCTTAGATGCTATATGCTTTTTATGATCCACTTAAATATGGAAGATTTCTATGGAATTGGAAGCTATTAGGTAATGGGATTTTTTGCAAGTTTTATTGCTACTAAACAATTTTTTTTGAAGAATTAGCTCTAATTTTTTGATGGTTCATATTCTTTGAGTTGGATAACATTTTGGACCGGTGTTCCAATCGAGGCTGGTCTTGATGATTCTGGCTGAAAAATAATTTTTTTTTAGTTCAATTTAGTTTTGACAAACTGTTTTGAGATGATTTTATGGCTATGACATATGTATTTTTCACTAATTAATATTTTTTTCTTAAATTTATTTTTCCTAGTAATAGTGATCTATTATATGATTACTTTATATGTTAAAATTTAAAAAAATTATTAAATGAACATATTGACTTAATTGTCGATTTGTGCATATTCAAGTTTAATAAATCTTAATTGTGCTATTTACTTCAAATATCTCTCCAACTTCCCCTCATATTAGAGATTATTCATCAAACTTGAAATCAAGGAGCTTTCATGTTTAATTTTACGTTTAAAAACTCTAAAAAGAATCTCTTCTTTATCCACGAGCAGTGATGGTTCCTCAGATTTTATTTTAATTTTTTTTTATTTCAATATTTATTAAAGAACAATTTGTCCTTTCAATGATTGAAAAAGAAGAAGAAAATCAACTGAAAAACATAAGAATACTTATTAAATATACTATTCACGAGGCCCAACTAATTTTAAGGTCCAATTATTTTTGCCCAAAACTATAGCCCATAAATAAACCATTTAATCATCATCCAATGAAAATCCTAATTTGAAAAAATAATTTTACTATTTAAACGAGACTATAACCTCAATGATACACAATCCAAATTCATTGAGGTATTTATAAAAAAAAAAAATATAGAATACTATTTTCAAAATTTGACCGGAAATTCCTTGTGAAATTAAACAACTTACCTAAAAGAACTGCAAGCAACAGAGCCAATCTTGTGTTGCGATTGCATCATGTCAAGATACAATCGACATTCTCAAGGGTAAATTATGCTACGAGTTATCACTGATAACATCAAGATGACAAATTTTGGTATAAGCTGAATTGAAATAGGCTAGTTCTTTTACTTGTCCATGGGAGTAGGATTGATTAATTACTTGAATAAAATGGATATTTTTTGCAAGAACTCTTTGAATCCCTTGTTTATATCAAGAGAAGGTTTCTACTTTTTTTCACTATTTATATGTTCTCCTTTTTGAGAATTTTCATCTCGAATCATATTGAATGAAAACCTCGTAATCTTTCGATCCTTCTTTTGGAGTTGATAGCTTATACGCCATCTAATTGAATCATAATGACTTACATTAGGACTTTATTTCCGGACATTGTCCATATAAAACTATGCCAGATTTTTCCTGAAACATAATCAATAATTAAACTTAAAACATACGGTTGGGCAACGATTCAGTAATTAATATAAAACATTTTGTCCCGAGCAGTAAATCTTTTCATATAAATTAATATATAAAATGGAGACTAGAAACTCACCAATTTTGTTTTATATGAACATTTTGACAGACAATTTTCTTTACAATTTTTTAAATATTGATTGTTGTAGTTTTTGTGATGTATAAATTTAATTAGTAGGTTTTGTCACTAAAGTGGCTGTGTATATAACGCTAGCTAGAATGACTACCGAAGCTGTGAACATTGTTTAGTCCAAGTGCAAACGTGCAGCCAACAAACATGATGATGTCAATAAAATTACGATCTTTCATAAGCAAAACTAGAAGCAAGAGTTCACATTATGAAAATTATAAAGTTTTCATAATAATAATTTCAACCCATAAAGTTTGTTTCTAGAAATTATGAAAACATTTTAACAACTATAATTATGTGTATAAATATTTATACTACCCAATATTCAATTTGAATATTTAATCTATAATACTAAATACAAGTTTGGTATAAAAAACAAGATATAGAAAAAGTTAGAAAAAAAATCATAAACTCTTATTAATAACAATAAAAAAAAAGTGATAAATTGAATCGAATATGTTTTCTATGATATTTTCAAGCGTACTTCAATCAACTGAAAAATAATTAATACTCTTCAACTATGATTTTGAAATTTAGAAAATAAAAAGTAACATGATGTTAATTTCATCGGATGGAGTATAAATTAAACAATCCATTTATTCTGATTTTATTATGTTGACTACTGTTGACGTGTCACCCCAATTCTATTTCGTCACGTGTTTCTACCCCGGACATGGAATTTTCCGTTACCATTAAAAAATCGAAAATAAAAACCAGTAGAATTGGAGGGAAAACGCGAGTAGAATTTCCCTCCAATAGTTCGTCTCTTTATATTTTCACCAACAAACCAAAACACATTTCATTTCGATTTCAATCTTTTCTTCCCATCCTCCGTCGATTTCAGTTCTCTTCTCCATTGATTAAGTCTTTGCTGATTTCTGCCGTATCGATCAATGGCTACCTCGATTCCTCTAATATCTATTTTGTTCCTCAAACCCTAGGCGATGTTATGACGCAGATGGAGATGAAGTAGTTGCAGAGTTCGAGTTCTCAGCGTGAAGATGGTGGCCAGTGACCTGTTGATTTTATCGAGAGTAAGGGGATATGACGAAACGTATTTTGGATCTGATCGATTCCTAGAGCAGTTGCAGGTGGATTTGTCATCGAAGAATTGTCACGGTGGATGGGTTTTCTGGAGGACGTCTGAGCCATTTAAATATGAATTAGAAGCCGCTGGAGATGAGAAATTATGCAATATTAGCCCTCAATTTGATTTGCCGAATTCAAGAGGAGAAATTAAAGATAAGATCAAATGTTTGATGGAGAAAATGATTTCATCGTCCATGTGTTCTTCATACCTTGTACAGTTTTGGGCACCGGAAGTGATTGACCACCGTCTTTACCTCACCACTGCAGACCAACCGTTTGCTGTTCGCGAAATGTGTAAAGGGTTAGGTTTATACAAGCGATGTTGTATTCGTCATCGCTACTGTGTTGACGAGGGTGTGGCAGAAGAGGAATTGGGGGTGGTGGGACGGGTGTACAGAAGCAAGCACCCTGAATCCACCCCAGACTTAAGGCTCTACTCTACCAATGAATTTCGACTTCGCAATCATGCTGCACATTGTGGGCTTAGAAGCTTTTTGGCTCTTCCTGTATTTGATTTGCGTAAGGAGAAATGTTATGGCGTGATTGAGGTTTCAGATCCTGCTTTTGGAAGTATGTTCACATATCCTCTGGAAGAAGGACTAAAGGTTTGGATTTGATATTACTTTCCACCATCATAAGGTTTTCTGTTTTCATTCATCACATGGATTAATGCTTGTGTAGATGCTGCATTTTTTCTCATCTCTGGTTATAACTAAAGTATTGCACAATCAATTTCAGAAAAAAAGACATTTTTTTTTCCTCAATTTGTGTGTTGATTTTCTTTCGCACTTGTCTATAGGTGGTAGAAAAGAAAGGCTTGGGAGGACATTCATTAGAAATATGTTTCCTTTATATATGCTTGGTGCACAAGTACAACGATATGAATGCTGCTGTTGTGCTTACAGTGCTAATCGTACTAGTTAATATCAGAAATTATTTTTGATACCATTCATTTCACTGTAATTACCTGCAGGCAGCAGAGTTGAGAACTACTCACTTCATCTTGGGTCCTTTACCCAAAAAGGTATGACCTTTTATCTTCCTGATAGTTATTGATACTGTTCCTATTATGCTAAATCATTTGATAACTATTTAGATGCTGGAGATAATATTAGCTCCTACTACAAGTCTTTGTCGTTTCATGATCTATTTACTGAGAACTAGTGCTTCTTCATCAACTATACCAAATCGAACAACACACACATATGCTATTTATATACACTGTTCATGCCAGTATTTGTCTGCTGTAGTATGTCATTGAGTGCCTCTGCCTCCACCTATTGTATAACCCCTTTTTGTTAAATTTATTTTAAGTTCAGATCTTTAGTTATGCCTGTTAACACAAGCATCAATGTGTTCACTCAGGCTGTAAATGGAGAAATTGAGAGGATGCTTGAGTTGGCTATTAGGGTAATGCCCCAACTGCAGATGGCGCAGGTCTGGGTCCCTTGCGATGAATGTCCCAATATGAGCAATAACATGAGCTGCATGAAAAGAGTAGCATTCGTAGGTGCTGGGGATGGGAAAGTGAATTCGATGAAGGATATCAATATAGATATGCATAACTATCTTATAGCCTGTGGTCTCCACAATCTACATGTTGGAAAGTATAAAGATATGATTGCTACAGTGATGTCTTCGAATAACAAGTCTTTCATTTGCCGAAATATATGTGATTTTAGCGCATCTGAGAACCCTTTGGTACATTATGCCCAGAAAGCTAGGTTGTCCTTTTGTTTTGCAATTTGTCTTCGGAGTTTGCATAAAAGTAGAGACATCTATCTTGTCGAGTTTTTTCTTCAATCTAATAGTAGGCAAGATGATTTTGCTAAATCCATTCTGCCCTTACTGTTAAAAATAATGGAAATGGAACTCAAAAGCTTTGAGTTTGCTTCTAGAGGACAAAGGAAGGAATTGATAATTGAAGTTCATAAGGGAAATAAGATTAGCTCTGATGAATCGAGTCAATCCAATGCACTTAGAAATGAATCTTTCAAGTACAAGCATCAAGATTCAGAGGAACTTGGCATGCTAACTGTAACAAATACGTTTAAGAAAATGTTTCTGCTATCAGATTTCACAAAATACTTGCAGAAGGCTGATTTACATTGCCTACAACCTTCTGAGAAAAGTAGGCGTGGATGGGTTTTCTGGAGCCAGGCAAGACGAGAATTATCTGACTATGGTGTTGATAGGTATTCATCACTTCTGCCCAATCCGATCCAGGATAAGATCAAATTTATGATGAGAGCAATAATGTCCAAATCAGCTGCTTATTCTCTTGCACAGTTTTGGGCACCTAAAGTGGATATGAATAGGTGTTATCTAGAAACTTCAGGACAACCTTTTGCTTTTGGTGGTCTTTATCAACGTCTAGCTGATTTCAGGAAGCAATGCATGGAACATCACTATTTTGTGGATGAGGGAGCAAAAGACCATGAACTTGGCCCCCCTGGACGCGTCTTCTTAAATGGGCACCCAGAATTTACCCCTGACCTGCGTCTCTACTCTTCTACAGAGTTTCCACATAGAAGTTTTGCTGCATATTGTTGTTTTAGAAAATATCTTGCTTTGCCTGTGTTTGATTTGAACCAGCACAAATGTGTCGGTGTACTAGAGTTGGTAGAATTTAACAATTCTGGTCTTGAAGGTATTGGAAAAGCATTGGAGGTACTCCCGCCCCCTCTCTTACTCACTCTCACAACACACAAGCTGGTTTTGTGGCAATTGATGAAATTTGCCAGCAATACATGTTCATGTTAAACAATTTTGAATTTCCTACAGGCAGAAAATTTGAGCTCAACCCATATTAAGTTCATGATAAGTCTACAAGGTTGTCATCTAGTGGGCAATGTAAGTGCCTCTTATCAACTGATATAATGCCAATGTTAGACTGAAAAAAAGAATACTTGAATACTTTCGTGTATAGCTCTTTAGAACTTTTCTTGTCTTCCATGTTTATCATGCTGTAAAATTGATTTGAAAGGCAATAATTCAAATGCTTAAAATTAGAGATTTCCTGTAAATTTTGGCTTCTGATTGTTACTCTTTTTACCAATGATGTTATTTCAATATAGGGTGCTAAATGCCGGGGATTGGCATTGACTGAGATCCAGCAGGCTCGTAGACTGTTTGGAGAGATTCCCAAACTGTACATGGTTGAGGTTTGGGTCAGTTACATCAAATGTCCTTGTAAGAGCAATACAATTAGCTGCATGGAAAGGGTGTGGGCCACAAGGAATATAAATGAATTGGATACGCCAATGTATCAAATTCAACTTGTAGAAGCTGGAAGGGGGATCATTGGTACGGCATTAGCATCTGAAAATAGGTCATCTTTTTGTGGAAATCTATGTGGTTTCAGCATAGCCGATCAAGCCCTTGCACACTATGCAAAACGAGCTGGGTTAAATGTTTGTTTTGCCATTTGTTTGCAAAGTTGGCACACTGGTGATCTTCTTTACGTTTTAGAATTCTATCTCAACCAAGGTCCTAGAAAATATGAATATCTTAGGTCCTTTTTGTGCTTGCTGCTACCAATAATGAAGCAGAAACTTAAAAGCTTCAAGGTAGCCTCAGGGAAACAACTAGGAGAGAAATTGGTAGTGGAGGTTATCGAATTTTCTGATGATGTAAATGAACTTGTTTGCTCGGAAATAGACCAGTCAGATGTATTTCCATTTACACTCAAGTTTGTCAAATACCACAACCTAAAACATTCTAAAGATAAACAAGTACAATTTGCTCCTGAGGAATCTATTAGAAGTGTTGCACAGGTTAAACACTGCAATAGCTCAGCTGCCAATTTGAAGGAAAAGGATTCAGCAAGGAAGACAGAAGAGGGAGATAGGGAAATCCATGTTGATACCGACTTTAAGGATCTGGAATCACATTTTGGGCAGAAACGCAAGGATGCTGAGAAAGCACTTGGCGGTGAGTCTTAAATTTCCAGAAAACTCTTGCTTAACTTCAGATTTTCTAGGCACTCCAATTCTCTAATAATGATAATTCAGAATCTCCTGCAGTTAGCCAATCAATGGTGAAACGTAGATGCAAAGAATATGGGATGGAAAGGTGGCCACAGAATGATATTGACAAAGAGAATCCTTCCTTCTTTATGAGAGAAAGTGCTGGGGATTCTAATCGTCAGAATGTGAGCCCTTCTAGTTGCAGAAATCTTCCACCCTCAGATATGCATCTTCACCTGAATGTTCCACTCACTGATCCCTAAAGCTCCCAAGATGTTATTGTTCAGCCAAAGGTTGATATGGTGGTCATATATGCGAAATATGAAAATAAAACAGTCAAATTTAAGTTATGCCACTCAGAAGGCATGGAGAAGCTTGTGAATGAAGTGGCCATGAGACTAAAACTGGATGTGGGAAGTTTTGAATTGGAATATTTGGATGAAATCAACGAGAAGATCTTATTAACCTGTGATGCGGATTTGGAGCTATGCTTAGAGAGTCTGGCAGCAGTGGGCAAGACTCATATAAACATGTTTGTTCAATCCATCCGAGGTAAGCTCTTTTGCATTCTATGACAATATTCCCTCTTTCCCAGTGTGCACCCATTATCTTGAAGTTTGGTAAGACTCCGCTTGTGTCTTTAATGTGTTATTGGTGTTAGAGCTGTGACCATGCAATTCTTCTGTGTTGCAACTTGAGCCTCTTGAGCTTTGACTAATTTGAATTTATATTCGAAAACAATTTTAATTTAATTGAATATAAGTGTGACTTGTGATGAAACAAGCAAGAATCAGGGGTTCAAGATCTCAGGTAACCTCAGTCTGGAGCCTACACAAGCTAGGCTGAGCTTGAAATTTACAGTATTTGAGCATGCTTAACAAATCTTGCATTTGTTAGTAATTTCATGGTTACGGTATATTGTGCCCCTTGTTCTATAAAAAATCATGTACCACTGTTTACAATGATGTTATTCATTGCCATTGTCTGTGGTCACATACTGTGTAGATGTAATCATTGAGCCCAAAACAAAACACAGAGCAATCCACGTTCGTGTGGCAGAGCATATACTTGTTGAACGTTATTGTCCTTGCAAAGAGATGCTAAACTGCATATGTAATTTTTTGTTTCTTGAAACTATAAGTTGAGATAAGTTTCTTTTCTTGTTGTCTTGTGTCTTCTGAGAATAGCAATCTCCTTTTTCGTGCTAAATGACTATTACCCCTTTCCAAGTTTGCACATAATTTAGTCCTGAGATTCATCTTGCTGTTAATTGCAGTCTGTTAAATGTGTGAATGTCAAGTATATTTCCTTCTTTCATTCCCACCCCATTTTCCAAGTGATATATGCACCATTCATTACCTGTACTTTTTCCATTTTATTCAAATTCTAAGAACTTTGAACATATAATTTAGTCTCATTCAAATTTGTCTGATAAGAGTATGAATGTTGAGATTCTGAATTAAGAAGGCAGATAAGAGAAGTAAATATGTTGGAGCATCTGTTTCTTGCTTAATTTTTATGTATTAGGCAATTTTAATATATTATAATCCAAGTGCCAACTTTTATCACCAACTTTTAGAGTTCAAGCATAAAAATTACCATTTGTTGACTAGGAGATACATTAAACTGGGGTGGTTGGTTTTTTTCATTCTGTAAACCAACATGGTGGCAATTTGTGCGATTTAGGACAAAATGACAAAAATTGATATTTTCACTTGATTAACTATTGCATTTGGAAATTATCAGCAAAACAAGGAGGAATTGCAATTTTCATCATGTAATAGTATTTTTTTTTTAAAATAATATTATGAATCTTTAGTTTGTTTTAATTAAAGTTGTAGTTTTGGTTCCAAATATAGTTTTATCAATTAAATAGTTTTTTACATTATAGTCATGGCTTCCTTGAGCTGAGGAGCTGACATTATTTCCTTGCTATGTTTGAAAGATTTCATTTCAGTCTTTAGTGACTTATGTATTGCTGTGTCTCCAATTGTTAATCATCTTTTTGAGTTCAAGTGCAAAACATATGTTATTGTTGTTGTGACATGACCATAAATGTGTCAGGGGTTTAGATTGAAGAATATCTTGTAGATATAGCATGTCATTTTGCCATCAGAACTCTTTTGGTTGGAGCCCTCATCATGCATGTCTCTCGAATGTTTTCCTGTTACAATAACATAAATGGAATGGATCTATAGATACTGTTATGTAATATCGTGCAACATTGTGTTGAACAGAGTAAAATGAGATCTCCATATAGAAATGATGTGGAAATAGTTTATTGCCATGGTTATAATTATGGATTCTTTGCAGATTGAATGTTGGTTATTAGTCAGTACTAAATTGGTTTTGTTAATGAATTTACGTAAAGTATAGTGAAAAACTAGTTCAGGTTTTGTTCTGCAAATTTGCACTTGATCTGGATTAAGTTCATTTAGTTACCATATTATTAGTTGAGGTCAGATGGAGAATGCTAGATGTTAGAATAAAATCTTGAAAATAATATCTAACACTGGATAAGAAAATTGATTTGAGTATCTTAATACATTATAGTTGAGTACTTTAAGATTGCATTTGGATAAAAAAAAATTTAAGATGGGTTTCAACTCCATATTTGCAATTGGATTGATTCAATCTCTATTGGAATTGAAATCATCACTCATTTTTAATTTAAGTGATCTGGATGGATCTAAAACCACTCTGATTGAGTGGATTTGAAACTGTTCATTTGAAGTTTGAATTTCAAATAAAACCAATTCAAATGCAACCTGAAGTTTGCCATGCATGGCTTATTTCGAGCCTTTAATCTTCCTATGAAGATCAGTCTTTCTTTTTGAATTGACTCATCATTGATTTAATTTCAAATTTCTATTTGAAATAGATCAAATAAATGAATAAAGAAATCTATTTTTTTTATGAGAAGTATAAAGATGAGATGTATAAAAAAATGATGTAAGTGAAGATTTGAATCTTTCTGATTATGAAAAGAAAAATTGAAAAAAAATAAGAAGAGGTTTTCGTATCTATTAGATAGACTGAACAATTGTGACTGTTATAGATATTCTATAATATAGAATATCTATAATTTCAGTTTAAATGCACTAAGTGTGTAATTTTGTGTGTACTTCGACGGATTATGTGCTTAAGGTTCTTCATTTTGTTTCCTTGTTTTGCATTTATTCATTCAGACAATATAAACATATTATTGTTCTCATGTATCTTCATTTTAATTACCCCATGTTGTTCTCATTACTTTTGTTTATATATTAGGTTGAGCAGTGTTTAATTGAAGAGAAAAGAAGAACTACTAAGTTCTTACAGCAGTCATCTACGAAAAGTTACTACTACAACTAATACCTCCTTTTTTTTTCTTGTCATTTTTTTTTTTCGATTTTCAATTGGTGTATGTGTCTAGCCGGTTTCGATAAGTCAATAGTTAAAATCTGTATTTGATGTTGTGGCAGGTTGTGCACTCACAGATGCTAGAGCAATATACAGATAAACTGGCTGAAAAGCAAAAGGCCGAAAACGTGGATTCAATGCTATATCAGGTATGGCTCACAATCTATTTTCATCCCCAATAAGTTTAAGTCACTGAACTTAGTATTTTTGGATACACAATGATCATCAATAAAAATATTTTGGATCCTTCATATAATGTAGTTTAGTGCTAGTACAATCTCAGCAGCTGGCTAGGAAGTTTTGATACTTTAATCAATTGTGGTTTTTAAAAGAAACAATCCACTTTTAAATCTGTGTTTAATCAGCATGTTTCTTGATTTCAATACTTTTTTTGCTTGGCAATGGATCAGGATTTGATCTCGAGATGCTTGAAGCTGTGCCTCGAGTGAGTAAGCTCTCTACATGTTTTCTGAAGTTACTGAACCAACATCATCTACAAGAAGAGAGGTTTCTATGAAATAATCATTTCAATTACTGTTGCTTAGATGCTATATGCTTGTTATGATCCACTTTGATATGCAAGACTTCTAAGGAATTGGAAGCAATTAAGGTAATGGGATTTGTCGGAAGTTTTATTGCTACTAAACAAATTGTTTGAAGAATTTACTCTAATTTATTTATGGTTCATAAACTTTGAGTTGGATAGCATTTTGAACCTGACCCATGGTTTGGATGGGTGTTCCGGTGAGGCTGGTCTTGGTGGATTCTGGCTGAGAAATATAAGTTTTGGTTCAATTTAGTTTTGATAAATTGGTTTGACATGATTTTAAAGCTTTGATATATGTGTCTGTCACTAATTTTTTTTCTTAGTAATAGTGATCTATTATATGATTACTTTATATGTTAAAATTAAAAAAATTTATTAAATGCACATGTTCACTTAATTGTCCATATGTGTATATTCAAGTTTAATAATACAGTACTGTTTACTTCAAATATCTCTCCAACTCCCCCTCATATGTTAGAGATCATTCATCAAACTTTAACTCAAGGAGCTTTCATATTTAATTTTACGTTTGAAAACTCTAAAAAAAATCTCTTTTTTTTTCCACGGAAGTGATGGTTTCTCAGATTTATTTAATTTTTTTTTTATTTCAATATTTATTAACGAACAATTTTTCCTTTCAATGATTGAAAAAGAAGAAGAAAATCTAAAAGACAGAAGTTTATAATAGAGTTAATTTCATTTTTGGACAACCAAGTATACATTTTCTAATTTTGGTAATATATATTTCAATTTTTTCCAATTTTGGTCCTATTTGATTCAAATTTTTTTTCCTATTTTGGTCCTGTATGTTTCAATTTTTTTTCAATTTCAATCCAATTTTGGTCGGATGACCGCCGATAAATCTCACGTAACATCGGCAACTTTGGAAATTCCGATCAAAATTGGATTGAAATTGGAAAAAATTGAAAAATATAGGACCAAAATTGAAAAATTGGATTGAAATTAGAAAAAGTTGAAACATATAGGACCAAATTTAAAAAAAAAACGTATATTTGGTTGTCAAAAAAGGAAAAGACCTTACATACATGACCAAAATTAAAATTAACCATTTATAATAATTATTAAATATATTATTCAATAAATAGTGTCACTAGGCCCAACTAATTTAAGGTCCAATTATTCAACCCAAAGTTATAGCCCGTTTATAAACCATTTAATCATCATCCAATGAAAATCTTTATTTGAAAAAGTAATTACTATTTAAACGAGAGAGGGAATGGAGGAAGAAGACGAGAGGGAGGGGGAAGACCTGCGTCAATTTTCTTTTCTTTTCTTTTTTCAATTTGTTTTTTCATTTATTTCTCATTTGATTTATTTATTTTTCAATAAATTACAAATGTTTTAAATTTTCAGATTTGTTTTAATTCTACGTGTTTTGATGATTAGATTGATTTATATACTTTCGACTCCAATTGAAAAACCTGATTATATATTGAATTGAAACAAATTATAAATATTAACATTTAAAGTTCATGTTGTAAATGAAAATAGATCACAAATTTATGTTTTTTTGATGTAATTAATCCGATGAAAAATGATTTTAATCCTATATTGTTACCTTCAAACCAACAAATATTTTGTTCTTCAAATGTCAAAAAGAATATCAATCCAATTAATCAACAAACAAAAACATTATTTGATCATCTAATCTAATCCCAATTGACCAGTAATTTTTTTGTGAAGGCTGAAAATAGCGGAGCAAAGGACATAGGATTCATAAGACAATATTTTCCCTCCCATCTGTTTCATATTTAATTCAACAGATTTCCCATTAAATTAAAATTCATTGTTGAAAGTGAAACCATTGCATGAGAAGAAAAAACCTTTGCAAACCCTAAATCGTTGAAATCAAGTAGAAAAAACACAATGATGGAATTCGAAACAACATTATTATTTCTTAAATAAGGTATTTATGATCTCAATCAGATTAAAAAATTAATTAAGCTCTCTAAACAAGTAGATTATGATAAAAATACAAGATCAAAATATTATGCTGCATGCATGTTTCAATATTGATCAAGTCAATTAATCATTTAATTTCAAGAAACCAAAAAACTTTGTATTAGAAATTATTAACTTGTCACCCTTAATATTATTCATATACGAAAATCTCTACTGATCACTACACAAAACATCCAAGAATCAACAATGTTGTTGACTTCTTGTTCCATCTTCTTGATCATGAATTCTTGCAATCTATCAACCCTAATTTCTTCAAACAATGAATCTCAACCCGAATCAGGCCCTCTTATACAATTGAAGAATAGGTAGAATCTTGTCGAAGGCTTTAGCAATATCGTCCTTCACCTTAGCACCCGCGATCACAGTCTTCCCAGACGCGAAAACCAGAATCGTAACCCTCGGATTCATCATCTTGTAGACCAACCCCGGAAACAACTCGGGCTCGTAGACGCAACACGAAGCTTGGCCACACGCCATCATTTCCAGCCTGACAGGGAACTCAACGTCACACGAGCCCACGATATTCTGAAAAGTTGTTGAACTTGACAGGAAACCCTAGCTTCTGAACGATTCGTGCGAACTTCCTCATAGCAATCTTTGACTCGTCTTCCGATTTTGCCCCCGTGCAGACCACCTTCCCCGAGTCGAAAATCAGGGCGCTGGTTTTGGGGTTCCTGATTCTCATGATCACAGCTGAAAATCTCTTGGGATTGTACTCTGTGTTTAGGGCTTTCAGGGCGATGGTTGGAAGGTCTAGCTTGCACTCCAAGTTTACTGTCGAGACCACGTTTTGAATCGCCAGAATATTTGCCGATGGATGGTCGGAAAGTTGAGCTGGCATGGAGGGTTGGATTTGGATTTGTTCGAATGATGAAGAGCCTAATAAACTTGGTGGTAAGAAGCATTGATCAGTACTATCCGCCATTGTTATTTCTTGATCTCCACTAGCTAACTGTTTTTTGAAAATGATTATTAATGAATCTTGTAAAGAATGATATATGATCATGTCTCTTCTATCCTACACCTACCAGGAGTCTAGGTGTATAAGATTATGACACGTGTGTAATTTATCTTTTTTATATATTTAATTTTGTAATTTAAATGTGGATTTGAAGTAAAAAAATATTTAATTGTAACTTATCATAATTTGATATACTCAGTGTACCCCACCAAATATAGAATGGAAGAAACTAATCCTATATAGGATTCAGTAAAGTACTACCCATGGATGGAGAAGGAGGAAAATTTCCCCGACTAGTAGGGCGGGAGCGGGAGAGGGGGCGGGGACATTCCTCATCTCACAGGATTCTATATACTCTATATTATATATATATATATATATATATATATATATATATCATAATATTTAAAATAATTTATTAAATGTATAAGTATTATTGTTAATACTAAATTGTTTTACCAATACTATGAAAGAACTTGTTAAAACCATTAAAAATAGGTTTAATTGCAAAAAAAATCCAAAACTTTGCAATTTTTTTTCTATTTTAGCAAAAAGTTGTAAAATTATCAATTTTAATTATAATTGATCAATTGTTTTCAATTTTAACATCATGATTTTGGTTAAAATTAAATTATATGTAGTTATGTAGATGTCATATACATAATATGTAAGTGATAAATCATTTAAAATCAACATAGTCTAATTAACTGTTAATCCACACTAAACTAAACAAATGAAGAAATAGAAGAAATTGTAAAGTTTAATTTGTTAAGAAATACGTGTCAAGCAAAAGTGCAACTACTACTAATGGTTCGAGCATGCAAGGCCAGAATCGCACTCTGCACCAAGGCTGGCTCTACCTCTTACAATGTTGTGGGTAAAATTGGGAGGATTGAGGTTTAAAGTAGGTCTGATTAAACTTCACTCTCTGCCCATATAAAAAAACCTCATGGGCCTACCTATGGGCCAAGGGGTGCCCAATGGCCCCCTGAGAATTTACAAAACATTAAGGGTATGTTTGGATTGGGATGTGCCCATCCGGATTTGGGATGAACCAAACCCAATCTTTGTTTGTTTTGGAATGGGTAAGGATTTGAATCCTTACCTATACCCTACTTTTTTACAACTCCCAATAAACACATTTATTTTTTCTACAATTCCCCAAAAAAACATCTACTTTTTCTACAATTCACATGTGATGAGAACATTTTAACTATAATCATACCTTATATAATCCCAAAACAAACACAAGATATTCAAAATCCACCTTTTTGCAAAATCCACTTAAATCCCCCATCCGGACTTGCAAAATCCACCTTCATCCCATTCCAAACACACCCTAAGAGTATTTTTTGATAAGTGCTTGCAATATTGCCTGAAAATATTGATTACTTCAGAAAGTTCTACCAAAATATATTTTTTTAATGTTGATGTTGTCAAGTTTAAATGTAATTAAGTGACTAATTTTGGATGTAATTATTATATAATATAATATATTTACTTTATTGAATTATGACAATTTTATACTATTGGTTTAATATTGATTTTATAAGTCGATTTGAGCCCCTAAATTTACAATTTATAGTGTTAAAAGATGATCAATTCGCAAGTGCAATAAAGCTACTCAATCCAGAAGTTTATAGTGTTAAAGATTCTCAATTGTTGCAAGTGCAATAAAGGTACTCAATCCAGAAGTTTACAGTGTTAAAGATTCTCAATTGTCGCAAGTGCAATAAAGGTACTCAATCGAGAAGCAATACTGATTTTCTCTCTCTCTCCCTCTCTCTCTCTCGGTCTAAGTTTGTGGGCATTGATGATATAATGGCAAAGTACTAAATGCTTATGTAAAATAATCTTGAATTTCGTACAGGAAGCTAGTCTCACTATAACAACCAATTTGAAAGGTGATGTGCTGTAACCAATTTGATTGTTACAATTTCCTTTTTGTTATCTTTTTCTTTTGCATATCCAACCTGCTACACCACCCAATGTGGACACGTTAAGATGTATTACAGTTGATGTGTTAAAAATCCAAAATGTCTATTAATTTTACTTTCCATATAATGAAGGGATGCAATCAATACACGCTGTCGGTTGGCATATTAAGAATGAAGAAACAAAGATGATGGAAGAGACTGCTTTCATAAGGGGAATGGATGGAAAGAAAAAAAAACAATATAGTGGGCATAATTATATTATGACACTATAACTTCCGTTTTTTGTGTGAATGTCAAGTATATTTCATTCTTTCATTTCCAGCCTATTTCCCATTAATATTCGATGTTTTGAAGGTGCTGTGGAAAGGTAAAATTATTCTCATGGGTAAATTCTACTATGCTCCATTCATGAAATTGTCGAGATCACAATATTTTGGTATAAGCAAAGAAGTGCTCGTAATTTATCCTCCTTCATCGAAAGACCTTGCAACTTGCTTATAACTTGGCCATGGAAGTAGGATGATAGATTAGAAGAATGAAATGGATATTTGAGCATGAGACCTTTGAAACCATAGTTTTTTTTTTTTTACTTCCAATGTCATGGTTCTTGGTGAGATTAACAATTTCAATTGGCATTCAAATAGTAATATTTATATTTTAATAAAAAAATTAATTATTTAGTTTCCAAAAAGATAATTTAATTAATTAAATATAATAAAGAGTCAACTTCATTTTATGTGTTTTTACAAATATAATATTATTTATATTATATAATATAACCATAATATAATTTAAGTGATATATATATACATATATATATATATATAATTAAACAAAAAATATTAAAACAATCAAAATAAAGCTTAAAATTCCATATTGAAAATAAAAAATCTTAAACAAAGCATAATTTTTTAAATTGAAAAAAAATTAAATAAAAAATAATTTTGAAAATGCCAAAAAAAGTAAAATTAAAAAACAATTATTCTATTAAAAACAAAGCAAAAGAAAATAACAAAAGAAAATAGGAAAAAAAAAAAGAAAAAAAAAGGAGTGTTTCCCTTTCTCACAACAATATTGGGTGTTTTTAGTGTTTTGATGTAAACGAAGAACTAAAAATATCTTTTAAAATATTCCCTAAAAACACACCCAACATAATATTAACATTTTTTATTTGTTTCTAACCTTCCTAAAAACATTCATTGTTGATGCTCTTAAACCTTATCTATCTATTATTACTACTTAGTACAAATAGTTTCATCCGTTTCATCCATTTTTTTAATAAAAAACATTGGTTTTAATATTTGTTTTTTTAAGGAAGGGGCTATCCATACCCCAAATTTATTAAACACACCTTAAAAATTGAAACTTTGTATCTTAGATTATTTAAAATTTGGAGTGAGTTTAGTATTTCACACCTTTTTTTTAAATTAATGTGGGTCTCACATATATTGCTAACTCAACCGAAGAATCACACATATCACAAACGAGTACCAATTGTGTGCTCCAGTTGATGTAATTGGACATGACCCGAATTCAATCGGAATCCATAATGATTTTTTTTTTTTTAATTAATGTGGTGATCTTTATGCTATATTAATATAACATTTATATACAAATATCATAATCTTAATGCAATACATTAACTAAAAGAATAAAACAATTTCGACACAATTTGATTATACATTTATGTGATTTTACTCATACTTTTATGTAATATTGTTTATATCTTTATATCAACATAAAAGTTATATTATTATAACTTAAATATTTAAAATGTATTTCATGCATGTCTTTGTAAAATATTATATATTATTGCATTATTATAACAAAAAGTTACACTAACATAGCAAAAAAGTTATTTTAACATAATTAAAAGATATAACACGCCTGATAGAGTGTACATAGATATTTGTGAAGAAAAATTTAATAGTCTTTAGGATAGAAATATAAGTTTATTAGAAAATGAAAATATTATGAAATTTAAACAAAATTATGGCTTTATAATAACCTACTTGATTTGACTTGACTTGAGTACATAAAGTCGTCGGTCATCGTTGCTTTGATATCCAGCAGAGAAGAAAAATATAGATGGAAGAGACTGCTTTTATATGTGGAGTGGAGGGTTTTGATGAAATATATGATTCTGAATTTGAATTCATAGAGCAGTTGAAGCTGCAGGTGGATTTGTCATCATCCGAGGGTGGATGGGTATTTTGGAGGAAGCCTGAGAGATGTGAGCAATTAGAATCACTTATTTCTTCAACCAACTCTTCTAAACAAATCATCAAATACAAGATCCTACGTGTCCTTGAGGAATTCGCATCAGCATCAGAATCTTGGTATAATCAGGGATATGTGGTGCAATTTTGGGCAGCAGAAGTGAACGAACAGCAGCAGGTTTACCTGACCACTTCAGACCAACCTTTTGCTGTTGGTCAACACCTCTATAAAGGTTTTTCTTGGTATAGAGAGCGTTGTATGGCTCATCGCTATCGTGTGGACGAGGGTGCAGGAGAAGATGAATTGGGTGCAGTGGGACGTGTCTACAGAAACAAGCGCCCAGAATCCACCCCTGACTTGAGGCTCTACTCTACCAAGGAATTTCCACTCCGTGATTCTGCTGCTCATTCCGGTCTAAGAAGTCACTACGCTCTGCCTGTTTTTGATTTGCTTGACAACAAATGTTATGGCGTCATTGAGGCTTTATGTTTTCAATATGGCACTTTTAATCTGTTGTCTTCTCTGGAACTGGGATTGAAGGTTTGTATAGTAATAAGATAGTAATCACTTAGTGCGACTCTTATGCTAATTGATCAACTTTCTCTTCATAATCTATCATACATGCAGGCAGCGGAGTTGAGAACCACTCATGAACATATCTGCATCAGCGAAAGGGTATGTCTTTTAATCCCCATAGTAATACATACTAATCACATATTGCTAATACATTTATATAACATTATTAGTTTTTCTAATCACATAACATTTTCTTATGTTCATAGTTATTATAGATACTAATCACATTCAATATCTCTTTTACAAATTGCAACAATTCATATTATCCTCTGCAGCCTGTACATATTGAAATTCAAAAGATGGTTGAGTCGGCGGTTGAGGTTATGCCCCAGCTGCGGATGGCACAGGTGTGGGTCCCTTGCCCTCAATGTTCCAAAACCAGCAATAACTTTACCTGCTTCCACACTGTATTTTCCACATATTCTATTAATGTTCTGGGTGAAGATCAAGATATAAGCAATTACATTGAAGCCTGTGAACTCCACAATCTGCAAATAGCAGAGGATACAAATCCAATAGCTCGAACAGTGATGTCGTCAAATCATAAGCCCTGCATTTGTCGAAATATATGTGATCTGAACATAACAGAGAACCCTTTGGCACATTATGCCCAGAAAGCTAGATTCTCCTTTTGTTTTGCAATTTGTCTTGAGAGTACATGCAATAGCAGGGACATCTATCTTGTCGAGTTTTATCTTCAATTCAATAGTGGAGAAGATGCAGTAGTTGGGTCCTTTCTGCACTTTCTGTTAAGCATAATGGAGAGGGAACTCAAAAGCTTTTACTTTGCATATAAAGGACAACATGGAAAGGAATTGGTAGTAGTGGAAGTTACCAAAGAAAATGTAGTTAGCTCTAATAAATCAAGCCAATCAAATGCAGTTAGATCTAAAACCTTGAAGTACAAGCATGAAGATGTAGAAGATGTAAGCAGGTTAATGGTGATGGAGGGGTTTGAGGATGAGTTTGAACTATCGGGTTTCTTGAAATACCTGCAGAAGCCTGACATGCATTGCATAAAACCTTGTGCAAAAAGGGAAGCATGGGTTTTCTGGAGTGAGGCAAGAGCAGATAATAGTAACATATCAGTTGTGTCAGATACAATCCAGGAGAAGATCGAATGTTTAATGAGCGACTTAACATCCAAATGGGAATGGCAGGACAATGTTTTAGCACAGTTTTGGGCAGCAAAAAAGGATGATATGAATAGGTGTTATCTAGAGACATCTGCCCAACCATTCGCAGTTTCAAGTCTTTCAAAAGGAATAGCTTCATTCAGGAAGCAGTGTATGGGACGTAAGTATTACGTGGATGATGCAGCTAAATGCCCCCCGGACGTGTCTTCCTAAACGGGCACCCTTAATACAGCCCTGATCTGCGGCTCTACTCTACTACTGAGTTTCCATTAAGAAACCATGACGCACGATCTTCTCTCAGACGATATTATGCTTTACCTATATTCGAAATGAACCAGCAGCACATATGTCTTGGGGTACTAGAGTTCCTACCGTCTGGATATCTTTTCATAAGAGATGCAATATTGGAAAACATTGGAGATGCAATAGTGGTACTCTCTCTCTCTCTCTGTCTAACTTTGTGGTCATTGATAAAAGTTGCAGCAGTACAAAAATGCTTATGTAAATCAATATTGAATTTCCTACAGGCAGCAAATCTCATGGCTTCAACCCACATTCCCTTCAACCCAAGTGCCAGAGGAAGCAGTGACATAGCAGGCAATGTATATATATCCCATCTTATCAACTTTTACTCTTACTTTCATTTTATAAACTAAAATAAAATAAACACTTAATTGCTAATTTTATATATCCTCCCAAGCTTTCAAAAAATTATCGGATTTACCCACACAAGATTTTCTTTTACATTTGGTGTAACATTTCATATTCGAAAATAATTACCACACTTCATGTGTATTATTTGACATCATTATAATTAACATGTGACGTATATTAAATGACATGAAATATGATATGTAACACCAAATATAATAAAAGATTTGCACCGAGATTTATCATCCATCCAATTTTCCTTCCAAATTTGAACATAGGATAGATCTCTTAACTAAAGTTTTTTTTTTTTTTTTTTATATAAACATTAAACATATAAATTATTTCAAATTTATTTTATGTACCTAAACCTAATAAAATATAAAATATTATTTCAAATATACTAATAAAATCTGAATATAATATTAAAAAATATAAAATAATTTTGAAAATTATTTAATAAGTTTAAAAATTATTTCATAAACTAATTATAATAAAAATATAAATTTATTTGAGTAAATTGAAATATTAAGAAATTTTTGATCGTGTTTTAATAGATGTAACTAATCAAACATTATTAACAATGTTGTAATATAGGACTAATCAAACATTATTAGAAATTCTTAATGCTGAAATACTAAGAAATTATTAAGATTTTTTTATTAATATTCTAAACGTTTTATTATTACATCCGTTCCTATTAGAGTCCAGATATTAAAATATCTTATCCATAAACAGGTGATATAACTAATCAAACATTATTAATAGGGTTTGAGTGTCCTATTAAAATAACTTTTCAAAATTGACATTATTTCAAAGTTTATATATTTTTTATTTAACTTGTTATGATATGATAATTGTGGTAAATTTTTATTTCAAAATTTTCACATTTCTCAAATAATAATCGAATGCTATGAAAATAACCTTTTTAATTTAAACAATGGTTCTTATGATAAAAATTAATTGTGCCAAGGCATTAAAACATAAAAATTATATTTTAAATTTAAAAAGTTTTTTTTTTAAATATGAAAATCAAATCCTATTAATAATGTTAATAATGTTTGATTAATTATACGTTTTACTAAAACACGTCAACAATTTCCAATTTTAATTCATTTCAATAACTTTCAAAATTTGTTTTTAATTGAGCTTCTTCCATACTCTATCGAAACGTAAAATAGAGGTTCCAAGTCTTTTAAATTTTTATGTTTCTACCAATGATAGAAGGTAGAAGGCCATGAATTGGCATTGACTGAAATGCGAGAGGCCTACAAACTGTTTAAAAATATTCCACAAGTGTTCACGACGGAGGTTTGGGTCTCAAACAACGAATGTGCTACCACTAAACTCAGCTGCATGGAACGTGTGTGTAGCATACAAGATAATATTCGGGAACTTCATTTGCCAATGAGTAAGTTTAAACATGTGGAAACGAGAAAGGGGATTTCTGGTATGGCATTAGCATCTGAGAACATGTCTTGCTTTTCTCTAAATTTGTCTGCTTTTGGCATTGTTGAACATCCCCACGCACATTATGCACAGGTATTTGGGTTAGATGTTTGTTTTGCAATATGTTTGCAGAGTTGCCACACCAGCGACCTTGTTTATGTCCTCGAGTTCTATCTCCACCAAGGTCCTCGAAAATATGATTACTTTAGGTCCTTTCTGTGCCTTTTATTGCCATTACTGAAGCAGAAACTTACTAGCTTTAAGGTTGCATCTGGGCAACAACTAGGAGACAAACTCGTTGTAGAGGTCATCGAGTTTTCACAAGTGAATGACATTGATGTCGTTGAATTAAGCAAGCCAGATGGATCTCCAATTACATTTAATTTTGTCAACACCCGAGCCCAAAAACATTCTGATGATCATAAACATGATGTTCGATTTTGTCCCGACAATGGCATGGATTCTGTTAGCATTGCTGCAGAGGCAAAACACTGCAGTTTGTCAGCTGCCAATTTGAAGAAAAAGAGATCAGCAAAGGGAACAAAGAGTGAAACTGGTATATCCCGTGAGGATGTGCTATCATTCTCCAACCTGAAACGCAAGGATGCTGCTGAAAAGCTTGGTGGTGAGTTCCAAAACATTCCTTTTTATTTCCGATCATTTTCAAGGCACCACTTATTAAAACTCTCTATTAACAAAAATGAGAAACTTCATCATGCAGTTAGCATATCAACATTCAAACGTATATGTAGAGATCATGAAATCCGCAGGTGGCCACCAAATCCATTCATCTTGATGAAAGAAAGTGCATATCAAAGTGGTCGGGATTCTCAACCAGATGTGAATGGGTTGCCTAACAGTAGCGACCTTCCACCTCCAAATATGCCTCAAACTGATCCCAAAAGCTCTCAACAACTCATGACTCAGACAAATGTTGAAATGGTGCTGATATTTGCAAAATATGAAAGCAAAACCATCAAATTTGAGTTAAGGCGGACAGCTGGAATGGAGAAACTAGTGAATGAAGTGGTCATGAGACTAAAACTGGAGGTGGGAAGTTTTGAAATGGAATATTTGGATGAAACTAATGAAATGATCCTATTAGCATGTGATGCTGATTTGGAGTTATATCTAAAGAGTGTAGCTGCAGAGGGCAAGGGTTATATCCTGGTACTCATGTTTCTTCATTCAATTTGAGATTATATAGCTCTTTTGAATTATCCGAAGCTTCTCTACACTAAAAAAGCTTACTCATCTAAAATATATTATATTTGGATGAAGACAATGATCACAGCTTATATAGTAACATGTTATTATATCTTCTCTAAAGTATCCAGTTGTAAAGGGTAATCCTTGTATCCAGGTGTTTGTTCAATCAATTTGAAATAAGATTCACATCATTTTACATGTGGTTGATTGTGGTGTGGTTTATGAACAAGGATGGAAATTTCGATTTAGATGGAAATATCGGTATCTTAATTTTACGAAAATATCGTGGAAATATCGGTATCGGTACATAAATTTATCGATATTTTTTAGATATTTAACGATATTTACCGATATTTCCCTGACATTCCACCGATATTTACCAATATTTCCATGATATTTCAGGGATTTTCATATACTTTATATCATGAAACTACCAATATCGAAATCGATATCGATATTTATCGATATTTCGTTGATATTTTCCTGATATTTCACTTATTTTTCGACAAATTATACCATGAAGTCATCGATATTGAGATATCGATATTTCATCGATATTTCCCTGATATTTCACTTATTTTTCTACAAATTATACCATGAAGTCATTGATATTGAAATCGATATTTCGCCGATATTTCTCTGATATTTCACCTATTTTCCTACAAATTGTACCATGAAGTCAATGATATTGAAATTGATATTTCGTCGATATTTTACCGATATTTTGACAAAATTTCTTATTTCTTTACCGGTTATGTGGAAAAATGAAAATATTGGAGATATATCGATTGCACCCTATTTTTGTATCGATCACGTGAAAAAATGGAAATATCGGGGAAATATCGAAGATATTTTCCGATATTTTAATCTATGCTTATGAACAGGTTGTTCCTCCTAGCTCCACACAGTCATCTTCTGCTGATGCTTATATTCATCATTTTCCATCTTGCTTCCACAGCTATATTGTTAGTATTAAGGATGTTGTTGCGGATGGTCATTGCGGTTTTCGTGTTGTCGCTGACCTACTTGGTTTTGGAGAGGATTTATGGGATCGAGCCAGACGCAAACTTATATACGAGCTTAGTGAAAACCAACCATTATATATACAAGAGTTTTCAGAGTTTTCATAAAAGAGGGTGCTGTTGAGGAAATATTAGAGAGTCTGATATGCTTTGAGGAAAGAGCAATCAGTGCACATTGGTTTACTTTGCCGGAAATGGGGCACCTGGTTGCATCCTCATACAATGTTGCACTCGTCACCTTGTCTACCGACATGTGCAACACTTTCTTGCCATTGAGAACAGCTGTCCCTAACAATTTAAGGTGTATCTGTATTGGATTAGTCAACAATAATCATTTCGTTCATGTAGATAGAAGTTTTTTGATTTCAAACAATAGTATATATTTATATATTGTGTTATCAATCTCTTCACTTTCCACTTATTGTATAGGTTTTCTTGAGTGAGAGTCACCAACTACCTCCCATCCTTGCTAAGTGGCGTGAGTGTCATTACCTCGATGCAGCACCGTGGAGAATTGTTTATGCTCAACAATTTAAGTTGTACGATCGTATACTAGGAAAAATCAATGCGGGTCTTGATATTATCAATCTAGAAGACTAATAATAATATGATATTGTTGTAATTTGTTACGAGTTGTTGTGTGTCTATGAAAGGTAACATGTTGCTCTAATTTTTTCCATAGTTTGAGTCTGACAATGTGAAAAATGTTCAAGACCGAACATATATTAAAGTGTTTGACAATAACTTTTCGAATATTTTCACCAGTGTTCGACTTCATCCAATTGAACATAGTTGATAGAAAAAAAGGCTTGTCCAATTGAACCCAACCGATCGAACATTTCAAGATTGCTTGACCTAGACCAATCAAACGTAATTGGTCGAAAAACTTGGAGTTGTGTTTAGAGATGCTAACACGAGTGTGGGAGCTTTATATCCAGGTGTTTGTCCAATCAATCATGAAGCTCCTAGAGTGAATAAGCTTGATCAACATTCCTCTTTCAGCTTACTCAGATATGAATGTTGAGATTCTGAATTAAAAAGGCAGGTCCTTGGTTTTGATATGTTAGCTAAGAGAAGTAAATATGTTGGAGCATCTGTTTCTTGCTTAATTTTTATGTATTTGGCAATTTTAATATATTATAATCCAAGTGCCAACTTTTATCACCAACTTTTAGAGTTCAAGCATAAAAATTACCATTTGTTGACTAGGAGACACATTAAACTGGGGTGGTTGGTTTTTTCATTCTGTAAACCAACGTGGTGGCAATTTGTGCGATTTAGGACAAAATGACAAAAAATGATATTTTCACTTGATTTACTATTGCATTTGGAAATTATCAGCAAAACAAGGAGGAATTGCAATTTTCATCATGTAATAGTATTTTTTTTTAAAATAATATTATGAATCTTTAGTTTGTTTTTATTAAAGTTATAGTTTTGGTTCCAAATATAGTTTTTATCAATTAAATAGTTTTTTACATTATAGTCATGGCTTTCTATTTAATTCAATACAGACAATTATTTTGACGGAATAAAAAGTCAATCACCTAAAATTAATGCAACAAAATTTGGAATTTTCCTCCATGTTCCTCCATAAACTTTCAAATTTAATAAACATTTCGACAAAAAATTACAACCAGCCAAATTATCCCCAAATTGCTTATCTTTCGCCACAAATTACAAATCTACCTCCGACATTGCCCGACAACCATGACCATTTTGTTATGCTCAATTTCTAAACTTACCAAACTAAATTGTTTCTATTGGTTCCAAAATCTCTGATCCATAACCCCATTTCACAACCTACATTTCTAATCTCTACATGGATTTTTGTGATAGACAATATGATTTTATATTTCAACCTCGAAAAGAATTTGTTTTGCCGATCTGAACTAACTTGTTGATTACATAACTCATGTTCCATTCATTCGATCTTGATAACTTATTTGTTGATCATTAACACCTATAGTTTCGTTTCTTCACGTGGGAAGGGTTATTGTCGTTTTTCCTTTAATAAATAATAAATATAATAATTTGAGGGGTCAAAAAGAAGAAAAAATCAAATATTGTGTTGAATTGTAACTTTGACATGAATGATTTTTAAATGATGGAAATGTAAAATCAGCATAATTTCCCTTTGAAAAACCCCCCACAAACATAGTAAAACAATAGAATTGCGGACATTGTCAACTTATTCGTTTCCCAAAATAATTAAAAAACATTACTTTCCGCCACCGCCGCCGCTCCCGCCGCCGGAAAACCCAACATGGGCATCTCTTGGAGCAAAAGGCAGCAGCAACACCACCATCACCCACCACCTCTTCCCCCACTCTCCTCTTCATCAAACCCTCCTCCTTCGATCACCCTTCCTTCACCAACCCCACCGCCCCCACAACCACCGTCGCCGCCCCATGGCTACAACCCCGCCCCGCAGCCACCAACCTACGCTTTCGCCGCCAACGCCCCTTACTCAACAAACCAACCCCCGGCGCAACACCCTTACCCTGCGCAGCCCCCTTCCTACCCCCCTCCTCTTCCCCCCTACAACTACAGTTACAGCTTCTCCAATTACTACTCCAGACCCGTTAATATGATCGGTCAATACTCCAATTTCCGGCCCTATTACGTTCCCCAGATCAGCGGGTGGGGCCCACCCGTCGCGCCGCCGCTGGTGCAGCCTGCTCCGTATGTAGATCACCAGAGTGCCAAGAAGATTAAGAATGATGTGAACGTTCATAGAGATACTATAAGGCTTCAATTGGATGGGTTGCACCCTGATTGCCATTTGGTTTCCTTCACCTTTGATGCGTTGGTTGATGGAAGGTATTTAGAAGTCTTTTAGTTGAACGATTATTGGGAACATCGGTTTTTTGCTATTAGTTTGAATTTGCTTCAGAATTATGCTTGATGGTTGATTTTGTATGTGTGGTTGTGTTGCTTATGTGTGTTGTAATGTCTCTTTGTTTTGCCCTTTACTTTGATAAGACTTAGTTCTCTTTTACGCGTTCTTGGGAGGACTTGGCTAGATCTATCTCAAGCAAATTAATCATTGATACTGATTCATTCTATAAAGAAAACCAAGAAAAGGGATGAAAGAAGTTCTCCAGGATTTCTTATAGTTGTAGATGGATATCATGAGTTAAACCTATTTGTTGGGCATAGGATGGTTCTGCTACTGCCTGCCTTTGGCATAAAATTATCATTGCAAATGCTGATGGAAGAATATCTATCTTGCTGATGATCTTGTGCATATGCTGTCTATTGAAGCTTAGATTTTATTTGTGATGATCTGCTTTATTGTGGACCTTTGCACGTTTTCTTATGAGTGTGAAATAGATATCAGCTCTAGGAATCACGGATGCCTGTAAGCTTGTTTTTCTCATACTTGCCAAAGATTTCATTCAAAAGTATACAACAGAGTAACTAATATTTCATTGTTTGAGCATGTACTCTTCAAGGAAATCTGTATGGCGCAAATGATTGTAAAGAAATGAATGCATGTTTCTTGTAAAACTTAAGATGGTCCTGAAAAAACATGGGAATGACTAGTCTCAAAATGATTGACAAACTTAATAAGTTGGTTAACTATTGTGTTTATGCCCACTACAGATGATGTTTTAGACATTTTACAGGCGAATTCATGGATGTCATCTTTATGCTGACTGCCTGAACGAATATATCTCATTGATTAGGTTTTACATTCTATTTAGCTGATGACTATGTCAAAATCAGCCTAGTTTGTTACACAAGTGATTCATTTGTGTTTCTACATCAAGGGTGATTTCAGCATGAATCTCACTGTGCATCTTGTCGTTCACATTAGGATTTGAAGGCAGAACTTTGCAATACCAAAAAAATCGCACTGCTGTCTGATGCAGCTGTAATTTTTATTTTAGTTCCTTTACAATAATCAAAGTAGAAATAATGATATGGACAGGCATAGCTTGAAGTAATACATTTAAACTTGGTGAGAATAGTCTTTAGTGTGGATAGAGTTTTATGTATCTATCTGCATATAGCATTTTTACCGATCACATGTTATCATCTGGAATCCAAACAGTAGGATGCTTCTGAAGTTTGGAACTAGTGAGGAGGAGAGTTCAACCATGTGTCTGAAACAGAGGACTCTATAGTCAAAACCCCTCCTTCAAAAGTTCAATAAAAAATGTGTGCCTTTGATGTTTGTATGTTGGTGTGTAGTCACCTAAGCATGGTATTTTATGATGACAATGTTTAGCTTAAAAGTCAAAGTGTTAAGAAAAAGGATAAATCTAAACTCAATGAACGACACTGTTGAAAAATCAGTCTTAACTTCTGCATATTTCTATTGAACTTGATTATTACTGTTTGTCCCTTTTTTTCTACCTGTTTAGTTCAAGTGGAAATTAAGTTGTGGGAGTTGCAAAGTTTTTAAAAAAAAGAGGATTGGTTCATTTGATTTCTCTGAACCCAGAGATTTACAAGACTGTCACTGTCCTGTGCATGCACATTTTACTAAAATCAATTAATACACATGTTATGGACATATTGATACTATCCAGATAATCCTAGTCACATATTCATGGTTTACAAGATATTGATGTATTTAAGCATATTAACTACTCATACCTATCATTCACCTTCTTAAGCTTGAAATCTTCCTCATACTTGAAAACAAGGAAATAATTGCCTTTTAACCTGATAACCTCTATATGGCATTAAGGAGTTTATAAAATTTCTTAACTCAAATAATGAAGGAATTGGTGCCTTAGTGCATAATTGCATGTGCTTGCTGTCTCCTGTTCAACTATGGACATGATTTGTCACCCTGGATGCTGTTGAATTTCCTTTTGATTCTCACTGATGGGCATGGTTTCACCTAATATAATTATGCACTTTTGTTGCAGTATTACCATCTTCTACTTTGCCAAAGAGGGCGACAACTGTAAATTCACCCCAGTATATCCTGAGATTGTGCCTGTAAAGATTCCATTCCAGAAAGGACTAGGACAGAAATTCTTCCAGCCTTCAGGAACTGGTGTGGACTTGGGCTTCTTTGACACTGATGACCTGTCAAAGCCTATTCAAGGAGAAGATGTTTATCCGCTTGTAATATCAGCAGAGTCATGTTTACCATCAACGCCTACGAATGGGAGTTTAAGAGAGGAACATCTAAATGCATCTCCTCATGCTCAGATCTCTCAGGCTGTATTACAAAAAAAAGATGATGGGAATTTTCAAGTGAAAGTAATTAAGCAGATTTTATGGATTGATGGTGCTCGATATGAACTGCGTGAGATTTTTGGGATCAGTGATTCAAATGAAGCCACCATTAGTGACGTGGAATCAGGAAAAGAATGTATCATTTGCTTGACAGAGGTCAAGAACACCGCTGTCTTGCCATGTAGGCACATGGTAAATCCTTAATTTCAACCTTATGTTTGTCCATAGAATCTGGAAGACTTGTTTGTTTCTCCTTTTCTTTTGTATTTTGGTTTGATCTTCTTTTGCTGTGTTGCAGTGTATGTGCAGTGACTGTGCCAAAGAGTTGAGGCTCCAATCAAATAAGTGTCCGGTATGTCGACAACCCATAGAGGAGCTTCTGGAGATCAAGGTTGATGAAGGTAACAAATGAGTAATAATTCCAATCGTTATTTCTTCACTGTTTAGTTATCTTCCACTACAAATATAAATCGGTATTTTTCAAGTACTAACGTTTGATCTGTCTTGTTTCGTATTGATCTGCACCTTCAGAAGCAGCTGTTTAGGGTGAATTATGGTGTGCCTTGGAACAAAATCGACTGCAAGCTTCTGTATGTATATATGTCAGTTATATATACAAATTGCAATTGCAATTGCAAGAATGAACACTGCTCTTCAGGATCTGTACAGTCCATATGTAACTTTTTGTTTACCCTTCAAATGTTTTATCCTTTGCTAAAGTCTGTATATCTTTATTTTTCATAGTTGCCTTTTATACTTTCTGAAATTTGCTTTTGTTTTGGTTTTTTATTCATGTTGTGGTGAATGCAATGTAAAATGCTATTATTTTCTGCTTGATGTATGTAACTTTGGTATACTGTTATTTGTCCGTATCCATTCACTCTATCAATAATCGAGATTTATGTATGATAATGATTTGGGTTCGGAATCGGGGCACGTAGAATCCCAATTGTACCAAAAATATCAAGTTACTCGAGCTCGATTTAGCAAATACACGAGTCCCAGAAGTCAGACCAATCCATAGCTAATGTCTAACGTTAAATGTAAATCATGATGAAGCATAATTTTTAGGATGATTCATTAATCAACCCTAATATCTATTTTGGAAAAAAGTTACCAAATTATACAAACTCATAAAAAATAAAATGCAAGTATATTTAATGCGATTAATTAATTTTCTACATAAATATATTGTTTTTTATAAAAGAATTATGTATTTGTATTAAAAGTCCTACTATCTTGTCCACCGTGGGCACGTTAAGATGTGTCTGCGGCTGATGTATCAAAAACCCGAATGTCTATTAATTTCATTTTCAATATAATGAAGGGATGTGATCAATATATGTTATCAGTGGACATTTTATCATTTTCCTATGTATCATTTGTTCTAAGTTGAAAAGTTTCAACTATTTGAATCGCAAAATTTATTTTTCAAATTGCAACTAATTTAGTATGTATTGATACAAAGGAAAATGATAAAATATCCATCGTGGACAATTCTTAATATGTTCATCGAGCCTATAAAATAAAGGGTTCCTCCATGGCTTGCTACGCCAGATAGGTCCTACAATGGTACCCTCCTATATATCAGGGACTTCCGTGTATTGATCACATCCCTTCATTATAGGGAAAATAAAATTAATAGACATTCAAGATTTTGACACATCAACTGCGGGCACATCTTAACGTATCTACGGTGGGTAGGGTAGCAGGACTGATGATAAATAACCTACAACTTTTAATGGTTAATAATCGTATTTTTTATTTTTTATTTTTTATTTTTAGAGGAAAATAATTGATAGATGAATTAGATGATGACGTTTATTGCTGCTCGAATTTTGGAAAAAAAAATGAAAATGAAAATAAAAATACAATCTTAACCTTAAACTTTTATTTTGACAAATCCCACATTTCAAGTCAGTCAGACTTAATTTTAGAATTAAAAAAAGAATTCTATCATGGAAAATTGGATTCGAATTTCCTAGATTCAAGATACAATATCTTTTCTTATTTTGAGAATGTTTTTAGTTTCTGATATTTAAGAAATTGGTTTAAAATAATAAAATAATATGATTATGACGCCGATAATCGGCTTTGAAATTAAATGCAAGCAAAAAAAGGGTCTAAATATATAAATGCAGAAAGTCAAAGCGAAAGTCATAACCCCCATCACACCAATCTTCTTCGCCTCTGCCATTGATAAACAGATTAAAGTTGTTGAATTTTGCTCCAGATTTACTCGTCATTTTGCTTAATTAATAGAGGGGAAAATCTGTTGCAGAAGACATGCACTCCTTTGGGTACAGAGCAAATGCTCTGCTCACTTTCGCCATCACAATTCTCGCACTAATGTGTGCAATGGCGTCTGTTTCCGACAACTTCAATTCGCAGTCGCCTACCTCAGAAGTTCAAGTAAACTTAATTTTGTTTGTGTTGATGCTTTTGTGTTTTGGTTGTGTTTCTTTTTTGGATTGATTTGGTGGGTTTTTTTTTTTAACCCTAATTTGTTGATCTTTGGGTTTTGTTTGTGGGTTTTAGGTTTTGAACATTAATTGGTTCCAGAAGAAGCCGGATGGGGATGATGAGGTAAATCATTTATTTTTAGCCTGTTCGTAGATTTCTATGCAAGTTGTATGCAGATTGATGGAATGATGGAATTTTTCTCCGTCATTTTTTTTTTCTGTGTCGGTTTTTACCTGCCAACAATTTGTTTCTGTATCTGAAATGATGAGCTGATTGTTAAATACTTGATGTGAACTTTCAAAATCAAGCCAAGATAAGATATTCCAGCATCTTTAATCTGATCACACAATTGCACTTCTATTGTCTATGATTCTGTCTTATTTGATAATCGCATGTCCTTTATGCGCTTTCTGTCAACGGATGTCAAATGTGCTTGTGCGCAAAGTATATTATCCCAATTTGATCTTCAATTAGCAACTCTATGAAGGAGATCTTATTATTTGACGCAGGTTTAAAAGCTGATCAAATTTCTGAAATTTACTGAAAACTAGTTTGCCTAAAATTGCTCTATTTATTATTGGCATTTGGTTTATATATTGGATAAAACCAGATTATATCAACAAAAAACTACAAACGAAGCCTTTTTCAAACTAAGTGGTCTGAAGTTGAATCAGATAAGAGGATGGGCTAGGGTTGTGGACAGAATGTATAATGTTGTTAAAATTAATCATACATTTGGTTAGAAGAAAAGAAACATTAATGTACTTGAAAATCTTTGTTGAAGCAGATTATTGATCTGGAACCTAAAGCCTTCCTTTTTATTAATGTGATACCACAATAGACTAAAGCCTTCAAGATCTTGTTAATACATTCACGTGATATTGCAACAAAACAAATCAAATTATTATGAAATATTTTTATATATTTTTTATGTGTGCATATAGATGCTTCCCCGTAACCGTGTCCTCATTTTGGATCCTTTTGTCGTGTCCATGTATCCTAAATTTGAAAAATCAAGATGGAGATATGTATCCGTTTGGTTACTTGAACTGAGACTGAGCAACACAGAATGCACCATTGTACCTTATGATTCAAATATATGTGCCTCTACCTATTCTTCTTTGTGGAGTTTTTTGGACTGATAATTGATTCTGGGAACTTGGGATCAACTTACATTGATTTTTGGTTTGAATAATCAAATGCATAGTTTTATCCTCATTCAGATGTCTTGCAATGTTGTGGTATTATTGTCCTCACCCACAAAAAAACTGGGTTTGTTGCCAACTTCATGTTTTCCTTTCTGAGGAATAACTAAGGAGGTCTGGAGGTGGTGGCATACTTGGTTGCTTGATGATTAATTTTGTGTTATGCAGGTGAGCCTGACATTGAATATAACAGCAAACTTACAGTCATTGTTTACGTGGAACACGAAACAGGTATATCAGTATTTACAATATTCAACTCTGCCTGTGATCATTCTCTAGAGTGTTTTCTGCTTGTTTTGACTGCTTTCAGTTCTGTAGAAGACTTTCTAAATTCTGTATGTGACCTGTGAGCTTTTATTGGATTTATTTCTGATTTTGTGTCTTCTTATTTTTTAAATTATGAAGATTGGTTGAATTGTTGGCAGAGGATTTGAGATGTGAATACCATTGTTACTCTTGTTTTGTCATGGGCTAAGTTCATTTGGTTGGTAGTGTGAAACTTTATGTGGTTTGTTTGTATTCAGTGATTAATTATCAACTAATTTCTCTAAAAAAGCCCCACAGTATCGTAAAGTATACCCAAGTTGATTCTTTTTGCTTTAACTTATTCTTGAAAGATGCATACTATGCACCTCTTTCTTTACACTCCTTCAGAGGTCCTAATTTGGCAGGTGGTAAAAAAGCATAACTTCAAGATAGTTGGCTTTTCCTTATGATTTTCCTTTGACTTATTGCCATTGAAGTTAGTTGGATGTTACAACTATTCATTTTTTAAATTTTGCAGGTCTTTGTATTTTTAGCTGCTGAGTATGAAACCCCAAAAAATGCACTTAACCAGGTATGCTAGTTTTTAAGTCCGTCTGTAGCTGCTTTTATGTATCACTCATATGTGTTTTTGCTTATGCATAGTGTAATTATTGTTCTTACTCATTGTTTTTTTTTTTTTTTAATTTTATTTTACTGTTGTATGTATATGTTAGCCTCTTTCATTTCAATCTTGTCCTCTACCATAAGTTTTCCATCCTATGTTTCTGAGAGTAGGTGGTTATGATGATACCTATGGCTATGATTATGTTCAGACTTTCCTTTATAATTTATTCTATTTATCATTGCTAGCCTGAGTTTTCTGCTTGTCATTTGAGACTTTTGTAAATCGCTGTTCCAATACAAGTTATGTAGGCATGTTTGGCATCATTCTTCATTTTCTTTCTCTTATTATATTCCCTCATAATAATACAACCAATCATAAATCACAGTTTCAATACATTTTCATACATATGCAGACATTCTCCCAAAACACATTCAGCATTCCAGAGAACATATATTCCGAGAACACAAAAAAAAAATCCTTATAGATGCCTTTACCCTCTATTAATTTGTTGGAATAGTTTGGTATGGTCAAAACATATGTATGCTAGTTCTCTTACTTATTAATTCTGTCGTAGCTCTAAAATAGCAATGAGAAATATTGAAAGCCTATTTTATAATTATAAGAGAACATTTTACAGGGCAAAGCTGGACTATAATATCATCAGTAATTTAAACCCATGATTTGTACAGATTCCAGACAATTTTTGAAGTTCTAAAGCATTCTTGGTTGTATATTTGCTGAATAAAATATTGGAAAGATCTGCACCCATCATTTAGTGTTAATCTTGACAAATAGCTCATTTAGTGTTAATCTAGACAGTGTGGTTTTGTATGAAATGCCCACATACCCTTAATTAACTTGTAATCGGAGAAAGTAAACACTGTATACTACTTTCAGTTTGATCCAAATCCCATATTATATCCTGCCATCCACAAGTTCTCTTACATTTTCAATGTGGATCCCCAATTTACTTTCAGTTGTTTCATTGTTTTGTGTGTGTTCCACACTGATGGAGGAAAAATTAGTCTATCTCAGTTACTTTAGTTCCAATTATCTTTATATCTTCTTGAAAATGCTTTTGTTCTGCAGGTGTCGTTGTGGGATGGTATTATACCTTCCAAAGAACGCGCCAAGTTCTGGATTCACACTACTAACAAGTATCGCTTTATTGATCAAGTCAGTGATTTCCGTCTCTTAGTACTTTCTTTTGTTTACTAAAAACACTACTTTTCATTAACCTTTGTTTATTTTCTTCTTAACATGTGCCTTAGGGAAGCAATTTACGGGGTAAAGGTTTCAACTTAACATTGCATTGGCATGTCATGCCAAAGACTGGAAAGATGTTTGCTGACAAAATAGTGATGAGTGGCTTCCGTTTGCCTGAGGCGTATAGATGAAAGTATCATCCTGTTATGTTTGCTCTAACTTTAGTCTTGGAGGTATAAGCACTTGAAGAAAAAAATCAGAAGAAAAATTGAGTCTACTTTTACATGCACCGAATATTTTTGATGAAAATCAATACTTGGAACCTGTAATTTAAGATTGGAAATTTTTCTCCCCTTCAACTTTGAGCTATGAAAATTTATCTACCATTTGACCCTGAAATGTGATTGTCTAAGTTGGTGCATTAGCGTTTTTACTTCACTTTATATCATTCAATCCACAGACTTATTTTTCTATATGATTAGTACATGGGAAAGGATTCCAAAAACATTTTCTAAATATGATGATTGAGGTTACACTAAAAAAACCTAGTCTACTATGTCTAAGCGAGGGTGCCCAAATTGTGTGACACGGTTATTTAGCATCAGATGCAATCTTGACCGGTGGCTTGCATGACTATAAAATTCTGATTAGCATTAATCAAATATAAATCATCTACTATTCATTGCTCAAAGAATTGAATTGTCGGTAGATTAGTATTAATACTCCTGTTCGGAGATAGTAGATTAAATTAATTAGTATTAATATTACTAAATTAAATAAGAGCTGTGAAGGCGGTAGATTCTCAAGGAAAAACGCGTAAAGTCAAAGACTGAGAGTGACTCAGTTAAGCAAAAACACAAACATGATGAGTGCATAATTTAAGCAGAGAGATTTGGAATGGCATGGCCTTCATCTCCACCGTCTCCGCCACCATTCACACTCTTAATATCACACTGATCTCCGCCACCCTCCTCGCCGTCGTCCTCTTCTTCCTCCTCCTCCCCCGCCCTTCCCCGTTCTACCCCTCCAAATCCCCACTATTTCCCCACCGGTCCCTCCTCCCCTCCTCCGCTCCCAAATGCTCCACCTCCAACCTCACCATCTCCGATGGCATTTTCAACTATTCATCATTCCATTCCTGCCTTTTCAACGAAAACCCACTTCTCTCCATCCCTTTTCTCACCCTCGCTATCCTCCTCCAGTTCTACATCTTAGTCAAAACCGCCCAAGATCGCTTCTCCGTGGTGGTGACGAAGCTCTCCACCCACTTGAAACTCTCGCCGTCGATGGGCGCCGTCACGCTCTTAGCCCTCGGCAATGGAGCTCCCGATGTGTTCGCCTCGGTGGCTGCGGTTAGAGGGGGGCAGCCTAGGACTGGGTTCGGTGCAATTCTTTCTGCGGGGACTTTTGTCTCTGCTTTCGTTGTCGGGTTCGTCGCGTTGTACGCTGCGCCTTTCGCCGTTGATCCAGCTCCTTTTGTGAGGGATGTGATGTTCTATTTAACGGCTGCATTTTTTCTGTTTTATGTGTACTTGAGTGCTGAGATCTTCTTGTGGCAAGCTGTTGGATTTGTTGGGTTCTACCTTTTCTTTGTTGGAATAGTGTTTTATATGGATTTGGGATATAATAGTGGTGGAGAGAAGAGTAGAAGTTCTCGGGAGGGTGAAGAGTTGGCGTTGTTTACGAATTGCGAAACTCCGCTGGATAGAGAGGTGAAGGAGATGGATTGTGAAAGTGGGGGATTAACAGGAAGAGTAGAACTTGACAGGAACCCAAGTTCTGGGTTTTGGAAAGCCTATGGAAAGGTATGATATATGGATCCATTCTTTGTTTTCCTTGCACATGAGTTATTTTGATTGATGCTTGTGAATGTGTTTTGAGGTTTATTGGTTCTAGCTATTTTCATTGCTTGGTTAACTTTTTCTGCAATGACAAGCTTAATGTAAGCTCTCTAGATCACTGAAACTTTAGTGTTATCCAGTTTACTCTTCAATATTTTGGGAATTAATGATATGGTCTATTGTTTTAGCTTTCTGATAAGGGTTAGATTATGTATGGTTGGATAGTGAATTTGCGATGTTTAAAGGAAATGGGTGGTGTCTGATGTGTCTTGCTTCAATAATTTGATCTAGTTATATGCTTATAGCTCATAGAGATGGAATTTGTCATGAAAGATGCCTTAGTTGACATGGTACGAGTAGATGCACTCGGTGCCAGACCTGTTTGGAATGACTTTTTGCTAGTATTCTCATGGCTTCATTTTGCAAGAGGTTAGGGTAACTAATGTCCAAGAAAGGCAATAAATTGTATACTTCTTTTTTCCTTAGCAATCATTCTGAGTCTATGAGTATCGGTTCAATTATCAAATAGACTGGTCTCTCCTTATTGTTGGGAAAATTCTGGAACTTGAATTGTCAATTACAAACTTAGGGTCATTGCTGTTTATCCAAACTCAAACATTATGCTCTGTAACCAATGAGAATAATACTGCAATATTATGTGATGTATTTGTAAGACATCCATATTGTGCGTCATTTGTGTTTACCAGAAAAAAATTGTTACATTGTTTTATTATAGCCAGACTGTTGTGCACGAAATGCATAAGAAATAAATAATAACTATTTTGGTGTTAATCTTTTTGTTATCCTTAGCTTTTCACTATTGTTCTAGCTTACTGTACGAGCTTACAATAAGATACAATGTATCTTGTCTAGTATCTAAGAATTTATGTTAAAGTTAACTATATGGATCTCTAAAAAATTATAGAGAGAACAAGAAGAGATTATCATTTTCAGATTATTATGACTAGGAAAACTATAAATTGGTATTACTAAAAGAAGTGTTTACTTTTACTAAATTCTTGCCTTTAACATAAACTGGAAAAAAAAATGACAATCATCTGCCTGAATTTGATAGGACATAACTTATTATTGTCGGGATATTTTTGTGTTAACATTTTAAATAAAGTACAACAATATCAAACTTGTTTGCTGACATATACATTTCCCTTAATGACAACTAATGACAGGTTCTATTGGTAACACGGATGCATGAGGGTGATTAAACTTTGATGGCTTTTTTTGTTAACAGATCAAACATCAAGAATGTTTCAAACCTCTTGTTATTCACTTTAGTCATCTGCTAAGTCTGCTAAGTGCTTTGTACTGAGCTTGAGTTCTAATTCTGTTACCTACACCAATGTAAAATGTTCTTTGGAAAATATTGGCCTAATTTGGGAATAAGCTGAAACCTTTCATGGGGAACAGCATACTCTTGAATCATATTTTGATGAGGTAATTTGGAGTCATCCCCTTTCTCTGCTGCCACATCACTGTTTGATGTTTAACTTCTTCATTTTCTTAAGAAAATAGTGATGAATAGAATTAAACGGAGATGATACCTCAAGCTAATTTGAGTAATTTTCTAGAAATTGTTCATTTTGAGCTCGACGGTGTGTATTATAGAAATACATGATGAAGATCTCTAATATAGCATGTTTCTATTCCGAGTTGTTACTCGTTTGTCTCATTTAATATTCTCTCTTTCCTGCAGATTTCACAAACTTGGCAACTTCCAGTCTCAATACTCCTAAAACTCACTGTTCCGGAAACTTCACCGTCTCAATGGAACAGATTTTACCAATCTGCCAACATCGCTCTTTGCCCACTAGCCCTCTTATTCTCCTGCAAATCATTTATGCCATTAGACCATCCAATTGCTTTCCTTTTCCCGAATGCCCACCTTCCTCTATGGTTAGTGGTACTCTTAGGAAGCTGCTCTTTAGCCATTCTTCATTACATAGTGGAAAAGGAGCCACCAAAAACTGAGCAGATCCCTGCTGTGATCATCGCATTCATCATGAGCGTATTCTGGATTTCCGTCATAGCTGGTGAACTGCTAAACTGCCTAGCCGCTCTAGGCATGCTTTTACAGTTGCCCTCGTCACTTCTAGGGTTAACGGTGCTTGCTTGGGGAAATTCTATTGGGGATCTTGTTGCTGATGTGGCGGTTGCTAAAGCCGGGCAACCTGCCATGGCTATGGCTGGGTGCTTTGCAGGGCCGATGTTCAACATGCTTTTTGGACTGGGAACAGGGTTGGTGATAGAGACAGCTAATGTTTACCCTGAAGCTTATAAGCTTCATTTCCACACAAGTATAGTAATTGCATTTGTGTTCTTGTTAATGAGCTTGATGGGATCATTGTTGGTCGTAACATGGAATCGGTTTCGAGTTCCTAGATTCTGGGGATTCTGCCTTGTTGCCCTTTACATTGTTTTCATGATTGTTACCCTAATCATTGCCAAATTCTCTGCTTGATTTTTTAGGAAAGTGAATTGTGGTTGCCAAAGATTCCACGAGGAAAATTAAAAGTAGGCCTCGTGTATATATTTTTAAGTTGCTGAGATAAATCATGAAACTGGCAAGAGCTCTAGTTTAGCTGCTTGCATGTTCAATATCAATACATGCATTACCGATTACTTTGTTATAATCTCAAAGGTTGGAACTCTCTCTCTCTCTCTCACACATTTGTCCTCTTGTAACATCTTTCGTGTATGTTTGACAAACTAATATATTTTCATTCTTTTCTTATGTACATTGAATCTAGCCATTTCCTGTCTGATTTTATGTCTTCATTAAATACTATGCTATAATATATTAAGTTATTATTGTTGTTTTAAAATTCTACATTTTTTTTCAAGGAAGTTTCTTAAAAATAATTACTTCACAAGTATTTACCGTATCCTGCAGTAATAGTTGTCATATCTTCTATTCATTTTTGTATTCTACTTTTTGAATGTACGACACGTGTATAAAATATTGTAAACAAATAGTTGTTCATTCATTTTTTTTTTTTTCATTTTTTTGAAGTTTTTATGTAGTACTGAAACTCAATTTAAGGTTTTATTGAAGTTTAGATATAACTAGAGGCTATGTCTGACTGAGCATTTCCCTTTTTTTTTTTTGGAGGAGTATTGAGCATTTTCGATATATATACATACATATTTCATGCATTTAACTATATGGAATATTTAAAGGAAATATACGTATTTCATCCCATTTGATTCCACAATAACTTTTCTGATTTTTATCCCTTCTACTTCAAGAGCAAAAATGAAAATTGAAAATTCAAGAAGCAAAAGATGCATTTTTCCAATATTCTTTTAAGTGGAATTACTGGACTGACACATAACATTACATATATATATATATATGTATATATATATATATATTTATTTATTTATGTGGTTGTGAAAAGCCCAAGAATGGGGCCGTTATGAAAGCGAAGAAAATCCTATTTTTCATGGCCCATAGACTACAAGCCCGGTTAAAAATAGTCCACACAAAATAAATACGTTGAAAAGGATTTTCAATTCTCTGAAATTTTCAAAATTCAGCACAAGGCAACAACGGTATGCTTTCTAGCTCTTGGCGAAAGCTTTTCTGAATCAGCAGAGCATAAATGTCGACAACATTTCATCTCGTTTCAGATCCCTCTCTTCTCCTTACTTCTAATCTAAGTAATGCAAACACATCTTCTTACCAGAAAATATCCCCATCTTCTATCAATTATCCCATCTTTCAAGTCAGGAGAACAATTCTCTGTGCGGCAAACAGGAGAAATCGATTTGGGATCGCAAAATCCGGACAAATTATGCTCGAATCTGCATATATCATCGCTTCAAGGCTGCGAATTATACCTGAGCCGTTGGAATTATTGCTGAGGGAATTCGGAGCGGGAAATGGAGGTCGAAATGGGTCTTGGAATGGATTCGGATGGGGTGGGTTCGATGGTTGGAAAAGGAGAAGGCGGAGGGTTAAATTGGGGATTGTGGGCATTTTGGTCCTTTGCGGCGTGGTGGGTTTGTGGTTGGTAATGGGTAAAGGATTGGTATTGGATGGTGATACTTTGTTAGGGGGTTTGGGTTTAGGGTTATTAGGGTTATCTGTAGAAGGGTGGAGAAGAGGGGCCAAAGATTGGATTTTGGGGTTTTGTTGCTGTGCTTTTTTGGTGGGTTTGGTTTTAAAGAAGGATGATTTTCAAACGTGGTTGAAGTTTTTTGGGAGCATGAAGAAGGGTGGAAGAAGAAGAAGGAGAGCATTTTGAGGAAGGTATTTTGTTGAATGTTTTTTGAGGGATAAGTTTTTTGATGTGATGATATGAAAGATGTGAAGATTTAGTAAGAACAATGCATTACGCAATGTGAATTTGTATAAGTTTGAGATATCAAATTGGAGAAAGAATTTTGATGTCTCTGTTGTTGAAGAGCATTTTGAGGATGGTTTTTCGTGGAATGTTTTTTTGAGAGATAAGTTTTTTGATGTGATGATATGAAAGATGTGAAGATTTAGTAAGAACAATGCATTACGCAATGTGAATTTGTATAAGTTTGAGATATCAAATTTGGAGAAAGAATTTTGATGTCTCTGTTGTTGAAGAGCATTTTGAGGATGGTTTTTCGTGGAATGTTTTTTTGAGAGATAAGTTTTTTGATGTGATGATATGAAAAATGTGTAGTTTTAGCAAGAACAATGCTTTAAGAAATGTGAATTTGTATACGTTTTGAGAGATCAAATTGGAGAAAGAGTTTTGATGTCTCTGTTGTTGATTGAAGAGCATTTTGAGTGGTTTAATGATACTTTAGTTTATCGGTTATGAA
Source organism: Scutellaria minor (assembly GCA_954870855.1). Taxonomy (NCBI): domain Eukaryota; kingdom Viridiplantae; phylum Streptophyta; class Magnoliopsida; order Lamiales; family Lamiaceae; genus Scutellaria; species Scutellaria minor. The sequence continues at coordinate 2,784,944 of OX940725.1, forward strand.
ATTCTAATATTGTTCGTGTTCCTTCGAATATTGAAACCTCTTAGAAGTATTCTTGAAAATGTGTTGTGTATCTTCTTCTTATAAACTCAACCAAAGTATTGTTAAGTACTAGACTTTGCTTATGAATTAGTGAAGGTGGATTGAAGCTTTGAGGATATGCTGTCATTCTTAATTCGAGTTTTTTCGTTTATGATTTAGTGAAAACAGTAGTAGCTGAAGCATTAATAATTTAAGATGATCTGCTTGTCATGTTCTAATTTCTTTAGTAACTCAGAATCACACCCACAGTATGAGTGTTGTGGTGATTCTTGGATGTTGCTAAGTGGGAACGAAATCGTATTGCATCTCTGTCTCTGAACATTTAACATAATTAACCTATACTTGAATAAAGTATCACAAGTAGTCGTAGACTTCAGTGAGAATGCATCATTTTTTAAAATGTAGGAATGCTATTTCTGTATATATACATGTGATGTATGATTAGAAATTTGCTTATATGATGTTTACATATCAACAATTGACACATTTGGGTACTATTGAAGAAACTTAAGAACTTTAAGACAACATGAGGCAAAACACACACACACACACTCTCTGTTGTATGCATTCACACAGCTCACTGCAACCAACAATTATGAATCACCATCACAATTCATATCATATTGATGTATTTTATCAATACATGTCAAATATAATTTACTGTAAATATACAATATCAAATTGGAAATGAAATATTGTTTCAACTGATTCTTCAATAAAATAAGTGATTATGTCATTGTGCGGATCGTACTGCATGGGTCATATGGGTTGTGTCATGATGATGATCGAGAGTCATTTTATTAAAGGTATTTCAGTCAATTTAACTAAAAAAATATTTTGTTAAGTTTTATCTAGTTATATTTTTTATTTAACTCCTGTGGTTGCCCCATATAATAAAGGGATGAAAAACAAAATTGCATTAAAAGCTACGTTAAAAGAAAAAAAAATATCAAGTCAAAAATTATAATTTTATATATATATATATATACACACACACCCAAATATGATCATATGGAAAAATAAAATAGAGAAAAAAATTTATTTCATATTATAAAAATCTATTAGCTAAACTTAACAATTAAAGCACGTATTGAAATTAAAGAAATATATACCCAAAAAAGGATTAGTAGAGAGTAAAATAAAATAGAGAAATAGAAATATAATGAAGATAGTGAGAGATGAGGAGGAGTCAACCATAACATGTTCGACAACGCTGTGAAGAATATTTGTGCAACGTTCCACCACATATTGTCGAATATGTAGACAATTTGCCACCTCTCCATGTTGAACGTTTAAAAAAACATATTGAGATTGAGATCACACACGACCTATTCGACTACTCAACGTGGAACAATGCTACAAATGTTCTTTCTTGAATGGTCGAACTTTCCGAAGACGTTCTGTAACATCCTCGACCCAAAACATACATATCATTTGGCATCCATTTCATAATGCATTAAAAACATATCATTTTGGCGTTCATAAAGAATTTAGAATAATATTTGATTTAAATTGATATTAATATATATATATATATATATATATATATATATAAGTGCAAGTGTGCGTGTGTGATATATATAAAGTGGCGTGCATAAGGTAATGAAACTAGTTAATATTAACATATAAATATGTATATGCATTAATTAACGTATAGTTACACACACATGCACTTCATTAATATTAATATATATATATATATATATGGTTATACGTGTAAGTAAATGGGAGATATGCAGTACACTTGCCACCCTTAATTTGATGATAATAATATAATAATAGTTAGAGTGATAAAAGGAAAGTAGAAAGAGAAAGTGCAGCAGAGAACGAAAACAGAGAGAAAAGGAAAGAAGAGTAGAAGAAAAGGAAGAAGGGAAAGAAAAGAAAGAAGAGAGAAGAGTTTGTGATTTTGAGTTCGTTTCTTCACTGTTTTGCTTCAGATTTTGAGGGGGAGCTTGTGGTGACATGCTCTTCGATTTGATTGGAATGAATTCTCAAGATTTTTCCCAAAAGGTACAAAGAAATTAGTGAATTCGATATATCTCAAGTTATCGTAATTTGTTGGATGTTTTGGTAACTTTAGAGGGAAAAACTTAAAACATGAAACTTATAGCCCTATCTCTTAGCTAAACGCAGAAGAAGACCGTAGATGTCTCGGTTAAATATTGAGTGAGATAATGTCAAAAGAATAAAGGTTGCTAGAATTTAGTATTATATATGTATGATGTGATTGTGGCTTAATTTTAAGTAGGTTGGAGACTGAATTATGAAAAATGATAAATATGAAAGTGGTAGAGCTATATGTTAAGTTTCTACAGAATTTTACCCTGCTAGACTCGGAATTTTATAACTCAAGTTATAGGGAAATTAATGAACATGGTTAATTAAGCATACATGCATTGCATTTCATTGCATAATGGAAATAAATATTAAGGGGATGATTAGGCTAAATGACATTGAATCATATAGGGGCACGAACAGTAGAATGGGAAGAGGAACCAGAGTGACAAACATATTGCTTATCATAGTCTGGTGAGTATAAACTGTTTATGTGATTTACATGCAATGTGATGTGTTCTATAAGAAATATGTATTTATATGAATTGTCATTGGGTCAAATGATATATTGGTAAATGTATATGTAATCATATGTTTAGATGATTGTTGTGTTGCATTACAATTGCACGAAATTAAAAGGTCTGTGACTGTCTAGCTATGGATCTGTATACAAAGTGGAGACCTTCGGGTCAAATTCATATTGGAGACCTACGGGTCTATATACACAGTGGAGACCTTCGGGTCTAAATCATATTGGAGACCTACGGGTCTATATACACAGTGGCATATTGGAAATCTCGGGACAGATCCAAGCTTGAGCAATTCACAGAATAATAAATCGGACATAGTGACATTTGCATATGTTTATGATTAATGTTAATGATTGTTATTGGCTTATTGTTTAATTAAATTAACGGTCTATATTCATTGAGTTGCGACTCATAAAAATTGCATATTTGTTTTTGTTTAGGTTCAATAACTCTTTTGACGTGGGTTGTATATATAGACGCCATGCTATACAGGTCGGCCGGCTGATGCCTCGTGCAACCTTCTTCTCCTCCTCATTTTGCATTTTGAAACGTGTGTATCACAATTTGTATTTAATATGACAATGACTGATGTTGAGATATTGATTGTGTGTTTTAATTTTATACGATATTTGTCATTAAATAATGTTTATACTTATATGGATAAATGAAACGTCAGTATGATCTGCCTACATGATAAATATTTTATTGTAAAATATACGTCAGAGGGGTATAGGGTGTCACAGTTTAGTTTGGTATCAGAGCAGGGATATGATTCTTTATGATCATTATGCATTCATAAGTATTACACATCATATGTAATTGACATTGAAATTGCATTTATATAAATAAGAACATGGACATTCATGAGCATGAATCATTGAGGAGAGAAGGTTCAGCCGCGCCACGTCAATCGATAGATGCATCTCATACATTACATGCATCACATGAGCCTGCACAACATTCACCTAGACGAGCAGAACAAGAGGTACAGGGGCCAGGTATAAGTTCCAGAAGTAAAAATTTCAAAGAGCTTCGTAAATTAGGAGCAGTTGACTTTTATGGGACTATTGATCCTGCTGAAGCTGAGACATGGCTCAAAAGAATAGAAAGAGTTTTTGCCATGATAGATGCACTGTAGATGAACGGTTTGACTTTGCAGTGTCACTTTTACAAAAGGATGCATATGATTGGTGGGAGACAGTTCCACATGCTACAGTACAGCCGTCAATCCTTACTTGAGATGATTTTCTCACCGTGTTCAGAGACAGATATATGCCAGAAGTATACTGGGATAACAAACAAAGAGAATTTCTATCTCTTAAATAGGGAAATATGTCAGTTGCCGAGTATGAAGTTAAATTTACTCGATTATCACCTTATGCGGTTGCGATGGTTGCTATTGAGCGAGATAGATGTAGACGTTTTGAGGAGGGACTTTCATATAATAGTCGAAACAAGATTACACCTTAGGATCTCCGTACTTACACAGATTTGCGTACTGCAGCAGTTAGGGCCGAGACTTGGTTAAAAGAACGACAAATATATTTTCAAAAACCAAAGAGAGAGTCAATGACTCATATTGGTGAATCAAGTGAGAAGTCAACTAAACGTCAGAGTTTTTCCTCTCCAGCACAGACATTTAGCAGAGGTGGTCCATTCAGTCAGAGAGGTGGACGTGTACAACCTTTTAGTTGTGGAGGTGGTCGAGGACCTAGCCCGACAATACAAACACGACCTACTGTGGTCGATATCATACAGGAGAGTGTCAATTGCTTACTGGAGGTTGTTATTACTGTGGACAACAAGGACATTTTTATAGGGAGTGTCCAGCTAGACCTGATAGATCAAACATTGGTAGAGCGGCATCAGAATCGACAATGCAAAATATTCGGCCAACAGCACCAATGGCGAGTGTTGGTAGAAGTCGTGGTAGAGGTCAGACTTTAAGCTCTACTGCTAGTAGAGGAAGATCAGAGACACCAAGAACACGATCATAGGGTCAGGCACGAGTTTTTGCTATGTCACAGCGGGAGGCAGCTACATCACCTGAGGTCATTACTGGTAAACTCTATTTGAATGATTTTGAAATACATGTATTGATAGATCCAGGATCCACTCATTCATTCATATCATCCACCATAATATCTCATTTACATAAAGAACCCGAACCACTAGATTACGACTTAGGAGTACATACTCCATTGGGTGAGGTTGTAATGGTGCATACGGTATATCGAGATTGTATAATGCGGGTTGATACAGTAGAGTTACCAGCTGATTTGATCCTGTTATTTCTGCGTGAGTTTGATGTTATATTGGGTATGGACTGGTTATCGAGACATCGTGCTAAAGTGGATTGTTATACTAAAGAAGTAGTGATAGATTCTCCTGGACAGACTAAAGTGGTTTTCTATGGTGATCGACGGATTGTACCAACATGTTTGATTTCAGCAACAACCGTTTTCCGTATGATTAGAGACGGATGCGAGGCATATCTGGTACATGTTGTAGATCGTACAACTACATATGATGAGATTAGGGATATTCAAATTGTTAAAGATTTTTCTGATGTTTTCCCAGAGGATTTACCAGGACTACCACCAGATAGGGAGACATAGTTCGTCATAGAATTGATACCGGGTACTGCACCAATCTTTATTCCTCCATATCGGATGGCCCCATTGGAGTTACAGGAATTAAAGAAACAATTGCAGGAACTGTTAGACAAAGGGTATATACGGGCTAGTGTATCACCTTGGGGTGCGCCAGTACTTTTCGTGAAAAAGAAAGATGGTACATTACGATTGTGCATAGATTACCGAAAACTGAATCAAGTGACAGTAAAGAACAAATACCCATTACCACGGATATATGATTTATTTGATCAGCTACAGAATTAACAAACTCATCACTCAAACCAAACGAGCTCTTAAAGGTCTGGTTGTGGGGGGCTGCAGAGGTGGACGACTTTTGAGAAAAAAAAGAAGAAGAAACAAAGAACAACAGACTTAAAGCCTGTGTAAAGAGAATTTTATTTTCCCTCTTTTAAAAAATTTATGAGATTTTTTTTATATTAAAGACCATTTAAGGGGGTGTATTAGTAAAAGGAAATATTAAAAATATAACATAAGGGTGTATTCATAAAGAAAGGAGGTGTCAATAACCGCGACCTAAAATTTATCATTATTTGTTTACACAAATTTGAAGAAATAAAAAACAAAACAACCAAAACACCTAATAAATGAAAATTGAAGTACAATAAATTTAACACTACCACTACACACAACAAAATAAAATATAACAACAATACAACATCAAAAATGGTAAGGAGTAGGGTTTTAGATTTGAAATTGGAAATAGGTGTTTTATAATCATTAGATAATATCATTTTTAGAGGAATTGTTTCCAATTCTTCTTTTAATTCAATTACATGTACTGTTTCTTCTCTGCAATACCACCAGAATAGTAGATGCTTTTCCGCCAAACCCAGATTCGATTTCGGCCGCGTTCGTGAGCCGGATGATGCTATTGCTTTGTTTCATCAAATGGTGAGAATGAGGCCCAGCCCATCCGTTGTTGATTTCTGTAAACTATTAGTTGCTGTTGTTAAGATGAAACAATACTCTGTTGCCCTCTATCTGTTCGATAAAATGCTTATAAAAAATGCGCCTTTAAATAACATCACCCTCAATAATGTGATTAATTGTTTATGCCTTGTGGGTCGGGTTGATTATGGGTTTGCAATCTTAGGTAGCTTTTTCAAGCGTGGCCACACACCTACTATTGTTACCTTCACCAATCTGCTCAAAGGACTTTTCTTGGAAGGAAAGGTCGCTGAGGCAGAGAAACTGTTTAAGAAGTTGTTGAGAGAAAACATATGTGAGATCAATGAAATTACATATCTTGTTGTGATAAATGGATTGTGCAAAGCTGGGCACACTGTTACCGCCTGTCGTTTGCTCAGTTTGTTGGAGAAACAAAAATGCAAACCTAATATCAAATCTTACAACACAATTATTGATAGTCTTTTCAAGGGTGGTATGGTTGATGAGGCTATCCAACTCTTCTCTGAATTGAGTGAGAAGGGTATTTCGCCCGATGTTGTAACGTATAGCTCAATGATTCATGGCTTGTGTTGTTTAAGTAGATGGAAAGGGGCAGAGGACTTATTAAGTAAGATGATTGCTCAGAAGATCTATCCCAATGTTGTCACTTGTAACATATTAATGGATGCGTATTGCAAGGAAGGAAAGGTGAAAGAAGTCGAGGATGTCTTGAAAACTATGATAAAAATAGATGTTCAACCAGATATCATCAGTTACAATACCTTGATTGATGGGTATTGTTTGTTGGGTAAAATGAAGGAAGCAAGAAAAGTTTTCAATTCAGCAGTCAATTCAGGACTCAAGCCTGATGTTGTTACCTATTGTAGTTTGATGAATGGGTATTGCACAAAGGGAAATGTGAATGAAGCTTGGAGTCTTTTTCTTGAAATTCCTCGCAGAGGTTTAAAGCATACAGTGGTTACTTACACCACCATGCTAAAGGGGTTGTTTCGTGAAGGCAGATGTGCTGATGGCCTGCAACTTTTCGAAGAAATGCAAGCTCGACAATTGTTTCCTAATGTAATGACTTATAATATCTTGTTAGATGGCTTGTGCAGAGCTCAGAAAACAACTGAAGCGTTTTCATTTCTAAACATGATGAAAGATCAAGGTGTCAGTCCAGATATAGTAACATACACTACCCTGATTGAGGGGCTGTGCAAGGATAAAAAGCTTGACATGGCTAAGAATCTTTTTGCCGAACTTTCATCTAAAGGTTTGCAGCCTGATGTCATTACATTTACCATCCTTATTGGTGCACTTTGTAAAGAAGGTCAAACACAGGAGGCTGAGGAATTGCTGATGAAAATGGAAGAAAGTGGTTGCTTGCCTGATAGTGCAACCTACAATGTTTATATGCAGGAATTGCTTAAAAGGAACACGTCTTGTGATGTAATTCCAGTCCTCGACGAAATGGAGAGATGGGGCTTTTTACTTGATCAGCTGCAAGCGGAAGGTCAAGGCAGTCTTCTTTTTAATAAGGTTAAGAAGCTTATCCCGAAGAATTAATAGTCTGATTTAGGTGTTGCCATGTCCTTTGGTTGATGAGTGTTCTTTTTATAGTGACCATTGTGTTGATAAATTGGTACCACACTTGGAACATTAATATTGTTGCTTTAGTACGATTTTTTTCTTTTTTTAATCTTTTTAGTATTTCTACATTGAAAGCTGAAAGATTAACCAGGTTCAGAACCTTTTTGAGGAAAAAAATAATAATTTAATCAATAACCAAAGAAATCATCTGAATTTTTAATCTATAACAGAAAAACACAAGTGCTGCTGCAAGATGAAATCAGTTTGCAACATAAGGTTTCTGATTCACCATTTTGCAAAGCAGCAGTTAATTCTCTCAACTTATTGTTATACTTGTGTGATACACAAGCTTTAAAAATTTAAATTGAATATACAAGATTAAAAAAGTTAAATATTATTTATGGTTTTATGTTATATCTATAACCTAGTTTTGTATTAAAGATATCAGAGTTTGATTAAATATATTATTGAATTGTGTATGTTGCATTTTTTAATGAACACAAGTAATGTTTATTTATTACTATCTCCAATTTTAAATAAAAGGTCTTGAGAAGAAAATAATCTTATTTTGTCAATTGTACATTACTAACATCAAAAAATAAAATAATTGAGAATCTCGAATAACCGACCAAGCCGCTAAAATAGTTAAGTGTTATTTTGAGATTTTTTTTAAGGGTTAATTACAAAAAAAATCACAAATTTAGGGTCTAGTTTCAATTACAACATGAACTTTTGACTATAACGCCAAAAACATCCAATTTAACACATGTTTCAATTCAGACAAATTTTGACTTTTTGGGCTCCAATTTCTAACGTGGAGCCTGGAATATAAAATTGAAACACAATCATCATCCTAGTCATTAACCCAAGATTAAAAATATTAAAAAAGAAAATTGAAAAAAAAAAGAAATAGAAGAAAAAAGTAAAAAAAATTTTTTTACAATAGCTCGCTAATTTCCCCCTTCTCCGTCTTCTTCTTCTTCCTCCCTCCCTCTTATCACCGCCGACCATCCTCCTCACGTTGTTGTTTTTATTCTCTCGTCTCATCGTCATCGCCCTTTCCCTCCCTCACGGTCGTTATCTTTCAAAATCAAACCTTAAAATTAAAATTAAAATTTCAAAAGTTGATATGAAAATTGAAGAGTTCAAAACAAATGAAAATTACAAATCAAAACATCTTTTGAAAGCTTATAAATTGGAGAGCAAAATTTCTAAATCAATTTGTGAAACCATATGCAAAAAACGAGAATCATGAAATGAGTTTATTTTGGACTCCCGAATGTATTTTGATCGATTTAATTAAAAAAAATTAATAGTTTTATGTAAATTGACATGGGTATGTGTTTAGTTTTGAGTAAATGATCGTTTTGGTACTAATTTTGTGTATTTTGGTTGAAAAATGAAAAAAAAATCAAATTTTGAAAGCTTGATGACCAACAATGGAGTTTTCTGACGAGATGGGTAGAGGATAAAAAGATGTTTTTGTGGATTCAATGGTTGTTTTTCTAAAAATTTTGAAGGGCAAATGATTTGGGGTTTATTGAGATTCATTTTGTAAAGTTTGGTAAAAGATGGAAAAAATTTGGAATTTTCTTACGGTGGTGCGATGGCGGCGCCGGCCTGAAGAGATGCAACAATTAAATTTTATTTTTCAATTTTTTTTTTAATTTCACGTGGGCTGATAATTGGATTTCAAATTTACATTTCGGGCTCCACATCAGTAAATGGAGCCCGAAAAACCCAAACATGTCCCGATTGAAACAATAGTTAAATTAAACATTTTTTTAATGTTACAGTCAAAAGTTCATGTTGCGATTTGAAACTAGACCCTAAATTCATGATTTTTTATGTAATTAACCTTTTTTATTTAATCATAAATAATGAATATAAAAATTAGATAAATATATATGATAATATCAATATTTCTCCACGCAAAAATTAAACATTATTCTTTATTTCCCTTTTTCTTAATTATTTAATTATTTCTCTCTACCCTGTCCATAACAAATTGTTAATCTTTTACTTTGACCTCAACTTTACTCAAATGACAAAGGCAACAAATTGTATGCCCCAGGGGCACGGATCTAAGATCTGTACCCCCAACCTAACCCGAAGCGTGGGTCACTCCCATGCGCGCCCACACATCCTATTATGATGTGGCCGCGTACAAACTGATTATATATATTCTTCAAGTATCACATATTTAGTCTTCAAGTATCACACATTTACTCTTCAGGTATCACACATCTACTCTTCAGGTATTATACAGAAACAGTGTTGTTTTCTTCTTTTGACCCTCTTTTTTTCTTCTTTTTTCTCCTTCTTCTTCTTAATCTCTTTTCTTATTGATTTCTTGTTCTTCTTCTTATTCTTCTTGTCTATCTTCTTATTCTTTTTCAAATTGCCTTGAAATCATTTATGAGGTTTTTTTCCCCTTTTTTATTTATGAATAATTTTAAAACATTGAAAATAAATTATTTCAAACAATATGAAATAATGATTTGTAGAAAATTTGATGAAAAATATGATGGAATCGTGATTTGCAAAAATTTTGAGGAAGAAGATGATGAAACATTTGAAATTTTAAGATTTTCAGTAAAGGTATTAGTTGTATACTCTTAAGGTATCACACATTTACTCTTAAGGTATTAGTGCAGAAATAGTGTTGCTTTCTTTTTTTCCTTTTTTTTTTTTCTTTTTCTCTACTTCTTCTTAATTTATTTTCTTATCGATTTGTTATTATTCTAATTTGAAAGTACATTCTTCTTCTTCTTCTTCTTCTTCTCTATTTTCTTGTTTTTATTCTTCTTATTTACATATTTACTATATTTACTTTTAAGGTGTTAGTGCTTATAGTATAAGACAACTCTTAAGGTATCAATTGTATGTTTATAAGATATCCGTTGTATACTCTTAGGTAATACATATTACTTTTAAGGTATTAATGATTATAGATAAGATATTACATATGCACCTTTTAAGGTATTACATGCTTACCTTTGAGATATTAATACTAATAGTATAAGATATTAGATATGCATCTTTAAGATATTAATATTTATAGTATAATGTATTAGATATGCATATTTAAGGTATTACATATTTACCTTGAAGGTATTACATATTTACAGTTAAGGTATTAATGTTTATAGTATAATGTATTACTAATGTTTATAGTATAAGATATTACATATTTACTCTTAATGTATTAATTGTTCATTCAATGAAAAATATCATTTGTATACTATTTAGGTATCATTTTGTATACTATTTAGGTATCACTTTGTAGCAATTAATGAAAAAATTGAGAAGGAAGAGAGAGAGAAAAAAAACAATGAATTAAAGGGGAAGAAACAAAAAAAGAAAAAAGAAAAAGAAAAAAAAAGAGAAAGGAACAGCGAGAAGTGAGAAGAGAAAAAAGGAAAAAAAAAATAAAAAAATAAAAAAATAATGTTGGGGCACATGCCCTCGGGGCACATAAGCGCTGCCCAATGACAAAATAGCAAGTTCATAATCCTAGAGAAAGTACGAGTGAGATTCCAGTAGAAACAGGTTTTCATCAATCGGCGGCGAAGGAATTCATGGGAGGTGAGATCGGCGAATTGATCGGAATAGACCGGCGGCGTCGAGATTAGACTTGAACACCGATAGTTAGTGGCGTATGAGATCTGGGCCCAAAATAATAAATTTTAAAGGAAATGAAGCCAGCTGGTGATTGGTGAAGATTGAATCAAACCCCACACCATCTTCTTTCCGCCATTGAAACAACACTCGCTACAAATTTGAAGATATTTCACTTTAACTAATGAATAATTTCCTCTGAGAAAATTCTTAGGAAAAGAAAACAAACAAAAATGTTAGCTGCTCCTTCAGCTTCTCGCCTCAACTCACCATTCCTCTGCTCTCCACTCAAGCTTTCTTCTTCATTTCCTGTTTCCAGAAAATCCCTAAAAACTCAAACATCTTCATATCCATGCGTCAGGGCCATTGATCTTGACCAGAACACAGTAATTCACTAAATTACTTTCTTTTTTTGTTTACATTTGTTCTATTAATTACTTGTTATAATCTAGTTTTTATTGAATTTGTTTGTTGTTTGATGCTGTTATTTTCAGATAGTAGCGATAACAGTTGGGGTGGCGAGCGTTGCAGTTGGGATTGGAATTCCTGTTTTCTATGAAACTCAAATTGACAGTGCTGTAGGTTTTCCTTTCAATCTTTTTGAAGATTCTTCATCATCATCATCATCATTATTATTTTCCTTTGCAATATAAAGTATGCTGATGAGATTATACAATGGTATATTGTGGATTCGGTGTTCAGTTGGTCAAACTGAATGCAGTATCTATCATTCATTTGCAAATAGCAACTCTCAGTTTGTGAAATTTGAAAATCATGATAAATACTGCACTGGTGGAATCCAAGTGTTTGGTGAAATGGATGTTCTTATGTCATGCTCCTTTCTTTTTTTCAGGCCAAAAGAGACAATACTCAGCCATGCTTTCCCTGCAGTGGCTCTGGTGCTCGTAAGTTAATTCTCTTTCGTCTTGGTTATTCTCTCATACATTTGGAAATAAGATTAATGTTGGTGCTATAGTCCCTGTAAAATTTCAAATTTGGACCTTAAATATCTTAAGAAGACAAGGTAGGATGCAACTCTGACTCCTCTATCCTATATATGAAATGTGTGTATGCACATTTATCTAAATACATGCCATTGATTAATAGCTCTTGCTCATTAAATTGTATTTATATCAGTAGTGGAAAACATACGATTTATGGTGCTTTTGTTGAAAGTGCTCTGAAATGGCGAACATGACTAGTTGCCTTAATAGGGCCAATATGCAATCACAATATGGAAAATGAGATGTGCGTTTGAAAGATTCTATAAGGCCGAAATGTCTCATATATACTTGTACAACTATCCGTCCAAGAATACTGAATACCTTATGCTATAGTTTAGTCTGTCTAAATTAGCAGTACATCTGATTTACCTATAAAATAACCTTTTCCATGCACAGGAACTAGAACAATCTATTTTGCATTTATTCATATAATGATGGAAAAGAAAGTCTCTTTTACATATCCATTGAGAAGGACTCGTAATAAATGCAAGGAGGAAAAATGATCTCTATTTTCTTAATGCTATGACTGAACTTTTGTGATTGACTCATTGATTTTAAGCTGAGATCAAACACTGATTTGTGACTCTTGTAACGATCACAACTGTCAAGTAAGTGGATGAAATGCTTGACTACTATCCTTCTGATAATTCCCTCTTTCTTTCATTGATATGTGGTTGGTCTATCTTTTGCAGCATATAAGAGGTTGATGTTACTAGGCTAGGAAAGATTGAAAGAAATGTTTAAATGATTCTTCTACCAAATCATAGAAGGGAACAGGATTTAACATAATAGATCATAAGTGATGGGAACGTAGTTGGTGTGATAAAAGACCCTCCCTTTTTCTCATGTTCCTTTTGATTTGTAGCAGATCATAAAATCATAGTATGTTGTATCAATGAAATATGCTGCCTTATGGTGAACAGAAAAATGGTAGGAGTGAAACTCTTTAATGGGGAAATAATTGTGGCACCAACTTCCGAAGTTCTGTGTTTTAGTGAACTGCACAGAGTTCTTGAATCTGTCATTCTTAAACTTCCTGGCACAGTAACTTGTTATTTCATGATTATGAAACACAACCAAATTCCAGTCTATATTAATTGTATAATAAATTAATAATCAGGTTGCTGCTCTTCGCCTGTACAAATCCATTGGTTTGTTCGTTTTTTTGCATCTTCAAGAGGTTTTATCGCATCCTATTAAGAAATATATTAACTCTCAATGCATTATTACGTGCAGTTTCACTCTTATACATAGCAACTCACCGATTAGTAATGAAGAACTGTGTGCTGTTTGGTGCCGCCTAGATCGGTAGCTCACAAGAACCTCATCAATTGAAGAACCAACCTAAATGAAATCATTAGATCTGATAGTTTTTGTCTTTGTCATGGGAATGCCAATTGAAACAATCTGTAGTATGGATACATGATGATGCTAATTGCTGTTTAAAAAACGGATGATAATGGTAATGAATGATATTACAAACGATTTCACATTAACTTTACTTCCATGGCCAAGTAGAACCAACTGTCAAAAATCAAAACATGCATGTTCTGCTTCTGGATTAGTCATAATTTCTTGTATCTATAATGTACAGTTAAGATTACCTCTCTTTGCAGAACAATGCAGATTTTGCATGGGTAGTGGGAGTGTGACTGTTGAGCTTGGTGGTGATGAGAAAGAAGTGTCTCGATGCATTAATTGTGACGGGGCTGGTTCTTTGACTTGCACCACGTGCCAGGGCAGTGGCATTCAACCCCGTTACCTTGATCGCAGGTTAGTCCTCTCATCTCACTCACAAATTCCATCTTCATAGATTTTTATTGCCAGTACTTATGACTCTCTCTCTCTCTCTCTCTCCCTCTGCACAAATAGAGAATTCAAGGATGACGACTAAATGGTGTAGAGAAGATGGATGACACATATAGAGGATTTCTTTGATGCCTTATTAACAAATTTGCTTATATGATGTTTACACATCAACAATTGACACATTTGGGTGCTACTGAAGAAACTTAAGAACTTTAAGACAACATGAGGCGAAAAACACACACACACTCTCTCTCTCTGAATGAATTCACTTCAATTGATATGAAGTGGTAACGTGAGGAACAGTTTTAATTTGAATGAACTTTTGGTAGCGATATTCTTCTGGCCCGTTTGGTCCGGGGGAGTTTGCGTATAGCTTCTCCTTTGACTCGTTTGGAAGGACATAGCCAACTTCATCGTCACCAAACAAGAACGGATGGTCGTGCTTCAAATGTGCCGAGCATGTGTGAGGGTGTGGAACACTCTGCCCCGCATAAGAACCCATCACAACTTCTCTGTTGTATGCATTCACACAGCTCACTGCAACCAACAATTATGAATCACCATCACAATTCATATCAAATTGATGTATTTTATCAATACATGTCAAATATAATTTACACACATACGATGAAATATACAATATCAAATTGGAAATGAAATATTGTTTCAACTGATTCTTCAATAAAATAAGTGATATTGTCATTGTGCGGATCGTACTTCATGGGTCGTATGGGTTGTATCATGGTGATGATCGAGACTCGTTTCATTTAAGGTATTTCAGTCAATTTAACTTAAAAAAATATTTTGTTATGTTTTATCTAGTTATATTTTTTATTTAACTCCTTCTGTGGTTGCCCCATATAATAAAGGGATGAAAAATAAAATTGCATTAAAAGCTACGTTAAAAGAAAAGAAATACCAAGCCAAAAATTATAATTTTATATATATACCCAAATATGATCATATGGAAAAATAAAATAGAGAAAAAAATATTTCATATTATAAAAATGCTATTAGCTAAACTCAAGAATTAAACCACGTATTGAAATTAAAGAAACATATACCGAAAAAAGGATTAGTAGAGAGAAATAAAATAGAGAAATAGAATATAATGAAGATAGTGAGTGATGAGGAGGAGAGAGAGAGAGTACGAGCAAAGGCGGAGTGAGAAAGGAGCAACAGGTTTTCATCAATCGGATAGGGCAGGCGGCGAAGGAATTCATGGGAGGTGAGATCGGCGAATTGATCGACTACGTGGTCGAGAAAGTAGGGGAATAGACCGGCGGCGTCGAGATTAGACTTGAACACCGATAATCTGTAATCGTGTTCGTCCTTAGTGGCGTATGTTTTCTCGTATTTGTTCTTGAAGAGGGCGAATCGATCGTCGGCCGACACTGTGGGGTCGTTGAGATCGTCGTAGTCGACGGCGGAGGACGACGTCGTTGCAATGAGGAGGCAGAAGAGGAGGAGAGCATTGCAGCGTGCAGATGCAGCCATGGCGTGTGATTAATGTGTATCTGCTTGCAGAAAAGGATTTGCAGATTTGTTGCTTCTTTCTCAAGCTTTCGAGGATAATGTAGAAATCTTGCATAGATTTCATAATTTATAATTTAAATGAAGGACCGTTTCAGGTTCAGTTGAAATTTATGAATCATCTTTAAAAAAATAAAAATTTCGTTACCATCTATAAAACTTGGTAATTAATTATCAAATGGAACAAAATGTTTGTAAAAATTACAACTAAATCTATTAATAATAAAAAAATCAAAAAACGCACTCAATATTTCAATCGATTTAGATGGATGATTTAGTTCAAATTCACTTGTTTTTAATCGATATCATATAAATATCATACTGTAAGTTTTAATAAGGTCATAAATTGAAATTTTGATTTTTAAAAGGACTTAATTGTAATTTTCATGAACTTTTGTTTTGTAATTTATTGTCCTAACTTCAAATCAAAAACGTACTCCAATTTTTAATTATCACATACGTTTTAAACACAATTTCTTTCAACACTTTTAATTTTGATACACAGAATAACATTAATTTGTAATTAATTGGAATCGATAAACTTATTTAGAATTATTAATAATTATATCTGATATTATATATTTTAAACATTGATTTTTTTAATTCAACATTCCTAAATAGTTAATCCATTATTACATATTTAATATTAATCGTACGTGATAATGTTATTCATAAATTTGTAACTTCTTAATTTAATAGTATTAAATAACATTAGTTTATTAACTGATAACTAGGATAATACATAAGTATTAATTTTAAACAATATAAACTTCTTACTTTAAAAATAGTTATCATACAGTATCTGGTTTTGATTTTTCATATGTATAACGAGAGCGCGTAGAAGTAGATCATTATAAAAAGAACTAAGATCTTTGACTATCCATCAGATTTTGTTTATTCTGGAATCAAATACTCTCCATATTAACTCTCTTTGACTATCTCCACCTTATCTTTGTTTATATTTTTCTTAAATATGTGAAAGATAGGATCTTCAATACAACAAGCCTGCTTTTATTAGAACACAAAAACTTCTGTGCACCAGTTGCACAAAAATCTTTTATGCACAAATATCTGTACCTTTTAAAATGAACATGCATAAAGGTATTACATTTATAACATAAATGTACTACATTTATAACATAAAGATATGGATTGCACGAATTCATTTCTGTACAACTGGTGCATAGAAGTGTTACTCTTATTAGAAAAAATAGAATTATTAATAATAAAATAGCTGTTAATTATTTTAAAAAGATGCAGTAGTGGTAATTCTATGTACACATGAGCTAATTTGTTGCAGTTCAAGTGTGATATGGAAGTATCGGTCAGATCTATAACTTGTAATTAAATGTGCATCCAAACTTTATACTAAAGTGAGTCTCTTGTAAGACCGTCTCAATGATTTTTATTGCATTGCATGAGACGGATCAACCCATAATCCAATTACCCACAACCTAAACCCTACAATTCATATGTTATTTGCGGGTGATGGGGCTCCGTCTCACGACAGCTATCCGTAAGACCATCTCACGTGAGTTTTTGTGTTATACTAAAAGTTGACAATATAATTGAATCCTACAATAGAGCCCCTTTTTAGTCATGCATGACAGAAGTGATTTAGAGCTGAAAATTTAGAGAAAAATCCTTTTTTACCCTTATTTCATTATCTATTTATCTTATAGACATTGTGTCAAGAAATTCATTCTCTATTGACTCCAACATAATCCCCACATTCTTCTTTACTCATACATGTATAGTTTAATTATTCTTCACACCATACATAAGAATTAATATATTCATCTTCTACTTAATTATATAGTTTTCGTGGATGACCGATGAGAATCCAACTTGAGTGTTAGAGAACCCATGTTGGGCCTTTCTCAACTTGTTTTTGTAACTAGGTCTAAATCCAACTTAAATTATTATTGTGCATTGAAGAATATAATATTCATACTCAAATTTCTACATATATAGATTTCTAGTTTGAAATAAAACTAAAAAACAAAACATACTTTTCGAAATAAGATCAAGAAAAGAAACTCTATAAATTAAAACCTAACATTACTCTTCAACCACAGTTTGAAACCAGAAAAACAAAAAAAACTCATGTTTATACTAAAACTTGAAATCTAGCTAAACCCTAAATAAAAACCCTATTTATATTAATAGTTGAAACCTAAGTCGTCCTGAAGTAATATCATCGTCGTCGTCGTGGTGCATGGCGTATGATAGCTTGTACTTGTTCTTGTTCTTGAAGCCATGATCATCTCCCGACATTGTAGGGTTTCTGATGACATTGTCATCGTCGAGGGGCATGGTTGGGAAGGAGGATCGGAAGATGAGAAACGACGGGGCAATGAGGAGGAGTGAGAGGAAGAAGAGAGCATAGTAGCAGCATCTAGCCATGGCGATTGCTGTGTCTAATGTGTCTCATCTTAATTACTTACTTCCCTTATTTATAGAGGATGATGAGTTTTAATGCTAATAGGAATAGGAAACGTGCCAAAGATGATTTCCTGTATTTCTTTACTTCTTTTCTTTATTTTAATTTAGAAATACGCATATTTAGTTCAAAATAACATATTTAATAACATCTTTTATACTTCCAAATATAAACTTGTTGTCTTCCCATATTTAGTTTTGTTGTTCCTTTTAATAAGAGATCGAATGCAATCTTTATTAACCAAGAAATCAATATGCCAAGTATTGTCAACGAAAACAAGACTTTTTAAATCTATCCAAACACACGAATCTGCAAAACGAAAAGATAAACGAGCTGAACCATGAGCAACATTAGTGGTACAAGTTATACATCATGTAGACTAAGAAAATTATCATAGTTGGATAAAGAGATCAATAAGTCTTAAGTCTTATGTGAGACAATCTCTTAGATCATCTTATAATGTGAATAGAGTTCCATATGTGTTAGTTAAAGTCCGATCAACAATAATCAAGTATCAACCCTTCAACATCGGTTAACGTGAGTCAATATAGTCAATGCAAGTCAACATATATATCAGTCTGCATATTCATAAGTATTGGTATGTAAATATATGTATAAGTAATTAATTTTTTATGTCTAAAATATTACTTTTATACAAAACGAATACTTATACATGTATTACTAATAATTTTTTAATCTTGTAAATAAATATTTACAAGCTCCTAAAATGTTAAGACGATACTTATCTACAACTTCATAAAAGTATTAATAATACATATATAGATATTCGTTTGAGTGGGTGTTACATGAGGTGGGTCAATCACAACCCACACCTCACAATTCACGTATGAATTATTAAAAATGAATTTTATTTGCAAATAATAATAATCTCTCAAGATAAATATCCGTTAGACTCTTTGGTATAAGTTTTAATGAATATAAAAAGGGCTACTATCAAGATCAGCTTCGATAATATCACCATATCTAAAGTAACGCCCCTTAAAAAGAGAAAAAAGGTATTTTATAGTTAAAATGTAAGAAAAAGATTTTTTTTCTTAGTCAAAAGATCGAAATGTTTAATTAGTGGGCAGGACCCAAAGACAAAATAATTCGAAATATAATTGATACCAACCATTCACACAAACTATGACTCATGTCATACGAGCTACATAAATTCATAGTTTGTGCCATGATCCATAATTCATGTAGAAAACATGACCTATATCATGTGTAACACAAATGGTTTGTCACATAAACCATGACTCTTGTCAATCATGGTTCGTTTTATCTATACTAGGGTCCGCCTGTATTCAATTTATTCTATTTTATAATTTGACTAAAACAAAACTTTTTATTTTATATATATATATATAGATGATAATGATACAAACAATATTGATCAGATTAATTAGACATGGGAACCTTCCGCATCCGGCGCCAGTTCCTGATTCCATATATAGGGAAACCGGAACCGAATCATGTAATATACAGTTTTGGTTCTGGAAACGGTGGTTCCACGGTTCTTCTTTTTCTATAAGACAAAATTGTAAAATAGTTGTTGGAACCGGTGGTTCGTTTTTGGAACCAACGGTACTAGTTCTAACAATTAGTTCCACCCCAACGATTATTTTTCTTAAAATTTCAGTTGTACATCTCAAACAGTTGAATGATCTAAACCATTGATTTTTGAAAAATTCGAGAACCGTTTCAAACCGCAAAACCACTAATCATAACCGAATTGATAAAATTCGATTTCGATTCGGTCCAAAACCGAATCAACGGTTAAACCTAATTGTTGACAATGATTTTGGAACCAAAACCATGTCCACATCTAATATTAATTAATACATATCCACTAGTATCAAAATGACTACTGAAAAGAGAGATTTTCATTGAAGACATTTACCCATATTTTATCGATTTTTCAACTAGCTAGCTATAATACGAAGTGGTCAATATTATACCAACATTAACTGATATTTAATACTACCAAATATTATTTGTTGTTTACAAATTATGTATGGAATCTATAAAGAAAATAATAAAACTAAAAGAGAACAGATATGATTTAAAAATTAAAAAAAAAAAAAAATCATACTTGGACAAAATCTAAACCCCAACCCCAAACAACCCCTCTCTCTCTCTCCCCTGACATGGCTGGTGATGATGAAAGCTTGAGGAGTTCCTCTTCCGACCCGAACCCGTGCCCCATTTGCCTGGCGCCTGTCACTCAAGATTCCTATTTGGACCAATGTTTCCGTAACTTTCCATCTCTACGCACATACGAATTCGTATTTATTTTATTTTGTTTATTTATGGTGTTGTCTGTGCAATTGTGCTCTTGTTTTAGCTTTTGTTTTTGGGCAGTTTTCCCGACTTAATTTTCTACATCGTTGATAATCTGGGCAGAATTCTTTAACTTAATTTTGGATAGTTTATTTCCTAGAGTTGATTTTCCGTTCAATCGACTGTGTATCAAATAAATTTGCTTCTGATGATATGGTTTAATTGGATAGCTTATAAAATTGTTTGAACTGCAATTTTACTCAATCTATAAACTTAAAAAGTTGAAATTTTTTGGAGAGTTAAATTATATGATGTTGGAATTGTTCTATGATGGTTCGAATTTGGTGTTCTTAACTTTATTTAGGAGAGTTGAGATTTGGTTTCCCTGAGGAGGATGAGAGTTCAATTTCTCCTCACCCCTATTATCCTTGGATTTTTACTTCATTTATACTTGTGACTTCTTCTTTGATTGACAAAAAAAAAAAGTATGATTCATATGATCGTGGAAACTAGTTCTATGGATTGAAATTTAGAAACTTTATGTTTAATGTTTGAACAGTAACAGATTTGATTTTGTTTCTGGAAAATTGATTGCTCTCAAGGCCTTAGTTTAAGCTGTCTTCATCAGTATGGTGACTTGTTACACTCTCTAGAATTGTAAACATATATTATGCTATTCGATATCTAGTGATGCTTAAGCTATAATGCTGCAGATAAATTCTGCTATCGCTGCATCGTAAAATGGATCAATATAGTTTCACATGGGCAGTCTTCTGCATCTTCATCATTGAAGTGTCCCATATGCAAGGTTAGCTTAATTTTTTTTTGGCTTCTTTTTAGAATAATTTAATGTTATTCTAAGTTCGTGAAAAATATTAATGCATTTTTATTCATGTAATTATTTTGGCAATAGCTTTTAATGCCTTTGAATGGTTTATATCAATCTTTGTTCTTGTACTTTTCAATAAATTGACTGTGATTTCTCTCTTTGTAAAGAATAATCCTTGTTAATGCAATTCTGTTTGACAAATAGTGTGATGGAAATTATATTTTTTATTGTGGTTTTACCATGATAAGATTTCTGTTTGATAACTAAGTCATCACTACTACACTTATCTAAATAGTAACTTGTAATGCTCAAAATTTCCCATTGCCTCAAACATTTTGACGTACACTTCAATGTCTGGCCCTCTTTTTTGAACTTAAGCACCTATTCTTCATCCAAAATTTGGGATGATTATAAATCTGCATTAAACATTTTAGCTAATATTTTACACAGAAATACAGGTTAGGTAACAACTAATGCAATGTTGTTGTAATTTGTGATTTTCAGTATCAGTTGTTTCTTTGGCCTCTCAAAGTCTAAAACAAAATTTCCACCTTTCTATGAATCAAAATTCGCCTTTTTATTTTATTTTATTAAAACAACAAAATCTAGTAACAGTTATAAGGTGATGCAAAGGGACAAGACGACCCCTGCTTATTTACACAGCAAACTACAGTAAAATTCACCAGTCTCTAGCTAATACTGAAACAAAAAAGCTCTTAAATTCTTTTTAACCCACCAATATATTTTACCCTATTTCACACTTCCTCTAAAGATCAATCTTGATCCTCAAAGATTCTTCTATTTCTTTCTGACCAAAAGGACCAACACAATGCTGGAACAATCACTCCCCATAAATGCTAGTTGCAGATGCTCTTAAGGTTTAGTATGCAACACTAAAATCCAAGAGAAGGTACAAGAAATGATATAAAATGAATCGAAACACATGATCTTTTTGAACACTCATCAGTGAAAAGGAAAAAAACCAAGCTTAGTGATGTGATTTTGTAATCCATATGCAAAGGGAGATGCATTTGAGATGGAAATACCAGATTGATAGATGGATGAAACTCAGAAAACTCAATATAAAGTCTTAAATCAAAAGTAAAGTCTGTTAAAGTTCTCCAATTTATTTTAGAATATAAACTCTCTATCTGCAAGTTGGTGAATAAATAATTGATGGAGCGTATAGATAGTAGGCATAATCAGCATGGAAAGAATTGGGCTGTGTGATCATCAGAATTACTTTTACTCTGAATTCAAATCAATTTATATAGGGTATGCAAAGTGGACATTTCAGAAACAACGGCTCCAGTTGGAATATAATGGGTAGAAGGCATAATTCTGTTAGTAGATAAATAATTAACTGCTCATGTTGGAATAATGTTAGTATGTTACACACCAGGACTATTTCAAAAACCCTTGAGAGGTGTGAACAGGAGGCATGTGAAAGCCGTTTAATTATCCATATGGACTTGGGTTTCCATTCTTATGTTGCACTTCTGTCTTCCTATATCTCCCCTGCATGCTTGTCCCACTTAGGTTTTTCAACAACTTTTGTTGGAAAAAGAAAGTTAGACTATAGTTTCCAAAATTACAAAATTGTAGTACAGAATCATATGATTTGTTAAGTGTTACCGATGACCAGTTCATAGTTGCTTTATTCTTTTCTCAGCTCCAATTTTTTTATCGTATTGATATTCTTTTGTATCTTACTCCAGAGAGAAAACTTTTCCATTATTTGTGGATATGATGGAACTTCTTTTCAACAGCATTATGTTGGTAAGAGTTTGGGGAATAGGTACCGTGCAGTTGCTGTAGCTTCAGACTGTATCTAAGATATCTTTCTCTTATGTTTCCTCTCAATTTGTTGAATTGCCAAATATTGAAGTGTTCTTTTGCAATTTGGTTCTGCAGTGAATTCTTTTCAGAAGCTCATAGGTTTAGGTTGAAATGCTACTACACTGATCCAGGTATTTTGTTTCCTTGTGATTTGAAAAATTTCTCCCTTAAACTAGACAAATTAGCTTTAATGAACAAATATTTCTCACCTTTTTCATTGTTGTGCGATACAGGTGATCTTGCTGATAAACTACATGTGTTACGTTACTGGAAGTTCCGCAAGTATCTACAGCAGAATCATTTTCTGCCTGACTGGTTGAGAAGGGAAATTCAGGCAGTAATGCAGGTTTTCTCCATTTTTTCTATGCTTCATCTTCTCCATTATAACCCAATTCGGATATTAAATGTTTGATTAACTGATGTGCGTTTTCTCAAAATGTTCACCCTAAATGACTTATAAATGTCATCTATGTTAACTCCATCCGGAAAGTACTCAACCTTTTTATACCATGAGTAGCTGCCTCAAGAACTTCTAGTTCTTTTTAACTTATACACTCAAATGTAAATCTGAAAGAAAATATAGTAATCTGTCTAGAACAAAAATGTTATTTTATTTCTTTTATTGCTTTTTCCCTTGAAATTTTTCATTTATTGCTTTTTTCCCTTGAAGTTTTTCATTTCCTTTTAGAACAATTGAAAATTTCTTGACTAATGAACTGAGGTTTTATTGTACTGGGTTAATAGTCATCCTAGCGAACATCTTTCTTTCTAACTTTTTTTTTTTTGGCATGTCCAAATTGGATTGAATGCCCATCTTGGTAAATGTTTTTGTGGTTCACTTAAGCCATAATGGTCCATTTTAGCTATAACACAATGTTTAATAATTGTACTCATTTTGCATATGCTCTTTACTTGCCATAGTATCACAACAGCTTGTTCACTTCATATGCAGGAGGAGGATGTAGAAATTATCATGCATCACTTACTTGGTGTGATTGACTCATTGAGAAGGTATTATGCATCTCTATATGTCCATATACTGTTTGAATGTGTCTTATACAGCGGTTTGAATAATCACTATCATCTCTTTATCTGGACAACTATATGAAAGGGTTTCATGTGAAGATAAGTAAAAAGATGGATGATTACCCTGATTTCTGGATTTTCCTGTTCAAAACCACTCATCAATCATGCAGGGTTTGGTTAAAAAAGATGACAGTTTCAACTGAAGCAGTCCAAGAAGAGTTCAAAACGTCGGTGTGTGATGCAGTTAGACCTTTTTTAACTGGCAGAACAGAAAGGTTTGTGAATGAGTTGGAACTGTTTCTCGCCTCGGGCTTGAACATCGAGGCCTTTGACAGAGTCTATGTTAAGCATTTAGGTTGGAAAATTCATGAGAAAAATGAGGATCACCATGATGAGCCTCTTGTGAATGCACCTGCTGTACCTTATTTGTTCATTCTTGATGAGGATTCTGATGAAAATTGAGTATTTGCTCAGTGGTTTATGAAATTTTTGCTGTGAGTAAAAAGGTTTTAGCTAAACATTGTTGATTTGTTTGATTTAAGGATTCTGATGAAGCCTGCATAATTTTAGGACTGGTAATTATAATGAAAATAAATTTCAAGTTTGATTTAAGGATTTGTTTGGGAAAACAATTTGAAAATTATCGATGGGTTGGAGAAAGAGAGGGGGCCTTACAGACTTTTCACTTCTCTCATTTTTTTGGAAAATAATTTTTTGCTGTTACTATTTTCCCTTGCAATTGGTTTTATATTATTACTGTGTTAACTTGAAATTAGTAATATTATTTGGATAATTCAACGTTTATGTATTTGTAATTATTGATTGTAAGATTTGAATAAATCTTTTAAAATGGCCCTAATTAAAAAGTAAAATTAAAATAAAGTCATCACGTTTTAAAAAATTATAATTCAATCAGGACGTTATGAATTTAACAAACAAACAAAAAAACCATCATGTCGTGAATTTCAATTTAATCTTGATCCTTTGATTGAAGCAAAAAAATTCACTACTTTAGTTTACTATCGCAACTCAAATTATAATTGTATTTTTCAATGATTCGAATTCATGTGTCAAGTGAAATGGTCACATCACATAATTTGAAAAATAAAATAAAATTTTAACCTTCATCAAATCGAGTGTGTTAAAAGTGTATTTAAATTCAAAGAAAAATGTTATAATTTAAATTTATGTAAAACGATGGTACTTTGGTGGACAACAAAAATTTAATTTTTAGTTATATAATTATATAACTTATGATATGACACTAAAATATAATTGTAACTGAAATTGCAATAATATTGTAAAAGTCATTCTTTTTTCCCTAAATTGAAAGAGTTATAGAGAGTAGAGACGATAATGGGCAGGGAATGAAATTTTCTGAAACTCTAATAAGCGTTCATTAATAGCTAAAAATAAAAAATAAAAAAAATTAATTCCCATGAGAAAACATTTACATGGTGTTTCTAAATTTATTTTTAAAATCTTTTAATAATTTTCCCCTGCAATAATTAGTGGCTGAAACAATAATAACTAATCGACTCTAGCTAGTGAAATTTAAAACAAAAAAAAAATTGCTATTGTATTTATCTAACCAATCTGTATAATCTAATAACTTAAAATAAATAATGTCATGTTGCACAAATGTGCTGTACAATATTTGTAGTAATACAATAGTTGTAACTAATTAAAAAGAAAAGGCAAAATCCTCTATCAGCACTCTCAATCCTATTGTATGTAGCAACCATCAACATGACTATGTACATATATATTTCACAACATATAATGTAAAAAAATGGACAAAATCTTCAAACGTTACCTGTAGTATACTGTCAAAGTATCTATGCAAAACATCATGAAGAAAGAATGATGAAGTGGAAGAACATGGAAACTATGACCATGACAAGTCTGCTAGCCATGGAATCCAAACAAGCGGCATCGCTTCCAGGGAGCAGACTCGACGGTGGTGGTGGCGGTGATACACTAGACGAAACGGAAGGACGAGTTCTATTCCCGGGTGTGGCTTCCGGGTTCAAAATGGAAGGTGAAGGAGCAGCAGCAGGGTTGCCTTTGTCGATGGGTAGAGTGTTTGATCCATAAACAGAATCATAGCCTGAGATTAACAGTTGAATGCATGTCAAACGAGCTCGTTCTTATGGAAATAGATGCAGGTTATATGATCAATGGATCAACTTACAGTTCGAATCTTTCCAACCCACAACCATCTCTTCACGATCAAAGACCATCCGATAGCCAGTCATAAAGTTTTCTGAGAAATTCATGTACATAAGACAAGTCATTTTGAAGCTCCATGAAGATGTGGTACAAATCATCTTGAACTGATAGCTAAGACTATTCAAGATAAGCATATTGAATGGTGTGATTCTAAATAAAATTTATTTCTTATTACGTCTTCCCTGTCTAAGTCGGCACACAAACTCATAGCAAATTTCGACATCTAATGTTGGATGCTTGAGAGTGATTAAGGTGTTCGAATAAGAGATTGCAATTTAGGGAAAGTAGAAAAAGAACTTATTCATAATTTCTGTACTCACGTCCAATGATGTTAATATCCTCGCTTTTGACGAGCGCCAAACAATAAGCATCTCCACCATCCTGCAGGTGAACAGAATTTTAGCTCGTATTTAAATAGAATAATCCGACATTCATCTACCAAGGTTGTGTTTGGATTGAGAGACTTGAAATACATGATTTGAAATGAGTGAATTTCAAATCCACTCAAATCATAGTGGAAATCCACCAATAATTGTTAAAAAATTAGTTCAAAATGAAAGTGATGAATTTCAAATCCATATCAATCCAAACGCCACCAATCAAACACAAATTAAAAGAATTTCTCACCTTTCGTGGAATCACAATTGTTGAAGCTTTAATATAAAGCTGGTCTCCACCTTTCATTGTGAAGTTCAAATTTGGAATAGTATAGCTCTCTTGAGTAGCACTGCATAGAATACTTAACAATGAGGCCACAATAATTCAAAATCAAGGGTATAAACGAGCTCAGAACTCAAATTAAACTGACCCGAGTGCATAGCAATAGTCAAAGATAATCTTTCTCTCAAATTGATAACGAGGCTCAGTTATTTGCTTATTAAACTGCAAAGAAGAAAGTACTTGATCATTCATTTATTCAAAGGTCAAAAACTACATATCTAGCACTATGGTAGTGTTATTCAACTTACACCCTCAGCAATAACCGAGTAAGCAGGATCAGTCAGGTATGTAAATGAAGTTCCCGAGTCAAAGATTGCAGTGAACTCTAATTCAGTTGCATTTTTCTCCACAGCTATTTGTGTCACCGTGACATTATAAGTCGGGCTGCACGAAAGCTTGGAAAACAATTAAAAACATAAAAAGATGCAGAAAAACAAAGGTTGGATTAGTCAAGAAAAAGTCAACTACTTACTGTAATTCTTCAAGATTAATTGGAGTTGTTTTCTGGTTCGAAGTCCCTTTATCACCAAAATCGATTCTTCCAATTCCATCGGGCCCAAAACACATGGAGAAAGAATTTGCTGCAAGTCCTTTGTTTGCTAAGGTGCTAGGGACCGATACATTGTCCATACCAAGCCCGAATAGACCATTAATAGCAGCCCCGTCCAAGAAATCACCGGTTTGAATTATTCCACATCTGAAATGAAGCATAATATAAACCTAATTCTTACATATCATAGAATAACAAGATTCTCAACAGAAACAAAACACCTACCCTAATGTAATAGGGGCAGTAACGACTTTTCTGGGATTAGCATCTGTTTCCAAGCGCAAAACATCATCTACCAAAATCCCAGTACTTGAGGTATTGCTAGAAAGGTACACTTCTTGATAAGCACAAGCGTTACGCCTAACCGAGCATCCTCTCCTTGGTCCACACATAGTGCTATTGCATGGAATTGACGAGCTAGTTGACGAGTTACTGAGGCTGTACATGCTTAGTTCTAGATTCTGTTTTGTCAAACATCAACAACAATAAACGAAGATACGAATGAGAAACACTACAGATCAAAGAACAAACATTAATCTCTCACTTGAGTAAAGAGAGAGAGACTTATTACTAATTAACACACATACCCTCCCAGAAGTCGAGTTCAAGCTACGAACACAGTTTGTACAATCACATGGCAACCAGAATAGATCACTACCAGTGTCGAGTGCCACGAGAAATGTTAAAGGAGGGGTGCCCACAGAAACAATCGCATAGTGCAAGCTGCAAAATACACAAAAGAGATAGACATTAAATCCTCTCAAATCCATTACTAGGATGATAATTAAGTTTGATCAAATCTCCAATGTTTTGACATTTAGAAAACATTTGAGCAAAATTGTATAATTACTTCTAGCAAACATGAAAAGAATAGTAATAAATGACATATTGTCAACTAAGAATCCAATATTTTTTAATAATGTGAAATAAGGTCATAAGAAAGAGTTAGTTGACCAACTCTAACTATAAAGACTTTAAAAATTGCTAAGTCTCATGATAGCATCTATTAGAGAGAGAAGTAGCTATCGTAGGAGAACTAAATTTCTTGGGACAATGGTCTATTAGAGAGAGAAGTTGCTACGTAAGAGAAAACTCTGTTTCAGCATTATTATAGCATATATCTCTCTCACAGAGTTGACCATATTAAATAACTCTAGCAAAATTTAACATTGCCATTTCCAAGCTCAATCACTTAAGCATGTAAACACTAAAAAATTATTTTCAGGACTTTCTTGGTAAGCCTATCATCCTCATGGTTCCTCTCCATTGACTAAAAAACAAGAAGAACAAAAAACAAAAAATCCACAATTGTGTGCTAACATCTCTGACTTGTGTGATCAACAGAACTAAAAGCATTCATCTCAAACTACCACAATAGTGCAAGTCATATGAAATCTCTAAAGCTGCTCTTGGATTGAATAATTCGAAGCCCACAATAGAATATGATTTTGAAGTCCATCACTCCGATTTTGAATTCTGGATTCAAAATTCATTCATTTCAAATCCTTCAATCCAAACGCAATCCAAAGATAACTAAACAGATTACTCATCTCAAAAGCCCATTCAAAATTTAACACACAAAAATTATAAGATAAAAAAAATTATCCAAATAAAACGAATGAAAGTTGAAGAAGGAAACAAGGAAGAACGTACAATCCAAGATTGCTAAGTTGGTAAGTGGTGTTGCTACCAAAGAAAGTTAAAAAGGGGCTGGCGGCGCCAGCGGGGGTGGTGGCGAGGCGGCGGGATTTGAAGAGGTGATCACGGTGGGCCATGGCTGCGTAGTAGTCGACGGAGCCCTTTTCCGGCAACCCATCGACGGCCAGGAAATCCTTCACAGTCTCCGAATATCTGTGGTGGATATCGAACCGGAAATGCCCATGGGCTTCACTGCTCTTGGCATTAACCCAACAGAATAACAAAATCAGCAAAACCGCCACTGAATCCTTAAAAAACATCATTAATTTGTGCCAAGTACAAACACAATCAACAAGAGAATCCCTTATTCCCCTGTTGCAAGAGGCGAAGGAAGAAAACTAGAGAATGCGACTTGTTCAGCATATATATAGTAAGAGAGAGAAAGTAGAGAGAGAGAGAGGGAGGTGTACCTGTCGAAGAGAGAGAGAGAGTTGGTCAAGTCAAATAGAGAGTAGAGAGAAGAAGGGGAAGGGTGGCATCATCATCACTCATCAGCATCAAAGATTAAGAATCAAAGTGAAATTGGAAATTCGAAAAGTCGTTGGATGCAGCAGACAAATGGCACAATCGTGGCTTCATTTCCGGTGTTAAATTTTGTAGATGTAGAAATGTACCGTTTGTAAAAGCGTGTGAAAGTTGGCACTTGTTTCTTTCTGGTGTCAATGTCAATGCTAATTTTCTCTTCTCACTCACTTTTTTTTTTTTATTAATTGTATTGTCCTACTCGTATGAACATGTTTTTGTAAGTCATTTTTTAACATGTTAGGATTACTATTAGGTAAACAAAATATTAATAATTATTCAAAATAAACGGTTGAACATTGATATCTTTGATCTAGATTGGTTGAACATATTATGATATATATGTTCGATCTTTGATGGTTGAACACGATTGTGTTCGACCAATTAGAATCGAATAAGACTGATTTAAGTTCGTACAGGTCACAAATGTGCTTGTCATGAAATTTTTGAATGAACAATATTTTTTAACGCAATATTTAATGTATCATCGAGAATTTTCTTCAGAAAACTAGTTCATAATGATCGGGGATGGATTTAGGGGACACGGGGTGATATAGCCTCCTTCAAAAATATTCTTTTTATATGTAATTTTTTTTATATTTTTCATTAATTAATAGTTTGTCTCCCTTACATTGTAAAATTTTGTCTACTATATAATTTTTTATCTCCCAATTTGCCAAATGTTTTGAAAAGAAAAGGATTTACCTCTTGAAACAAAATTTTAAATCCGTCCTAATAATTATAGGATGTTTCTATTGTTAAGGTTTCAATAGATAAAAAAAATGTGGGAGGAAGGAGGAGAATAATTTTTTTTAATATAAGAGAATTTTGGTCTTTTTAATTGTACTTATTTTTCATTTTTTAAATTATAAAGTGTATTTAGAAAATGGTGAAGTTTGGATAGTCTCACCCTAATATCTTTCATTAATGGTTCAAGATAGACTCATTGGCAACCTTATTAATTGTACCAAAGAATTTTTTTTTTCTTGACTATTGTTAAAAAAGTATTCTTATCAAAATAAACATAAGGCAGACTATCACCAACATGTCGTGTCAATCAACCTACTAATTGATACAATATGAAAGATAATACAAATGAGGTAATGTTTGACGTGGCATAAGATCATTACAACATTTTGTGTTATTCTTCATTTATTGTCAACTTTACAATGAGCTAAAGTTTGATGAGAAATTGAGGTTATTTGAAGAACAATAGAATTTACATTTTCTACTTAAAGTTGTATGTGGCTATTGATGTGTTCATGAAATTTTAGTATTTAGAAATTTGGAGATTGATAGTTCAATACTAAGAGTTTGTGTTTATTGTAAATTTTGGCTAGTAAATTTCATGACAAATGTCAAATATATTTGAAAAGTGGATATTGTTATAATATTATATTAAATTAAACCATTGATTGATCAATATTTTATTTTGTGTATGAGAGAGATGAGAGGTGACCTATCATGATGATGCTTTCACTATTTATTAAAATAGAGAGAATTGCAATTTAATTTGAGTTAAAATAAAATAAAATAAAATAGAGAGCTAATTCAAATTATTCGGTTGTGCTAGTTTAGGCCAAACAGAGCACAGTTTGTTTTTTCATTCCTATACAAATGACTAATGGAATAGTTTTTGATAATTCAGTCAATTTTTTCTACTGCAAATTTTTTACATCTCTGATAATAATTTTTTCAATACAACTTATAATTTACTGCCTCTTATATCAATTTCCTTAATACAACTTATATGGATATTGATGGTATTATTTTTTATATAAAAGAAATAATATTAGTAATAAAATGAAAAATTATTTAAAATAAAAAAAACTTGTAATGTTAAAACTCATAACAAAGTTTCCTCAAATAATAGTATTTGATGACTTTATTTAGATGGCAAACAAGCAAGAAAAATGGAATATGATAAAGGTCAATAGTAAAGATGTATAGTATTGATATCAATAAATAAAGAGAAATATTAATTATGATTATTTCTCATGCTGGGTTCGATGGTCGGCGTTTGTCTTTCTTGATTGTTTCATGCTTCATATCAATTTTCATGTATGAAGCTTTGAATTGGTCATTTTATTCCTTATTTTAATTTAATTTTATTTTATTTCATCTCCTATAAGTAGGTCAACGTCATATCTAACCGAGCAATTTGTGCTCTCTCTCATTTCTTATTTCACGATTACTTATATAGTTATATAAAATATAAATCATATCTAAATTAAGAGGTCATGACATTTTAACATGCATTTTCTTATCTTCTCGTGCCATTTCTAACCCATATAATTTGGCCTAAATTTAGGCCAAATCTGATATTTATTGTAAATCATTTCCAAACTAATAATATTGTTATAGTTTTGACGTGAAATCATCTTCATCCCATTTTACACTAAATTTTATATTAAATACACGTTTCATCTAAATAAGATATATAATTTCTTTGGTATCATTACATTGTCAATCCTATTATAAATTTTTATATCAATACTTGAACTCACTTTGAGCAGTTGAAAAATATCCATAGCCCCATCATTTTGGGACAAATTACTAAAATTATTGAGTATTTTGGTGTCTTTATTTGGAGTCGCCAATTTTTTTATTAATTTATAGTTTAATTACTAAGAAGATAGAGTAATAAATGGTTTCATATATATATATATATATATATATATATATATATCACCTCCTCTTTAATAAAGGATCGAAGTAACATGGTTAATTTGTTGATTAGATCTTCCATCAATGTGATTACAACCGTTATACCGTGCGAAGGTTATACTTATAGTAAAAAAATACATACTTATATCACTACAAGAAAAATGAGTGTTTGTGACAGCAAAATGTTGTCGCAAAAACATTAATACTTGTCGTAAAAATATTTGGCAAGAACATTTTGTCGCTAAGTTATTATCGCAAAAATTCTTCTTGCAAATAGTTTTTTTGCGACAACATTGTTGTCGCTAATGTATTAGCGAAAACATTTAATTTGTTGTCGCAAATAAGTTTTTTTCATTGCTTTTTGTGACAACTATTGTCAATTTCTATTAACATCTTTTGTGACAATTTGTTGTCGCAATAACTAGATTTAGAGCGACAACTTTTGTTATCACAATTTTTTTTATGGCAAACACTCATTTTTCTTGTAGAGGCATATTTGAATAATTGATGCTTATACTATAAAAAACATACTTATAAAACACATATTTATAACTGAAAAAACATATATTTATATCTGTAATCTCATCGCATCGCATGTGAGACTGTTTTACAAGAGACAACTCTGCTAACGTATTTGGTAATTTATTGCCAACATATGTAAATATATTTGATGAAAGAAGAGAATACATATATCTTTGGAGTTTCACGAAATATCATGTATGGAGAATACTAATAAAGTATTAATATTACAAAATGAAGAAGAAAATTTAAGGGTCAAATATAACATATATAGAAAAAATTCGTTGCATGAATATAAATCACGGGAAAACAAATATGATTATGATCATATAATTGTTACATGCAACCTAACTTATAAGTTTTTGAACTCCATTCATCACATATTACATTCCAATCTCATGTACCATTTCGATGGTGTGTAATGGATATAAATTTAAATTAATACATTATCATTTATACATATATTAATTAATTAATTAAAGGTTTGGATCTATTATCAATTGCAACATAAACTTTAAAAAAAACAATACTATTAGTCATGAATTATGAAATTTATTTCAATTATAACATAAAATTTATTTTCCGACGCCTAATTAAAATTCCAAAACCTTCATTAGTCGCATCATAATGAGGTTGTCTCAAATTCATTGCCTATTTTTTCATCCAATGCCAAAACCACCGTGAGAGAGGTTGAGGACAAAAGTTAAAGTTTGTTGCGTCTCCCACCCTCGATTATGACAGCAATGGCAATGAATAACAAAATCAGTACTCTAAATATACATTAAATATATTTAAATTTGATGTCTTTCTACTCCAACAATACACGAGGTCAAAACCTACGGTAATATATTTATTTTTAATTCATTTTTCTTTTTTATTTTTCCTATTTTTTTCTTTATATTACGAGTGTTATTAAATGTTGTAAATTTGCTTATATCACTATTAATCTGTAAAGGTACTTTAAGATAACGATCAAAATTATATAAAATTTGATTAAAAATATACTGATAAAATAAAACATAAAGATACAATCTTATAAATTAACAATAATTATGAATATTAGTAAAAAAATAATAAGAAATATAAGTTATAAGTGCTGAAGATAACTGACAATTTATACATTAAAATAGTATAAAATTCGAAGTTAACTATTGTTCAGTGGTAGAATTAAAATGCCCCCTTATAATACAATATTCAATTTAATAACTGATTTTTAATTTGAAGATTTAACCTCGCAATTGTTGACTTAATTTTATCATTATTATTTTATTCTATTTATTAAGTTGGAGTTTGTACCAATATATTTAAGCATGTACCACCACATACCATCATATATCTTAATCTGTACCATCAAATGTTAGAAGATTATATAATAGGTCAAAAATAATTTCTCTTGACTAAACAAAATTTGACAACTTGATCCAAAAAAAAAAAAAATATATATATATATATATATATATGTATAAAGATGGTTAAATATGGATTCCCTCTAATAATATATACACACACTTGTAATATTCTAATAAGTGAGATCATATTAAAAAAAAAAATATGTATAAAGATGGTTAAGTATGGTCACTTGTAATATTCTAATAAGTGAGATCATATTAAAAAAAAAAAAAAAAACCCAAACATGACGGTAAGTTTGGTCATGGGCCTTCTATTATATGGTTTATATCCTAATTAATTGATAAAATTTTATTTCACATTCCAAATTGATAATTAATACATCTTTGATCTTTAAACTCATAAAACTCCGAATTTACATACTGATTTACTAGAATTCCCATAATCTCTCAATAAAGCCAATAAGGGGGTGTCTATTCTAAATCAGTTTTGAGCAAAACTTGCCTAGATAAGATCACACAATCAGGCCATCTTTACAAAAAAAAAATTCTTAACCTTTTCAATACGTTTTAATTAGAAATTTAAATTCTTTATTATTGTTTTTTTTTTGGAAGCGTGGGCTTGTTGGGTGGGTGGGTGCTCGTAGCCTCGTAGGTATTGGTTTTAAGTTAACGGCAAGGCGTGGAACTACGTCGTTTACTTTGAAGAAAGTATAGTCATTAACTAATGAATCTTGACTTTAAATATTAAAAAATAGATGCATGCATATATTTTTGACTATTCCCTGTTTAAGTTTTCAAAGACGCGTCTCACTAATAATTTGCCAGTTTCCCATGATTAATATATATGCTTTATATAAATTATTGTTGCATATTCTCTCTTATTTTGTGGATTATTTTTTTAAAAATATTTTATTTGTTAGTTTATTCTTAAAATTGTTCTTTTTTAAGTTGTTGTGCATAGAGTACATGAATTATATCCCAGCCCCCAACCCCACAAAAATAAATAAATAATACAATGAATTATGCATAAGACGACTTTGTAATTGGATAAGTTTCTAAATTCTATTTTAATTTGTAGGATATTAATGGGCACAAAAATATCAAATATCAAGACACTTGCGAGAATAGTTTTCTAGACCAGCTAATTTCTGAGTGTAGTTAAATGAATGAATTTTCTTTTTTATTGTTTGGATAGATTCATTAATTATTTTATGGTAAGTTTGAGTTATATTTCTATAAGACTATGTCTTATGTAAGATTGCCTCATAAATCTTCTTACGTGAGATGAATCTCATATTAATGAGTTAAAATTTGATCAACGCAGTCCAACCTAGTCAATACCGATCAATGCGGGTTAATGTTGTCAACACGGTCAATATGATCAATGCAAGTTAATGCACCAGTTCGTAGGTTTTTAAAAATATTAATAATACATGTATAAGTAATTCTTTAAGTCATAAAACAGATACTTATACACATAATACTAATACTTTTATAAACTTGTAAATAAGCTCCTAGAATATTAAAATGATATTTATTTGTAATTTTGTAAAAGTATTAGTGACACAACATGAATATTTGATTCATGGATAAAAATATTTACATTAACGAATAAATATTTATGACTATGTTAACCCATAAACTGGTCTGTTGATCGACATTAATCATGGTTGATCCATATTGACTGTACCATATAATATGATCCATATCTATATGAGGTTCCGTCTTATGTAAGAAAGTCTGTACAACAAAACTCATATTGCATATAATATGATCCATATTGACTGTATCATATAATATGATCCATATCTATATGAGGTTCCGTCCTATGCAAAACTCATACTCCCTCCGTCCCGGCTCAACTTGCCTACGTTGACCGGGCACAGAGATTAAGAAAATGCAGTTGACTCAAGTGGATATGCACTTTTTGATGACATTTTTGTAATAATATGCATATCAAATCAAGTGGATATGCACTTTTTGATGACATTTTTGTAATAATGTTGAAATATAGGGATATTAATGTAAAATTTTTTTTGTCATTTATGGGCTGACAAGTTGAGTTGGGACAAACAAAAATGGCAAGTAGGCAAGTTGAGCTGGGACGGAGGGAGTATAAGTTTTGCATTTCTATAATGATTTAGGTGGTTTTGAGTGTACACTAAACCCTTTTCTTAAATTATTAATCATTAAATGCAACCTCAAGTAATCCTTCCTTCTTCTTTTTTTCTAAGTGAAAAACCTCATGAAAACTTGTCTAAATGTCAAATCATTAAAGAGAGTAATAAGTATGTGAAAGTGAGACTTAATTTTGAAACTTAATTTTCCCTACAAAAATAAGAAACTAAAAAACAGACAATATTATGGTATATTTAAAGCGACCAAATTAAGATCTAAAAGTGATGAGGCTTTTGGGGCTCACAAATGAGAAGTCTGATTATTTGGGCTGCAAATATTTTACACTTCACATTCCTTTTGCACTCAGTCTTCACAAATACACTCAAATAAATTTGTATACGACTGTTAACGTAATTGATAATCCGATATTTTTTTCATAAAAAAAAATAAAATAATAATCATTTTATTGGGAATTAATACAAATTGTCACATTATTTTGAACTTGTTATCATTTTGGCCACTTATCTATTTTCCCTTTCATTTTAGTCGTCTATCTTAAATTTAACTTTAAAATTGATCATTTAATTAAAGTTAATTTTTATTAATGATGTTTTAGGTCTTTCCAATCAGACGTCAACTCATCATCCTAATTCCAAATTTTTACCTACACAATTTTATTTTTATTTTTAAATTGGATTTATCAATATATGAATGAACACAAGAACATCAATTAAAATTATTGAACCCAACCATTCATCCAAATAAATCTCTTATGCTATACAAAAGGTGAAACAAGTTAGATATATAGGATAATTTACCTTTTAAAAAAAAAGTTATATGAAAAGAAAGTTATAACTTAGAGTAATCAATCATGAGATCATTTTTTTTAATAAATAAGTCGTAACAAATATCATACGTCGATAAAAAGGAAATACATTTTATAAACTGGTTTTTGGGATATTACTTCTTAAGCTTTTCATTGAATTAACGTATTTTCAGAATTTTAGAATTTCATATCTCAATTTTTTTAAGTTTTATAAAATATGATTTCGAGATATAATATATGTTTTTTTGAGTTGGATGTCTTATCTTATGCAATTGCTTTATAAAAATGTATTTATATCATTATCAACCTAAATTGTAATTTCTATCACACTTAAAATGTGATTTGATTTCGATTCTCTTTGTGGGGCAAACACTCGAAATGTTTCTAATGCTCCTAACTTCCACAAGTCTTTGTTATTTATTATAATTAACAAACTAGTATAAGACCCGTGTAATACACGGGATTTTTATAAAAAAATTAAATAAAAGTTGGTAAATTTAAAAAATATAAATATTATTTATATATTAAAATTAAATATATGATTTGTGAAGTGCATATCATTTAATTGAACATTAAATATAACATAATATGATTAAATAATTATTTAATTGTAGAATTATAATTAGTTCCATTTGTAGATGATCATAATTTTTTATTTTTTATTTTAAAAAGAATATATATTATCATGTCTATTATGTTATTCATCACACCAACCTTTTTTTTTTTTGTTTGCCTTTTATTTTCAACGTCTATAACAACCCTCACCTTTCTTTTCAAATAAACGATAAAAAATGAAAGTCAAAACTTTACAAATAAATTTCATAATTTATTTTAAATCAAATATTCAAAAAAATTATTCAATTTCATTAATTAATAAGTTTGAACAACCATTTTCAATCAGCCCCAACTTTATTTTAGTTTTTTTCTATTTATTTATATTTTTTCTTTAAACTTTTAACTTTAACAAATTTCAATTATGGAAATAATTTATATTATTGAATTTTAGAATATGTTGTTTAGATAAATCTATTAACATTACTATATTATTTAATTAATAATGTTTCTTAGTAACATAAAATTTGAAGTAATTAATTAGTTACATTTAATGTGAAAATATTGTATGCTTGCCATGTGACATTCTTGGTCCTTTATATATATATATATATATATATATATATATATATATATATAAAGATTAATTAAATTTCAACTGATCATACAAAATCAACTTCATTAGGTAGAACCAATTTAGAGCAATACTCGATAAATTCAAATTGGATATTAATGAAATTACAACTATTAAATATAATTCTTAAATGCCTTGATGATTAAATTAAAATCCCTTTGTTGTTTAGTTTAATCACAAAATTTGCATGGAAAAATTGAAGGTCAGTGCGTCCATATTTCACGAGGGATGTTAGGTAGGCTAACAAAGTTCATTATTTTGAATTAATAATTGATTTGAGTGGGAATTCAAATTAATCAAAATTCAACATATGAGAGCTATTACATAAGTCCAAAGTCAAGTCTGCCCAATTTAGTCATCATGCACTCTCTTACTATTAGGTAGTTTTTCCATTCACATCACATTTTATATTCAATATAGTTTCTTTCCCACAAAATAAATTTTAACTTTTATAAAAAGTCCATGAAAATTTCATGGTTTAAATAGTTGTGATTAAGAAATCTTCATGTTAGAAATTTGTTTTAATTATAAAGTGGGTGTCAACCCTACTTTGACCAATATTCTTATATACATACAATTAACTATTACGTGCATATTGAATAATTTGAAACGATCCTCACAAAATATAAGCGTGCTTCACAATTCCTATTAACTCGTATTAATTGATATCAACTAGGATTTTAGCATTAAATATAGTAAAAAGAAAAAAAGGAAAAAGGATTGAATTGAGACCATATCAGACCATTCAATCTTTTACATCTTTTACATGTTTTTTGATGAGTTTGTCTTAAATTTAATTAAGCCTAACAAAAGTAATTCACTTAATTTTAGTCGTATTAATTGTGGAATTATCATGTTCTTACAATTTGTAAACTTTGGTGTATGTTAGTTTATCAAATTCTCAACATAAACTATTTAAGCTTAATTGATAAATAAATCCCAACAACCAACATATCAAAATTTTAACAAAATAATCCCAACTTTTAACCTCTTGCGAAAGATCGGATCAACCCTTCCGAACCTGACTCATTAACAGGGCAATTATTTTGATCTCTTGCGAAAGGTCGGATCAATTAAGGATGACAATAAACGGTTTCAAAGATGATATTAATAATATTATCCTCATACTAAAACATCACACCAAATATCATCCCTACTTTGAGAATCTTGTATTTGGATGAAAATTCCCTCTTCGGAGAATGGATCCTTTAACAATTTATAAAATTATTATCGTGAATATATTCACCATATATTTAAATAGTTCATTTGAGATAAATTTATTAATTATATATAAACGGAGCTGGTTTAAAGGTTGGAAAATGGAGGACTAAATACTATCTTCATACCATTCTCAATTTTAAAATGGAAAATCACAGTCCCATTCCCCGATTTAATCAAAAAATCTCCATCCCATTAATTTTGACATCCGATGAAAATAATTCCTCACGTAAAAATTGTCATGCCTTGGACAACCTCCAACCCATCAAAACCCGACCCATTGACAGGGTATGGCCGATCCAAGTACCCGTATTTTGACAGCTACTCGAACCGAATGGTGGAGTGTAAGCAACACGCGCGAGTGATGCGAGTAAGAGAAAAATAAGTGCAAGCAAGCCAACCAAAATGAGGCATCATTCAACGTTGAGACTTGAGACGCTTGCTCATGAATTACTCCGCCATTGCCAGCCCGCCATTCACACATACTCGCATATATATACACACACATTGCTGCTACATTAATCGGCAAAGGGGATCGATCGCAGAGGAATTAGCAGAGCATGGAGGTCAGAGCCAGAGCGCCCGGAAAAATCATACTCGCCGGTGAACATGCCGTTGTTCACGGATCCACCGCCGTCGCCGCCGCCATCGATCTCTATACTTACATCTCTCTTGGCTTTCCTACTCCCCAGGGTACTTTCAAAATGCTCTAACATTTTATTTTCGTTTGTGATTGATCAGAATATTGTGTTCCGTACGTTTTGGTTTAATTAGGTTTATGAACTGACGCATGATATGAGTTAGGGAATTTATGCTAGCTAATTGGGGAAATTGTCACCTACATATAATGAGTCTCACAATTTAGGTTATGCTTGTTTTTGAGCTTCTCCAGTTCCACATCTTGTGGCTCATTTTGAAAATTAACGAAATAGGAATATTAACTTCTTCGTGTTAGGCGCCGTTGAACGCAGTTTTTGTGAAAATTTTGAGGTTTTAGTGTAGATTTTAATCTTAATATCAATCATTATAATTAGGGAGCTCATATTGATTGGATGACCATGAGATATAATTGTTACATGCACAATTAGTTTTCTAGATGAAAATAAGGAGAAAGAGATGATCAAGGTGTTAGACATGATTAATATATGAGTGAGTCTTGAACAGCTTCTGGTTCAGTTAATCATATTGTTCGGCTCTGGTGAAACTTCTAATCCTGCACATGAAACCTTTTGAATCTTGATCAAGTTTATGCTTAATCTTTGTTTGTCTTTGGAAAAGGCTGTCACATAATATGCCAGAAGCAAAATTTTGATAGATGAACGTGTCCGGAAGAAAATTTAGTGCACTGTTTCATAATACTTTCAACATGGAAATTATTAATGTCTTTGATACATAGAACACGATAGAATAAAAAGACCTGTTTGTATTATCATCATGATATTTTTGTATTTCAGTTCTTTGCAATCTTACTGGAATGAGTTGTAATCTTTCAATGTTATGTTAGGCGGCACGTAAGTTTTTTTTTTTTTTTTTTTCACTTGGATTTGAAAACGCAAATAATATTGAAATGTTAGTTCTAATCCCAACTAAGACATGAGATTTATCAGTGATTCAGTTCATCTTTAAATTGATTCCAATTATCTATTTCAAATTTACTGAAGTAGTACATAGTTTTTATGTAGCTAGTCTTTAACTTCTTTCCTCTGAAATTAAGTTTCACATTTAAATTTTCTTCTTTAAAAAAAAATGTATGAGATATTTGTGAGACAGCCATCAATGTAAAACTCACCTTTCTCTTTTTTAATGTAGGATTGTGCAATTAATTATTTCAAAGGTTTTAAGTTGTCTATCGTAAACTGAGAAGTGGCATGTGAACTTTATTATTTTCTTATGCTTAGTATGAAATAGATTATACAGAGTTATTTATGATTCAAGTTCCAGGGCCTGATTCTATTTGTCTAAATGGAGTACACTCGTTTAAGTTGATGAACTGTTGATTAATTTGGATATGGAATAAATGATTTGACTCCAGTCTGTTCTCTTAGCATTAGTGTTCCTTCCAGATAAAATATTTTTTAAACCCTTATCATTTTCTGATGGAGGGAGAATTGAAGTAGCATGTGAAAAATGGTCCTTCTGTAATTTGAAAAGCTTTATAATATCACCATTAACTGGAATACATATTTGTCTGTATGGTGGATTAGCTGTTTATCTGTTTTTCATGATGATGCTTGATTGCATTTATATTATTTTTTTGTAAATTTCCTTCTTATTTTTCATTATCTTCTGGGGAATAGATAATGATGATACACTTAAACTCCACCTCAAGGACATGGACTTGGAATTTTCCTGGCCAGTTGGAAAGATCAAGGAAGTTCTGCCTGACATGGGCAGCCATCCTGCTTCCTCTCCTTTATCATGTTCATTCGAGACCACAAAAGCACTTGTTTCATTAGTTGAGGAACAAAATATTCCTGAGGCCAAGATTGGACTTGCTTCGGGTATTTCAGCTTTTCTTTGGCTGTATACTTCAATTCATGGGTATGTAATTAAACTTTATTAACAATTTCTGATTCTATCTAGCATGAACTCTGCTGCATCTAATTTGAGTTGCTTTTTTTTTTTTTCTTTTTGCTTCATCAGTTATAAGCCAGCTAAAGCTGTTGTAACCTCTGAGCTCCCATTAGGCTCTGGCTTAGGTTCATCTGCTGCATTTTGTGTTGCACTCTCTGCGGCTCTCCTTGCTCTATCTGATTCTGTTAAATTGGATTTTAGCCATCAAGGTTGGCAAATATATGGAGACGATGAACTAGAACTGGTAAACAAATGGGCTTTTGAAGGTGAAAAGATGATTCATGGAAAGCCATCGGGAATAGACAACACAGTAAGCACCTATGGTATGTTAAATTCTCCCTATCCTCCTTATTCTTAACCTGTAACAATCCCCCAGCACAAAATATGAACGACCCATGAATTAAAATAATCAAATGGTTTAAATGATATTTCAATATATTTTTTTTTTTATCATATTTCGTTGTAAATAGTAAAACCACTATATGATACATACTCAAGGATGGGGTGCTATGACAGTGTTTTGATTAGTTGAACTTTGACAAGATCGAAATTGGGGCTATAAATTTAAAAGTCAATTGATTGGAGCAGTGTATGACTGTATGTGTTACATGTCACCAAGGCACAAAATAACAACAGAATCGTCTTAGGAAATTTGTTAATATCTTGTGCATACCTGATAGCATCCTGGACTGTGATAAATCCTTCCATCTGTTGTCATGTGTGAGATCACTCCTACACAGATCATATTTCCTTTAATTTACTTGGTCGATGTCCAACCAAGGTGGAAATCTCTTGTAGATAACCAGAAAATTACATTACAACAATAAACTTTTTTTGCAGATAACTTTGATGTCTAATTCAGCTAACAAAATCTATTTCAGGGAACATGATAAAATTTAGGTCTGGTGAACTCACACGTATCAAGACAAATATGCCTCTGAAAATGCTCATAACCAACACAAAAGTTGGAAGAAATACGAAGGCATTGGTAGCTAGTGTGTCCGAGAGGGCTGTGAGATATCCTAGTGCCATGACTTCTGTATTTAACGCTGTTGATTCCATCAGCAATGAGGTGGTTACCATCATCCAATCTCCGGTTTCTGATGATCTTGCCATAACTGAGAAAGAGGAAAAACTAGAGGAACTGATGGAAATGAATCAGGGGCTACTCCAGTGCATGGGAGTCAGCCACGCTTCTATCGAGAACGTGATCAGAACTACATTGAAATACAAACTATCTACTAAACTTACAGGAGCTGGTGGAGGAGGCTGCGTTCTTACGCTACTGCCAACACGTATCCTTTTAATGTTTGTTCGAGACCTTATCATGTTATGTGATCGACTTCTATATCCTCTTTCAACTGATAGTTTCTGTGAACGAAAATGTAATTTCCTTGACTTTATGATATAGTATTATCGGGAACAGTTGTTGATAAAGTAATTGCAGAGCTAGAAGCATGTGGATATCAATGTTTGATTGCTGGAATTGGTGGAAGAGGCATGGAGATTAGCTTTAGCGGTTCGTCCTA
This sequence comes from Scutellaria minor, assembly GCA_954870855.1. Taxonomy (NCBI): domain Eukaryota; kingdom Viridiplantae; phylum Streptophyta; class Magnoliopsida; order Lamiales; family Lamiaceae; genus Scutellaria; species Scutellaria minor. The sequence goes on from OX940725.1 coordinate 2,828,807, forward strand.
ACGTAGCCTAAAGTAACACCCACAATGTAAGATTTGTACCTTTATCTTCATATAATGATTTGCAGATTTGAGCAGTTTATCCCTTTTATCCTCTTGTTCTTCTGTCTGTACGTTTATTTTCGTTGTGCTAGTTATTTTCTGTTGTATAATTGGCACATTGTTGTTAAGACTTGGGTTATATATTGCTCTGATATCACCTGCAATTGTTGTAAAAAACTGTTTCTCCATTTGGGTTTTTGCAGTTCGTGCGATGTTTTGGAGTTCACTAAAGAATAGTCTTGTAAAGAGGGTTATATTATCATTTGTTATAATGAAAATTAACCATGTTGTTTGATTTACTGTAAAAAAAATCTCATAAATTCTAAATAACTTAATTGAAATAACCAAATTTCAAGTTTCACTTCAAAATTCAAATCTCGTAAATTTTAAGAAAAATACAAATTAATAAAACATAGTCAGTTTAAGGGCATCAACTAAATAACAATAATTTATAATCCCTCTACGTCAGAATAAATGTCGTATTAGAATTTTACACGGACTAAAAAAAGTTGATAAGAAAAATGATTTACTCTTATTAACTATAATTATTATAAATAAACTGTTAATAATTACTTTGTATCTCCTATAATTTAATAGAAAAAACGATAAATAAATTTTAATAAATTTTAATAAATTTTAATAAATTTTAATCTATAATAAATAAATTGGGAAAAAAAACACTTAGTTAAAATGACATTTATTTTGGGATGGTATCGTAGAAATATTATCTCTGTACAAATCAAACCATAAACACCATCATCAATTCGCAACATTGATCATCATTAACAAAGACTTGATCAAAAAAACAACACAAAAAGTCTTCTGTGAAGCTTGAGTTCAAAGTAAGGATTCTTGTGGTTTTGGAACTGCAAGAGAACCAGCAATACCACACCCTGCAAAACAACTAGAATTGAGTTCACTTATATTACTATATCTGCAGTGCCATATCCATCACAATAACACAAGAAACAAGTATTGGATAAGCAGTGATCACCTTCATACAAAAGTCGTCATTTTGATGAGCCGGTGATAAGAACCCGGAGGCCATCGTTCCCCAATTCAAGCTGTTCCTCCCGTATTTCCATTGCTGAATCCACAACAGAAGGGCTGCATCCATGCACCTCTATTACTTCAAGACTCAAAATGTCTCCAATACTTGAAGAGATGCCCTCGAGTTCAGAGCAATCTTGAACAACGAGGTTCTTCAGTCTCGGGAAGTGGGTGTCATCGGCTACCCACTCCACCAGATTCAACCTTTCAAGTAGCAGAAACTGCAGTCTGCTAAACTCCCCTTCACTTGGCTCCCAACTCGAGCTTTCCAAATTGCAGTTTCTCAGTTTGAGCACTTCAAGATTAGGCAATGTGCCTATTCGATTCATATAACCCAGTGGAATCTCACAGTTATTTAAAGTCAGCTTCTTGAGAGAAGGTGGCAAAATAAGGAAAGATAAGAAAGGCCCATGTTGCTCGTGTATTTCCACCTTGAGTGTTTCCAGTTTGTGTAGACATGTGAGATCAATATTAGAAAAGACTCTGTAATAGTTTGAAATCCCAAGTTTCTTTAACTTTGGAACTGATTCAATCATCCTACCAAAACCAGGATCAACTGTTATACCAGAGAGAGTTTGGAGGTCTTCTTTAACACCAACATCCCCAGGTTTAAAGTAGGGATAAGTTTCCAGGAATTTGATGTGCCTTAATTGGGGCATGTCGAATATTTTCTCTGTTCCCTCACTCAATGGATACAATGCAAAATTTCGTAAAACTATAGTTTGTAGATTAAAGAGAGTAGATATGGGTGGAGGGAAAAATGAGAGACACGTAAAAGCTAAGTATCTCAAGTTGACTAGTTGCAATAGCTCCTTTCGAAATGGCTCTAACCTTACACTCAATATATCCAACACTCTTAGAAGCCGCAATCTGAAAATTAAATTCCATCCATACGGATTCTGCCATGATTGACCAATATACAGAACAGAACGGGCGAACCTCATTGAGTTATGAATATAAGCAATGAGACCACATGAATCAACACTCACAAGATCCCATAAACCAACACTCACACGACGCAAATGCAATGCCTCTCTTGGGAAATTGTGATCATGTCCCTTTTTTCTGTAAAGGAACTTCTCTTGACAAGCTTTCTGAACACAAAGGTCCCTCAAAAGATCATGCATACTATAACTTTTCACGACCCCGTTGGTCTCTTGTCTATGAACAACAATAAGATTCCTATCAACAAGGGCCTTCAAGTACATCTCCGCAGCCTCTTCCAAGCTTTTATTCACGATAGGTTCTAAAAACCCTTCTGCTACCAACAACCTGATGAGTTTGGAGGATCGAACCTCAAAGCCTTCTGGGAAAGCACTCATGTAAAGAAAACATGGTTTAAGATGATTAGGCAAACGGTTATAGCTCAACAATAAGATCTTTTGGAATTGCTCATCGTTGTTAGCTACAACTGAGGTCACATCCTCTGCAATTTGCATCCAATATTTAAGTGTTGCATTTTCTTGTGAGAGTACTCCACCAATTACATGAATAGCAAGAGGAAGCCCTCTACAATTTTTCGCTATTGTTTTCCCTATTCTCTCCAGTACACAAGGGCATGACACCTTTTGACGAAGAAGAAGCCAGCTGTCATTCTCGTCTAAAAGATGCATTTGGTGATGGTAGCTATTTGATCCTACATACTTTGCCACACTTAATTCCCTAGTAGTTACCATCACCCGGCTTCCATTTTTCTCATCCGGGAAAAACCGTTTTACATCATCCCAGGCCTTATTATCCCACATATCATCCAACACAATTAGATATCTTCTACCGTATAAACTTTTATATAAATGCAGAGCTAATTGATCATCTTTATGCTTTTCACGCATTTCATCACTAAGTTTTCCAATCACACATTCAAGAAGGCCAAGTAGAATTGCTCGAACATTATATTCTTGTGATACAGTAACCCATGCTCGAGGGTAAAAATGGGAAACTATTAACGAATCAGCATAAACATGTTGAGCAAGGGTTGTCTTACCAATTCCTCCCATGCCAACAATGGGGATGATCTCGAGTTTACCTTGTTGGGGCCCAATCAATCTGCCCTTCAATTGGACTGAATCTTGGCTTAATCCTACCAAAATTTTCTGAGGATTTGGATCGGAAACAGCAGAGATCGATGATGATGAAGAAGTATCTTCTTCTGCAGAGATCTCCATTATCATCTGCTTAATTTCTTCCTCAGCAGAATCAAATTCTCGAATGACTCTCTGCAAGCTTGGAGGTGAAAAGATGAGGCTAAAACCCTCACGGAATGAAGGGATTAGATCCACCATGTGAGATTCAAGAATGTCTTCTGCTTCATATGCTGCGTCTCTGATTCGATCCTCCGAATTTTGTATTAATGGTGAAGAAGAATTACCAAAAAGATGTTTCAAGGCGAGTGTCTTCTTCAAGAGGTACTCAATTTCTGATTTCTTGTTGTAAGGATCAACAATATGAGTTTGAAGTTGAAGGATCTGCTCTAGAATCTTCAAAAGGGATTCAAGATTGTAAGCCATATTTCAGACAAAAATTGATTAGTGAGTAGAAAAAGAGTTTCCCACCTTATCTACCAATGTGAAGTTTGACTTATTTGTGACCAGATTGTGTAGTAATAATATGAGATGAAGAGAAAACAAAATACCAATAATTAAATTTAAAAAAAAAAAAAATTCACTAAACTTTATTCCAAACTTTTCGATCAACTACATGAAGTCGAATGCCAGTGATATATTCGAACTTTTACTATCAATCGAAAACTTTGATATATGTTAAAGACATTCCTAATTGGAACATTTTTCATAATGTTTGACTCAATTGAACCAAACATTTTGTGACACATAAACTACGGCAAACAATTGTCAAAATTTAAACATAAAAATTAGAGCAACAATCAGATTTGAGCTCAACTAGATAATTCAAGGCACGTATATCTTGCATTTTTTTTTAAAAGTAAATTAAATTGAAGGAATAGCCAACTAGATATTGGGTGCATAAAGCCTTTTAAATGTATTTTCTCTTGAAAATTGGTAGCCTTATTTATTAGGAAAATTCTTGATATTGGATGCCTTTTGCTACCAATAACACAATACTGGCAGAGAAACTTAATTATATCATCTAAACTATTTGCTTTTCAAGTGTTTATATATATTCTAAAGGGAAAGTGGAACCAAACGGCTTTTCCTCCTCTTCTCTTCACCCTCTCTCTTGTGCACACACACTTTAAGATTTGATGGAATTTATAAAATGTATATCAATTATCATATTTTCCCCTCATTTTAGATGTTAATTTTATCATATATTCTTCGATTTGATCAAATTTGGTGTTTTGTAGGGAAGAATAAGAATTTAGTTGAAGTAGGAGGAATTTTGGATCAACTGGGAAGAAATTTGGTGAAGCATTCAAGTAAAAGAGATCATGCATGTTATAACTTTTCATGACCCCATCGGTCTCTTGTCTGTGAACAACAATATGATTCGTATAAACAAGAGCTTTCAAATACATCTCTCCAGCAAAGTAAACCAATGTGCATTGCTTGTCCTTTCCTCAAAGCATGTCAGTATCTCCAAGATTTCCTCAACAGCACCATGTTTGATGAAAACACTTGTGTATAATTGATGGTTTTGTCTAAGCTCGTCTATGAGGTCACGTCTAACTCGAGCGCAGGACTCCTCTCCGAAATCAAGTAGGTCGGCCACAACACGAAAACCACAAGACCATCCCCAACTACATTCTTAATGCTAGCAAAATAGCTATGGAAGTAAGATGGGAAGTGATGACCTCAATAAAAAGCCTGTCTCCTAGTTGTTGTCCAGATGCGACCTTAAAGCTTGTAAGTTTCTGCTTCAGTATTGGCAATAGAAGACACAAAAAGGACCTAAAGTAATCATATTTTCGAGGACCTTGGTTGAGATAGAACTCAAGGACATAAACAAGGTCACCAGTGTGGCAACTCTGCAAACAAATTGCAAAGCAAACATCTAACCCAGCGGCTTGTGCATAGTGTGCGTGGGGTTGCTCAGCAATGCCAAAACCACACAAATTTAGACAAACGCAAGAGTTGTTTTCAGATGCTAATGCCATACCAGTGATCCCCTTTCTGGTTTCGATATGTTTAAATTTCATAAGCAAATCTTTTGTTGAGAAATGCACACGTTCCATGCAGCTCGATTTAGTGTTGATAGTGGCGCATTTGTTGTTTGAGACCCAAACCTCTACCAAGTACACTTGTGGAATCTGCCATATACATTTGAAGGCCTCCTCTATTTCAGTCAATGCCAATTCCCAGCATTCTAGCTTCTATCATTTAAAAAATAATACATGCTCAAGCTAAAAGTTAAATTCGAAAATTTACAAATACAAAATATATGATAATAAATAAAATTATAAATCAGAAAATTAATAAAACAAAATTTTTAGATTAATTGAGAAAACAAATTATAATTTTTCTTTATTTTAATATAATGGTTAAAAATTTAAATAAAAACATGAGAATTCATGCAACACACGATAGAAAGATTAGTAGAATTAAAAATAGTTGGAAGCCCAATATTACATTTGGATGGAGTATAGACTTGTTAAATAAAATCTGGAAATGTTTTTTTTTATTTTACTAATATAGATTTGCTATTTCAAATCTATGATAAATAAATAGTTCATGTATCTAAAAAAACTAATCAAATCGAGAATTATTTCAAAATTAAATTATGAAAACAACAAATAAAATGTGACTATTGTTTAAAATATAAAAACAGTTACCATGATAGAATTCAAAATTATCTAATAAATTGAAATAACAAAATAAAACTACTTAAAAACTTATTTCACATATCCTTGGGCTTAGCCTAGCGGCAGGTACATATCCCACCTGGAGTAATGTTTCAGGTTTAAGTCCCTCGTCCCTCATTGTAATTCCAAAAAAAAAAAAAAAAAAAAAAAACTTATTTCATAAATTTGAAACAAAATTTGGAAATTGTTAAATAAATGAACTTTTTAAAATTAATAAGCATATTTTTCAAAGGAAGACAATCTATTAAAAAAATTATTAACCTTGTTTTAGTAGAAAATTGTAGGATTTTATTATTTTCCTAAGAAAATAAGCTTTTCAAATTTAAAATATGAGTTTCGTAAATTGAAAGTAAGCCAAAATTATATTTCTTATGTCGAATGTCTTGGCACTAACATTTTTACATAAAAATCATATTTCAAATAAATAAATAAAATTATTTTAATGACATTTGATAATTATTTGAGAAATGTGAAAATTTTGGAATAAAAATTGGTTAATTAATTATATCACCGAGTTATTTTTTGCAGCAGATCATAAAATTTGGCTAATTATATATTTTGTAGCATAAAAATTCATATGAGACAATTATGAATATAATGACGCGAAAAACTTATATGTAAATTTTGTTTTGTTGGTTGATAGTCTCATGAAATTGGATGCCACATCAGATTTTCCAGTGGCTGCATCAGCAATTTTGAAAATTCCAACAAAAAAATATTAGAATTAGAAAAAATTAAAACTTAAGGACCAAAATTAAAAAAAGAATATTTAGTTGTCAAAAAAATGAAATATATCTTACATATATAAATAAAATTGAAATTATTCCTTACAATTTTCTCGAACTATAAGCTTAATAAAATCAGTCATACCCAGGGCGAACAATCAAAGACGGTTGAGGTGAGTGGTCCTCAACACCGCATTCTGCATGCAATTCCACCAAAAATATAGAGTGAGATGATGTAATGATAATACAGCTGTGTAATATAACAGATAATACAAACCTTCAGTCCTCCTTCCAGAGGAGAAAACAAATCTTCGCCTTCATGTTCATAACATAAAGCCTCAATGACGCCATAACAGTGGTGGCTAAGCAAATCAAAAACAGGCAGCGCGTAGTAACGTCTTAGACCAGAACGAGCAGCAGAATCACGGAGTGGAAATTCCTTGGCAGAGTAGAGCCTCAAGTCAGGGCTGGATTCAAGGCGCTTGTTTCTGTAGACACGTCCCACCGCACCCAATTCCTCTTCTCATGCACCCTCGTCCACACGATAACGATGAGCCTCACAACGCTGTTGATACCAAGAAAGCCCTTTACACAGTTTACCAACAGCGAAAGGTTGGTCTGAAGTGGTCAGATAAACCTGCTGCTGCTCATCCACTTCAGCTGCCCAAAATTGATGATAGATCTTTTCTTTGATGATTTCTCTTTCCGGAATATTACTATTATTATTACCAAAACAAGTTGGAGAATTGATAAGCAAATCAAATCGCTCACCTGTCTCAGCCCACCTCCAAAATACCCATCCATGATCTAATTGCTTGGATGACAAATCCACCTGCAGCTTCAACTGCCTTTTGAATTCATATTCAGAATCATATGTTTCATCAAAACCCTCAATTCCACTTATAAAAGCAGTTTCTTCCATCATCTTTGTTTCTTCTCTTCTGGGTATCGAACCAAACATGGCAGATCAGGAGTTCATGTAGCTATAAAGTGAAGTAGATGTTTCAACGGTTGCATTTAATGATTGCAAACAAATTGAATAAGAAAAGATGCCTTGAGTGAAACAACATTGGCCACTAGGATTAAACTAAAATTAATGAAAAAAAATTGTGTTTTTTAATTGCTAGGATATTGGCCCAACTAATTACCCCTACTCAGGAAGTCCCCTCAGGCCCAGGCTCAAGCCCAAGCCCATTTGTTGATTGTCTTTAGTATGTTCTCGGTGGAATTTTGGAAAGGCACGTAACTACTTTATGAGAGAAAAATCAACATGCATCAAATATTTTGTATTTAAACTCCTTGATTAATGTTTATTGTAGAGTTATTGGGTGGGACCAAAGACATCCATTATTTATTAAAAACATTTTAATTCATACATTTTCAATTAATTTTTTTTAAAAATAAATAATACCGGTCAAATTCTATTAATTTCATTCGATTATCATAGTCAAACATAATTTTTCATGTTCATGGAATGTTCATTATTATGTTGACATTACATTACTTAAGAAATTAAAAGATTTAACATTAAAGAAACAAGAAAGATGAAAAATAGAGAAATGGAGGAAGAAGAGGGAGATTATGGTTTCTTTTTTTCTTTTTTTCTTAAAGGATAAAATTGGTATTTTCAAAAATTTTATTTTTTTAATTGAAATATTTTTAATTGGGGTTTGCTTAGTAAATGATGGAGTGTCTTTAGTCCGACCCAAAGTTATTTTTATTATAAATAGTATTTTTCCATAATAACATTTAAATTATTGACAATCGTAACTCAAATCCGATAATTCACATGATAATAGATAAACAATCAATGATAAAATAAAACAATAAATTATTAATTTTTTACAACACAAATACTCATGTGAAATTGTTGCACGGGTCCTGGATGCATGCAATCGGGTTGACCCAACCCAATGCTACTTTTTACGCACTAACAATCTGTTGTTCGTGCTCACATTCTATTTTGCGTGTTCGTATTCTGACAATATATAATACCTTTTAACTATGATAGTAAGATATATATGTTATGCTAGTTGTACTCTTACATTATGTTACACAAACATATAATATTTTTTTATGTCAGTGCTATATTTATGGTATACACGCTAAAGCATTTTTGTGTTCTGACAAACATGTAAAGTCTTTAAATAAATGTATTTATACATTTATGTTATATTATTAATATATTTACCTAATACAAGTAATATTCCTACATTATATGTATTATTTATATAAAAGTGTGAATGTTTCTTACAAAATATGGATTACCGAATATATCCTCTATCAAAAATTATTATTTAAGGTTATATTAGTAATTTAAGTTTTCATATTTAAATAATTTAATATTAGAATCCTAACTAATTCAAAATTTTACAGAATCCTATTATAATTAGAACTATAATATAAAAGTGTTATATATAAGGTATTTGTATTATTATTTCTTTCCTTAATTTGAATTGATCTCCACGTGCAATGCATGTGATCTAAAACTCGTTTCAATTAAAATGAGCTAATACCTTTATATAGATGAAATAATACATTTATGTGTAACTAGTGATACATTTATGTTGGAGGTTTCAATGAAAATTTTTTATATATAAGCTGCGTCGATCCGAGTTTCAATTAAAATGAACTAACAAATTTATGTAGATGAAATAATATTTTTATATATAACTAGTTATACTTTTATGTAATATTGGTGATATAATTATTTAGAGAGGTTTCATCGGAAAAAAAACTTATATATAAATTGACGGATCCGGGTTGGGTACCAATTGCACGGATACTAGATCCATGCAACTAGTTTACAGGAGAGTAACTCCTTTTACACTCACTTCATACTTCATTAAACCAAGAGAATGAATATATTATATACTCCTAATAACTGATAATCAAATAAACTATTAAAAATCAATAATCAATGAAAAAATTAACTAGTAAGTTTAAATACGGAAAAGTTATCTTAAAATTCTTAAAATTTGGTGTCTACAAGGAGAATTTGATAATATTGGATTCAAATTAATTAATGAATTTGTTTTAGCAAATTAATTAATGAATTTTTTTTAACAAAAATACAAAATACCAAAAATTATGTTAAATATTTGGTGCTTACTCTTTACTATTGAATATGATCTCTGGGATAGTGAGACTGTCTTAATGAGGAAGTGTCAGACATTTTTCTTTAATTTTTTTTTTTTTTTCTGGGTAAGTTTGTGGCTTTGTGGTTCGCAACTGGAAAGAAAACAGTGATGGAAAGTTCAGGTGATAAATACGCGCTCAAACAACATATTCTTGTGCTACCGTTGTTGTATTGTGATTTTTTTGGAACACAAAAGAAGAAACACTAATATGATATAGAGTATTTTGCTTGTGCTCAAGCGAATTGGATCATCTACTTAAATATGATATTTCATGTTGTATTTTAGTATTCTTCATTCATATTAATCATTTTTACACTTGCCATGTGGTGATTATTTCGAAAGACGAGACGAAACACAAGATCTTCCTCGATGCTCGGGGATAAAAGTCGTAAACTATGAAGTGTAGTTAACGATCAGTGCTAACATTTTGAGTAAGGGTTGTCTTACCAATGCCTTCCATACCAACAATGGGGATGATCTCGAGTTTAGCTTGTTGGGGGCCAATCAATCTGCATGCCCTTCAATTGGACTGAATTTTGGCTTAATCCACCAAGATCGATGATGATGAAGTATCTTCTTCTGCAGAGATCTCTTAATCTCTACCTCAGCTGAATCAAATTCTCGAATGACTCTCTGCAAGCTTGGAGGTGAAAAGATGAGGCTAAAACCCTCACGGAATGAAGGGATTAGATCCACCATGTGAAATTTGAGATTTAAGAATAAGAATATCTTGCACCTGCGTCTCTGATTCGATCCTCCAAATTCTGTATTTTATTATTGCCTGTGAGTAATGGTGAATAAGGATTTCCAAATAGATGTTTCAAAGCGAGAGTCTTCTTCAAGAGGTACTCAATTTCTGGTTTCTTGTTGTAAGGATGAAGAAGATGAGTATGATGATGAACGATTTGCTCTAGAATCTTCAAAATGGATTCAAGATTGTAAGCCATGGCGAAAAAATTAATTAGTGGGTAGTATGTATCATCGTTGTAACTTTTTTCACAAAACTTTATGTGCAAATGTGCCTTTTTATCCAATACATGTATGAAAAAATGAAAAATACCCACTTCTTAACAAAACATGTTTTTTACCCAATTTGGGGCAAAAAAGTCCTAAATGCCCTTATACCCTATTTAATGAATTGCACTTCATTTAATGAATTCCACCTATCAATTTACCCAGCTATGAGAGAAGATTCAATTCAAGGAACACTCAATTCAAGGAAAACGAGAGCTAGTATACCCGAATTCAATTCAAGAAAAACGAGCTAAGATCCACTTTTTTTATCAATTTCATCAATTCAAGGAAATACATCAATCTCTTTTCAATTCAAGATCCTCTCTGTTTCACTGAGGTAAGATAAACGAGCTAAATGTAATCTTTATTTTTTGAATCTGTTATGTAAATTTGAGGTTGAAAACTAAAAAATGAAAGAAAAACATTTGAAGTTTGCTCGTTGAAGATCACGAAACATTGTTATTATGAAGATCACGAGACAGAATACATAGATCACGAGAGTTTTGTTTTCTATTAGATCACGAGATAAGACGAGATTGATCATAGTTATTAGAAGATCACGAGATAGAATCACGAGGGATTTGTAAGATCACGAGGGATTTGTCAGATATTAGAAGATCACGAGGGATTTGTAAGATCACGAGAGATTTGTAAGATATTAAAAGATCACGAGGGATTTGTAAAATCACGAGATAGAATGCATAGAGGGATTTGTTTTCTCCATCAGATCACGAGAAAGGTAGATCACGAGATATTGAGTAGATCACGAGAAAGGTAGATCACGAGATATTGAGTAGATCACGAGAAAGGTAGATCACGAGATATTGAGTAGATCACGAGAAAGGTAGATCACGAGATAACAGATAGATCACGAGAAAGGTAGATCATGAGATATTGAGTAGATCACGAGATATTGAGTAGATCGCGAGATAGTTATAAATCACGAGATAGTTATAGATCACGGGGATTTTTTTTCATCAGATCACGTGTACTTCATAGATCACGAGATAAAATCCCTCGTGATCAACTGTTTCATTCGTGACCAGGGTTTTTTTCCATCGTGATTAACCGAAATATAATTCATGATCTTCATTTTCATGATTTTTAAAAGAATAGAGCACGAAAGTCCACATAATTCACGAGTGTGTTTAACCTCGTGATCACCCCTCGTGATCTATGAAATTAATAATGTGGTTATTCTCGTGATCTCGTGTTCTATCTATCCCCGCCACCTCGTGATTTATGTGATATGTTTTATGTTTTATGTTTTATTATTGAACTGTCTAATTGAGTAGAGATTATTTTTTAATTGTAGATGGCGAACGATGAAATCATTATAGTTCATCGTGGATATTGGCATGGATCGGAGTATAAAAATGGGGAGGATGCTTTGATATATGCATCATTGCATACAATTTCTTATGCAAAACTGTTGGATGAAATTCATTATATTGTTCGAGCAGATCGTCGTACTTGTGAGTATGCATTGCATTGTTTAATGCCTACAAATATTTCTGGTAAAGTGAAATTCAAAATTAGGACTGATGCTGATTTGAGAAGAGTTGTTGAGGTGTATGAATACCCAAAGATATTTGTTACCATAGAACCAAAAGAGCATGATTTTAATATTCCACTGTCCTATGCGAGTACGAGGTGTAGTTTCGTTGAGCTTATGAATTCTCAACAACATTACCTGCATCAGAATTATGTGCAAAGTATGACACCACACCAAATTCGTCTCTCCGTGAACCAAGTCCAAAATTTCAATGCTTGTGCTAGCAATTCATTGGAGGATCTTAGGCCTAGCACTTCTTCCGAACGACAATCAATGGAAGTGCAAGATGTTCAGGGAAAATGCTCTCCACCGGACCACCAGCTACATGATTTCGGCAACTGTAATGATTCCAGATATGTAGATGATGAAGATGTTGAATACGATGATTGTGGTACAGTTGTAGTTGTGGCAGATGAAAATGTCCATAAAGATGATGATGATGATGATGATGTTGAAGAAGAAGAAGTTCTTGGCGGGGTAAGGAATGTTTGTACTGATGAGCCGCGTTGTTACGATTATTTTGATAATGATGATGATGATGACGATGACGATGATGATTATGATGAAGATGATGAGGATGACAATGATGGTGATGATGATTACGCTGACGTACTTCATAGTCGTTTATTTTCTGAGCAATTGGGAACCGAAGATTTTTTTGTGCCAGAGGACTTTGTTCATAGTGAAGACATCGTTATTGGTCATAGTAATGTGCGTGTTCTCAGAAATAGATGCATTTCGATGAACGAAGATGGTTCAAGTGGTGAGTCAAGTCCAGAATTAGCACCTGATCACCGTGATGATTGGATTATTCCAGGGGCGTCCTTTCACACTGACGAGCCTGAGCCTATTTTGGTATGTCCAGTCGATGGTGAAAGGAAGCTAGTGGTTGGGTCAATATTCAACAGCAAAGAGCAATCACTGTATGGAGTGGGAATGTACCACATGAAGAATCGATTTCAGTATGCGGTAAAACGATCAGACAAGCAATGATATACTATTGTTTGTAAACAGCAAGAATGTCAATTTTTATTGCATGCAAATGGAACAGAAAAGGGACCGTGGACAGTGAAAAAGTTTATCGGTCCACATAACTGTGGACTGGATATGACTGGCCGACCGCGTCAATTGTCATCGAAGATCATTGGTGCTTATTTTGCTCCTTCATTGCTTCGAGATGGTCGAGTACTTAAGCCAAGAGAAATTATGGATGATCTTTCCACACGCCATGGTATAGATATTCAATATGATAAGGCATTGATAGCTCATTATCATGCCCACAGTTTAATATATGGTGATTTCGATCAATCGTGGAGTAAGTTACCTGCGTACTTGTACATGGTCAGAAGATCAAATCCTGGTACCATCACATGTTTCAAAACAGACGACGATGATAAGTTCCAATATGTGTTCATGGCTCTTGGTGCCTCTATAAGAGGATTTCATGATTGTTGTCGACCTGTCATCGTCGTTGATGGAACACATTTGAAAGGCAGATACAAGGGCCTCATGTTTGTTGCTGCTACTCAGGATGGTAATAAATAGATTTATCCGCTTGCATTTGGTGTTGGTGATAAGGAAAATGATGAATCCTGGCATTGGTTCTTGACTCAACTAAAGAAAGCCTATGGTCATCCGAATGATCTTCTAATTGTATCAGGTATAAATGATATTTTTCAGCAAGTGTTGTTTTTAACAATTCAAGTTGAGATAGTAGATCACTTTTTGGTTTTTTGGTTAACAGATCGTCATGTTAGCATACAAAATGCAGTTGAGGGAGTGTTTTCAGGTGCTGCCCATGGGCTATGTTCGTGGCACATGGAGTTGAACCTTCGTGCATATGGAGCCCGATTTGTGAGTTTGTATAAGAAAGCTGTCTATTCTTATACACGAGAAATTTTCTGCTGTCTATTCTTGATGAAGTGAGTCAATGATAATACAAAATTAATAACATGATTATGATGAATATCTGCTAAATAGTTTGGGAGATCCACATGCTGAATTGTGAGTTGTAATGGTCTAGTTAATTTTCTGCTTCTGAATTGTCAGTGCTCCTGAATGTCTTCTTTAAAATTGAGATTCTTCTATAAATTGTATTTTGAAGCCGTAAACCTTGATTGTTTATATTATATCCAGTAATCGTATATTTATTTTATTTTTATTGAGTAACTGATGTTTCAAATTAACGATTCATAACTTAAATTAAAACAAGAAGTAAGATATTCCTAGCTAAGATTGTGTGATCAGGGTCTATCGATAAGAATTTTGCTATAAATTTGGAAGGATTTCATGCAAGCTGAGACTTATAACAGAGAAAAATTTTATTCGCCAGAACAAGAATTAATTCTCGCTAAATGAATCAATTTTGCAAAATAAATAAATCTAGTAAAAGAACTCATTCTTGCGAAATTAAATCAACTTTGTAAAATAATTTACTCTTGCAAAGTTGCACTTGATTTGCAAAATAGAAAAAAAAAATAGATTTACAAACTTGCAACTCCATGTGCGCTCTGAGGGAGTTTTATTCTGCCAAGCCAAGTAAATTGCAAGAGTTAATCAACTTTGCCAAATGATATAAGTAATTTGCAAAAATAGAAATAAACTTTAATCTTGCAAAGTAGAAAAAAAAAATCAATTTGCAGAGTGGAAACTTAGTTTGCAAATGTAAAATCTCAACTTGCAAAGTAAATTTGCAAAGCTTAAATCAGTCTGTAGAGTGTACAATAATCCTTGCTGACCTTAAAATAATTAGGATTTGCAATGTAATTTTGCAAGCAATGCAAATCAAAAGAAAATAACCATTGCAAACGTGAAAGAAAATCCCCCTTCTATCGCCCCAAAACTGTTGTGACCAACCCTGTTCAGGGGCTGCTACCACCGACTCCGGCGACCCGCGTAGCCGGTGACCCACCCCCGACTGACCACCACACTACCATCTACCAAGACAACCCACCCAAACACCTATAGCAACTCTACAACACAAGCAAACACAACACGAAAGGCGGCTGCTGACCAGCCTCAGAACAGCCAAAATTAACAAAATTCCCCAACAAAATTCTGCTGACCAGCCTCAGAACAGCCAAAAATAACAAAATTCCCCAACAAAATTCTGCTGACCAGCCACAGAACAACCTCAGAAATACTGAAGTTTTATCATCAAATATCATCGATTCCTAAACAATCCAGTGGGAAAATTTTGTTCCCCTTTATAGCTAAGGCTATAGTGAAGAGAAGAGAAATCTAGGCTCAATCGCAATCGGGAAACTTACTTGTCCATCCTCGGCCATTCTCTGCAATCCTACTGATCGCGTTGCCGCCGGCTTCCTTTCCAACCGTCTGCTACCACCAATCGGGAAATATTCAAGCCGCCACCGCCGCAAAGCCTCAACAGATCAACCTTCGTACCACCACTTCCAGCCGCAACTGAAAGCCGCCGCCGCAATATTAAAGATGCAACAATGGCAGGAAATATTAGATGCAATGATAACAAGAAGCAAATTGTCAAATTTATAAGGAATTTCCAAGTTTCGTTTGTAACTTGATACCAATTTTTTAAACCAAATGAAATACTGCACTTTCTTCATCTTAAAAAAAGGTTGCACATTTCTAGCAGTGGTACGCAAAGTACTCCAGAACTTGCAAGATGAATTCTTTGTAAGAATTCATTTCAGGTTTCTTGCAAGTTATATTAATTAGTACGAAAGATAGATGATTAATAAATTTTTTTATTGTATGATTCAGGATATACCAGTTCATTGCCATGGTTAACAAGGATGGAGATTGCAGTTGGGGCAGCAAAAGGCCTAGCTTTTCTTTATGGATGAGAGAAACCAGTAATCTATCGCGATTTCAAGACTTCAAACATTCTTGTTGACTCTGTAATTTCCTCTGCAATATAGTATATATATCCTCAGTTTAATGATCCAACATGGTTTCCACAATTTTATTTTACTATTGTTAGTTGGACCCTCCTGGTTAAATAAACGAGATTTCATTGAATGTCAGTGAAGTTCAACAACATTCATATAAGCAATCAGACATAGCTGTCATAACTCATACACAATCCTCTTACTAATAACTTGAGATGGTTCGGGTGCAAATTTGATACTTCCTACTCTCCTACTTGATGAAAAAATAGAGAGGACATGCATACGGTTTCAGTTTCGTTGACATTGGATCGCTATGAGTAGAGTCAACAACATTTGACGACAATTGCTTCCAGGAACATAATGTATACTTACTTGTATTAAAGAAGCACCTCTGAGATTTTTAAGCCTTCCATAAAAAAGTAGATGCTCTCTTGCTGTCAATGTATCCCAGAGTAGGCTGCGAATAATTAACAAAAAGATTGAGTACATATTAACATAAAAACTCATAAAATGAAGTATTCATATGATAAAAACTCATAAAATGTAGTATTCATATGATGAAAAATGTAACAAGGATATATCAAAATCAAAAGAAATAAACAACAGAAGCTCCAGGTTACTAAATAATTTAATAGACAATAAGAATAGTAGATTAAATTGGATCAAGACAAAATCTCCAAACATAAAACAAATAAGAACGACAAGACTTGGATCTCCAGATATATTCAACTGATTATCCTTGCAGCTTACTTGACAACCAATTTGAGATTCATCAAATTTGTACTCAAAATAAAAAAAATTGTACTCAAATTTGTACACAAATAAAAAAATTTGCATTTCATACTCGAAATAATCTTGTGTGCTCCATCAAATTTTATTTTTGAAAATTAGCATGCCCAATACAAGACCAAGAAACAATGTCACCACAAGTAGATCCATATCTCAAGTTTTCAGTTTATCTGCTCACAAATAAAATAAAGAAAATAGCAAAAAAAAAAAAAAGTAGAGCACAATATACAAAACACTTAGCCAATACATCCTAACGCACACAAAAAAAAGGCAAAAAAGAAGCCCTCTGTGATTACTAAAATGAGCGATAATTAAGTTCTTCAAACTTTAGTTTCATTGTCATATCTCTCCATGATCAATGCCAAAAATATTAAATAGAATCATATAAATTAATTGATTACTCCGTAATTGAAAAAATTATAAAAAACTATAAATTATGAAATAAGCTACAATAAAATAAAATACAATAAAATAAAATATGAAAATGAAAGATAAATGTACATCGTACTTAAATGAAAGATAAATGTACATCGTCTTGAACAAAACAATATGTCAATTACGAAAATAGTAATCACATAAACCCTCCAACCACTTTTTTTAACTAATCAATGTCAAACCGACCATGTGATTCTACTCCTTCTTTATCCACTTTTTGGTTTATAATTGATCAAATCCAAATCACGTCACAATAATTTGACAAGACAGTTAACATTGAATTACTACGTAAACGGGACAAAGCTTGATTTAAAAGTGAGTTTTCACTTAAATAAGAAGTATATATACACACATATAAGGACTAAATGTATCACACAATGTACCGATCTATTTTTAATGACTTCTTCAATTGATTTAGTGTATTTATGTTATATGGTACTCCAAATTTAATTTTTTGCACAAATGTAAAGGGAACAAAATTTGGCAAAACCTAAATTCAGCTAGCTGCTGCCTGCTGCGCATTAGTTCAAGCAGATCGAGTAGTTTCAGGATTAAATGAGCATTATCTCAAAACTGCAAACATTCATATGGCTTTAATATTCAATCAAAAATCCTTTTATTAATTTCTTACATATAACACATGACACGTTAATATAGTCAATAATTTTTACAAATTAATGATTTATGTTATATGACTGTTATTTTAAGAAATATATATATATATATATATATATATATATGTTCATATTTAATTAACAGAGAAGTTCATATATATATAGTTACAATACCCAAAAATCTTAAAATTTTAATCAGTTCATCAATCATCCCTTAGAAATATATATATCATTAATTACTTTTTCCAGTAAATTAGGTTACTTTGTGTGACACTTCTAAGGGAATCTACGAAATAAGAAGTCGCAAATATCCAATTTCTCTAACCCCTTTCCAAATTTGATGCATGAAAATGGATAATGATAACATCCATATCCCACTCATTTTACCATCAAAACTGTCGTTGTTTATTCATTTCACTAATGATCATTACCATGCACCAAGAGTAAAATTGATTGTTTAATCACCTTCTAAAAACAAAGAATTTTGAGTCACTTGATGAACAGACCTGAAACTGAACTTTTACACTTTTATCTAGTAGCCTCTGATCAATAACTGAATATTGTCCATGTTTGTCCATTCAATCAAGCACCACAACAAAGATAATTCTACATTTGTCTCTAGTAGGATGTATAATTGTATGCAAGTAACAAGAAAGCCAATAGATATAAATCAAATGCATCAGATACCATTTGATAGTAGCAATTCGATATCCAAACACAGAAAAGAGTAATTTATTTCAAATTCATATAGCTAATACGATGATTTCAAAGCAGTTTTCAATTAGCTGGTTCCTTGGAGGGAATAAGATTATAAATTAAGGAATCCAGGAAACACAGATGAATCGTGATCAAGCAAACACCATCGTGATCTATCGCGTTCATCGTTACTAAGCCTACACCGTTATCAAGCAAATACCATCGTGATCTATACATCTACCCTCGTGATCTATAGCTCTACCCTCGTGATCTATACCCTAATTCATGAACAAGTTCCAGTCATCGATAGCCCTATCGTCACCAATTTTTCCAACAACTGCCATTCTCCAATCTCCAACAAAACTCAAGGCATGTATAAGTGAAGACAACACTTACTTGTTCTCCTGCAGCCATTCTCCGACAAGCTGTCGTGCCGCCGCCGCCGCCAACTTCAGCCTCAATAGTGCCTGTCGCACCTCGCACCGCCTCCCTCCTCAACAGATTCGTATACGCCAACCACCACCGCCTATTTTTTCGAAATCACGAACACACGTCTTCTCCCTCCAAACCGTTGGGGATGTTGCCGCCGCCTCCCTCCAAACCTTCGTGATGCTTGATTTCTCCTCCAACCTCAATCACGAAGATACCACCACAAATCACGAAGAGCAATTCGGTAATTTGGAAGGTAATTTCGCAGGGTTATTTTCAAGGGTTGGTTTGAGGTAATTTTGACTCCATTACTCCCAATTGACTTCACCCCTGTTTTGTTGAATATAAGGGCATTTAAGTAATTTTTCCTTAAAATTGGGTACAAAACATGTTTTTTTAAAAGGTGGGTAAAAATCATTTTTTGTTATACATATTGGTTAGAAATGTCCCCTGCCCCAAACTTTATTCTATATTATTCGATCAATTGGGTTTGATTCGGACAGTTTTGGAGCTATTTAATCAGTTTGGCTCAAATGAACTAACCATTTTTCTCTCGACTATGTCCAACTACATGAAGTCGAATGACAGTGAAAATATTCGAAATTTTAACAGTTAGTATCCATCGAACACTTTGATATATGTTAAGATATTCCTAGCTGGAACATTTTCCATAATGTTTGACTCAATTGAGCCAACATGTTGTGACACATAAACTATGACAAACAATTGTCAAAATTTGAACATAAAATTAGAGCAACAATCAAATTGGTTTCAGCACACTACCTTTTATAGACATTGTAACATATTACAACAATACTATTAGTCTTCCAAATTAACAGTGTGATCAAGAGCTACATTGTTGTTTCCTAAGATGCTATTGTACAACATAAGTTGCTTTTTGCAAACAAAGTGTCAAGGTGCTGCTTCGGGGTAACGACACTCATGCCACTTAGCAAGCACGTGAGGTAGTGGGTGACCATCACACTGGAAAACCTACACATAAATAGAAAGTAAAATAATCAATAGTACAATTTACAAATATATACTTCCTAGTGTTTGAAATCAAAAAACATTTGTGTACCTGAACAAAATGAACATTGTACACTAATCCAATACAGATACACCTCAAATTGCAAGGAACGACTGTTCTTAGTGGCAAGAATGTGCTACACTTGTTGGTGTTGGTGGACAAACTAACAAGTGCAACATTGTACGTCGATGCAACAAGATACCCCATTTCTGGCAAAGTAAACCAATGTGCATTGCTCGCCCTTTCATCAAAGCATTGCAGGATCTGTAAGATTTTCTCAACAGCATCATTTTCTATGAAAACACTTGTATATAACTGTTGGTTTAGTCTAAGCTCATCTATAAGGTCACGTCTGACTTGACCCCATGACTCCTCTCCGAAACCAAGTAGATTGGCCACAACACGAAAACCGCAATGACCATCCCCAACTACATTCTTAACTCCAAGAACATAGCTGTGGAAGCAAGATGGAAAATGGTGAATATAAGCAGCTGCAGAAGATGAGGGTGTGGAGCTAGGAGGAACAACCTGTTCAAAAGTGACACCACACAATCAACCACATGTAAAACAATGTTAGGTTTATTTCAAATTGATTGAACATACACCTGGATACAAGGCTTTCCCATTACTGTCGGATTCTTTAGAGAAGATATCTGGAAATCATAATAACAGGTTAATAAGATGTGATCACTGTCTTGTAATTCATCCAAATATATAATTTAGCTGAGTATGCTTGTTTAGTGTAGAAGCTCCAGAGAATTCAAAAGAGCTATATAATCTCAAATTGAATGAAAAGAAATATGAGTACCTGGATATAACACTTGCCCTCTGCTGCTACGCTCTCTAAACATAACTCCAAATCAGTATCACATGTTAATAAAATCTTCTCATTTATTTCATCCAAATATTCCATTTCAAAACTTCCCACCTCCATTTTTAGTCTCATGGCCACTTCACTCAAAAGTTTCTCCATTCCTGCTGTGTGGCATAACTTAAATTTGATTGTTTTGCTTTCATATTTTGCATATATAACCACGACATCAACATTTGGCTGAGTGATGCGATGTTGAGAGCTTTTGGGTTCAGTTTGAGACATATCTGGAGGTGGAAGGATGGTGCTATTAGGCAACCCGTTCATATTTGGTTGAGAATCCCAACCACTTTGATTTGCAATTTCTGTCATAAAGAGGGATGGATTCTTTTTGTATTTCTCATTTTGTGGCCACCTCTGGATGCCATATTTTCTGCATAAACGTTTGAATGTTGATTCGCTAACTGCACGATGAAGTTTTTCATTTTTGTTAATAGACAATTTAATCAGAAATTAAAAAGGAATGTTATGGCACTCACCACCAAGCTTTTTTGCAGCATCCTTGCGTTTGTGGCCAAAATGTGATTGCAGATCCAAAAAGGTTACATTTAGACCGGTTTCACACTTTCCTTCCTTTGATCCTTTTGCGACTTCCTTTTTCTTCAAATCGGCAGCTGAGTGATTGCAAGGCTCTGCCTCTGCAACAATGCTAACAGATTCCACGCCATCATCAGCAGGACAAAACTGAACATCATGTTTATGATCTTCAGATAGAACCGGAAAGGTTACATTAGTTCAACATCTAAGCCTAGAGCTATGAAACCCAGATAGAAGTACCAGTGCATCTTTAGAATCAAGGAATTTGAGATCATGTAACAATATATGCATGCATATCATAAAAACAAAACTCTTAATTATATCTAAAACCATAGAAAGAAGTGAGGAGCAATATGTAATTAATACCATGCAAAAAACGAAACAATTCTCCTATTTTCCAACTCAAATCAACCACCAAATTTTCAATTTCTTTCCCACCTTAGGAACATGCATCTCTGAAAACATTAAGAAATATAACTGTAAACACGGTAATAAATTACAAAGACAAGCATAATAAATCAAACAAAATAGGGATCTTCTAAAGAACTTACTGGCCAAAGAGCTAAAGTGCATATTCCTTTGAAGGCTACATATATGATCCCTGCATGGATCACAAATAAAACAAAATCATTTGAACTGACAGTAAAATTAAATCAGTAAAACAAGCATAAGACAACTTTAATAAAGAACAGTTAAGCCGGTGGTACTAACCATAAGTAAGAGCAACCAGTTGTCTCTTGGAAGCTAAGGGCCAGTTCAGTTGAAAATTCAGGAACCCTCCACGAAATAATTGTGTCTGAAGATGTAAAATTAAACATGTAAACATAAAATTGATAGTAAAAATGTATGAATTTTATGTATGAGAAAGAACAAATTACAACAAGTTACCTTCTTGCTTACGATAGATATCATCTGAGCTTATGCGATGCAACAACAGAGTTTCATTGTCCTCCTCATCAATAACAAACAATCCCAGGTCTTCTGATCTCTGTGCCAAAAGTCTCAACGTTTAATCTCATACTGCAAACACAATGATACCCAGCCATCCTGTTAAGAGAAAAATACTAAAAGAATTCAAACCTCCAAATAATCAACAGTGACATGCCCAGTGCCTTGATCATCCCATTTCCCATCCTCGTTCAAGCGGTATACTTTAACGCGCTGAAAGCAGGACTCAACATGTTAAAACAATAAAAAAAATAGTTTTCAATATTGAAAAAAACAAATGACACAACATACTCAAGCAATACAACATTTTTACATATCTAAGAAAAACAAACTTCCAAAACAAACAACATTATCCAATCAAGTCCGCATCAAGTATGTACAGAAGGTTTTGTTCTCAACAATTCAGGTATGGATCTGCCGGGCATGTATCAGTTGGTGTTGCCATTGTATCCTTCCCCTCATATTTGTTTGAACATTTTTTCTCCCTTTTTTCTCTAAAAATCAGTTTTGCCACCTAAATAACTGATATCATCCAGATTTGTCAATTATAACTGTTCCCCACAAATCTAAGTCAGTTCAGCACTAAGTCTGCTAGATTCCTGCACCAAATTTTTTGTTTGGTTCATGTCCAAGTGAACACTCCTAGATAGGTATCATATAATATATATCCCATGCTACTCATATTTTATTTTTCGTATTTCCTCCTTGCACTCTCAGCTCTAACATCGCCAGACTCTCTCAAGGGCTGTTGGCACTTGGCACACAGAAGACTCGACCACAATTTGCGTATAAAACGTTTTTCATATGCTTTGTTCATTTGAGACAGTTATAGGGTCTTTAAATTTAATATTGATATTATTGGAAAATTCAATGATCAGCTCTCACAAATATTCCAACATTAGCATCTCTCGCAAACTGAGGGCTTATCCAAGGTCTAAAAGAGTGTGGTCAAAGCTAAAGAACCTTTTGCTTCTCAATACATTTCATAAAAATTCTCCTTTTTTTTCAGTGTGCATGCGTTTTGGAAGGGGTGGGGTTGGGGGGAGCAAAAGAAACATTGATTTTTTTTATTCTTGCAAGTTAATCTCCAGATAATGCTAAAAAAAATATGTATATAATATATTTCAGTAGTAAAAAGACTTCTATCATTTATTTAGAGGGTGTTTAATAGAGCCAATAAACTCTTTAAAATATCTCAGGATATGATTAAGAACTTAAAAGACATATTATATCATTAGTTAATTTTTAGAAATAAGAGCTTGAAGCTCTCAAAATAGATTATCTTACTAGTTTTTTTTTTTTTAAGTGAATAGATCCAAACTTTATAAAAATACCATTTTATTAAACTCCTTTAATTTTGAAAATTTTAATTATATATATGCTAGTATTGTTATTTTTAAAAGCTTGATAATTTTATTGCATAGAAACACTTCATCGACTTACTAACGATATAACATCTTAAAAGCAATACAAATATTAATATGTTGGGGCTTGTGAGATAATTATATAAGCTTAGCTAAAGCCCTTCACATATGCAGACGGAGTCAAGCAAAAGAGTAAGACCATCATACTTACGATAAACCCTTAAATGTCGATTCCACCATAGATCTAGAATTTTGTGACTTTTAGAAAAGTGTTTCCACTTTCTTGTATATATATTGAAGCACATATACTTTCACGACTGACAAAAAATATGTCCATGTCCTTGGGGGCAGTGGATACTGATAAAAACCATAATTTAACTATTCGCAGAACCTAAATTGCTTCTTCTATAAACTCTCACATAAGCTTGTCACTTTCTTTAAGAAATTTGGAACCCAAACTGTGATGTTTAGGATCACCACTACACTTAACCAACCAATGCAAATTAACCTAGAAAATATCCAGTAAGTACGAACACATACCAATCAAATTTTAAGAGGAATCAATTTACCAGCAGTTGAAACATCTAATGAAACAATCAACATAACCAGTTCACCCATATAAACCAATGTACCAATTTTATGTAGGAGAAACCATTATTCAACAAGAATCAAGAACAATTATAATGATAGAAAGCTTGTTTGCTAATAGCAGCTAAATTTAAAAGTCAATCTACATTGCTATATGCATGTGCAACAAGCATTACTTACTATCAAACATGGAAAATAATAACAACCATGAGCGAATGCCTTACACGAAATGGTCTGCACGTGTGATGAAACCCGTATATAATCCATTTAAGCACTTACTTGAAGCAGGAAACATCAAATTTCAAGGATCATGAGATCTTCTATGTGGCTTTGAGTCTTTGCCAGCATTTATATTTTATAGAATTATTTAAATTAGGCTGAAATATCTATTAATAAACACAATACTAATGGCATACAATCTTTAAATGTGAGTAACAAGCTCCAAAAAAAAAAAAAAAAATTCAGATCAAATAAACCTCGAAAGGCAAACATCAGGCGCTTATGATGATAGACAAAACAAAAAATCAATTACAATTCCAATTTAAACGAACCAAACACAGAAGCATTCCAAAAAATGATTGAACGACAGAATAAACAATTAAACGCATAAAAACACCATGCTGGAATTTCAGGAAAATAAAAAACATTCAACCCCAAGCTGAAAAGTTAAAAGAGTCGAATTCAACCCTAAGCCTAAGATTCAACGACTAATTCCTAGTTTCCAGTCTATATATCTTCACTGACCTGCATGGGATTGTTGGAGTTCCGTGATTTATCCTGCGAGCCCATTGAAAAATCCAAACAGCTTACCCTCGCGGCAAGGCTCGCGAAATTCACTGCACGAACAGCACGGATAGACTATGCTGGACTCAAATCACCGATCCTTTGAATGCAAAATTAGGGTTTATAAAAGAGGTTTTATTTAAAGAGACCAATTCACGAAAATAATTATTTAAAGAGACCTCATTTACAAATATTTAGGTAAATAGTCTTTGACTTGAGATGGGGTAAATTTTGTAAATAAAAAAAAGTTGTGGGAGTTTTTAATAAATATGAAGAAGTTTTATTAGTCCAAAAGAAACCCCATCAACAAAAACACGTCTGATATGAGGGGGAAGAAATTTTTTGATCATTCTTGCATTTTCTTTCACTTTTGAAAACTGATCAATCACATTGATGTTGATTCTTGAGTTTGACACTCTCATTTTCTTTACTTTCTGAAAATTTATGACATTGATGATCTCAATCTCAAAAAAAGAAGGCACATTGTAAGTGTTTCATTGAAAAACTTCTCTTTGGAAAAAAAAGGTCAATCTCAAAAAAAGAAGGCACATTGTAAGGGTTTCATTGAAAAACTTCTCTTTGGAAAAAAAAGGTATGATTCATGACTATACAAACATGAGTATGTTTTTGTGATTATAAAATCCTACAATGCAATTATAGAACACAAATTTTTGATGAAATCATTATTTTTTTGTTTGGATACTGTCATAACGAAACTTCAGTCATTATAGTTAATTCGTAACGACACTGTGTTGTTATCGTGTTTCTGAATTTTATGAAAAACAATCATATTATATTTCTATCTTATTCAAGGATTTGTGTCATTTTTTGGTTTTAAGACTCTCTTCATATTCTAAATTTTTCATAACGACATGTAACTTTGTCATAACGGCTCTGAGGATGTTATATGTTATGAATAACGATACGTCATTCTTGTTATGATTCTGCTATTTTATGCACATATAATAATTGTTTAGTTCGCATTATAATTATTGTGGTTATTTCATTATTTTTTTGTTTGGATACTGTCATAACGAATATTCAGTTGTTATATTTAATTCGTAATGACACTGTATCGTTATTGTGTTTCTGAATTTTATGAAAAACAATCATATTATATTTCTATCTTATTCAAGGATTTGTGTCATTTTTTGGTTTTAAGACTCTCTTCCTATTCTAAATTTTTCATAACGACATGTAACTTTGTCATAACGGCTCTGAGGATGTTATATGTTATTAATAACGATACGTCATTCTTGTTATGATTCTGCTATTATATGCACATATAATAATTTTTTAGTTCGCTTTATAATTATTGTGGTTATTTCTGTAAAGTTTGATATATTTAAATAATTTATAGATTAATGTGGTTTTTTTAACGTAATATGCAGTCATGGATATTAATGATACAGTGTGGATTACAGTATGTCATGATGTAGTTTTTGAGGAGGAGGCTATGTTGGATGGAGTTGGAAGTACAAGGGGAACATTGAAAAGAATTTGACACCGCTCTTGGTTTCAAAGTTCATTTCGTATGCAGAATT
This sequence comes from Scutellaria minor, assembly GCA_954870855.1. Classification (NCBI taxonomy): domain Eukaryota; kingdom Viridiplantae; phylum Streptophyta; class Magnoliopsida; order Lamiales; family Lamiaceae; genus Scutellaria; species Scutellaria minor. The sequence continues at coordinate 2,855,604 of OX940725.1, forward strand.
ATATAAGAAAGTAGAAGAAACATTGGACATAGATATTAGACTTCAAAAGATGGAGTTTGCAACACTTGTTCCCGGGATGTCTAATCTTCCTATCCCACCAATGAAGATTGACAGTGACAATAATGTATTGTGGTATATATCTGTTTGTAAAGAAGTCCCACTTTGTGTTACTATCTTAACAAAAGATATCTTGGAATTTAATGAAAACTTGAGTGATCAGGATGCAAATACTTTAGCATATGGAGTTCAATTAGATCATGATGTGGTTCAGAATCATAAAATTGATTCCCCTGGAAGTAGAGACACAAACGATCTTGATTGTGCCGATTTGAATATAGTTACTGAAATGTAAAATCATGAAGGAGAGAAATTTGGGGAACTATTTGTCGGTGACGTCGTTCAAGATGACAATGATTTTCTTGTTGAGCAGGTTGTTGAAACATCAGATGTTCGGGTTGATAATAATGTTGGTGTGAGCAATTGTGAAGAATTGTATATATCCATAGATGCTCCGAATTTGACTGTTGATTTAGCACCCATTCAACCTGTATCATCAACAAGAATTCCTGAGAAAGAAGATGTACAAGTTAAGCAAATTTTCTCATCCAAGAAGGCTTTGATATCAAAGATGCAACTTCTGTCTTTGAGAGGCCACTTTGAGTTTAAGGTGAAGAGATCAACCAAGACTCTTTATTCTATCACTTGTCTTGATGAAAAATGCAATTGGATGTTGAGAGCCACGAAGATGAAAGGGTCTGATATATTTGAAATTCGGAAGTATGTAGTCTTTCACACATGTTCCATGAGTGTCCGACATAGAGATCACATAAATGCTACTTATTCAATGATTGGGTCTCACATCAGTGCCAAGTTCGAAGATCTTACCTTAATATACAATCCAAGAAACATTATCAATGACATTTGTCGTGAGTTTGATATAACGATAAGTTACACCAAGGCTTTCATGGCTAAATATTATGCAGTATCTCGAGTACGGGGGACTTCAGATGAAAGTTATGCTGCATTGGAGTCTTATTGCCATGTTTTGAAGGAAAGAAATCCGGGTACATTAACATTCATTGAAACATGGGATGAAAAACGCTTTAAGTATTTTTTCATGGCCTTAGGTTCGAGCATATATGGATTTCAAACTTCACTTAGACGGGTAATTTCGGTTGATGGTACATTTCTAACAAACAAATATAAAGGTACTCTGCTTGTTGCCACGTGTCAAGATGCGAATTTGCAAATTTATCCTCTTGCATGGGCTGTAGCTGACTCTGAAAATGAAGCTTCATGGACTTGGTTCTTTCGTATGTTGAATGATCACATAACTGGAGATTCGGATGAGGTTGTAATTATATCTGATCGTGGTAAAAGTATTCCTACTGCTTTTAGGAAAGTGTATGGTTTAGCCCATCATGTACACTGCATATGGCACTTGCAAAATAATTTGAAGAAAAATTTTCCAAGAACAGATTTTGGAACATTATTTTGGAGAACAGCAGAAGCTTACAATGTGATGGATTTTGAGAAAAATATGACTGCTCTTTGTGGGTTGCATGAAGGAATTAGAAATTATCTTGAAGTGGAAGTTGGAGGTGTTAGTGTCTGGAGTAGAGCTCATAGTAAAGACATACGTTATAATATTATGACGACCAACAATGCAGAATCTTTGAACTCAGCTTTGAAAAATGCTCGTGATTTTTCTATCCTGGGTTTAATTGAACAAATTAGAGCGATGTTGCAGAGATGGTATCATGAGAGACATATTTGTGCAGAAAATTGTAGTAGTTATCTCACACCACAGCTGGAGAAGAAAATGTGCAAGGTGTACAACGAGTCTCACGGCATGAAGGTTGTTCCAATTTCTCCCAAAGAATTTGAAGTAAAGAATGAGTTCGATGCACATATTGTTAATTTGGAAGCTTTGACATGCACATGTAGACAGTTTGATTTGGAAAGATTTCCTTGTGCACATGCTATTGTTGTTTGTAAATATGATGGATGTGATGCATATAAGTTGTGCTCCGCCTTTTATACAACATCTTATTGGAGGAACTCTTATTCTAAATTTGTGTACCCATTACCTGCTCAAGATGACTGGCAAATTCCAAAAAATATTAGTTCTAAAGTTGTGTTGTGTCCATCAACGAAGCGACCAAGTGGACGACCACCAAAACAAAAAAAGATGTCTTCCAGAGAGTTACACAAGTGCAACAAAAAAAACAAGTCCACCAAAGTAAGAAAGTATAGCAGATGCTCCGGCATAGGCCACTACCACAGTACATGTACTAATCCCTCGCCTTAGATCAGAAGTTGAACAAGATATATTGATGACTCTTTGTATATATACTTTGAATATCTTATGCATATTTGAATAGGATTTCTGGACAGTTTTTCATATTTTGTTTGATTTGAGTCCTTTCAGGTTTTGAAGGTTTCGTCTAACTTTATGTGATTTTGTAATGAGTGGAATTTGATTTTTCATTGTTCTGAATATTGATAGTAGCATGTGCATCCTCAAAAGAAACTATTGTTAACTGTGAGTGTGTGAGATAAAAGATAGATTATAGTGGTCTGGTTATCCTCTGGTCATCACTATTGAAGACCCAATAATTTGAACCACAAGTTACTAATAAGATTCTCATTTCAATTCGAGTTTGATAGCAATATGTAAGTTAAATACATATGTATGCAGAAGAGACTACTCCTTTCATATTGATTTTCTAACAGTTAAATATATTTTGCACGAAGCCATATATTACTTGTCTGTAGACATAATTTCACTTTTCTCTATTTTTTTACAAATGCAAATGTCAGTTGCACCGTAGCTAACAACTCATCAATGCACACACTTTGTTTCCTAATTTTAACTAATTTTCCACTTTAACTTATATACCATTAGTTCATCTAGTCTAGATCTGTCAACCTTAATGCATCAAATTCAAAATCAGATTCTTCATTCATTAAAAAACCTGAAATGAACAAATCAACCATATGAAATCTGATAGAGTAAAGGGATGTAAACATACAATGACTCTCAAACTATGATAGATAAACTCAGAATTGCAAGATGCAATCATGCCCAAGCAAAAAGCCACAGTAACTAACTCACAGATCACAATACATAATCTGCCCAAGCTGAAGTCGTGCCAATTACAATACTCAATGACAATTCCCAAAAATGATTATGTTATTTAGATACTAAACATTAACCCAAAACCATTACTCAAACCCCATAGGCTAAAGACTCCTACTACTTGAAAGATTTAAACAGATAAAATCAATTCAAATAACATAAAAGAAGAGCAGAATGATATGTATCAATATCCTCTAGAAATGAATGAAATACATACTTGAGGTGGAAAATTCTACAAACACACAACAGAAAAGTTACAAAATGGAACAAAATTGAGATGCATTTGAAGAAAAACAATAGAAACTAGCAAATTCTTAAATTATTTGAAATTGAATGCTAAAAAATAAAGAAAGCACACCTGCAATTGAATGCAGTCTCGGAAGCTTGAGCCGACCAGAGGAAGCAAGGCTTAGATTACCAGGAAAAATGACTAGCTTGTGTCTTTCTTAATACCCTTATTCCCCCTTCATCAGGTCACAATAAGTCGCTAGTGTAAGGTTTAGACCAATTCATCACTTATTCATCATGTGGCGAGTGAAGCGCACCTTTGTGAAGCAGCAGATGTATGCTATCGATCTATATCACCTCAGGATTCCGCTTGAAGATTGAGGGCTTTACTAAGTAGAAGACATGAAACTAGCGCTTCGCACTTGACCTTTCCTGCAAGAGGTCGGAAATCAGGTTGTTTCTGATGATTTCAAAAATGGGGATTGAAATTTTGATCAATTAATTAAGCAATTTCTGTAATTGTTCAGGCATTAACAAACTGGTTAACTAAATCACTACATCGACCAGAGAAATGGTTTTGACTGACTTAAAGAACATTTGAGTTTTATTCATTTATTATTAGAAACTAAATGTTGTTTCAATTTCAACTCTAGAGAAGTATTCGAATATATTCGATTTTATTTGAATATTTGTATTCAAATTCCTAACATGATATATATATATTTCCTACAAAATCTTATTAAATTGCAACATTAGTTATTATATATGAAGGAATACTATACAGTACTTGAAAATTCATAAAGTACACATAATTTAAACATGTACAAAATATTACAAATACTTGAGAAGTATATAACGTATATAAATATTATATATATAAATTATTATAAAGAAGAGATACATATGTATTACAATATAAATATAGAGTTATAAAATAGAATTTATATAAATAATAAATAATATTCAAATCAAATGAATAGATATTCTTATTTGTAAATGAAAAAAATTAAAATCTAAAACAGAATTCTTATCTAAATTCATATTCGAATTTTTCGAATACGAATCTTGGTATCCGAATTCAAGCAAAGAAGTTTGATTTGTTTACAAACCTACTCCTACTACTAACTTGAGTCTATAAAAGTCCAGGCCAAGGACAAACACACACCCTCCCTATGACATTTCGACAAACACACTCTCCCTATGACATGTCAACATCCCTGGATCTTTGCAGCTTCAGCATCAAGCCATCTCAGGAATATAGATTTCAATGATCATCCCTAACAATAGTAAGACAGACTTTGCATCTTTTCACTATTTTCTGTTTTGCTTGCGCTGCTAAATGGAGACCGTAAATATTCATTACTTGTAATATTTAGAGCAGCTGAAAATGATCGATTCTTTGTCAGACTCTGAGACTTAAAATTCCAACTTGTATTACTAAGAGTTTTGCAATATGTATATAGAAAAAATACGAAATATTGGAGTAGCACAAGAATTAAATCATGAATACTTTTTCTTCCAAAATCTTGGCATGTTTCTTTCGACAATTTGTGAGGTCAGTTCCGAAGGTGGACTATATGACTCTACGACATGAATTTATAATTATAAGTCCTCAAGCTAAACACATTTTGCTTGTATTTTTTTTTCTTTTTTTTTATTATTATCAATAATATGACTGAGCCGTTGCCTTTTGGGGCTGTTTTTTCATAAACAGGCACATTTAGCTCCACAAAGTCGAACACTATTCAATTTCCAAAAATACATTAAAAGGTCACTTGAAGAAGATTTCAAGGTCATTGTAGGCATCAGGTGTGCATAATTACATCCTTAGAACTTTCACAAATATTGGAACCTTGGTTACTTGTCCAAAACTCAGAAATATTAATGACAACATTCTATAGGATGAATTTGTAAAATAACACTCAGAAAAATAAAATTATATAGCAGGTAACAGCTTACCTTAAATTTTCACAACCCTCCAGTCTGGTCATTTGCAGTTCTGTTCCTGTTGTTCAACACCCATGGTAAGCAGATTTACTATTCTATGAGTCTACCTTTGTCTCGCCAGATAATATGTTCACTGCATTACACATATAATACTCCTTAGTCATAGGATTACACACGTAATAAACACCTTTATCAGGAATGCTAGAACAACACAACAATCCATTACAATATGCTCTAACCTTGACTCTGTCTTTAATGAAATCCAATGAAAATTCAGATACACCTCTCAAATTATCAACAAGAATCAAACTTGGTCTCGATTGTGAAGATGGGTCAGTAATTTCTACAAGCACCATGGGGTTTCTAATATGTTAATGGGGTTAATATGTAATTTTTTAAAAATATATGGATCTAACTTAAATGTTTTGTTTTGAATTTCTTTTTCTATTTAATTTTTTTTCTTAAATTGAGTCAAAGGGCTATTCCCACAAATTTTTTTGTTGAAGGTGTTATCTCGGCCAATTCCCCTTTATAAAATATAAAGAGACAGATGAGATTTTCGACAAAAAGCTTCGAAATCAGGAGTTTTCACGGGTCGGGCTACTGTATTCGAATCAGTATAAAAACCCTAACCACCATTGATATCAGAGTGAGCTCCCCCCTCCTCTCCCTCTCTCTCTCTCTCCTATCTGTCGCTATTTTCTTTTTTCTTCTTTCTTTTTCTGCGAAGTCTTTTTAATTGGGAGAGACTAAAGGCACAACACATATTTCTAAGGGCACCACACTATTTTTTCTAAAAAAAAAAAAATTCCAATTTTACCCTCAGGATTTATGCAATTACTTCCGTTCAGTCATTACGACCGAACATGTTTCACGGCATTCGGTCAAGGTGACCGAACGCCCTTCTAAGAGTTCGGTCGGGGTGACCGAACACTCTTCTATGTGTTCGGCCACCCGGGACCGAACGACACTGCTCCGATTCAATCGTTTTTTTTACGTTTTTTCCTACGATTTTCACACATCTAACAAATTTGTGGAATGTTCATCATTATGTTGACATTACATTCTTAAAAAAAAGATTTAACATAAAAAAACGCAAAAAAATCGATCAAACTCGACAAGCGGTCATCTGTCGTCGCGCGCGCCCGAGGTGACGGTGGGCGTCGGGCGCGCGCGCACGACGGGTGACGGGAGAGCTGTGCGCACATGGACGGGTGAGGATAGGCGCCCGACGCGCGCTCGGACAAGGACGGGGGCGCAGTTGTGCGCGCGCACGACGAGTGACGGGAGCGTTGTGCGCTCTCGGGGTCGAGTGGCCGCGGTTGGGTTTGATCGATTTTTTTACGTTTTTTTTATGTTAAATTTTTTTTTAAGAATGTAATGCCAACATAATGACGAACATTCCACAAATTTATTAGATGTGTGAAAATCGTAGGAAAAACATAAAAAAATGATTGAATCGGAGTAGTGTCGTTCGGTCCCGGGTGACCGAACACATAGAAGAGTGTTCGGTCACCCCGGCCGAACTCTTAGAAGGGCGTTCGGTCACCTTGATCGAACGCCGTGAAGCATGTTCGGTCGTAATAACCGAACGGAAGTAATTGCACAAATCTTGAGGGTAAAATTGGAATTTTTTTTTAGAAAAAATAGTGTGGTGCCCTTAGAAATCTGTGTTGTGCCTTTAGTCCCTTCCTTTTAATTTTGCCCGACCTTTGAACACAGTAAGAGCATCGAATAAAATGACCATATTGCCCTTTATAAGAGACCGAATTACAGATGTGCCTTCTTACCACTGTGATAACTTTACGCGCTTTCTTTATGGTCAAAGTCCAATCTCTATTATCTAATGTAAATTTTGGTCTTTCCATTTCAATTATTTTTTCTTTATAATTTTGTAATTTAAAAGAAAAAAAGTAAAGAATTTTGCTCTAATTGGAATAGTTTATTTGAATTTAAAAGTTTGTGATTTATTTCACATACTTCTACATTTTTTTCAATTCGAGGATTGGTTGAAATTTTGTTGTTAATGAATGACTTTTGTAAACTATTTTAATTGATATGTCAACATATTTTCATGTTAGTGAATAAAATTGTAAAAGTTGGGTAATTAAAATTTAAATGAAAATAGCAAGCAGGGCAAATTTTGCGTGTTTTTTCCACCTCAAATAACCCTTTAATGTTTCAATCTTAATTCTAAAAAATTTACTACTATAAACAATCATCATTAAGTATTAATACATTATAATGATTCATATTGCTTGGGTTTATTTTCATTATCAAAGTTGATCATCATTGTGGATTCTAAAAGTCTAACAACAAGACATTACCTGCATAAGAACTTTTAAACTTGTTTAAATAGTTAAAACATATTTAAGGCTAATAAGAATTTTTTTCTTTTCTCACTCATAATGCATACATAATAATTAATGACCATCGATCCAATTTAAATCGAAACTTAAAAAAAGAAATTAATTTTAGTATTTTAAGGGGTAAAAGTTGTTTCTCATTTTTCCTAGCAAGTTTTGAGGAGGTGTTGAAAGAAAATACCAATGATTAATGACAATCATTTTCTCAAAAAAAAAAATTACAATCATTAATCACAATTATTTTTATTTTTCCTAGGTGGACCTGTCGTATGCTAGCATTTTCACTCCTTGCCACGTCAGCCTCTGCTGGGATTTATCCCCATCATCTCCTCTCAACTGTCGAACAGAAAAACCTCGCCACATACACTTCCGTAGTCTCTCTCTCTCTCTCTCTCTCTCTCTCTCTCTCTCTCTCAAACTGCGAAATGCAGGCTGCAGTTTCGCCTCTCTCTACACCTAATTCGCCACACTCCATTCTCCGGTCATATTCGAATCCCCGGAAAGAGGCTATAGGATTTCGTTCGCTCTCGCAGTTGCAGAATTGCGAGTTTCGGAGGATCAGAGTTGTTTCGACGAAGCCGCATTCGCGGAGGCAGCCAGTGTTTTCGGCTTCGGCTGCAGCCGGTGGCAATGGAAGCCGCCCTGCGACGTTGTTTGATTATGATCTCGTTATTATTGGAGCTGGCGTTGGCGGCCATGGAGCTGCTCTGCATGCCGTTGAGAAAGTAGGAACTTTGTTTAATTGTTCTTTTGATGAGTGATTGATATTGATCTCATGGTGTGTTGAGAAATTGAACTAAACTTCAACAGTCTTATGTGAAAGTTTAGGATTTGGGGGGTATTAGGTTCTTATGTTAGTTACGATTAGTGCTGAGTTTATATGCTTAGGAATTCAGCTGAAAATCGAGCTGAATTATGGAAAAAGTGGGCTACTTTTTTTACCTTTTGAGTTGGTATTCTTGTTCATTATGTTGAATTTGTTCTGAGGTATAGTGTTGAGCTGAAATTCTAGTTATATTCTTTTTTTTTTTTTTGGTCCTAAGCTATGGATAAAGTATGTGAAATGTTCAATCTTTGAAGCATAAGTTTGAGTTTTAGTAGGATATATTTGTGATATGTTCTGAAGACTGAGGCTTTGAACTCAATTATTATTCATGATTATCTGGTTTTGTTGATAAATTACTTTTTTTTTTCTGCTTCCATTATGTGAAGTTAATTTAAGAAGTTTTTCTTGTATTGTATTGAGTAGATCATCCTTTTTTAACCTACCATCATGCTTATGTTTTATTGTAAAAATATTTTAGATGTCAACCATTTCAAGGCGATTTAATTTGAATGCAGTATATTTGGTAATAAATTTGAAGTCCTGATGAATCTATATTAGGTAATTTCAATACGTACAGAATAGTTGGAAGAGAGGTGACATATAAATTGTTAAAATAGATCTTTATTATTGTTGCATCATAAGATATTAATTTGGATCTTTGGAGCTTTTGCTTCATTCTAACAATGATGTAGTGATTCCTCTCTATTCTTAATCTCGCTAAGTGCACGAGATTTTATAGCTTTTGTGTATCAAATCTTTCCCTGCTTGATTTCAGGGTCTTAAAACAGCCATCATCAGGGTGATGTCATGGGTGGTACTTGTGTAACTAGGGGATGTGTTCCTTCTAAATCTCTACTAGCAGTAAGTGGTAGGATGCGTGAACTTCAAGATGAGCACCACCTGAAAGCTTTGGGTTTGCAGGTGTGTAATTTACTACCTGAATCAGATCATCAAATTTTTTAATTGGATAAATGTTATCCCATAAGTTAGTGAGGAGCTTAATATGCTATTCTGATGTAAGCCTTTGAATTTTCTTGTTGGCCTCTGATGCTCCAGCTAACTCTCTTGCATTATTAGATTAATTACGGACATTGTCTTTTCATATGTAGTTTAAATCGCATGTCATCTGTTTGAACCTGGTTGTCCATACAAGATTTCAAAGTGCTATTCTCATCACTTAAACAAGGATTGGCTTATACTTCATACTAAAATCACATTTAATTCTTAATTTTGTTCGAATCTCATTGTTTTATTGTACTAGCTGCTAATCACATTCATTTCAATTTACCAGTACAGTTAAAGATATATTCCTCCTTTTGTTCGTTGAGAATGTTATCTAACTTGATGTTTGTTTTCTAAATAATAGGTTGCAGCTGCTGGGTATGACCGGCAGGCAGTGGCTGACCATGCTAACAATCTAGCTTCCAAAATTCGTGGTAATCTGACAAATTCATTGAAGGCACTTGGGGCAGACATATTAACAGGATTTGGCACCATAGTGGTATGTCTTGAATGTTACAATGTGAAAGGTTTAAATACAGACAGCATAACTCTTATCAAATGCAGATTTAGTGGAGAATCCCATAGTCAATGTAGACTACATTTTGGTAGGAGTCCTCTATAATGGGTATTGAATTTTATATATTTTCACCCTAGCAGCCTAATAATTTCAGGGTCCTCAGAAGGTCAAATATGGAAAGGTTGGTTCCTCCGAAAATGTGGTTACTGCAAAGGATATTATTATTGCGGCAGGTTCAGTTCCTTTTGTTTCCAGAGGGATTGAAGTTGATGGTAGATATTCTTTGCTTTGAATTACTATGTTCATAAGGCTTGCAATAGTCATGTAGATTTTGTTACCAAGCGTGTAGCAACTTAATTCTGATCTATCTGTTATATCTAATTTGCAGGGAAGACTGTAATCACCAGTGATCATGCTCTTAAATTGGAATTCGTTCCGGAATGGATTGCCATAGTTGGAAGTGGTTATATTGAGAACGTGATCAGAACTACATTAAAATACAAACTATCTACTAAACTTACAGGAGCTGGTGGAGGAGGCTGCGTTCTTACGCTACTGCCAACACGTATCCTTTTCCTGTTTGTTCAAGATCTTATCGACTTCTATGTCCTCTTTCAACTGATAGTTTCTGTGAACTAAAATGTAATTTCCTTGACTTTAAGATATAGTATTATCAGGAACAATTGTTGATAAAGTAATTGCAGAGCTAGAAGCATGTGGATATCAATGTTTGATTGCTGGAATTGGTGGAAGAGGCATGAAGATTAGCTTTAGCGGTTCGTCCTAACGTAGCCTAAAGTAACACCCACAATGTAAGATTTGAACCTTTATCTTCAAATAATGATTGGCAGATTTGAGCAGTTTATCCCTTTTATCCTCTTGTTCTTCTGTCTGTACGTTTATTTTCGTTGTGCAAATTATTTTCTGTTGTATAATTGGCGCATTGTTGTGAAGACTTGGGTTATATATTGCTCTGATATCACCTGCAATTGTTGTAAAAAACTGTTTCTCCATTTGGGTTTTTGCAGTTCGTGCGATGTTTTGGAGTTCACTAAAGAATAGTCATGTAAAGAGGGTTATATTATCATTTGTCATAATGAAAATTAACCATGTTGTTTGATTTACTGTAAAAAAAAAAATCTCATAAATTCTAAATAACTTAATTGAAATAACCAAACTTCAAGTTTCACTTCAAAATTCAAATCTCGTAAATTTTAAGAAAAATACAAATTAATAAAACATAATCAGTTTAAGGGCATCAACTAAATAACAATAATTTATAATCCCTCTATGCCAGAATAAATGTTGTATTAGAATTTTACAGACTAAAAAGAGTTGATAAAAAAAAAATGATTTACTCTTATTAACTATAATTATTATAAATAAATTTCCAATAATTACTTTGTATCTCATATAATTTAATAGTAAAAAAGTTAAATATTAGGTAGAATATGAATAAATTTTAATCTATAATAAATTGGGATAAAAAACACTTAGTTAAAATGACATTTATTTTGGGATGGTGGTATATCAATTGTAGAAATATTATCTCTGTACAAATCAAACCATAAACACCATCATCAATTCGCAACAATGATCAACATCATTAACAAAGACTTGATCAAAAAAAACAACACAAAAAGTCTTCTGTGAAGCTTGAGTTCAAACTAAGGATTCTTGTGGTTTTGGAACTGCAAGAGAACCAGCAATACCACACCCTGCAAAACAACTAGAATTGAGTTCACTTATATTACTATATCTGCAGTGCCATATCCATCACAATAACACAAGAAACAAGTATTGGATAAGCAGTGATCACCTTCATACGAAAGTTGTCATTTTGATGAGCCGGTGATAAGAACCCGGAGGCCATCGTTCCCCAATTCAAGCTGTTCCTCCCGTATTTCCATTGCTGAATCCACAACAGAAGGGCTGCATCCATGCACCTCTATTACTTCAAGACTCAAAATGTCTCCAATACTTGGAGAGATGCCCTCGAGTTCAGAACAATCTTGAACAACGAGGTTCTTCAGTCTCGGGAAGTGGGTGTCATCGGCTAACCATTCCACCAGATTCAACCTTTCAAGTAGCAGAAACTGCAGTCTGCTAAACTCCCCTTCACTTGGCTCCCAACTCGAGCTTTCCAAATTGCAGTTTCTCAGTTTGAGCACTTCAAGATTAGGCAATGTGCCTATTCGATTCATATAACCCAGTGGGAATCTCACAGTTACTCAAAGTCAGCTTCTTGAGAGAAGGTGGCATAATAAGGAAAGATAAGAAAGGCCCACATGTACGTTGCTCGTGTATTTCCACCTTTGAGTGTTTCCAGTTTGTGTAGACATGTGAGATCAATATTAGAAAAGACTGATAGTTTGAAATCCCAAGTTTCTTTAACTTTGGAACTGATTTAATCATCCTACCAAAACCAGGATCAACTGTTATACCAGAGAGAGTTTGGAGGTTTTCCAGGAATTTGATGTGCCTTAATTGGGGCATGTCGAATATCTTCTCTGTTCCCTCACTCAACCAATACAATGCAAAATTTCGTAAAACAATACTTTGTAGATTAAAGAGAGTAGATATGGGTGGAGGGAAAGATGAGAGACACGTAAAAGCTAAGTATCTCAAGTTGACTAGTTGCAATAGCTCCTTTCGAAATGGCTCTAACCTTACACTCAATATATCCAACACTCTTAGAAGCCGCAATCTGAAAATTAAATTCCATCCATACGGATTCTGCCATGATTGACCAATATACAGAACAGAACGGGTGGACCTCATTGAGTTATGAATATCATCAATGAGACCACATGAATCAACACTCACAAGATCCCATAAACCAACACTTACACGACGCAAATGTAGTGCCTCTTGGGACATTGTGATCATCTCTCTCTTTGATGTAAAGGAACTTTTCTTGACAAGCTTTCCGAACACAAAGGTTCCTCAAGAGATCATGCATACTATAACTTTTCACAACCCCATTAGGTCTCTTGTCTACGAACAACAATAAGATTCCTATCAACAAGAACCTTCAAGTACATCTCTGTAGCCTCTTCCAAGCTTTTATTCACAATGGGTTCTAAAAATCCTTCTGCTACCCATAACCTGATGAGTTTGGAGGATCGAACCTCACAGCCTTCTGGGAAAGCACTCATGTAAGGAATTTAAGATGATTAGGCAAATGGTTATAACTCAACAATAAGATCTTTTGGAATTGCTCATCGTTGTTAGCTACAACTGAGGCTACATCCTCCGCAATTTGCATCCAATATTTATGAGTTGCATTTTCTTGTGAGAGTACTCCACCAATTACAGGAATAGCAAGAGGAAGCCCTCTGCAATTTTTCGCTATTGTTTTCCCTATTTTCTCAAGTACACGAGGGCAAGCACCTTTTGACAAAGAAGATACCAGCTGTCATTCTCGTCTAAAAGATGCATTTGGTGATGGTAGCTATTTGATTTTACATACTTCGCCACACTTAATTCCCTAGTAGTTTTCATCACCCGGCTTCCGTTTTTCTCATCGGGGAAGAACCGTTTTACATCATCCCAAGCCTTATTATCCCACATATCATCCAACACAATTAGATATCTTCTACCATATAAACTTTTATGTAAATGCAGAGCTATTCCACACATTTCATCACTAAGTTTTCCAATCACGCATTCAAGAAGGCCAATTAGAATTGCTTGAACATTATATTCTTGTGATACAGTGACCCATGCTCGAGGGTAAAAATGGGAAATTATAAATAGTTTGAGCAAGGGTTGTCTTACCAATACCTCCCATGCCAACAATGGGGATGATCTCAAGTTTAGCTTGTTCTGGCCCAATCAATCTGCCTTTCAATTGGACTGAATCTTGGCTTAATCCTCATTATCATCTGCTTAATCTCTTCCTCAGCGGAATCAAATTCTCGAATGACTTTCTGCAAGCTTGGAGATGAAAAGATGAGGCTAAAACCCTCACGGAATGAAGGGAATAGATCCACCATGTGAGATTCAAGAATATCTTCTGCTTCATATGCTGCGTCTCTGATTCGATCCTCCAAATTTTGTATTGTATTAATGGTGAAGAAGAATTACCAATAAGATGTTTCAAGGCGAGTGTTTTCTTCAAGAGGAACTGAATTTCTGATTTCTTGTTGTAAGGATCAACAATATGAGTTTGAGGGTGAAGGATCTGCTCTAGAATCTTCAAAAGGGATTCGAGATTGTAAGCCATATTTCACACAAAAATTGAGTAGTGAGTAGTAAAAGAGTTTCCCTCCTTATCTACCAGTTTGAAGTTTGACTTATATTCGAACTGTTACTATCGATCGAACTTTGACATATGTTAAGACATTCCTAACTAGAACATTTTTCATAACGTTTGACTCGATTGAACCCAACATGTTGTGACACATAAACTGCTGGCAAACAATTATCAAAATTTGAATATAAAATTAGAGCAACAATCAAATTGGTTTCAGCACACTACCTTTTATAGACATTGTAACAAATTACAACAATACTATTTGTCTTCCAAATTAATAATGTCAACAAGAGCTACATTGTTGTTTCCTAATTTGCTCTGGTACGACTCAAGTTGCTTTTTGCAAACTAATTGCCAAGGCGCTGCTTCAGGGTAATGTAAGGCATACCAATTATCATAGACGGGAGGTAGTGGGTGACCACCACGCAGGAAAACCTACACATAAATAGAAAGTGAAGTGATCAATAGTACAATTTAGAAATATATACTTACTAGTGTTTGAAATCAAAAAACTTTCGTGTACCTGAACAAAATGGTTTTTGTTCACTAAACCAATACAGATGCACCTCGAATTGCAATGAACGGCTGTTCTCAGTGGCAAGAATGTGATACACGTGTTTGTGTTGGTGGACAAACTAACAAGTGCAACATTGTATGTTGATGTAACGAGGCATCCCATTTCCGGCAAAGTAAACCAATTTTCCTTGTTCGCCGTTTTGTCAAAGCATGGCAGGATCTGTAAGAATTTCTCAACAGCACCATTTTCCATGAAAACACTTTTATATAACTGTTGGTTTAGACTAAGCTCAATACTAAGTTCGTGTCTGACTCGATCCCATGACTCCTCTCCGAAACCAAGTAGGTCAGCCACGGCACGAAAACCGCAATGACCATCCCCATCTACATTCTTAACTCCAAGAATATAGTTGTGGAAACAAGATGGAAAGTGGTGAATATAAGCAGCTGCAGAAGATGAGGGTGTGGAGCTAGGAGGAACAACCTGTTCAAAAGTGACACCACACAATCAACCACATGTAAAACGATGTTAGGCTTATTTCAAATTGATTGAACAAACACCTGGTTACAAGACTTGCCCATTATTGTCGGATTCTTTAGAGAAGATATCTGGAAATCATAATGACATATTAATAAGATATCTGGAAATCATAATGACATATTAATAAGATGTGATCATTGTCTTGTAATTCATCCATATATATAATTTAGCTGAGTATGCTTATTTAGTGTAGAAGCTCCAGAGAATTCAAAAGAGCTATATAATCTCAAATTGAATGAAAAGAAATATGAGTACCTGGATATAACACTTGCCCTCTGCTGCTACGCTCTCTAAACATAACTCCAAATCAGCATCACATGTTAATAAAATATTCTCCTTCATTTCATCCAAATATTCCATTTTAAAACTTCCCATCTCCATTTTTAGTCTCATGGCCACTTCACTCACAAGTTTCTCCATTCCTGTTGTGTGGCATAACTTAAATTTGATTGTGTTGCTTTCATATTTTGCATATATGACCACCATATCAACCTTTGGCTGAGTGATGAGATGTTGAGAGCTTTTGGGATCAGTTTGAGGCATATCTGGAGGTGGAAGGTTGGTGCTGTTAGGCAACCCATTCATATTTGGTTGAGAATCCCAGCCACTTTGATTTGCAATTTCTGTCATAAAGAGGGATGGATTCTTTTTGTATTTCTCATTTTGTGGCCACCTATGGATGCGATATTTTCTGCATAAACGTTTGAATGTTGATTCGCTAACTGCACGATGAAGTTTTTCATTTTTGTTAATAGACAATTTAATCAGAAATTAAAAAGGAATGTTATGGCACTCACCACCAAGCTCTTTTGCAGCATCCTTGCGTTTGTGGCCGAAATGTGATTGCAGATCCAAAAAGGTTACATTTAGACCGGTTTCACACTTTCCTTCCTTTGTTCCTTTTGCGACTTCCTTTTTCTTCAAATTGGCAGCTGAGTTATTGCAATGCTCTGCCTCTGCAACAATGCTAACAGATTCCACGCCATAATCATTTAATACATGTCTAATTTTTTGAGCAATGTTTAAAGCCGAATGTTTTTCATTAAAATCAATGTATGCAATTAAACGTTTTTGAACAATCCATGCATCATCTATCCAATGACAAGTAATACCCATATAATGGTTCTTTTTATATGGATCCTTCCAAACATCACTACATATAGAAACTTTTTGTTTTAATTTTTTTAGATCTTCAATTTATGTTTTCCTACCATTTTTTCTATATCCCTAGTTACGGTGTTTCTACTTATTTTTCTACATGCCGGTTGTAAAAAAGTGCTAGTGTATTTTTCATAAACATCATCGGTAGGAAAATTAAATGGAAGATGTTTCTCGGCAATCAATGCTACTACGTATTTCCTATTATTTAATTGACTAAATTTAAAAGTTAGAGAATCCATACCTTCCGGTTGCGTCGAAGAACCAGTAAATCCTCGAAGTTGCGTTTGCCCTCGTTCGATGCCCATCTTGTCGGGATGCTTCCTCAAGATATGGTTGGTGAATGTCCCATAGCCTCCTCCGTGCTTGAATTTGTACGGTTTTGCACAATGGTTGCACGTGACTACGTAGTCAATGTTGTTATTCGGCACTTTCTCCTTTCTAAAGTGAACGGAGAAAATATCCGAAAGAAGAGTAGAAGGATCACGAGAGGCAGTGTTTCGAGATATTGAATTTGTATCCTCGGCTATTTGCAAATTGTGAAATTCACAGGCATGAAGGTAATTTGTTATATCTTTATCCCAAAATCCTTCACTATAAGATCTGTCAAATGCAGTTTGGAAGCAGGTAAAGTTATTGGTGGTATTGGAATATTGAGGGCAAGGGACCCACACTTGTGCCATCCGCAGCTGGGGCATAACCTCAAAAGCCAACTCAACCATCTTTTTAATTTCATCATCTACATTCTCCTGAGTTGAACATAAAAGGATTGATGATAATATGAATGGGCAGCATGCTATTTTAATACATAATGTAGTTCAATAAAAGAAGCATTAATTTCACTAGTAAAGGAATCATGAGAAAACAGAGGTTTTTAGCAAAATTGATAATGTTAGATAAATGTATTAGCAATGTGTGATGAGTATGTATTACTATGGGGATTAAAACACATACGCTCATTCTTCGGCAGGTATCTAGATGAGTGGTTCTCAACTCCGCTGCCTGCATGTATGATGTAATATGAATAGAAAGTTGATGAATTAGCATAAGAGTCACACTAAGCAAAATCCAGAGTCGTCATTACTATCTTATTACTATACAAACCTTCAGACTCCATGCCAGAAAGGAAAAAAACTTTTTCATGTGATCAAGATCATCTTGAAAACCTAAAGCCTCAATGACGCCATAACAATTGTTGTCAAGCAAATCAAAAACAGGCAGAGCGTAGTACTTTCTTAGACCGGAATGAGCAGCAGAATCACGGAGTGGAAATTCCTTGGTAGAGTAGAGCCTCAAGTCAGGGGTGGATTCTGGGCGCTTATTTCTGTACACACGTCCCACCGCACCCAATTCATCATCTTGTGCACTCTCGTCCACACGATAAAGGTGTGCCATACAACGGTGTCTATACCAAGAAATACCTTTATAGAGGTATTCACCAACAGCAAAAGGTTGGTCTGAAGTGGTCAGGTAAACCTGCTGCTGTTCGTTCACTTCTGCTGCCCAAAATTGCACCACATATTTCTCATTATACGATGTATTATTTGATGCGAATTCTTCAAGGAGGCGTTGGATCTTGTCTTTGATGATAATTGATTCTAATTGCTCATAACTCTCAGGCCTCTTCCAAAATACCCATCCATGATCTAATTGCTTGGATGACAAATCCACCTGCAGCTTCAACTGCTCTGTGAATTCAGATTCAGAACCATATATTTCATCAAAACCCTCCACTCCACATATAAAAGCAGTCTCTTCCATCATATCTATATTTTTCTTCTCTTGTGGATAGCAAAGCAACGATGGCAGAGGAGACTTTAAGTACTTATCAAGTCAAGTAAAGTAGATGATGTTTCAACGCTTGCATTTAATAATTTCAAACCATTTGAAATAAGCAAAGACGCGTTAAGTAAAGAATACTAGGCCCCACAAAAAACTAAAACTCACAGTTTTCTACAGAAGAAAACTTACAAATATATGAACTGAATCAATTGTCCTTCAAATCTCTTTCTAATTCAATTCTTATTCAATCTCTCTCTCTCTCTCAATTTTGAGAGTTTCACCTATAAATCTCTTTCTGATTCAATTCTCCTTCAAAATTATTTCTCTCTTTATCTCACTATGATTTTAGTTAGAGAGTTTAATTTTGATAGTTTATTTTCTTAGGGCAGCAGGTTTAGGATTCCTAATATTGTATTAGATTAATTTGAAGTTTACAAATCATATAATTCATCTGAATTTCAGTTGATGCTGGTCTTGTTGTTTCATCATCGAAACAAAAGGTTGGCATTTCATACTCAATCCTTACCGCGCTACAATAAATGTAATTGTATATTTGTTTTCAATACATATATATCTTTGATGAGATAGATTCACAAATTAAAAAACCTAATGACAAAAAAAAAGATGATTAAACTTTTATAACTAATAATTTCTTTAATATATTATGTACTTCGTGTCATGTAGTTTTTTCTTAATATTTTTGGACTCAATCTCTGTATTCTTGTTCAAGTTACCTTTGACGATATACATTTATAACTATTTGACATGATGTAGACATTCTTAATTTGTTCCTATTCTGTAAGAAGAAAAAAAAACCATTTACATCCACATGTGAAACTTTCTCCTTACTCACAAGTTTACAATATAAACTAATTCATACAAATGACCATTTAATTAATTAATTCACATCGATACCAAATTAATTCACACAGTAACAATAGATTAATGAGCTACACTTGTGTGCCCCCGACCCGCCCCGACCTGCACACATATATATATATTTTTTATTTTTTTTTTCGCACATATACTGTTGAGGTATTATAGATTTGTTCTATAGGTATTACAAACATGAACTAAAGGTATTGATACCTGAAGAGTATATGTGTGATACCTTCAGACTTGTGGGCGCATGGGCGCGCAGCGTGAGCGCATGGGTGCGCAGTGTGAGCGCGCGGTGTGGACGCGCAATATGGGCGTGCGCGGTTTTGAGGTATCACACATTTGTTCTATAGGTATTACACATATGTGATACCTGAAGAGTATATATGTGATACCTTTAGACTTGTGAGGTGCGCGCGCGGTGTGGGCGCGTAATATGGGCGTGCGCGGTTTTGAAGTATCACACATTTGTTCTACAGGTATTACATATATGTGATATCTGAAAAGTATATGTGTGATACCTTTAGACTTGTGAGGTGCGCGCGGCGGGTGTGGGCGCATGGGCGCGCGGCGTGAGCGCGCGGTGTGGGCGCGCAACATGGGCGCGCGGTCTTGAGGTATTACACATTTGTTCTATAGGTATTACACATATGTGATACCTGAAGAGTATATGCGTGATACCTTTAGAACAAATGTGTGATACCAACAAGTACGCGCGCGTGGACATACAACAAGGACGCGTGGGCGCGCCTGGGAGCGGCCCACGCGCCGGGTCGGGTTGGGGGCACGGATCTAAGATCCGTGCCCCGGGGTATACAATTTTTTGCGTAGATTAATTCACCTAGCACCAAATGCCACCAATCATGGTATCAATGATTTACACTGTTTATAAATTTCGATCAATCAATCAATTAAAAAACACAATTAGTTCAACTATATTAAATTCATCACGCATTAATTAATACTCTCATGATGTGCAAAAAAGAGTTCTTTCAAAGATAAGTGGAACGAAGTCACGAGGAGAAGAAAAAAGATGTAGAAAGATAAATAAATAAATACTTCAATTCACTGAAAACCAAAATTTTGAAAATTTTGTGAGAACCTAGTCTTGTCACATTATTTCTTGTACTCTATGAAGGCAGATATTCATACTTGATATGGTTATACATGATTACTGTAAACTCATACACAAAAACTCTTCTGCATCAGGTGCACGGATCTTAGATTCGTACAATCCGGGTCAATCCAACCTGGCATGGTTATCCACTTGCCGGAACAGTCATTCACGCGTCGGCACGCACCCCACGCGCCGGGAAGGATTCGCAACACACTTAGTTTATTTTCTGCATTTTTCTGGAAAATATGTATACCTTTTAGTTATAACTTTCATACATTTATGTTATGACTTTCATACATTTATGTACAAATATCCGTACCTTTATGTCTGTAATACATAAAAGTGCATAAATGTCATAATATTTATACATAAAGGTGACATGATATAACATAAAAGTCACATTGATATCACATAAAGGTATACAATACAAATTGTATTGAAAATTTTCATTTTTTTTTCTAAGTTACAGACATAAAGGTCATGATAGTTGTACTTAAAGGTCACACATTTATAACATAAAGGTCACAACCTGAAGCAAAAACAAAAAAAACAAAAAACAAAATTCAAAAACACGCGGATCCGGGTCAAAAACTGGATCGACCGGAATTGCATGTACAACAAGTGCACACAAGACCAACTCAAACTCATATTATCGTACGTATTAGGGTTATATATATTTCTACTTTTTTTTTCTCAATGATTTTAGGTTTCTCATTATATTTTCATCTATTTATTGTTGTGCTTATCTAATTTTTATAGAGTTAACCAAGTATCCTAAGCTTTTAAAACTCGTTGAGGATATTAAAGACATTATAGAAGTTGATGTGCATTAATGATTTTTTAATAATCTATGTGCATTACAAAAAACCCCAAAATATTTTCCAAATAAAATGTAGTTAAAATATTTACCGGAAGAAGTCATGATATTTGTTGGTATTTAATTTTTTGTTGAACTATTATATAAATTATTTAACATTTGTTAATAAGTTACTTTTCTAAAATTAGATGTAGATATTAAAAAAAATTCAATAAAACATAGAAATACAATGTTCATGTTACTTTAAAAAAAAAAATCCTTTAAATCGAAGAAGCTAAAAATTAATCTATAAAATAATAAAAAAAAAAGATGTATTTTTTACTTTTTTTTCTCTACCTTTTGTCTTTGCTGTTTTTATTTGAGGTCTTTGTTTTTTTCTTCATTTTGGCTATAAGTTCTTTGATTTTCATCTCATCTAAGCTCTCTTAGTAAGACATGCCTCTTTTTTTTTTCTCTTGTTCTTTTCTTTATATCACACATCCAATGAATCAAAATATATTCATGTGAGCAGGGTGGACAAAATTCATATGCATCTTAAGTGATCTCATAATTTAGGGTCCTTCTATAGTACACTGTTGTATTAATACACCGGTGTTTTCAGCCATCAGATTTTGAATGATTGCATCCTGCCCCTTCATTTACTTTTTACCTTTTTTACCTGTCTTCAGAAATTATTGCAGTAAAAACTAAGAATTCCCCCCAACAACCAAAAGAGTTTGGGCAATGTATTCTAAATCTACCTTCTTCATTAATTGTATATAGCATTAATTTGCAACCATAAAACCGCAATCGAATATGTTTGTATTATGCATCTCGTTATTACGAATTATTTGAGATCCATATTCAATATGTTTGGATATTTATTATGAAATCTCATTATTAAAATTTCACATAACCTTCTATACTGCTGCATCCACTTCATACCATGATTGTATCTCTACTATCAATAAATAAATTGTACTAAAAAATATCATGCAAATTACACATTAAACACATGTTTGATGTTCATATATCATCTAATAAAAAATCAAGTTGGAATCTTAATTTATTTATTTATTTCCTTTTGAATCTTAATTAGAAACATATTTTGAAATTTTTCAAAATAATTGCAAAAGAAAAAAACAATAATATTAAGAAAAGAGAAAAGATTACAGAAAGAGAAAAGAATTGAAAATATAATAACAAGAAAAGAGAGAAGATTACAGCGGTCGGTGAGCCGCAAATATTTCCTAATTAACTAATATTATTAATTAATTCTAATACGATGTCGTTTAAACACTGGAACAAAAAAATGGTAGACAACTTATGGTATAGAGGATCCCATTTGGGTTGCCACCGCCATGCACTTTTAATTTATCTCTTAATTTTTTTATTATTATATCATATTTATTTATAATATAGAATTTTAAATATGATTTATTTTGTACTTTTCCAATATATCACCATGAATGCTAAACTATACTTAATAAAACTGAAATTGAAATCATGGACAATTAGATAAAATATTTGTATTGCAAATAAAAATATTGGATGATAACATTATAGCAGCAAATCTCCTTCAATTATGCATAATTGATTACTTTAGCAGATATGATGACAATTATCGTAGATCTAGATTATTCTTATAAGTCTTATATATATGTAATCCTCTTTGTATTTAGACTACTTAATATATATATATATATATATATATATATATATATATATATTAGGCTTGCTAATTAACTAAATTCAAATCACCCTTTAAATTTAATTAGTAAAACTTTAATAACATGATCAGGAAAACATTAACTCTTAAAATACTGATTATTATAGTGTTTGTGTGCGTGTGTATATATTTATATATAATATTTTTTTGTTTTATTTTTCTTTAATAGTTTATACTTATTTATATTAGTATTATTATTATTTAAATCTAATTTAAATTATTGAAAATTCTTATTATACGTGATGTAGTCAAAATATAATTTGGGGTTTTACACATACTATTGCATAGCATATATTAAATACCATTGCAATTGCATAGCATTGCATACAATTGCAATCGTTTCTTTAAATACCATTGCAATTGCATACCATTGCAATCGTTTCTTTAAATACCATTGCAAATACAGTATGACTTACATTAAATACAATATGCAACCGTGAATTAATTAAATCTATTCAATCTGTTAAATCATAATTAACATTTTGAATATTGATTTCAATGGATAGTTGTATGCCAACAATGTATGGCTTAGATTTCTATTAAATCTGTTAAATCATAATTAAGATTTTGAATATTGATTTGTATCTCAACAATGTATGACTTAGATTTGGATGCAACATTAAATGGCTTAGATTTGGGTGCAACAATAGAAATGCATGTAATATTAGGTATCAATAAATTCAGGATTAACAAATATTATCGTAATACTTCATTTACATTGATTTCGATTGATACATATATATAACATGATTGATTTACAATGATTAAATGCAAGCAAAATAGGGTCTATGACAACTTAGGATGTCAAATGGGTGTTGGAAGGTCCAAACCATTGCAGCCCAGCCCAACTCAGAAAAGTTATCTTACAGAGAAGTTACCGCAGTAAAAAAAACCAGTGTATTAATACAACGGTGTATAGTAGAATTATCCCATAATTTAATATGGGCAGTACCTCAACACCACATGATATGTGACATATGTCACATTTTGAAAAATCGATGATTAATGTTTTCTTAAAATTTTCGAATTGTAATATATCACACATCCAATAAATCAGAATAGTATTTATGTGGGTAGGGTGGACAATATTCATATGCACCCTAAGTGATCTCATAATTTAATGATACCTAATAATAAAGTTTTAATATGTAATCCAAGATGGATGTTGAACGGACCAACGTGTCTCGCATACAAAATCGGCTTTGAGGCATCTTAAAGTTTGGCTATCACCTTTTCTTTACTAATCACTTCTCAAAATTTCTGCTTTTCCTTTGCTTTTCCACTTAAACTAACGCTTCTTTATCTTCTTTGCTTACTCGGATTTCTATTTTCACCTCTTTTATTACCAATATCTCGTAAAGTTTTTTTTCTTTTTTTCTTTATGTTCAAACAAATTATGTGATATGGCTCTTTAAATAAAGCCTTAACTCCTAAGCTTTCATCTACAGTACTTAGCACTTAAGACAACCCTATACCACTTTCAAATATAATATATATATATATATATATATATATAAGAGTTGAATTCTTGTAACACTATTTTACAATCTAATTTCGTGAGACAAATTAACTTACAATCAATATATAAATTTATGAATTCTAATTTTGGAAAGTGGTTTCATTTGTGGTATCACATATGAGTCTTTATATTTTAAGCATAACTTATATGTGAATACCATGAGACAAATTGTGTATGCTAAATATCAAAATTGTAAATAATAACTTATATGTGAATACCATAAGACAAATTATGTATGCTAAATATCAAAATTGTAAATAATAATAATAATTAATAATAATAATAATAATAATAATGATAATAATAACAATAATAATAATAATAATATTATTATTATTATTATTACTCTTTTGTCATTAATGATGAATTTATCATCAATATATTTCAACCAAAACCTAAAAATGAAAGGAAAAAAAGAGTGATAAAAACTAAATGAAACACTTTCTATTTATTATTATTATTATTATTATTATTATTATTATTATTATTATTATTACTCTTTTGTCATTAATGATGAATTTATCATCAATATATTTCAACCAAAACCTAAAAATGAAAGGGAAAAAAAAAGCGATAAAAACTAAATGAAACACTTTCTATTTATTTAATAATATTGACATTACTCTTCACATGATATCCAATTAACGATGTACCGACACCAACTTTGATCTGATAATGTATATAAATCTCTAAATCAATCACTACAACCGACCACCCCCCAATATTATATGAGTGTATCTTGTATTTGAATCGGGGAACATAATTCTTTATCTTTATAATCCTTCTCACGACTTTTTACCTTTGGAAGGAGTCATTCAAATCCTCTGTGACATAAATTGGTATTACATTAACTCTATGTTTCATTATACTTATTTAATATTCGCAGCTATATATTAATTCGTGATATCATTTAATATATATATATATATGGTATATAATAATTATTTTAAAATACAAAATATAATATTAAGTATAATTAAAGATCTCGGATGCAAAATAGACCAATTATCAATGAAATAAGTAAAATATAATTAAATAAGTTAAACCAAAATGGAGGGACAATGATGATTGCACGGTTCATAAATGGTTGTACCTTAATTTAATAAATAAGTTAATATAATTGAATAAATCAAACTAACATATAAATGGAGGGACATCAATAGTAAACTTCACAATTTATAAATGGTTGTACCTTAATTTAGTTGACAAAAAGAATTAAAAAGTATTCTTTAAAATAATATGACTGTTCTAATGAAAGTAATACAAATGTGCTATAATACCATGAATTTTCTATCATATAATGCACTCTCGAATTCTCTATTATATATTTATAATCTCATGAAATTTATCTAATATTTCAATAATATTGTGTCTTATTAATGCATACCAAATTTTTTATAATACCATTAAATATAAACTATTTAATACTCATTAAACCAAAAAATAGAGACTGTCTTATAAATATAATTTTGTAAGACGGAATTCCATCATCCATCATACAAGTTCATTTTCACACGTTAATCTTTACTTTATGTTTTATGGATTGTATGTTAATTCATCTCATAAAATTATATACATGAGATTATCTGAGCTTCATGACATAATGACAAAAGGATCAATGTATCAAATTACCTCAAAATCTAGTCATTTACGTGCATTTCATTATTTACATGATAGCAATTTAAGAGGAAAATTATGATTGTTATTCCCAAATTAATCAGATGTACGTTTGTAATTGAATTATTATTAAAAAAAATAAAATTGTCCACTCTTTAAAATATTATGTGAAGTGAGAAAGGTATGAGCTTTTCATTGATTCTCTATCTATATATATCTTTTTGGTTCTTTTTTTCCTAGTTCTCTTTTATCCTGGTATGAAATGTTTTGTTGTTATTTTGCATTAAAGGCGCAGCCTTCATCGTTAAGTTATGAGATATGCATGTTCCAAATATTCTTACTTATACGTTTTGCTATTAGCCACACCATTAAGTTATCTCATTTCTTGTCTAGTCAATTTATTAACGAAATGATCTTTTATAATTCAGATCATTGCTTAATTAAATCTAATATTTTTTCAACTCTAATTTAATACAAATCAAATCAATTTTGAGTTCAACTAAATGACCTTTTTCAGCAGTAGCCATGTGGAATCTAGTTCCAACTTGATTAGTCCAACTGAAAAGGGTAGAAGTGGAATTCGGATATTCTTGCTCTGGATAGAGGATATATGCTCTGGCATCATCAAATACAGCACAGTTTGAAATAATTGACTTTTCAAGATTTTTTCTCTTTTAAAGAAAATTAATTAATTTCCAAAACCTTGGTCTAGAAGCAATCGATCTTATCAAATTGAAGTCGGCCAGTAATTTTAAATTTCAGAATTTTAATTACTGAACTTGATTATGAACATTAATATGTCTTTGAAACTATTAATAAATTTAAATTTTGGTATATTTTATATTACACTAAGGAATTCAAAATAACAACATTTCCCATTTTGCTTTTCAAATTAGAAAGTTTCATTTTAAGCTTAAATTATCACATAATAATTTTTATATTATATTATGCATTAAAATTAATAAAATACAAGATGAAATAGAAATCGATTAGATCTAATTATGTGAAATTGATCAATCAACAACTCATATCTTATAATTTACATTTTAATAACTATGCGTAAAATTATTTTATATAAGTTTTTGTATTAAATGTAATGGAGGATTAACACTCTTTAAGATTTTTCTTGTTTTAATGGAAGAGTTCCTATTGATTTATTTTTCTTTTGAATTGAAAATAAAAAACATTAACATACGATAAAATTTAAATAATATTAATAGTGAAATATCTAAAATTGTAAAATATCTAATATCCTCGTCTATATATAGATAAATAGGGCCTTGGGATCGGTAAAAAACAGCAAAGAAGATATTTGCAACGCTTCAATTCGACAAAAACTAGAAAGAGAAATGGCGGTGGAGAGTTCTGGAGATATCTACGCTCTTCCAGAAGATTGCATTGCAACGGCGCTTGCACTCACCAGCCCTAAGGATGCTTGCCGGCTGTCGGCAGTGGCCTCCACGTTCCGATCCGCCTCCCAATCCGACGCCGTTTGGAGTCGCTTCTTGCCCTCCGATTATCGCGACATCATTTCCCGCGCCGTCGACAGCGAGGATTCGTTGCTCGCTAATTTCCATTCCAAAAAGGATCTCTATCTTTACCTATGTGATAATCCAATTCTCATCGATGAAGGTCGCAAGGTATTTTGATTTGTTCTTCACCATTTTGTCGCATTGAGGTTTATTTTTCGGATTGAATTGCATTGAGATACCACCTACTTTAAGTTTATATAATTTGAATAATTGGAGTCGGCGACGATGATTTCCGTGATTCTCTGCTTTGTATTATGTTATGTGCTATTCCAATGGTTTTTCGATTTGAATTTTTCACGGAATTTTTTTTTCTCTGTCTAGACAATAATTGAGATTTAATAGTAAATAAATTTGAGGCGCTAACTGACCTGTTGAACCATGCTAGGTGTTTGGCATTGCTTGCTTTCCACTGGAAGCAACTTTTTATTGTTGCTGTTGTGGTGTGTAATCGGTGTGTGTGAATGTTGGGGGTGTTAAGGAGCACCTCTCTTAATTTATTTACGGTGTATGAGATTCTGAAAAATTGGAAGTTCGCAAGATTCTGAAAAATTGAAAGTAGTTCTGTTTTCCTTTACTTCATGAAAATATTTCAGAGTGAATATGTTGTTTCAGATTGTTTTGCGTCAAAAATAATCATGATTTGGAAATATATAAGTCTGAGGAAAGGGAGTAACGTGAGCAGCAACACTCCTAATGTTTTGGAATTAATTAAAAGTAAGATGGGTCCTTTCATGACTTTCTATTTCATGTGCTTTCATGTTTGATCTTCTCTCTCTTGATTAGTAAATACTATCATTGACATTAATTTTTTGCTATTCGTTGACCGTTGTCATTACTGGTTTATTCTTGGGATAGAATGACCTTGCAACTTTCGAATGCAATGCTGAATATGCTTAAATAAAGCAGTGCGAAATCCAGTTTGGTCATATCCAGTCTTTATGTTGTCTCTCTCTCTGCTTGCATTGGAATGCATTGCATTGAGTCACTTAATAGTCTTCGTTAATTGATTGTTCCTAGTGAGAAGTATACGTTAATTGATTTGATTTCTGTATCCCTAAACAGAGTTTTTCATTGGAGAAACTGACTGGAAAGAAATGCTACATGCTAGCTGCAAGAGACCTCACTATTGTATGGGGAGATACACCTCAATATTGGCAATGGATCAATCTTCCCGAGTCCAGGTAGTTTACTTGTAAAGTTATAGCAATCGCCATCTTTTTACCAAGCATTTGTTTTGTCAACAGAGTTGCTAATTATGGTTTGATTTAGGTTCTCTGAGGTGGCAGAGCTTCTCGATGTATGCTGGTTCGAGATACAGGCCAAGATAAACATGAACATGCTATCATGTGGCACTAATTATGCAGCATACCTCGTCTTCACTAGTAAGTCGAGAACTTATGGATTTACACACCAATCTGCAGAGGCTTTTGTGGGAATGAGTGGCCATGAATGTGAAAAACGTAATGTCTGTTTGGACCCAGAAGGAGAACAGAGGTATCATGCTGTTCCAAGAATAGGGTTGTTCCTTCGTCGCTTAGCTCCAGCACGGACACAACAAAACAACGTGTCTGTGGAGCAAAACACGGAGTACCCAAAGCAGAGAAATGACGGATGGATGGAAGTCGAGTTGGGAGAGTGTTTCGTGAAGGGCGGAGGAGATGGTGATTTGGAGGTGAGTTTGATGGAGGTGAATGGTGGCAACTGGAAGAGTGGCCTCGTGATTCAAGGGATTGAGATTAGACCAAAAGAGTGTAAATAATCACTTCATGTCTATAATTTTAAAGTGCGATTGGGCATGTAAATTTTGCCTGAGTAATTTATTTATTTTTATTATTAGTATTGGCCATCTTGTTACTGTTAGTATAAGTTGTATTATCATCTGACTTTGTTATGCAATGAACCAATGTCAACTTAGTTGATGTAGAGTCACTTCAGACAAAGGAAGACTACGTCAGAGTTCAAAGAGAGGTCAAAATTTGAAGTATTATTTTTCAATGTAGCTAAAATTAGCGATTAGTTTGGCTCCACCATAGCCTTTTTCCTGTCATGTTTTTTTTTTTTTTTTTCACTATACTAAATAAATGTTACCTTTTTCCAATCTCGTTTTAAATCTCAAATTATTCTGAAGAGTTGATTTTGACATGAACTTGTATTTTGGTTGAAGTTTGAGAAAATAAAAAAATTGAGCTTTAAAGTTTGAAACCACCAAATCGACGTCATGTGAGTGGATTTTTCGTTGAGTTTCTCAAAATTTTCTCAAGTTAGTCATAAGTTGAGGGACAAAATTGAACATATCATTATTTATCAACACAATAGTCATTATGAATGGCATCAACTACAGGACATGGAAACACATAAATCAGACAATTATTATATGTTTGGGACAAGCTTCTTAACCTTATTAAAAAGAAGACTGCCTTGACCTTCTGCATGCAGCTGATCAAGTAACAACGAAAATGTCGTTGCATGCAGCAAAAATCCCCTTCTCTCCATTTCGTCCAGGACTGGAATTACATCACAAGACGCGTTCTGTTTAAGTAGCCCTTGCATATAAACATTGTAGGTCGCACTATTAGGCAAGCAACCACTTGTTTCAATTTTCATCAGCATTTCCTTAGCCTCCTGTGATTCACCTTCTTTACAAAGTGCACCAATAAGGATGGTATAGGTAACAACATTTGGCTGCAAACCTTTGGACGGAAGTTGGGCGAAAAGATTCTTAGCCATGTCAAGCTTGTTATCCTTGCACAACCCCTCAATGAGAGTATTGTATGTTACTATATTGGGATCAACACCTTGATCTTTCATCATGTTTAGCAATGGAAACGCTTCAGTTGTATTCTGAGCTCTGCACAGGCCATCTAACAAGATATTATAAGTCATTATATCAGGAGATAATTGCCGAGCTTGCATTTCTTTGAAAAGTTTCAGGCTATCTGCACATCTGCCTTCACGAAATAATCCCTTTAGCATGGTGGTGTAAGTAACCACTGTATGCTTTAAACCTCTGCGAGGAATTTCAAGAAAAAGACTCCAGGCTTCATTCACATTTCCCTTTGTGCAATACCCATTCATCAAACTATTATAGGTTACAACATCAGGCTTGAGTCCTGAATTGACTGCTGAATTGAAAACTCTTCTCGCTTCTTTCATTTTCCCCAACAAACAAATATCCATCAATCAAGGTATTGTAAGTGATGATATTTGGTTGAACATTTATT
Source organism: Scutellaria minor (assembly GCA_954870855.1). Taxonomy (NCBI): domain Eukaryota; kingdom Viridiplantae; phylum Streptophyta; class Magnoliopsida; order Lamiales; family Lamiaceae; genus Scutellaria; species Scutellaria minor. The sequence continues at coordinate 2,886,297 of OX940725.1, forward strand.
TGCATCATAATTTTCAAGACATCCTCAACATCTTTCATCTTTCCTTCCTTGCAATAACCATCCATTAATATGGTACAAGTGACAACATTGGGATAGATCTTCTGAGCAATCATCTTACTTAATAAGTCTTCAACCTCTTTCCATCTACTTAAACAACACAAGCCATGAATCATTGAGCTATACGTTACAACATTGGGCGAAATACCCTTCTCATTCAATTCCGAGAAGAGTTGTATAGCCTCATCAACCATACGAACCTTGAAAAAACTATCAATTATTGTTGTATAAGAAAATACATCAGGTTTGCAATTTTGTTTCTCCAACAATCTAAGCAAACGACAGGCGGTGAGGGTACGCCCAGCTTTGCACAACCCATTTATCACAACAAGATATGTAACTTCATTAAACTCACATGGTTTTTCTCTCAACAACTTCTTGAACAGTTTCTCCGCCTCGGCGACCTTTCCTTCCAAGAAAAGTCCTTTGAGCAGAGTGGTGAAGGTAACAATAGTAGGTGTGTGGCCAAGCTTGAAAAAGCTACCTAAGACTGCAAACCCATAATCAACTCGACCCACAAGGCAAAAACAATTAATCACATTATTGAGGGTGATATTATTTAAAGGAGCATTCTTTATAAGCATTTTATCAAACAGAAAGAGGGCAACAGAGTATTGTTTCATCTTCATAACCGTAGTTAGCAATTTACAGAAATCAACAACAGATGGGCGAGGCCTCATTCTCACCATTTGATGAAACAAAGCAATAGCATCATCCGGATCACGAACGCGGCCGAAATCGAATCTGGGTTTGGCGGAAAAGTATCTATTGTGGTGATAATGTAGAGAAGAAACAGTACATGTAATCGAATTGAATAAAGAATTGGAAACAATTCCTCTAAAAATGGTAGTAGCGTGATTCAACCTCATCAAGGAAACAATTCGTGTGTTGAAGAGAAAAATGGTGTCAAAGAGTAGAATTTCTGCAAAATGTAAAATGTGAGTGAGAGGGACTTAGTCTTGGACCTGTTGAAGCGGCTTCAGATTTGGAGATAAATGCAACTGATTTTGCCCATAAAGTATAAGAAAACACACTCCTTATTTATGTCTACTTAAATTAATGTCTAACATCTTCAATAATCTCCACATTTTCTTCAAGTATGAATCATTAATATTTTAAAAAATCATAATTAGATATATCTAGTTCTCATAGTTATTTTTATGATTAATAATTACTAAAATGACATCTCAAATATTATATTCTGTTTATCAATGTTTACTAGAAAGAAAAAAAAATTATTCTACAATTTTTTTCCAAAACTTTAAATTTAATATTTGGCATTTATCATTACTCAATTAAAATCATATTATTTGAAGCATTTGTTAATGATTTTTTTTCTAGGTTTTTGTGTAACTCAACATTCTCATATATGTCCTTATACATCTCATTCAGAACTTTTATGTAAGTTGTATTGATTCTTTTTTTCATCCACATTATCTATGAACTTTTATGTAAGTTGTTTTGATAGTTTCGTCACATATTTTTCAAAAATATTAAATATTATTTACATTTTTTTTAATCTCTCTTTATAATGATCTAGTGATTTTTTTATTTATTAAATGCATAGTTTTTATCTTAATGATATCAAACCAAATTATTATCAAATTATTAAGTTATTTATCTTAACATTTTGAAAAAAAATTTTAGTAATATTATATTTCTTGAATAAGTTTATGTATATATTGTACTTCACACGATTTTGTATATTTTTTTATTTTTCTTTTTAATAAAAATCTATTATATACACACACGTATATTTCACATAATAAAATTTTAACTTAATAAATAAGTTTATGTATGTATATGTATGATCAATTAGAGAATCAACTTTACCTTAATTTATGTATAAATGTTATAATAATATTTATTTTATTTGTCAAGTTGTCGACTTTATTTACGCTTTGAATAATTTTAAAATTCTTAATTGATTTTAGACGTTGGTAGCAATTTTTTTATGGGGAGCCAACCCCATTGGATACCAATCGAAACTAATGGGATGACAATTCCGATCAACGTGGATTTCTCATTTAGACATTAACAGAGATGATATGTGGTAAGTATCTATGCCTCTACACTCCATTCCTGACCCCAAAAATCGGCTCCATATGATTTATCTCAAATTTTGCGACACCTATTTCCAATTTCAAATCTAAAACCCTACTCCTCCTTACCATTTACGATGGTGTATTGTTGGTATGCATTATTTTGTTGTGTCTTGTGCTAGTGTTAAATCTATTGTACTTCAATTTTCATTTATTAGGTGTTTTGCTTGTTTTGATTTTTTTTTTCTTCAGAATTGTAGTAAAATAATTATGATAAATTTTAACTTGTAAAAAAATATAAAATGGGAAACCCGAATCCCTAGGGCGAATCCTCGTCCCCATAACTGATTCTCCAAATAGGCTATGGTCTATTCATGTAAGGGTAAGTATGGTATCTTGGGTGATGATTTGTGCTTTCTTTAGATTAGATTGAAAAGAAACAACCAAGGAACAAAATATCGCGATAAATCGGCGATATATCGCCGATTTATAGCGAAAAAATGTCAACCGATATCGATATGCTCCGACGAATTTTTCTGTCAAAATATCGGCGATATATCGCCGATATATCGCCGATATATCGATATCGGTCACTCTGTGCACAAATTTGGCAAAAAATCGTCGATATATCGGCGATATATCGGAGATATATCGGCGATATATCGGTCGGTGGTTTTTTTGAATTTTTTTTGATTTTTTTTTTTTTTGAATTTTTTTGAATTTTTTTTTTTAATGGTAAATGTATTAGTGCCCCTGGAAGTGAAGAATATAAAATGCAAAATGACATAAATTTCTTGTTCAATTATTTATGACCAAGTCCATGCAAAATACATATTTGAAATAATGAAATTAATTAGGCTAGTGTGTTAAATAATGAAATATGTATTTGAATTCAACTATATTTTTAATTAAATAATTAGTAAACTTATATTAGTAAATTATTTGAATTTAAGTTCCTCTCATAAATTAATTAGGCTAGTGTGTTAAACAATGAAATACCTATTTGAATTCAACTAATAATTTTAATTAAATAATTAATAAACTTATATTTAGTAAAGTATTTGAATTTAGGTTCCTATCATAAATTATCATGGCTTGTGTGTTAAACAATGAAATATGTATTTGAATTCAAAATTTGTCATGTTATCATAACATACAACGTTTATATAATAGTTTATCTCTATATTTGTTGTAAATATATAATTTTATTTGGAAATTTAAGTTCAATATATGTATTAATGTTACTTATAATATTATATAAAGTAGTAGATATATTTTTCAAATTTTTTTCAAATTTTTTCAATTTTTTGCGCAAAAACCGATATATCCACCGATATCAATATATCCGTCGATATATCCGTAAAATCAAGGTACCGATATATCCACCGATACCGATATTTTCATCCTTGGAAACAACCACATTTTGTTGATGGTGTAATAAGATTGTTGTGATTTGATATTATTAAATTCTGAAATGCAGTAAAAGTGGTAACTTTTTTTTTAAACACAAATAAATAAAAAACAAATTAAACAATATAAATTTCCCAAGTGCAGTGCCAATTTATCAACACAATAGTCATTATGAATGGCATCAACTACAGGACATGGAAACACATAAAACAGACTATTATTATTTGTTTGGGAGAAGCCTCTTAACCTTATTAAAAAGAAGACTGCCTTGACCTTCTGCTTGCAGCTGATCAAGTAACAGCGAAAATGTCGTTGCATGCAGCGAAAAACCCCTTCTCTCCATTTCGTCCAGGACTGGAATTACATCACAAGATGCATTCCTTTTAAGTAACCCCTGCATATAAACATTATAGGTCACACTATTAGGCAAGCAACCACTGGTTTCCATTTTCATCAGCAATTCCTTAGCCTCCTGTGATTCACCTTCTTTACAAAGTGCACCAATAAGGATGTTAAAGGTAACAACATTTGGCTGCAAACCTTTGGACAGAAGTTGGGCGAAAAGATTCTTAGCCATGTCAAGCTTTTTATCCTTGCACAAACCGTCAATGAGAGTATTGTATGTTACTATATCGGGACTAACACCTTGATCTTTCATCATGTTTAGCAATGGAAATGCTTCTGTTGTATTCTGAGCTCTGCACAGGCCATCTAACAAGATATTATAAGTCATTATATCAGGAGATAATTGCCGAGCTTGCATTTCTTTGAAAAGTTTCAAGCCATCAGCACATCTGCCTTCGCGAAACATTCCCTTTAGCATGGTGTTGTAAGTAATTACTGTGTACTTCAAACCTTTGTGAGGAATTTCAAGAAAAAGACTCCAAGCTTCATTCACATTTCCCTTCATGCAATACCCATTCATCAAACTACAATACGTTATAACATCAGGCTTGAGTCCCGAATTGACTGCTGAATTGAAAGCTTTTATCGCTTCCTTCATTTTTCCCAACAAGCAATATCCATCAATCAAAGCATTGTAACTGATGATATCTGGTTGAACATTTACTTTTATCATAGTTGTCAAGACATCCTCAGCATCTTCCACCTTTCCTTCCTTGCAATAAGCATCCATTAATATGTTACAAGTGACAACATTGGGATAGATCTTCTGAGCAATCATCTTTCTTAATAAGTCCTCTGCCTCTTTCCATCTACTTAAACAACACAAGCCATGAATCATTGAGTTATACGTTACAATAGTGGGCGAAATACCCTTCTCACTCAATTCCGAGAAGAGTTGGATAGCCTCATCAACCATACAACCCTTGCAAAGACTATCAATTAATGTGTTATAAGAAGTGACAGCAGGTTCGCATTGTTGTTTTTCGAACAATCTGAGCAAACGACAGGCGGTGAGGGTACGCCCAGCTTTGCACAACCCATTTATCACAACAAGATATGTAACTTCATTAAACTCACATGGTTTTTCTCTCAACAACTTCTTGAACAGTTTCTCCGCCTCAGCGACCTTTCCTTCCAAGAATAGCCCTTTCAGCAGAGTGTTGAAGGTAACAATGTCAGGTGTGTGGCCACGCTTAAAAAAGCTACCTAAGATTGCGAACCCATAGTCAACTCGATTCACATGGCAATAGCAATCAATCACAATACTCAGGGTGAAGTGATCTAAAGGAGCATTGTGAAGAAGCATTTTGTCGAACAGAAAGAGGGCAACAGAGTATTGTTTCATCTTAACAACAGCAGCTAACAGTTTACAGAAATCAAAAACAGATGGGCGAGGCTTCATTCTCACCATTTGATGAAACAAAGCAATAGCATCACCCGGCTCACCAACACGACCGAAATCGAATCTGGGTTTGGCGGAAAAGCATCTACTATTCTGGTGGTATTGCAGAGAAGAAACAGTACATGTAATTGAATTAAAAGAAGAATTGGAAACAATTCCTCTAAAAATGGTGGTAGCGTGATTCAACCTCATCAAGGAAACAATTTGTTTATTGAGGAGAAAATGCTGTGAGAGTAGAATTTTGGGAAAATAGAGTGAGAGTGGAATGTCAGAAAAAAAACGTAGAGAGAGAGAGAGTGGGACTTGGTCTTGTCAGATTTGGGAGATAAATGCAACCGATTTTTCCAATAAAGTATAGAAGACACACTTCTTGTTTACGTCTACTTAAATATATGTTGTACATCTTAATTTTCTCCACATTTTCTTTAACTATAAATCATTAATAATTAAAAAAATCATAATTAGATACATCTAATTTATTACTTTTGGTTTTCATATTTATCTCATTGTTATTTTTATGATTAATTACTAAAGTGAATTTCAAATGTTATATTCTGGTTTATTTGTGTTATGAGAAATAGAAAATAAAAAAACCCTACAATTTTTTCCCAAACATTCATCTCTTTGAGAACTTTTATATAAGTTGTTTTGATTCCTTTTCCAATCTCACCACGTTACATCTTGATCATATAGTTTTCAAGAATATTAAATACTATTGACAATTCCTTTTTCTTTAAGCTCTCTTTATAATGATCTAATATTTTTTTTTATTAAATGCCTAATTTTATAGGATACTTTCATGACATCAAACTAAATTATTATCATATATATATATATATATATATATATTTAGTTATTTATCTTAACATTTTGAAAAAAAAATGCAATAATATTATATTTCTTGAATAAGTTTATGTATATATTTCTTGTACTTAGCACAATTTCGTACATTATTTATTTTTCTTTTTAATAAAAATCTATTAATATCTTTTCCTCTTCCTAAAAACACACATATATAAGAAAATAATCTGATGCACTGAAATAATCTCAATGCTAAAAACTTAACTTGATACTCTGATGCACTGAAATAATCTCAATGCTAGACAAAATAAGAAAAATGAGCACATATATAGATTCAATAAAGTGATCTCAATGTTAGGCAAAATGTGTAGATTTCATTTCTGTCTCCAATGCTATAGAATTTTGATTCAAATTCATGTTTGTTTTGATGATTCTCCATTATTTAAACAGTATATACCTCCATAGTTCCATTTATGTTTGATTTGTCTCTCTGCCACCACAAAACAATTTGCAGCAACGTCAAATGAATACTCAAGATAGAACAACAATTATATCACAACTGTATCCACTTATTTACTTTTTCATAAACTCCTTATACACACACTAAGTACATCACCACCACCAACAAGATACTTGATCAAAAAGGTTAACCAACCAACCACAAAACACACAGAGAGATAATCTACATTGGTAATTTAGCCATTGACAATAGTTCCTCCATTGGGGTGGAGAACTTGGCCTGTTATGTAGGACGAGTCGACGTTGGAAGCAAGGAAAACATACGATGGCGCCACCTCAATCGGATGTCCAGCTCGTTTCATTGGCACTTGTTTCCCAAAACTAGCACATTCATCCTCAGTGAAAGAAGCCGGAATGAGAGGTGTCCAGATGGGGCCCGGTGCCACGCCATTCACCCGTATTTTCTTCTCCGCTAGCTGCAGTGCTAGCCCTCGTGTGAACGCAACTATCGCCCCCTTCGTCGACGTGTAGTCGAGTAGCTTAGCATTGCCCTTGTACGCGTTCACCGACGTTGTGTTGATGATCGAGCTCCCTTCCTTCATGTGCTTCAGAGCATGCCTACAAAGATTATGACAAAATTAATTATGTTTCTTCTAAAAAAAGCATAATCTATTTATTTCATTTTAATTATCACATTTTCCCCCTGAACTCCGTAATTTAAGAGGAATACTCCTTTGAATGGCATGTAAAATCTCATAATAACATTAACATGACACCACACAAGCGACAATTAAACACTAAATTGCATTTTTATTCAGACAATTAATACAATCAAACACTGAATTGCATTAACAATCACATTTTTAAGCCAATCTATTATCTTTAGAGCCTCATATCAAATTTATATGATTTGAGTCGACCAGATCATTTAAATTATTAAATAAACGTAAAATTCGGACTAATTCTGGGATAAAACATGCATAATTAAAATGAAAACGATTAACTCTATCAGATTCCCATAGACAAATTATGGATTTCCTCTTACTAGTTAGAGAGAGAGACCTTGTAGTAAAGAAGTAAGAGAAGATGTTGGTCCGAAACACCCTCTCGAGCCTGGGTTCATCAATC